>OY992852.1:10000000-11467198 GCA_963921415.1 Pyrausta despicata | reverse complement strand
ATGCTTTTTCTGGAGCCTGCGTGAAAACAAACACAGATACCTCAAGTTTTACGCCATCTTTTCTTCAACCCTTTCCGTCACACCGGCCATAACTCAATCCAGGTCACGTCCAATGACAAATGCCGTCCCCCAACCAATCGTCTCGACATCAAAATGCTAATCACCGAAGTGCTCGAATAAACTACATTATGCTCGGATGCTCAGCTGTTCAGTTTTACAGCATCGAGGATAACAATCCGCGCCGAGGGAGCGAGCGCGAAAACTTTTAATTGGTGTGCCATTAGGACGGACGGGAAGCACTAAACGATTTGTGGTGTACCGTGCCTCTCCAGAGGTTTTAATTCCTCGAACACCTTAGCGTATAATCCTTGATGGTCGGATCAAAACTGGGGTTGACAAAATGGGGGAAGAATCCGCTGATAAACTATTGGAAGCAGCTTTGAAAGTAGTTTCTTTCGGCTGCTTTATCTTTTTGAGCCATTTAGATAACGTAGTTTTGGTTACAGGCTCAGACCATTACTTCATGTCGAGTTTTATAGTACTAATTAAATAGTAAGTATATCAACAAAAAACCGGTCAAGTGCGAGTTGGACTCGCGCACCGAGGGTTCCGTACAAACCTGTAGATAAGGAGTAGTAACTTTGAAATGTTCAAAATTGTCAAAAATATTTTTTTTATATTTTTTTATATGATGAAACTGAAAATTTACGGTTTTCGTAATTTTTCCTATATCTGTACTATAAGACGTGACTTCGTACTAAATTTCAAGATTCTAAGTTTACGGGAAGTACCCTGTAGGTTTTGATTCCCGTGCGAGATTCGAAAATTTGCGGAAATTTGATTGCGTTGGCTTAGAAGTTTGATTTTTCTACAGCTTCCAGGGACAGTAGACCTAAGTATAATATAGAAATTTCAGTTTTATACCTTCAAGGGTTCTTGAGAAAAACGGTCTTGACAGACGGACGGACGGACGGATGGACGGACAACAAAGTGATCTTATAAGGGTTCCGTTTTTTTCTTTTGAGGTACGGAACCCTAAAAATTCACACCGTTGTATATAAAAAAAGCATTTTGAAGAATATTTCAGAGTTAAGGTGGGTATTGAAAACCATGACCGAAATAATGAAAAAAAAAATTTCAGCAAACTTTTGGGAAGACAAATTGCGAATAGAATAGTCTAAGGTAAGTTAAACTAGTGCACTAGAAGGAGAAAAAGAGTACGTACCTAATCTTAGGTAGTATTTTCTGTGCAGTATGTGAAAAAGTTTGATCACATTTTTCCCCATTTCCTTCTCATATCCAAAACACGCAGGTTAATTAAATAAAGCAAGCATAAGTACTTGCATACCGTGTACCCTCCCGCGGCTAAGTGGATTTTCGGGTTGTTCCCCGTTTGGCTAACGGCCGCGCTGTCGGCTCGTTAATGACAACCCTTCGTTAGGGCTGGCACGAGTATGATAACTGGTACTGTATGTTGGCGCTTGTAATTTTTTATTTATTTATGTATAAAACAAGATACAGTCTATGCGCTCACTTTGGTGTAATGGTTAAGAATTTGACTTGTAGACCACGAGGTCGCGGATTCGATCTGCTCTATACAAACATTTGTGTGCATGAACACTGAACTGGAACATATCTGTTTGATGATTCTGATATCTGTAACACAAGTGCTCACGCTACTTACCACGTATGTGATGTTGTTGTATATTTTATTTATGAATTCACCAGCGTCATTATACTCGTAAAACTATATTGACGTTCGATGTCGTTGTTCAATAATAATAGTAAATAAAATTATGCTTGTGTAGGGATAAGGATGATATTTCATTAAATTCGGCTTTTCTTTCTTAATAAGACTTAACAATAGTTTTCTGCTGCTAGTCTGTGTTCAAATTTTACTCGATTTTCTGATAAGAGCTGAGGTTTAAAACTGATCACATTTTAATACGTTTACAGGGTTTCTTGATATCAAAATGTAACATTTTCGATGCTGGATTATATCGAAAAAAGAGGAATTATAAGTATTAGTCAGGGTTTTAGACCTTCGGGCATCAAAGATGTTCTCAAACTTAATAGGTTTAAGCTACTGCTTGCTATATTTCTCTGTCGACTGTCTTGACAACCCTACAAAGTAACTCTGTAACTCTTTCGCGGGATAATTATTTATTACACGTGACGAAATGTATCGTTGTCAGCCCTGATATGACAAACTCTGGCAGACAGCTTCCATTTAATTATTTATTTATTTATTATTTACTAGTGGCCCCCTCGACTTCGTCCGCGTGGAATCCCTTTGTTTTCGAAATCGCGGTCGAACGGGATAAAAAGTATAATATGTCCGTTTCCTGGTTCTAAGCTACCTCTCCACCAATTTTTAGCCAAATCGGTTCATCCGTTCTTGAGTTATAAATAGAGTAAATAACACCACTTTCTTTTATATGTATAGATTTATTATTTATTTATTAAAGGGATAACAAACAGCAACATTTTGGAGTCGATCTCACAGGATCTTAAATTCAGACTTAGATGGCAAACCTATCCTGATCTTGTAAAGCAGTAAGGGATTTCTTAAATTTTCTGCTTCTTATCATACTTTTGGGCTTGCTAATTCGTAACCATAATCACTTTGAAACTCTCGCGTTGCGTATTTAAACTACTTCAAAAACGTGAATTCATGCAATATGATTCAATCGGGTTGCAATACAACGATCGGTCGGGTAGGTTGTAGTCCGTCTATAACCATGGTTGTTAGAATTCAAAACTTACTACCACTCACCAGCTAACTAACCACTAACGTTACCTTACCAGTGAGACACATAGGTTAAAATAAAACGATAGCGATCGCTATTTTCGTCAGTCGACAAAGTAATGTAACTTAGTCTGTCCTTGGTCTCACTGTTAAAATAACATATGTCATCGATAAATCATTATGAGATTCTCATGCAAAATTTAATCCTAAAGGCGATTATTTAAATTTAAAAGAAATAAGCTCTTTCTGAAGAACCAAACCATGACGATTTGTCATAAAGCATTCTCATTTCTATTTTGCATTTCACGATTGATGGATAGATATCACTCCAGCCGGCAGCGCAATAGTAAAAATTCGTGGAACATTTAACTAGAAACCAATTACTGCGGTAAAGTAACAGGAAACGTATTAATTTAATGTGAATTGCATCGATTTCTAAACCGCACATCACCGCTACTGGACAGCGATGTCGACAATATAACAATAATGCACTTTTCGCGAGTGGTACAAGATATAAGATTAGAGAGATCAGTAACAAAACGTTTCCCGATTGGACGTATTTCCGCGTTAAAGGTTCCAATCCATTCACACATAGTTTTGAAATATTGTTTTGTGACATTTTACTATAGCTGGTTTCATAAGGGTTATTTTGGTATACTTAAGTTGTTTTGAGTAAAGTTTTAAGTTGGATCCTTTTCATGAAAATACGTCCGATTGCGAAAGGTTGGGCGCCGATAGAACCACATATATTTTTGACGACCGTTAGGTGCAGTGGTTAAGTCTGACATGTAGGACTTCTAAAACCAAGGGTCGCGGGTTCGATCCCCGCACAGTACAAGCATATATGTGCATGAACATGTGTGTTTGTACTGGTCTGGGTGTTTTCTATGTAAAATATATATTTATTAACAAAAAAAGTATTTAAGTATGTTTATCCGTTGTCTAGTATCCATAACACAAGCCTCGTAGCTTAATTTAAGAATAGAGAATTGGTGTGATTGTTGTGAAATATTTATTTATTATATTAGTACCAAATAGTTTTGTCGGAGATACTGAGTTGTTAATCCGCAGGGATATAGGATATAGGATTTAGTAAAGAAAAACTTAAAAACAAAGAATTTGGTTTGTAAGTTTAATTTAAGCCTTGGACTGCAATATCGTCCTTTCAAATTCAAAATAAATGTACCCAAAGCACATAACACGACGAAAAAACTACTTGCAGAATCGAGTTTTTGAAGTATCATTGCTTGATTAGTAACTAATTAGGTACAAGCCCAAATGCAGGAAGATGCATTTTATTTAGTCAGAAAAATCCATTCAATATGATGCGATTCCCATAAAAACCTTAAAACATTGTACTAACGGAAATAAGATAAGAAACCCAACTAACGTCAAATAGTGATACCAGTACTGGTTCTCGGTGTATCACGACATCATGCATCCATATACCTTATATTTAGCTCAAAATCCCCTTTCCTGTTAATTAAATGTTCCTTTAAGCGAAGGTCGTCTGGAAGAGATCGCTACAAGCTATAAGACCGCCTAAATTTTACATCTTTCTTTGTTAAACTTGTCTGTAATGTTTGTTTTGTGTTGTACAATAAAGTGTTTCTCGTTGTATCACGACATCTTGCTACCCGTTACCACCTATCGCATAACCCACATTTTCTTAGTTTCAGCGCGCACCACAAAACGGTGCATTTCTACACCTCATTGAGAGCCGACACGGCCATTACAAATCGCCCTATGATTATAAGGCATTACAGTAATGGAACCGCGTAATTAGAACAATTGTACGCAATAGCGAAACAAAAAATCGTACAAAACAGTGGTAGGAATTATTAGAAAATGGAAACAGAACAAGAAACGTTTGAGTTATTGGTTAAGAACAGACTTAATTATGATGGTCAGGGATCTAGGCTTTCTTATTTGTGATCAAATCAGTAATTCGTGTTTTCACTCAGCATGTTATTCTACTAACTAATTCTTTTAAGATTGTTACTAACAATTTTTTTTTATTTGTTTATTAAGAAAACCAACAGCTTACAATAAATTTGCTTATTACACTGTACTAATAGATAAGTAGGCCAATACTAGGTTTTCCTTTTGCATACCATTAGTATTCAGTTGAGAGCTAGGCAATTACATTGACAATGAAAATATTGTCTATTAATTTAAGGAAAGCAAACAATTTCCCAAGAGAGACACCATTAAATTTACATTAAAGAACAAATGAAAGCAATTAAAAAACATTACAACTACCATACAGTATAAAAAGCTAATATTATGCAACAGTACTTAATCAAAATTTAAATATTCTAATGCACTACAATATTCTCATAGCTTGCATAAATAACACGAATTAACTTGCTTGAAATATAAGGTACAGATGAACGCAATATTTATATATATATATATATATATATATATATATATATATATATAAGCGGCTCGATAAAAGGTCAAGTACGGTGATCAATTTGCTACATTCCTACATACAATACAATTTAAAAAAAAAAACAGCGAACAAAGTTAAAAGTTAAAAGTTGTGGTTGTATATCTATACATATAATAAGACTGTAAAAGATCGATTTCTGTACATTGAAGATTTTTATGAAAAATTGTTACAGGGGGTCTTAATTACCGTAATAGAAGCCAAAACAACAATTTTTAAAATTTTTGTCTGTCTGTCTGTCTGTCTGTTTGTCCGGGCTAATCTCAGAATCTACTGGACCGATTTTGACGGGACTTTTTTTATTTGACTCAGTATCACCTGGAGAGTAAACTGGGATATAAATAATCACGCCGATGAACTTAGGGGGCAGGCAGGAAATTGAATCTCAAAATCTACTAAACCGATTTTAATGGGATTTTTTTTATTTGACTCAACATTACTTGGAAGGTAAAGAAGGATAGAAATAATCACGCCAATAGACTAAGGGGGTAGGCAGAAAATTGAATCTCGGAAACTACTGGGCCGATTTTAATGGGACTTTTTTTATTTGACTCAGCAAATTGAAAAAATATTTTTGTGTTGAATAGACCATTTATTGAGGAACGTTTAAGGCTAAATAACATCCCGCTACAACTGTTAGGAGCGAAGAAATAATGGGGAAAGTGACAAAAACGGGGAAAATTATTCATTTAAAAAAACGCTTCAAGATACCAACAATAATGTAAAAAAGCCTTTTAAATAAATATACAACCACATCACAACATACGAGTACATTGATCTGACTTCGTAGTAAGTAGCTACAGTACTTGTGTTACAGATATCAGAATCAACAGTGGTATTACAAGAAAACTTAAATAAATTTAATATATATAGGTGTCCCAAAACTCAACGATAATCTAAGACCGGATGAAAGGCCACGTTATACCAGTTCTGGGAAAAATAAAAAATAAATCCATATATCCAGTTCAGCGATAATAGACATTTTTTTTTAAAGTTGAAAATTGAACCACTGCGTCCGATCCATCTGTCAGGATATACCAAGAATATCCTGTGGTTCAATTTTATGGCCTCCTCGTTCCCCCGATCTAAATCCAGTTTTTTTTTACTGGGGATGCATAAAAGAAAAAGTCTTTTCAAAACCAATACAAAATCTATCAGAACTTCGCCAGAAAATTGATGCAGCGTCAGAAGAAATAAATAATAATAATAATAATAAAATTCATTTATTCAAGTGACCATTTGACTCATTTTTGTTAGTAACAATACACTTATCCTATGTTAGTAATTCATAATTAATTAATTTATAATTATTTACTTCTGCACAACTCCTGCCGAGGTTGTGCAGCAATAATTCAAAATTCGACAGTCAAGTCTGCTCGCTATCATAGCCAGAATCATGTTGGGGCTGCTCCTCACTCTGCGCACCAGGGAGCCACACCGTTTCCGCATGGTTGCGTAAAAACAGTCTACCCTCGCTTTTGCAAACATCCCTGATGCGCTACAGTACCTGGGCAGACCCATCAGGATCCTGAAAGCGTTGTTGAACTGGACCCGCAGAGCGCTATACGACGAGCGCGAACAATTAGCCCATAGGCTACACTTGTAAAAAGTAGTACAATACGCCAGGAAGAGCGTAGTTTTTACGTTTAATGAACAACGTGAGAACCTACGAGCCAACATGTTCGCCCTTACCGCAAGCGCTCTGCGTTCCCGCTCAACATCATCATCATCCCTGAGGTCGGGTGTCAAGACATGGCCTAAATATTTAAATTTGGTCACCCGTTTTAACGCACAGCCATTTAAAAATACGTCTGGAAATATATACGGGCGCTTTTGTCCTTCCCCAAAGATCATGACCTGGCTCTTCAACACATTATATGCTAGTCCATGAGATTTTGCGTAGGCCTCACATATTGCAATGACCTTTCATATTCCACATATGGATGCGCTCAGTAGCACCATATCATCCGCGTAGCTTATATTATTAACGCACACGCCATCTACGTAACAGCCAACTCTAGTGCTGCTGAGCTCCTCTATTAGCTCGTTTACATACAGGTTGAAGAGCGATGGCGAGGTCAACCCCCCCTGCCTCACCCCGCACTCCAATCTGTATGCTTCAGACATACACCCGTCCCATCGCACATTGTTGACCTGGCTTCCATACCAATATTTAAGGATGTTCAAAATACCTTTCGGCATTTGAGTATTTTCTAGCTTTCGCCATAGTAAATCGTAGGAAACCAGGTCAAATGCCTTAGAGAGGTCAAGGAAACAAGCTACCACTGGTGTTTTACGCTTAGTATATAAATGCAAGGAATTTTGCACGACTGGTGAAAAGGTCTTTTGTTAGGCGTTGTAGAGCCTGTATTCGTGCCGGAGGAAAACAATTCGAACATTTACTATAGTTTAAGGAGAATAATAAAATTAAATAAAAAGTTTTACGATGGTTTGTTCATTTTTTTTTAATTATTATTACCTATTATTTTTTAGAATAAAAATTGGTTAATAACTGACTCAATTACCTCTTTCCAAAAAATAATAATTTTGTTTCAGACCAGAAACAAAAAATAACAAATTTTAGTAACAAAAGTTCCTAATGTTGAGTTGTTCAAAATGAGCTCAACTGGAAATAAAATGAGAAAAAAAAATTAATCGCAAGAAAAGTGGCAAGTATTGCACCATTTTGAAATCTTGATTAAATGCGCCATCTTTTGAAATAACTTGCCAAGGGTAGTGTAATACTTTTTTTTTCAATATGAAGTGTCAAAAACAATATTTTTGTGAACCATGACTCACTAAAACTTAACTTATTTTATTAAATTAACAATGTTTATTGCTTTCATTTGTAGTTGCGATTAATAGCATCGTTAATGAAGATCAGGAAATAAAAAAAATCACAGTGAAATTGTGACATTGGTGTCGAATTTCATTTTTTTTAAATGTCTATTATCGCTGAAGTCTCAGATTATCGTTGAGTCTTGGGATACCCTGTATAACAGCCAGACCAGTACAAACCGACATGTTTACGCACACAAAATGTTTGTACAGTGCGGGAATCGTGCCCGCGACCTATTGGTTGATAGTCAACTTCTTGAACATTACACCAAAGTGGTCGTCAGCTAATCGTAAACTTAAAAAAAATATCAAATTGGCATCAAACTAACGCCGTTTTTCCTTTCGATTAGAAATATCTAGAACGAAATTTATTTGATTTCCATTTCGTGTCACTCAATTATAAAGTCTCATTGATATTCATTACTTTCCACCCGCTGACGACTCATTTAGTTTTTTGCGAAACGCATCAAATTGCTGCACATCAAAAACTGGCATTAAATATTGTAATGCATTGTAATTGTGATTAAAACACGCCCCTCTTAGACCTTATGAAAATGCGGTCGAATTATGTTTTTAAAGCGTTATCAAAAACAGCACAATTTCGCAATCAAGCACCGAGCGATCATCGGGAGACGTACTAATAACAGAAAATTGGTTCTTTTACATAAATTATTATAATGGGAATGCTCGTCTGGACCACGTTTATGTACAAACAGAACCTCAAATTACGGTAAAAGTTGACGCTAATGACTTTTAGGTAACGACCATTGGTTGGTACTAATGACCGGCGGGTCGGCCCACTTTTTCACCGTCAATCTCTTTTTTTTGTAATTTAGGTTTTTCTACGCAACTACCGCGCGACGCGTAAAAACTATGGACATTAGGTTTGGGCGGATTCAGGGATCAGTGTTTTTTTTTGTTTTTTAAAGATAAACTGCGTAAAATTCACCGAAAAATTAAAAGCCTTACCTAAAAATGGGCCAGATATCGTTTTTTCTGCAGTAAACTAATATCATTTGAAACTCTATGGTTTAATACACGTATCATTGATTATTCTTCAATTAAAGATTATCTTCTTACATATTTTAATTTTTTATCCCAAATTAAGCCTCGTAGCTTAGAGTCGTCTAGAGAATTGGTGTGATTGTTGTGAAATATTTATTATTATTTATTTATTTATTATTAAAGACAAATGTACCTGTCTCGTTTATAATAAATTGACTGTTAATAGCTCAGAAGGTACTAAAGAAACATTTGAGCCTATTTCTTGCAGTATGAACTCAAGTTATTTGCACAGCTCGACAGTTGTTCTTTGGTTACATTACAGGTACTTAGATTTACCTTTGGGCTTCAATCGCCATTAATCGAATCGTATTCTTTGACTCGTGTTAGCCAGCTTATTTT
This sequence comes from Pyrausta despicata, assembly GCA_963921415.1. Classification (NCBI taxonomy): domain Eukaryota; kingdom Metazoa; phylum Arthropoda; class Insecta; order Lepidoptera; family Crambidae; genus Pyrausta; species Pyrausta despicata. Next base: position 11,457,752 of record OY992852.1, on the reverse strand, counting down.
GACCAGTGCATTCGTCGTTATTGGTAGCTATATGTTCTACGGAACCATCTACACCAGCACACACTCTCATCAAGCCTGCCCAAGAGCGTTAGGTGCGATTGTTTTACGTCATTTCGATTCGTCGCGCATGCGCGTCGATTAGTTTCCTTCACCCGTCGCCCGCTACTGCCGGTTAATATCTGTTAAACTTTCAAAAGTGTATCGGTATATTTGTCTGCATCACGCTACCTGGTGTGAGGGACATTCATTTTAGAACCGGTGGAATTTTGAGGTCATAATATGAGACCGGCTTAGGGCTTATTCCAATTCTTGAATCGTTATCCATATATGTTGTATTTTTACTTCACGAAAGTAGTTACCTTATGCGTATGGTCGGGTCTTATGTCAACTTTAGATTGAAGTCCAAAGTTATTTCAGTAAATAATTCTAAATCAACCTTTCGTCAAACTACACGAGCAATCATCATGATGGCAAAATGGAGGTTCCGTTCAAAGCACAATCATAATATTGATTGATTTTAAATTTTTCGCAAAATTTTGCATTACAAAATACAAATACAAAATATTTTATTTCAGTAACTTAGTCTAGTACAATAATCGTTGTGGGAACTCCCTTTTAGGCAAAACATTGCCTGTGTTAGGAAGAACCGCTCTTTTGACAATTAGTTACAAAGCAAACTAAATTACTACAACTAGTAAACACTAAACAGTCAAGCAATTTAATATTTAGTTAAAATAAATTTACTTCTCTTACTGCTCATAATGTGTGTGGTGTATGTATGACAGTGGTGTGTGTGTGTGTGTGTGTGTGTGTGTGCGTGCGCGCGCGCGCGCGCGCGTGTGTGTATGTGTGTGTGTTACGTTGCAGGTTGTTGTGTTATTAATCCATACTTTCAGTTCATTTATTAACCTTAATTTCAGTAAAAACCTTAGTACGTTTAAAAGAGAAAAATGATAAGAATGCTTAGTTAGTTTTTAAGCAACAGTTCTGTCTCCGTGTAATTTAATGATTTTAACCATTCCAATACCGTTTTCTTACATTCATTTTTATTAAGGGGGTATATATTAAGGTACTTATTAATTCTATTATAGATTGCGGCAGACTGCGTATAGTACTGCCGTCTTGCAAATTCAGATTTTACGGTGGGTACCGAGGCAACTTTATTTTTTCTTCTCCTGGTTAGTAATTTAGCATCAAAGGGGAGGGATTTGTGCATTCTAAGAACAATATCAAATATGTATAATTTCCTTACTGACAAAAGATTAGCTTCCTGATAAAGATTTTCTGTAGGGTATCTGTATGGTTTTATAAGCATAACTTTTATTAGCAGTCTTTGGGCTCGTTCCAGCCATAGTAGAACCGTTTTAGCAGCTGATTTTAACCAAACGTGATGTATTTCTCCGCTTCAGTATCAACATAATGCTCATTTTGCAAGTAGGTATCTAGAAAAATTGTGCAATAGCGACACACATAACATTACAACAAACCACCGCAGGTGGTAAGGCTTTTAAAATACAAAACACATGTGGTAACCCTCGATTTAATAATATGTAATGTGCATTACAGCAGATTTCATTTCCCTGTAATTTGTTTCTTGCGTGGCTTGAACTTTAGTGGGGCTTAAAACCTAACACTGAACGCCCATTTACGATTTAGCCAACTCTCTCTGACACAGAGGTGCTCATATTTACGTCAAAGAACAAGAAAAACTTAACGATACAGTTGCAGAAGTTTCATATGATCAATTTGGAGGTTGCATGTTAAAATACGTTATGTATTTGAGCTTGTCTGCCTTTAAAAACACAATTTTTATTAAAATATAGTGTTTTTGTGCTGTTCCATCCTCAGACCCTGATTACATTCTGACACCAAACAGATAGGAAGATGAATCAAACGAACCTACAATTGTAGGATAATTAAAAGGGTTGTGTCGTCTAGCTACAGACGCTATCGCTAGCTGCATCTTATTGTTGGTTTAGGATTCCATCGTTTGATTTATAGGTATGCAAAAACCAGCTCGGTTAATCACCTGGAGCGGATCCTTGGCTTGCAAGATTCAATTACAGACATACTAGCATCAATTTGCTAAATAATATTTTAGATTATCTTGTTACATTTTTCACTTCAAAAGTGATGCACAAAGCCCGTGAATTGTGCGTAGTTTAAGAATAGCATCGAGACAAGTGAAACTAATTATAACTCTTAAAACTTAAATTGTCAGCCATGAAAATTTTACCTTTCAACAAAACCTACAACGATCCCAACTAGTAAGTAGTCCCTCTCAGAGCGCTTCATCTATTAGGCATGAATCCTTCCTCTGCACTACTACATCTTTGGCTCCCGTACCCTCCAGCTCGACTCCTATACATCAACCCGTACCCACGCTCTGATGAGAAGATGATGACGGTAATTTGCGTCGCACCAAGACGTCTATGTCTGGTGTTTTTTCACCGCGCTCAGGTATCACCCGAGTACAAAATTACAAGTAATTTATCCCTCGTACACAGGATAACATAGCGGTGTTGATGTAAATATTTTTTTAAAGTATAGCACAGTTATTACTCTTTGTTCGGGGTAGGTTGCTAAGATGCGTACTCGTAGGTACCTTACTTAGAATGTTATAGGAAATTTTGAATGCCTCTTACGTGATAGGCCTAAGTATAACGTAAACAATTTGCTTTTCAGACGCTTAATTGTCTTCAGGAATTGAAAAATAAGTTACCAAGTATTAATACATAAATTGAACTTAAGGTTTCTGCTGACGAATGATGTTTACATTAAAAGTTATTATAAAATATAGGTTATTGTAATTACTTTTAGCTTTGTTGTGGGAAAATTATATTCACTCGGGTGGGCTGGCGTTGCATAAAAAACTTAATAAATATCCTCCCATACATAGTACCGAATAAGGTAGTTGTTCGCATTTAAGGTCTTTGGTAGGCTCTCTCCGCCGTTCCATTGGGCCTGATATTTTTATAATGACCGTTTTATTTTATTAAAACGTCAGGCGCGGTTTTGCGAACTGTTTATTTTACCTTTATGCTGATTCCGACACGGCGATTTCGTGGTTTTATACCATACTACATTTACCATAATGACCATTGCAAGGTAAAAGTGCCCAACATCGAAACGAGCCTTTAAAGTTGAGTTGACAAGGTTGAATTTTGTGTAGTTTACAAAACATTAACGATATTTTAATTGAGTCGATCCTGACGTAGAGTAATGATTGGATGTAACACCGATTTATTTCGAGTTCTCGTTTCTGATTGGCGGTCGCGATAAGTTTGCATCTATCAGGTAATGTTTTTATAATCGTGATGGGTCGGATTTTCATTTTGTAGGTACAGGTAGGCAGTACTAGATTACGAATTGATTGCAGCTGATTTCGTGAAAACATACAGGATGGCGACGACAAAACGAGAATTGACTTTCTGTCAGTTACGCTTTCTTGTCTTGACTACGGAACATATTTAGATGAAATTTGGTACACATACATGGTCGTCAACGTTCAAATTTCATCCAAATCTGTTCAGTAGTTAAGACGTGAATGCGTAACAGACAGAAAGTCAATTGTCGTATTGTGGTTGCCACCTGTATAAGGTAAATAACTTGGATTAAACATTAAGTAACTTTATTTTTTAGCATTAATAATGCTGGCTGCATTGTTAATGCTAAAAATGTTGCCTAATGATCACTTAAAGAAATTCAGTAAGTGTCACGGTAGCTCAACTGGCAGAGCAATTGCCCGGCTTGCGAGAGGTGTGGGTTCAAGTCCCGCCTGTGGCAGTCCAGTTTTCTTTAAGTGTGTTTTTATTCCACATTGGACAAACAACACGAACTTTATTTTAATTTTAAAGTGCCAATAAGCAAGCGCTGTAATTCTACTGTAATGTGTGGTCATGCATAATAGCAATTATGAATAGGTTTTCAAATTTATTACGAGTACACACCTGAAAATGAACGAAAGTTTTAGTCATGATGATAGAACAGAGGAATTTTAGTGCAGATTTATAAGACTCAAGAATTAGATGATTCCTAACTAAAGCAGTGTGGTAGCTAAAATCATTACTCATTTGCGATTTTCACTTGTTTTTTTCTTCTCAAACACACTGATTGTCCAGAACTAATCCCCGGAGAGTGGAGCTCGTAATGCGTTCCTTGACAAACGAGCAATAACCCGCCCTCTGTGCTCGATCGGCGAACTATCGCGCGATAGCCCGTCGTGACTCCGCTGGAAAGATAAACAAACCGTTCCTGTATCGGTTTGCTGATCTAAATAGCGGTTAATGCAGTTCAAAATAGGCTTGTAGAAAATATTATTGTTCTTTAAAACATAGCACTTTATTTCATGCTATTAAGTTTAAACAATAGCACGTTTCGTGCAAAAAAATAAAATTTTCAGCACCTTTCAATCGAAACTCAATAAAATTTACATCATTAACTATAAAAAATAGGCCAACCACGAGAAACATAACATATTCTGGTACTTTATACTACAAATAAATAGGACAATGTTTAAGCTATTGTGCAGACGACGGCAGTTAAACACTTCAGCATCTTAGGCGCTTTATCGCTTATATAACAATGTAAGCGATTTTGCAACAAAAATACTTCCAAGATGCACTTCAATACTTTAAAAGTTTCTCGTTCGTCACTCTCAAGGATTAATTTAAGCACCAGCGTTTAAGGCTCAGATAATCTTATCTAGTAATACTGTATTAATTGTCATTTCATATTAATGACATTTCGATAACTCATCACTATCCGTCATTCCGTCATCATGACATTGTTACCTGACTCCCCACCTTATCTCAGGCGACAAGACGAACGACTTGCGCCTATCTGTTAATTAAGATTTTCGCAGCTCTTACGTGCCAACGGATGCCGGCAATTTAACTTGGCACGGAGTTAAGTGACGAGTGTTATGTCAACTCGCGAGGAATTTTTAGGGCGGTCGCCATGTGTGAACTCGCTTAATTATTGATAAGGAATGTTAATGTAGAGATTTATCTTTGATCAAATTCATCAAGTCTTGATTGAAGCCAAAAATGTACAGGCAAAGCAATATAGTCCTCCTGGCCGATTTCGACCACGGCGGCCAATCTCAACAGAGATCAGCCAAGTACGCAGGAGATATTAAAGTGCACAAGTATGAGCGCAATGCACAGGTGCACTCACTGTTCCATCACTCTCAAAGTTCAGTGAGATGGCAATCCAACATGACCGGAGAAAGATCAGCGCAGGACCAACGGCTTAACGTGCTTTCCGAGGCACGGGGGTGTAACACCGCCAAATTCCCGACTCCGAGCTGTTTTTGAGAAATTCATGATAGAAAATCTCAGGAACAATTTTGGCTCGACCTGGGATTCGAACACAGGACCTCTTGGATACACCAACGAGGCAGTCACAGGCAAAGCAGACGATGATGGACTTGATAATGTACTAAGTATCGTCGTACAAGAAGATCTACGTACGACAGCAAGACCTCGTCCATAGATTTATAAGTCGAGCGGTAGCTAGCGGCGTCGGTCTTGAAATCAACAGGGCCTTGTAGACATTCAAAATGAAGGCATTAAAAGATCGTGATTTGAAAATACATTTTCTTTACAATTCACTCAGAAGTTTCTGAAGCAGGCAAATAATGACAATACCTTTGTTCGTTTACTTATTCTTAAGTTAGCTACATCTATTCTATCTTATATATAAAAATGAATTGCTGTTCGTTAGTCTCGCTAAAACTCGAGAACGGCTGAACCGATTTGAATAATTTTAGTCTTGAAATATTCATATTGGTATTGGTAGTCCAGGGAAGGGTTTAAAAGATCAGAAAATTTTAAAAAATCAATGGGCAGAACAACGTCTGCGGGGTCCACTAGTTGACAATAATAAGCATGTGTGCAAATCACGATACAGTTACAACGGAACAGTTCCGAAAAACCCATAATAGAATCCAATAAAAATAAACGTTATCCAAATACCGCACCTCAAAATAGTTTCCACACGAAAACGCTTGAAAAATTACAACGAAAACATTACGCGCCAAAATTAGGAGTTTTACATTAGGGGTTCTATAATTAAACATCAATACCGCTACAAAAAGTAAATAAACAGGGTATATAGGAGGTCTGGAGTGCGGGAGGGAGTCCCGACTATGACTAATGGTTCGCGATCCGTCAGTGTCATTCGCTGGGCTGGGGGCGCCACTCTCGCCCAGGGCCGAACTCGAAATAACATTTTCCCTATTCGGTTTTAGATACGTATCTATATGTAAATCGTGTTTTACTAGTAAGGAATGTTGGGATCTATACGTGCCCGATAAAGTCGTTGGTGTTTTTAAATTTTCAAATTGGGTTTAGTTTGGTTATCTGATTAAATACGTTTGCTTTTGATAATTTTAAAAGATTGTGCAATTAATAACATTCCTAGTACTATAGACTGCAGCTTATAATTTCACTAAAAATTCAACAGTAATCAATATTAATTGAAATATTCTGCACATTTAAGTAATGATTAAGTCTCTTATCACCTCTGAATCTAGAAATAAATAACAAGTTTTTTCATACATTATCAAAAGAAACTAACTAACTCAAACCCCTTCCTGTTTTTTTAACCCAAAATTACCACATTAGTAAAAAAAAAACTTTATCCAATCCATCCGTCTCTGTGCCCTTTCTGGGTCTTTGAAATTGGTTTCTGCGTGGGCCAGCATCCTCGCGACACGTCACCCCATCTCTAGGGCACCGCGGGCACAATTAGGTTAAATAAAAAAAAGAAACAGCTAATCTCTGGGACCGACTAGATTGCTTTTCGCGAAGGCCGTGTTGAAAACTTTTAAAAATCACTGGCAGGAAAAGATTTAGGTTATTAGGGAAGAGAAAAAAAAACATAATTTTCAAGTCAAACCGATAGAGCTGTGAGTATTTCACTATTTTTAACCAAACATATTATTTCGAAAATTGAATTTCACCAGAGCCGGTATGAATTTTAAAGTTCGCAACCATTTAATTGGTCGTACTTTTCGAATCGACGGAACGTAGCACTCGTTACGTCGTAGTCAAAACGTAGCATTAGTAGCAAATGTGAATAAAAATTTCGTAGTCAGCCCCAGTAAAATAACTCAAAGTTTAACCTAGGTAGATAATGTTAAGTTCGCCTCAAATACATGCTGGCCACTTCGCAAAACATTATTTTTTAAAATTTTTAACATCGTAGCACCACACATACTCAAGTATACATACTCGTATACAACCAAAAGCGAGGTTACGCGAACGTCATTATTCATACTGTTTTTTCGCTTTAATTTCATCAAATTTATTTCACTTGAACAAATGGACGATCATTAATACAGCATTTTACTCTGGAATCCTATTATTTTAACCGGCGCTTGGCCTGGCCTGTGTTACTTCCATATATGACACATTTATATAGTATGGAAAAGAACCATTTGCTTTTAATCTTTCTGAATAACTAACTGACTCAAATTATAGAAATCGTTAATAGTCAGTGATTGTATTTATAGCGAGATTACTAAGCGGTAAGTTGCGAAAAGAACAACTGTTAGGTAAAAGTGATTTTCGTTTATTATTTTTAGGCTACAATCTTATTATTTATCAACTAGGATTACTTAAACACAAGTGTTCAAGCTAAGCCGCCTATGAGTTGATTAGTATTATAGATCAGTTTAAATTAAAGTTATGTTTTCAAACTGATTGACATTTGATTGCATTATAAATATGTCGTTACAACTAAAGAATATGTAGCTACAAAAGTTTAATAAAAAAGTTAAACCCAATATCCATCTTTGCATTCCATTTTTGTTGTGTATTGTATAAACGTGCTTACAATGAGATAAATAATTAAATTAATTAGTAACGTAGCACAAATACGGTAAGTTTTAATTCAATAGTCATTGAAAGGGAAGTTTGGCGATCAAAAACCGACCAACTCGCATTCTTTTTAAGTATCATTTTTCACTGTGAAAATGTTTTCGGAAGCTTACAAAATGAGATTCTACAAACACAAGCCCAAATAAACTTTTGCTTCTGGAGAATAGAGACTGATGTTGCGTGTCGTGATGGCAACAGAAGTTTTTGGAATCTGATCGGAGGCGTTCGATGCGACTTGAGTCTTATGATTTTGTGGACAGAAGCTATTTTTGTGCTTGTTTTATGGAGGTTTACCCTCCCCGCACCGCGTTTCGTTCCCTTAGACAAATGACGTAGCATTTGTCCAAATGATGGCGCGGGCGGCGGAGAGAATGAATTTAAATTATCATTCAGTGGTTCCAACATACTGCAACAGTGCCCAAAATTGGGCTTGTGTGGGTGCTCGTCACTGGATAGCCAAAGTTTAATCCGAAGATTATGTCATTTTCAATACAGACTTTTACCCGCTCCAGTGCCTCGACCCCTTCTTTAATTTCTCCTTCCTATTGATTAGTCAACGTAACATTGCACTAATATGTTTATGCAGATGCATTATGCTACACATACACATCATTCATGACAAATCATCCTCAGAACCAGGCACTTTATGCCAATTAAAAACTGTAATCGAAAACAATCCGTTCCATTTTCAAAAATAACGAAACGTCAAAGAGCAGCTCCATTCAGAGTTGTTCAATCCTAACGCTTGTTTGAATTCGTTTCTCGAATTCTTTTTAGCCGCTCTTTTTGGCGGGAAAGGAAATTGAGTAATGGCGGCGTCACAGATGGCATCATGGTAGATTGATAACGGGAATGGAGAGCGTCGTTCTATTGTGACGCTTTTTGTTTGGGCACAATGTTCGCTCGCAGGTGGATTAGGTGGAAATGTATGTATTTGTTTACCTACCCTTTTAAGGTTGAACCTTATCCGATCCCTAGTTGGGACAGATGGGATACAAGTAGGTTAGTGATATTTGCCAACTTGAAAAATCTATCAAATTTAAAGTCAAGATTCAAGAAGACTTTTATTGAAATATCTTGGTATTCGTAGGGTAAGAGCTATTTTCAAAACATCCTGTACCTACCTGATATAATCGAAAAAGTTCAAGGTAAAATGTGTCGTGTTAACTTTCGTATGTTTGTTAAAACCATACCAGTTGAAATTACCAATTCGCCATAAAAGATAGAACTCAGCACTATTAAGTTATTGCTGCAAAAGACCAAACATAGCATAGCTCTGTAGTCAACACTCCAATGGCAGATACATACATAGATTAAGAGTATGTACTCTCACTTCCACACCATCGGAGCGTCTGACAAATGGCCATAGAGACAAAGACACGTTTCCCAACTCGCGCGCAAGAAAACAATCCGGCGTGTGGTGCTTAAGAAAAAAAAACGATAGGTCCATGATGAAGACGTAGTCATTGTGAGCGGGCAAAGAGCAATATCTCACCGCTTTGTGGGCCCAAGAGCCGATTAATTCTAGATATCTCCATTTGCCTATGCGTGATGAAACCTTTTCGATGGCGGCAACAAAAAGCGTGGGCGATTCAATTGAGTTCGCACACTTAGCGAGTGTTAATGGCCTTTTGATGGGGCTAACTCTTCCTTCCTGTTTGTCAGGCAAAGGATTGTGAGTTGGAAAGGTCAACGAACTTTATGATAACTTGGGACGTCTGTGTTCTTCATCGGGTAAGCAATGTTCTTTTCTAAAGGTCACCAAACAAATATTTGGACGAATTAAAAATCACTTGATTTTAAATCAGTTTAAACACCAAACTTGACAAAAGCTTATTTTTTATCTCTATCAGAATCTACATGTTTATTAATCGAGCATTAATATACAGATAAAAGTTCACAATTAATAAACGTTACCCACGCAGTAATGGAACGAGCAACCCAAAAAATATAAGGTGCCAAAACAAAAACACCGCTCTATCACTCGTAGAGAAAAAAAATAGCGAACTGTAGCCCAAAAAAATTACCATACTCACCTACATCAGAAAGCAAGCGACATTATGCAAATACCAGTAAATTGAATTACTGAGTTAAATGTCGTATAAGATAAAAACGAGGACGCAATCTACAACCCAATGAGGAGACGTTGTATTAACATATTCAAACCCCATTGAATATTTATTTTATGTAGGATACTCACTGACAACTGGTGCGGAGTGCTTAGTCAGTCTTGTAGCGCTAATGGCCTCCACTATCGCTGCTCTGTAAGTATCTATGAAAATAAAATAAAAAAACTGGATTGGATCCTTGGATTGATTTTATGGGAGAAAAAGTAAACGAGTGGATTAGATACTTCAATAGTGTGGGAGTTTATTTCACGTTGGGCACCTTGCTTCTATTTCCAAGTCATATACATACCTACGAATAACTATGAAATTTGTTCCAGGACTTGTAATTTTGTAAATCAAACAGCTGTATGCCTCTATTTCTTAGCCAAATTAGAAAATAAATGCTTATTAGAAAGTACACTCCAGAATCTTCTTGATTTGTTCAATGTTATTGGACTATTGAAGTAAAATTATGTGACGCGATGAATATAAAGGTCTTGTTAAAGTAAAAAAAAGTAATACAGCAACTTACATTCATTCATTCAGTATTATTTTCAATAGTGAAAGAAAATAAATCTTGCTTCAGACTCCATCACGCCATTCTCAAGGGTTGATCATGACATATCTGTAAATAAAACAAAATATGTAGAGTCTTGCGCGACCCCTCTTAATTGGATAACCCTTCGACTGCCGATGGGTGATTCACGATCGTTCAAAAACGATTTTTTATTAATATTTTATTATTATTTTATTACAAAATTTGAATACGAAGACGCGTTCTTATAACCCAGAAGTATTCCAGATTGCAAACTGGCTGGCGAGTTTCAAAGCCCGAGGTGAAATGCAATCGTTCAGCTCTTGTTTTTTGCTCGTCGATACGGCGGTTATTAAATTTGATTTTAATTTAAATTGTATAGCGAGAATACGCTTTGCACATTTTATGGATGTAACTAATACTTCTTCTTTCATTTAATCACGTCTATATGTAAGATTCTAGACATAAGTGGTTTACTCGTAACACAAAAACTCCAATTATTATTTTTTTCTACTTGTACAAGATTATCTTTTAAAGTTGTATTAAACTAAGTAAAAACACAGAATTTGATCTTGTTAAGCAATGTTGAGGTAAAAAATAAATAATTCGTAGGTAATTACCATTATCGAGTGATCATGTCAGATTCTATCATCGTAATTGGCAGGCCATTATCTTTTTCTGTTTCTAAACAAGAGAGTTTCAACCAACCGGAGATAAATGTTTTCACGGCGTCAATAATTACTCGCATCAGATCATACGATATATATTTATTTCTTCGGTTAACGTGAACAGTAGACACAAACGCACGCTTGTTTTGACTGAGCACCTCGGAGTAATTAAAATCTGAATTCCCTACCGAATTTAGACAAAGCTCACATAGGCTCATGAATAAATAAGCGAGTGTTTATGTAATGCGCAGGATTAAAATTCAAATATTCCGACAAGTCAATCTACGCGGGTCCCGGGCGGTCGGCCCCCGCGCGCGGACCATTCCGCCCGCAGTATATGCTAACTAATGAGATATTACAAAAACTGTAACAAAAGTGTTTTTGAACAATACCGTTTAATTTCTTTTATAAACTGATGACTTTTGCACAACGATAAGTGATCACTCTGAGCGATGGGCCTGACTAAATTGTGCATATTTCTGTGTATTTTTTTGTGGTGTACAATAAAGAGTTATCTATCTATCTTTTTACTCTAAGGCATAATAGACAACAAAAGCATAAAGCATCTTCCAATCCATTTAAAAAAATGTGCATGTTGTTGATAACGGCTGAGTAAGCAGAACGTCCTAAAAATATATCAAAAATATGTACCTTATTCATAAGCAGATAGTGAATTTCATTTCAAATTCTAGATTTATTAAATCGTACGTGCAACACTCTGTTAGTATTACACGTACTGAAGAAAGGCAGAATAAACTTTAAATTTCTACTTAACAGCAAAACAGAAAACACTTCTGTGCTATTGCACTGTTCCTTGTTTTTCCGTTTTGACTGTTTATTAACAAAACAATAGCATTCGAAATCATTTTGTAGTCTGATTAGTTAATCTACCTAAAACTAAGCCTTCCTAGGTCAACTGTGTTGTGTGTAGCTAAGTTGTATTGCCTTATTTAGGTAGTTTGTTGATGTGTGTTCTTAATTCCTAAGCTCAAGTGGAGTGATAGAATATTTTTTATATAAGAATATATTATATAAGAAAATGATTGTTATATGCTAGTCACTTTGATATATATTTGCATTTTTAATAAATAAAAATAAACGTGGTCGAACAAAATGTTTTGCATGAATCACAATAGAACTATTGCTGATTAATAGGTGAAGCCAAATGAAAGCCCCTGTAGTGTTAATAAAACATTTAACAGAAATACTACATATTGTAGAATGTGGAACTTTCACGTATCCTGCGAACGCTTAGCACATTCAATGCATTTGCAAACGTTTCTGAACCGAGTACCTATGACTGTAGATTAATGCGGTGTGATCCGTCCTGTAATATTACACCCTGATAGAAATCTTAATGATTAACGGATCCAATTTAAATTAATTTAATTCCCTTATTGATATGTATACTATATGATTACAAATTTGAAAATGATCATATTTGTGCTAACCAGGTTAATATCTGCGTACGTACCTATATGCTCATGCTTGCTGTAGGGACTCAACGAAAATGCAAATTAAAATGCCGTCGCAATTAAAAAGCCGACCACTTTATTAACAAAATTAAAACGTCAAAATCAAACACAAAAGACGCCATATTTGGTCGGCAGGCACGTAGTGGAGCACGCACCGCTAACAGAAAATAAGGGACACACAGAAAGACAGGAAGGGCCGGTGCGAGCGGGACGGCGACAAAACAGGCCCTTGACGAAAAGGGAGAGAAATAGTGACGCGATGATTGAGCGGGCCACAAGAAAAATGATCACCCGTCAAGCGGCGACTGAGAGAAACTACCCTTAGCGGGTGCGAGCGAGAGGGACATGGAACAGGAACATAGGTGGGGTAGAGAAGGCCTATGCCAAAATAGGGGTGACGTACGGTGATGGATTATGCTTTTCTCTCTAAAGAAGGGAGGGGCTCACAGGTCGTTATGGAAAAAGCCGGGGAAGTGGGGCCGACATGTGTCAGAGACGTACACCAAACCGATGGTGGCCTTAATTGATTTCTGTATAAAACAAGAAATTAAGTTCTCACTTTAATTACATTTCTTATTCAAGCTATGGGAGACTGACAGGGATTGATACGGTCAGATGTGATAGGGTCAAATGTTTTTTGCTGATGTTAAATGATGATATCAATGTTTTCAAAATACGTCAAACGAAGCGGTTGAACCGCCAAAAATGGAAACCAATTAGCGTTAAGCGTTACTCTGTATTGTTTTGTTTTTACATTAATGAAGACATTAACAAGAAAAATGTTATTGCAATAAATAACGCACGAATTAAACACAACAATGATTATAACACGTAATAAGTAACGCAAGTACACTTCAAGCAAGCTATAAATATCCGATCACTGACTGTGCAATGTCGGGAATGCCGTAACTTCAAGCTAAGCACGTGTTAATACGGTTAGTTGTCAGGAGTGCTCCGACCCTCGAATTAAAAACCTAACCCTCCTTCCGACACAGTCGAGTAAAAACATCAACGAATCCAAGTGCGACGCCCTCTGATCCCTTTGTCCACTCTGAAGAGTATTGTTTTATGCCTTTGTTGTATGAAAATTTAAATCCCTAATTATTCACAGGATTGTTTCGCCAGACAATATTTTCACAATAGGCCCGGCTTCCAGGGGTGGTAATCGGTTTGATTAATAAATTGTCAACTTGGATCCAGCGTTAGAATATAAATTGTTACCACAGATATTTCATCCCATTATTAAAGGAGATCCTGTTCATTGTTTTACGAAATGTCATATCTCAGGGCTGTCACCTGATTGTTTCGAACCACGATTCAATGGAGGTCTCAAAGCGGGATTGTACGAATTTTGTGAGACGGAAAATGTTGTTTACGGCAAAACTGTTTACGCTGTTAGTGCTTGTGACAAGACATTTGTTTGTTTGTAGGAATTTGTTGTAGTCTGACTCTGACTTAGAGGAAACTCAGATACAAATACTAATAGCTTACAAATATGTACAAATAAATAAATAAAACTAAGGTTTGATCTCAGATACGAAATGAATATTCACGTCGTATGTTACATTGAGTATATCTTGAAATGAATTGTAGGACTATTTATTAAAAGCTAATGCTTTAAGAAGAATAAATTAATCGATCGAAGCAAGAATCAAATCTGCGTCTATCATATACGGCCCGTGCTAAGTCACAAAGATTTTTTCTATTGCAAAAATAAATTCGCTAAGTGAATGATTATCACAACAAAACGTAAAGTATTAATTGCTTGCTAAGATCAATTAATGGTTCTTGGATCAATTAAGACATTGACAAAATTTTTTGGAACTGTAAAAATAATAGTGGAATCTAGTAGGTACTGTTTTTTGCCGAACATTATAATAGTGGAAACGTTAGTTGTCATATGACAGAACTGTTTATTCAAAACGTTAATTACCTTTTAATAGTTATTGCGCCATACATCAAAATCAACAAACCAGACACGAATCGGTGGAAGTTCGCGTGGGCATCGCTTACAATCCGTTCCCGAACAAATTAATTTAGACAAGAATAAGATGTAAAAACTTCGTAACAACGATTACGTTTTATTGCCATCCATTATATTAATCATCGGCGAAATTAATTTTTCATTTGGACAAATCGCTCGGAGGTTGCAACAAATGTCTTCGCGCTTGATTGATATCTCCAGATTCTGATCTGAATTTTCTGATGGGGTTAACATCTGGTGTCTTATTCATTTATAACGTAGGGCAATGGTTTATTTTTTGTTTCTGTAACCTACTATGCAAAGTTCGAAGGATTCATATTTAATTCAGATACCGAGATTAACGCCGATAAATGCTAAGTTCATAATCAATCAGCAACTTACTAACCACACGAATTACGATAAACTGTTAGAGTCAGTGTCTAAATATCGATGTCTGTTACATAGTTAGTAGAAGAAAAGTAAATCATTAAGTTACAATATTTTTTAGCATTAACAATGCATATTTCATAATAATGTGAAAAGAAAACACACTTAAAGAAAAATGTACTGACACAGGCGGGACTCAAACCCGCACCTCTCGCCAGCCGGGTGATTGCTCTCACCAGCCGGGTGATTGCTCTCCCAATTGAGCTACCGTAGCACTTGCTCATCGGTCCAAATTTCTTTAAGTGCTTCTCAGGCTGCAGCAAAAGTAAATCAGTTTACAGTCAAGTCTAGACCTTTCGGTGTAACTGACTTCTTTTACTATCTACTCAATACCAATCAATTTTATGATCACAGATAGCTCAATAGTAGGTTGTTCTCCTAGTCGATTACGACCACGGCGGCCAATCTCAACAGTGATCAGCCAACAGCGCAGGAGACATTATAGTGCACAAGTGTGAGCGCAATACAAAGGTGCACTCACTGTTGCATCACTCTCAAAGTTCGGTGAGACGGCAATACGGACAATACATGACCAAAGAGAGATCACGCGCAGGACCAACGGCTTAACGCGCTTTTCGAGGCACGGGTGTGTAACACCGCCAACTTCCCGACTTCGAACTGTTTTTGAGAAATTCATTACAGAAAATCTATAAAACCCAGGACCTCACGGATGTAAGGCAGAATCATCTCAAATACACCAACGACGCAGTGTAAAATATCATACGTATGATACCATACGGAGTCCAAAGCATATTCATATTCAGGTATCGTCCTGCGCATTGCACGCCGTTCAAAGCGTAAAATCGTTGAACTAATTGTAAAATTGATTTACCGCAATATTGTTTCAGACCACAACCGTCTCATTAACGATTCACGAGAGCAAATTGTGCTACCTAATTACAAGAGAATGAGCAAAAACAATGCTGTATTTATGTTCACCAATTTATCAAACAAAGCAACGATGTTTCGGACGACCAGCGCACAAAACTCACAAAGCGAACTCTTAAAATCAACGTTAGAAGAACTATTTGTGAATCGTGACAAATGACGGCGCGACATCTATGACATAGCCTCGCGCTGGCCACACAGTAAAACAAAAGAAACACTTAAAAACTATAAAGAAACAATTGCCTTTTATGTGTCTGGCAACGTGTAAGTCCACATGTGAATATTCATGCTGACGAATTATGAAACATACGAGATTTTCGTGAGTGTAATTTGAAAAGAAAACATCAGTCTCCTATTTCTTAGATTCATCAAAAATATGCTCTGGAGTTTAGAGCGGCGTGTCACTAGATTGATCTTCATTACCTGTTTAGGTATTGTGGAAACAGATATTTCACGCCGCTTTGATTCAGCAGACAGTAGTTTATCATCGAAACTTTGTTGACACCGGAATCCATTATACATGAGCATGCGATTATTTTGATGGATTCCATGAGAATCCTGCCATCAGAACTCCCCTAAAATCTCGAAATCGAACAAAGGGAACACGTGAGGCTCCCTACGCATCCGAGGCTAATGTTTACCCCACGGAGGAAGGAGATGTAGAGAAAAATGCGTATTTATAGCAAATACTCGTACTCAAACAGTCCTACATTGTGTACGAGTCAAATAAATGAGTCTCATTTTTCGTGCTGTCAAAAAAATCTGAATGGAAAAGAAAACGCGGCGGCGAAAAAACGGCAGGCGGCGGGGTTTTTATTTCGTTTTTAATGTAATACTGATTTGGGATGTTTCAGATTAATTGCGCCTTACCTGTGAGTGGCAAGGGTGTCTCGCTGAAAGAGTTCGTGGACGCTGATCGATCGCCCTGAGCAGATTGAAAGGAGAAACGTGAAAGGTAATTATTCATTCGGCGACTAGAATAGAGCACTTTCGTACCTTTATCTTGGGTTTTTTTTACAAGTTACGCGCAAAATTTGCAAGTAAATAGATGAAGTGACACGGCGATTTGTCTGTTTCGATGCGTTCGACTTCCCACGAATTCGGTTTACGATACGTGGTGTAATGTTTTTTTTTTAAACGGTAATAAATTCCAAGTAATTATTTATTATTATTGAATTAATGATTAAAACTTAGAAAAGAGTAAATAGAAGCTCATGAAGGTTTGGAATTATTTACGAGATGACCTAAATAGTTGACTGTAATGAGAAACGACATCGACCGTACCATCTAAATTCAATGAAGAGCCTTTGAAAAGGTGTTTCAAGCATATTAATATTATTAGAGCCTTATTTAGAGTCTATATAAACGTTACATGTTTGTGCAAATACGCCAGGATCTTTAATAATATCGCTATTTGTTCCAGCCAGCTTCAAAACTTGCACGTAGGCGTAACAAAAGCGCTCAAGGACCGTTCAGCAAAAACAAGGACAATGTCGTCTTTTAGAAAACAACTGGCAAAAAATTTGCATAGCGAATACTACAATGGCGCCGCACAACCCGGAAGGTTGCACAATGAGGATCAGGAGCACATGTGATCCTGACCTGATTCCCGAACTACTGCAGGAACCTTTGTCTCTGCGTCTTTATGATTTATATGACATTTCTTTGACGTTTATGACTCACGACTCATTTGAATTCCACGACTTATGCCTTGCACATTTCGACCGCTCGCCCATAGTGATTTTTTCGAACGCTGGCTGCGCAATAGTTTAGCATTTGAATAAACATTTGGTTACCAGATTAGGTTCGCTACAGAACTGTACAGTAAACAGAAAAGTCATTAAATCCTTGTGTCGTATTTACATGTGAATGTATAGTTACGTAAGCGAGGGCCGATGATTGCAGGTTGGAAAGGGCAAAAAGTTTAAGTCGAAATGAAGTCTTCAAGCGAGGTTGTTATAAAATTGCAGGCAGCTAGGCGGCGAAAACTGGCAAATTATAGTGTTGGACCGCAGACGTTGCGGCTTGTGATACGATCGGCGATTGTACAACTATTGTAAAAACGGCCCATTATTGTGACGTACTGAGTTTCGAAATTAAACGGTTGTGTTGCCTTAACATTTTCAACGAAAATAAGTTTAAGGAAAACTTAAATTACAAAACGATTTTATTATATTACTTATACAAGGTTATATAACTTACATAAACTTATACAAGGCACGAGAGATTAAACTTTTCGTTCAAACAACATCACATAATTTTATGAATATTTCAAAAAAAAATGAAAGAAGGAAATAAGGCTGAGAATTTTGTATATAGAGAAAATAAAAATAAGTGCTGGGGACACATTTAAAAAGCAATCAAAAAGCAGTTTGGAATATCCACACGTATTGCTCTTAAAACGTGTTTCATCCTCTTGCCGGCCCACATGATTAGGCCAGCGGACCAAAATGGTGGTTTAGCAAGGCTAACTAAAAGACACGTAAGTATCGAAAAGTACCTAATTTTACTGTTTTGATACTACCACTTTTTTGCCATATTAAAAAATGTTGTAACATTATTTTTATAATAAATAGGAATAAATTAACTTATATTCTTCGCTAGATATTAATTTTGATGTAATTACTTTTAAAAAAATACGGGAGAAAACAAAAGTTTAAATAATTTTGCGAGGCATCTGATTATCCACAAACAACTGGTAATAATCTTGAGATAATAAATCTGACCAACATTGTTGCAGCCAAAATTCCGTTACCGATGAGCCGATTGCCAAATTGGCCTGGAAATTTAGCTACCAATATTACCTTTAGCATAACATGGCGTGTTTATTTTGAAAAGTTCGACGACTCCCAATCATCGAGTCCCAACGTCTCAATACCCAAGTAACGAGTTGGCCATTAATTCGGGGATGTATCGAGAGATAACTTTATTCTGGTAGCCGGCTGCTTTGTATGCGGCGGTCCAGGCGTCCGTCATTACCCGATCCCCAACTTACTCCTGCACCCTTAACCCTCCAAAATCACCTCTAACTCCAACATCATAGAGATGAAAGAAAATTTCAAGAACCTTGGCACGCGCAGCCATCTCGGTTTTATCTTATTGGTCAACCATTACGCCTAAATTTAAACTCTTCATTATAATGCCACAGTGAGAAAACTCGCGATAACATATGAGCGCGTGAATAAAATATAGGTAATAAATTTTGATAAAGGTGAGCCAAGTGCCCGACTAGATAAATTAAATACACCGCAAAGAGGGAAACGGGTTCTGATAGCAGTTGATAATGGATGTGTTGACAAAGACATAGTCCATGACACTAATGGTAATCATAGAATTTATTATTTTCTAGCGAACGGAGATACGCACGTTGATACCGACACGTGCTAAATGTAGCGTAGATGCCGTTGTAAGACGTTTGGTGATCTGTATTTGTTGCATTTTTGGTGACTAAAATAGTTTATTAGTCTTTTGGAAACAGAGATCTTCTACTTTCCAGAAACGATACAGGTACATATTTGATTGTTATAATTGTTATTGTTTATTATTATTTGTAATTGTTTTAATTTAGTTTATCAATTTTTTTCCGCTTAAAGTACTTCGTTTCTTAAAGTTTTTGTGTTTTATTTTTCAATTTGTCTCGCTAGGCAGACATTTAGTTTTGTTTTATTTGATTTTAACAATATTATTTAGCAATTCGCTTCAAACTACATATTTAATTTTAGCTATTTGTTTTATTACATCAAATCCTTTGTCCACTTCTCAATGTACAAATTCTCTACCTAGGCATATTACCGGGAAGCTGTCGCACCATAATCTTCCGTCACAGTATTTCAGCATCTTACGGCCGGCGAGATTGAGCTCTCAACCACAGTAATTTTGCCCTGCTGTCCAGGCTTGCGATTAGGCTCTCTCCGATAATGCTGTTTAGATCTCGCTATACTTAGGTTGCTATCTTTTCTTTTTCGTTGACTACGCTTATAGTTTACCTCAGCCGAGGTTTTGCTTGATCGGTCTCCGTGACCTCATCAAAGGATGTGGGCGATGGCTTTGCAACTTTGTACCGTGATTGGTTGAGAAAACTATTCGATTTTTAAATCAACGCTCTTTTTTACATTATAGTGTATTGTCTTTTGTGCTTTCATGTTACATTATCTACGGTAATTATACTTTCACTATACTTTAATAGGTTTACTGATCTTCTTTTTGTTGTGTCACTCAAAGCGTTAAATTTTATTTTATTTTATGAATCCTCAAGGATTCAAAAAAATAATAATGATGAAGAGTAATAACAGTGATAAGATAAAGACATAGTACTTACGTTTGATCTTATAAAATTGACATTGATCAGACATAATAACTTGTCTGAATATTTAAGATCCTACTAATGAGGTACTTATGAAACCGTAATTTAATTAATTTTACAACTATCAATTACCATAAATCGAACCGGGGCAGATTGGGCATGGTGTCAGTGTGGAAGGAGCTGTAGGACATAAATATTATACAATTTTGACAACAACTCACATATATTCTTCAGACCTGACCTGCAACTAAGTAATTACATTTTAAATCTAAATGACTACAATCGATATTTTTCGCCGCGGCAACCATAATCGATAAGGGGGGGCAAGGGCACATTGTCTCTGCAAAAAGAGTTAGAAATGATAAGATGAAAAAATTATCAATGACAACTTACTTATTATGACCTGGGCTGAAATTAAGGATACTATTTTAAAGCATTAAATCTAAATGACTACAATTGATATTTTTCGCCGCGGCAACCATAATCGATAAGGGGAGGCAGGGGCACATTGTCTCTGCAAAAAGCGTTAGATATGTAAATGAAAAAAAAATGTCAAAGACAGCTTACTTATTATGACCTAGGCTGCAATTACGGACATTATTTTAAATAATTAAATCAAAATCAGTACAATTGATACTTTTCGCCGCAGCAACCATAATCGATTAGGGGAGGAGGCAGGGGCACATTGTCTCTGCAAAAAGAGTTAGATATAAGAAAAAATTGTCAATGACAACTTACTTATTAAGATCTAGGCTGCAATTAAGTACATTATTTAGAGGCATTAAATCTAAATGACTATAATCGATACTTTTCGCCCCGGCAACCATAATCGATAAGGGGAGGCGGGGGGCACATTGTCTCTGCAAAAAGCGTTTAATAAGTATATGAAAAAATTGTCAAAGACAGCACACTTATTATGACCTGGGCTGCAATTAAGGACATTATTTTAAATCATTAAATCTAAATCACTACAATCGATACTTTTCGCCGCAGCAACCATAATCGATAAGGGGAGGCAGGGGCACATTGTGTCTGCAAAAAGAGTTAGATACATGAAAAAATTGTCAATGACAACTTACTTATTATAACCTAGCTTGCAATTAAGGACATTGTTTTAAATCATTAAATCTAAATGACTACAATCGATACTTTTCGCCGCGGCAACCATAATCGATAAGGGGAGGCAGGGGCACGGTGTCTCTGCAGAAGGCGTTGACTAATCGCGGCGCGTCCACGCGGAGTAAGACTGATTGCAGCGAACTCGCCTATGCCTGCCTGCTATGTGGCTGGGGTGACCTGGGATTGGGGTGTTTGGGGAAAGATTTAGGACTTTTTAGTTTTTTGAGTAGTAATGTTAGCTAAATTTTATTGACAATTTGATATTATGGTTAAGACGATCAGTTTAGTGTAATGGTTGAAAGTTGACGGATAAACCAAGATGTCTAGGGTTAGACACCCGCATTGTACAAACATTTAAGTGCATGAATATGTCTGGGTGTTAATACTTTTAGTAGTAAGATAGTTAAGTTTTACTGACAATTACGAAGAAATTTCTATTTGGATAAACACGATCTTTATTGAAGATTTCTTAATTAATTGTTATCAATGGACGTTGATCTACTATCGTTTGTTATATTACATAAACTAAGATCCAGCATAAATATGCTGCAAAATGCGGCTACGGCTGCTTATCGCGTTTCGACCAATCGCTGCGGCTAAAGTCGCTGACAGTCGTAATTTGCGTATTATATATACCTCAAACTTTTTTATTTGATAGCAAATGACGTATAATAATATACGTCATCCGGTAAATGGTGTCATAAACGTTCGTTAAACACAGTAAACAGTGAAATAAACTTTTTACTTCTAAAGGGTCAAAGTTACCCTCGGCTGAAGTAATACTCAGCCACGGTAATTTAGAAATTAAGTACCTAAGCGAGTAAAAGTCCCAAATATTTACTTCGTGTGGCCACCATACATGTGGCCGGAACCCTCCTACCTACACAAACCGACATTATTTAAGAAATCAGCCCGCCCGAGCGGCAACAAAGGGAGTTTTTGCCGACGGTACGTGCGTTTGAAAGCGCTGAACGTACTAGGCATTGTACTGAAAAAATCTACCAGTTGTTTTTTATGTACGAAGCTATAGACTGCTAAAGTGATTGTGCTAAATGCTGCCACCGTTTCACTGAACATTTTGCTTTAGCTGCGAGTGCGAGTTTAGTCTTCGACAATGAGTGTTTGCAGGAACACGAGAATATCGTTCTAATTTTGAACCTTTTTTGTTGATTGTTTCCACCGATAAAAGAAAATAATTAAACAAAAAACCATAGTTTGATATTGTTAAGACAAAATTCGAATTAAGAGACCTATCACAAAATTTTGAAAAATAACTAATAATAAATTTAAACGAAAACTTGAACTTAAAAAGATAAATCAAAAATCAGAGGCCGAAGTACAATCTTCGTAATTAGATACTATATGTTAAGTCATCAATTGCGTTACAGCATTCTAAATATACAGATCGAACTGGACTGTATTTGCCTTTCGGTCCATCGATTTAAATTTATCTTTGAAATTCAAGTTTTTGCCGAAAAACTGCTTAGCTATCAAAATTGTTGTGATATATTTTCTTTACTTAGATTTTTTTAATACGCAAGTCAGAACCTTTTGGTTCATAGTCTTTTCAAACCCCTTTTATCAATCTTAGCTTAATCAAAATCCGTTATAGATCTGAATTTCATATAATGAATACATATAATGAAGTTATTGAACACAATTAAATTGCACGCAAATACTTGCTTGGTTGATGAATTAGCAGCCGCGTTTAATTCGTATCGATCACGAATATACATAATGGCGTTGTTAATGATTGACGATCGTAATCCATAATTTCCACTCAATAAATGCACAAGTACGCCCACTTTCCTCAATCACGTAAATCAAATAATTATGATCTGTTCTCTTCTTTACGCTATACGAAGGAGATTAATACGAATTTCGGTTTTAATATCTAGTACTGGAAAGTTACGGCGATTCTTTTAGTATCTTCGTATGTGACTTATGCACAGGTCTACATTGTATTGTATTGAAAGGACATATCTGTTGACACTCATCATCACTCATGCGCATGATTGACAAAAAACTCAAATTGATATGTGTGGAAGTGGCACATTTCTTCCAGATTGCGCCCGCGTGGGATTCGATTCTCTAATTTATGTGTACATGTTATTTATTATACATTAAATACGAGTATAGCCTATGTTAACAAGATTTTTGAATCGCTCCAGTAGTTTCGGAGTCTATCGGGAGTTATAGTTGATTCACAATAAACTATAAAAAATAGACGTAAGATGACGTCGGATATTTTTTAAACAATTTTGAAGAGAACATTTCTGTCATACATGATTTCTGTGTAGTTTTTGACGGAAGCTTACGAAATGGAGTAATTTCTCCCGTTTTCCCAATATTTCCCTTCACTGCTCTGCCCCTATTGATTAAGGCGTGATCAAAAGTATGCTTTAACTAGCTCAGGAGTATGAAAAATAATCATACAAATTTTCGTTAAAATTTGTCGAGAAGTTTTTGTTTCTATAACGGTTTACAGACAATTAAAATTTTTACTGATTGCATTTTTGGGATCAGTATCGATCGCTTATTTTGGAAATATATTTCTTAGACAGAATTTATCACTACATATTTATTATAAGTATAGATAACACAATAGTTAAAGTTGCGTGTTTTCTGAGTCTCAGAAGTAAAAGTTGTTTACCATAATCTTTAAAATAAATAAGTACCTACATATAAACTTTCTACAGCCTTCCCGTAAAGTAAAAATACACCGATAAATCGATATTAAACATAATTACACAGCGCACGAACAATCAAATTGGGCGAAGGTAATTTACGCTTTCATGACAGCAAAACTGCAATTTAATACAACACTTAATACAGTGTTATCACCTCACCATCGAATTTCATATTATTTGCAACACCAATAAGAGCTGTATTGCCTTTTAATTTCATATATTTCGCAAAATTAAGTTTTGATTTAAAAAGGAAAACTGATAAACGTCGACGTGCAGTAATTCAACAGGTATTTTAATTCTGGTCTTTATATTGCAATTGCATTTCCACAGATAGAGTAAGATGGATGTAGTGGCAGACATCTTACAAACTGCAATGATGTATATTGCCATCATTCATGAGCCTCGTGCCGGTCGCGACAGAACGTCTAAATTAGTTCAAATCAGCTGCTCTAATTGGTGCAATGTTATTTTTGTGCGCATCTATCAAACTTTCCCGTTGCGGGCGAGCAAAACAAGTGCGCATCGCGTCTGGGCGACCCAGCGGACTGATGGCAAATGGGGCCGAATGGTGACAAATCGTTGTCAACACATGCACAGATTGTACTTACAAGCAGTCGGTATTCCAATGGCTTGTACGGTTGCGTGCCGTAGTACATGGTTCGGATGCCCGCATGCCTGTCGGAGGGCGGAGCCCCCTATTATTGTACGGAATTATTCACTTCGTGTTTGGACGCCTGATGATAATATCTGACTTATATCGGACGTTGTTACTGTAAGGCTGTTTTGTAATTTTTTCGACGTCACTCTAAATGAAACAACACCGCACATGAACTAATTGTTCCACTTTGTTATCCAGAGCTGGATGTGTCCCTAAAACAGAACACACTATTTGAGATGACAGTAGTTAAATTATTACAATGAAATCGAGTTTATGCGTCACATAATATTTTTTTATTATAATCAACCCTTATATCCTCAAAGTAAGATCAGACGACAAAATACTACTTACGTATTGCGTTCTACGGGCAAAATACATACAATGTTCGGTAACGTAACGTACAATGTAACAAAATCGTAATCTAATTTATCTTCAAATACTTCACACTGCTCCTACTTCCAACCGCTTTATTTGCTTAACGCTACACTTCAAAGTGTGCAACACACTATACTATTTTCGCCGCATCCATCGTACCGACATTATTCGAATCACTTCCAGATTGATGGTGCGGCCGAATGTATGGGATACCTTTCCGTTTTATGTACTGGCACTTACGTGTAATGCCTGTAGAAATGCACAGCATTAGTTTATAGGGGTGGATACACGGAGCGATTTTTGAAGATAGTTTTTGAGTAGCGTAAAAGATTTTCTGTTTAAAACTGATTTCGGCTTTACATTTCTTGAGCTTGAAAAACATTGTTTAGTATTTGATAAGTCCTTTCTTAGTAGCTTTGTAATGACAAATTGCTCAAAAAAAGTAGAAAACCCTTAATGATAATAGTAAATTAGTATTCATTACTTTAAAGGTAAAGTATTTAATTTAATCAAACCATTCTATGCAAATGATCATTAGCCAGTAATCAAAATATTGTATTTCTATTTATTATTTGCCATACGCTCATTACGAAGTTTTTTTTACAATTTATTCCTGGGCTAAATAAAGGCTTTCAAAGCTAAATGAATGTTGTATGGTATTAACTGTTAAAGAGGATGAACATACCTTAAGGCTCAGGTCACACCACCATATATTGTAGCCACCACTCGCGACTGGCCACGATTGAGGCGCAGCGAATAGTTGACACACAGTCAAAAACAAGTCGCGGCGACAGAAAGCCGCAGATGTAGCCTGAGCCTAAACCAGTCGTCCTAACGCAGTGGCAGGTGCCGACGACAAGCAAATTGTTTTCGGATTAGTTACTTAAACGATCATTCGCATGACTAATAAACCGATCTGGCTAATAAGTCGAGATATCGGCGAATCCGTTATGAATTGTGCACGTTTCTCTCTATACGTCTTCCCTTTTCTAGGTGCGAATTTATACCTGTGATGAACGCATTAAATAGTATTTTGTTTGCGTGTAAGAAGATTGATTTGACATTAAGGTTTCGTTTACGTTACAGCAAAATCAAATTTTTATTTTGATTATAGCTTTATACTTAACTAGTCCGCGACTTCGTCGGCGAAAACTAATGGATCCCAAAAACATCATCTTAGGGGTCGAATTTCGCAAAATAATATTATAGTTAGAATCTAAGGCCTAGCTAGGTATATTTTGCACAGGGGTCTGTGCAAAATTAAGCCTCCTAGCACTGGTAGTAATAATAATTCATATAAACTTTCAACCCAAGAAACAACCCCTTAGTGGTCTAATTTAGAAAAACCTAGTCTTAGCAAGCACCTTGCAAAGAAAATCCCTATGCAAAAAATACACAACGAATTTCTTAATTTCTTGTGACTTGACATGATGGCAAGATTAGTTCCTTTTTTTTTAACTACGGTATTGCGATTTCGTTTGAGTTGAGTTCAACTTGTTAGTAGTATAAGGCTCTCGGTACCTCTAAAACAGTGTCAAAGCAACACTCGAGCGTGTTCTTACACCGTAAACTTGAATTCGAAACCCAAAAAAAAGCACAATATCGTGGTAATATTTATAGATTCTGATTAATAACGTGGAAGTGGGGACGTAGTTCGTTCGACGGTGTGATGGATGATACATCCAGTTATTAGATAATGGTCTTTCAATAGAATTAGAAGCTTTGTTCTTTGTGCCCTTCGGGTCAGGCGTGCGGCGTGCTCTCGAAACGAGGAAGATAAAAAAAAACAACGATACACGGTTCACGGGGTGAGGTAATTATTTGATTCGAGCGCAAGTTTCTTGAAAACCATTTTCGGATATGATGGTAACACTCTATTGCCCACTTGTGAAGTTGTGATGGTATCTCAAGTATCCAAGTCGTAGTTATAGACGCAGTAGACCTGCGGTCGTATTCCGATCGTAACCGCTCTTCAAAAGCGCTACTTTTCATGATTTTGTTCTAAATAATTGAAAAAATTACGCTACCAGTAAATGGAAAGCATTATCTTAATGCAGCCCTTGTTTGAAACAGAAGATTATGACATATTGTCTCTTTATATTTTTTATGTGTTGATATCCAGGGTACTATCAAGGCCACTGTATTTATATTACCTTATAATTTAAGATTATTTTTAGTTGAAATAAAAAATATCTACACTTTGAATCATATTTTTCTTGGTGAATTGTGACTACTTACTTAAAGAGCGTTTTCATAAAAACATCCCCAAGTAGCTAAACGGTAAAACGTAAAAACTACTAATGTTGGACATGTTTTGCTATAAATAGCTAATTCGTATCGTATTAATAACCGCAAGAACATCTGTTATTGCAGGCGTGGCGTGATAATGAGTTGCAGAAATGCCTGTGCACACTAGATGCTATGCTATAATTCAGCAGCTATACCAGAGGTAAAAAAACGAACACAAAAAAAATTGTAACCTGCTAAATAACATCTTAGTAGGAATTCGTGCGTTTTGTAAAACTTTAAGTTTAATTTTCGGGCCCAAATACATATACGTCCCACTGCTAAGCACAGGCCTCAGCTCTCTAATGTGGTAACTGATTAAAAGTCGCATAAGGTGGGAATAACATAAAGAAAAAATAAGTTCTTTTTTATAAAATGACAAAGTCGGATCAAATCAAGTTATCAAAAATAATGTCATTATGATGTATTGAACATCATAATATTAATAAAACCGAAATCCATTGAAATAAAATTGAACTTATTGCGAATATTATGTCAAGCGAAGCCATCTTCGCTTTTGGTAGAATGAAGCATTAAAAACAGATGCAAGCAATATTACAGAGGATTCGTAGGTTATCAAATGAAACCTACGATTTGAAAAAAATATCTTGAAATTAAAAAGTCTAGGTCAGAAATAAGAGTTTTGCAAAATTTTAATTTCACCGGTAGGTATACTCGTAGTTTTTATACTTAATGTCATAAAACCCTTCTCCCAAATAAAAGGCACCAAGAAATCCAAAAAAAATGTTACGAATACTATAACCTAAGTACCTAACCCATAAATTATGAACCCTTGCATTTCTCAACAGTGAATAGCAGTTTGAATCTTGAACTGTGCAAAATCGCAACAGGTACTTTCTTTTATTGGTCCAAAAGAAAGTGTTTTCTGATTTATTACCGCAAGGAGGCCGCAAACATCAAAACAAACTTTCAAAGCGATCCATAATCAAAAGTAAAGGTGTAGTCAAATTCGCACGAACAAGCGAAAGTGCCCACCGCTGTGAACGACGCCTGAATAGAATTTTGCGTATGACAAGAAACAATGGACTCTTTTATTTATGACAACTGACCACCTGCCGATTTTGCAGGCCATTTGAATATCGCAAAGTTTCGATTTCACTACGGCCAGTTCTTACTTATGTCTCGTGATGCTAAGTTTGGTCATACGATATGCGTCGGGCTGGTGTAAAGTGAGCTTTATAAGTTGATTGCGCATGTGTGGTGCAATGAAATGGTGTTCTATGGTTTTGTATTTAAAAATTACATTGAAAAGTGCATACGTATTAGTAGGTAAGTGTGTAACAACTGATTTCTTATACTTAAACCTAATTCATGGTTCTCTAATACAATAAGCATGCTATTAAACAGAGAAACCTTCCACTTGAATCACTCGGTCTAAAAAAACTGCATCAAAATCCGTCGGTAGTTTTAAAGATACATACGAACAGACACGGGAAGCGTCTTTGCTTTCTACCATGTCGTGAGGTATCAGAATAATTTTATGATTTCTTCACTTTTCAACGTCCAGAAATAATTTGTGAGAGCTATCAAAATGTCTCCCAAAAGAAACCACAAACACTTCCATTGCATAAAAAACATAAGTAAGAAAGTTTTAGAAATAAGCTTAAAAAAACTTTTATCTACGTATCGACAGGCTGAGTTATGGCTCAGAGAAAGATGTCAACAGGGTATGCCCACTTTTAAAGCCGAGGTAACAGATAGCCCACATAAGATTTTATTTATAAGGTGTTTGTTAATATAAGGAATGTCTGGGCCGTGGTTGGTCAAGGTGCTACGGAGGGGACACTTTTTATATAGGGTGATGATTAACTCTACCTGAATTTCGTATGACTGTATGGAAATTTTTTCAATGAAGTTCATCTAAAATCTATTCAATCTACTTTAAATGTAGATTAAATTAGAAACATATATAAGCATTCTTTGCGCTACTCAATTCAAACTTAATAACCTATCTATAAACTACTTATATTCAAATTTCGACTACGACTAATTACTAAAACTGACTTCAATAATAGTTCAATTAATGTCTTGGTAAGCAAAGAATAACGTTTTTATAAATAAAGAGCACGCACATTTCTTAGAGGTAATAAATGAAGTCTTCTTAATTTGATAGACTAGCAATAAGATTTTAGTGACTAATATTGCGGTATGTGCGGAATGTTAACAAAAATAATAATAAAAAATCACTCACCTGACCAAGAGAACTATAAATTATAGAAACCGAGACAGCAACCCGTAGCCCAGAGTATGATATCAAGTTTAGGCTTAGCGGCACTCCACATGTGGTCAACCTTAATAAAGCGCAACGGCACTATAAACCGCCTATGCGCGACAGAGATAGATGCACAGCTTAGCGGCCATGTTGTTATGGATACCTATCATATTTTGGACCCGCTCTCGACCGTATTATTTCTTTTTTCTTTTGCGCCTCTCATCTCGAACCGGTCTCTCACCGACCACCATTTATTGTAGATTAAGAGGCTTGTTGTCTTAATTTTAAGCCACACGTTAATTTATGGCCACGTATTAATGTGGACTCTCCGCCATTTTTTCCAAATAAGTAACGTCGTCCGTTTCTTTATTTGTATCCAGTTTATTAATTCCGACGCTAGTGTCGACTAATATTTTTGTACTTAACTTAATGATTTGGCAGTTAAATTAAATTGCCTTTTTGGTAGCTAAATTAAAATTTACAGCGATGATTTGAGCGGTATAGCGCCGCGACGAGATGCATTTGTTATTTTAACGGCTACAAAAGCTTAGCGTTGCTTGTATTTAATTTAATTAATTAACACGTAATTATTTTGAATTACTCACGTGTAATCATTCAAACCGTTTTTGTGATGCAAATTAAATTTTAACGGGTTCTCTTAAAACGTTATCGATGTAGATATTTTCATGTTAATTGCCTTTGTACTAAGAATTTATCTTCTTCTATTTTAGTCATACTTTACGAGTATTACTAAGTATTTTCTGCTGTTTATTATTTATTAAGAACTAGCTTTACCCGCGACTTCGTCCGCATTAGGAAGATTTTTTGGAATGCGTTGTTTTCCCGTAATACCAATTTTACCCAAATTCAATTCAATTCTCTGGTAATTTAGGAGTGAAAGCGAATGCGTTGTTTTCAAATTGGTTCAGTAGATTAGGCGAGATTGAGTAACATACAGACAGACAGAGTTACTTCCGCATTTTTAATATTCGTATGGATAAGTTATTTAAAATCATTTCTTAGCATATACTCCGTTCCTGACTAATACCCACCAGTAGCAACGGACCCATAATTAAAATAAAGGAAAATCATTGAAATTAATAGAGGTTTAACGAGCAAAATGTTGTTACACAACTTTTCATTTCAAAGTTCAGGGCTACTTCTTAAAATCGTCATAAGGAAAAGATCATTCGAAACACAGAGGTCGCTCAGCCGTCACCCGGTGGATATTAATCACGAATATTCTGTACAAAACAAAAGCGAGTGGGCAAGCGCAAACTCCCGTGTCCGAGTGAAAAAAATGACAGTACGCTCGCTCGGGCACACCGAAGGATGCACAGTGGTACAAATTATAGTTGAGGAGGAAATATTTAGTAGATTGAATATTAAAAAAAAACTCGTTGATCATTTTTCATGTTTGAGCAGTTTTTGTGCTTTAGTGCCCGTTAGTCGTTGGTCTTCTCTGAAAATCAGTATCGTGGTATGCTACGTTTCTGCTCCCACGACGTAAACTGAAAAAATAATATTTTTATATATATATTACTTTATATATAAGTATTTAATCACTAATCATTTCTGCTTAGCCCCAAGGTAACTATTAGAGAATGCCCTACGGCATTAAGTCTACCTTTTGTACAAAGTTTTGTTGTGTAATAAAGATTAAATAAATAAATTTATTTTTACTATAATTATTTATTTATTTATCAAATTAATAATGTGTGCTAAATAATTTCCCTTCTATTCTTATTGGGACAAGTAACTTTATTATTGATTTGAGAATCTCCAGCTAATCATTCTTTATCTGCAAAGTACCTTTGAATATTTCAGCTTTGATTCATTGTATTACTTCGAATTCAAGTAATAAAAAACAGCAATAGACGAACAAATTGTTTAGAGATTGTTGTCTGATGTTGTCTTTTTTGAAAATACGTTTCGTTAAATACATAAACGATTATGATTTTGATTTCGGATACAGTTGTATTCGAAAAATGTTCGACTATTCATTTCGTTTTTCAAAAATCTAGAGCTTAGCTTTTGTACTGAAAGAGTTATTTTGCAATACAATATAAGCTCTACTATATTCCACTGAGCAAAATACGCGGAGCACTGTGGACCGGCGGCAAAAAGCGCTGCCGGTGAAAAAATATGATTTATTGCCTGAAAAATGTGGAAACACACGCAAAAAGGGAGAAACGGTGAAAGCGTGGCGTTTCCACTAGACAAATTTATTAATCCTATCGGCCGGCCGATTTTATTTGTGCATTGTAACGTCACTTTTTTATATTGCGAAATAGAATATCGGTGAAAAACTGTATCCGTGGCGTGTAGTTTTCAAGCGTTGACTGATTTTTGTTTGTAAAAGTTTTTTTTTAAGTCTTATAATAGTTCTAGAAATAAAACTACAAACATATGTGCTACCTGCTACGCCAAGAATGTACGTCGTACACTTACATTAATAAAATCGTTACTACCACGTATTGTAAGATAGCAAGATTCCTATCATTTCTAACCCTTATGATTTAACCACCATTTAATTACAAATATGAACGATGCAGAAATCGTCAACATTTCACGGCGCTATCCAACAATCTCTGCAGCCGCGTATTAACACATACTCATTATTTGCACGTATCAGCGATCTGCTGGGGCTCACTAAACCAACAGGATCGCCCGGTGGCGTTCCAGGGTATGTAATTACGCCTCCATTCAATAATAACCCGTGCTGTCTTAATAGAGTGCTAAGAATGTTTCAGACCCCTGATACAATGGTACGGGAGTATTGTGTTTGTGATCAATTTGCCTGGTTCTAATAATAAATTACGGCTTTTCAATTTGAGTATTTTGCTTTTTTAGGATTACTGAATAGTAGGTATCTCCACAAAATGCATAAGATCAACTTGAATAACTTTTCTAAAAGTGGTCCTGTCATTTATTACTGATCATCACTTCACTCTGTCTGAGGTGCTTATGGCGCGGTCATGTTTGAGATGGTTGACCATTCTGACTATTATATACAAGTGACGTCTATTTACAAGCATCTCCGTGCTTCGAAAGGCACGTTAAGCTGTTGGTCCCGGTTAATATCGATAGATATTAGCCTTTAAGCCTTGTCAGAGACCCTTCAGTTGTTTAATTACATCTGACAGAAAGATTGGTCACTTACCTTACACAGATCCCTCCACCAATCCGCCCTGAGCCCTCGTGGTGTTGTATGGCTCATACCATCTTTTAGTTGAGGTGAGGCCTGTGCCCAGCAGTGGGACGTAAATAGGCTGATAAGAGAGAGAGAGAGAGAGACCATCATTCTTTACATTCAAAGCATATAAGTTCCTTCCTTCCTTCTTTCTTTTGTTTTCATACCAAAGCCGACATA
This sequence comes from Pyrausta despicata, assembly GCA_963921415.1. Lineage (NCBI taxonomy): Eukaryota > Metazoa > Arthropoda > Insecta > Lepidoptera > Crambidae > Pyrausta > Pyrausta despicata. The sequence continues at coordinate 11,424,745 of OY992852.1, read as the reverse complement.
ACACTGATATTTTATATCCAATCTATGTACTCGCAAACTAAACTGATTAGCATTCCATACTCCAGCCGAAAGTTAATCTAGAACAACATAGGAAGTACTCACAAGACTGGTTGCAACATAAATCCGAGGTGGCGGGGCGGTCGCGCGGAAACTTTTTGAATTATTAGTTTTAATTTCCGCCTAAGATCCGCCGTCCCGTATCTGTCAGCGTGTGCGGATGCGGAGCCGTGCGGAGCGGAGGGTGTGGGACTAATCAAGTGAGGGGTTAATTTTGAAGCGGATTTTGGTGGACTATGTATTATTTTATCGATATCATCAGCTTTTAAGTTATGTTTAGATCTTTCGTGAGTTCCAGTGTGGGTGATGGCTTCGTTATTCCTGAAAATAATATTGCTTGTTTATCATGAGTTAATTTATTAAGCGAGAAAGGAGAATGAAGATATCATATGTAATATAACAATCGTAACAATCGTATTTATTTACATAATTATCAAATGTGACAGTAAACACAAAGCGTAATCATGGGAACCGACGGCACTGAGGATTTAGAAAGGAGTTATACTCGTATATGACAATATGCTAACAAAAGTTACACGAAAAGTAAATATTTTGAAACTAGCAAAACGAAAAAAAAATGCCTAAACACTAATACTAACGCAAAAGTCCAAAAATCTCCACAATCCGTCTCCATGCAGGATTCTAACATATAAAACTACGGACATAGACGGACGACAGCGAACCGAATCGCAATGACATTAGATGCATAACGATTGCAATACGTCGCTCTTCGCTGGAGCATCAATCCGAGGCCCCTGGCGCAACGCGAATGCATCAATGCACTGGGCTTCCATCCCTAGTCACCCATACTTCAACACTAGAATATCAGTACACCAACCATCACCCCCTTTCTAAGTCACCCTAGCTTCCTTTACCGTTATGCATCGGCAATGGTTGCAGCGCTTTGAAAACGTACCGAGTGGATAATACGGAAATGTTAGAAGAGCATTTGTTGTAAGGTCAACGAAAGAAAATGCAGTTCGTTCGCTCCCTTGACCATCAATTTCCTTCAGCATGTGAGTTCTATTTAGGACATTAATTTACTAAGGCTTAGTAGACGTTATTTACTAATCGCATATATTATGTTAAATGTTATTGATTTTAAATTTTCCATCATATATTCTCACTTGGTTGACTCTCATATTAACTTTAACCAAATAAATATAATTCACTGTCACTACTTTTGGAAACGGTAATATCATAATTGCAAACGTAACGACAGTGCGTAAGCGTCTTCGTATTTTTCAGTACATATCAGTCATTTTAGACTTTCAGCAACTATTTTTCAACTCGATTCTAAAACTTCTAAAACTCAGCTCAAGCTAACTTCTCCTAACCCAAAATCTTCGTCTTCTTTCACCTTAGACGTCTAATGGCGGAGGCACACCGAACGCGGGCAGATATTGAAATTCAAATGGCCGCCCATGATTTAGTATTCATTTGACGTGATGGAGGCTTTACTTCGGTTTAGGTTTCGCCGGGCGTCGCCTTCTCGTACATCATAGCGCGCCTCGCTCAAGATGCTTAGGTTGGAGTACACTGAGAGATCGTAATACATTGTTGTTTGTGTCTATATATGTTTTATGTTTCTTTGTTTTCTGTCTGTGTTTTTGTGTGTGTCTGTCTGTGGAATCGTAGCTCCCGAATGGATGAATCGATTTCTAAGCGGTTTTTTGCGAAAGATAATTTAATCACATTCTTGGTTCTTAGCTATAGCTAGTCTAAATCCATCTGGCCGTTGTAGCTCAACAGCTGTTTTTCTGGCTCATTCGGGTTTCTTAAATGGAAAGTTTATTTTTATTATGTTAACTTATAAGAGGTACCTATGTCAAACTGAGATCCATTCCTAAACCACACGCAACAGGAATTCAAATTTAACTTCGCAAGTAATATTTTGTTGTACTTTAAGTTATCCGCGATTTATTCATTTGTAGCGGACTATTAATGCTCCTGAGATTATACACGCTATTTTGAAAATGAAAAAATGAAAAATATTTTATTCGATGCAAAGAATATAACAACAATATTAGATGTAGACTCGATCTTTTAAGTGCATAGCACCTGTGCCAGAGGGAGTCACTCTTCCTTAGCAATATAAATCTTAATAATAAACTAAACAACAAATACTAAACAACAAAACAAAAATCTTACAGCTACAATCACAAAAACGCATATGTGTGTACGTGCTTGTGTGTGTTATTTAACAAACAGAAATGAGAATGCAGTTTTCCACCGATCCGCCAGTTTTTTCACAGTGAATTCCATCCAGATTTTTGTCAATACCTTTACTTACTATCTTTTCCGTTACTTACAATACGTCTTTATAAACTCCGACGAAAAAAAGGAGTGTTATAAGTTTGGAACCTATGTCTGTGTGTTTATGTTTTTGTGTGTGTGTCTGCCCATGGGACAGTAGCTTCCAAACGGATGAATGAGCCGATTTCAAGGCGTTTTTTTAATTCTTATTTTCAGCTATGGCTGGTCAAAATAGTTCAGCCATTGAAGCACACCTGTGCTCAGCTCAGCTCTTTTCCTGGCCTTTCAGGGTTTTTTAAACTGGAAAGTGATTAGTATAATTTATGATTATTTCCCCTCTCAGTGTACTTCTTGCAGTATCCAGTTGACGGCAGCGTAATCCCAAAAGATTTCCACTTGGAGCTCGCATCAACTCGCGTCTCTCGCTACACATTCTAAATAACAAACAGGGGCCCGCACCTACGGTCCGGTCTCTGCGAAAATAACCCCTCGGACAGTGTTGTACTTAGTACAAACATTTCACAGTACGAGATTAGGGGGCTAGAAAAAATACTTGAGGTTGCGTCACGGCATTATTCTTTCTTATTTATCCAGGACAGGTCGCGATGAAGCGTTCAGGTCACACACTTGTATTTCGATGGTGGATTGTGTCCTACATACTAGATTGTTTTAACTTTGAAAATATATCTCGTTATTCGACATTTAAAACAAACATTATCGCTGTTACATTATGGACATTAGCTGTAAATATGCTGAATTCTCTATGACGACGGAGGTTCTCCTAGCTACGGAACTTAGACAAATAGAACCATATTAGTGCTAGTATGCCACCTGCTCTTTCCCAGGCGGTAAAAAAATCCTCAAAGGCACTTAATGAAACAAAAGGATCCGAACTACTCCGAATTGCCAGATACATATTCTGAGAACATTTATCAGTGGAAAAACGCGGGAGCAGAATCGGCAAATATTTTTTTCTGGACGATTAACGGAAACTCTCTCGAAATACCTATAGAGGCACAAACTTTCCTTTACACCTCGAATATAAAAACCTGCTTCTTGGTAACTCTTACATCCTAGACATAAAGACGGAATTTCGTTAGGATTTAGTTTGAGAAGTTGCAAATGTAAGTTTGTTTATCTTAGAAGATTCGGCGTGGGAACCGCCGAGTCGCATTGACCCTCCAATGCTTAGACAAATGATTTCTAAGAGGAGCATTTTCTTCAAAATGTTTTTGCGTTTCATCTGTAGAGCTGGGTACCTTGGAAATGGGTTGCAGAAGTTCTCGTATGTGTCGGCTCACAACATATACAAAAGCGAATTGTTAAGCTTATAAAGTAACATAAAAATCTTTTAAAACTAAATTTAGCTTGCAAGAAAATAATTAGTCTAAAACAGCTTGTTACAACAACGATGACGCGTTTACCAAGCGTGACTTTTTAATATGTGTTTCTTTAACCACATTACTGTAGACAAGTTTTATTAATCCACTGTTTTTAGAGTATTATAACCAATCCTCAGATACTGGTAAATTCCAAAAATACCAAGATACGGTTTAATCCTAAAATATCTTACCACTATCATCGGATGCATTACTTATTAATATTCCGATATCCTTTCCATTACAAGGCAAGTGTTTGCAAGGGGAGGCATGGGTAGGGCGTTCATCCTGACAATTTTTTTCATAAACCGAACATGACAGCTCCGTACAGTGATTGATCGAGCCCGCTGATCTAGGGTGCCGAATTATAATGCGGGATCTATAAGTATACTATGTATGTTTTGGATGATGGCGGGCAATTGATGGGCTTGGGCTTTTGGTGTTCTTAGATGGTGAGATTGGGAATTTCAGAATGTTTTTGTTTATATTTTGGAGGTTACTTAGTGCAGTTCGACTATAAAGACATTATCAAAATACAAAAAGACATAACACGTACATACTTTACACTAAAGATGAATTGCTATAGATGAAAAAAGAAAATTTATGGATTGAAACTTGAAAGTTGAAGTATTGATGATAACAGACATTCACCTACTGTAATATTTCACAGCAATCAAATTTATGTCGTTAGGATGGATTGACTTATTAGAGTGAGATGATGCAGCAATTTTAGTATCTACACTACAACATTTGGTAATTTGAAGGAGGCGTTGATCTCATTTCCTAATTGAGTTTTATTAGGGGACACCAATTAAGAGACAAGTGTTAGGAGTGTGAGAACTTTAAAGAAAAAAGTAATGAAATAAAATGGAGACATGGTACCTATTACTTTAAACTACACTAAATGCTAATATTATAGGTATACCCTTTAAAAAAATTCAAACCGCATTTTTTAAATCCGTCCCATTTTCTAATTGGGTGAGCATTAACAGAGTTTAGTCAAACAAATTGCATTTTAAGCTTCTTCCAATTTTTCCCCCGCGTTCAGATGAAAATCTTCCTTCGTCGGGGGCGAACTACCCTTGAAAAAAAATAAAAAGTATTATTAAAGAAGAAGACAGTTCGGGCCACATTTGTAACTGTCGCGGACCCTATGATGAAAAATTAGTTCAGTCCTCTTGACAAAAGCGAGCTAAGCCTGCAATTGTATAGTTGTCTCTGTTAGACATAAGAGGTCTGAGTTTCCAGAGCGAGAGGCAACGTTCCTGCGTTACCAATGGCAAATGACATAGATAGCTTAGGGATGACCGTAGGAGCGAACAGCAAGTTTTTGACAGGGCCCATTTATTGTGTATTGAATATCAATATAATTTCCGTGAGAGTCGATTCTTGTCGCATAGTGTGTGTGTCCCTCAAGGGCGAAGTTGGGGTCCACAGATTACCAATAGCAAATATTGTCGTTGATTGATGAAGGCGCGACGCGGGCCCCACGACGTGACTTTTGATTCATTCTTTTGTTTCTCTTTATGCACAAACAAGGATGGAAACCTTACCATTACAAATAAAAAGCTCGCTACCTATACCTGACTTATTTTAATGATAGTTTGTGAATAAAGAGAAGCGTCGTAATACACGCTCGTCAGTCAACCAATCAGCGCGCTAACTCATGATTTGCCGGGCTGACATCACCTGATTACTCATAAAAACTTTAAAGTTAAGCAATCTCAATGCTTACATACCTATAAAACTTTCAATTCCCTAGCTAGTGTTTAAAATTAGATGATTCCACTCCAGGTTTTATGTCAATGAACTTACCATGCGTTGGCGGCATATTTTTTTTGTCATGAGTAGGTCTATAGATTGATATTGAAAATCGATCATAACTAATCCCGCGCATGATTTATGAAAAATTTTCGTTTTCTATGTAAAATCGGCCATTCTTCCCAGGCGAGTTTTTGTGCGTCCGTTCAAACATCTGAATGATCTGATTTTAGTAAATGATTGAGAAATTAAAAGCGTGACGGAAATTAGACGGAGAACACCTCAACGAAGTATAACCGAAAACATACAACTTTAAAGCTAAATGGATTGTTTTTCCACTAGTCCGATTATAATCTTACGGTTCAAAGTTTAGGTAAAGAACCTCCCGGACAGGAGCCGCAGCAAATGGTCAGAATTATCCCGTAATGGCGCGACCATTTGACTAACTGCGGCCGATGCGTGGCCTACCGTGTATAATCGATTATGGCTGCAATCGTCTTATATTGTCGTGTACAGTTAGATATTAGTAAAGTCAGATTTATTTTTTAGTTTGCTAAGTCTAAAACTTCAATAAATAATGCGAATCACTATATAACTTAACTCATATACAGTGGCGAAACAATATAATCTGATTCTGTAACGACGCTTCATTTCACGTTAAACGTTTTGCTGACAACATTAACTTAGCAGAGAAGCAAGTAAAATCGACCTTGTAAAGATCGCAGGATTACACTGGATGCAGACCGCTTGTGATCGGTAGATGTGGAAAACTGTGGGGAAGGCCTATATTCAGCAGTGGACGTCCTTTGGCTGATAATGATGATGGTGAAGTAAAATCGCGCTTTATTTCGGGCTATTAAAAGTATGTAAGTCTTTAATTAAACAGTCAGAGGTAAATATTTGTCGCCAGACGTTAGATGTTTTGCGTGTCCATCTAAAATTTTCATGGGCTACATAGCCAACGCGAACAAGTCACACCGCACGCATCAAGTTTATTCCACTCGTTGTAACCATAATTAAAATAAATAATATATTTATAAATCTGACTATGATGACGTACCTCTGTGGACAGGAATGCAACTATACGGTGACTCAATTTGATTGTGGTTTTTGTATTGGACCAAGAAAACTTGTAAACGCAAGCTTTACATTAAATCTTTAAAATTAAGGTCCAAAGTTCAATGCTACTTTTGAACCCACTTTATGGAAAGGAAGTATTCCACAATCTGGGCAGAAATAAAATTTTATTTATTAGGTGATAGAGTTATTTATGTAACGTTACTTTGCGGAAATCCATGACAAAAGCTAAAAAAGAAAGTTATTTTGCTTAAAATTTCCACTAAACGACGTCAGCGCAGGAACCCAAATACGTCCAACTGTAACCACTTGAAAAAACTTGAGCTGGAAGTCGCAGGACATAAAATACAACTCACAACGTAACACAGAAGATGCACCTGGAAATACAACTAAAAGCTCGTAGTTGCCACGTGTAGTGACGAATGTTTTGTTGGTGTCAGAGTTGTGTTTAAAGCAAAATAATTCTCTTTTTCAGCTATTATTTATTGCGTCACCAAGGATTTCATAGTCAAACAAATACCTTCCTCCAGCACCTGCATGTAATGACTAGGTACAGGAACGTTTCAACTGCTAGTCCAACTCAAGTTACGGTTCTAGGTACAAATCGTAGAATACATGGTCTGTGTAGTACCTAGGAGTCAGGGGTGGTGAACATTTTATATTGAAATTAAAACAAGATTTCCCATTTTAATGATTTATTTTCGAAACATATATTTTTTCATGTTGTTAAAGTAACGAAATGTGAACTGTATTTTTAATTTATGACATTGTTAAATTATTGAGTACTAACAAAAATGTCATTTTCCAAAATCTCGTTAACTTCTAATATAAAATATAGGGACGCTAATTAACGCATCTAGCTGCAAAAATGCATATATTATTTGTGATTTTAAAATTTTAGGGCTCCGGCTATGGCACTTTCCAAAACTTCTTGAAAATGGGTTAACGCATGGGAAACAAATAACAGGTTGTATTTCAGTTACATCTTAAATTTGGTCAGCATTTGAACCTATCTGAACGATTCTTTCTTTTAAGAGCTCAGTTTCCCCACTGAAAGAAAAGAGTTTTCTTTTTGTCTGTTCTAAAATACTCTCCTGACAACTTTGTTTTCTTGTAGCTGTTGATAATCAATAGCCAAATTTTGTCAACCCCTGCCCAGTCTCCGAATCTCAGTACATAGCAAGTACACAATCGGTTGACCGTCGCGCAGTGGCCGCAGGCTAATGACAAGGAATTAGTGGGTAATGGCGAGACCATTCCACTAACTGCCTCGGTGGCCTCACCTAGCCATACATAATTGATTATCCCACTGAACCCTTCTGCGTCTTGCTTTATTTTGGAATTTGGAGCGCAAATGTTTAGGAGCCCTGACTTTAAAGGATAGATGCCGTTGAATGTTTGAGTCTCTATCACATTATTTCAACGAAACAGATGACAACGAGCTGTCAAATTCTATCAAGGTGTTATATTCCTTCGAAGTTTAATAATTTTCTGCAAAACAAGACTACATGTCGGACTTCTAAAACCAAGGGTCGCGGGCTCGATCCTCGCACAATACAAGCATATGTGTGTATGAACATGTGTGTTTGTACTAGTATGGGTGTTTTCTATGTATTAAAAACATAATGTATATGTATAAACATACTTAAATACTTTTTTTGTAAATAAATACACAGAAAACACCCATTCTATGTATTTATTTACAAAAAAAAAGTATTTAAGTATGTTTATCCGTTGTCTAGTACCTACAACACCAGCCTCGTAGCTCAATTTGGGACTAGAGAATTGGGGTGATTGGGCCTTTCCGATCAGATTTCACGATTCGATTGATAACTCGTGCAAAACATAGTGTTCTAAATTAGGTTAAAAATTGCTTAGGAATTTTGAGTAAACTTTACGAGGATCGATTTCATATAAACAAAACAAAAACTGAAATCAAACCTGATTAAAATCAGAGCACACATTGTGAGAATCTAGGTAATTAAGCCACAAGGATGAAAAAAAAATACCTGAATAATATTATTTATCCGAGACGGCCGCGGCTTTTTGTAAGACGGATCTGTCACAGATTATCTTCAGTCATTATTCATTCCTTTGCTAGAGGACGAATCTGACAGCTGAGTTAACCCTTTTAACCAATGCCCGTGTCATAGGCGCACGAATGTAAGTTTTTATGAGTCACTCGTATACGTATAAAAACTTTTTTTATTGCGTTTTAATATCCGCCTCGAGACGATTAACATAAGCCATTGTCATTGATTTAGTATATAGAGCTGTGGGAATGTAAAACGCCATTTTATTTGCAAAACGTCTTCCTCCCAACAATGACTTATTATGGCGTTATAATAGTTGATAATAACCTAATGGGTTTCACCATCAAAGAGTATCACGGCCCTTATAAATACGTTCCTAATTCAATTCAACCTCTTAATCACTATAATAAAATTAAATTCCAAATAAACATCCGTTAAAACGAACCAAGAAAACAAACGAGCTTAATAATAAATCATTTGTGTAGCTATCAATAAAGCGGCGAAATCTTTACATCTCCCCAACATCTCAATTTCTTGTATTGGAAACAACAATAATATTTCCTGAAACAGGATATTTATTTAAAACAAGGCGTTGATAAAGTAATTTTCTTTTAACCTTAACCATGTCTTTATGGAGTGGTCATTACTTAGCAATGGTACACAGCCCGCTCTGAGCAATGGCTACGTATTAATCAAAATGCCATATTTTTGTCTCGCTCATTTTGTTAGGTCGTCCCTTTCTCACTAGTCACGGATATACCGTTTTTCAATGTCTGAATTACACATCACTACTCTTTCTTGATCACAAAGGATTATCATCCTTATTCGATGACGTAGACGAGTGATAACTGCGTGGGATAGCTTTTCTTTTAGGACCTTAGGTTAGGGAAGGGAGCATCCAGGTTCTACAGTCTTACTCTCCTGAGACGAAATTCGGTCTTTTTTTTCGTCTTCGCTCTCGGAGCGTTTTTTCGCTTTTTCAGAATAGACGTAGGCAAGCGTTTCTCCCTTCATCCATTTCTTACGCATTATCTCGTAATGATTAGTTCCACCATTTCCTTGATAGAGCGGAAGACTTTTAGACAACTCAATTACCTAAATAGATTAAAAGCTATTATGTTTTTTTTTGCTAAGTATTGAGCCCGAAGGTGTTTGATTGATGTAATGATTTACCTACTTAGATGGCAAAATAAAATTTTGAATCAATACAATCCAATTTTCATCATGTGAGTTTTTAAGTTATATACGGATGCCTTCAACAATAGGCATGATGACACCTATTTAAAATATTTTAAAGACCATGGCGTTTAAAAACACAGCCCCTATGAAGTGACTACAACCAGTTTATTTCCAAAAAGTTGTAGAAACCAATTTCAAGCCCACAAAATACATAAATATGTATTTATAATGTATTTTATAATGTCCTTTACGTCATTGATGTGACTGCACTCTTGTAAGTAGGTATGTACAATTGTCATGTATAATAAAATCCATAGAAACATCTTTAATGAAGAGTAGTCAATCATATTAAGTAAATCAGTTGTAAGCACATGGAATCTACTCAAAGACTTTGACACATGCAAGAAACTCACTATAGGTTTAAAGATATTTCATATTCATATTCATTTATTGCATTCATGAGTATATAGTAGGTGACAAATACAGCTTAAGTAGGTACATCATGAAGCCCATTTGGGCATGGCAAATTAAATAAGGCAATATAATTCAATGTCAATAATAATAAAACCAACAACAATCAAAGGTATAAGACCAGTCCAGTACTATTAAAATATAATCAATTATTCTAATCCAATTAAATACCATTAAAATTTAAATAAAACATGTCAAAATTAAAAATTAATATCAAATAAATAACATTAAATTGTCCAGCCAGTACTATTTAAATAAAATCAATTAATCTAATTTAATTAAATACAATTAAAATTCAAATAAAACATGTCAAAAATAAAAATTAAAGTCAAATAAATTATAGTACAGTTATTATTAGTGTATGTCAATTTTAAAATTAATATTAATGTTCAAAAAATTCATCCAAATCATAATAACTCTTGACAGTCAAAAATTGCTTTAATTCTTTTTCAAATTTATGCCCCTTTAATGACTTTATTTTGCTTGGCAAGTGATTATGCACTTTAACAGCCATATACGCCGGACCGGTTTTGCACAGAGCCAGCCGTGCCGTAGGCAAAACAAAATCATACGCGCGGCGCAATGCGTGGCGGCTCGTCACATCATTAACCCGTTGAAAGTAGCTACTGTGTTTTCTCACAAGCCGACATAATTCCAATATGTAAATACAAGTGACGGTGAGTATGTTATAGTGTGGAAATAACATTCGACATGATTCTCGCGGTGCCACAAATGCAATAATTCTCAGAAGACGTTTTTGTAATACTGATACCGCAGAAACATCCGTCGAGTTACCCCAAAAGATGATGCCGTACCGTATCCAAGAGGCAGCATGACTATGGTATGCCGTGAGCGCGCACTCTTCATTCGTATTTTTTCTAAGTTCTCGCAGCGCATACGAGAAACTGCTAAGTTTGCCCAACAAGACACGAACATGGGGTTTCCAAGTAAGGGTCGAGTCCATGGTGATTCCTAGCAATGAAAATGTGTCGACCTGTTCAATTTGTTTCCCTTGGTGAGATATTGAGAGTGTTAGCTCAGATCTTTGATACGGTCTAAAATGCATTAATTTAGTTTTTTCAAAATTTAGTGTAAGTCCTATTTCTTTTAAGTGAGAAATAATTTTATGCAAACATTCATTAATAATATTGTGCAAAGTACTCACACTGCCCTGTTCACAAGTAACCAAAAGTGTGGCATCATCCGCGAATAAAACAATTTTTTGTGGGACTACTGAAGGTAGTTCGTTTATGTAAGCCAAGAATAACAAACAAGCTAACACACTGCCTTGTGGGATAGACCCAGTTATATCTTGACTGAGGGACCCTATTTGTTTTAGTTCCTTGGTGCTATGATCCAAATGCGTTATTTGCACCAGCTGTTTTCTATTCGAGAGGTAAGAATGTAACCATTTTCTTGGCTTTCCCCGTATACCAAGCAATTCCAGTTTTCTCAACAAAATATCATGCAACACACAGTCGTACGCCTTGGATATATCCATAAAAATAGCAATAGCACACTGGTTTTTATGAAGCGCATTAAGTATTTCAACATTTAAGGTAAATACGGCCGATATAGTTGAACGGCCTTTCCTAAACCCATGTTGATTTGTATTTAAAACATCGTATTTTTCAAGAAAAGAACTCATTCTATGACACAAGATTTTCTCAAAAATTTTGGATATAACGGGTAACAAAGCGATAGGTCGATAATTTGAAACCTCATATTTGTCCCCCTTTTTGAAGATAGGCTTGACTACTGCCAACTTCAGTGCATCTGGACATACACCCTCATCATAGGACTGATTTATTAAACGTGTCAACGGTTCCACAAACTCGTTAACACAGTATACCAGTAGCTTACCCGGAATCTCGTCGTAACCACATGAGTTGTTCCGTTTAAGGCTCAGTATTGCCTTTTTCACATCTGATTCTGTGACGTCACTTAAGAACATTGAGTTTGCTAAATATTTAGTAGTTGACAGGTTATACAAGTTACCAGACACATTAGAATTAATACCTACATAATAATTGTTAAACTTTTGAGCAACTTTGGTTGGTGACTTTAAGATTTTATCTCCACATTTTAAAAAGATATTTTCATGTTTGGAATGTTTTATTCTTTTAATTTTTTCATTTATCATGTTCCACATTTCTTTATATTTATTGCTAGCATTTTTTAGCCTATTTATGTAACATTTCTTTTTTTCCTTGGCGATTATTTTTTTAAGAATAGTGGTATAAGTCTTAGTGTAATTATTTAAATATTCATTATTATAAGTAGATTTTAGCATACGCAATATTCGTTTATGATAGCAACACTTTTTTAAACCCTTAGTTAGCCAATTTGTTTGTCGATTTTTTCTCAATGGAATAGTCCTTCGTGGTATATGTTTATTTAATAAGTCTTTTATTTGGGTTAAAAACATATTATAATTAATATTCACGTCAAACTTAGAATCTATTACATTATACCAATTTATATGTCCAATTTTTTCCTTAAACAAATCCATGTTCCGTTTGTTAAACGTTCGTTTACTAATTTTATAGGAGGTTACACTATTATCAATTATATATTTTTGTATAGGAACTCGCCCGACCAAGGTGTGGTGATCAGAGAGATAATTCTTTTCAACCGACGCCTCCATGTTAATGCTACTACTTACAATGAATTGGTCTATACATGATGAGCTATTTTGTGTCTCTCGCGTAGGCTCTTTTATTAGGCATCGTAATCCAAAAGATTTCAACAGATTGACAAATCTCTGCGATAACTTTGAATTTGTAGTGACATCAATATTTATGTCTCCCGCTATAATTATTTTCTTATTGCATGATTGTTTAGAAATATGATGCAATAAGGCTTGCATCTGAGAGAAAAACTTTTCATCATCTCTCTCCGCACGGTATACGGATATAATAATTAAATTATATTCGACTAACTCTATCGCACAAAATTCGACAACAAATTCTATCGTAAAAGTTTTAATATCAAGACGTTCCTCTGATTTCAAATTTTTCCGAACAAATATTGCGACACCACCATGTATATGATTTTCCCGCACGAACTTGGCTCGCAACTCGTAGCCCTCCAGCTCATACAAATGATAGTTAGCCGGCGATAGCCAGTGCTCACCCAGTACCACAATATCCATATAAGTATCAAGTAGAAAAACATTTAAGTCATCAACTTTATTTGTCAAGCATTGTATGTTTTGGCACATAATATTAAGGCTATTAGGCACGAAAGGAATGGTCAGTTGAAGCATACAATGACATATCATTGTCATGATTATAAGTCAATAATTGATCGTCAAGAGTTTGAATAAGTTCATTAATGCCCTTCAATATAGTCCTTAAGCCAAGAGTATTTATTTTTCCATTATATTTTAAAAACATGTCATATGAGTAAGACAAGTTTTTGTTTGAGTCAAGCAAATAACAATATTCATATTTTAAATTATCATTGTAAATTATATTATTAAACATTTCGATTCTCCTATTAAACAAATTTGACATATTACAGTATTTAAATATTGGTAAACACAAAATAATATTTGTGTGTCTTAGTGATGATAAAATCTGTCTTATGTGTAAAACTAAGCTTTTATAATTTCCGGACACATTAAAATCAGCCTCCCCTAAGAACAATACACAATGGTCATTAAAAGTATAGTCTTTAAGTTTATTTTGCAATCCGCACAACAACTGACTGGTACTACCTCCCGGCATGCGATAGTGACACATACTAGTCTCCGCAAAGTTGTTCCTTATGGTACTCGCCGCTTTATCTCGCTCAACACTGCTAATAATGCACACTTTAGTGTTTTGTTTTTGAGGCCTATTACTCATGTTTGCACCTGGTTGTTCATTTATTTGCTGACTCTTCCTCTTAACTGTTTGTGTATTTCTACGTCCTATTTGTTTCTTGAGTGCAACTTGGTTTGTCATATTTTTCGTTACTTTATCCTTTTGCGAGTTTTTAATTTCTATTTTGCTAACAATCCCCTTAAGCGTATCAATTTCGTCACAAGCCATCTTTAACTTATGCCGAAGTTCATTAATTTCACATTTTAATGCTTGTATGGTTTCGTTCTCGCAACCAACGCCATCTATGATGTTTTGTAACGTACTTTCTGTTTCTATTGCCTGAGAGTTTGAGCTATTTATCGACAAAAATGAATCAGATAAATCAGGAAGTGAGTTCCTCTTTTTCTTTCTTCTTACTGTAACAAACTCCTCAGGGGCTTCCTGAATTTCATCATTTTCATCCTCAGATAAAACTTGAAATGCATTTTCTGTTGGAATGTTAATGTTAGGTTGAGTGGTTTTGCTGTATCTGCATTGATCACATTGACATTTTAATCGTTTTTCCGGCTTCATTAAATAAAATAGTTTGTCACTTATGCTTGTACAGTCCAAGTGATAATATTTTTTGCAGTCATAACACAATACAAAGTCCCTTCCTGTTATGACTTGTTGGCATTTGTCACAATTTTGCGTCATTTTGTTGTTTTAATTTTAATAATTTCAAAATTATTATTAGTCCATTTAATAAAATAAATAAAAAAAAAAAAAAAAAAAAAAATTGAAATTAAACTTTCCTATTAGTGTCCTTTATATTATCCTTTTTATTTATTTCTCACTAGTGGCCGCCCGCGACTTCGTCCGCGTGGAAAGCCTTTATCTTAAAAATTCTTTATGAATTGTAGCCTATATGTTATTCTGATGTATAAGCTATATTGTGGTAAAGTTTCATTCAAATCCATTCAGTAGTTTTTACGTGAAAGAGTAACAAACATCCATACATCCATACATCCATACTTACAAACTTTCGCCTTTATAATAGTAGTAGGATAGGATAAGAATTACTGAGAAAACAGTTTACAAAAATAAATACAATCAAATCAAATGAGCGTTATTAAAAAAATTTTTTGGTAAGACGAGAGAGACTATTCCACTTGTAACTAAACCCGACGAAAAAGAGGTGTGTTATAAGATGTCCGTTGTGTGTGTATATTTGTGTTTTGTGTGCCTGTCAGCTGCCTGTAGCCTCCCAACGGATGGACCGATTTTAAACGTAGTTTTTTTTTATATTTTTATATTTTAAGATAAAATTTAACCACTCTAGTTCATAGCTATAGCTATGACTAGTCAAAATCCGTCCAGCCAGTGAAACTCACCACCACTTTCCTGGCGTAGTCGGAGGTTTTAAACTGAAAACAAGTTATATAGAAGGCATCTTTCCCTTTATGGGTCGTATACGCAATGAAAAGTAAGGTAGAAAAATGTATGTACTTCTAAAATGCATTAGTAACATTAGGTACGTAAGTACCTACCTCTACTCTCCGCCGGTCGCATGAGATAACACAAGCTTCCCGTCGCCGGCTGATACTGACACTCTGGGTAGTTTGACGTGACGGTTAAGTACTACAATAGGAGTGTATTTCATGGAGGAGTATGGTTACCTAGAATCTGTTTACAAATACAATTAGAAGGCAAAATTTACACAATTACTAGTTGACCCGGCGAGCGTTATTTTGCCATATAAATGTTAAGGGTCGACTACCCTTATAACTAAAGAGTATAAAAAATGTATGTTGGCCGATTCTCAGACCTACTCAATATGCTCACAAAATTTCATGAGAACCGGTCAAGCCGTTTCGGAGGAGTACGGGAACGAACACAATAATTTTATATAGAGACTAGCTGACCCGGCAACCGTTGTTTTGCCATTTAATTTTTTTTTATCACTTAGAGGTATGAAAAATAGATGTTGGCCTATTCTCAGACCTACTCAATATGCTCACAAAATTTCATGAGAATCGGTCAAGCCGTTTCGGAGGAGTATGGCAACGAAAACTGTGACACGAGAATTTTATATATTAGATAGAATAAGCACTGAGTAGATTATTCGGTAGCAGATTTACTGACATTATCATATTCAGCTTAATAACGTTTATCTTCCAAATCTTCTTACACTTATGTCACAATACACACCTGCTACTATTTTTATTGGTGCTTTCCTAGTATATTGATGACAATTGGCCGCCTGCAACTTCGTCCGCGTGTTTTTTTTAAATAAATTGTAGTCTATGTGCAGCTTTACTAATGCTTAAGCTATATTCTGGTAAAACTTCATTAAAATGTTCATGAAAGAGTTACAATCATCCATACATTCATACTTACAATTTTTTGCGTTAATAAGAATAATTTTGGATATCGAAATAATTGCAAACGTATAAAAACTGATCAATTTTTTGCTTTACCTATATCCGTTGCAAAGGATGTGTGGAATTGTCAACTTACTAAAATATTGTTTTGTCCACAGGATTCACGTTTCCTGCATCAAATTGCATTTTCCCTGCACAGAAAATGCGTAGCAAAGACCTTCATGGGAGAATCATTAACAGCAAATCTTCTCTTGAGAAAAACTTATAAGGTGAGAAATTTCTATACTAAGAACTTTTGGCCGCAGAAGAAGGCCAAGCTATCATTAAAGTTACAGTAAAAATTTTCAGGGTTTTTTTAGCAATTGTGCTTATACACTGTTAACAATCATCAGATTAAAACACTTACCCCATACTCACCATAGCTTATGTTTGTCTTCAGGCAACACCTGACAACGCGCTGCGGCTCCCCAGAACCAGGAGGTGACGGGAGGTGACGAGAGGAAATGTCAACGGGGGCTCCGCTCCTTGGATGCTGTCATGTCGGGATCTTGATATACTTCACGTGTGGATGGGGCAAGATATGTTAGAAAGTGAATTCAGAGTGACAGTCTGTTGCAGTAACACAGGAAGATATCACAATACTAAGTTTTGGTTTAGTGCCAGTGTTAGATATAGAATTGGGGGTGATGAGCCAAATAATAGATTTTGGAAAAATAAATTAACAGACTTATCTAAAAGATTGGTACCGTATGAAAATGCTTTAGATAAACCAGGGCTTGCTCGATGACCACCAATCCTTGACATATTTTTTTCATCTGACAAAACGATCTGCCTCCATAGATTTTGTATAGGAAAACTATAATTTGACGTCATAATTTAGTCAATTGATTAATTTTATGTAAATAAAAATTGTTTTTTCAGGTTTTGAAATAAATTGATTTTGCTTCATAGAGATAAGTTATTAAAACACCATGGTCTTGGAAATATTTACAATAGGTGTCATCATGCCTTTTGTTTACACATTAGATAACCTACAATAGCGTCTATAGGTTGTAACTTAGCCTAAGCTCAAACCTACACTTCACAACAAATGTTGAACAAACTATACGAATATATTTGGGATTCATTGGTCTCACTCCCAAGGCGCACCAATGTTATCACATCTTCATTGTTCGTACCTAGTTAGCATTCCAATTACGATCGTCAATCGATATGTCAGAACTGTCACATCGTTGTTAGTCTATGACAGTTCAGAGATATCGGTCTCCATGGTTACGGTCGTTCGTCACTGCGCGTGAGTGGATGGACAGTAGCAACTCGAGAGAAATGATTTGCATATAATGGGATGATATGTCGTTTGACAGATATGTTTCAGGATAAGAGATGAACTACAGAGGGTGTGTATCTGGGGGTTGAAGATCTTAAACTAAGGTTATGATTTAGGTATTTAGAAAGTGGAGGTAATCTGTGAAAATTTCAAAGGAAATGTACGTTTTCCATCAAATCCTACAGCATTACTTATAAAGCTTTTTTCTTATATTTAGTTACACAATTAATAATTAAATGTTTCCCTAAAAATATAACGTTAATTTTTGATGTTTTTACCATTTATATGTAAAGTAGGTAAAATAACAACTCAATATGAACGATCATTATGTGGTATTGAAAATTATTCATATTTTATATCCCTTTTTTCGTCATGAATCTCCAAACAGCACCTGCAAAATAAAAATAAGAAGGTTAATTACGCTCCATTGTAGGTTACCCAGGTGTAAATAAAGAGCACCATGTGAATCAAATCGAAGGAAGGGTAAATAAAACCCACGGGCAGAACGCATTAAGGCATTCGGGTAAAGACGCCATTGTTGTCATATCGGTAGATAAACTACAGCATTAATCAATAGCGGGCGACAATAGGACCGCTCACCTCAAGCCGAACGCTCTCCGCCAATTTAAAAAGACCTCCGAACACATCACATTCTTCCCTTGAAGACCCAATTTTAGTATAATTTGGGAAGTGAGGAAGGTCAGGTTAAGTTGGTTGTAAATTTTGATGTATATCCAACACCTACATAATGCCAACACTTTACGTGGTATAACGGTTATCGTGACGACATCGATACGACCCACGTGGAGAAATTAACATAAACCTATTATAGTATAGTATACTCGAATTCAATTACGTTAGAAATCTATGTGAAACGTCAAACATACTTTCTTACGTCACTTTCTTATAATCCAAGAACAAAATACATCCCTAGAATTGCTAATGTTTAAATTGCCTATTTTCAATATTATGAATGCAAGCCTACTTACCAGCAAAACACATTTCAGTTAATACAAATGCTGTTTACTTAAACCCAACTTCGGTTGAACGTAACAAAGCAACAGTGCGAATATAGATTTGCATACGAATTAATATTCCGAACCCCTGTGGACTTATAAAATTTAATCCGGTACGCGACAAGCCTAATCGCACCCTTCCATTAGGTAAGACGCGGATAATTTCATTAGCTGGATCACATATTTTATGTTACGGTGAATATAGGTAAACTGGTTGAAATTTCAAATGGCTAATTATGAGAGTTTATGAAGCGCTAATAATATCTATAGTTAAGATGAAAGCAAATTCGTGAGTTAGTTTTTTGATTTACTTAGTTGAAGTTTAGGTCATGAACACAGTACATAGAAAAACACTTTAATGAAGTTATCATACGAAAGTCGTTCATTGCTGAACATAGGCCATCTAGGTGCAAACATTTTGTGTCGTGTGGAAGAAAATTAACAACCATCATTGAGGTCGATACTGCACTTGTTAAAAAGTTGTCAGTCTTTCTAACTGGACCCTTTGATACGCTTTATAACAAATTAAAATAACTTTAACCTAGGATTAAAAATTCTGCCATCAGCTCTTCGGGCTATCTGCCCTGCCTGCTACTTAAGCTCAAGTGAGCTTACCAGTGATGTGATCTATCAATTGAAAACGGTTCTTGATTGCTAAATGTTACCTACGATTTAAATGTTAATTTGACGACCACTTTGTTGTAAAAGTCAATAAGTAATATTAATGTAAAACAGTTTGTAACCTGCATTTTACAATTGTTTATTGTCCTAAATAAATAATAAGTAAATAAAGTTGACTTTAAACCAAGAGGTTGCGAGTTCGATTCCTGCCCTGTACAAACATTAGTGTGCATGAATATGTCTGTTTGTGCTGGTCTGGGTGTTATATTTATTTGGGAAAGTTTATTTGTAATACCACTGTTTATTCAGATATCTGTAAAACAAGTGCTAAATATGTGATACTGAATAAAAATGTTTTCTTTCTTTAAAGCTATTCACCACGGAGTCAGATCAATGTATGTAATGTTGTTGTATATTTATTTATTTATTTTTTATTACACAATGGCACAATTTGATGTAGAGCTCTTTGCAGCAAATTCGACTCACAATTTGTAGGTAGCCTACCGTCAAAGGTGGCTACTGTTGTATCAATACTTTACTGGAACTTGTTTCACCGATTAACCGTAACATCCGCACCTAGCACGACAGATCCACGGAAACTATGCATTAATCACACATCTGCCCCTTTGTCATGACGTCACTTCCGAGATTATTGCTACGGACGAAGGATCATTAATACACGTTACAATTCGATTCCGCAATCAATTATGAATTTATTATTTATCGAACCGTTAGCTGTGCTATGTAAAATTGCTTTAGTTTTTCAAGAGAATACTTCCCTTGATTTCAATTCACAGAACGAATCAAGTTTGTGAGATACTATTAGGCCGAGGGCACACCTGCGGTATACTGTCACCAAGTATTATATATAATTTTTTTTCACTTTTTCTATTCAAAAACACTGCATCTAAATCCGTTGAGTAGTTTTTAAAGATCCATGCATACATACACATAAGGACAGACGCGGGAAGCGACTTTGCTTTAGAATGTGTAGTGATACCAAATATAAATACCTAACAGTGTATCATTTCAATGTCTACTGCTCGCAGAAACGAAAAAATCGAGCTTGCCTCTCTGAGGATTATTTTTATTGAATTACCACACGCTGCTCCCAGCACGAAGTGAAATTCCTTTGCCTCCAAATATGTACTGGTTTGAGTTGGGTAGGTACACAGTAACCTACTCCTGTATTTATTTATATTAAACGTAATGAAGTTATTATTACACTTGAAATAAAACATTGATCAGCACTTTCACGGACACAATACAACAGAAATAATATTTCTATATCTACTATCTACTCCTACTGTCTGTCAAAGTTTTGAATACATCATACCTTACCAAGATTAAATAAGAGCCTTTTTTCAGCCTTGTCTAAATATAAGGTCAACTGAAAGTTTATGAAAAAACAGGTTGTGTTTGTTTTAAGAATAGTATAAAAATTGTTGCTACTGATGTCTAGTTAAATGTAAAATTTGCAGAGGAATTAGTACTCGTACTATTTGACTTCAAACTTACAAACCTGGAGGTACGTAATGTACCAAGTTACGTTTTCTACAGGTGCGGCTTAAACAAATAATTTTTGTTCTACTTAACGAATGACAATGATGATTAAACTTCAAATAAGATAAGGAATGTCTTTGTTTTGAGCGAAGACTAATTGAATTAGACGTTATCTTTGAGTGTGTAATAGTTAATTACCTTAACACAGCCTACAGTGTATTTCAAATTATCTTTCAAAGTGAGTTGTGCAAAACTTAAAACTTTTGAAGTTATGTTACAGGACTCGTGGTTTCGTGTTTCTGCTCCTATCATACATAGAGTTATAGAGTTACTCATGTACTTGTATGCTTTCTAGCGGTTCACTACCAAGTTTTTTCCAAAATGGCAAAACATAGACTAACTAGGCATTTCATCAGATTCACAATAGCAATAAAATGAACCGTCTTCTGATGTTAGCTGCCTTCGCGCATCAAAAATTGCAAATTGCAAAAATGGCAATCAAAATTCGAAAGCGAAACATTTGAGCATAAAATGACATTAAAAAATCGTGACTGCACACTTTGTTGTCACGAAACGCCTATGCAAATGATGAGAAGAGACCTTCGAGCTCAGAGACACAGTGCGAATGTCAACTGTCTTTATCTATACGACTAAATGTTATGTTCGAATTTTAAATTAGAATGGAGATCATGAAGAAAGGTGCGATGTATTTTTGTTTTCAAATAGGAGGGAGCACAGCGCTTGCAAAAAATATAAGTTAATAAGACCTTCTTAAAGAAATGTAATAAATAGGAGCAATAATCCTTAAATCTATTGAACTCAGTCTTCGTAAAGAGCACTGTATGCACTGTGTCTCTTAGTTTGAGTCGGACACATTAATCATCAAATGAATACCGTAAAATAACATCGCATTACATTTAAAGGTAATTTGTAACTGTAATCCGTCGCGGGCGCAGCTAAACGCAACGAAAGACGTTGCGTTAGTACTTGCTGTTTGTTGCATTTTTAAAAAGTTCGCTATTTATGTAAGAAATACATATTTATTCAAAGTAAGTCATAACTGAGGTAGAATATAAGGTTATATTAATTTAGAAGCCCAACGTCAACTAAATATTGTACCAACTTAACTTAACGTCAAAAAACTGATTTTTGTCTTCGTTATTTTTGTAAACTTTATATCATAGAAATAAGCTTTTAGCTTGGATATATGTATATGGATAGTAAAAGGCGTAAAATTGCTTACCTGCCTTCCTACCTAAGATAAAATTGTCAAAATCCTGAAAAAAATTTTTTTGTCTAATCCGAAAATGTTTACTTACTGTTTTAAGTAAATAAAAGAAAATACTTACAGCCACTTTCCTTCCCGTCGGCTATTTTTAGAGCCGTCGGCAGCGTTAATGTTTGGACTGGCCCAGTCAAAACATTGGTCGGCTCCGTAATAACACAACCAATAAACACGTGGATGTTGTTTCATTTGTTTATTTAACTATTTGGAGTGAAGAGTCTTCACTCCAAATAGTTGCATTTGAAAATGGGAAAAGATATCAATGGTAATAGTTGTGTTTGAATGTAATGATTATTATTTTGGAAAAATAAGCTAAGCTAACCAGAGGTGTCTGTACTTGTATTATTTTTAATAAATTACCTTGAAATGTTATGTGTTTTATTAAGACTCCAACTTTACGTTAAACGGATAGATATAAAGGTGCAACTTAATAATTACAGAATATCATGAAATATAATAAAGTTAGCTACAGGTAAACTACATTAGCTTACGTCACTGCCTGCTACATCTGCACACTGCATGCTCAATGAAATAATTACTTTAAAGTTTCATATATTTAACAAAAATTTGGATTCGAAATAATATGAAGTGAATAATTTACTTACTGAAATTCCTGAGATAAAAGTTAACTTTTTAAGTTTTATACGTGTAGGAGACAAGCTTTATTTTTACCCACAGTCCAAAGAGAGCCTCCTTTCTGTACTCATATGGTATTACCAACAGTATCTTAACAAATGTATTCTTAACCACAGTAATACATAATCTTAAAAAAACTTATTCCACATCACACGTATCCATTCAAATGTGAGTGCGTGCATGTAGGTAACTTTACCGACAAATCGGTTTTTAATAGTCGTGTTATTCATCGCTGGTATCATAAGCTCATCAAGAGAACAGTCGTAAACGTATGTAAGTACGAATAATTATACAGTAATTACTGAAACTCGTTTATGTTATTACTGATGATAATTAAGTATAACATGGATATTCAGGTGAAACTGTAGCTGATATTTAAAAAAATAGGGATAGGATATTTAACTAAATTTTCAGTCGACATCTATCTACAAAGGGCATGAAACTGTTTTTTTTTCTGAAAACTGTGACAGAGGATTATATTTGAGTATGATTGATGGCGGCTTTTACATACAACTAAAAAGGGTCCGATTTTTTGACTTTTCAGCATAAAAGTTGATAATATTGTGGTTTTGAATCGGAGTAGGTTGTGTATAATGATATAAGCTAATTCATGCTATGATTGATTTTGAAAAACGGAAAATATGTCCTTGCAAGCAAGCATTTAATTAGATAAAAAATACAACTGCCTAGAATCACGTATTTAGGTAGGTGCTGTCTGTGTTGATGCATGTCGTTTTCATGCTATCGATTTTTGATTTTGACATTCAGACTTATTACTAGTTTCATGATAATCTTTTAGGTATATCATCCATTTTAAATGGATAGATTGTAACCACTGCTTTATAAGGACTATTTATTATTCCAGACCTATTTATTTGCGAAAGGCAACTTTGTTCCACTGTGAGTCAGAATTTAGAAGTACTTATCTATACATGAATATTATATCTCTATAGATCCTGTACTATGGCATAAGATATGTTCGGATGATACTTACACATACGTGTGCTTTCCGATTCCGTGACGTAACTCCCTCAACGCCAGACTGTTTGGTTTCAAGGCGAAGCGTAAAAAGCAATTAACAAGGACAGAACTATGCAACTTACCATGTATAGAAGGGGGATGTCAATAGCTCAACCTGCGTCGTCTTTCAACGCACTGCTTGACGTGTACAACCAGGTATGAAGTTTCGGTCGTGGTTTTGACGGTATTTTACAAAAATATTTATTTTAGAAGTTTTGTAACGATTTAAAGTACTTGTTATCATAAATGAAAGTATTAAAACTTTACATGCGCATACGCATCTTCACAAATTTTATGACAGAAAAGTAATAAATTTAATTCATGTTCTACGGGCTACGTGTTGTGAAAGCTAAGAATCAAATGTTGTTAATAAGACATTGGGAACACAGATTGAGCATTTTTAAAGAGCAACTTTTGTAAGAAAGTTGGCATAATGTACTGTGACGCAATACCAAAGTAGTCTAAGCAATTGTAATTGAGATAAATAATATGCAATTGAAACACACTGAAACGTAAAGAAAAATGGACAGCTACAGGCGGGACTCACGCCTCTCGAAAACCGGGCGATTGCTCTATCATTTGAGCTACCGTGACACTTCCCCATAGGCCCGAATTTCTTTAAGTGCTCCTTCATTAAGTGATCACTGTTGCGTTTAGACAGCTACAACATCCGACTAAAACACCTTTACAGCTGTTTAATAATCGGTTGGATGAATTAACTAATTTATTGAATTTATTTATTTTTGACATTAACCAATGCAAATTCTTTACAATGTGAAATTAAATTTTGAGGAAAAATGACTCACTTAAATAAAAATTGGAAAAATTGGGAAAGCAATCGCCTGGCTTGCGAGAGATGCGGGTTCGAGTCCATGGTCCAAAGTAAAGGTATTATTTTCTAGCTAGCATTCAAAAATATCGGTTTTAGTAATTTGCTTTTTGTCACCCTAAGGTAAAGTCAAGTAGGGGTACAATCATTATTTTCAGGAGAAAAAACATAAAGGGTTAGTATAGTAAGTCCTAGAAAAAATTAAAACATAAATACAAGCATCGTCATAAAAATTCAGCCATCATCAAATTCTTTCTAACAAAATAAATACACCACGTCAAACCTCAGGTAGAAACCTGTTCGATAGACTGTACACTTTAACAAATGACTTGGGCTGCGTCCGAGTGGCTGGCTCGTGGGTGTGGTCGGCGGAGGGCGGGGCGAGCGAGGGCACCGCCCATAACAAAATGGCGTCTAGAAGCGCGCCAAAATTTGAATTTGAATTTGGTGGAGCTATTGGGAGTTTTATAACTGCATATAAAACAGACAGGGAAGCTTGAACATCAGTATGGTTTGAAATAAATACATTATGGTATTTTTTTTGTACTCATTGATTCGATTTTAAGGCTATTTTTCAATAATTATGAAAAATCAAAAGTAATAGCAAGTGTTTAAGGATACATTTACCGTTTTTTTTATCAAAAAAGAGCTATTTTTGAAACATTAACCTTATTATGAAGTTTCTTATACATAGGTACTTATTTTGTATAATTTTCAATACTTAATTTATAATTACATATTAATAAGATAATCCTTTAAATAATTAATAAAGTAATAAATCAAAAGTATATTGCTCGTTCTTATAGATTAACACAAGCTTTAAATTAATTTAAAACCTAAAACGAACCACCTGAATGCCCCAATGAACACATTATATCTCAATTACAACCACTAAACGTCACATTAGTAAAGTGATAAAATATCTAATAGCCATAAATACAATAATAGGTAGGTGTCATAAATTAACACATCTTCTCGCAAAGGCTCCGCTATAAACAAATTGTTATTGCGATTTAAGGAACCATTTAAAAGCTATAAAAATCCCCAAATCAAAAACAAACTCTACACCAATCGTTTCAAAGTCGAAAACCGCTAGTTATGGGTACAGTCTTCAGATCTCATAAACTATTTCCAGTTCCAGCTAAATGAAGACCACGCTGCTCTCTCTCTTGGCCCAATGCATTTTTTTGTAAGTGCAACAAGGAGGGCTGATATTTACGAGGTGTTTACATCGATACAGCGGCGCTGATTTAACCATTGCTTTAGTTTATTGCAGTCAATAAAATTGAATGTTATAAGGCAAGGACGCACGTGAAAAATTACTGATGGTTTAGTTCTTTATCAAGAGACAGAGAATCTCGGAGGAAGTTTTTGTTTAACGGCTTTTAAATGTGATATTTTAAATACCAGCTGATTGATGGTATGTTTACAATGTTTTAGAGAATTTGTAAAGTTTTCAAAACTATTTTAATCGATAGTTACTTAATCAGTTTTTCGGGTGGTTTTTTAAATTTAAAATATCACTTTTTTTAAATTTAACACTTAAATTTATCTAGTATGTTCTAGGTACGAAACTGTATCGCACAACAAAACTATGTACAAAATCCTTCTAGGGATTTACTACCAACATGAAAAATCAGTTTTTAATTCCAATAAGACTAATAATTTCATTTAAGTATAGCAAACAAATAAGATTAATCATTATTTGAAAACACAAACATACAAAAGCGAGAATATAAAAAATAATAATTTAAGAATAGGTAAGTCATAGCTTTTTTGAAAAGAATTTCCACGTTACTATTTATTAGCATATCCCCCTTACTCATACAACTCATACAACGGGTTTTTTCATATGTAGAGATTCCGTCTACTTATCTAAGGTCGGACAACCTCAGAACGTAATATAATTTATTAATTAACTTTATCAGACGTTGTGACCATGAACTTAGTCTCCGAAGCAAGTGCAATGCCATTTCGTCACATGCCATCAATCACACTTATCACTATTGAGGACGATGACCAGCAAGTATGACCTAGTTTACCAGACGAACGCATTGACAACAGAGGTCAAGATACAGTAGATGATGAATGGAGAGAAATTTGTATCTGTTTGCGTCCATAAGAGTTTTGATTTCGTGAAATAACATATTGAGCTTTTATAACCAAAAATTACCGGTTAAAGTAACCGGTAATTTTTGGTAATTTAAACCTTACACTGTCCAGGCTGTAAATACAAATTAAACATTTTTAAAATACAACATTTTAACTGACAGTTCTACTCGTACATTGTAATCCAGTAATAAAATATCAGCTGGTCATAATATCAGTTCTCAAGCATTCCATATCTATATACGACTAGCTGACCCGGCGAAGTTCGTACCGCCTTAGCGTTGCAATGATTGAACAATGTCATCGAATGACATTGACATTCGTTGCGCGCGTTTTTTAAAATATGCAAAGTTAAATGTATATTTTTCAATATTTCTGAGAGATTTTCTTAATATTTTTTTCCGTAAGAACCTTCTCCTAATAATAACAAATACAACAAAAAAGAATTAGTGAAATTGGTCCAGCCATTCACGCGTGATGCCGTGACCAAGGAAAACGGGTTTCATTTTTATATATGTAATATAGAATATAGATATACGTATACCTACATAGTTACAAAAACTTAACTGCAGTAAAATTGTATGAAAAACGTCCTTGCCTTTTACGAATTAGCGACTGACTTCCTGCCAGCGAAACAGACACGCAATTTAAAACTCTGTAATAGCGCTAATTTCGAACTTGTCAAATTCGCATTAGTTCTGTCGGATAAATGGCCGCCTTCAACGTTGGTAGGGGATTATTAAAAACGCATTACAGCTGGCCACACCTAGTGTATAGTGGAAAAGAATAAAAAAACAAAAGTAATTTCGGATTTGGGGTAGGGTGGGGGCAATCACCCGTGGCTGACACGGAAGGAACCGCGCCTATCACGCGAATCATTATTTTGTCGTTAGGAACGTATTATAATGATGTTGTCTTGCGCTTGAAATACGAGATTGGGATAAATAAGTATAGTATATAGTATTTACTATACTTATTTATCCCATTTACTATACTATAGGTACTTTAAAATGTAACCTATACGAACAGTTAAATGGTCAACTCTGGTTTCAGTTGCACATAAGTACTTATATTTGAAATCATAGTTAGTCAATTATATGATTGATGTTCGGTATAGTAGTAAGGATCTTAATTATATAAATTATTGACTTAAAATAACACAAATAATCTTTCTAATCAAACAGACATCGCTATTTCACACGAAGGAGGCAATGAAAATAAAAAATATCTCTAAATACAATCATTATGCTTTATTAATTTCATGTATTTATATATTTATGACAATATCGTCTCGCCTAACCTTATTAAGTTACTAATTATAGTTATATTCCATAAATTTTGAATCGATAGGACATAAATGGTAAATGAAATAGTTCAAATTAGGTTCCCAATCCCTTAAGACCTAATTTTCAAAATTCGAGGACAGTTCAGTAGACCTAACGATCGAAACTTAAATTTAACAATTTCGACAATAAACCTAATTTGATTTTACAAGTCAAAAGTCGAGTTCCTATCTGGCAAGGGATTATTTAGAATTTAGTTCACAATCAAATTGCACTTGGTGTCAGCAAACCATACTTTAGTAGAAACTCCACACATCTTTCTTAGAACGCACATTGTTATTTTTGATAGTTGAGTGACGAAACAATCCTTACGGCTAAGAAAAATATACAACACAAACATCTGATATTTGAGCAAAGTTAAAAATAATTATTTAATAATTAACAAAAATGCATCCCAGCCAGACAGCGATCTAGTAAACCATATTACCCCATGTAAGACACAAAAAATTACAGGTAAGCGAACGTGATAAAGCGAATCAATAAATAAATATTGAATATTATCGACAATATACAATTATTACAATTTACATTTACTTAACGAACACAGCACAAAATTAAAAAGAAAAATATTTATAAAATGAAACCGGCTCACTGAGTTCTTAGAAAACATTCACTAGTTACAATCTAGTTGAAAAAATAATAATTTACAAATAGTTTACATTATTAAGAAAAACGTATAACGTGAATCCTGAAAAAGTTCACCAACCTCACATTTTCACTCTTCAATTTTTATAATATTATCCGTAAGACTATCGTGTTACGAGTAAATATATTCAGTGTACGATATCTCTTTTACGTATTTGGGTTCCATAGGCAATGATTTTATAAAAATACCTTTAGTAAATGGTGTCTGGTAGTACGACAGTGGTGGTGGGACGTCGTGTACACCCTTACATTATTCTTTAAGTAAACATTTAACAACCAGCAGTTTATTTCCTAGCTTTGGTATACTGTGTACATATAACCTCATACGTTCCGTAAAAGACTCAAATAAAGTATTAACTATTAAGATTCTCTGCACCTACAAAATTGAAGGTAACCTTTGTTTCATTACTGTACAAAGTCGTGTTAGACTTATCCGACTATCCGTCCTCAATGATTCCAAGTCCAAGTTGTCTTTTACATTTGTCATCCCATTGAATGGCACTACATTCATTTTGTTCATGAAATAGATTTTATCAAAGAATATTGAGAATCACGATAATCATTTTCTCTAAATTATATGTTTCAATCTCGTAACATTTTACAATAATAATAATAGATTTCCTATGACGTTATTATCAGTATTAATTACGTATATGTGTCATCGAAAAATCGTATACATTGCACTTGTATATAACTGGCCTTTTCCAAAACTACAAATCATGTAGAATCATAATAGTAAAAATCAGATAAGTTCCACAAAATAAACACTCATTATTCAGAATTTGAAACGCGAAAGTCGTTGTTTCACAAAGTAATCTCAATTATATTATTCACACTAAAACAATTGTACATTACAAATTCTAAAATTATCATGTATGTACAGAATAGTATCTCGATAGCTTAATTAGAAATAAAACATCAAATATATTAAATAATAACAATATGGATACTAATTGCCTTCTTATCAATGGTTAATTATAAGAGGTCCTTATGGTTTTGTGAATCAAAATAATGAGAAATAAAATAAACTTTGCAAACTTTCATACAAAGTGCTTAAAAGAAATCACAATTTATTTTTGATTTACACAAATATTACACATGAAGGTTTTGTTATAAGTGGAAATATCATATAGTAGTTGGATCTGAACTTGAAAGAGCAAGGGTTTAAAAGGAAAATTTACATTAAGCACTTTGTCTAAAAATGTACATCATGGTTACCAATTGTTAATTTCGTAATCCAGAAGTTATCCAGCTATATAATCACATAAATGTTTATGCAGTTTACTAAACATTATATACTGCGTTTTTGGTAATTATTGGTATTGAGATTGTTCTATAAATTAATTTATACTTAACAACTGTAAAAATCTCTTCATCACACTATCATTACTCTTTATTCGTAATCACTAGGTTACGTATTAGTTATAATATAATATTATCATGAAAAGTCCAACATACAATTTATACAAATTAAACTGTTCTAGTAACTCTCTCCTGATCGAAAGTTTCAGATTCACCATGACGCCGAGCGAACGCAACATCAACGATACGACGAAACTAAAATGGACACGGGAACGATTCGTTGAGGGTCTGAGCTGAGTTGTTACTGCGGCGACGTAGGCGGGCTCATGTTGTCGGGCTCGTCTCCAGAACCAGGCTCGCCTTTGGTCTTGTTCTCTTTCTTCCACTTCATGCGTCGGTTCTGGAACCAGATCTTGATCTGTCTCTCGGTGAGGCACAGCGCGTGCGCGATCTCGATCCGTCTCCTCCGCGTCAGGTATCGGTTAAAGTGGAACTCCTTCTCTAACTCCAGCGTCTGGTACCGCGTATACGTCTGCCGGCCCCGCTTCCTCTCTGGAATGACATAAAAACAAATGTGAATACGAATCGAAAATAGGAACTAAAAAAGTCTTGTTAATTTCGTGGGGCAACCCTACCAGCCAGACGTTAAAAACTGCATAGGCATTTCTGATAAATGGTGGTTATTTGTAAACGGCGAACACTCCCGGCGGAGTTAATTGAAAATTGTTTTGAGCTTATCAATTTGTTAATTGTTTTTGCTTGTTGGGCATTTCTCTCGGCTGTCGGTAGTAACAAAGTTTGTGTTAAGCATTGCCAGAAGTCAACGAAGTAATAAAATAGCTGTAATGAGATCCAAATTGCGGTCATAATAAAAATATTAAATCATTTATGAGACTGTAATTAATAACTGAACTCCATTAATGAGGATACAACTCACATAAAATGAACTGACTTAAACAAGTATGCTACGAGACAAAATAACTGTCGATAGTATTTTTAGCTTCGGGTTGCCTTTGGGTTGCCCTTTAATGAGATGATCTTTTAGACGAAGAAGCAGATTGCTATATTTAACTCGAGTTATTATTACAAATGAAATATACACGTATGAGGATATGTCATAAACGATGTTCGTGCTTATGTCCGTGTGTTGAGACGCGATTCCAACAGCTACCGAAGCCAATTAAAATAATTTAAGACGCCGCGGGCCTTTTTCATTTTGTAATCATTATTCTTCGAGGAGATGCGAAGCCTATTATACATGGTTTAGAAGATGCTCTGAACTGTAATTTATTTGAGTTAAAAAATAATACAAATCTGAAGTTGAAACTGCACGTATCTTATTACTTGACTTAAGGAAAATAATCGATTATCGTGAAATGTCTGGACAAACATTGCAGAGGCTTAGTTGTTAAGACCCCTTTAAGTAATAACTGCCTTTTAATAAGCTAGATTGAATTAACTGTCTGGACGGATACAATTATTTTGGCTGTATTAATTGATTGTAGAATTATGGTTGACGTGTGTTGATCTTTAATCTTTTCTAGATAGGCAAAACGCAGACCATTTTGAAGGTCACTTGGATTGAAGTTGATTAGGCATGCTTCGTTAAAAGTGAATGAAGACATCAACAATTAAGCAAGTCAAAATATTTAAACCCCAATTCATATGATTATCCTTGATTCCAATCAAAATGTAATCGAAACTTATTGTGCTTTACAATTTCTTAGAACGCAAAAAAGTACGTATTACCTAGAGAGTTAATACTAGAAATAGAACAGTTCAAAATGATGACTTTTGCAAGCAACAAAGCCAAACTTAGTTGATTATTTTCAACTGAAACACGCAAAACGACTTGCCGTACAAGATAAACACGCAAACTTCGAAGAAATACAAACACGGAGCGGGGATTACATTGCGAATAGCGCTGTTTCTTCGAACGACAATATTCATAAGCTTGTAAAAGCAAAAAAAAGGTGAGGTCGATGACAGAGCGAGCGTTTTGTTACGATTTGTGATTGAGACGAATGAGCTGGAAATGTGATGTCGCCAAAAGTAAGAGAGCCTCTGACCGGTTGGGAATTTTTTTTTTTTCTGGGTGAAATAAGTGTTCGCTGGGTAAAGCGGGCATAGCTGTTGCAGCGGATTCAAAATTATTGGCCACTTGTTGCTAACGAAATTGATAACAGCCTCATCGCCCGTGCTCCGTTTTGGGACGCATTCAAGAATGCAGACGGTATTGTTCAATGAACATTTGGTACGGAATACGGATGCCATGAATCATAGCGTTCTGCTCCCGTTGTTTGGGGAGGCGGAATTAAAGTTAATCCTTGTTATCAATAGTTTGGGTGCCTACAAAGCAGAACATGAGGGTAAATGTAGATTGTACTTTCTAAGTAAAATACACAGCACAGATAATATTACGACAAGCACTGTGACCTTTTCTGTCTATAGCCCCGTAGAATCTAAAAGTAGAATAAGATTTTTCTTATCTTTTCCTTAGATCTTTATCAAGAAAAATTATAATTTTTTTGCTCCGGTACGCTTAACGAAACAAGAAGACGAACTGTGTCGCTTAATATATTAATGATTTTCGGAAAAGTACATCTGTATGGATGACTAAAAATAGCTCTATCGTTGGAAAGAGTTAAAGAGAATAGCTTGTCATTGGCTAGTAACTGCATTTTACTCACAAAATACATATTTCATACCGCCGAAAATTTCGAAACAAACTCTAGCCATCTCATAAAATCCCCTTCTGAGGCTTTATACATTACACTGGCGTATATATTACGCTGGCGGTTTCAACGCGCTCTCAGATGCATAAAACATGATCCCGCCGTCAGATTTAAACGTACGTAATAAGAACATTAAAGGGACAGCGCTGGAAGCCCGCAACGTCTTAGGTTAGGTTTGGCTATTAAATGTTTTTAGGTCAGATATAAGTATGCGCCGGCGTTTATTAGCTACGGACAAACGCCCGAGCGCTATCCTTTTTGCTTGTTTAATTAGGTTGATGACACTTTCTTAATCACTTTCGGGTAATCGAAATAGCACTTGACATTTGTTAAGCGTATTTTAGAAGATAAGTATATTTTGTGTCAACTAGAGATGAAAAACTTTTATGTTGTGTAGAAATAGATAAATCTACTGAATTATTAAAGAACATAAACATGATCGGCTTTAAGTACGGCGTTTGTTTGTTTTCCTGAATAAAGAAAATAAAAAATAAATATTTCACCAAGAAATTCAGTTTATAATTAATATTCGCAATTAAAATAACGGTTGACTTAGTTCACATATTAAGTCCAACAGTATTGTTTTTGACGTGAAATATTTTCAATAAAGAACCCAGCATCACGATTACAGTGGTAAAAACACTTCCTTTAGCCTGGCACCTTAATACCACCTCCACTTCTGAGCTAAACCAGACCAGCGTTCCACCCGCCGCGTTTCGCCCGCTACTCCATAATCCTACGAAGCTTCGCTTGGCGCAGCGCTGCATGTGTCAAGGCGAGCATAAATCATACCCGGGCCGTGGCCCGTGGTCCCGTGGGACCGGGCTTACCCGGACGCAGCGTGGACGCGCGCGTTATAGCGTTTTGCTTTTCGAACGCTGGAGTCAACATTCATTAGAGTTAGAGTCCACAATGAATTAACCTGTAAAATATTGACCGTCTGAATTCACATTTTATAAGCAACATCAACCAAACTGATATAAAAATCTAGCATCTTGATCGTAGTGGTCAAAACACATTTTTTTTAGCCTGCCACTTTAATAGTAACTCTTACGAATTCTGAGCTCAACCAGACCAGCGTTCCAACCGCCGCGTTACGCCCGCTACTCCATAATCCTACCAAATCGCAGCTTCGCTTGGCACAGCGCTGCATGTGTCGGCATGTGTCGGGGCTATCGCGTTTTGTAATTAGATCAAGCGTCTTTCTGAATCCACATATTAATACAAACATGATCAACACTACCTCGTGTGTTCATAAGTTTTGAGACAAACTTTGTGCTAAAAAAAAGAAATAAAAAATTACTGGCTGCTATTTATTTCTTTTTCAGATTTTGAATTTCGAACTTTTAATTCTTTTGATTTTCAAATTTATTTCTTTCAATTTTCTCGGGATGGAGAGAACAAAAGAATTGCGTGCGACCGTGATTTCGCTATTTAAGGCGGGAAAAAAAAACCAATGGACATTTTCCGTGAGGTGAAAACTTTTGGTGTGAGCCGTAACTTCGTGTATTACACTATTAAACGATACAAGGAGACAAGTTCTTTGCAAGATCGCCAAAGGAGTGGTCGGCCGCGCTCTGTAAGGACGCCTGCGAACATCAAAATCATCCGAGAGCGACTTCGCCGAAATCCATGTCGAACTCAGGAAAAACTAGCTCTGCAGACTAATATTTCGCGCGTTTCAGTCAACAGAATACTGAAATATGATCTTAAGGTGAAGGCGTATAGCCGTAGGAAAGTTCATTTTTTAAACGATCGCCTTCGTAAATTGCGACGCGAACGTTGTCCAATACTGCTTAAGAGACACGATGCGATGAAAATACTATTCACTGCTGAGAAAATCTTTACTGTCGAAGAAAAGTTCAACCGACAAAACAATAAAGTGTATGCAAAAAGTAGCAAGGACGTCCCAGCTTCAGCACGGAATGTCTCGCGTACTCATCATCCGGCACTAGCCGGATCACGCTAGTGATGGTATGGTGGGGAGTTTCGTATGAAGGTGTCACTCCGCTCCATTTCTGTCAACAAGGCGTCAAGGTGAAAGCCAAGAACTATCAAACTGACATCTTAGAGCCTGTTGTAAAACCCCTGTCCCTTACTTTGTTTCACAACAAGGATTGGGTCTTCCAACAGGACTCAGCGCCATCCCATAAAGCAAAAACCACCCAAGCGTGGTTGAGGGAAAATTTGCCGGCCTTCATCGCGGCGAACGAATGGCCCTCTTCCAGCCCCGACCTCAACCCGCTGGATTATGTCCCACCCAAACTTGGAGTCACTGTGCGAGCTCTTGGCCGAGAAGCAAAGCGAATCCCGCTGGAAAAGATTCCTGCCGTCATGTATTCAAAACAAGGGTGGTCATTTTGAATAATAATAATTATTTTTTGTTTGTTATTATCTACTAATTGTTTACTAAAAATATTAGAAATATATGTTAATTATAAAAAAAGTTATCCAACTTTTATTTCGTCTCAAAACTTATGCACACACGAGGTATAAAAAAAAACTAATATCGTGATCGTAGTAGTTTAAAATACACATTTAATAGCAACTAAGTTCAACCAGAAGGCCTATTCCGAAAAACGAAGTTCGTCAAGACGATAACGTGTACAGACAATAGCACATTAGGGTACGAATTTATCGCGTATAAGATGCCTCAGATTTTTCCTTGACGTTCAGTCATGTGTTCGTGTGTCATCGAAACGATTTTCAATTTGACGGATTCTGTTTTTCGGAATAAGCCTTCTGACCAGCGTTCCATCCGCCGCGTTTGGCGTGCTACTCTATAATCCTCTGAAATCGCAGCTTCGCTTGGCGCAGCGCTGCATGTGTCGGGGCGAGCATAAATCATACCCGGGCCACGGGACCGGGCTTACTCCGGACGCGGTGTGGACGCGCGCGTTATCGCGTTTTGTTATTGGATCGAGCGCTTTTTTGCGCCAGTGTGCAAGTTTAAATCAGAACTAGAATCTATTTGTATGTCTAATCATCGACTAAGGCTTTTTGGACACTAGCAAATTACTTTAACCTTCATCGTTGTACCTATGATATTTTCAAAATGGAATGAGGAAAATGAGTTCAGATGGTTTCGCCATTCATACTCGTACATCTTAGTATTATATTTTTTATGTAACTTAATTTTCGTTTAGTGAGAATGAGAAGGTACATCTTTCTATGGCTTAAAAGGTGGTT
Source organism: Pyrausta despicata (assembly GCA_963921415.1). Lineage (NCBI taxonomy): Eukaryota > Metazoa > Arthropoda > Insecta > Lepidoptera > Crambidae > Pyrausta > Pyrausta despicata. Next base: position 11,388,800 of record OY992852.1, on the reverse strand, counting down.
GGAAATCTAAAAACTTATTGGTGGGATCGAGGGAATATGTTGAAATTTTAAAAGTACAATTTATAGCCAATGCTAACTACAGCACGTAATCACGCTTCTACTTGGACATATTCGTAGGTAAAGTGTAAACTGCATAGCATGCACTGGGAGCACTCAACAATCGTAGAAACTAATCTCCTTAGACCTAAAGGTCGGACTACATTTATCTGGATAGACGGCGTGCTAAAATATTGAGAAAGCTCCGCGCTACTATCTTGGATCGCATTTGTACTGATTACGATGCCGATAGGGCACATGCACACTGGAAGGGCCTCGCCCTGTTTGCACCGTATGAACACGGCTTAAGTTCGTTGATACACTTTTGTGGGCACGACTTTGTAAATCCATGTCAGTAATTTGTTTAAAGTTGCTTTATAAAGACTGCTCGTTCTTAGAGAAGTGTCATCCAAATCAAACCGTCAAATAGTGATGTTAAATTATTGAGTTGAAATTGGATTTTCATAGTTTGACTCATTGGATTGCTTGTTTACCCAAACACGAACCATAAGTTCCGAGCCATGGTACTAAAAGTAGTTCCATTAATAGGCTAGGTCAAATAAATTGTAGCTAGTCCCTGACTCTGACAATCTAAGTTATCGACAGGCACTCTGATTTATCGATCGCTAACTTAATCACAAATTAGACTTAGATACGATCTACAGCTCTGCATCATAAGGTAACAACAATAATAGAGACAAGAATTAAGACTTGCTTACTTTGTGCCAGAACAAAAACTTTGAAAAAAAAAGAAGAGCAACATTGTTTAAAATTCGAATACCAAAAATTCGTCATGTACCAACACACGCGTTAAAAGTAATAACGGCCATCGAACGCGCGCCTAAATACCGAATTCATCAAGGGATGACAAGTGAAAAGAGCTTTTAATTTAATTCGTTGCGGTATCGCGCTGTACACGAAAAAATACTGCAACAGCTTGAAGCGATATCGACAATCCATAATTCATGTCGTACAATTTCATACATTTCAAAGCGACCGCATCGACGTATTTTTTCGTCGCACCTCCATTCGAAATGTGACCTTATTTATTTAAGGCAAAGCTCCTTTCGCATTTCAATGTGTGTTTATTTAAGTTTTTTGGATTTGTAGCGGCCACTCAGTGTATTGCAACATCGTACACGATATCAAACGGGTATTCATATTAATGCAATTTCTCTTAAACGCTTACACGTCGTAAATAAAATTGGTGGTTTCCGACGGTGTCTCGGTACCAAAGGTCGATCGTTCGTAATGAGTTTAATTGATATTTAAATTACGGAATAATAAATATACTTGGTGTATTTGATAGCTTTATTTTTGGACTGAAATATGATGCATCGACATGCTACGAGAATGTAACCTTTAAAACCATTTTCGTGCTCTACGGAAGAATTCCGGAAAAGTCACAAAAAATTACGACAAAACTAACATTATTGTAAAGTATGTTTTTCCTTTAAGAGATTAACCATCGTGTGACATTAATGTTATCACAATGCCTCCGTAATACCTCATCTATTTTGTAACATGACATAACTATACGATGGAAACCACAAAAACGCCGCTAGAAAAGTGATGACAAAGTAATGGCCGCAAGGGTCGCCACAGTTTAGAGAACTGAAATGTCACAGTAAGTCAGTATCTATATTTGATTTTAAAGTAAAAGAGTACTAGGATAAGCAATAAATCGATTTTCTCAAACCATGGCATAGTTTTCATCTGAGAATAAGCAAGGTAAGACTTTTCTCGGGCCTTTCACATATATCTTGTATGAATTTCCCAGTTCTATCTTCCACATACTTAATTTTGAAATCATATCGGATGATTTAGCTACGAATTTTGAGCAAAATCAATCATGAAGGAGTTGTGAGTGCGTAAGTTGTCCTACTGCTTTAGACATGTGGGTACTGTGGTAATGTCACGCAGCAATTTGTTGGCATTGATAACACAAAGAACTACGATGGATGACACACGCAAACCCATAATTACGGTCACCATACATGATTAATGTTAATATACTAATTTTCGAAATATGTTAAGCGTATTCCGTGTTTACATTTTCAACTTTTTATGTAAAAAGGAGAATTAATGAATACAAATAAGTTGTAAGATCAAGCAACTCAACTGAAAAAAATCCCGTTCGTCGATTTTATCGTAAAATGGACTGGCTCAGTTATCTACTCTGGAATTCATGGAACTATCAAATCAAATCAAATCCCACGAAAGGGTTTGTGTTTTTTAGTTTTTGATTAAAAAAAATATATGTGTAAAATATATCTTTGTTCATATAGCTCTAGCGACATAAATCATGTTAATCGACCTGAAGTAAATGCGGCTAAAGATAACCACACGCTTTCGCAACCACACATCTTACAAATTAGGTGCCAAGTACTTATTAATTATGTTTAATAAATATCCCTTCTCAAACGTACGTAAATATGCCGAATGTATTTAAGATTTGTCGGCCAACGATTATTGTTCGATGGCTATCAAATAATTACACTTCATATCGATCAAACACACAGGAAACCGGGGAGCGGAACTAAACGGGAAAACAAAAAAAAAACGAAAAAAACATGGCCGCCTTTTATGCTCTGATATGCCATTAATCATTGGTGTGGTCTGGGCGGACTTGCTACATGTAACTACATTCGAATATAGGCACATGGCTAATGACTTTTTCCGTCTATATACACTGATTTATATACAAAATCTTAACCCAATTTCTTGACAGAGACATCGGGAGAAAGCTGTTTCCTTTAACGCTATGATTTAGTTCCTAACATCTTGGAATACTACCAAAAAATACTCGCTAGTTACAACCTCGACTTCCCGACCCTTAGGCATGGGATTGCTAATATCTTTAACAAAGATTTGCTAGTTGAAATACTGCCAGAAACAAAGTCAACAAATCATACAACACGAAATAACCATATTGCGAAACTGGTGTGTCCTTTGTTTTATGTTTCAGCCTCATGACCGTACATTTACGCGAGCGGACAGACGCTCTCTTTTCATTTTCAGTTGATGAAAAGGGGCTTGTAGCGTTCGTATGATTACACACATAGGAATTATATCATTCAAATCCGGGCGGATCTCAAAAAGAATTTATATCGTGTACCGAGCCCATCAGTCAGCGCTGTGTCGACGCTGATACCCGTCGTGTTCCGCATCCAAATGGAATGTTATTCACAAAACTCCGCTTTGGTGTACGCCAAAAATTACGCGGCCCAACCGGGATTGAACGAAATTCCGCCCGCAAAAAAGGTGTCAAATGAAATATTCAAATATATTTTAATATAATTCATGCGGCGGGCGTTTCATTTCTCTCCCTCGTAATGGAATGCTAAATTTTCGGGCGAACAAAAAATATATATTAATGCGCGTACCTAATAGCTTATACAAACTCGTTTGTTGGGTATTGTTGTGCACAATGGGTGCCATAACTCCGCGTCGCCGTCAGCCGCCCGGTGACGTCTTTGTTAGGGCTAGCTTTGTGCGCCACTCGGCTTTGCTTGTCGACACCACATCCTACTCCTGTGGAGATAGCTGCCACCGAACTCTAACTAACAATACCCAACTTTTCGAAAACGAAAGTGCCTGTAAGAAGTATCAAACAAAAGATGGAGGCGCCACTGCATCGAAATTCGAGGCGCCATCAAGGAAATTAAAACTATCAATTAGACCTACCATTTCAAAAAAGGAAATAAATAGGCTTTGCCTTTACGAAATGAAAACCCTCCCTTACACGAAGGCTAATTACCAGTTTTGTTCGGGCCATTACTATAATTTGCAGCGAAAAAACCCCGAATGAATATTTGAGAAGGCGATAGAAAGTGAGTAATTGCGCTGGATCACGAAGTGAAAAGTTATGAAAGGTGCTGGGCAGGCGATTTTTCACCGCCACTGCGAAAATCTTAATGAAAATATTCAATCACGGGCGCGTTCTACACACTGTGCGCAATCAGAAAATAAAAGTTGTTGGTAAAAATTCATCTTGTCATAATACGTTGCCCTGGGTATTAGAGGGCTAAGATGAGTCTCGCCGCGGGACGGCGTGCCCCAGGGGGCGAAACCCCCCAAAAACCGAGAGGGGGCGGTCTCCGCTCCAGAGGATATTTGACATGGGTCTGGCAGATAGACAGGCCGGTCATGTGTGATCCCGGCCAGGAAACGGGGGGCTTTTTTCCGCTTCTCTATCGACGCAGCTCCCTCCGCATAAGTAGATATAAAGATACGTTATGATTTATGTGTTCCACTCGCACATGTGCACGCGTCATGTGTCGCCTTTGTGTTCGAATGCGAGCTTCGTTCATTAATGAATTAACGATTACGATATACACCAATTTTGGGCGTTAGTAATACCTAAATGCATCAGCTCATTTAACGTCGGTTCTTTGAACCAATCATTAAATTACGGTAGACGCCAATTTCGGTAATGCATGACCACTACCTACGGCTTTTAACCAATTACTAGTTATTACGAATCCATTTCAATTTGGATACAAAAATGGAATTTTAATACCACATAATAAGTTCGGCTTCACCGGCTTAGCGGTGGTCAAAGTTTGATTGGCGCTCTATCCCGGCGTTTAATTAATGTGGGCCAAGCCGTAACCTCGGGTAAGAAAGAGAAGGAGGGTGCAAGAAAAAGATGCAAGATCTCCAAGAATGTTGCCAGTTAATTGTACGCAACTTACTTTCGAAGTAAAAGTACGTAGTTCGGGAAATTATTGGTCTGAACTTATATACCGAGTTGAAGGTTCGGGACGAGCGAGTCTTGTTATGTACTCCGGGAGTAGCTTCGGGGTAATTGATAAGACTAATGCAATTAGATCTGGTTGGTTGGATATCGTTTTAGAGGAAACTTGTTCACAATGACCTTGTTAAAAGTTCCCATACAAACTGAGAGTTTGAACCGAAAAACCGAGTATAAAACGGGTATTAACCATACCTATTAGAAAATAAAGGAACAGATAAAGTTCACGTACCCCATACCAAAGTAGTTGACGCAATAAGCTGCTCACTCGGTAAACTTCAAAAGTATGCTGAACAAGGACGAGATGACTAGTAACGATGACGAGTTTTTAGTATCGTATAGGTACTGGTATTTAGTCATGAGTTTTGAGATATAATACTCAAAAATTATTATTTTTCGCAGATTACCACATGAATCGTGGAAATCATGAAAATTCTACGTGGTATTTCAAATAACAAAAAATACTGATAACTGACGTAAGCGCTAAGACGCTTACTAATTGTTTTTTTTTGTATGTTAAATAAATGCCTACAAAATTCGTTTTTACCAATTTCAAGGCAAATCAAATACATCGGGCTACCCCAAAACACACTCGAAACTACGATCATCTGAACACGGTGGCAATGTGTGGGTCCCATGACTGAGCGGCCGTGCGTGAGCCGCGTCTGTGTGCGTGACTCAATGTCAGACAAATATTAATGGGATTGGTCTTTTCGATGTGGGTGTATGTAATTATAAGATGGTAATGGTTTTTTAATAAGCTCCCAAGTTTTTGTTGTCAGTCATCTTTATTTTTTGTTGTAATCTACTCCGGATTGTGGTTAGGTAAAGATTATGTGGAAGTATTTTTGGATGTTATGTGGACCAGTAATGGTTTTTTCGAAACTTTTTATACAATGGAATAGTGAAACCATCAATCATGGTTCTAAGAATAAGAAAAATACGATCAATAACTAAGTCATTTAATCGCAAGTAGGTACTAAGTTTAAAACATCCTATCGATTTGTTTAGGAAGTTAGAAGAAGGGATAAGAAATTGAATTGTCGACCCTATTCACCATTAAATGTCATTAGTAAGTAAGACAGCATAATCATCATGATTTGAAACTTTGTAAGCTTTTGACAATAATATTTGTTTCACCACAACATTAAAAGATGTTCCCGACATTCCAGAAAGCGGTCATTACGGATCGTTCCCCTTAAACAGTACACAAAAAGACTTCTAAAATAATATCAGCCGAGCAAAAACATTCGTCAACGTCGATTCCGTGGGGTGAACAGGAAACCGGCACAGAATTAGACGTTTTATTTTCGAACTACCCCCGAAAGAAATCTTTATGCAAATAATAGCACGTGTAAATAGGGGAATTTTGAATCTGTACAATAAAAACAATGGTGTTTTGACGGGCATATTAAAGACTGCTGTCATTTTTCAGAGAGATTTTGTTTCTTGAGAAGTTCCACCAACGCTAATCTAGTAAGTAAATGTAACTCTTCACGCTATGAAAAAGACATTATAGACAAAAATTTCAGTTATGTACAAAAAATTTAGTAACTTTTCAATTCATCTTGAAGTGTAAATAATGGTGTTCCTTTAATTCTACTGAAGTAATACCTTAGAGAAACAATTTTCCTTTAACTTCAAGCTAGTTCGAAACAACGATGAAGACCGCAATGATTTTCATTCAACACCTTAATTTTAAATACTAAACAAAGGCAGCAATGAAAATAAAGTATTGTATGAGATATGACAACACAACATTTTCAGGTTATTAATTGTAACCAGCGGAAATGCTACAGGGAAAACTAGATGAGTACAATGAGACCCCAATCTAGTGATGCATTCGCCGTCTTTGTCCGTGACGATATCGGCAATCGACTATCGATCAAGCGCCGAGCCGACGCACAACAAAAGAACTTATCGATGAAGCCAGTAATCACTACATTTTATCGAGAAAGGTGAAAAAATCGAATGCCAAACGATTCTATTGGAAACGGAGGGAGGAATGTGTAAAGCTACGAAAGGAAATGCTAAGAGCTTTTATCGGATTCTTTGTCAACATTAACACTCATTTGAAGTGCACGAAGAATTGTGCGAATATTGATGTGTGATGAAAATTTGATAACATTATCAAGAAAGGTTCTAGCCCATCAAACTTTACAGCGAAAAATATTTTTTTGCTGTCATCATCATCATATCAGCCTGTTACAGTCCACTGCTGGACATAGGCCTCCCCCAAGGAGCGCCACAGCGCACGATCTCCCGCCCTTTGCATCCAGTCACTACCAGCTGCCTTTTTCAGGTCGTCTGTTCTAGCCGGGGGGCGTCCCACACTACGTTTACCTAAGCGTGGTCTCCATTCAAGAACCTTCCTGCTCCACCTCTCGTCGGTTCTGCGACAGACATGGCCAGCCCACTGCCACTTCAGCTTTCTACATTTTTGGACGACATCAGTTACCTTAGTCTTATTTTCGCTGTAGTTTGATGAAATTAAAATTATGCGTCGTAGCTACAAGGCACAGTAGACATTCTACGAGAATGGATTTGACAGCTGCTACGGAAAATGTAGACAGAATATGAAAACATTTATTTCACGAAAAGGACCAGTTGCACAGTAGTTCCCGTACTATAATTAATATTACTATAATTCCAGGCAGTTAAAACTTTTAATAAAAAACTTTATGCATAGATTAACGCATAAAGCTCTCAAAAGCCTTCAGTTCACTTGCATATTCTTCGCCTACTTCTCTAAACTTATTACATGGGCTTACTAGAACCAGAGTTTCCACCAAAAAACACTGGCACGAAACGCGGTCGCGGACGCGCGAAAAAAAATGATTTGCCACCGACTTACTCCACGTCCCTTACAGCGAATCAGTGGCTGGCGCTTACAAATATACCTATTCAATCATCAGCCCAACAAAGGCCTCTCTGATATCTGAACAATGAAATGTAACCAGTCGTCTAGCGAACATTGTATGCGGAGGGTGGCGGTGGCGTCATTATATTTCCATTGCCACCTCTATTCTACTTATCGGGCCTACCTCGGACCTGCCAAGTCTATCTTTCTATGTCGTTAGTCAGGCTGTATATCAAAAGGTAAATGAATTTGAATGGCAGAGCGAATTGATGTTACGAAATGCGGCTGGATATTTAGGAAAACTGAAATTACAGACTGTTTTTACCTAATGTAAGACGGATGAAACATAATCAAAAGGTTTATACAATTGTGGTCTAAAGCTGGTTTGCGCAAATAGATATATGATGGTACAGTGATAAATGGTTTCAAAAATTAATTACTTTTTTACAAGGTTTACCTCTTATTTCTAACACATGTAAATATCTATATCTGTCCAGAGTTTTAGATCCTACATCTAAAACGTTCTAGGTCCTCCAGTCTAGGTTGGAATATCCCATAAACTTACTTTTACCTCTAAATCAAGATACTATCTATGATAATAATTTCAAAAGCCCTACTACACATACCAAACCGTATGTTTGACAACAAGAAATATCATCAAATGAAAACAAAATACAATCTGAGTGATCATGCTCAGACACAAACGCGATGGTCTATGCATCATCACAATTCTTTCAGCGAAACAATATTCACGTTTAATTGGCTGAATAAACATGCAATCAACTAGACGAATGGCAAAATGTGGCTGCGGCTATTTCTCTTGGCTAAATGTTACTGAAGAATCGAACTGAAAAATAACTAACTGATTGGTGCTTTTGAACATTGCTTTTCTGAGATGCTTTTATTGAATGATCAAAACAGTCAAAATCTATCTTTTCAAAGTTTTGAATAAGTACTTGGTACTTTGAGGAGGCTGCTTATATACTTGCGGATATGAGGCAAAACTTAAACCCAAGTGAAAAAAGATCTAAATAGTAAATTAACTTTTTTTTAATTTCTGATTAATTCTGATTCTAGATAGTTCTGTGTAGCCTAGTCACCTACTACACTTTATACATAAGCACATAATATACAACACACAATGTATTACATCAATCCGGGATCATTACATGTGGCGAGTAGGTGTAAGTTTACAGTGATTAATGATTCGTCTGCTCCTACCAGCCGTTCTATTTTCAAACAAAACACAAGCTGCGCTGCTATTGGTTCATTTTTTTTCAATATGGCAGCTGATTTTCGAACTTCGAACATTAATAAAGTATCGGTGAAGATACCACGAGTGGAGAGTGAGTACTTGCTACCGATCGGTTGAAGTGGCCTATATTTTTCAAATGCTAAATACGTATTTAGCGGCAGCAAGACATGCGTTTTTTTTTTATGAGAACACTTGAAAGGGTCGGGTAGTTGGTAAAGATCAATCAACGCATAACTAACTAGAAGGAATGAATTACTCGAATTACTCAACTAATCTAGTAAGTATAATGTAAATAAATTTTGATTTTTTTTATCATTTGGATGACACTAGATAATGTGTCTAACTACTGGATAATCCGCACAGAGCCCGCGTGGTGGAGTATGGCGTACAGCTCGTACAACCTTATATTATGAGGTGAGGCCTATGCCCAGAAGTGGGACGCTAAAAGGCTGATGAGAGGAGATGAACAATTGAACATGTCTAAGAAATCAGGAATTTGTTCAAATTCCTGATACCAAAACTAATGTTTAACACTCAGCTGTACATTTTTTTTACTAGATTGTTTCCTAAAAAAACGGTTCGATATTCTTTTCAATCACATCTTCCTATATGTATGCAACGTAACCAAGGCTAAGTGAGCCCACACCATTCAGCATACTAATTCGCCCATGTATGACACAATCCAATTACGAGTCACATACTCAGACGCAATCACGAACTGCAATAAACACTAACATCAAACCGACCACCCAGCTTCGAAGTTAATTAATGACGACCTACTGGACGCAAGTAAGTCAAATTTGGCACATCTTATCTGTAAGGTCTGGCGGATACGGGTTATGACATGGGTCCATCCAGTCGCCAGAACTTAAAGTAGTTGGATTGGCTGGCCTACGCGGTAGAGACAGCATAAAAGATTTTGTTTTAATTATATTTATATTTTATTTAATTTATTCACACACCATGATAGCTGTCCAGGCATGTATCTGCGATTTTTGTTACAATTACAAAATGTACTAAACGTCGCAATGTATTTAAAACAAAAGCTTCGAAACTAGACAGATTGGTTTTTTTTTTTCAAAACGAAATGATGAAATGGAAAATGAGTTTTCAAAAATATTTGAAAAACACTGTAAAATCGTTGAAAATCTAAACGCAGTTAAAAGCAGACGTAATTTAATATTGAAATCATCATAATTTCAATTTTATTACTCAGTTCATCCGTTTCTATTCGCAAGGTGTTTATGATCGTATTAATAAAAAGGATAACATAAAAAAATATTGTAGACATATTTACGATTTGTCATAACAGCAAAATAGAAGGCGTCAACAGTGGCTAACTCGTTCAATATAGGTGATGACTAATTGAATTTATGAAGTCATAAATTATAAAATTTATTATTAATTTTGATGCTGACGCTACCAGTCTACTTGTCAGTGGAGTCTCGGTTATCTGCGACAACAGTTAATGAATAAAGGCCCGTTCATCTTAGCTTCTGAGTATTCAATTTTACTTCGTTGAACTTACTTGAAACAAATTTTACTATCACGATGTAGATACCAAACTTTGCTGTAGCATTTGAATAAGTTAATTGAGTTTTAATTTGGGACTAGAACACTAAGTCCGATTATTAACTTTGATCTGTGGAATAATTGAACATTAAGCAACATTCACAGAACATGCAGTGATATGGCGATAATGGCTCTTAATTAATCTTTGTTTCCGAAAGTATCAAATTTTTTTGCTGCATAATCTTGTTGACTCTCCTTATCTTTTAGCTAACATTTTTATTATGTGTTCCCGTTTTAGTGCCCGTCATCAGTGTCTTTTTCATGTGCTACTGTAGGTATAGGACTAAGTATGCTGGTAACTCTTTTTTGCCTCGTACTTGTCTTGGCTATAATAATAATTTTCAGTCAATTGACATTTTTGCGTCAACTTTTGTTAAATTTTAAAAAGAAATTCATAACTTGCTGCAATAATGAGTAATTGTTGTTTCTCTGCCATTATGTCATATTATTATAATTTTGTAGTTTCACATATTTTAATGTTTTAAAAAAAATGGTTGCCTGTAAAATCGGTTTTACGGGCGAAGATTTTACGTGACACCGATCATGTTTGAGTGGGAGAGAGACGCAAGACATTCGCCGGTCCGGCAGGCCTCTCTCTCGTTCGGTGACTCATCGTTACGTTACCGGGCGTTACACTTTTTCATGAGTGACTCCGAGCCGCAACCTAATTTAAGACGTTGTCACGTCAAAATGGTTTACTCTATGTATTATTTAAGCTGAGGAAACTTAATTGGTTTATGTGTTATTTTAAATCCCTATTTTGTTATGTAATGTTATAACTGTTTGTTTCCCAAAAAATAATAAAGAAAATAACTAAATTAGTATTATCTTATTGCATAATTTTGTATTTTACTACGCTAGGGTACTTACCGCGTTCACTAAACCGAAATTGGTAACGTAAAAAAACAATAATTAATCCAACTTTATGTTTTTAATATTTCAAAGACGTAAAGCTCACAAAAAAATCGGCAAGCAACCACAAACTAAACTTGAGCATTGAAATTCCACACAATTTTGAATGATCTCAATTACAATGGAATCCTTAAATCAGGCAACGCGCCATAAATTAGATCTCCGACAAATTCAAAAACAGTAGGAGACGGCAGCGAATAAAGGGCGCTTTGTTCGCGGGAGCGTCAGCCAAACAGAAGGTGAGCGCTTTTGTGCTCGAGTTGTAAATTTTATGAAAAGTGAAATTCCTTTTGCCCATAAATAATCCCCGAATAGAAGCAAGCTCATTGTTTCCAGTTTATTGTTTCATCAATGAGCACGTGGGGCGAAAGTGATTTTGCAAATGACCTTTTTGCTACCTGTACTCGTTATTGTGCAAAATTCCGCCAAAAACACGGCTTCACTTTCGGTTGCGTATCTATTGTTGTAGCATTCAACAAAGACTGCAAAAGTGTTTTTTAGAGATCTTGCAAATTACTAAGACACCTAACTAAGTTTGTTAATTTGAAATGGCACTATAATTTCGGTACCCTCATCTACCTTACTACGAATTATACAGGATATTAAAATATCCTACGCTGTACTGTAATAAATCAAGTAAATATTACCAAAACATTACCATCAAGAGTCGTTCTCTACGTCTCAACGTCATGTGCAGGTACTTTTATAAGAATTGTCATTTCAGTCAACCACCTACTCGTATGCGCAAAGCTACTTGTATTGCTAGTGTTTTTGCTCAAAACAAAACTAAGAAATTACTCGCTCAGAGCTTAGGGTACAAATTAAATAATACAAAGTAATCCTTACCGAATTGACTTCTCATCCAGGGGTAGAGTGGACTCGGGAGCGAGGCGTTGGTGTTCGGCGGCGGCTGCTGTGGGGGCGGCTGCTGCGCGTGCATGGGCTGCTGGTGCATCGGCGGCATCTGCGTCTGGTGCTGCATGTCGTCCACCGGGTACATGAGGTGCTGCTGGTGCGGCACCCCGTGCTGCACCATGTGCTGCTGTGGGTGCATGTGGTGAGGCATCTGCTGTGCCTGCTCCAGCGGCGGACTGCCCGGCACGCCCCCCGCCGTCGCCGCCGCCGCCTGCAGCTTACACGAAGTATACACTGCCGGCGCCGGAGGCTGGTGACCGTTCGGACCGTACCCATCCCCTTTTGGGCCCATATGACCCATCTGCGAAGGACTGTCCGGCCGGTAGCCATTCTGCTCCATCTGCTGGTAGTACCCTAACCGGTCGTAGGGCGGAAACCTCGGGTACGGCATCCCTGGTGCCGGCTGCGCTGGATAATGATGCTGTGCGGGCCTCAACTGCTGGTCGCAGCCGTCCATCTCGTGCCCCTGCTGCGGCACCGCGCCGTAGTGCGCGTGCGCCTGCTGGTGCTCATGCCCACCGCCGTTCCTCATGTCCGGCATGTAGGCGTTGGAGAAGTAGGTCATGTTGTCGCAGCTGTTGGCGCTCATCGCGGGCCCGCAGCCCGCGCGGCTCGCGTCCGTATCTTCCGTCGCAGGTTCTCGGCCGCGAGGGCCGACACTATCACTGTTCAGTACACTACACGAACACTTCGGATTCCATTCACTACACGACGGCGCTTGAACTCACTGGACGCTCACGCTGTTCCAACGGACGGTGTCTTCTCATCGGTTCCACGGCAAATCTGAAAAGAGAGGTTATTGCACTTAGTCGGGCTATAATTAAATTATTTATCAATCAGGTTTAGATCGGCGGCCATCATCGATCGAATGTTTGTTTTGGCCGGCTCGCGGATTGTTGCGCCAGAGTCATCGCGCGCCCGCCGACCTGACGGTCGACAAAGACTGACATGTGTCCTGAAGTAGGGACACACTCGTAGTCATAAAGTTCATATGTTCCGAGTAAAACGCCTATTAGCGACAACCTGTCTGCGATAGGGCCCCGTTGCGGCAGATAACTAAGCGGCGCATTCTTAAGTTCGGAAGCCGTCTTTGTCTGACAGAGGACGGAGGTCTTCAGAAGTGAGACGGAGCGATAAAATAGTAGCACGTTTTGCCTCGACATGTGGCTGACCCGGTGTCATACCATCAGCAGTTGATGGAGCATGAGTGACAACTGCGGTCCGCGGTATTACTTTACGCGGACGTTAATTTGTGCGCGGAGAGACGAGTGTTACAGAAACCGCGATGTTATCGTCAGATCTTGCTCTACAAGTTATAAAGTTAGACAATTTATTGCGTACTTAATGCGAAAGCTACTAGAATACACGGAGCAAAGCATGGCACAGAGAAAAAAATAATAGTCTCAAAAAGATATTCGCGTTAAGACAACATCTAAAACACTTGGAACCTACAGTTTCATGTCTACTGCGCTGTTTTCTCGAAGAGCGAATGAGGGGTTTTGGTGACGTTTGTTCAAAGTTACATGGGTGGGTTTTCGCTATGGTCTATTAAATTCATATTTAGAGTAAAAAAATCTGTACGCCTGTACATGCCCGCCCCTCTGCCGAGTTATTTAAGTCAAAGGCAAGCTTCATTAGCGACAGTTAATGATGTCGGCGTTTGGAGACAATATGTCCCTTACAGATGCTACTGTTTGATGTGATGATTGTTTAGCAGAGTAAATATTTTGTCTCAGTAAAGTACCGGAACTACATGTAATTTCTACAGGTTTATAAACCTCTGGACCCTCTTATTCTGCTGGCTACTTTTTGTCATATCTTTTTTCATCAGGTGTTGATTTTATAAAACACAAAACCTACTCCGTATCAGTGTCAACATTTCACGAGTCAAAACATTCATTGCAAATGTAATTAATTCGGAAGCAAGCGACTGGGACTCAATGCGTATTACAAACATTACGCTAGATTGACACGTTAACGTGGACGCTCTTATCACAGTGGACATAGAATTCAAAATTCAACGCCATCAAACATTATTAATACGACCCATACTTACTGAATACAATTGAAAGGCATGCTCGGAAAATTTGCATGTTGAGGGATGGACAATTTAAATTTACGATTCCGTTTCCCCTCTACGTGGCGCGACCCTCGCATTTTTTTAATTTTCAATTTCCATTTGAATTCCAGCAACTAACACAATAGGTATGTAGATATACAGTAATTTATTAGATTCTATTTACTCTTAGGTATTCGGTAAATGTATGAGATCAGTAATTACTTTGATCGGAGAGATGCTCAACTCGAATTAAAACTTAGGTTTAATAGCGCCGTAGAAGTTAAAAGTAATTCAATTTTCTCCAAGTCTGGCATAATTCCAACTAAGACGGTTCATCCGAAACATCTTCTCTTTTTAAACTTCAAACTAAAGTTTGTGAAAAGAAAAGGCGATCGACTATGGCTGCAAAAAAAATGTTGAAATACAAAGTGGGGATTTTGCTAAAGTAATTTTGTTCTCATATCATAGTTACAGTTTTAATTGTGTTTCACGTAACCGGCTTATGTTCTAGCCGGCAATTATGGTCAGATACGATCTACTCGGACCTCAGTTCAAGGAACATGTCTTTAACTGGCCGACGTTGAAATTAACTGCTCCACGTGCTTTTGATAATTTGATAACAGTACACACGTTTGATTTATATCCAGTGAGTCACTTTTATTCTCATGCCCTTGTCGGTTGCCACGGAAATTCTGTGCAGTAGGTAATTAACTTGACATAAAAAAAAGGTTAAGATGCGGTGTTAACCAGAAATGTTGTAAAAGATTTTGTTGATATGTATTCTAGAAACTGGTACAGTGTAACATTAAACCTATTCAAATCATTTTTACCTCCGCTGTAGTCTTACACATAAGGTTATGTAACATAACCCATGTGAAATGAGATGTAAATAGAGCAATTATTATTTCTCATCATAGGTGTGAGTCACTGATCACAGAAAGAAAAATTTAGTGGAAACTGTTTTCAACAAATATTGTCCGTTTCATCAAAAATGTTTGAATGAAAACATAAAGATGTCACTTATGCGACTGATTAATGATATAAATACCCAACCACGCAGACTTCTCTTCCATTGACTGTTACATATGTAAATCGTTCAGTCTATTTTACAATTGGGTAGAAAACTCGGAAAAATGGTCTCCGTAACGTTTCGGGAACAAAATAAATCAAAGAAGAATACGCTAATAGATGTAAGGGCTAAATTAAAAAGAAAATTAATAATATTCCGCAAGGCGCAGTCGGTAGCAGTTAATCAAAATGACGATCAAAGAATGTATTTTTGGAAATTCCCAGTGTGTGTATTTATCATTTCTACTATTTGTCAATTAGAGAGCTATTGTGGGAACATAAAGCAGTTCTGATTTATTCGCCCTGTATCGGTTTGGTGAGATATTAAAAGATACTCCCGCTAGCTAAAAACGCTTTTCATTTTCATTTATATGTTTCCTCGCTCTAACATGTCTCAATAAATTTTCATAGCTATCATAAATTTTTGTACGCTGAATACAGTTGTTCGGGATTAACGTGGATGGATAGTAACATTATAAAAGATAGCAGACAATAATACTACAATTCAATAAAAAAAATAAAAAGTGAGTCATTGTGTTTGAAACGAAAACTATGGCAATGGGTTCGTTTTTTAAATGTAATATAAGCTAAATTTATAAGGAAAACTATCTAAGCTGAGTAATAAATAAAAACTAATAAGTTATAGGCCTGCCAACTCATAAAATGTACACGGAAAATAAAATTTAGGTCATAAATACAAAATCTTTTATATCATGTTACTTGCTGCTGCGAGTCCGATTCGCACTTG
Organism: Pyrausta despicata; assembly: GCA_963921415.1. NCBI lineage: Eukaryota > Metazoa > Arthropoda > Insecta > Lepidoptera > Crambidae > Pyrausta > Pyrausta despicata. Next base: position 11,372,619 of record OY992852.1, on the reverse strand, counting down.
ACCGGTATTTTTTTATACTTATCAATATTTTTCATTAAGAGTCTAGGATAACAAAAAAAGTGTCGGTGTACAGTGTATTTTTGATTTTATTACCGTAAATGCTGATTGTTGCGTTTGTATAGTGTTCTAAACTAAGATTCTGAAGAAAAGCTCATTCTAAAAGCGCCCGGTTAGCTAATAAAAAAATGACCGCAGCGGTCGATTCGCGTTTGAAATGCGTATGACGTTCGTCATCTATACAATTTAAATACGCCGTGTGCTTATGCCCTTAAGTAACCATCTTAGCATGGAATCAAGATCAAAGAGGTTAGTCGTTATGAGATGGCATCAGACAAGATGCTCAACATAAGTTACCCTCTAAATGTCTCAGGTTACAAAACAGAACCTAATTAATCTTCCCTTGATTTATAGGTTTTAACTTATGAAGATTTTTTTAAATTAATTGTCATTGAGTGTGGTCTTATGGGTGTGAAAAAATGTATGACAGAATTATTTTGTTCAAAATATTTTGTCCGACAAGATTTTCGAATGACTAAAGTTCATTAAGTAGAAATATCCACCAGAGTCTTTGTTTAGCTAAGAATCGTGACTCATAAACAAACTAAGTATATCATAGAATCTGGTCAACTTAATCTACGACGTTTGGTCTATGAACTTCGTTTACAGACTAGAGCATACATTTTACCAACCACAATAAATGCGTTAACAAATGAAGCTTGCCTCCTAAAAAAGTTAAAAAACTTTTCATTTCTCACGCACTACCCTGAAAGAAAAAAAAAGATAACATCTATTCTGTCCACAGATGCCGCCAAAGGCCGCAAGCAACTCCTGGTGCATCCATTATAGCAGGCGACTCATTAATATGATCACACGGCTCTTAGATCTGTCTGTCTGTCTCTGCGTATCAATTAGGCAGACACCTAGTATTAATATTGTAAGCTTTGGAACAATGTAGCGACATTTATTTGTGTTTCTAGATCTGAGCGGTTTATATTTGAATTGTAATTATTGTTGAATGTTAAAATAAATAAAAGCTGTGTGTATTTGTAGAAAATGTTTTCTTTCTATCTATTCTGCTTATTTTTCTTTCCATCTACCTGACAAGAATGCTGAGCTATCATTGAACTGACATCTTAATTGAACCAAACTTAGCTTAGCACATGTTCTGAACAAACTATTCCAATTTTCACAATAGTCTTTATCGGTTCATTTGGCCGAATATGGATAATCCTGACTGTTGTACCCGTAACAGCCTATTGACACTTTTTACAACTGAAACTTTCCAAAAAATATTTCATAATGTACAAACAAACAAAACACTTCAGCAGTAACGCAACGAGCCCTCAATTTGTAAGCATTTGAAATGGAAATCCTAGTTGGATTTCCATTTCAAATGCTTACAAACATATTTACTTAAATATTTTTAGTTTGATACGTATCGCTGTTTTATCCCCAGTAAGCACCTTACCATAAATATCTAGCCTACTCCCAAAAGTGACGTTACCCACCTCTATCGAGACCTCAACATTTTCGCGTCATCAAAAAACGCCTAACGACCCTCCAGGGCAAATCCTGGCGTAACTGCGCCCTGAGTGAAATGCTATGTTTCGCTAATTACTCGCCCCAACTTCTAAATTTAATCAGACAACTTCTCTCATTTTCGCCGAGTTCATAATTCTGGTGACGTCACTTTTGAGGGCTGAGCCTTTAGTTAGTGGGTCGGTGTTGTTGTCAGGTTTGTTGCTGTTTAGAGGCGAGAGGTGTTTTGATTGCCTGCCTTTGTTTTTTTTTCATTTCATTCCTTAAACAAGTAGATATTAATCGAATGGAGAGCATGATGTCAAAAATTTTTCGAATTGAAATGACACTTTTTCAAATTTTTTATCAATTCATCTTTGCAGAATTTTCTTAAATAGTCTAAGCAATAGCCACTCAAGGTTTTTGGATATCTTTTGAGTTATTTGAACTCGATAGAAAATGAAATTCACATTAATTCATTGGAGTTCCCAAACAAATGAGCATACAATCCAGCCAAAGAGATATACCGTCATAATGACTAGTGATTGCTGGGGATGCGAAGTTTCGGATATTATGTAGATAAGTAGCTGACATCGGATATACTTTTAATTAAATTTACAAGAAGGTAAATACTTAAAATTACTTTTTTGTACCAAACTACCACTACCAGAAAAAGTTTTTAGATAAGTAGTTTTAATAAGTATAGAACATAGTATCAGAGTTTATAATATTTAACTTGCAGGAAAAAATAAATGTTTGTTTTAATAAAGGTGTAAGGTATGGTTCTTCGGATATATCCGATCACAATTGTTGATGGCGATGTGTTTCCGGACCATTATTCAGGTATTCCGTATTCTCGGATATATCCGATTGCGAGTGTAACATCCCTAGTAATGACTGCCGGGCAGAGTCCAGAGCGTCCTTTGATGGCGGATCGGGTATGCCCGCCATTTTGATTGCAACCCGTAATTGATTGCGTTCGCTTTGATTAACAGATTCCTGCGTTACTGCAATGTTGTGGGTGAAGGGGTATTACTGTGTTTGTAGGTGTTTGGCTTGTCATTGAACCTATTAATGAGGTGACGTTCGAATTAATTCAATTTTGGAATTCGCAACTTATTATTTCGAAACTTATCAAGAAAAACAATAACAAGTACTAAGTTTGAGGAATTCACCTACTTACTTCTTTAAAGTCTACCTACAATTAAGAATACTGAGCTCGTGGCAACTTCTCATATCTGATAAAAAGTCAGTTTTTAAAGCTAATCATATACTAAAGTACAGGGTATTTTTGTATTAAACCGATCTTGTACTGATAACAGTGCACATAAGTAATACGTGCAAGTAAATAGGTGTAATCGTACTTACCTACTTATTAATTTATGACATTATGACTAAACAGACATGCAACAACAGCAATTAGGCTGAACTGAAAATACTTAGCCACACGTCATGTACTTAGACGTTAATTGATTCTAATTCAATTACTAATTGCATTCAACACTCAATAACGCGATGTAAAAAAGATCGTTTGATTTCAATGCAACCGGTCTAGTACCTAAATTCGACGCCAGGGCGGCGCCACCGCGATATAGCTGTTTAATTAACATTGCTATCATAGCGACTAATTGTTATATCGCGCAGAGCTGATTTATAGCGAAATACAAACGCCGACACCTTTGTAATTGCCCACGTGATTCAAACATTGCATGCATACGTCCGAACAATAGGAGCGGGGGTGAAATATGACAGTAGATAAGTAGGAGGCTATTACTAATCTTTACCTTTTACTAATTTTGAACCTCTATAATTCCATAGTTTTTAATAACAAGAACCTGCAAAAGTAACTCTCACAAATTCGAGAGAACAAAGCACGATTTAATTTTGATCCCATTCCAATTCGATTTATTAAAATTTGACCTCAACGCCATCTCTTTAAAAACTTTTGAACTTTGTCAACTATAAAACGCCATCTATACAAATGTATACGAAGTACTATGTCTGAGGCATGTCAGTTTATATCCCAACAGAACGAAAAGCAAGTAATTTGATCCTAAATTTTAGGTATGTGCTATTTTCTAATAGGACAATTCCCAATCATTCCCATTGGTTGTTTAATAATTTTAATACGGTTAGCATTGTTTGACGGGATAGAAACTTTCTATTTCTCTACATTATTATGAGAACTGTGTGAAAATGAGAAAGTGCTTTATCCATAAATGAGATTAAAATTCCCTACGCCTCGTGCTCCGCTACATTGAATAATTTGAGACGCATTCTGAATACACATAGGTTTTCCTTTCTCTAGATTTGCCTTCAACCTATTCCTGTCTTGTTAAATTCTCACTGCAAAATACGAGTATACCTAAGTAATGTAAGACTTTTGTGAGCGTAGAATGTTTCATAATCAAGTGCAGTGAATGCTTATCACGATAAAACATAAGTATAACTATAATTATAACTGTTTTCTAGTATGTACAAGTGCTTTGTGAAAAAGAATAGTCTCTTCATCAAGAAGACATTTTTTTAGAATAAATTGTGAAATTTTATTTTACAATTAAACTTTTATGTATCTGTCTATCTGTTTTCTATCTGTATAGTAATGAATTGCGGTTCGTTAGTCTCGCTAAAACTCGAGAACGGCTGTACTGATTTTGCTAATTTTGGTTTTAAATTATTTGTAAAGTTTCAGGGCAGTGTCAAAAAGAGATTTTTTTTTAAATTAAATGGCACGCTTATTAAAAAGAATGATGATCATTGAGATACTATGTACTACAGTTCAATGATGATGATAGTTAGTTTAGCTAGAACTCGAGAACGCAGAACCGATTTTGCTTATTTTGGTTATGCATTATTTGTGGTTTAACATGGAAATATTACCTATACAGCGGGCTGAACAACGTATGCCGGGGCCGTTAGTGTATTATATAAAAATTAATCGAAAAAGGTGTTGGTAAGCGCATATCTCAAGAAAGCCTGGATCAATTTGGCCAATAATTTTTTTATGATATTCCTTAATGTACGAGGATAGTTCTTACAAAGAAAAAAAAATGCCGGACAGGACAACGTCTGCCGGGTCCGCTAGTATTATATATATTTTAAAAAAATCGTTTTATAATAAGAAGCTTCATGATCTGGTAGAACTTGATCATTGTCATCTACTTATATAACTCTTTAGATCAAGTTTTCAATCAGTGTATTAACAGCACGATGTGAAAGGATTATTGGAGGCGGCTCGTAGGACCGAAGTTTGATGAACGACTCCTCGCCACCGACCGGAAACGCTCAGATACCGCCGCCATGCTGCGCGTAAATTAACCCGACTGACATGTCGCACTTCCGGTCACAATGCCACAATATCTATTAAAATAAACTGCTACTGAAATTGTGTTATGATTTTTGATCAGTAAAAAGGGTGAAATGTTAGTAGTGGTTTCTCCGCAGCGGAATGACTCTATCCGAGTATTTAAATAGATTCGGGAGTTAGTTTAGTAAATTTAGCGCTTTTAGTATGGAGAACCAAAAAAGTACCTGTTAAAAATATATGCTTCCATGATTTGCTAATACTACTAAATCTAAATCATTCTGCTACGGGAAAACCACCACTAAATATTCACCTTGAACTGAGGAAGGTAATTAATAAGACTCAGCGAGAATATCAGATTTATACGATGATTTACCAAATCTTATAAAGCCGTCTATAAGGTCATATTTCGGTAAATATCTACACGAACTATTAATTTAGAGGTTGTCCAATTTGAAAAGGGTTTAATCCATAAGATAATGGAATTACAGGTACTACGTGTATCAAAATTTACATATTTTGATACAACATCTTTATAGATGTTACTAAAACATTATTTTTTTAGTAACATCTATAAAGATTTTTTGCAAGATAATTATAAATAGAGCAACATTGTTACATTTTATGTAAAAAGCTTTTAAAAATAAAAATTTGGTGAACAAACAAAAACCATATTTTTAAATTCGATTAAGCCCCATCTGTTACAAACTTAAAGAACTAAGTTCTATGTACGTCATCAAAAAGTTCAAAAACCAGTTTGTAGTGACCTCTGCCGGTGAGTAGTTGCACTAAGATGATTCCATGATTTGATGCTTGACGCGCGACGCCGCCCGCTGATAGATGGCATTTTAAGTGCTTAGTTGGATAATTATATATTCTCATTTAGTAAGTAATAAATACATTTTTTTAACTTTTAAATATTTATTTTTGTAGAAAAAATAAGTTATATAAACCTCTAAGGTCTATAAAAATAAGGTATATATTTACAAATTCATTTAAATAGTTTAGAAGAAAGTAAGCCTCTTAAGTAGCTCTTATAATGCTCTTTTATTAGGTACTATGACCAACTAATAATATTTACGGCTAAGAAGTAATTGCTTTGATTTTTTTATCATTCGTTACCTATAAATAATAATAAGTAAGTAACATAAATAAAAAGCTCGAATAAATCCCAATTGGAACTTACAGTCTAACAAGACTAGCTTAAGAACGAAGATACTTAGGTAGGTATTACAGATTCTAATAGGAACTCACTTTTGTGTTACCATGCTCATCAATCATAGCAGATTATATCATGCAGATAATGTTTATACTGTTTATCAATAGGTAAACCAGCAGAAGGTCGAGTATTTTGGTCACAGGTGTGCCAAAAACAAACAGTTTAACTTGGTGTACGTAAGTTATAAACGTCACACATGCATAATTCTTCTGTTCTGTTTTTTTTTAACCCTGTCTTAATTTCAATCTTTAATTTTCCAGTTTAAACATTGCATCAATAAAAATTAAAGAACGCAGGCCATAATTAGAACAAAATTATACATATCTATCTAGTTTTAACAAAAGTTTAACGGAAAAGGAATCCTTCTAATATTGGGTTGGGTCTAAGAACTGGCCAAAAAATTTATCCCAAAAAAAATAGTCAATTCAAATTTCGAATCCGACCGAAATCGAAAAGGTCCGCGATAGGGATGGGACGAGCGCGTCTGTCGAGATTTTTTGTGCGATTTTTTCGACGTTATTATTATGAGAAAAAATGCGGAGTCAGTAAAGCGGAACGCGGGGTGGGGGCATGACGAGGGTTCCCCGGTTTGATTGAAGCTAGGAGGAGGGGGGCGGGGCGGTGACGTCACGCTCTCATAATAGGCCGTGGCGTGCAGTGATGGCGGCCGTTTATCAAGAACGAGCGTTAGTTCTGCACTTGGACTATTTCTGGTTGGTGTTTGTAGAACTGTTTCTTTTATACTGTTTGGTAGTATTTGCGGCTCAGTTGCAGATTGGCGTGCGGAATTGTTATGTATGTAACTTTGATTTAATTTACATGGTCGGTAAAGTTATGGTTCATAATTTATTACAGTACTTTTGTTAGTGTTTATGCCTTAAATGCTGAACGTTTAAAATTCTTAGATATTTTTACACGCTGAATGTATAGAACCTGAGTAATTTCTACTAAATCTTAGGCCTTTTGTCTAACTGAAGCAATTAAAATGGGTTTCAGTTCTTTGTTTTCAAAATGACTATTATTCCTAGTAGTCTACAACTAACGGACGCTACTTCTTATCGGTTACCTAGGTAAACACACCAAATAACTTCCGCCGTAATAATCCAACTTATGTACTTAGAACAATCAAGAGCTCGCGCCAAATTATGAATATCGAAAAAATAATTTACATACAAAATAGAGTTGTGCGTGCCGTTGGGCGGAGATCGCGTGCCACGGCGCAGTTATTGAGGGAACACCTCGCCGCAGCAACGCCTATTGTTGGCAAGGAGCGCTGGCAGCGGTGCTGATGTGACGTCATGAGACGGCTTACTTTGTCTTCAATATACTTTGGCAACAAAGACTTGACTGTCTCCTTGGTGTAGTGGCAAAGTTCCTGCCTTACATCCGAGAGGTCCTGGGTTCGAATTCCAGGTTGAGCCAATTGTTTCTGAGATTTTCTGTCATGAATTTCACAAAAACAACTCGCAGTCGGGAAGTTGGCGGTGTTACAACCCCGTGCCTCGCAAAGCACGTTAAGCCGTTGGTCCTGCGCCTGATCTCTCTCCGGTGATGTCGGATTGCCGTCTCACCGAACTTTGAGAGTGATGGAACAGTGAGTGCACCTGTGTATTGCGCTCACACTTGTGCACTTATTATAGTGATATAGGAAATATTAATTTCCTGCATAGTTGGCTGATCTCTGTTGGGATTGGCCGCCGTGGTCGAAATCGGCCAGAAGGACTATACTTTGGCAACATTATTGGTAAAACCACAGCAGCGTTTATGTTGGAGCTGCCTTGTGACTTCAGAGTTCATACTGTTGCGTATCAAATAAATTTTAAGGCTTGGAGAGTAAGTTGAGGGAACACTCAATGCAGCAGCGCCCATTGTTGGCAAGGAGCGCTGATGTGACGTCATAAGACGGCTTACTTTGCCTTCTTTATACGATACCGTGTTAGCAACACTATTGGTAAGTTCTTCTTTAGGTACTACTCATATCAGACTTGGTGCTGCATCTTTCTGTCACATGTCAGAAGAGTCCGTCTTTCGGGTCAATCGCTTAAGGAGTCATTTTAGGAACTGCTTATACAGCACTAGTGAAGTAACATCATTAATACGCTTGACTATACCTTCCTCTGTCTTCTTTAGCTATGATTTAAACAACGAGATCAGTTGAGTCTCACAATCTGATGCTGGAACGTCTCGTGTGCCAAACGAATGCTTTAAAAGCAGCTACACGTATTGTTAACAACCTGCTGGAAGCGATGCTTATGTACATCAAGGATGCTTTCTTTGTCGTCAACCACGCAAATCTACATTAGGAAAGGTGATGAGCTTCAAGACATAGATTCAAGAAGCAAAGCTGAGGAAGCGAGAGCTGCATGATAAAGGAGCCCCAATTCTACCCTACTGTAGTGGATAACTATCATCACTGTCTTTTGACCTAACCCATGAATTTGTTCCGACAAAAATTGATAAATTTGAGCAGTATTCCTTAACAGTTAAATAGCAACATTGCCTATGGTCTGTAAAGAGCACTAACGGCACTGATGTTGCAATGTGTCAAAGGCATAATTTTTCAATATTTTCGGTACCTAACAGTTACGTCTGTTGCTGCTGAATAGCGTCAGAAAGATGTCAGAAGAATATTACCGATGCCTGCGTATTACTTTAACCCAGAGGTGTATTTTTGACCCATTCAGAAACAAATTGTCACAATTACACGCCATCTAATTAATAGTCCTCCTGGCTGATTTCAACTACGGCGGACAATCTCAACAGAGGTCAGTCAACTACGCAGGAGATATTAAATTGCTCAAGTGTGAGTGCAATACACAGGTGCACTCACTGTTCCATCACTCTCAAAGTTCGGTGAGACGGCAATTCGACATGACGGAGAGAGATCAAACGCAGGATCAACGGCCTAGCGTGCTTTCCGAGGCAAGGGGGTGTAACACCGCCAGCTTCCCGACACCGAGCTGTTTTTGAGAAATTCATGACAGAAAATCTCAGAACCAATTTTGGCTCGACCTGGGATTCGAACCCAGGACCTCTCGGATGTAAGGCAGAAACTTTACCACTACACCAACGAGGCAGTCAATGAATTAATGGGGTTATAAGCGGTCTATAAAACAGTGAAATAAACTTTTTACTGAAAAAGGGTCAAAATTACCCCCTGGGCTAAAGTAAAACGCAAGCTCGGTACTTTATGAAGTTTTACTCCTAAAATTATTAAAAAGTATTCCTATTTAACTGTGTATTATTAAATAATAATATAATTACGTATTAACAGCAGATGCAGACAATATAAGCTACAGAGCAAATAGTAATGGTAAGACGTTCGCTCTGTTTGACCAGGTGTGGCACAGAATACAAGATAATGAAATAATGGGGCAATATGCGTTGTTTAAGGTTATCGTTATTTTCAATGAATTTAAAAGAGCTAGATTAACTGGGTCGGAGTGGTTGCCCTTGACCTCCATCATTTGAAATTGAATCCAGTAATAGAAGAATTATGGATTGGAGACCCTTCGACCAAAAGCGCAGCGTAGGACGTCCACCGACAAGATGGACAGACGACCTTGTAAAGATCGCAGGATCACACTGGATGCGGACCGCTTGTGATCGGTCGATGTGGAAAACTGTGGGGAAGGCCTATTTCAGCAGTGGACGTTCTTTGGCTGATAACGATGATGATCATGATGATTATAGAAGTAAAAAGCTAAATAAAGGTTTCAGTTTAAAAACTCCCGAATGAGCCAGGAAAACAGCTGGTGGGCTTCAACGGCTGGACCGATTTTAACCAGCCATAGCGAAGAAACACCGTGATTAAATTATCTTTCGAATAAAAAAAACCGCTTTGAAATCGGTTTATCCGTTCGGGAGATACGATGCCACAGACAGAGACACACAAAAACACAAACATTGTACAAATAGACCTTGAGGTTGACTGGCAGAAAATGCTTTTAGCATTAAGTCCATTTCTTGTGCAATAAAGTTTTAAATAAATAAATAAAAGGCGTCAAACTTACAATACCCCTTTTGTTCGTCAAGGGTTATAAAGTTTTCTTAAAAAGATTTCAATTCATGGTCTGCAGTAAAACCTTGGTTTATTGCTTTATTTAGATAACAAATGTGTTAGTAACCTTACTATCGTTTGTTTAGCAATTTAATACGAATTCACCTTATGTAAGAAGTTCGAAGAATGGTTATATTATTTATAATAGTTTCACCCATAAGCCCATGGATAGTTAACATTTAATTCGAAACATGTCAGTATCGAACTATTACTAGAAAATCATTTCTTCAATCGAATAGAAACAAGGGCATGTAAGCAGTTATAGATCGAACTGATAAAAATTAGTATAATTACCCATGTTCGACATTTTTTTTTTTAATGTACAACTAAATAACATACATTAATCTGACTCCGTGGTAAGTAGCTTAAGCACTTGTGTTACAGATATCAGAATCAACAGTGGTATTACAAATAAACATAAATAAATACATACAACACCCAGACCAGTACAAACAGACATGTTCACATGTATTTGTGTGCACAAATATTTGAACAGTGCGGTGATCGAACCCGCGACCTTTTGTTTAATAGTCAACTACTTGACCATTACACCAAAGTGTTCGTCAAACTTTATGTCAAAGGTTCCTTCTATTGAACGATTTATCTTCTGATTGCCGTAGCACAGCGTGGCAAGAATAAATAAATTTAAAAAAAAAATGTTTTTATTTCAGATAACTAGGATCCAAAATGTTAATAAAAGCTAGGAATAGAGAAATTAAATCAAGCTACACTTCCTCCACTGGTTTCAAATTTGCTACGAAATTATCTGTTATTACTACGTTTTTCAGTTTCTTAATGGAATCAGCTGTTGCGTTTTTAAAGCTTTAAGTTGTGTGAAGCAAATCATTTTTATACTTTCTTTTATGAAACAATAATAGGACAACATTTTATTTCTGATAGATATTTACTTTATTTAACGTTTAAAACTTGAAGGGAACTTGATGATTAGAAATCAAAACTTAAGAGTGACAACTGAACGCCGAAAAAGAAAAAGCAAGGCCATATTATGGACAAGCAATTGCTGCCGGCCAACATCGGCGTGTATTTACAATATATATCACACCACTTGGAACGTGTTAGCCCATTAGTTAACAAGAGGTAAAAGCTTAAACTCGAAGGTCCGTGTACTAAATTTAAGCAACAGATACTTAATGAAAGTTTATTTATGTTTTATTTTAACTAACAACTAAAAATCAAATTTTGCTCTGAATAGAACTGTGTATTTTTTATGATTTCCTCAATTAAAATGAACTCGGTAATTTTTGTCTGTATGTAGCGAAATACAAATCCAAAACATTGCATTATTGTAGTTGCATTTTTTGCTTGTACTTAAGTATTACTCATTTCTACGGTTAGATAATTATCAAAACGTAATATTTCCTATGTAATGAGTTTCAATTACAAGCGGTTGTCGGTTTGTAACGATATGGCTATTTTTTATATAATCTTATCAGACTTACCTTAGATTCGTTAAACAATGTAGGAACCTGTACATCATCGCTGTTAATTTTATTGCTTAGAACATTATGGTACAAAAATAATACAATAAATAAATAAACAACAACATCACAGACATTGATCTTACTCTGTGGTAAATATACTGTTGGTGTTCCTTTTTAAATAAATATCTAAATAAGCACTTGTGTTTCATACCAGAATCAACAGTGGTATTACAAATTAACTTAAATAAATACATATTACACCCAGACTAATAGGAACAGGCATGTTCATGCACACAAATGTTTGTACAGTGCGGGGATCGAACCCTTGACCTCTTGGTTAATAGTCAACTTCTTAACCATTACAACAATACACGGTAGACAATTTCGGAATAAATATATAATAAAAACCATAAAGCACTGATTTCAATAATATTTTAATCGATAGTACAACTCCCCTACTCGAAAGCACCAAAATTTAATAGCAGCAAGTGAGACTGATGGATAAATTGAAGTATCACCCATCAATCCTGGATCATATCATCGCCTCTCCACTGAATAACAAACAGACCAGCTGACAGACTTTGTATATACAATTACACCTGCACATTTTTAATCTTAATTCTTACTGTTTGCAAACAGATGCTTCAATGTACGCTTTCGATTTTAAGCAGTCTTCCCACGGCTCTCCCTTGGGTCTCCTTAATATAAAACGAGAGAGTGATCTGTATAATTAAACAATTGAATTTCACAAATGTTCGTTTACGAGTAAAACATACTGAGCGGAGACGACAATAAATGGAAACATCGACAGTAACAGTACATATAGTATGTTTCTACTATTTAAAAAATCCTGCCTACAACCCCATATAAAACTACCTATATACTGTTTCTATGCAACTGTGCGTAAGCGGTGTGCATCCCTGGTGCGCAGGGCGCGGGCGAGCAGTAACATCATCCTGAATATGATCTCTAGCCTATAGATCTATATTTATGGAAGCCTTTCCTGCTCCATTTCGGGGGGACCGGAGCAGCAGTGGCCACTTTAAATTACTTAAACTGTTAATTATTTATTATTCTTACTAAACATAGTTTCTTTAAGTTCTACTAACAAGATGAGTCTTTGTATCTTATTGAATAAATAACAAAATACAATAAAATAGAGTTGAGTCAATGTTACTTATTGCGGAATATCCCGTACGTAGATGCTTCTTGTAAATATTATTTAAACATCAATCAACATGTTGATCACTCACGTCACAAGTGCCTATGAAAGATTACTAATTGGCGCATACTGTTATTAAGGAATTTAACGAAGCGCCGTAAGATATTGTAATTATATATATTTTTTAATTTCATGCTGCTGCAAGTCTGATAATTCGAAGGATTAGCATTTTTATTAATAGGTTGTTTAGAAGGCTATTTTGGTCAGTGATTTCCATAATGATGTTAAGGTTCTTACGTTTTGTTTAACGATATCATTCATTATTGATTGATGGTTAACGTCATTCATTAATTAGATTATGAAGACATTGAATTGGATTAACTGAATCTAAATAATATGGCTCGTAACGGCGGTTAAGGAGTCTTATTTACTTATTTTTATTTAAGAACTTCTGCACAAACTTGTGTACAGAGGTGGATATAATTCCGGAGGCATTCTCTACCAGTCAACCTCTACCTCAAACAGGTCCAAGCAGAGATCATACAGGCGGTGCACATACAGAGAGAAAAAAAGAAAATGCAAGTACCTACCTAAAATGGTTACCTACTTACTAAATATATAAAAAAAGAACAATTATTAACATAAATTACTTACATAAATATGTCTTACAGGTCAGATTTTGTAAAAAAAAAATACACCCCTAAAAAGTAAGCTTTGTTTTAATGATCAAAGCACACATAACGAGCGTCTTTGTTTCATAATATGTATAGTGAAGTTTACAAGAAAGTGAGTTTTCGGAGAAAAATAAGAATTTTCAGGTTTTTATATTTTTATCCTCATTTGCAAAGCAGGATTCCAAACAATGAATCATTATTTTTCCACGAACAACAATTTCCGGATCAAGCATCCTTAAGGCGAGAAGATACACAAAAATTCCACCGGGCATTTTTGCGAGGGCAATCTAAGGCTTTGCTTCGGCGCATCCTAAGATTAATATTCAAATCGCCCGCCCGATAATTTCAAAATTCGCCTCGCAAACGATCGGGCGTTATGCCCCTATAATACACATCAATTTCCCAGACTTCACATGTCAAACCCGCAATTGCCATACGATTATCTTTATTTAGCACTAATTTATCATGGAACCTCTTATAAACGCGTGTAAAAGGTTTTTTCGTGTAATTTAATTATAATTTTAATGAATTAAAACTCCACTGATATTTACACAGCACTTTATTCGTATAACACTGTCTTGCTTACAACAATTACAATAACGTATTCGTCCAGAGCTAGTGCTCGCTTCCTGCCAACGACTAGAATGACTCGAGAAAGTGTTGTCGGAACCAAGTCACCACTCAACATCCCTCCCACCGTGCTTGATTCCGATTGGCTGTTCGCCAACCAATCAGAATCAAGCTCGTACTACAGAATCAGTTAGAAACTTATTATTTTACTTATAATTTAAAATACAACAAAATATGTAAAATTACTGATAAAAATGAAATGACCCAAATATCAAAACAGTACGAATAATTAATTAAAAATAAACTCAATAAATTATCTAATAAATTTAAATACAATAATCAATAAAAAATCTAAAAGACATAATACTTATTCTAAAAATCACAACATTCGGCCGTCCTAATATGTGCAACCTCCCGGTGCACATCAGAATCACAACATTCGGAATAATAATAGGACAAGTTATGACCTAATTAAACCTAATTAAATTGTTTTTACTGTACAATTGTTTTATGTTGCTTTTGTCGTTGCAGCGTAGAAATAGGAAGATCATCCTCACTATCGAAACTAGAATCAGTTGTGTTTTCATCAGACTCATCTAAGGAATTTGTAGTACCAAGATTTATCCAAGGCAGATTTCTGTCTGCTGCAACGACACTTTCAAACTGTTTTCTTTTGACTGAATATCGGCAATTTCTTATCTACTATTACAATTTACAAATTTTCTAAAGTTCGGCCTACTCAGCCATTAATGGCATGCAAATAGTCATTTGGCATTTAAACAGAAACAATTATTAATACGTTATCAGATATACAAGATGTCAGAATATTGTAATTTAGCATTATTGTCTGTATAAATATGATTGAACATAGGTATATACACATATATATTTTTTTTTACAAATTGGCGTAATTTGGGAACCAAAAGTTGTTCTGAACCTTCTCAACCGCTTTAGTTATACCTAAGTGACGAACGTCATCATGATTGGATAGACAAATTTGAAAACGCGCACCACGGGGCCCAACGAGGCACAATTTTTCTCCTACTTTTTTTTTGTCCTTGATCACAAAATGCTTCTTAATACCTTTTACTTCCTCATTGTTATTAGGCCTAAGGATTTTCACTATTCGCGATATGTCTGGCTCCGCGATTTGAAATGACAATAGCCAGTGTTCCTTTTTTATATTATATATAGTTCAGAAAGATAAGGATTCCTACTCAAGCGTCATCGTGAGTCATACGAGTTCCTGATCTTTACTCTATATCAAAAGTGAATTCACTTATCTCTCTAGCCACCAACGCGCATTACGTGGGACTAAATCTTGTTTTACAAGTGTTGTTCTGAGAGCGTGGCATTCAGTGACCACCTTGAAGTGTGAATACCTAATGGATACGCACGCGCGAAGGATAGACATTTGCAAGGGTTTCGAGCTCATAGGAGTGGAGGTGTCATTCTTCTGGCATGGTTTGTTTGCTAAAATAGGAGACAGGTTTTAAGACACGGGGTTTATCCTACTTGTCCTAGCATTATTTAATTAATTCCACCAACACCAAGAGAACTGGCATCCGTATGGAGCTCAGTTTCAAGTTTATGATTATATGTATAAGGCCAAAATAGGACGTTCAACGTCTTTTAACAACGCACGTCTCTCAATTTCAAACCAAAGATACCTTTTTTTAAACAAATCTAAACTTCTAATGAATCTGCGTAAGTAACTTGCTAGGCCAAGAAATTGTCTAACCTCATGATCGGATTTTGGGATGGGTACAACAAGCATTTTGGTTCTATCGGGCCTAACACCATCAAAAGAAATTTAATGACCGAGGTAGCTTATACTAGACCAATATTTTACACATTGGTAGTATTCACAACAGTCAATTTAAAATTTAGATTGACAAAAGAATCATCATTAGACCATTTATATAAAATCAATTTCGAATTATCTTTCATGACAGTAAGCTCCGAAAAATCTTGCCCATTTAAAAGTGGCGTTTGCAGAAACTCGTCAATTACAACAAGGACTTCCGACATCAGAATAGCATTTACCTCATAAAGTTTCAAAGAGATTGCACTTTTGTAGAGAAGTACAACTGCTGAATTCCTAAAACCCTTCAACGCGGGCAAATTGTCCAAAGATTTTTTTTAAGTTCAGGATTTTTTTATATCAGATACTCGAATCAAAGTGCACTTGTTGCCAAAATCTATATAAGCGAGAATATCTGGTCATTAATTCAATTATTAACCATTGGTCTTTCCTAAAGAATTTATCATTACTATTGATGTGCGTGGAAATAGCCAGTGTTTTACGAGTGTCTGACACAGTTGTCGCAGTGTTATTGTTGGAAATCTACAAGTGGCTTCAACATGTCCCACTCAATGGCACTTTCGACATTTGATCAGTGGATTTGGGTATTTTATGTAAGTATGGCCTCTACTTTTACAGTTAAAACAAATTGGTACGTTACCAGTGCTATCATTCGAGGTAGGAGTGTAAGAAGCAATATTTTTGATACGTTTTTGACAAGGATATTGTCTGAAGGACGTTGAGAGCTAAGAAAGTTCAGAAGATCCTCCGGCTCCGCGCAATTTAGAGCCTGTGCGCCATTTGATTCCCAACTGATTTATCATTTATGCAGTGGATAACGCAGTCCACTGCCTTTTTCCCACATACTTTCACACCTAATAAAGTTAGTAAGTTTATCGTACAAATACTCTTTAAAGCTTTCGTTGTTCTTTGAAGTACGTGCCAGCATTTCCTCGAGAAGTTGACCGTAGTTTTACTCTTTTGGGAGTGCTCACGTAAGTTTTATTTACCATTCACTCTAATTGTAGTTTACAGACGGTAAACCCGCTGTACGATTTTTAGCTATTCCCACAAAATTTTACAAAGCAAAATGTACGGTTTACCTCTCGTCCTAATCATAGATGCTGGCACATTTATTGACCTTCCTTATCCATCCTTTAAGACTTTTGAGTTTTACTAAAGGGGTCGAACTCCGGTATAACATAATTTAATTGGTTATTGCCCAAACAGTTAGATTCTTGTTTATCACTGTTTTTAATTAATGATAAAAGTTTTATGACATCGTCAAGACTAAAATAAACTTGATGATGGAACCTGCGTCATGTCATCAGTTTCAATAAGCGACCCATTTCTTAGATCTGACCTGTCATTGGAGCTCGGCGCTGGATTGATTTCTTCTACAGTCCACGACAAAGGTGAATTAGTTCTTCGCTTTTTAGCAGCTGTGACCTCTACCGCCGTCTTTTCTCATGGTAACCTCGCAAAAAGAAAGATAGGATAATCAATATACTTTTGATTATGTAAAATAAATATGATCTGATGACTCATAGATGTAATATAGGTGCATATAACCTTGTTAACCTAAAGGCGAATCTAGCCATGTGAACCTAAAGGCGAATTTAGCCATGTGAACTTAAAGGCGCATCTAGCCTTGTAAACTTGAAGGCGCATCTGGCCTTGTAAACCTAAAGGTGCATTCAGCCTTGTAAACCTAAAGGCGCATCTAGCCTTGTAAATTTAAAGGCGCATCTAGCCTTGTAAATAATAAGCGCATCTAAGATTTGGACCGTAACAACGTACCAGGACTATCACAGGACATTATCAAGGTGTATCCTTGACCAGTATCCAGCGATAATCCGATACGAAGGCATGCATAGCGCTGTTGAAGACTTGCCTCAACCAAGCGCCATCACACACCCCAAGTATCACAAGGGCAATCTTACACGAATTTCAGTGTAAGTTATGCACCGTCCAAATCTTAGCGACAAGTATCACAATCCTAAGAGCAATGTTACACCAATTTCAATGTAAGTAATGCACAGACTAAATCTTAGTGACTTAATGGTTAAAATTCAGTTTCATAGTCGGGGCCATCAATCTAATTTTAGCCTTGAACAAACATATCAATATATTATCTAATTTTAGCCTTGACCAAACATATCTAATGATGAACCTGATACGATAACATCGGCATAGCGCTGTCAAAGAGTTGCCTCGACCGGAAGCTATCCGATCAATTTACATGCTACAATGTACGTATAAAAAAAATTACATGTCACATTTTAATATATTTTGTAGCACTCGTTGCTTCTTACTCGTTTGGATCATACATAGATCCATACAGGCACACATGGCCTTTTATCAGTATTTGGAACACACGTAGCTCTTTAACAGCACACATGGCCGTTTTACTAGTTGTTGTGGAACATACATAGCCCCATAAAAGCACACATGGCCGTTTAACTAGTTATGGTGGAACATACATAGCTCCTGAACAGCACACATGGCCGTTTAACTAGTTGTTGTGGAACATACATAGCTCCATAACAGCACACATGGCCGTTTAACTAGTTATGGTGGAACATACATAGCTCCATAACAGCACACATGGCCGTTTAACTAGTTGTTGTGGAACATACATAGCTCCATAACAGCACACATGGCCGTTTAACTAGTTATGGTGGAACATACATAGCTCCATAACAGCACACATGGTCGTTTAACTAGTTATGGTGGAACATACATAGCTCCATAACAGCACACATGGTCGTTTAACTAGTTATGGTGGAACATACATAGCTCCATAAAAGCACACATGGCCGTTTAACTAGTTATGGTGGAACATACATAGCTCCTGAACAGCACACATGGCCGTTTAACTAGTTGTTGTGGAACATACATAGCTCCATAACAGCACACATGGCCGTTTAACTAGTTATGGTGGAACATACATAGCTCCATAACAGCACACATGGCCGTTTAACTAGTTGTTGTGGAACATACATAGCTCCATAACAGCACACATGGCCGTTTAACTAGTTATAGTGGAACATACATAGCTCCTGAACAGCACACATGGCCGTTTAACTAATTATGGTGGAACATACATAGCTCCATAACAGCACACATGGCCGTTTAACTAGTTATGGTGGAACATACATAGCTCCTGAACAGCACACATGGCCGCTTAACTAGTTGCTGTGGAACATACATAGCTCCATAACAGCACACATGGCCGTTGGAATATTGAACTGCAGCACACCTACATGGCTGCTTCATCGTAGCATACAGCACACATACATGGCTGTGGAATATTAAACTGCAGCACACCTACATGGCTGCTTCATCGTAGCACACAGCACACATACATGGCTGTTGGAATATTTAACTGCAGCACACCTGCATGGCTGCTTCATCGTAGCACACAGCACATATACATGGCTGTTGGAATATTTAACTGCAGCACACCTACATGGCTGCTTCATCGTAGCACACAGCACACATACATGGCTGTTGGAATATTTAACTGCAGAACTCCTACATGGCTGCTTCATCGTAGCACACAGCACACATACATGGCTGTTGGACTATTTAACTGCAGCACACCTACATCACAATTTATTTTAAATGTATTTTTTTTCATACTATGCCTTTTGTTCATATCCAATTTTTACTTAATATCTTTCTTCTACAGACAGCTTGTTGGATAGTTTATCAAAGGTCAACATTATCAAGAAGTAGCCTCGACCGAATGGACCGCATGATAAATCATACTCAACATGAGTAATATTAACAGAGAGTCGCCCTGTTCGAATAATACTCACGCAAGTCCAACAATAATAATATCATAAAAAAAGTACACCAGCTCAGAGGTCTCAGGAATTCATCGCGAACCATTATCAAGGAGTAGCCTTGACCACATAGGTTGCGCGATGAGTTCAGAGTTTCTTTGCATTTACTAGAATAATACCATCAAAGAGTGACCTTGACCAGATATTATTCAAGCTGCTGTCAGTGCTAGTGTAGGCCTCATTATTTTATAGAAATTGCAATATGTTTACAAGTTACATTATTGGGGAGTAGCCCCAACCACATGCTCTTGGTAACACTGTAAAAATTCATTTCAAGTTTATAAAAGGCATAGCAAGGGTGAAATCGTATAGCTATCTTTTTATCATTTAGAAATAAAGTATTTCAACTTACGTTTTTTTTGGACAGGACAGCAGGTCACGTTCCACTTCTGAGTTTTAATGAATTAAAACTCCACTGATATTTACACAGCACTTTATTCGTATAACACTGTCTTGCTTACAACAATTACAATAACGTATTCGTCCAGAGCTAGTGCTCGCTTCCTGCCAACGACTAGAATGACTCGAGAAAGTGTTGTCGGAACCAAGTCACCACTCAACATCCCTCCCACCGTGCTTGATTCCGATTGGCTGTTCGCCAACCAATCAGAATCAAGCTCGTACTACAGAATCAGTTAGAAACTTATTATTTTACTTATAATTTAAAATACAACAAAATATGTAAAATTACTGATAAAAATGAAATGACCCAAATATCAAAACAGTACGAATAATTAATTAAAAATAAACTCAATAAATTATCTAATAAATTTAAATACAATAATCAATAAAAAATCTAAAAGACATAATACTTATTCTAAAAATCACAACATAATCGTGTTCACTTTATCAGTACAACCGGTTTGTTTGATTTTGAGCATTATGTCTCGAAATAATATTTAAAGGATTTATAGCTTCTTTGTTTTGGTTGCAATTTACATTAACATATTTTGGCGTTGTTAGCAAATTAAAATAACTAAAAGCAACTTATTATGTTTATCTATCATACAAAAGCGATGCAAGAGTTAAAAACGATTGTTTTTTAAAATCAGTATACTTGGTATTGATAACAGTAATAAATCAAAATAAAGTTTTTTTTAAATAAATATTAAAGGTAATACATTTTTTTTCAACATCAGAAGAAGAGCATCGTGCGACTTATAAATAAACAGTCGCATCAAAAGAAGTTATAGATTTTAATATTGGATTATATAACTCATATCAGCCGTCCATATTTCTATTTTGACACGTTACATACAAACCGCCGAATGTTAATTAAAATATTTAATGACACTAGCTCTTTTATAGAACTCGATGGCACGTATTAATGATACAAAATAAACTACTAAGGTGGGTGGTATAATTCTGTTCTGGGCATTTAGGTTACGCGGGCGAATTATACGTTCAACGATTTAGAGTTATCTAAATGATAGTAATTTATTATTGTGGTACTTGGCTTCTTGTGTTTGAAGTACATTGATGAGTAATTGGTCATATGGAATTGAATTGAACTTCAATTATTACCGAATTACAAATGGGCAGAAATAACTAGTCAATTTTGATGTTTGCTATAGCATTCGCTTTGTGATTGGATTAAAAGTTAATTAAAACTTTAAAAACTTAGTTTATGTACGAAGAATCAACAATTTTGTTATAGAAAATGTTAGTAAATAAAAAAGGTTTTATAAAGTTTATAGCTCCGAGAAGTTCTTAAGTAATTTCTTTAACATAAAATACCAATGCAGCATTAATTAATAGTCTTCCTGGCCGATTTCGACCACGGCGGCCAATCTCAACAGAGATCAGCCAACTACGCAGGAGATATTATAGTGCACAAGTGTGAGCGCAATACACAGGTGCTCTCACTGTTCCATTACTCTCAAAGTTCGGTGAGACGGCAATCCGACATGACCGGAGAGAGATCAAGTGCAGGACCAATGGCTTTCCGAGGCACGGGGGTGTAACACCGCCAACTTCCCGACTCCGAGCTGGTTTTGAGAAATTTATGACAGAAAATCTCAGAAACAATTTTAGCTCGACCTGGGATTCGACCTCGGATGTGAGGCAGAAACTTTTCTATTACACCAACGAGGCAGTCAACAATGCAGCATAAAAAATACCTTAAAATCACATCACATCAAAATTTAAATACCATCAAGTACAGAATTTTCCGAAACTCTACTACAAGACTTAGGGCCATTACCCAACATCAGCAAAGGCAAGGGGCCGTAGCAAATCGTATAGAATACGTGATTTCTCTACTCATAGAAAGTCGTGCGCGGTCACGGCGCATTATCGCTACGGCCGAATCTTTGAGCATTAAAATCTTATATGCTGCCCGCTTTATTAAGGCAGTTTAAAAAAAGCAGTTCAACTGATGGTCATCAGATAGCGGTGAAAGGGACCGTTAGCATAATAGTCGACTAGTGCGGAATATACGACCGTACATTCGAAATTTACGATCTCAAGTCTGACATATCAATTTTTATCGGTGTGTTGTTGCGTTGTTGTAATTGGGTAATTGCTCGGTAGGTTAATAGATCGTTTTATGTTTTATTGTGCCTATATAAATCATTTAGGAATGACAGGTACAAATGTTATTTAATTTCGTTGCCCAAGAACGGATTTCAATGTGATACCTACATGAATTTATCGTTGCAATAATGAATTCTTAGCTCTGAGATGCAATTGAAGTTTTAGTTTTTTGATCAAGTATTTACTGACTATAAAATTAATACATGAACCGTCATAGGCTTAATATCTGCTGGTATGAGATATAGATCTAAACTATTTAAAAACGCAAATGAATTTCCTAGATACACACACACAAACCTATAAAAGCCGAAACAATGTTGGCATTCATATTATTTAATACTTCCACAATAAAACATGTGGGTAGCATGATTCGCATCAGGTTTAATGAGACAATTATTGTTTTGGACAATGGCAACGAATTCGTTATGAGTGACGTCAGATTACAGTAGTTTTTATAACAAGGAACATTAAAAAAATACATAGCTATGCTTATGGCTCATGTATCCCAATTTACGTAATGAGCAATATAATATATTTTTATTTGTAACTGTTTTATCATTCCTAGCCACCACAATATAATTTTTTTTATCATAATAAGTTGTATGCATTTCTAGTAAATAAAATGCGTTTGGATAAAGTCGCCAATTTACATTATTGCGTTGCGTGTAAGTAAATAAACACTAACGAACAGAAAAGTTACTGCAAAAGGCTAACTAGCCATGCAATAGTTGACTTATAGAGTAATCCTTAAGGCGATAAACTTACTATTTCGCTGGTGATATAAATAGTTTAACGACGTCAATAAGTTAAATGAATTGAGTGATAATGTTGGATGATTAGTAAAATATGCTAATCAAATGGACATGTTGAATGTTATGTTTCCATTAAAGTATTTAGTGAACCTAAAAGGAAATGGGCTTTTAATCATTTTTCTGCTACTATTTTAATTAATGTTTGAGATGTATAAACACGAAGATTATACCTCTACTTCCAAAAAAAGCTTTGAAAAGCCTATATATTTTAATGAGAGTTTCTTAAACAAGGCAAAAGTTTAATAAATTAAGAGTTAAGTAATATTTAATAAGCGTTATTGTTTTCCCGCGACTTTGTCCGCGCAATTAGAAGTTTTTCATGAAATATGTAAAACATTACTAAATCTGTACTTTTTTGTCGTAATTTTGAGATTTTTTACAAATCCACACTAAACAGCTAAATATTTTATCTTTAAAAAAATCGTTTTAACCTATCAAATGTTCAATGACTCGAATAAATGACTAACTCAAAACTAATAATATTAGTGCTCTGAACACAGATTAAGAATGGCTCAAACGCACCATTCCACAAAAAAAAGATTAATGACCTGTTTAAGGCGGAGTTTCATCGGGATAGACCGACAAATGTCTCTATTTCGCTTTCGTCGTCTCATTTAAGGGATAACAGTAAGATTTTGATTAATGACAACCCTCAGTCGGTACCTGCACGCCTACAAAGGGCCGAACCCAGTTATGTATAAGACTGAATAAAAATTATGCATATTTGTGTTAATGTCTCAATTAATTTTCTTGACGTGTGTGCACCTTATTTTTTTTGTCTTTGGTAAAAGTTTTTTTTTAATGTTTTCGCATGAAATTGAAAACCTTTCTACCCACGATTTTATTTCACGAACATACCTATCTAAATACAGTTAATGTATTATGGATACCAAAGAAAATTAAAAGCAAATTTTTAGTCATAATAAGAGTCAATTTGTTAAGAGAGACGTAGGTATAATACATATCGATACCAGAAGTATGAATTAAGGTAAGGGACAAAACATGACTTTACAGGAGAGCGAAAAAACGTTTTTGCTTTTTGTAATCTGTGTATAACTTTTTTGTTTACAGGCCGATTTAGATGAGGTCTATGGCAAAGTTTCTTAGAATTTAATGTTCTTTTATGCTATAAAAGCTAAATACAATAAAATCTTATAGTTTAGAAAATAGCCTGTCCCTTACCTTAAAAAATGTGAATCACTTATCCATTACGTTAGTCGAATTTGAGTTCAAGGCAAAGTCAAAATAATGTAAGTAACACAAAGATACGAGAACTTGCATAATAAAATAAGGTAAATAACTTCTACTAAAAAAAAATCTATGTAAGTACAAATGTATAACATAAAGATTGCACTTTATAGCAGGACCTTAACTGTATAGCAATACAGCTTATATTGGGTTATTTAATAAAGCTTAATTTCAAAAGAAGTGTTTTCTGTAGACAGGGTGATGTGTTTATTTTTAAAAAGTGCCATAAATTACAAATTTGTTTTTAAAATTATGTCATAATCAACAAAAAAAAACAAATATTATCATAATCAACTTTCGTATTTTCCAAAGAATAATGAATAATAATCTCTAATTTCTAGAGTTAAAACAAAAAGTAAGAAAGAAAATAACCCCGTAATCACGGGGTCAGTTCCTACATTGACGATTGCTGCTTCAGACTCCATGTACCCCTCTTCCATTGAGTCGTGAGATGCGGTCCTGCTGCTGGAATCGGAAGCTATGTTATCAGCCTGGAGATCTCGGTAGACGTCAAAACTTTTTTGCCGTCTCTCTACTCGAAGTTTCTCTCTCTGCTTCTCAACCTTTGAATCTACGTATTCTGCAATGGCTCTTTTCTGCATGTCTTCTTGGGAGTCGAGGAGTTTAAGAATGAACTCTTCGTCTGGCAGGATTATCTCCACGAAATCTGTAAGCTCAAAAACTGCATGTATGGGATCCTCCAAGGGGGCAGTTCTTAATATCTGCTCTTCTAAATCTCGAATCTCGTTCCGGGCAAGAGAAGCAAGTTTGGTGGCCTTTTCCTTCTGTTTTGACATCTCTACTGGGTTCTCTTACTAGTGTTTTTCTCAACTTCTGATTGAAATGCTAATTTGAGAAAGTAGTTAAAAACAATGTCTTTTGTCGTTTGTTTTGATTACAGTCCAATTCGGGTTTTTCTATACTAATAGGGATGAGAAAGCTTAGGCGATCCTCCTCTGGGTGCTGATGAGGTTCAGGATCCTCTTTGCTTCTTTGTAGAGGTCAGTGGCTCTGCCGCCGACTAGGGTTTGGAGGGTCTGCCGGGCAGACCCTCCAAACCCTAGTATCGACGAGTAGTCAGGGCAGACTCTGCCCTGACTACTCGTCGATATTAAGACCGACTTGCTGCGACTGGGTGAGGAGGAATTGCTTCAGTTGTCTTTTGTTGATTGTAGCAGTTGATATTTTGGCTTTGTATTGCTCTAAGGTAGTCTTTGTGTGTCTCCACCTCCTCCATAACCTGTGCTGTAACCACAAGATCAGCATACTTAAAAGCCGTAAAGGCTTGGGTATGAGGCATTATGAGGTAAAGATATTGAATATGGTCGGACGGGTACTTTTCGGCTTTTAACTTGTCCAATACTTATTGTCTCTCCTGAACGTAGTCGTTTAGTTGTTTGGGAAGGGGCTCCAGTTATGACACAACTGCCCCGGCTGATCACTTGCTGGATTAATGAGTAGGTTGTCATTTCCGAGAGTGCTGTTAACATCTTTATATGGACCTTAACGGCAGCAGGAACGATGTCGTCAGTGGTGGATGCAATTACGTTGTAAACCAACCGACGGACTGGAGTGCGAGAGACAACTGTCTCGTTAACTACAGTTCCTCCCCTCTGATACTCTAGATATGTATTGATCTCAGCGGTTTGCAGAACAGATGCCATAAAGGCTGCATACCGTTTCATGATCCACGTCCGGAAGTCTCGTTTGTTTGCAACGGGACGACATATACTGTAAGCACCATAAACAGCCTGGAAGGCTTACATGCTGTGGGGGATCTCTTTCTCTTCCCTCTTCATCTCCCCATAAACGGTTCGGTGCTCCCGGGGTATTAGAGACAAGTCGTCGGTGAGAATTGTCATACCTTTATCTTCGCAAATCTGGTCAATGAAGTTAATGTCCGTAACATATTTTATGCAACTTAAGTAATATGTAATAAGGACTCTACCTATTGAACCGTCAAGGGTATCGGACTGAACCTGGAAGAGATCCCGAATTCTGTCCAGGGGATCTTTTCTTCCATTGAAGAAAGCTAATATCACGCCGGCAGCTGCGGATCTGTTAAGAGGAACCATAACTGGCTCCTTCTTGTCTAAAAGAAAGGTAAGCTCTTTCCCTGCCCTTGCGTATTGGCGAATGATGCCTGGAAGGGCCGGAAGGCGATCACTGGTGATGTCCATGATGTGGTCATCCCGGTCCATGACGCTGACCGTTACCGGCAATTACCTTAATGTAGCTGTGCTAGTTCATGACTTTAACTAACACAACCATGACTTTAATGATCATAACTTCCTATTACAACATGTATTATCATATCTTATGTCTACACATATGTTACTTAATTATTAAAATCATATCAATAATTAAGTAATTGGAAACATCAATCATTTTATATTGTGAAATATAGCTTTTTGCAAGGAATTACTGAACTAGTAAATCGAGGAGAGACAGTGATTATTGAGGGCAAAATCAAAAGTGTTTTAAGGATCATGAGGGAGCAATCATTCATGATCAGAACTATTGGTATCAGAGGATTCATCATGGGAAGAAGGTGATTGAGTGACTGAGAGCCATGGGAAGATTTTGTCTACTGCTATAATAGCTTCATACCGTTTGCCCTTTCGAGTGATTGGGGTGTCCTCAACAACATACCGATCATTAGGAAGAACCTTTTTAATGCGATATGGCCCTCGACATTTAGGTTCAAGTTTCTTTGACTGACCCTCTATTCCAGTAGGTGCGCGTATAACCCTAACTAAATCGCCTCCTTTGAATCTAACATCTTGATTTCGTCGGGCATCATACGAGGATTTGTCTTTAATTTGTTGAGATTTGATTAATTCGCTAGCTTCGGATCTTATTTCTGGAAGCGATACTGGTGTAGAGGAGGCAGTTGCCGTAATAACATCATTAAAAATACTTTGAGATGGGTTTGTAACCGTTCTTCCAAAAAAAAGTTCGGTTGGTGTCTTTTTTGTTGTAGAGTGAACAGTCGTATTAATTCCTAATTGTATGTCGGTAAATGATTATCCCAAATTCCGTTTGGTTTATCATGATTCATGGCTCCAAGAGCTGCCAAGATGGTGCGATTGTACCGCTCAACCTGCATGAACAGTGTCAGATGGAATTTCCACTTTAGGATTTGGGTGTAACTCACCTGCCTTTTTCCCACTAGGCAATTTATGATGGGCACATTCTAAACATGCAGCTACATACTTCTTAACGAACCGCCTCATTTTTGGGAACCAGTAATGAGCCTTAATACGTCCCAACGTTTTGTCATAGCCAAAGTGGCCTATGTCATCATGGTTTGCTTTTAATAATTGCCACCGCGCACCACGAGGAACTAACCAATGTACGCTAGAGTCATCAAGTATTCTATAAACCCGACCGTTAACTAATTTGTAATTTTTGAAGACTTCTGCAGTTTCCTTAGTCTTTAGGTCATTCAAGATATCAGGAATACGTTTTAATATGGTCAAATAATGTAAGCACCAAATTTGCAGACGCCAGCGTAATGTAAAGGACACAAGAGACGATAATAAACTTTAAACATATTAGCGTAAGTCCATTCTGTGAATGTTTATGTAAGACATTTTAATGTAAGGGACTTGCAATATAAAAACTCCATTTTGCAAAAAGGCGTAATGGTCATGATTTATGAATTTATAAATATGAGTATAAGGTAAAGTTCGACAAATTTTTATAAGGTTAGTTACTCTATTTGTTCGTAAAGGGGTAACAATTTCAAGCCCCTTAAAGCATTTTTTTAGTGAAGTATCAGTCTAGACTATCAAAAAATATGTACTGTAAGGGACATTTTTTGCTCGATATTGAAATTCTAAGTACGCCAGTTGATAAAGCGCAAAATTCCGAATCCAACGGTATATATAACTCATTTTGGCCAAATTGTCCCTTACCTTAATTCATACTTCTGGTATCGATATAAACAATGCAACATTGTATTTTATTGCTTTCAATAAAAAACAACAAATTATTGTTTATAAGTTCACTAAAGTCTTAATTTGTTTGATAAAAGTAATAAAATAATAGCAAATTAGAGGTCAGTAATTACTTCATCAGTGTTCATTTGTTTTATATAACAGATTTGAGACCAATTTATCAATTTATAAATTAAAATGCGTCATTAATGAATGTAGAGTCATTTGAATAGATTAGACACGTCTGGATTTCAAAATTGTAATATTGTAAAGAAATTAAATGATCATTGCGTGTAACATTGCCTGTATTTGCTCTGATAAGAGTTCTAAGATCTAATATGGAGTTTATATCTAACATTAAAATCTGCAAAATCTCAACGTGCTGGTTTGTGTATCACTCTTTTAGTCGAGTTCATCAAGTATTAATACAAAACTCACCATAAAAATGTAGATCCAATAAATCCACTGATTGTAATTGTCCATAAACATTCTCATATAAAAATATCGGAACACTTATCATGCCGCATAGACTTCACTATTTGACATATTACGAACACTGTTTGCTTACAAAAATAGTTTCTAAAACTCGTGATATACGATCAAAATTATATTAACGTTAAAATTGAAAAGTTTTCAAAACGTATCATCTCTTTTTAGGCATAATTTATTGTATTGTTACACGGCTCGGTTTTAACGAGTTTATTTATTTATGTTTCCTATAACGTGGCGCATGTTTTCGTTCCGTCTAGTTGATACCACAAAACCGCGAAAGATTTTTTATTCATAACTAAGCACCCTACTAAGATATCCAGCGTACCGTGACTAATTGCGAACATCGTAAAATCCTTTGACGGAACATGTCACTCAATAACAAAAGTTCAGGTTCGCGCGAAAATTAAAACATCACTGTCACTGTCATAAAATCTGGACAACGTCACTGCGTCCGCGCGTATATAACATGTCAAGTGGTACACGAAAATTACATCGGTCGCGGTATAATGAACGTCTGAACCCGCATTGAGCTAGCTGTCAAATCTACGAGCCGTCATAGTCGGCTGCCATGAGTGGGCCCTCACACACGCGTACACGTGCACTGACGGGCACTAACACACTGACAGGCTCCAGCGGAGCGGACACGCACGCACACAGCGACGGCCATGATTCATACATGTTCGCGTCGGGCGGGTGGGAGTGCGAACATGCAGCGTGCTTTTAACGCGACCGCTCGAAATGACGGGTGTCCGCGAAAGGGAGCCGGGATTGTGTGTGTTTTTCAAAATGGCCGGTTATTTCGGAGCGTGCACGCGCTCGGAGTGTTGTCGATCACATGAGAGATTAGCGGAATGCGTGCGAATGCACGCGGCCGCGCCACGAATGGGCGGTAAACGCACTCGCAGACGTTCCAGCATATTTACACATGTTAATCGTTATCTAAATTATTATTAATTCATTTCCTCGTTGCCTAGAGACATTTTGAACCGGCACAAGCTTATCGATCTAAGCTTACAATTCTGATTTTCTTCTACTTGTCCTTTACAAAGTACCTAATAAAATTCATAATCAGCTGTATTCGTTCATTTAAAAATGTAGAGCGTTGACCTAAACCTCTTTGATCTTGTTTGTATTTTTAACTTTCAAGGAAAACCTGCCGCTCCGTTATCCACTACATGCGGGTAAGTTATCAATTTGCACGATGCGTGAAATATAAATGTGCGATTTTTTTTACTTTAAAAAGAATAAGTAATAAGTATTTCTAAATAATCTACGTAATTTCAGAAGCTATAATAATTTTCCTCGAGAATATGATTAAGAGACTGAGCGTAAAATATGTTGTCATTGCCTCTGAAGTCTGAACTGATTTGTAGCAATAAATCAAAAAACCAAATCACCTATTTTAAGGCTCCGTTTTTGATTTAAATAAGTCAATGGTCTTACCGTTTCATATTCATGAATTCGTTTAAGTACGGCGAAACGAGATAGAAGGCTTCCCTCTGATTTTCAGCTGTCGCTTATCCGCGCACACATGCATCGTGAACGTGGGGGCCGCGCGAAATTGAAATACGACTTTATGTAAATCACGATTGAACTGTTAATCGCGTGGCGGGCACGTGACAAAACACAGTCGGTCGCACACACCGACGGCATTCGAATTTCGAACTCATTTCCGTGGACTCCGTGATGGCGGGAACTTACCTGGAACAAAAGATAATCGGTTTTGAAAATCTAAATAAGGAATGCATTTAGGGTTCGAAATTATGAAAATAGAACGTGAAATAATTGTTGCAAGGAATGTAAATAAGAAGTTCTTCTATTATACGTCCGAAGTAAATGGGCATTGGCCATGTGTTTTATTTAATTTGAAGACAGAAGAAGCCTGAAGATAATCAAGAATACCATTGACACATCAGCCAATTACTAATTGAAAAATAAATAAGTTAAATCCATTTTAAACTTTTTGTTTACGTAGGTAAAAAATGAATATTTCCAAAAGTCGTTGGCTCTTGTGTATGTGACCTGCGTTATCAAACCGTTGATACGACAGGGTCAGGAAATGTTCTACTGCGCTGATAACTGGGTCAGTGCAGTGAATGAAGACTGCCTATTCTGGTCAAGTTCATATCAATCGTAAAATAACTCTACATAGATATGGCGCACAAAGAGACACAAAGAGGACACATTGGAAAATATTTTAATACCGAAAACTCATATTGTTTATTTACCAAATTGACTCCAAATGATAAATAAACTCATAAATCGAATCTCATTTCACTTAACGTTTCGCTTAATTAACTATACTTGCAACAAAGTTATTAATTATTTTTTATCAAAATATGAACTTTTAACTACGCTCGTAGAGATAGCTCAAGCAATAAATTATTGAAAAAATATACACAAATCAAGCGGGAATATCAATAAAGAACATTAAATAAGACGATAAAGTGGAAAAATAGGTAAGTAGTAGCATATTTCGCAAACAAAAGTTGAATAGAATAATTAATAAAAATTTATTTATTGCATTTGCTATCGGGAGCGCGACCAAGTTATAAATAATATTTAGATAAAAAAAAAACTGACGGTAAACACGGAGGTGAATGAATTCATTGGAATGATAGACGCAACTGATTGCCAGACCTAGGGAAAATAGTATTTGTTTTTAATACCGTGAGGAACTAATTTTTGATGCAAAATGTAGAGTCTTTAAACCAGCCTTATTATATCAGTGCAATATCTTATAACCTGCCTATGTGGAATCGTGTGGTATTCGAATTACACGTGTGGTACAATTGACACATAAATATAACGACTTACATGTGCATACGTACTTAGTTCACTCAATCGCGTACAACAAGTAGATCAAGATAAACCACATCGTTAGCTTTCAGCACCCATCATTGTGGACAAAACACGTGTTTACAAACGTCACTAATGAAGACGTTCAAATTTCCACCGCAACATGATGTATCTACCGTGAAATTTCAGAAAAATACCCGTCCAACTCTCGAAACGCCCTCAGAGAATTATTACATTAATATATTTACCAAACACGCTCCTATTATTACTCTTTCATGTACTCTTTTACGCATAAATTAAAAAGTTGTCAGTTTTTCTTTTGTCCCTACCCTTATTTGGTATTCATATTTGATATTTTGATATCACAAAGGGACCCGGCGCTTTGAAAACACAAACTCAGTCCGTAACTTACACGGGAAAAACCTGTTTCACGAGTGGAGTATGCTAAAGATACAAATTGTGAAAGAGGCAATCGTTCATGCGATGTTTCTTATCCCGCGCGCATCGGCAATCTATTATGAACTCTTCCAACCCAGAAATAAGTATTTCATTCTAATGAAGTCCAACCTATCGCTTCAATTATGGTCATATTGAATGAAATATGAGTTAAGTGAGGGATATCAAAGGGCGAAGCGGGGTTGTTTATGAAATGTGAACTTTGAAATATGTACTGCAGCAGAGCACCCTTTTTAATTTGTACCCAACTATGGACCGTAGCGAAATGGGGTGTAAAAAACGTGCCCAGTTTTCGATCGATCAGTGTATCGCCTGCATTAAACTATATATTATTGGCTAATTTCGGGCGGAATTTTCGTGTTTCTTATTGCTTCCGCAACGAATTTCGTGCGACCCAAAAGTCGAATGATTGAACCTATCGGGCATTCGCCGGCAGCGGCGGACTCCAATTTAGTTTTTCGGATTAGATACGGCGAACATAATAACATAATTGCTCTAATAACAGACCGAGCGGGGCCCGCCGTGCCTTACAATTCACTTTCCAAATTGGTTTTTTTACCTCTGCTCTGTCTAAAACTATTATGATTTATTATCAAATTTTCGTGCAGGCAAATTACGGCCTCGTTTTTCGTGACTTTACATGTTTTCTCTTTCTGACACTTGGCCAAATTTAGCATTAGACAGGGATGCAGATAGCACTATTGTTTCCTCAAAAGCCTGAGGCGTCAGCTTCGAAGAGTATATCGAATGATTTAGATGTTTTTTTGTAATTAACTCGTAGGTACAATAATTAGGTGGATTAACATGTTTAATGCGGATGTATTTTACGTGACGTAGCCTAAGCTTATTATGATTTTAATTATAAATTAAAGCTACTGAGGAAGACTCGCCATAAAAAATAACTCTATGAACTACGTGAGACCAAACTTTTTTAGTCAAAGATAAAAATATTGAGCACTAAGCTTTGTTCTTTAAATACGTTCCCAATAGATTATTTGGACGGATACCCGACACCAAGTTGCGTTACCTACACTACGCCGACTAAATAGTGTATTGTTTTATTTTTGTTTTTATAAGTTATATTTGTATGTATGTTAGTCTGTAAGGTATTTATAATATGGGCCTATTGTAGCTTGATATAAATAAAATAAATAAATAAATAAAATAACTGGGATCTATTAAAGAGAACAAGAAAAGTAAGTAACAGTAAGTTTTATTTTCATATATGTAAATAAATATTTTAAAAAAACGTTGGACTCCAAAGTCAATTATTAACATACAAAAGTTGTTCAGATCAAGCGAAATGTAATAATTCAAATTCAATTTTTATTATGCTAAAAACTTTCAGACCAAATCTAGCATTTATTGCTTTGCCCTAACTCGGACAAACTTTTTTTTTAAATAAAACACAAACAAGAAGTGGGAAAGTTTGAAATAGTGCCACCGACAAATGTTCAAGACAAGCGCTTGCATTATTCATTAGATCTGCCTTCTCTATTTACATATAAAACCATAACTAGGCGGTGAATGCTTTTGCCTTAAATGGAGTGACCGTTGCATCGAGATGTCTTAGAAAGTTTTGATTTTTATTAAACAACTTCAAATTACGTATGTAAATAAATAAAAACGGTTGCTAGTTCATATTCTTAAGCTTTTTAGGGTTCCGTACCTCAAAAGGAAAAAACGGAACCCTTATAGGATCACTTTGTTGTCCGTCTGTCCGTCCGTCCGTCTGTCAAGACCCTTTTTCTCAGGAACGCGTGGAGGTATGAAGCTGAAATTTATATCAATTACTCAGGTCTACTGTCCCTTGGAGCTGTGAAAAAATCAAACTTCTAAGCCAACGCAATCAAAAGATACAGCCGTTTATGCCGCAAATTTTCGACACTTGCAAGGGAATCAAAACCTACAGGGTGCTTCCCGTGAACTCAGAATCTTGAAATTTGGTACGAAGCAACGTCTTATAGCATAGATAAAGGAAAAATTACGAAAACCATAAATTTTTAGATACATCACATAATATATATTTTTTTAATAATTTTAAACTTACTACCCATTTCCTCATAAACGCGTAGAGGTATTAAATTGAAATTCATACCAAATACTCAGGTCTATAATACCTTTAAGCTGTAATAAAATCAAACTTCTATGTCAACGCAATTAAAAGAAACAGCAATTTAAGCTGCATATTTTGAAACTCGCAAGTACTCGCAAGGGAATCAAAACCTAAAGGGTACTTCCAGTCGACCTAGAATCTTGAAATTTGGCATGAAGCAACGTTTTATAGCACACATAAAGGAAAAATTCCGAAAACCTTAAATTTTTAGTTACATTACAAAATATATATTTTTAAATAAATATAAACTTATTACTTTTTTCCTCATGAACGCGTAGAGCTATCAAGTTGAAATTCATATCAAATACTTAGATCTAATTGCCTTTAACCCGTGAAAAAAAAATCTAAGTCAACGCAAAAACGCAAAACGCAAAAGTACAACCATTGATACCGCATATTTTGAAACTCGCAACTACACGCAAGGGAATTAAAACCTAAAGACCACTTCCCGTTGACATAGAATCTCGAAATTTGGTAAGAAGCAATAGCTTACAGCACAGGTAACAGAAAAATTCCGAAAAGCTTAAAATTTTAAGTAGTTATACCACCAAAAAAATTGTGATTGTAAACATAATTGTAGTTACAGCAATGACCGCGAGTTAATATACTATGTATGGGGAGGGCAACATTGTTCAAACGGCAAAGACGACCTCACTCATCGTCATTCAATCCCGATGTTTTGGTGAATGTAGCTGTATAATCTAAATGCGTCCTAACTGCTTAAAGTGTTATACTTATAATTAAATTCAATGACATTATTATAAACGATAAAGAGATCTTTGTCTTAAATTTATGCTCCTCCATCTTTCCCCATTGTAATGTTATGAATTTCATTTTGCAATAAAAATACCATAGTTATGACTCGATTGTCGTAATGAACGAACTTTGTAAACCTTGCAGGTTTGTACGGAACCCTCGGTGCGCGAGTCCGACTCGCACTTGGCCGGTTTTTTTCAAATCTAATCACTTTTTTTCGCAGTATATACACCTCAATACAACGGGTTTCATTCCGGTTGATATTTTACGTATTCAAATTATGCAAACCTTGGCCAAAACCGACTCTAAATTGCAATCTGTCATGATTTCTTCATCCATCACTAGTCATCGTAACTACTTATTTAGAATTGCCTAATTGAAACGTGTTTCATGCTCTCTCTTACCATAAGACCTTCCATTTTATCCTGCAAACGAACATTTTGATGTTAAATTAAGTTAAGATAAAATCCACTGATATACATTTATGATTATGACCCTGAAGGACGTATATCGGCAGACATCAGAGAGCAGACATTTCGATCTTCCTTTTGGCTCATCAGTAGCGCTGCTAATCATTATTTTGACATAAGCCCTCACAAAGAGGTATGATATTGAGTTGGATAGGCACTTAGGCTCTACGCACACTACTATATTTGGTTGCGTGTGTTAGTAAATAATATCTATAAAAATTCTCGTGTCACAATGTTCGTTCGCGTACTCCTCCGAAACGGCTTGACTGATTCTTATGAAATTTTGTTAGCATATTGAGCAGGTCTAAGAATCGGCCAACATCTATTATTCATATCCCTTTGTGATAAGAGTTGTCCACATTAAATTATATGATTAAATAACGTTTGCCGGATCAGCTAGTTCTATGAATTAATACTCTTTAAACGATTTACTTTTAGTAACTGAGGAATCCAGGATCCAATAAAGGCGTTTTATTTTCACGGGATCTTTAAAAATGTGTTCATATTGATCACTCGAGTCCTTGAGACAATAGATCATTTCGTACCAAGTTGCCTCACTGTTATCATTTTTTTGGCGTCATTAGGTTAGTACTTAAAAGTTAAACACATAGCCCTCGTAAATTCGATAATATTTTTTTACTTACTACGAGTAATCCCACAAAGCAGCCGTTGGAAATGTAACAGTCTTTGTAAACGCAAAATATCTAACGAGCTTCGTAAATGTTCCGTGACGTAATCATAACCCTTCAGCAGCCTATTTTAAACCACTATTTTATTGTAACTGGCCACTGTCACTGATTATAAACGCTGTCAACGTCGAGTACACTTTTTCAGTTAAAATTGTGAAAACACAGGGTTGTCAATCACAAACTATTAAGTAGAGATAGCCTCACCTTCATCATATAGGTATAGTATAGTAAAGTAAGTCACAAAGCTAATAATATGTATTCAGGTATGTTCAGGAGGCTCTACCTACGAATACCGCGCGTGTTGAGGCGGAAGAGACAAGGGACCGTCATAATGAGGTCTCCAGGGTTTGCACATACCATAAACTTTATGAATTAATCACTCAAAGTACCGTTTTCGCTACATAGTAACATCGGACACTTTTCTGTATAAGGTGTTCAAAAGACAAGTTCAAAGTACATAGAGATAACACATAAAAGTATGCATTTTGCATTATGAACATAAAAATATCAAGCATCTACTATTTCAGAAGTCAGAAACAGAGCGCTGAAGTTTGATGAACTGTAACTAACCTGCTTTATGTAAACATCTACCTACAAGTTGCGTTGAAATTTGAATTTTCATATTTTAAATTAAAATTTCAACGCAAGATTTTCAAGGATACCTAGTGTCAAGGGCTGAGATGAGATAGTGCTCAGAAGCAGACTGTGAGAAAATCGCATTGAGTTAAAGTTTAAGACGGAAGAGTTCCCACAGAGGACAGTGACAATGAGCTCGCTAGCTTAGGGTTGCCACTCGCAGATTTAGATATTAGCTAAAAATTTTTTTTTAATTTTGTATTTTTCCGAGACCGGTAGCGCAATGAGTGGATACGCCAGAAAACTAAGTTAAGAGATATAGTTGCAACAATAGCGAAGAA
Organism: Pyrausta despicata; assembly: GCA_963921415.1. NCBI lineage: Eukaryota > Metazoa > Arthropoda > Insecta > Lepidoptera > Crambidae > Pyrausta > Pyrausta despicata. The sequence goes on along the minus strand of OY992852.1, from coordinate 11,335,784 downwards.
GAAATGGGCTTGGGCTGGACATATAGCCCGAATGGCAAACGACCGTTGGCCAAAAAGAGTCCTGGAATGGAGACCTCCTAAAAACACGAGAGGAAAAGGACGACCGCCCAAGAGATGGACTGATGATATCCGACGACACGCAGGACATGGTTGGATGACACGGGCACAAGATCGCCAGTCATGGCCGAAAATGGAGGAGGCCTACGTCCAAGACTTGACAAAATTGAGCTGATGATGATGATGATGATTTGACATGAAATCGTGCTCAATCTTGTTGCATTGTTTACGAGTACCTCACAAGTATGGCGATTAACCAAAAAAAGGGCTGTGTATTTGGCTGCAATGGAAATAAAATAAAAGCTAGAAAAAAACAATGTTTACACTGCATTAGCATTTCACTATTTATTTATATCAGATTGTGTAACAAACAAAGACCTTTATTGTTTACCCGTGATAATAAAAAATCATATTGTCACAATGGGCTTAGTTATGTTTCCTATGAACGCATTACATTTTTTGAGCCGCGGGGTGGCGGGCAAATAATAGGGTACATAAATCGTAAAAACGCTTAGCGGAATCGTTTAATATTTGCCTAATACACGTGTGTGGAGACTGAAGGATTATTTGGATTGATTTAGATAGAGAATTAAAAAAATATTTATAATATCTACTAGCTGACCCGGCGAACTTCAAATGATTGAACAATGTCATCGAATGACATTGACATTAGTTACGCGCGTTTTTTAAAATATGCAAAATTAAAAGTATATTTTTCAATATTTCTGAGAGATTTTCTTAATATTTTTTCCGTAAGAACCTTCTCCTAATAATAACAAATACAACAAAAAAAGAATTAGTGAAATCGGTCCGGCCATTCACGCGTGATGCCGTGACCAAGGAAAACGGGTTTCATTTTTATATTTATAGATTTCCTTATTTTGTGAGCAAATGATTCATTATTATCATATCAAAATAATACAGGGACTAAGAAGCAATGGTAAATTAAGACGTCAAAACAAAAGAACTTCAAAAATCAAAAAGTATATTTAACGACACAACACAGTTTGATAAAAAGTTGCATTGTTTATCAGTGTCTAATATACAGAGTCACGAACCGTTTACATTCACAATATTTATTTATTTAAAACTTTATTGCACAGGAAATGTAGAAAGGGTGGGCCTAATGCTAAAAGCATTTTCTGCCAGCCAACCTCAAGGTCATGCAGAAAGAAGGCGAAAATAAAATGAGAAAGGTTAATTGTGATGTGTGAGGAAAACATAATATATAGCTATAATATCAATAAAGAAGAGTAAAGAAATAAATATCAATCAATTAATTAATATGGATAACAAATATATAAATATATAATACATGCAATTTATTCATTTAGAAATTTTAGAAGTTAATTATACACAATACTAAGTTCATTCTAAGCATATGGACGAATACGCGTAAATGAACCGCGCCGCGCGTCGCCAGCCCTAGCGCAGCCGTCCCAACACGTTTCAGGGCCATGAATTATGGCCCGGCCCGATGTGACTTTTCAATTTGAAATCATCAACCTGGAATTAATTTCATTTTTGAACCCCATTATTTCTGTTATCTACACGCGAAATCGCACAATATGCGGACTGAAATTATTGCCGCATCGACAAAAATATTTTGCGGCCGCGTAACGCGACACACGAATATCGGTAATTTAATTCTGTTCCGTTTTTGTAACGATCACCAGTTATTGACTGCTAGTTCGAATGTGGACAGCGATTTAATGAGAATAAAATCAACAGATTACATTAAGGTCTACTCGGGCGGTGATTTATTCATTCGATGCGAGTGCATTCACTATCGGATTTTCGGAAACAGTACCCGAAAGATACTGATCAAAGTTAAAATATAACAAGGTCTTATTTTTGTATAAATATAGGTCTACAATGTCCTTAAAAAATAAATAAGACTTTTAAATAATTTAAATTCTCATTTTTAAGAAGTGAGATTGTAAGAAATCCTCTGTCAACTAATAGGTGGCAACTCCGCTTAATGAATCTGTCACTGTACCAAAAAAACTTCCGGACCCAGTGTGTGTAGGACACAAATCTGTCATTGTGAAAACCCAAAGCAAGTCCCGTTGGCACTATTCATAGTCCAAGAAGTCTGTGGTGTTGACGAGGCAACCAAAATAGACGTAGCACCAATAAATTTCATTGAAAATAACGCACCAACGTGTAGATCTTAATTTTTTTAACCGGCTTCTAATGTAGCAATCGAGGGTGACTAATTTTTTTTTCTATTAGACGCGCCGTCGTCTCGGGTCGTTGACCCTGAATTCTTTCTTGTGATTTAGTGATGCGCGTTTTTACGAACCCAAATAGTTACGCGGTCGTCGTGAAATGCTCACAATTATAAACATGCGTTAATCTTATTCATGTCGCATTATGTAATGGCTTTAATAAATCCGTCGCGGACCACACACATTTTCATTGAAGCAAAATGTGGAGTCATGTAATTAGACACCGCGCAAACACAAAATATCGTTGCATAGCCGAAACAACGCTAGCCAAACAGAACACTGCAAAAAGGCGCTCTCGAATCCCAGCAGAGGAGCATTATAACAAAGCTAATATTAGACAATCATTTCCTGTCAAAAGGGTGGGCGCGGGGGGTTTGTCATCCCCACCCGCCACCCTCCATGGAAATAACTCCTCGTCTTCAGATTCTACCGTGTTCGAGTGTGAATCTGATTTTTTTTGTGTTAGTGTGATGAATGGATTTTTAATATCCCCACAGACGGGTTTAAAAGGGACGCTTGCTTGAAAAATGCTTTTCTAAATGCAATGCCTTCGTTGAAAGCGTTGGGTTTCAGTGATTAATACCTATTGTGTTAATGGAAAATGTAAATGATAGATGGCCGAGCTCGAAAATTGAGCTGAAAGACTTCATAATGAAAAGCATTGTTGTAATATGCATGTATAAAAGCCTGAACGAAGCCGGCTTTAACTACATAAATATGTCAGTATTTTATATGGTAGTGTTTTTTTCTCGTCTAGTAAACACCCGTATTCATGTTTTGAAATTGATATTTTTTATATAAAAATCATCAAGGTGACAAAAGCGTTGCATACACATAAGGCGACGTTTTCCATCGCGTTTACATCACAAATTCCATTTATCGATCTATGACGCTCCGGTTCACACATTGTTTTAACGTTTGTACCGCCACAAAAAACAGTGCAAAATAAATGTAGCCGTCATGTCGAAAGTATAGTAAGGACAAGCAACAAGACATCAGCATCCAAAGACGTCTCAATACACGTCGGGCCTTACGTACCGTCGGCAAAAAACGTGCCGACCGCTCTCACGGCACGACTCTATTACGAGTCGGCCGCGAATAAATAAAACATGACGGCCCTTCTCACGTACATATAAATATAAACCATACTCGACGAACGAACCGAAGTAAAATAACCGATCCCGATCCGGCGTCGGATCACTGAGACGCTCTCTCGAAGAAAGTAGAGCTACAAATATTAATATTATAATGTTTGCGCTTTTGATTCGTATCTATGAGCTTTCAAGTGGGCGGTTTACGCTTTCATTTGTCAAGATTTCGATCGGTTCAACCTCGTGATACGGAGCTGGTTGAAAAATAAAATAAAACGAACACAGATGTAACGCTCGTGGAAAGATTTAAGATACAATTAGCGATCACATAATTTTGAACGAGTGTTTCAACAAGACATACACTGACTACAACATTTAAGTCGAGTTTGCAGTTGTTAACTCGGGTGGCTTATTAACATCTGACGGTAGGGTTGGTCACTTAACTTAAAAACACACCCCTCCACCAATCCGCACTGAGCCCGTATGGTATGCTTGGTGGAGTATGGCTCATAGTTGAGGAGAGGCCTGTGCCTAGCAGTGGGACTTATATAGGCTGATGAGATTGCATTAATACGGAATAATTGCATTTCTAAGAAGAAAAAAATAGTAGATAATGTTATCTACCATTCATACATATTCGAGTGCTAACGGCTTTTGGCGTCACATCACGTCGACATTTGGACGTCACTAGTCAAATATGGGACGGGTGAACTAAAAACAGTCTTACAGTTTCCTTGCACTGTGTGTGGTTCGCATAGGCGACCTAATAGACCGGCCACTCTTGCGCATACAACAAAAAGCAAGCACGCAGCATCGATACATTAACGGGCCCGTCATACTTGGCACCGCGCAGACCCCGCCCGCTGGCAGCCGCACTCCACGCATCACAAAACCACGATAGTGATGGATAAAACACGACAATCAACTGTCGATAGAAGAGAATGCGATGACGCATTTAGAGCAATCACTCATCGTGAGCGTGCACACGAAAAACTGAGCGTTGACGATACTGTGTCAGTACGACGTGAACAATAAATCAAAATTCGAACAATAAAATCTGTGTTGTGAAACACGAACGATGTGAAAATACGCGTGAAGATTTCTTCTCGACAATTTCGTTTTTTCAATAATCTCCCATAGTCATTACATGTTCAATTGTGCCTAATATGATCACTCGAAAGTACACGGATGATCTATTGGTGATCGTTATCGCAATTGTATCGAAATTTGTATCATCATGATTGATGTTTAATTGAACGCCAAAGCGTCTTAGTTCATCACTAGCTGGCCCAGATTGTCTGATGTTTTTTTGCTGCTGTCCGAATATTTTTCGATTGTTTTTTCCACTTTCGGCCACAAGACGGATGGCAACAGCGGCAGAGAATTCAAATCACAATAGCCGGTACAATCCACCGATGATCCCTGGCCGTTGCGAATGGCACGCAACGGCTTTAATCCCCGGCTTGTCCACTTGGCACTCAATAACTTTTGCTGGTAGCAAGTGGCATTATAATTTGTGAGCTCCTTCAGAAACAATGTTGATTAATTAATTGGATTGCGCCAGTGGATATCATCTAATCCCAATAGACGAAACAAACTCGTAATTAAATGTTCTCAGAATAGTATCTAAAAGTAGCAGGGGAGATGACTTTCAGTTCGAAAATCTTTGTTTAGGTTTCGTGCAGCTAAAGGTGTTCGGTAGCCATTAAATTTTGAACGAAGGATCTGTTATGACAAGGCTATACAAGTGGTGGCACATTGTGTCAGGGAGGATATAGTGCAGGGCGACAAATATTTATTTATTTATAACATTGAGGGGCAGTAAATTAGCAGTGAATTTACGGCGCGGCGGAGGAGTGATCTCGCGCAGTTTATTTTCGGCGCGAGCGCATGATTTAAACAGTTCCCAGCGAGTCGTTAGAAACTGAAACCGAACTAAGATTTGTGGTCGAGGAAGTGTAATATAATATACTAACCGATACCGTGTTGTAAGAGCTAATCATACATGAGCTATGGTGATTGGTTGTGTAGAGATATGGTGAAATGAATTTCTCATTCAAACCATAATTTATTAGGACTGAAATCTCTAAAGTATAAACTTTTCATTTATCAACCGACTTACGAAGTAGTAGTTTATTAAAGTAAATAAGTTTTTTTTCATGTTAATACATAATATTCATGATTGTTGCCTGTACTCACCTCAGCAGACTGGGGTACTGCCAACTGCCCGTCACCCTATTCTTAGCTAGCCATTACTCCCTTAGTCCATTTGCTAGGCTAGAACTGTTAATTCCGATCTTCTTTGATTCGCATATATTTCCTATGGTTTATTAGACTATCAAAAATCGTTTTATTCAATTTAAGAGCTATTCATCCTATAGCACCGTTATCTCGCCGTTTCTAAGTCACGAAAACCACATTCGTGTTCATTTTATTCTATACGGATTACGTGACCTTAATCTCTTTATCTGCCAGATTTCGTCTGAGATACTTTCTTCGAATTAGTCGTTCAGATGCTATTTAATAAATAAATAAAATAAATATACAACAACATCACATACATTGATCTGACTCCGTGGTGAGTAGCTAAAGCACTTGTGTCACAGATATCAGAATCAACAGTGATATTACAAATAAACTTAAATAAATACATATAATACCCAGGCCAGTACAAACAGACATGTTCGTGCACACAAATGTTTGTACAGTGCGGGGATCGAACCCGCGACCTCTTGGTTAATAGTTAACTTCTTGACCGTTACACCAAAGTGGTCGTCATATTTTTAATAAATTATACTTTGCCGAAACAGTCTTGAATCCTATTGGCATATGACGAACAATAATTATAGCATGATCTTTTTACAAGCTACTTATCGACGTTGAAATAGTCCCATTTATTCGTATGTCTTGATATGACTAGTTTAAATGCAACTTTAACATTAGTACTCCATTGACATACTCCAAGTAGCAGCCATGGAATAAATGAAAGTGTTATGGCGTACCTTAATGTAAGCCAAACGTTGTAAAATGTGCAATTAAATGTTAATGCAGAAATTATTACCATAGAAAAACGACGCTATAGCCCATTGTCTCCTTAGCTTAAGCAAACTAGGTGATAATTCATGCTCCCTCAATCGTAAGATGTTAAATAATTCTGACGTTGTAACAATGACAAATTGCTAAAAAATACAGCAAATTGGTGTGTAAACGTGTAAATTAATAGTAATGATGGCCGATTATGACGGACAACCTGTGGACTGTTAGTTGTTTGGATGAACGTCACCGATGGCGGTTAAAACGCTAGTGCATAATATACAACACCTGTCCACGCAAATAGATGGGACAATGTTAACATTTAAATAGCGCCATTGAAAATTATTGAATCGCTCGCAACTGTTCCGCCATTTTGTGATGATATTTTATTAGATTCTGCACTACGATGTTGTAAAAAGGGCAAAGAGTTCTATGGTGATGTTAAGAATTCGCGGAACGCTGTATGGAATTTAGCTAAAGTTGTTATTAAACATTCTTAGATCAAAACTGTTTGAGTGATATTTAAGCAAGACTTTTAAATGTTTTTTTGCAATGACATTGTTTTCGAAAAAAGTGTTCTTCTAAATTAAAATTCAAATGAACAATTAATTGTTAATCAACTAGGAGCCAACGAAGAAATCCACATTAGAATAGATACAGGAACAGTATACGACAAAACTGGCGAAATACGTTGTCATGATTGCTTTCGAAGCACGAAAGGCGTTTATCAAAAGCAGCAGCAGCGTTCAAAGCTATTGTGCTTGTAACACAAAAGAATATTCTAGCAAATTCTGGAGCGGGCGCGAACACAGTGACACGCTATCGTCGGGCCACGTCCGTACGGCATAAATCACGGTGCGCCTTGTTTTACCAATAAAATTGATTCTTTCGCGACACACGAGCGAACTTGAACGTTAGTTATTTCCAGCTGAGTTCTGGTAACGGAATTCTTGCTTGCTACTATAAACATTTAAGAGAACACACCAGACCGTACTTTCATCGTTTTAAACAACGATCCAGATAATAGGTACCAACCATACAAAAACTGTCCAGGAAAGATCATAATTCTTTAGAAAATTAAACGCCCCTTGGAAATGCCGATCACATAAACATCAAGAAACGCTGTTGGTTTTTGCTGATCATCTACAATGCAGGTTATAAACATGAGTTCTTTATGGCGATTTCGTGGTAACTGCTGTAGTTCGAATAATTATGAATATTTATCAATTTTCAAAGTTAATATTCATTGTCAGCATCGCTCATACAAAAAAAGTTAATTTGCAATATCATGCACAACCTTCCTTCAAAGTTATGCCAATTTGATCGTTCTCGTCAATCGATAAGTTGTATTCCTTTAGGTTGATAATATTGACCTTCTCAATGTTATTTATTGCTTTGATATCTATAGCTGATTTAAAACCGTTTACTTTTTGTTACTTTTTAGAAATAAATGTCGGCTATATATTATCATCGGCTCATCGAATTAGATCATAAAGATGGATGATTAAAAAAAGGATGTTTTGGAATTGCGAATTATACGGTCAAAACATAAATCAAGATATTGAATAGTATCGCCCTTGCACAGACTACAGATCTGATAAAAGAGAACGCGTGCCATTCACATCATCAATGAAATCGAATGACACTGTCACCCTAAACGATAATGATTAATCGAGTATCTATATAACTTTCGATCTATTTACAATTGTATATAGTGGTTAATGGAATATTAAAATTACATATATCTTTCTGTGGCGTTATATCTGCATCAAATCTGCATTCATTATTGCGTGTATCGGTTTCACGGCTGTTTTGATTTTTACAATTCACGATGGGAAATCTATTTTGGGGAGTTGGGAACATTCAGACCTGGTGACGTCTAATAAATTCTGCTCGCGTTTTGTTTTTATTTCGAATCACCTTCCTGTTTAGTATTTGTACCTACATTTTCATGGGATGGGGCTTTATTATTTATTATACGGAAAACAGAGCAAACTAACCAAAAGTGTCCGCAGTACGGAAGCAGCGGGACACAACAAAACAGAGCGGAGTAAAGAAAATAGGACGTGTGTTCGGACAATAAAGCTGTGGAATTGGCATCATCTCATTATTTTTCGTCAATTAGTGACTGATTATTAATCAATTAATGCTTACCGTGCTAAGTATTTACCACCGATAATGATTGTAACTTCCACTTTCTGTTCGAGTAAAATTTTATTTTTTGATCTTAAATTTTTGTAGTAAGCGTTGATTCTCTATAATTTCTTCTCCACACAGTTTTTATTCGCTTCAGAGAGAGAGACAGATATATCCGAAAAGGAAAGCGTGACAGGAAAACGGGACAAAAAGTGTGAGTGGCGCGTACTCGCATTCGAACTCCCGGGGGTTGCCCTAGCACAAAGGTTTAGGGTTAAGCGATTCTGAGTCTTATCCTTATCAGGGTAAGAAATAGGAGTTGATCTGTTAAAAGCTTTCTAGGTACATCTGCGCTTTGCGGAAGTTCTACTATTCGTTTAGTTATAACATAAAGTTAGGTATGTATGAGTATTTTTGTGTTAGAGTTAAATATTTTTGGTATGTATGTAAACTGATTTCCTAACGCAATGTTTTATATCTAACTAACTTAACAAGTTATTATACCATTGAATTAATCAGATTAGTTGAGTAAATACTTAGTAGTTAGTATCTGAACTATCGAAGTCATAAATTGTCAATGTATATTTATATGTCCATTAAAATTAATAATCCATTTAATGTCCTTTGTAATAGGTACTTACGAAACTGTGTGTTAATTAACCCATTCATCAATTAATTGAACCATTAACCGATACCTAGTCATATCAACGTTTTGCAGTAAAATAGTAAGATTAAATGGGTTAAAGTTAAATAACTTAGTTTAATTCGGCTGTTACTTAATGAAGATTTTAGTAAAGTAAATTTAATATATTGCGAAAATTGAATTCAAAAAATACAAACTACTTAGCAATAATCCGAAAGGCAAGCAGTCATAAAGCTAAAAGTTTCTCCAAGCACATATGTAGCCGTTTCGTACTTTTTGCCAGCATTTTCCATTTCCACTATGTAAAGCGAAAGCTACTTTCTACGGCGACTTTTTTCGAACAGAAAAGCTGCGCGGAACTGTGGAAAAATAATAAAAAAAAAACAATGAACGCAGAGAAATGGAAATAAAAATTTGCTTTGTCATAAATCATGTAATGCTTCCGGGTGGTTGGTTCACTACAAAGAAAGTTGTATCAATGTTACGAAGGTTTTACTGGACTGAGGAAATAAGAAAGAGAACTAATTAGTTTGCTTCCGATCGTTCGCTATGACAATTCAGAATCCGCTGTCTGATTACCGAAATTCGAGAGCGTTTTTTGCGTTCGGGGAAATTGTTTGCCAGAAATTCGACAAAGATTTAGGAGGATGAAAATGGGACTATACAATCTGGAACTATGGGCATTGTGAGCGAACGGAAGAGCTTAACGCATCGCTCGACGCAAATCCCAAGCGGAAAGATTCCATTAAGAAAATCAAAAAAGGTCTGCTCTGTTCACAGAACGCGACTATTTTCATTTAGCAAAAACAACCCATAAATTGTCATCTTAACGAGATTTCTGTTTTTGCAGCATTCGCACCCTCGAGTGTTTGGTGAGTAGCAGTTCGGTAGTGGCCTTGTGTACGCGAAATATTTGCTACACACGTTTTCTGAATTAAGAATTAATTTCAGCAATAACCGCTAGAAGAAGCAGTAAAAGATATGTGGTTAAAAGTTTAGATGTACTTAGGTACCTATCGCAATGTAAAATCACCAGGATTTGTAAATATTACGGCAAGCATTTTCTCACCCTATAGATTGAAATCGAGAATTCGACTGAAATCAAGTTCAAATTTAAGATCATCGTTGATGGTAAAATATCTTAAAACATTTATGTCAAATTATTTCGTTTACGAAATGTTAATATCACGAATACTTTAATTGAAGTACATACAGCCACATAAATGTTTTTATTTAGTTTATTATTAATTTGCAGGAATACATACTTAACTGAAAAAAAATCTACTTTATGTACAACTAGTAAAGTATGGCAAAATACTTTTTTGGACATTTAAGACATTATTTTTGCATATTTTAAAATATTATTGATGTTAATATGATTTTTTGTCGTTCCTTTAGTATCCATGTACTCGCATGGTACAACAGCAAAACGAAGGTTGTGCCTCGTTTGTGTGACCTGAGGCTACGAAATATTTAACATTTTTATTTGTGCTTTTGTCACTAAATATTTACATAAGCTCTGTACGGTATAGTGTTTACACTGAAAGATAAAACACCACATCCATACCCCTTCAAACATCGACGGCAGACGCATGCGCGTTGGCTCGCAAAACGGCGCGCGCGTCACACATCAGACGGTGCGCGCGAGTGCGTGCAACTGCAGTTATTTATCGCGAGTTAACTTCATACCACCTTGCACTTGAGGGTTAATTTCATAGAAAGCGCGTAAATAAGTTACACTTCAAACTTTTTTATAGTGTGATATGATAATGCATTGTCCGTTGGTGCTAAAAAAGTGCTAGCTTCTGGTAACAAGGTATGGTCAGAATTGATGACCATTTCTATTTGTTTTTAGACATATGGTGTCTACCTTCACTATGCCTACAATTTTCTCAAAAGAAATTCTGCCTGCACAATTTCTCTATCGATTGGTATCTTAGATAGATACTATTAAAATGTAAATGTGTAGTGAATGTTCAACACACTTTCAATACTACTCTTAGATAAAAAAAAATAGATTTACTTATGAGAAAAACAAATAAGAATAAGTTCTTATAATAGATAAGTCTATTTGTTCACTCCTCCGCTTCATATCTGATAAAAGGATCTAGAGAAAATCTTGATAAATTCTACCCACACAATAACTAAGTTATCCCTACCAAACACTTAAGAGACTACACTTAAGACAATCAAACAACTAACTAACCGTTAAGTATATAACCCAAACGAGAAACCTCTACTAGACTGCACCAAACTTGAAATAAACTCGGAATATCATAATTAAAGTGCCGTTTCACAGTTCGGGCCCTGTCACGTGATACCGTTGCCCAAATTATCCGGGCCGCGTGTCATCTTGTCCCAATCCAATATGGCGCCATAAATCCTCCACGGAGGGGGGTGTGGTGGGGGTACGTCACTCAAACTTTCTCTGTACTCCGTCTTACGTTCTCTCGTCTCGGTCTAGGGGTGGGTACGGATAGAGGCGACATGCATTTTTCATTTTGTTTTCTATTTGTGACCGGGTTGGTTAATTCATTCGTGAATTGGTGTGCGATTGTGTTTAACGGGAGTGGGAATTGAATGGAATAAATGCGGACACGGTTGTTCCGTTTACAGATTGCAATATAAAAATAAACACTGCAAGAGGATTGATTTTACTGTTTTATTTGTGTAACTTAAGTTGGTAATGGTGTAAAAAAGGCCTTTTTTATTTTATTTAGCTCTATTGCTTAACACAAGTGAAGTAAACAAAATGCACTATGCTGAAACAAAAAAAAATTAAAGCTTTTTAATTACTGATTGCTAAGTATAATTTTAGAGCAGAAACCAATTCTGCGTCACCATATTATAATGCTTAAAGAATGTACATATTTACTTCTTTTATTATTATTTTTCAAGCCTGTATCTGCCGACGCTACCCCCCGAACGCGCCGCTTCAAGGAATCCTCAGATAGAGTTCGAGCGGTAGGATGAGTAATCTCCTTTGTTTTTCCGAGAACATTGAGCCCGCGCGATTGTCGGTGTGCTTCTACGCTTTTTAACGATTACAAACATTTGCACTGACGGCTTAGGCGCGGTAGGCATTTTATTTTAGGAGAAAATGTATTTTTTATTTATATCAAAATCCGTTTAGAAAGTAAATGCTGTTAGCTCATTTTGTGTAGATAGGAACGTAACTAAATTTTTTTGAGTGATGGTAGTTGTAAATTATTTTAAACCTATGTAATGACAACTAACACATTTGTCTACCTGTGACCTCGGACCACATGAGCCTCGGACACTTAAAAGTGTCCGCAACGTCAGGTTACAATAAAATGTAAATAAATAGCGAAATAATCCGTAAAAAAGTGTACTATTTCAATTTCTACTGTTCGCGTAAACCGAAGAAACAAATATGTGACTAAAGTTTAGTCTATTAAATGAATGAAAACCACACTACATAGATACTTTGTATTATTATAATAATATAAGTACTTTAAAAAATTGTTTTATCCTGCTTGCCCACATTGTGTCTTAGTGTTTAATGATATACCTAAGCAGTACTTGTATAGTACCAATTAAGAAATCAATACTAAAAAACAAATTATTTTGATCCAACCTCAAACTTTTCACATTTATGGCTTAGAATTCAGGTAAATAAAAGCACCAACAACAAATCACGTGTATTCCAATAACATTACCCACAGCGTTTTCTATCGAAAACCACTCAAGAATCACTTATATGGCTGAAATTTCATTACTCACCGCTCCACTAATCAAATAGTAGCCCACATAATCTTGTTAAAAATCGCGTGACCAAACCCTATGTGGCTACTTACATATTAGACTTCAATATACCCCCATTCATCTCCCTGTCTTGGCTCCACAGGGGGTGACTATATTAGAAAACCTTTGTCTAAAACGCTTTGTAACGTGGCAAAGGTGATCCGGGGTAAAGCTTAGGCTCGCTCGCCACCGTAAGAGACGAGATGTGTTATGAAACACCTACCATACCTACCTAAATTCTTTTTAATTTTTTTTATTCACCCAATATTACACAGGGCACAATCGGTGACACATTTTTTTTAAATTCCTGACATCTAGGTGTACCTGAAAATACCCCTTGTATGTTCCGCGACTATTTGCAGTTTTCGAGCTATGCTTTCCTTAAATAAAATTTGAAAATTGCGATTTGACCCACTTAATTTTTTTTGAAAGTATGCATCTTTTTTTAAATATTTCATTTTCTAAAATAGACCTTTTTGCCATTATCATAGTGTACCTAAATATGAACCGAAAGTAGAAAAAAATCAGGTGAAAGCGAGTCCCAGTACAATTTTCAACTATGAATTATATTTTCATGACTTATAAATAATTTTACAAATTTAAAATTTTTATTTAAAAAAAACATACTTCGAAAACTACTAAAAATCGCGAAACATAGGTACATGGTGTACACCTAGATGTCAGCAATTAAAAAAAAAGGTTTTAGTGTCACCTTTCGAGCCACCTGTATAATCATTACAGGCTGCACCTAATGCGATAATGTAACCACATTTTGCTAATTACTCATAACATAATGCACATGTACACATCTAAGGGTAATGTAAGCGTAAAATACACATAATTTGTGACCTGTTAGCTAGGCCTGGGTCTTGTTTCCGTACTGCTATAGTCACAAATTCGTTATTATACCTATTTATACTGCCTCGTTGGTGTAGTGGCAAAGTTTCTGCCTTACAACCGAGAGGTCCTGGGTTCGAATCCCAGGTCGAGCAAAAATTGTTTCTGAGATTTTCAGTCATGAATTTCTCAAAAACAGTTCGGAGTCGGGAAGTTGGCGGTGCTACACCCCCGTGCCTCGGAAAGCACGTTTAACCATTGGTGATGCGCCTGATCTCTCTCCGGTTATGTCGGATTGCCGTCTCACCGAACTTTGAGAGCGATGGAACCGTGAGTGCACCTGTGTATTGCCCTTACACTTGTGCACTATTATATCTCCTGTGTAGTTGGCTGATCTCTGTTGAGATTGGCGGCCGTGGTCGAAATCGGCCAGGAGAACTATATAATACCTATTGCCCGATTTTAACATTTCCTCCATACAGAATCAACGAAATCAGACAACTGAATTAAGATTGTGTTAGTAGATATATAGGCTAGCAGTAAAAATAGCGGTTGGTGTTTTTATCTAAGCTTCGCTTTGATAAAAATATCCTCTCTACTGCCTATCTGTTTGTCGCCGATTTAGTGGAAAACGCACTTTAAACAGGCACGTGTGTTATTTCACTTTTTACATAATCGAATGTGTGAAATTAAAATTAAATATGGTCTGAGTCTTCTCCAATCCGCACTGAGCCCGCGTGGTGAAGTATTTTCTCCGTGGAATGGTGAAGTACCACCTCATAGTTCAAGTGAGGTCTGTGCACAAAAGAGGGACTTAAGTATATAGACTGATAAGATATGGTCTGAGTTCTTATACAATGCGTAACTCAGACATTTATACAACACGAGTAGGGTAAAACCGGGATAGATAAACACTTTTCGAAATCGCTGTATAACTTCAATAATAAAAATTAAAACAATTTATTTATTAAACATTTTTTTTCTTGGGAATGTTGTCTACAAATTTATGAAAAGTATAAAACGTTGTCTTCGATATATTCAAAGTATTAGGGACTTTTGCGGAACTCTAAATTTTGTGACATCTATCCCATACGGGGGTTAGATGCCCGACCCATCAATTGCGTTTGGGATAGATGACTCACCGAAAAAATGGGCATCTATCCTACAAAACGTTTGCATTTATTTTGGCTTGCATGCTATCACTACGAGACATACAGTTGAGTCAATTAAGATAGAGCTAGAGATTCTTTTGATAGATATGAAAAAAAGTAATCGAATTTATCTGCGAAACTAATGTAAATACTAATGTAAATAAAATTGGGTCATCTGTACCACTGGGGTATCTATCTCGGCTTTACCCTAGTAGCTCACATTTGTGTAATTTCTCCAGTTAAATCACATACCTTCATTAGCCAATAACAGAACATCAAGATAACTTGCTAAAATTTGAAAAGATAAATGATTAAAAATTAGTTTATTTCCCGACCGAAATTATGATAATCATTCGAAATAATATATTGTGGCTTAAATAATTTTGGTGTCTGAATACTTTACTACTCAAGATTTAAGCATTCATAATTGAATATTTAATCTGACACGAGCAGACTCAACTAAATATAATACTTTATCAACAAAATCTAGGCAATTCAACGTTATGTAAATTACTCTTTTCAAGATAACAATTACCAAGCGTGGAATTTTTAAATACTGAATGTATCCAGCAGAAAAAAATTGGGAGCGCAAAAATATGCTTCGTAAAAACTTAATTTTAACAAAAGAAGGAATAATAAACTATCAAAATTACGCTTGTAATTCATAATGAGTATTGTTTTGTCTATGAGAATAAAAAATTTAAGAAAAAAAGTCCATTACACTAAGTCTACAAAATGATCACGAAAAGAGCTCTGTGTCTTTAAAGATAAGAGCTACGAAAACTGGCTTAATTTTTGTGTAAATCAATGCAAGGTTGTACAAGCCGGTTTGCTGTTGAAATATCAACTTTAATTCTATGAGTTTAGGGTTGATGAGTTAACAAATCCTTGGTGTTAACACGTTGGTTGCGCGTAACGGGACCACGCGGCGTTCGGTTCAAGAATTAATTATACAAACAAAGCCGCGGTATTGTTTCCGCCAAACCAGAGCTGTTTGGACATTTTGCGTAATTTCAAACAAAACATCAGCAATGACAATGGATACTTTTGTTAATACAGTTCATGGACAGATGTTTGAAATCTTTAAATTTAAAAGAATACGATTATGACTCGTGCTACGAATACTCGTAGCATTTCTGCTACGAGAAATTACAAGACGTATAAATGTTTCGATGTCTAAATAATATATCCTCAATGAATATTTTTAAAAAAACTATCTTGATTGGGATTGATTGTGATTTTATTTAAAATCTCAAATGTTAGTGTGTAATAGACCTAAGGTAGTAGAATGGATACCTAGCGTTTGTAAAAATATTGTGAACCAATAAATGATTTATTGGGATTCAGATTCTATTCTCTTTGCAAACAATCTATTGTTATTGTTTAAAAAATCTTTTAAAAAGACGATGTTTAACAAAAAATAACCAAATGTGGTCAACTATGTGTGACGCCTAATTTCCCATTGCGAACATCGCTTTTGTTTCTTTGGTAATTTATGTGGGCAGTAAAAATATGATTAGCGGCACCGCCCGAGCCGTATTGAGACGTCACACAGCGGGACTTTTATAACCTCATTTGAGCAATTCGGACCCACTTCCTCAAACCATGACCGGCCAACGTAATAAGATCTTTAGTAACATGAAACCAATTAAACAAAAGAGCTCACTTTAGATTTGTCTCGTAATCCGTAGACAGAACCGTTTGATTCCACATTTAAAATGGGTAACCACCGCTAGTTATAAACTTTATTGCAGCTGTAAACTCCGTGTGAAACTACAAACGCGTTTAGAATCAAATCACAGACACGAGCCGCCGTGCGTCGATCTAATTAAAAGTAAATGTCGTCCCAAACGAATGACACCTAAAAGCGTACCGAGAAACAAGAGGTGGCGGCTTTATAGAAAAAAGACCTAATATCTCAAATGTCAAAATGTGACATTGAGTGATTTGTAGCTAAGCTCCGCCTGTCCCGTGTTTCAAACATCACCGCTGCGAGCAGACAGCTGAGCTCTAAGCTTTGCGGGGCGCAAGCGAGTGCATACAGCTGTCTCGTTCGCACTCCGACAAACCCACTATCTCCGTCTCAGACGGCGGATAAGACTCTATCCCATTCTATAAACGGCACCTACCGAGGTATACTTACCTGAGTGCTTTTGTGTAAAAGTTCAACGCTTTTTCTAGGTGCAGTTTGTGTCTATAAGGTTTTGTGAAAAACGCATTGCACAAAGATTTAGAAATCTCATTCTTGTTCTGTGTTTAAACAATTTCTGCTTTATTCAACTTTACAGTGAATATCTCACGGTGAGTTTTAAATTTTTGAATTGATTTCCGTTCTTTTATAATATCTATTTCTTACTCATTTTCACATGACTTTTAGACTGCTGATTCTTACCTGTAACAAAGAAAGAAAATATTACACGAATGTTACGATTAAAATCAATTGTAAGCACGTAATATTTGCATTTATAATTACAAACTAGATCATAAGATCCGACGCGTCAAATGAACTCATTTAGTCCACTACAGGCTAATTGCTTATTTGGCGTCTGGTTTCAATAAACGGCTCTCTATGTTCTATGTTAAGAAGCCTTTTTAATTGCGTGCCACTAAATTATATTACTTAGCATCAGTATCAGATGGTCTCACACAATTTTACTGTGGCCCACTATAAGCTAGGCCTGTCTCTATGTATGAATAACGATTATTTTAATGTCATTAGCTAATTGCATGTTCGGAAATTGTATTACCAATACCATAGCCTACTTACCGAAATTGAATGTAACTTAATTACATTATAGTATCAAACTATTGATATGGATTAATTATTATGCGTTAATCGTATTACTCGCGCGGCATTCGCTACTATTTGTTAAGCCAGACAATTTTTTTGGTCGATTACAGTCGAGCCAGACAGATGCTTAGCTTTGTTCGCCCGAATCAACGTCTCGAGGGTCCACCACCACATAGATATAAATAGCCCCACTTTAAGTGGCAAAACATGCCGACTTGGTCCCTTCTTCCGTCCCTCTGATAACATCGCATTAGGGAACTGAAGAAAGAATAACCGCCAGCTACTGGTTTCTGTCATATTAATGTTTTTATTTGATAGTACAGTCATAAATTAAGCTTGCAGTAAACAATCTGCTGAGTGATTGATTTATATAATTTTAATTTTTACTTTTTTTAAATTATGACATAATATGTTGAGTAAATATTTAACAAAAAATCCGATACAAAGGCCTGAATATTTTCATATCGAAAGTTCAGCGAAAAATCAGCACTACTGCTTTGAGTAACGGTTCCGGATTAAGCTGGTATCCTAAGAAATGGAGCGTAATTTAAAGGGATTGCCTCTCCAAATTGGTCGGTTACCACACCCAGTGACTAATGTAATGGCTGAACAAACAGTACAGTGATAAAGAAGAGGCCAGCTCTGGGCAGCGCTGTGTGTGGCTAGAAATTATTAAGTGACTCGTTTGTAGATAGATAACGGGTTTTCATGTTATTACTTTTTATGTATTATAGCAGCCTGTTGATAGGAGGGCCACACTGAAAGTTTTTAAAATTGGCCACTAAAAACATTATATTAAAAAACGATTGTTTCTTTCTAATTTTATTGTGTATAGCTTTTATTAATTTGTTATTTGTTTTACAATTTGGCGGCAAATTAAAAATTGCCTGTGCACGGCATCATGAATTTAAAACAAGAAATTTTTCGACCAAAATTTTTTTATTACTTACATTGTCATTTAATTTAAAAATAAAGTTATGATTGACTTTTATCGGCCGAGAAGTTGCCAACTAACTGTTGGAAAAAAGATGGTGGCGTCGTTTTTCGGAAGGAAATGCCATCACGCCACAATCATCTTAGAGGATCATAAAACAAAAAATGGAGAGTGGTACACTAACAATTATTTGCCACCTATCTTGGAAAAAGTTAGAGTGAAATGACCTCGCACCAGAATTTTAAGTCACTTTAAAGTTATTATTTGTAGTTTAAACACTGACTGATGAAGATAAACACTGTTTGATGATGGATTGATTACACTGTTTGCTTATGTAATAAAAGTCTATTTTCTAGTTTAATACCGAAGATTTTCATGTCAATAACAATTCCACTTATTACTTAATTAAATCGTCACTGGTTTCAATACTGTTAATGTAATATAAGCGTTATTTACATTTTTTGATTCTCCTTCTCAATTCTCCTTCATCGCGGAGATTCCTTATCTTTAAAATGGTTTAATGGGTTAGTCTGTGCATCCTAAGCTTTCAATTTATTCCCAAAAATAAAATAATAACATCGAGGAAATCGTTTTATGGAGCCGAGAAAGCAGTGACTGCGTTTCGAAAGGCGGTCGCAGAGACACCTGAGGCCGAATAGGCAAAACGATTTTCTCAGTGGTTCCATCAAATGCAGCGAAGTATTGGTGTCAATAGACGATATTTTAAAAAGTTATAATAAAACTTATAACTTGCTAGTTTGCTTAGTTTTTGATTTTCCAAGAAATTTTAATTTGACCCTGGTATTAAGTCGCATACGCAACGAGACAATAAATGTTTAATTTACATATTTCACTGGAACATTTTTTTCTTTTGGTTTAGAGATAATTTAAGTATGCTGTTGCCTGCATTGAAATCCAAACCATTATTTTTCGTAAATGCCTTATGTTATATTTTGCCGAAAACTTTGAACTTTTGAATAGGCTGACAATTTTAAATAAACTATAAAAATATAATAATTTCAGACTTTGTTCATAATAATAATAGGTGAAATGTCCAATGATATTATATAATTAAAACAAAATTTGATTAAATTCAAATTAATAAAATATAAAAACACAAAATTATTTTATCAAATTAGCGAAAGTTTGTAAAACTTTCGTTAATTTGATCTTATTCACCATAATTACAAAGGAACTGATCGTATCGTGGCAAATTATATCGCATCGTCTGATCAGCGAACACGTCGTAATTCTAAGGAAGTTCGTAGCAATTTGTGGAGGCGATTTTTTTGCGTCAATTAGCATTGAATCCGAAATACGTAACGGGAACCTTTGCTTTAAGGTGGTTGGCAACTTGAGCAAGGATAGGTAGCGAATTAATTGAATGCGTTTTTAGTTCCAATAATATAAACTCTTTTGCAAAAAAAACGGGCACTTTAGATTTTTTCCTCTACTTTAATGAAGAAGAACAAGAAATAGGTTTTATTAATTTGACGATGTATTGGCATGTTATTTGAAGCATCCTGGCATGATTCTTTACGTTCCAAATTTAAAATTTGAAATTAATAAAAGAAAAATAATGATTATTGTGGATTATTCTAAAATTGCTTTACTAATGGCGCGAATTGCTGAAACGATTTTTAACTGATTACGATATTTTAAAACTTTTTGGACATTTTCTGCAAATTAAACAATTTAATCTTTATTTTTACATTAAATACCACTTTTTGATATGAGTGATGAAGCGATAAGGGCCGGTAAAATTATAGCCCTACTTGAAGAAGGTTGTTCGCAAACTTACGTGTCTCAGCGGCTAAATGTGAGTCGTTCAACTGTCCAGAGGACTTGGCAACGGTATCAAGAGACCGGTTCGGTCAAAAGAAGACCCGGTTCGGGAAGAAAACGATGCACAGAACCAAGAGATGACCGCTTTTTGGTGAGTCAGGCGTTGCGGAATCGTAAGGCGTCAAGTGTGGACCTGAAGAAGAGCCTTGAAGAAGTAAGAGGAGTAGAAGTTAGCTTGTGGACGGTCAGGAGGAGGCTTTTGGCTGCCAATATCAGGAGTTACCGCCCAGCTCGGGGCCCTAAATTACTCCGTGAGCACCGTGTTGCTCGACTTCAGTTTGCTCGGAACTGTGCTTCATGGACTCTGGAGGACTGGAATAAAGTATTGTTTTCTGATGAAGCTAGAATCTCTTTGTGTGGAGAGGACCGACGCCGGCGAGTGCTGCGAAGACCACGGGAACGCTATGCGGAAGTGTGTTTCGAAGAAATCACTCCTTATGGCGGAGGCTCCGTTATGTTTTGGGCAGCAATTAATTCGACGGAGCGTACGGAGTTAGTTTTCATAGAAAATGGAACATTAAATGCACATCGGTACATAATGGAAGTCCTAATTCCATATGCACAACCCACATTGACTGCACTTGGGGAAGATTCCATTTTTATGGACGACAATGCTCGCTCGCACCGTTCTGGCGACGTGGAAGCGTACATGCAAGAAGTTGGGATCCGTCGTTTAGATTGGCCAGCTCGAGGTCCTGACCTCAATCCAATTGAGCATGTCTGGGATGTTCTAAAGAGACGTGTAAGATCAGTGCAACCTGCTCCACAAAACATCAGGGAGCTAAAAAGAGTCATTGCAGAAGAGTGGGAACGAATTCCTCAAAACGTTATTAAAAACATCGTGGAAAGCATGCCCAGAAGGATTCAAGCTGTGATTTTGGCAAGAGGAGGTCACATTCGGTATTAGGTTTTTACATTTGTAACTTTATTTAATTAAAGAAAGTAAAAAAAAATCTTATCTTTATTGCCGACCACTTCTTATTGTTTTGGCGTGTACATCGGTTTTAAAGAATCCATCGTTTTTTTTTTCTTTTAGTTGCCCGAACTCACTTCACGCGCATTAATTTACACGATTATAAGTATACAGACTACGTCAAAGAAATAAATTTCATTTAATTAACTCAAATCGACCTTAGAACGTAAATTTCCTTAGGTGCCCGTTTTTTTTGCAAAAGAGTGTATATAATAGAGTTAAAGAGGAGTTTAATATTTAACTAGTATTTAAGTGAGCCGAACGTATGATGGAATTATCAGCTCGGCAAGTAGAATTTATCAATGTAAATTATTATATTGCAAACAGTATGTGTGTATGACTTGCATAATGCCGTAACCAGAATATTGCTAATCTCAGTAGGATTACGTACCAATTTAGAACAATGACGACATCGGAAAAGGTGTGGGCGGGAAATGAGAGGCGAGTGTGTACTATGCCTTACTTTGTAATGTACAGAGCAACAGCATACCTGGCTTCTCATATTCATTGCAACATCGCTCTTATAACAAATACTTAAGCTGCCGCAGTGTTCACCTTGATGTGCTGTCGATTGTACTTACTTCATAGTATGACCACCTTTTCAAGTAGGCAAAATGACGTAACCAATTTGGACAACCTAGTTTATAGGCGGACAGTTCGACCTTAGATATTGCAATATAGAGACACCCCACTAAGCTCGTATAATGTCATTGCCGTTTATCTACTTTGCTGTAGAAGTATACTTTTCCTCTTAAATATTACCTAAAATCTTTTATTTTCTTCATAAAAAAGTCATAAGCCTCAAAATTATGTTTTTTTTTAATTTAAAGTAGATATACGCAATGAATGTGTTAATGTTAAGAATATTATATGGCAGACACATAATATTTCTTATTTATTTCAATGCCCTCCTGTCTGCTTGAGTAGGTATAGTTTTAACTGGATTGTTAATTATCTAACAGTAAAGAATATTTCAGCAACTTGTAACTAAATAGAGAATTAGACGGTTCCATAGACCATTTTCAGCTGTCTGAATATTTTCAATATAGTAACTGAGCCTCGAATAGTTTGTTTCAATTTTAGGCAAAAACAACATGTCAACAGTACCACTATTTCTAAGCAAAGCTCTACACTTTTCAAATACTACTTAAAAGTAATTACACAGCCAAAAAAATGTATAATATGTTTGCGGTTTGTTAGATCGACTCTGGCGATATAAGGGGCTGTATTCTGGCTGTGTGTGTACATACAAAATGTTATATAATTTTGTTATATAAGTTTGCTCATAATGTATACCTTTATATTGTATAAGAAGAGCGAGGTCTCCCGCCACAGGTACCACGAGTACTTACTGGGTAGATCCTAGCCTCCACATTGTTTACGATTTAGTACGTTAACGAAATAAAATTGTAACCCTATTTATTGCAAATAAATATATGATTATGATTATTATGATAAACAATTTTTAATTTATTTTATTTTTAACAGCACCGCTATTTCTAAACGAAGCTTTACACGATTCCATTACTGCTTGAAAAGTAATTACATAGCCAAAAAACATAAACCATAATATGTTTGCGGTTTGTTAGATCGACCGTGGCGATATCAGGGGCTGTATTCTGGAAGGCAAATGACGCCACTCCTTTGTTTTAGAAAATATTTTTGTCGGAAAATCTTCACTGTGAATCAACCAACTTAATCTGGGTCCATTGGATTGCGAAGCCACGCGATGCGTTTGCGCTAGAAAGACATTAGCAGAGCCATTAAGTTACTATTCTGTACTGTTCTACAGAATAAGCCCCTCATTGTTTACATTCGCAGTTAGAAGTGGAGTACTTAGTACTCAAAATTTGAGTCATCTACAGAAAAAAAACAACTTCCTAAAGCCTTTCGTCGAAGATTTCGATTGATATACATAGTGGACCCCCAGCACCGCTCAATACCACCTACGAGTACATGTTTGTACCACGCAATTACTAATTTTTGAAACAGGTGGGTATGCGTTTAAGCAACAAAAAGTATTATTATGTCCACTCGTATTTTTACTTGATGCATATCTCTGTAAACTATGGGTAGGTTACTACATACTTTACTAATTGCTGTCATCTCGTAAAGTCAGCATAAGTCCCTAGGTAGATAAAGGCTGACTTGAAATTTGAAGGTTACAAAAGCCATAGACAATGTATACTCGTAAATAAATAAATGTGAAGACTGAGTAGTAGGTATCACCTGTCTTTAAAAATCACGAAAACAAGACTGTTCAGGTTTAAGAAAGTTACAAGGATATTAAAAGCACCACTTCATCGTTAATTAACCACACAGTGGCAGAAAGTGATAACTAATAAATAACGTAACGATTTAGGTCACTTTTGGATTTGAAAGAACAAAAAAAACAAAGACCTAATGGATTTAAATGGAAATGTCTAGACGGAATAAATTAAGTTAGAGAAAGGACCAATAATGTATTTTTTTCGGACGAAAGTGCTTTTTCGGGGCTTTTGTTTGTCTCCAAAAAGTGCGTTGCGTAACGCCTGACAATGTGACGTTGCCTTACTCAAAGGAGTAGGTATGAGTAATTTTAAATGTACCAGTGGCGTCTTTTTCCAGCGGCCGGAGATAATTTATATAGATACTGTTTTGTAGCACCTCGATTGAGAAACGTTAGGTTAAAATTGTTCTAACCAATATCGGAGCGGAGATATGATTTTCTCATTTGTTCTTTTTTTTAATTTTCTACAAATAATTCAAAAAATTAAAAAGAATCGCCACTCTAACTACTCTGTCTCCGTTCCTAATAGCGAATTCCGTGCACACAGCGATCGAGGGCCCAATTCTGTAGGCGTTAAATCCACTAATACATTTCGCCCGCCGACACCGCGCAAAAATCAGGGCAAGCCGCGTCGCCCCGCATAGCAAGCAGCCTGACCGACGATACACCCTGTATATATTTATAAACAACTTTAGCTTCGCTACCCGGAATCCCAGGGTTCGTAGGTTTGTACACGTGTCGGGTTTGAGCGAAATTTAAACGTTTGCCACCTGAAAAAGCTATGTTATAGTTCGTACTAATGAAAGCGTCTTAACAGACATTTATGAAAGTTTTGTTATCCGTATAAAATATGTATATGTATATATAAATACCGAAAGACTGCCTACCGAGCCAATTCGGGTAAAATTTGGTACGCATATAGAGTGGACCTTAGGAACCGACATGGATAGTGTTTTACCCGGAATTACCGACTTCCATGCAAACGAAGCCACTGTCGGAAAGCTTGTTTAAAAATAAATAAATGAAAAAAAAACTATGACTCGGTTTTGCTAAAATGTCAGTTTAAATATTTCAACAACAAAGACTGCTATTTACCTACATAAAACGCGCTAAAGACGGCTTTAAAGAGCTCTAGCTTCCCGCGAAAAACTGACCATTGACACGTCCCCACGTAGCTCGTTAAAATTTTCCTACGTCTCTTTAACGACTGACATAAAAATATTCGTAACGCTCGACAAATTGAGTGATGTCTTAATAAAAATATCTAAAACACAGCTGTGAGGAAAAACAAAAAGCGAGCGGCGCCTTATTAAAATGAATTTACAGCAGCTATAAACGTATGAACTTCTGTAAAACTGTATCATCACCATAGTAACTACTCGTATTTTGGATGCAGAATATTAAATCGTGTAACGGTATTGCGCTAGTGGTAAATTATTATTTTAATTTTTAATACTTTTAAAAAAGGCCTTGAAACAAATCAAAATTTGTCAACTGCATGTTATGTCATGTTAACTGCATAAACGTAATTTAAGTTTGCACAGAATTCGCCTAAGGTTCACAAAAATAACAATAGTTAAAATTATAGATCTTAGGATTTTTCCAAATCGCGGTCGGTTGACAATTTTCTACGCTAAAGTCGAAATTCTGATCCATCGAATTCTTTTAAAACGATCAAATGATAGTAAAAAGTTAAAGAAGCATTCTTTTCCAGTCAATTGGGCCATTAAGTAGAGTTTATGACCCACTTATGTCCGATTACCTAGTGATCAGCCCTTCATTGGAATACCTTTACTTTATGTTGCTTATTGCTATGCTAACTGTCAATTAGGAGTTATTCAAAGCATTCGAGTTATAAAAAAAAAACAAGTACTTACATCAACCAACAAAGATGACTATACTGATCATGAGTTAATAGTAATGTCATCACTAAGGTCAGAGTCATTTAGGTACCTATCCAAATAGACCAACCACACAAAATTATAATGGGACATTATTAATATACATCAATTATCTTATTACATATCAATTTATGTTTAACAATTTTTTTTTACATATCATAAATTATTGTACAGCAAATAAACTAACTAATTATCAAAACTAGAAGTATAAATAATTCGAAATATATACTATTTATAAAAAATATATAAATACTACTTATAAAAAAGCCTGTTTGAAGATCACACAAAGATATTTCAATCTAATAAGTACTTATATAAATAAAAATGAATCGCCGAAACGTATGTATGCGCATAACAGACTGACTGCATTACATTGGTTGATTATTTTTTGTGTTCCTTCATCAGGAAAAGGTTTTCATATAAAAAAAAAGTATTTTTTAAACCTCGGGTAAGACAACGTCTGCAGGTTCCTCTAGTCACAAAAACGTCTATTTGGTGTTTTCATCGACAGTTAAAAAAAAATAAGAAAATAATTCTCGAACTCCCTAAAATCCGGAGAGTTTCGCAGTAAAAACTCGTAACCGGCTAGTCGGGATTCCCTCGCAGTCAGCTGGGCCGTTACGAGCTCTTTACAACCCACTTAGGACCGCAAGCGTTCGCCGAATCGACCTTCAACGTACCTACCTTTACGGCTTGTTTTTGATATTACTGTCTCATTATCTCAAATCGAGTGTGTATTGATAATAAGGTTAGCGTAAGGTGGTTTCTTTTCGTGTTTTTGACACGGGTTTCGATATTTTTTTGGTAATATTTTATTAATCGAGTTGAAAGAGAATGTGATTATTATACTTTTGAAGATTTTTTAGAAATTTACATTTTATACTTAACGAAAAGTACCCAAAAGACAAAGAAAATAAACATTTCCAATTCCCAACAGAAACTTATGTACATTCTACTTTGTATAGAAGAACAATTTCACTTTTAAAAGTAATGATGATTTAAACTTTAACATACATACATATTTTTTATCTATAAAAAAGCTATACATGTTTGTATCCATCATTCACTACTGCTACTACACCTGGGACTCAAAAGCTATAAGGGCTTATCACCTTATACATATTATGTATACATTGTCAAAAGTTTCTGAGCCCGCTACTCGCAGTCATTTTCATTGAGCGCTTTATTATAACGTGTTTTTTGATAAGACAGCCACTTGTAAATTTTATTTTACATCTAAATAATGTGCCGTAATAAAAAATTAAGATAAAAAAAAAAGTAGGGTCATAAAATCTTTACTACTCGCTTGCTCGGCAAACCGTTTATACATTATCTATTAAATTGGCGTATTCAGATTAAACACTTTATTGCCGGCTGTAGAATGTTTCAAAGGGTGTCTGTCAATTTTAACGCCCAATTAGCGGTAGGCGAGTTTTTGTTTACGCGCTTGTTAATTTGAATCGTGAGACTATTGTAATTACTTCACACTTCGCTACTTTGATGCGATGATGTGATACTATTTTATTATTGCATTTTAATTAGACGACCAATATAAAAATTATTTATACCTCTGATTAAAAAGAGAGCGATCATTGCCTAGAAATAAACTTAGTTTTAGTAGCAATGTTTATGTATAAATAAATATATATAATAAAATATTCAACAACATCACATACATTGATCTGACTCCGTGGTAAGCTAATGCACTTCAATACGGATATCAGTATTACAAATAAAATTAAATAAATACATATAACACCCAGACCAGTACAACAAACAAATGATTTTACACAAATGTGTGTACAGTGCGGGTATCGAACCCGCGACCTCTTGGTTAATAGTCAACTCCTTGACCATTACACCAAAGTGGTCAAAGTATAAAAATTAAGTGGATATTGGACTGGCTAACTAAAGTATACCTAAAGTATTTATGTAGGCACTGTTCACTGCCCATTTACCTTATTTAATAATTTTACCGCCATCACAAAAAGCTGCGATAAATTTGCGCAAATCGTCAGGAGTGAAAATTATGTGCACAGCTCAACATTTCCATATTTCGCCGCGATTCGGGATATCATTTCGTTTGCATCGCAACGGTCGTAAACCAAATAAATGAGCCCATTCACTGCAAGCAAATAAAATATGAAAGAAAAATGTAATTTAAAAAAATGCTCCCAACAGATTTTTAGGTGTAGTTCAAGTAGGTATAACGCTAAATAAAAAATAATTGAAAATATATAGGGAGCTTTTCTCTGTTCGTCTTGGGTAAATCAACAAATCGTCAATCAACAAATCGATGTGTAAAAAAATAATAAAGAGCCAGAAAACCGGCTTACGAGAGGTATGGTTTCAAGTCCTGCTTGATAAGTCTAGTTTTTTTTATTGTGTTTTAATTTGACATAATAAATAACAGTTTCTATGATGTAAAAAAACTGTTTCAAACGTCATTCGTTCCTTTCTTGTTCAGTCACTTTTGTCATTTAAAAAAAATGATATTTACATGTAATGCGTCGTAAACACCATTGGCACTAAACTACGGTAGCCAGTACTTCACTTAAAATACTACGGTACCTTATGCGATTGTGAAACAGGCGATTTTTCAAACAAAAATGGGTAGCCTGATCTGCTGGCCACTGAACTATCGATTCTTCTTGAATTGCTCCTATAATCCAGTAAATAAAGTAAGCGCAGCTCAGAAAACGAGATAGCCCGTGTTTTTGACCGGAGGCACCAGTTGACGTGAAGAGATTCTGTGACCGCGCGCTCTCCGCCCTCTATCTCGAAAAAGGTTCACCGTACAAAAAAAATGAACAAAATTTATTATACTATATAAGATTATTATTTTAAATACCAAAAACCCATAGGAAATTAGATATTTAGAAAAAAATACTTTTGACCTTGAAATGTTATATTTGCGTACACCCTACCATATGTAGGTTTTGAGACAACTTTTAGAGTGTCAATATATACGTTTTTACAGGTTTACAACTGAGTATCTCGAATTCCGAGATTTTCACCTAATTAAGCTTATTTGACTGGACTACAACGCGATGGCGCGTCCGCGCGAATTCGAAACGCTTGATTCTGGCGCACACTATTTTAATTACTCGTTTCAAGAATGATTTATGTCGCGTCCCAGACGTGTGGCACTGTGGTACTAGCCGTGTTGTGGTGGCCGTTGTTTTTTGCACTCGAAATAGATACATTGCTATCTGCAATTGGTTATGCTTCCTAGTTCTTCGGTGGCGTTTTAAAAAATCAATTGACACTGCTGCAATTTACATGATTGGAAGTTTTTGTTTGGAAACGAGAAAATGACTTTAGCATTGGACCAGTCAAAGGGTACTATTTGCCAATGATTAGGTTACGGTAATCGTTACTAATAATTAAGTAACGATTAATTATAATAAAAATACAAAATTCCGTTTATGATTGAATCGGAGCTTTAATCTTACAAGCTATGTAGACATAGGTTCTACATAAAGATGGAAGTTTACCCATATTTAGGTAAATAACTATTGACAGACTGAACACGACTACGAAAGTACATATAGCGTTAGTTTATAAAATTTGTTTGGTATGCAAATTTCAAAAAGCATTAGCATAACAAAAAATTTAGATCAACGTTTATCAAAACGATCTACATTTGATATCACGACTGAATGCATTTTAGTGGAGCATATTTCGTTAAAGCGTGCGAAATTGACCATTTCGAAAGTGTTTCGAAATATGGAAGTCGTTAAGATGGAGTTTAGTTACGGTCCAAAAGGAAACTGGACTAGAAAATAAAAATAAATGCATGAATTGAGGTCACGGCTGCGACGTTCCCAGCCGAGCAGCGCCGGTTACAAAACATGTATGTCGGTATATGCTTTAGAATATATAATCACTGTGACAGTTTTGTGAGAATTATTATTATTTACATATGATATCTTATATATACCAGCGCCTTTAAGCATAATATTTCACAGGAATAGGGCTCTATCTTGATATACAATTTCAAAATTTACTTTCATGCTCTTACCAGACAATGGTGGAGGTCTAATTTAGTAGACAAGAGTTTAAATATTCTGACCTCAAATAAAACTGTCAAGTGATCCTAAAAATCTCGATAATATTTCGTATTAACTACTCATTTACATTTACTTTTATTATCAAATGTATTAATTAAAATTTGTACGTATAAAGTAGTCATTTGTTTAGCATATTAATATCGTTATCTATGTTTGAAGTGATATGTGTTAAACGATTTTTTGACGGCGGCAGTAACATTTTTTATGTTTTTTTTAATTCGATTGATATTGTATCTTATCTCAATGAATTTATGTTTCATTATAGACACATTGATAACTCTTTATTGCACACCTACATTAAAAATCAAAATGACAGACAAGTTTAACAAAGGAAGATGTTAAATTTCAGTTGACAACTTCACAAAGAAGAAGAAAGAAGAAGAAGAAAACATTTTTATTCAGTAAGTATCACATTTTTATCAAATAGAAAAAACACATTTTAAAATCACATACACAAGATACTGAAAAGGTGGGCCACTCAGCATGTGTCGTAGCATCTCAGGAATGCCACGACGCTGGTCTTCTGTGGACACCCAGACAGAAAGATAGCACTATTTTGCACAACAATTGCTATATTCAACATAGATACTTTGACAGTATAATTCATTAATCATCTTATTATATTTATTTATTTTCCTAACAAAAAAAAAGAAATATATGAAGCAAATATTTATGAAATAAACTTTGTGTTCTCTGACTATACAAGGCTCGTCAAACTCAACTTTCACCGACCACCCTCGCAACATTGTCCGACATCTCGAAACAATTTGCCTTACTCTATTCACGAAAAACGTGGACAAAACAAAATAAGACAACTTGCGCAAGACATTCGAGCATTGTCGAGTCCCCATTGTAGAATGTTTTGGGCCTTCGCAACATTACATGTACCGTTACACGGGCGATAAAAACTAGATCTTAGTATCTTTTGTCCCATTCGAACAAAAGACCGAAATATGATTTAGTGGTATTACTGTGTTTTTTAAACGGTTTTAACAATTTCGCAGAAGTATTGTGCATATTTTTGAACCATTTTTCGGAATCGTTGACAGATTTATAGTTAATAGAACGAAAGATATATTTGGTCACTAATTTCGTAATGAAAAGATTAGCATACGACTAGGTAACAATAAATTATTATAATCTTGAAAATAAAACTTACTTATCAAAAACACTGTTTCAAATTAAAGTCATTGTAAATTTGTACCGCGGTGTCATTTTTTTAGGCACGTAGAATTCCCATGGGCATTGAGGTAATGTTACATTAAGCTGCAAATTAGGTAATGTGTATGTGAGAATTTAAATTTGTATGCATTTTCCTAGTTCAGAATCATGCCGCTCGACGTCCGTTTTATTGTTAGAATAACGCTACGCTATCTCAGTTTATTTATTGCCACTGTATAAGAAAATACAGCTTCCGTCTGTCGTGGAAATTCACTAAGCATCGAAAACGAGTTGAACATGCAAATAAGATAGACGAAGAGTTCATAAAGCGATTTATAAACCGACACATTAGGCGCTACACGAAACGTAAACCCCGAAAACGAACAACGAGCGATGAATCAAACTTTCGACGCGTGTAGGTATAGACCATTCATTGAATTCTGGTTAAGTTTGCTCGTGTATTCAAAACAATTGCGTTCGATTTACGATCGGCATTTGTTCGTTCTAAATTTAAATTGTTCGAGACAAACAATTTGAGTATTGGTCGGAGGCCGGAGCTGTCCCGAGCCCCGACGTCGCTTCTGCCACCTATCGTGATTTAGGAGTTTGCCGCGAGACTTAAATCATAGCCGCGTCTACGGAGCTCGATGCTTGCACTTTTTGCATTCGCGATTCGGTACCAGCATCACTTAGCACTTGCAAGATGTATTGTTTGTTTTGGTTCTGTTTGGACGTGCGCGTTGCCGAATTGTTGAAGTTGCTCGCGTTTGTTTAAACTGAGTGTTTAGCGTTCAATTTATAATTTGCTGTTCAGGTGTGTTTCAAGGTTTTCATGCGATGAGATGACTAAAGGGCGATTAAATGTAAACATAATAAGGTTACCAAGGGAGAAACTTACCTAAATATCGTAGTCGTTAATCTTACGTAAAGCGGTATGAACAGTAGCGACGATACGGCGACTTAAACTACAATCACATTGAATTCATACAAAAACTGACCCTGTATTTATTCGTATGTACGTAAACTACACAGCTACGGTGCGTCTATTATATACAAATACAATATAACATTATTTTGTACTTTTAAAAAACTACTAAAGATATTTTACAATTTTGTACTAATGAAACGAAAAATCACTGGTTGAAGATTGTCAATGTAGTGGTCCAGATAGGACGTGGATTTGTCGAACTTATTCAGTTTGATCACGGTAGTATTTACGAGTATTTGTCGTGTCGTCGTCGCGTGGCGGTGGCGGTGGGCGGCATGGCGCGCGTGGTGCGACTGACGGCGGGCGGCGCCTGGCCTCGCGGCGCGCGGCGCACTGACGCGCGGCGCCGCGACGCCGCCCCGCCGCCCCCGCGCCACGCCGAATTCTTAGCGAAACTTTACAGAGTTGAGATGAGGGATGGCTAGGTGTTTGGGATAGCACACTTTTTTGGATGTCGATCTCAATTTGAAATTCACAGAGAACCTCTCTTTCATGTTTTTACGCGTAATCCATCATATTTACACAGACTGGACTAAATATTATATTTATCAATATCTGATCATTCGGCTGGTAAACTGTAGGTATGTACCGGTGAAGTTTCATTGATGAATTGTATTCGGTATAGGGATAAGATCAGACTTCGTATCAGGCTTTTGCCAGCGTCTACAACTTGAAGTTTATCATCTTGTCAGCCTTTATACGTCCCACTGCTGGAGATAGGCCTAACGTCAACTAGGAGGTAGTACGAGCCATACTCAACCACGCGAGCTCAGTGCGAATTGGTGGAGACTTCAAGTGGATACTGAGTCGCATTATCACGACTAGAATCAAGTTCATAACCTATCAATTCGTTTGAAAACTCTACTTCCAACACTTTTTTGTAAACAGAAAAAGCAACAACGTTTTTCTACTTAAAAGTACATCTACAGTTTCATCCCCGTTGTGTTTCGTCGTTGCAAAGTGCGCGAGTAGGTACACTTGGACAGAAAAGCTTTTTGATTAAAAATTCTTCGGAAACTCTTCCGATGCGGGGTCCCGAGCGGCGCTTGAACGGTTACGTTTGCTCGAATGGGTTTTAAAGTATCTCCTGGTTAATGTTTTGAAGTACCTGACGTTATTGAGAAACTTGAAGAATTAAGAAAATACAGATGTGTGACTGTATATATAAGGGGATGAACTCTATGCAAGTAGATCTCCTTGAGGTAGTGACGGTAAACTCGTTCGAAGTGAATAAAAAGGCACCTAGGTACTTTTACTTACTAGAATAATAGTGAGTTTAGAATTTTTCTTGCTACAAACCTACTGAGCTTCATACATCTTTAAGAGCCCATAAGTCTGACATTTTAACTCGATGACTGTAACGAAATAAAATGGTTACAAACATTAAATGATTAATTTTATTCATATTGTTAATTTTATATTTGACTACTTATTTTCTAGTTTATAAATGACTACAAGTAAAAATATACTGTATACTTAGTCAAAGCACCGTCAGCGATTCTCCAGATAAACGAACACTCGTTAGGTTTATTGTTAACAACATTTCGTGAATTCCCATCGCGTTTGATAAGCTTTACATTTCCTCAAGCCAGAGAACAGAATACACAATCTTGATAAGATAATGAATTCGGCGGTCAAATGCCGTGTTAGTAACCAAGTGATCAAGGGATGTGAAAAACAAGAAAAGAAAATTCATGAGAATTGTGAAATAACAACTTTGTCCGGCGTAATGTAATAAATTGACAGGCACTTATCTCAGTAAATTAATAATTCACTGACGACAGCTTTGGTCTAGTGGTCTGAGGTCCAGAGTACAAACCGGCTGTTGGGGGTTCGAATTCTGCTAGGGGAAAATTTTTGTTGATGAGCATGAGCATTTGTACCTGAGTCATGGGTGTTCGTAATGTATTTAAGTATTCCTATCCGTTATTCTAGCCACCATAGCACAAGCTAATGCTTAGTTTGGGGCCAGGTTATTGGTGTGTTCGTTAAAACAATTTATTTATTGAGTTACCGAAGATAGTCATCGTGATCAAATAACTACATATCAGGTACGTCGTACTATGTAATGTATTTCACAACAACAACAACAATCACACCAATTCTTTAGTCCCAAAGTAAGCTACGAGGCTTGTTTTATGGGTACTAGACAAGGGATAAACATACTTAAATTACTTTTTTTTTGTAAATAAATACATATTATATATAGAAAATACCCAGACCAGTACAAACAAACATGTTCATGCACACTTATGCTTGTACTGTGCGGAGATCGAACCCGCGACCCGTGGTTTTAGAAGTCCGACATGTGGACCACTGCACCAAGCGGTCGTCATGTATGTACTCGTATGTAAGTAAGTGTACCATTTCACAAATATAACATCAACAAAAAATGAATGTAATAACAAACTTTCTCGGCAATCCGATAGACAGAGAAAAAGCAAAGTGACTAAAGCGCAAATTTAGTTTTAGTACGAAAACGAAGTGAGCGGTAGGAACGCGTATAGCGACCGATTGCCCTCACAACTTAAGTGCTGGCCGGATTAGG
Source organism: Pyrausta despicata (assembly GCA_963921415.1). Taxonomy (NCBI): domain Eukaryota; kingdom Metazoa; phylum Arthropoda; class Insecta; order Lepidoptera; family Crambidae; genus Pyrausta; species Pyrausta despicata. The sequence continues at coordinate 11,301,357 of OY992852.1, read as the reverse complement.
AACAGGCTGTATGTATAAACACGCCCTCAGTCCCGTGACGTAAAACAAAAGCACCAAAATAGGGTATAATTAGATAGATAGAGCCCCGGGATAGATTAGATAGAAAAATGGGCATCTATCTTTGAATTCGTTTTGGCATTGCATGCTATCGCAACGAGATATACAACTGAGTCAATTATGATGGAGTTAGAGATTCTTTTGATTTTGATTTGAAGAAGGTAATGGAATGTATCTGCGAATCTATTGTGATTAAAATCGGGTCGTCTATACCACTGGAGCATCTATCTCGGCTTTACCCTACATAACTTACAAGCCTGAAATGAAACAAATCATCCAGCTTGCGCCGGAACCAAACTTACCTCCTTACTGTTAAAACAGTAGTTAATATTTAAAAAATATATATATATATATATATTACTAGCGGACCCTGCAGACGTTGTCCTGCCCGTTGCTGTTTCGTTCTATGTTAAGGGTGGACCACCCTTATTACTAAGGGATATAAAAAATAATAGATGTTGGCCGATTCTCAGACCTACTCAATATGCTCACAAAATATTATTAGAAACGGGCAAGCCGTTTCGGAGGAGTACGGTAACGAACATTGTGACACGAGAATCGTATATATATGCTAGCTGACCCAGCAAACGTTGTTTTGCCATATAAAAGTTAAGGGTGGACAACCCTTATCACTAAGGGGTATGAAAAATAGATGTTAGCCGATTCTCAGACCTACTGAATATGCTCACAAAATTTCATTAGAATCGGTCAAGCCGTTTCGGAGGAGTATGGGAACAAACATTGTGACACGAGAATTTTATATATATAGAGAAGAAGATAATTGTTTTCTACATCATGATATCACCACGTCCATGCACACTGAACTTTTTCAACATCTAACTAGTGAAGTCTTGAATAGACTTATTATGGTCATCTGACCACATATCTCTTCACAGATCTCTGTGAATGATGACAATTTAAACTTGCCTTTGTTTTCTGTTGATTAAGCTTAAGTATTACCATCAAATAAGTAGGTAACGGCACTTACTTACTATTTTTTCAAGTATTATTCACTATTGGTAGTAGGAAGAAATAAATGAGGCTAAGTTTACATTTTATCAGTCTAACAGTAAATTTTGATTTCTTAGTTTTCTTTTATCAATAACGCGATCATATCCTATAATAATTGCAGATAATAAATAATGCACTGTACAAACATTTGTGTGCATAAACATGTCTGTTTGTACTGGTCTGGGTGTTATATGTATTTATTTAAGTTTATTTGTAATGTCACTGTTGATTCTGATATCTGTAACACAAGTGCTTAAGCTAGGTACTTACCACGGAGTCAGATCAATGTATGTGATGTTGTTGTATATAAAAAATGCAATCATTTTCCTTAATTATGTCGAAAAACGAAAACGAAACAATCCAATCATTACATATCCATACATTACTACTAGGTCCCGTTTATGAATGAGGGCCGCCCCACCCCCGGCGGGGCCCCTCTAATCGCCCCCGGAAAAGCGTGACGACCCACAAATATAATTTTAGGTAAAACTTTCCCCTATTGTTTGGATGCCTACTGATTTTCGGGTGCATTGAGTAGGGATGTTCGGTTGATGTGTGAATTTATTATGAGTTTGGAGACGTGAATTTGGATGGCTTTTGAGGTTGAATCGGTTAGACTGTTTTGTGACAATTTTATTAAGCGATTGACTTGTAATATCGCTACTTTAGTGTTGCTTTGGGTAGGTAACTATCATTCGTATACATAATGAGAAAATTGTAGAGCTCAAATACATTTTTCAATGAGGTATGTGTTTAGCAACGCTCTTTTATAATTTTGTAATCTATGAGTACGTAGATATTCATATTTTAAGTCAGATAGTTTTTACCTTTGCCAAAGTTTGGAAAATTGAAAATCCAGCCAGTACGTTTCAAAGAAAAAGTGCCAAGTTTCCGTGGAGTAACGTTCAAAAAACGAACACGAGCAAAACTCATCCGCACTAAAAGCTGGTTGCGATCAAACGCTACACCTAAATCATAAGAACGAGCCAAAACTAGCAACGCAGCGCCACCGAATATGATAGTCGACAACGCGCAACCGTCACCGCACACAATCGCTGCCCACTTTTAATTTATTTCGTCCACAAAAAAACCTTTTTGCTGTTTTATTTCCATTTCAACGGAGACTTGCGCTGTAGCGGGATCTCTATTTTTATCCTTATTTCAATTTCGAATCGTCGAATCTCATTTTAAAGTGAATTCTTTCTTTACATTTCTCTTTCAATTCTAATTGGTCGTATTTGCATGTGATCCCCTATTGTGTAGTTGATTAGAGCGTTGTTAGTACGATGGTGATCGATACGGTCGCGTGTTACCGTCGTCTTGGAATAAAAAAGCTTTTTGCAAATTAGAAGTTTTCTTTCCGTGTTGCCCGATGATGTCAGGCCAGGTTGTTGCTTTGTTCTATAATAGCCGTTATGTATAGTCACCAATTTGCCTTGATTTAAGTAATTTTGCTTCAAGTGCCACGAACCAAAGTATTCGATTTGATGTTTACAGGACTGAATTCACTGATTGACGGAAATAAATTAATCGTACCACCAAACGAATGAAATTCGTTCGTTCAACAAACGTAAGGATTTTAAATCGCATCTTTATTTTTAAAACATATCAGCACAAAGGTCTTATTTATAAAATATATTGGCCAGTCCGACCACGCCAAAAAGGATTTAATAAAAGTTCAATTAAACGTTGCAAATGCCGAGCGTCCGGATTCGAATTTCGAATAGACTGTCATGTTGTCTGGCGCGTCACACGGGACGCGTAGTGACGGTGCTGTGGCTACGTCAGGTAAGTAAAGTCGACAGAAAAGTGAATTGGCAATATAAATAATTATATCAACATTTACTAAAGGATCCAATATCGATACTTAATCTTACACCTTGGTATAACCTCTAAAAGCCGCTGATTAGTCTCGACTTCAGAACATGTTACGGTACAACGGTAGAAACTAAAACTGATCATTTCACTTATTTATAAAAAAAAACATTAATTTCACTGTTTTTAATCCTAGCCTTTCAAGGTTATCAAAACTTTTCACGAAACGGAAACAATGATCGTAAAAAAAAACAGAATGCAATCGCAAATAAATGCCAATATTAAAATCGCCAACCGCCTCAGCGGAACAGTCATTGATAGTGACTGCTCACCGATACTCGTACAGACGCTAGCACATCGAGCTACCCATTTTTGTTGCAAAATCACCCATATAACAAAGGTATAAGATGCCGCAGTGTTTACCGTGATGTGTTGTTGTGTACATGAATATGCATAGGGACAGGTGCGTACGAGACATGATTAACTAGGTGCCGCCAACGATTTTTGTATCGATACATCGCCGATAGGTTATCGATGCACGTGCGATGGTTATCGGAGGAAATAATCTACTCGCGAGCAATGGAAGTTGGAAATTAGAACGATTTGGAAACCAACGGTTTCAAAATCGTTGATTTGGTGCATTTTCAGAATTTTCGTTTGTCGATCGATCGGTTAAGTGACACATATCAAGAAATACATACGCATTTCTTGATGCTTAGGTTTAAATTTGATGTAACGTAAGTATTTGACGATATAAGTATTTGATATGCTAGCATAAGCTAGCATATCAAATACACTTCCACAATCACCGTTACAGTAACATGTTGTTAATTCTACTCGAGTGAGTGCATCACCATCATAAATTGCCGGAAAAGTTTTTTCCATATCCGAACTGGGAGCATTTTTAAAATGATTTCTCATGATATTATCATAATTAATGCAATTTCTCTCCATTTTCTAATCAATAACGTTTTTTAACGGCTTACTGGCCACTTTGTAGAGTTTTTATAATTTAACGATTTAGTTTTTATTGCCAACACAACATTAAGTCATCAATAGAAAATGTAAACCAAATACACCACAAACTTATCAAACCAAGTTCACTTTACTTCCATAGCACAGAAGAAGCTCATTTAACAAAGTTACAGATTGAGCGGTAGATAATAAGTACTTACAGCTTGTACTTGTCATTAGGTCAAAGGTCATTGATATAACAGTTGAATGTTGAACTTGTACATGTGTGGCAAGATAAGTGAACATCCACAAGTTACCCAAAAGGTCCATAGTAAAGATTTAAAGCTCAAAATTGCACGTGAAAAAATGCATGACTGCAACCGGTATTAAAAGATTAATTAAAATGTATCTCCGGCTTCACTTACTAATTAGATCGGTCACTCAACGCGTTTATTTGAGATAAGTGAAGACGAATTGAGCGTTTGATAACGTCTACTTCACTTAGCGTTTATGAGTTATCTTGTAATTGCAGGTGTTGAAACCACGTTGTTATGGGACGAGATTGCTTTAATTAGGTGCGACTTGTCGGTTAGGTATCTCGGAGGAAGATTTATGATGTTTTTGCATGTGCAGTTAAGTACAAGGTAACAATTACGCGGTTAACGGTATCTTGTTCTCAAGCAATGGACTTGGATTTTTTTAAGGTAAATAAATCCAAGCGACTCTACTGCTTAGATAAAAAAAGAGTTGTTGAGATTTCGTAAAAAGTAGAAAGCGGCACGACACAACAATGCAAATAAACGTAAATCTAGTTTCATCTCCAGCTGTTATCTTCCAACCATAAATTGGACTTTTAAGTCACAAAATTAAATTCAAACGGGTTTATTTGCATATTTTCGTCCATCAAATTTCCCACGCTCGACCATAAATGGTTCTTTGCCGCCAAAACATCCTAAACAGTCGTTCAGAAACTTGTATCGTAGAGTAATCTGGAGCACACAGCAACAAGTCTAATGGCAATGCGTTCAGAATCCAGCGCCGTTCCATAAATTTGCACAAATTAATTTTATTTTAACCCGATATCAAGCGCTAAACCTGACATCGATGGTGACAACGAAAAGCATTAAAAAGTGTAGTTTTTGGATGTGATTTGATTTATGAACGGTGTTCCATGTTTAAATATGATTGGTTATATTAATCATTTCCATTTCTACCACTGGCTGAAAAACTTTAGGTTTTTGTTTTTTTAAGTGAAAGTAGAATGCAAGGCGACGTGTTATGCGGCTTATTTTTGATTTTTCGTTTGAGATTGCTTAAATAGACCAGGATTTATGAACGGACGGAGTGCTATTTCCGTCGGACGAGTTCAAGTAAAGATTTATTTGAATTTGAAACAGGGCCCGGACAGAAGTCGAAGAAAATTTTAATTGGATTATTAACTCATTGTTAAGTGTGACTCAGCTTTATAGAAATTAGAATAGATGTCATAAATCATGATTAACTTTGTTGTTTGAGAGGAAATTTAATGCGAATTTTCCCGACTATGACGGAGAAAGTGCGTATTTTCGTTGAAATTAATGGATCCACTGAATTTGAGTGGAAGTTTTGACGTTCGCGAAATTTCACTTAAGCGTTTACTTTTTGAGCCCTTATTTTAAGCACGTTTAGTTTAATCAACAAAGGCATAACAACAATTTACCTAGCTTCATTTTTTTTTAAACTAGTGATGCACCACACTGTTATGCGATCTTAATGAAGCACAATACTAAAGTGTTAACTGTTCATATTCTAACGAGATAAGGTCTAAAATTTTATTTCGTTTACCACACCACACAGCTGAATGTGCTTTTAAAGAGTCGCGCCGTCACGTGTGTCCCGCCGTAACTCTTTTGCTTTTGTTCTGTGACAGGATCCGACAAAACTAACTGCATAAGGTGCTGATGCACCGTTCTTGCATATAATTGGGTACAATACACAAAGGTGTGTTGGCGGCCTAATTTTTGCACTTGACAGTCGAAAATCGATGTAGCTATAGGCGTTAGCAAAAGATCTAATTGTAATTGTTTTTTTTTGTTTAATTAGTGTTCACATGTTATTGTCTAAATCATAACTAAAGCCTAATAAAGATCAATGCGCAGAAAATAGCGAGTTTCACCGATATAAAATGTCGCAGTGTTTTTATTACTTGTCAAAACTTATCCGTACAGAATCGATGTAAAAACATGGAGCTGAAAAAACTAACACCTTCCAAAACTTATACGCCATGGTAATGGCAATGCTTAGGCTCATTTAAAACAAAATAAATTTCGTAGCGCATAAACCTTTCGACACCGACATCCCCAGAATCCGAGTCAACTCGCGTAAATCACAAGTTGGGGAAAAAAGGAATAAAATAAAAAAAAACCACCGAAATAAAGAGCTCACGTGAAAGTTCAAAAATATCAGCCGTGAATATAATTATGAGGCTGAACACCCGCTGGTTTCCGGAGTTCTAGTTGTATTACTGTTGTAACTCGAATAGAACTTGCGAGGTTTAGAAAAATAAACAATAAAATCAACTAGAAAGCTTTGTGCCTCCTTAGAGCTCCGTACTCCATATGATAATTTTTATGAGAGTTTAGCTCAAGGCTGCCTGTAGTCTGGCGGAGCGGAGAGAAATATTAACCAATATGATAGTTCACTGAAGGGGAGCGGAGATTTTGTGCAATTCTATAGGTTAATGGAGATTTTGTGCAATCCTGTTGGTTAATATTTCTCCGTTTCTCCGCTCCGCGACGGAAGACGGGAACCCTTAATCTCTCTCTATCTCATGCTTGCTTGTAAATAGACGTCACTTAAATGGTCAGAATGGTCACCCATCCCAAAGATACTAAAGCTCTGCAACCACTGCGCCACAAGCACCTCACCCTTAATCATGGTTCTCTTTTTAAATTTCCTCATTTGACTTACAGCTTGAATCAACTAGTTACAGGTGTTTCAATGGTTCTCTAACTACCAACCGTTACCTTGAAAACAAATAGTAGCGCATTGAAGAGGGACTCTTTACATAGTTATAAATAAAAGATAACTTTCAAGCCCTACCTGGAGCGACTTCTGTCTGTGAATTGCAAATACCGACTGTCTCTGCGAGGGAATATAAAGTATAAGTTTCGAATACTCTGGCAAAACTTTTATGGGTCTATTATTAACTTAGGTGCTATATTTCGATCTGATGATTCGGAATTTGAAAAACATTATTTTTTCCTCACTTGGTGACGTGTAATGAATTTTTTGGGGTTTAAGTTCTAAAATTACTGTGCGGCTTAAATTAATTAATGCTAAAAGAGTTTATTGCTTAGGTTTTTTTGCATGGAAACATTACTAAAATTATCATAATCAGATGCATTTGTACTATAATTAAGTAGATTAGTTAGGTACCAAAAATACTAGCGTAAAACCGGACTCGAGCTTTCTCTAATCCTGAGTTACTAACAACACGAGTGATTTCCAAAATCATCGGATTAAAATAATTACAAGCTTTTTCTTTCGGGCCCGAACAATAGTGTTTATAATGTTCCGATGGTTATCGGAGGTCGTATAGCAATTAAAAATGTAATTAAAATAGTAGGAAGCGAGCGAAGCCGGCTGTAAACTTAGGCGAGCGGGTGCCGCTACAACCATAAAATTGTTTATGCTCGCACAGAGTAGGCAAACATTCAGAGGCTAGGCCTCTGCCCATAGCCTCATAGCCACAAAAGAAAAAAAGAGTCACGATTTTTTTTTCGCTACTCCGTCTTTTAAGTGGACGTCTTTTTACTTAGAGCAACATTGAAATAATTTAATTTTCCATATTAGATAAAATAAATAAAAAATAAAAAAATCACAACAATCACACCAATTCTCTAGTCATAAATTAAGCTACGAGGCTTGTGTTATGGGTACTAGACAACGGATAAACATATTTAAATACTTTTTTTTCTAAATAAATACATATGATACATAGAAAACACCCAGACCAGTACACACACACATGTTCATGCACACATAGGTATGCTTGTACTGTGCGGGGATCGAACCCGCGACCCTTGGTTTTAGAAGTCCCATATGTAGACCACTGCACCAAACGGTCGTCAAATAATTAATCGATAATTACGTCGATAATTTTATTCATTATGAGGCTAATCTATACATTTAGATAGGGACTTTTACTACAGTTATAATTAGCATTGGCAAATTCATCGTTATGATTGTTTATTTTGATGTGAGTTGTAACAACTTATTAAACAAATTTATTACTAGCAGGTCTTACCGTATAATTAATTGTAATGTACATAAATAGTATATATTATTCATACATAGTCGTCATACGTAGTCGGTGGTAAGAAGTAAGAAAATTTATTGATTTCATAATATTATTTTTCGTCTCGTAATTCTGTCTAGTCTCTACATTTAGCATGATCTTCGAAATTTTGAAAGTAAAGTTGGTTCGGTTCACAAATGAATTTGTAACGTGTTTGAAAAAATATTTTATAAAAAAGCGGATATAAGACTACATTCTCATATTAGAATATTCAGATCATTTTCTCTCGGTTTGCCTTTCACTTGGCAATTATGTGTCTGGCTAGTTTATTGTTTTAGGTAAGACTTATAAATCAAACATGTTATCATAACAATGTTTTTTTAGTTAACGTTATCTTTTATATTTCAAATAACGAAACCGAACTTAAAGCTTCAATTAGGAAACGATGATCACAAACGAGATAGACAAAAATCATTTTTATTGATTTTGATGGAGTCATAATGAAACTATGTAAAGTCTTTTTTGCTAAGTTATTTTTGTGTTTGGGTAGGTACTTGACTTGACTTTGACGTATTACACTTTGGTGTAATGGTCAGGAAGTTGACTTTTAACCAAGAGGTCGCGGGTTCGATGCCCACATTGTGTGCATGAACATGTCTGTTTGTACTGGTCTGGGTGTTATATGTATTTATTTAAGTTTATTTGTAATACCCCTGTTGATTCTGATATTTGTAACACAAGTGCTTAAGCTACTTACCACGGAGTCAGATCAATGTATGTGATGTTGTTGTATATTTATTTACTAACTAAATAATCAAATGTGACTTTATTGATGTGAAGGTTTGTAACTACAAAGTAGTGTCTGTACAAATTACATATAAAGTCTGTTTTAAAAAATTTAGCATTCCGCTATTTAAGCCGACATCGGATTTAGAGTATCGCAAAACCCTTGAGGATAGCGCGAGAAACAAACAAAAGTTTTAAATGCGTTCCCGGAATCTGGAGTATTTTAAAACGCGCTAAAAGCCGGCAGTTTAAAAAAGGAACGGAGTACGAACGAGTAGGTACGATAGACTTTAGGTTCCTTGAGACTAAAGTTAAATATCCATTTAAATCTTCGCTGGGCGGTCCGTGGGGAGTCTAGCGTTGCAGCGGGGTAAAGCGCTTCGGGTAATACCCTAAGAAGTTTGCCTGAAATTGATTATACGATTTTCGAGGTGATACATTGACAGCCATTTTTCCTTACTATGACAAATAACCTATGTAATTTTTTGAACTAAAATATTTTGGGTACGTCGTTAGCTACTTCAATATCTCCAATAACAAGATCTAGTTGTTATTTTCTTCACTAAAGGTGTGACATAAAATGTCGGTAATGAAAAGAAAAACTACACAGATTCAAAAGTAATTCCCAATCATTTTACGGAAGTGAATTTCACGACTTTACAGCGCATTTCGTCCCCATCAAAGCGCTTACTACATCACCACAAAGAAAGCGCATCAAGCGACAAGCGATACTCACCTATAACAGTACATAGCTCCGTCGACGACGGCACTAAATCAATACGGCCATCACCCCCCCTCTCCCCCAGCCGCTTTCGCGCCGAAAGCACCACCACCCTTGAAAAGCTGAGCTCCTACTTCTGTTCGGCTTTGTGGAGGTGTAGCTCGCGCAAGCACCCTTGGGATTTGTCGCGATCGCTCCAATTGACAGTTCGAAATTTGAAATTGGTTTGCCTTTTTTGGGCAAATAGTTATAAGTAGTTGGAACACATCTGGCGGTATGATAGTTGAGCATGAAATGGAAACTTAAAGAAGCCAGTTATCTATTTGAGGATATAGATGAAACCCGTTTCAATAGCTGATAATGATGACTAAAAGCTCAAGGCAAGTGTTGGAAATGTTATTTTTCCTGGAAGATGAACGAAATTAAATGCGACAATTAGCGGATGCACTTATGGATTATATCTTTTGGCCATTTAACTTGAGGTCAAATGAATGTAATGAATTTGAACGTGTTTTACTTCAAAATTAAAATATTAACATGAATAATGAAAAAAAAACCGTAAATGCTTAAAACTACTCGATCGTAGTATAATTATCCGTAATGTTTCTACTAAGCGACTGTATAAATCAAACACGCTATTGTTCGATTCGTGTTAAATTGATAAGGTTATTCCCAAGTGTGAACGAGACAGATATCCATTCAATGCTTTCTATTCATAAGTGATTGTATACGCAAAAATATCACATAAAAATAGTGAGACCAGAGTCACACAGTATAACTAATAAACAGTCTTGTAAGCTATAATACTATTTAGAACGACATATTTTTTTAGGGATTAAATATTTCTTCTCAGTTTTTCGCATATACTGCAATCACACTGGGAGCCCATCAAAAAGTTTTTGCGCGCTTTTACAGTTAGAAAACGATTTTCATTCTATTTCCATAACGTTTTAACCCTCTCAAGTTATTCTTGTTTGAAAACGTTCAATCCATTAACTCCAGTTCGCTCAAAATGGTTTCCCTGTAATATTTTAAGGGCGAGTTGACTCACTATGTTTGGAAAACTTATGCAAAAGGAAATAACAAACCAGTGGGGACAGGGCTGTGAAAAACGTTGGTGTTTACCTGGAACAAAATAAAACAGAATGAAATTTCAGTTAAAAAGTTAGTGGTAGTCTAGCTCTACAAAATTACGAGTACATGCTAGATAGATATTAATATCACACAGATTTGTGAACAACGGCATTGGAGAGCAATGCAAAGCATAAGACGATGCAAAATGTAGGTAATTTATAATAATTTCATTCAACTACTATTCATGTATAATATTTCATCAGCAATGTTTACTAGATATTTATTTTATTTGAACTTTTTAACTTCTTACTTCAATATGAAAAGTTAACAGTATTCCTAGGTCACCAAAAAGCGAAACTATTCCAAGTTCGAATTTTAATAGGCACGTTCGGAATCCGAGTAGCAATAATGAAATAAGCGCAGGACAAATATAATAAATCTTGCCGCGAGACGCGAGGGGGCGGCGCGCGCGGACTTCCTCTTTCGATATTTGAATTTAATTTAACGTTTTGCATTGTCAATTCGAGTTAAAATTTTGAATCTGGATTTGTTTACTTTTGTTGAAGTTCATCATGGTTTTAGGATGCAGTTGCCTGTTAAAAAACTATTGTAACTAAGTGCAATGAGATCTGACGCAATGATGTTCACCCACGACTACGAGGCTACGAAGCTACGATTGATTACTGCGCAGTGACTATGTGTAGGTGTATAACTTAACAGGAAGAAAATGCATTGTTTAGCTTAGGCTAAAAGATTGAAGATCATTATTAATTACCAAGGATAAGATATAACGTAAACTTCTATTATTTAGCAAGGACTCTACATAGAAAATGCACCATGTACTAACTATGTACTAACGTTGTATATTTTCGTACAGGCTGGGTGCCGGTGGCCGGTCTCCGGGTGGCGATCGTGTTTCGCGTGTTTACATCGAGGATTATCAGCGAGTTTACTCACGGCCTGAGAACTGAGCCGTGGACGCACTGGGAGCAAGAAATAATTTTTTTATTTTTATTAGATGCAATGGAGGATATATTTTAAGCACATAAAATACTTGTGTTAAAAGTAAAGTATTTAACATACCTTAAGAAACGAAAGTTATGATGAGATAAGAGAAATCTATCATTTGGTTCCATGTATGTGGTCGTGGTAATAACGTAAGTGTGATCTAACGAAACTTTGATCTCATTGTTAATAAAATAGTATGTGTGGAAAAATACTCAAGTGTAAGCTAATGTACTTTAGAGGCGCCAGTTATTTATTATGCAAATATTTACATAAAATTTCATAGCTTACGACTGTTATACAGTTTCTTAAAAAAAACTAGTACAGCCGTTATCGTTCAACCGTTTTTATAACTGTGTCTCCAATATGTTGTATCTACCTACTTTAAGATACCAAATGTTAAATTTGTACAAATAAACTTTGTTATCATATTATTATTATATAACTATTTTCACGCTCACAAAATATTAACCTGCATGAACTCTGAAAATTAAACACCCAAAAAGATTAACAGAAAATGGTAAGTTGGAACACCCACCTTATATTAGGTGAGGAGACACCCATCAGTGGGTTGAATATAATGCTAAAACTTTACAAAATAAGTAGGTATCATTCATAGTGTTTTGTTTATTAACACTAGACGAAAAAGCCCCTATGTCTGTTTGTGTGTGTATGTATCTGTTGTTGCGATTTTGTGTGCGTCTGTCTGTGGGATCGTAGCTTCCGAAACCGCACGGATGGACCGATTTCAGAGCGGTTTTTATTTTATTTAAAAGATAAATTAATCACGGTTGTTCTTAGCTATGGCTGGTCATAATGCTTTCACCCGTTGAAGCTGACCAGCTGTTTTCCGGACTCATTAAGGTATTTTTTAACTGGAATTTTTCAGTACATAAACCGCCAGTGTACCCCAGGCCTTCCCCGCAAGAGTCTCCCGATGATCGGATTCCCCCCACACTATCTATGCATCTACACACGTGCGAACTGCTGCCCGATACGCCGCATCGTGACTGCACTAGGGGCTGTTATAATTACCAGATCATGCCTAATGATATCAAATGAACAGGAATGTTGGTAAACACAGGAATGAAGATGTTATAGATTGGTAATGCTATTAGAGTAATCTTGGGAGGTGAGGAGAGGTTGTTGACTTAATCTCAGGTCAAATTCAAGTAATTTTAAAAGTCACATCAGAAATAATCAAACCTATCATGTTTTATATTGTAGCGGACCAATAAAGATAAATTTTAAATTTCCTGTTTTAAAATAGGAAGGCGTTGGATGGAGTATATAAGTAAGTAAGTGTAAACCGCTAAGTACGTTAATCGGAATTTAATTAACATTTAATTTTATAGGAAAATTAATTTCAAAAATAACCAATAATTACCGCTCTTTTCGATACGGCATTGAGACTAGTTAAAATCTGTTATCTATTCCGAAAGAAAAGCGCGCGAAAACAGCCGTCCGCCATCCAAAAACCGCTCTAAACCGCCGAAATCCGGATCGAGAATATCCGATCGCGCGGCAAAAACCGAACGTATCCTGGCCGGACAAAAAACGGCCAAAAACGCGGCTAATGCGCGCCATGGCAGCCGCCCCACCGGGGTGGGGGCAAAAAACTAATAATAACGGCGTGTGTCACCGTCACCCCGTCACTGCGAGCACGCCGACATTTTGAATTTCGTGATGTCACTCGTCTATGGTGTGGAAAAGTGTTTCGGGGACTTAAGGTTTTCTACGTAGTTAAACGTTTTTAGCTGAACAGTTAAACACATCCAGTCGTTGACATTCTCTTTACTCTTTATCATCTGTCAAAACGATCTAGAAAACTCAGACGCCACGTTCGAGTATCAGAAATCGAAGTCGATTGACTGAATATTTATAGAATTTTGTGTAATTAAAAATTGGTTTTCAGCTTTTTGAGAATAAATTGGTTTAATTAAGTTCATGGAGGTTATGTTATTTTAATACTATAGTCTTGATAATATTTACGATAGGTGTCATCATGCCTATTCTTTTCAGGAAATCATTCAATGCAGGAGTCTCAAATGACACCTTTCAAATAAAATCAAATTCTTATTTGTAAATTCATTTCACTTTTGCTCCAGTTTTTATATTATCAATGTCATATAGTCAATTCTAATAACTAGGTTGTTGTAAATATAAGTTATTACCGGAAACCCAAAATATAATCGTCACTTTCCGGTTATAAATAAAATCGAAAATACCTCGTAAACTCCTCTCAAATTTTAAAACCAGAAAATAACTCACATTGACACCAAGTTGACAATCTTTATAAACCAATGTAATTAACTTTACGCCGCAATAATTCAACATATTTTTTATTCGTAAACGTCTAACTCGTCGTAAAATACGTCATTATATCGTCACGATTAATTCACCACCCATCAAATTAATCGGGTTACCTCGAGTCGAAGACCGTTGAAGCGAAGGACGTAGTGTCGAATTATATTTCGGCTACTCCGTAGCGTCAAAGGCCCGTGGAATCGAAAAACTTAATTTTGCTAAGGGCAAAATTTACATAGAATGCTTTTTTTGGAAGACTTGGACTTAGGACGTCCTTCAGCAAAATATTAGTTTTCAGAAAAAATAATTTGAATTTATCATTCCATTAAAAAAATCTGAAATTTGATATTCTTTTTTCAGAAAAATTATCCCGTCCTCCCGTGTCCTGAAACTTTACTTTAAGATTTCTTAAGCCCAATCCTCTTTCTCAAAAATGTATTCATCCAAAAAAAACGATAAAACATAATATGATATATTAGATACAATTTCGTATTCATTGTAGAAATCATGTAAAAATCTTAACTCTACAACATATTTATTGGAAATGTTTAATGGATGATAAAACTATCAACCACGCAGAGACTAATCGAAAAGTATCCTTGAAACCGGAATGACACAACGAATAAATAAAATACTAAAATGACGTCACAACTCAAACTCGTAAATCAGAAAACGTGGAGCTACTCCATTTGATACGCATCTTTGGACGTTAACGACTGTCGAAGGTGTAAAGGACCTTAAATCTTGTTTGTATACAGACATTATGCAAAACGGTCGTTAAAAACGTAATGACACTTATGGCTGAATCACGTGTCAAAATGTGGGTTACCGTAACTTTTTTTAAACTTTTAATTATATTTAATAGTAAGAATAGTCATGTATAATGAAGGAATTTGTTTAAAAAATTGAAGCAATTTTACGACTTCTATTTTATAGTTAAGATTCTAAAAATTACTACTGGCTGGCTAAAAAAATCAAAACACTCAAAAAAAAAAAGAAAAAAATTACAATCCTGCATTCTTAACGCACCTCAACGACAATCGGAGGTGCGTCAAAGACCTTGGACTCTTGTTTATAAACAAATAATGTTATGCAATACGGTCGTAAACGCTGAATGGGTGTTGGGAATGACGTTTACGGCCGCATTATGTGGAGGAGCGAGATAAAGCGTTTGTTTTCGCTCGTAAATAGCCCGGCAACAGGTACTCCCGCAATCACACGTACTCTCGCTTTCGTTTATCTTTGTGCATCGCACTTTTCGACTCCTGTCAAGGACGCATTGTGACGTGACAATGAAAACAAAAGAAGCGCGCCAAGATACAGAGTAATGGGATTAGAAATTGGACGATTGTGCTTTTTTTTTTAAATGTTTCTGGGCATTCCTTGAAGTTGCTATTGTTTGTGCACTTTCAATTCTCTTTTGGAATCGGAATTTTAAAAATTGCTAGTTTAGATGGATATTTTCTTAAGCGTAGAAGCATAAGTGGCTTTCCCCACGGCACTGATGTTATTTGTTTGTAAAAATGAAGATTAGAAAACTCTTTGTCTCTTAACATACACTCCACTTAAAATACACCCACAAAAAAGTCCTAACACTAGACGATAATAATTGAGGAGAGAATTCGGGCGTCGACGAATCGATGCGTAATTATAGTGAAAAGGTACCCTACATTAATTTTGTATCGAAACGGGCGCGGCCGGAATTGCCCAGGGCCACCATTGTACCAGGTCCACCAATGCCATGACGTCACGTGACCGAAAAAATTAAGTTGGTTTCGATGGGAAATAAAAAATACATTTACGTAGAGAGCCTACAACATACCAAAGCTACGGAACGAATGCAAATAAGTAAGTTACTGAGATACGTGAAACAAATTAATAGCTAAAATATTAGGTATAGACAGCAAAGAAAAACTGCCGTAACGTTGTGGAAGACGATTTCAAAAATAACCTTTTTACAGCAGAAACAAATAAAACAGAGAAAAACAGTAAAATTTCAATCGTAATTTCACAAAATAACCGTACGAACAAAGCAATCTTGGTGTTATGAACAATTCTAAGATTTTCAAACGAGGCCAAAGGAACATTGCAATCAAAGTATTAAAACTCAACCGTCGAAACTTTTGTAACGTTTCCGCATTCAACTACCTATCTAATTTGTCCGTTCGCATGCCAGCCGGCAGTTACAAGCGGGTTAGATTAAACCAGTGCCAACTTCCACGAATCATTACAAAAATTGCCCGTGAAATTTCGCCTTCGCCGCGGCGAATGTACCTGGCCGAAAATTGAAAATTTACGATTAAGGAAGCCATGTGGAATGCAAAAATAAAATAATAAACAATTCGTGTTCTAAATTCAAAGCTAGTTTCTTCTTGATCGTCATCAATTTCAAAACTGTAGCGCATTGTATGTAATTATCGTTTGTCATGGATTTTTTACTTATTGTGCGTATGAATTCTAGTTTGATTCTATGTTTCTGATGTCCCAATTCAATTTAACGCTTTTCTTTATTTCTTTAAGGATGTCTTTGTCTTGTTCTATCTAGCATTTCAAATATTGAAATGTTTGGATGTAACATACCAAAGGATTGCGTGTTTCTATGATATTTAAAGCGGCTCATATTAAACTAGCGACCTCTTCCTCGAATCATTACAAAAATTGACCGTGAAATTTTGTCTTCGCTACGGGAATAACGTTTTGAGATCGTTAAAGTTCGTTTTCTCTAATTTCAAGGTAGGTACAATAAATACGTTAAGGCTTGGTAAAGTTTAAATTGATAATGGTTCGTTGGTAACGGTTCAAAACATTGTATATAAGTAGGTCGACGCAGTGAATGTTTTCTTAAATCAAGAGTAGGACAATGGCAAAATAGTAACTATGTAGAGGACAGACCTTACCCTGGTTTTAAGAAGTATGTGGCTCTTAAGTGATCTAAACATCAGTCACAGCACAAAAAAGCAAGCACAATTATTGGCAATTACACGATCGCGATCTATAATAACGAAAGACAGCGAAACCAATTATCAAGTTATCTTGCCCGCATATCAAAGGGTCAAACCACTTACGAGCGATATTGTTCAATATACGAGTCGCACAAAAACAAAGCATCCTCAAGTATAATCCATGGGGGTATTTAATAAACATCTGCTTGTAGGAATCCGACATGTCGCATCTGTTGCGCTGGCGTCGTTCGTCGGTTCTTTTTTCAAAATTTCAAATGCGCGCGAGCCGCTCCCATAGGCAGATGTTCCCTATGTAACTAGCAACAAAGTAAACTAAACCTTATTCCAAAGGATTGAATGAATAAAATTTAATATGGAACAGCAAAGAAATACTTTCCACTTTTTTCCTTTTTTACTGCCCGTCCTCCAGAAGTTTGATTATGACATTCGAATTTTAAATTTGCCGGCGTTTTCGGTAGGCCGCGTGGTAGCGATTACCATAGATAACGGTAAACGGGGTCATTAGAACGACCCTACCCTAATTTGGAGGTATATTGTTGTAATGTGATCCATTCATCATGGAACAAGGGAGTTCCTTTTTAAATGTCTCGTCATTTGTTTTATTGCTTCCAATTACGTAATGATCCGAGAAGATCGATATGGAAGTTTAAAATACTTAGAGAAAATTACATTAGAGAGAAAAATGCGAGCTCCGCCCTCTGCTCAGCAAAAATGGGTGCAGAACAATTTAGAAATAGCACGGGGAACCCCCATGGGTTTTGCTAAGCTCCGTTCCCATAAATTCAGAATCATCCACTTATATGCGGAAACCCCAAAAAAGTCACAAGTTGAAAATAAATGAAAAGAAACCTTTACAGATTTAATATTTGTGAACTTTTAGTACAATGTAGGTACATTTTTTTTGGTTAGTATTTTTATTTAACGCATATCAACGTTCGCCAGATGTATCGTTTTTAAAAGATTATATTTCTGTGTGTCACTTGCATATTGGATATCATTGAAAGATTTCAAATATCGAGTCAAAAAGGATACAAACTTGTTAACGATTGCAATAAACATCGCAAGTCGCAACGAAAGATCAAAACAAGCATGAATTTTAAATCAATCGCATGTAGACGGGCGTGTCGTGTGTGTCTACGAAAGAATTATATCTTTGACCCTCATATTCAGTAATTTAACTTTCCCCTCCGGATAGCATTTCATTTACCTCCTCAACCGATACGCAGCGTGGGATGAACTAATCTGGGACACAGGTGGCGTGGAGCAGCGGGAGGTACGGTGGCCAGCACGACACGGTTAACTCTGATGTAATTTATACGCTTGTGATACGGGCGATTTTGCAAAAAAAATGGATAGCCTGATGTTCTGGCCACTGTACTTGTTTAAAAAAAATAGAAGATTTTTTTTGCTACATACTTGTAAGTATTGTTTGTATAGTTTTAAATATTTGTTGACTCTTGCCTCTACTGTAACAGTCGTGCCGGGAGATAAATTAAACTACTGTACAAAACAGGTTCTAGTTGTAATCCGAGTACCTATATGCAGTAACTGTTCAACGTCAGGATTACACTGAGCACGAGATGCCAGTATATAGTGTAATAGAGATGAAGTGTTTCTACCTTAACTATTCCTACACCAAAACCGGGATGGCAGTAGATCACACTTAACACCAATATTATAAATGTTTAAGTATCTTTGTTTGGACGCTAAAACTATCGAATGAATTTTGATGAAATTTGGTATATAGACAGGGTATGAGGTGTCTTGGATGATAGGATACATTTTATGCTGATTAAATGCTCCTTTGGAATAACACAGAAATCTTGGCAAGTCACTTTTTTTCTTCTTCTAATAACAACGGGCAGGACAACGTCTGCGGGCACGTCTAGTTTTATAAGTCTCATTTCTACTACACTAGTAAATTTCTAAGCTTATTGTATTTACCTCAGATGAACAGGTCCAGTTATTCTTATCAAATTTCTCTGTTTTTTCACATTTACGTTCTTTCAGGGTTCTATCTTCAAAAAAAGAGAGTTTAAAAAAATGGCAAACTCCGTCATATATAGACAAAAAATAAAAAATTTTTGCAAATTATGGATTGACTATAAATTATTAAAAGACTCAATTTGTTTTTGTGCTTTTTTATACCCAACACCACTCCACTCTATGCCCAGTGCCGATAATTCCCTCCATTGATTCGTAACGCCTCCCGCGCCACGCTACAATGCTCGCGAGTGAGCCCCGACATTTGCCATTGTGTTGTTGTCTATGCTTTCCGTTATGTGCTGTCTGCGTTATTTATGTACTCTATGGGTGTTAAATAAATAAATAAAAAATATTTCAAACATCTTCATGTGAATCCAGCAATTTTTTTTTACATTTTTGAGTCAAAGTATTTCATAGCTTTTACGAATTCCTGTTAGAGCTACATATTGCATGATTGGAGCAGTCTATACTTTAGTAAGAAAATTAAAAAAAAAATGCAGCCCTTGAAGTCTTTTTCATGTTAATGCAACTCTCATCCTATGAAACAATTACAAGACAGCAGCACACTAGTAATGAATCTAAATAATCACTTAGGGTGACCGCTGACCACTCCTCTCGGCACATAGTCGTTAGTGCACAGCGGCGTAAGTGCGCCGTCGAAAATAAACAATTATTTCTTGCGCGGGGCGCCCGCAAGCACGGCTGCGAACAGTGGGGTGCTATCGGTTGTGGACAAGAACGGTGTAAAGGTTATTTTCGAGATGACTATGATCGGGTTATAAATATACATATATATATACAGGGTGTAAAAAAAACCTTAACGAAGCCGTCAACCACGCGTTCAGTACATCAAACCAAATCGTATGAAAAAGAAATTTTGGCTGGGAAACAACTTTTATTTTTTGACATCAAAAAAAATAATTTAATTCTAACCTGCAATGTATAGCGCGCACGCGGAAAAATCACCGCGGGGCGTGTTGCTTTACGCCACCGCGACGCGGTTCGGTTCGAGTGTGCGCTGTTCATTGCGGAGTGTGCCATTTAGAGGCTTTTTATGAAAGAAATAGTAAAAATTTGTAACATGTTTCTTTGGAAAAAAGTTAAGTTATAATGGACAGAAGTCATTTCTGTAAAAATCATCAATTTTTTTTTCAAACTTTAACCATCAATATCTCAGTAACCGTTAACTTCCCAGGTATGGTGTAAAGGAAAAAAATGATCGTAACAATTGGTAGAATATATGGTATTCGGCTTCGTTAAGGTTTTTTTTACACCCTGTATATATGTTATGATGTTGACTTGTAGGGGAAAATTAATGCTAATATTTCTTTTGGTATTTGGTTTAGCGGGCACAACACCTTTATTTCATCAATCCACCATGATTTCATCAAAAAAGAAGTCTTAGCCAAGAAAACAATGCGTAACTAAAGGAATAGAACAGGCTGAAAACTAAAAAAATTGTTTTGAACAACGCATGATAGTGCTGGCGTGAGATTGTCGGTGTTTAGAAAAATAAGCAAAAATGTATTGATTTAAACTAAACATGTATGACAAAATGATGGTGCAGTGCAGAGGTGCAATTCATCACTTATGTAAAAGAGAGTAAGTTAAAATACCGTACTTATAAAGTCGAAACTAGTATATAAATCAAAACTCAAAAGCACTCTGACAAGCCAGCAGTTTCCATGTGGACTACGAAGAAAACGCACTGTTTCTCCAAAATTAAACCACCGAATAACCATTCAAATAAGATCTTCGAGATTTTCACTTACCCCTTTCTACTTCTCGAACATACCGCAGCACCGAACGAATCTGATCACTGACCCATGAAGCAAACAGAAAGGAAATTTTCTTCGGCCAAGGAAAATACGACAATATAAATAACTCCATCGGCCCCTCTCCTACATCACCCTATGACAAAAGAGTTATCGGTGCGTTGAAAACAAAAATGGCGAGGTGATTTATAACTGGCCGTATTAGTACGAACTTCAGTTACACGGTTTGTGCCGAATTAGCTTTTGGTTGGAAGCCTTCGGCTGTGTAAATAAAGGTAAGTTGGGAAATTATATATTGCAGCAAGAGGAGTAAAATTATACTGGAAGTTAACCTCACTAAAGGTTCTGTTACATAATGCGTTCATGCCTAAAGATGAATATGATGATTTAACGTGACTAAAGCTAAAAAAGAGAATTATTGTGCTTTAAATTTCCACTTAACGACACCAGCGCAGGAACACAAATACATCCAACTGTAATCACTTGAAAAAACGAGAGCTGGAAGTCGCAGGACTCACAATACAACTCACAATGTAACACAGAAGATGCAACTGGAAACACTTTCAGCTTTTTCAGCTTCCGTCATGGGTTTCCGCGAAGTAACGCCTGATTCCATCAACTATGATTGAACATCTTTGGCTAGAATGTAAGAACAAGTGACATTTCTGTTGCAAGTGACAATTCGCCCTATTTGTGTCAGTTACACATAAATTGTTTCTTCAAGAATTCATTGTTTGACGACCACTTTGGTGTAATGGTGAAGAAGTTGACTATTAACCAAGAGGTTGCGGTTCGAGGGTTCGATCCCCGCACTGTAAAAACATTTGTGTGCAAGAACATTTCTGTTTGTCTGGGTGTAATATGTATTTATTTAAGTTTATTCGTAATACCACTGTTTATTCTTACACCTCAATGTACAGTTAACGAGATCATTCAAACACAAACAAAGCCTACGATCGCTTTGACATCTGACTCTAGAATGCTATCTAGCAGATAGCACGGACGCTATCAGAGAGATCGCGATAGCATTGTCAACACTATAGTTTTATTGAATATCCGTGAACCCACGGACAATGTTGTCGGCTGGTTTAAAGAGATGGCAACATTGTTGATGTATGGTAAGGTCATAGTTAAAGCCTGCTTGAAAATAAATGCGATCAACTGGAGACTAAAGACTTAAACTGGGGACTGGGGGATAAAGCCAAATTTCGTTTTGTTTTTGAGCTATCGTTTTTGTTCTTCTTTCAAGAAGGAATATTTTAATTGTACTCTTAGTGAGACTCAATATCCGTATAAGGCAATAAAGTACCCCTAGGGCACCAAGATGACGATTTCGTCACCGTAACAATTGAATATCTCTCGTGACTTGCTCAAGCTTGCTCTTATTATTTATTAGAATATTTTAAAAAATAGGAACTATAGAAAAAGACAGAAAACGTTGTTTTCTGACATTCCTTTTTCGAATTGACTAACTGCTGGCTGGTCGCAAACGAAGCTGAAATAGTGCACACAAAAACTGCACCAAGTATTTTTCGACTAGCGTTTTTATCGACACCTTTGAAAAACCGTGCCAATACTTTCAACGTATCAACAAAACAACTTGTAAAACTAAAATGACTACCACATAAATTTAGTTCGGCGAAAGCGAAGATTAGAAGGTAGCAAGTGAAGCCAAAACTTGATATTGGGTGAATAATCGTCCCCACTACCGGCCTGGTCCGGGCCGGATGCGTCAGATTTATACCCGGCTACCACCCGGGTAGTTCGAGCCCAGCTACCCGATCCTACTGAGTTCCACCTCTGGGTTATTCCTAAATGCTCCAATTTTTGTTGCAAAGTAAGCAAAACATTTAGTACGAATATACTCCAAATAATTGTGTAACATTGATACATGAACATTTTTTTTTGTTTCTCTGCCTGATGTGTGGGCTTTGGTGTTGCAGTAAGTAGGTAGCGAACGACTGTCAGAGCTTTATCACTGGCGAAATACGCAATTCAAAATACCAATGCAATTTGATATAAAATGCAAATAAACACATTTTATTAATTCAATCGCAGAATGACACTTAATTTTAGATAAATAGATTTTGAGATTAAAACATGCTTTAAGAAAATATCGGACCGCCACAGGCGGGACTCAAACATTTCGCAAGCCATGCGATTACTCTAATAACTTAATATTTTTCATTTTTGTGTAATTTCTACTATGCAATAAATTTATTAATGTTATCTTCAAGGTCTTTGGAAAATTTCGCTGTAGTATTCGGGAATAACCCAACCCGTGAACCATTTACTAGAGGTCCTGTCAACCTCTTCATAAAGCACCCGATATGTCCTCATGCCTTGAGGGGAGCAATTTATGGTCTGGAAACGTCATCGGCCCCGTATTTCGGAATAAATCATAGTGTTTGCTTGCTGCACGAGACGTCTATATCGCTGCATACACGGTCTAAGTTGAGGATTCATTGCGCTTAATTAAGTTGCGAATGAAAGAGAATTAACCCTGTGTGTTCTCGTTTATTTATTTTGTCGCACCGCCCACCCATCATTTCTGCTTAGCCCAAAGGTATGACTGGTAGAGAAAGCCCTACGGCTTTAATTTGAGTAGAGGGGAAGATTTAACCTTTGTCTCATCATCATCATTTCAGTTATGTATTAACGGTACACGACCAGAGTGCCGAGTGCCATCGCTATCGACCACGTCTACGTGTTGGCGACAAGAGAACGTAACTATTAAGAGGGGAAGACAATACTACTACACCTTCACCTGTTAAGTATTTTGAAGTCATTTAGACAGAAACAGTCACGTGCTAGTTACGCATAAGACACGCAAAAGTTCAAACCCTTTTTTGGATGGAAATTGACAAATGGTTTTCCTAAGAATTTACTTGTTTTGTATCGGCCCTTTACCATGACTGCCTCTTCTAATTAGCATTTTTATGCGTTAATTAAAGGCTTAGCTTATACCGCATAGGTTATCTGCGTAAGTAAAGTTTACCTCACAACTTTATGATGTAGTAGAGTTATTAAGAGTTCCTTAAATCAACCGAGTTCAAACAAATGTATCTATTAATTAAGTATTCTTGTTATCGAGTGCATTTATCTAAACGGCCGACAATAAGATGTTACGTTACTTTATGAACCGCAAGTCAAAAGTTCGGAGTAAAAAAGAAATGTCAATGTCTTTCTACGTAATAGTATAACCAGTAGTTATGAGAGTCCAGGATAACCACATTTTTGGTATTTTGAAGACAGCTCTAAAACCATCAAAGCTCTCTGGTAGAGTCGAGGTATGTAAGTCTGTCTACAACTCTAAAGTATGATTGCAGCATCAACCTAACATATCGTTATCTGGAAATGTGCACTTTAAAGCTAATAATAACAATTGAAAGTCCTCATTAAGCTTTCAATGTTAAAATGTGCAAGCTTTTTATTTTTTGCTTTGTGTAATGTGTAAGAGGACCCTTTTTCAGAAAGTAGATAATACATTTTTGAAAAATGCGTAAGAATATAAACATTAATGGAAACCCTACTCATAGGGCGAAAGACGCAAACTGGCAACATTAAGTACGCATTGTCATTGATAGTATCATGGAATCGCTTAAAGGTCATCTTTAATTTATGCTGAAAAAGTTTAATTCACCTTGTACAATAAATAATCTAAATAACGCCAACGATCGAAGTAAACGATCAATATTTTAAAAACTTCACTGTTTTACGGAATATTTCAGATACTTACGTCAACACTTGTT
Organism: Pyrausta despicata; assembly: GCA_963921415.1. Lineage (NCBI taxonomy): Eukaryota > Metazoa > Arthropoda > Insecta > Lepidoptera > Crambidae > Pyrausta > Pyrausta despicata. Next base: position 11,276,872 of record OY992852.1, on the reverse strand, counting down.
GAGCAACATTCTTAAAACTTTTGTAGGCAATAATTTGCACAAATGATATTATCTGATCAGTATTTTATGACATACTAGCAAAACTCGCAGACGTTGTCCTTCCTGACGTTTTTTTTTTAATTTTTCTTTGCAAGTATCATTAAAAAATTGGTCAAATAGGTCTAGACGTTCTTGAGACAACACATTTCGCTATTCATTTTTATATTATACGTAGAAAATTACGTCAAATGTAGGAATATGTTATGAAGTTGAGCTTAATTACTTTAAGCAATGTTGTTTACATTAAATAACTACCTGTATATTGAGTAGACGGATCCGGTAAGTATATACTTAATAAATGCACAATTGATAGGCAACTAGCGGCCGTCCGCCACTTCATTTCGTTCAAGTTCGAACAAGTGTTAGAGTTTTGGTTCACTTTACCCGCGGATACTATTTTTAAAACGGTTCCTCAATTCCTCAATCATATTTTTAGGCCCTAGCACCGTGTAACAGGCTAGTGGGAAGAAAATGCTCGTACACAAATAATATATGTATGTATAGAGATGCGAGCAAACGGGATATCTCTTTGCAGTGAATAGAAAATAACAGTAAAACCAATTTAAAAAGAATGTATGTTATCAACACTCGTTACCTATTTATAAGATTTGATTAGTAATTGCGTAAATAAATTGAATTGAGTGCTTCTGTAAAACACATTCTGCTTAAAACATACTTCACTACACACGATCATTATATTCGCAGAGAAATAGATACACTTCTCACCAAGTTTATTCGCAGTGCAAAATGGCTTACAATTTAAAACGCTCGCATACCCCGTATCGGCTCAGTCGGCTTCATTAGATATCGCAGATTCACTGGGCATTACGTTATCTTCACAGGAGAGCGGCTACGCGGACACGCAACACTACCAGTATAGGTACATGTTATACCGAGAACGTTTATCTTACACAGGGTACACTTGCCGACAGAATTATTAGGACATATTTTTTGGATGTACGGAAAACAAACAAAAAATCACTTTCCACCACTCCAACACAGTGACCTATCATTAAGATTATTATGTTGTCAAAATTTTCAGGAAAAGAAAATTATAATGAAAATTCGTAAAATCCAATTGGCACTGTTATAATGATGACATGTGTTTTTTTTTCACTTCACTTCATAAAAAAGAATTTTTATTTTTTATTGCACCTGATCGATTACTTTTGATCGTTTTAATTCGATTCTCACTCACAATTTCCTGATCGATCAAATAATTTATGATTATTTGTCTAAACCATCATAGCTAACATCCCAAGAAAGCACCCGGCAACAGACTGAACTCTCTAAATCTCACAGGTAGGTAAAACGAGAAACAATGAAAAACAATGCGAGAGCTTCAACAAAAGCGCTAAGAATTGGGTCAAGTTTTAGAATAAAGGTAAATTTACAACGTTACACTGACAAATCTTATGCAATTGATAAACAATGGCGATCGGTAGCGAAACGTCAGGTATGTTTATGCGAATTACGATTAGCGTGACGTTTAGCTTTCACTTGTTTTGTTGTAAAATAAAGGTGTTTGATATTTTCAATTGCACTATTTCGGAAACAACCTGATGGACCTTTTTTTTTGTGCTTGCAAACTGTTACAAGTAACAGCTATTAAGGGATAATAATATCTTTCTTCCCCACTAAGTAAACTTTAAACTTTTGTTAGCTTATTGGAAGCTTATGAAGGTAAATTAAGAAAGGAATTAATATAACAGTAAGATTATTTCTTATATTATATTAGCAGCCTATAAATAGCTTTATTAAAATGACTAAAATTATTTCTAACTAGAGGACCTCGCAGACGCTACCCTGCTTTTTTATTTATTATTTTTATACTATAGATTGACAAATTTTAGTATTATACCAAAAGATTGCAATTTTTTTGCATAAATTGTATCGAAATAATAATAATTATTGATTATAAGTTTAAATTTAATACTTTGCAAGCTTGAACCATGAGATCGCCAAGGGGGTAGCTTTCATTGTTGCTAACATTTCACCGAGCGATTCACGGCAAGCGTAGCGCCACCTATGCTTAAAATGAACCAACATTTCGTGTGGCATAAACCAACCCTACTTATGCTGTTTGCAACCCTCGAAGCACCCCTAAAACTCACCCTTACACGAACCATTTAGCTTTGCGCTCTAAACGCCATCTCTGGGCTGATGCACGAACCTCGAAAAAGCTCGTAGTTCCCGAAAGCTCAGCAGTGGCGCTACCGTCAGCGGAGCTTTTGAATGAAACAAATTGTGTAGACGACTTTACCGTTTAAGCTTGAACGAATACAGTCGCAATTCGGTTGTGATTTCTGTATTTATCATCGAATGGAGTATGCAAATTAAGGTGCCATTACATGGTAATTTATTTGAAACGAATGACCACTTTGTGGTATAGTGCATCGGGTTGAACGTTTGTACGGGACCGTGACCTTATACCGCGTCAATTTATGGCTTTTAGCCGTTAAACGGTTTACGTAACTACTCTAACAACTGGTGTCTCGCGTGATACCTTAGCACAGTAACCTCATTTTAGATAGGACTTTCACCTTTTCTTCAGCTGTTTCGAAAGTACCTATTTGCGCCTAAGATGTACAATATAATAAGCCGTTGGGTACAGCCATAACACCCGATGCGAAAAAGAGATAATGCTCTACCCACATAAAAGCTCGCCAATGCTTGTCGATGTCTATAGGCTCTGTCCGATATCTTGAATAGAACATTATTTTCAAAACAAGTTAGTTTCTGATTTCCTTGGTTACCATTTCATCACATCATTATTTCAACCTTTGTCGCCTATGCAGCTGTTATATAGAAAGTTGTAGAGAAAGTTAGGCCACCACCATATCAGGGAAATCTTGCGTATTTCGTAACAGTGAAAATTAACGACACGCTCAAAACCAACCATTCACAATAAACGTTATCAAGCCTTTTTTAAACACTTAAATGAACACCTTTAAAAAATATTTTACAATCTGCCAGTATCATTGCGTTTATAAAGCTGTATAAAAGTAATACCAATGTCTCATTTCGATTGAGCTGCTCTTATCGACGATAAAGACGTGAGCATAGAGTATTTATGACTTAAACAATATGTTCGCAGTGTGATTTATGAAGACAGCGGGAGTAAGTGCACGCCCAGATAACAAAAAAATTGGCCAGCGAGTTTCGTGGCCAGCTGTGAATCAAGTTTTAATCAGTAGAAGGTGATGATTTTTATTTGTTCTTAAGTTTTAACACCTAAAGCAACTGCTTGTGTGGACTATTTTATTGAACTGTATGTTTTATAAACTAAACTTCTATCATATTATTTGACGAAAATTTCCTTACGGACGTTTGGGCAATCAGCCCTTGAAAAAACTGAAAGTAAATATGAGTTTATTTGCAAAACTATGTTCTAACATTGAATAAGGCTATTAATGATTTATTAGAGCATAGGTATCCTACGTGTACCTATGAGTTGTATTGTACAAAAACCTGCGCCTGCTTTAAAAAAGTCTTCTACAGATTTGAACTCAGATAAAACCTTTACCTACAGCAAAGCTTTTCTTGTTAAAAATAGTTCCATACTCGTTAAGATGAACTGAAGTGTGATTTTATCGGCTCTCCATTTATGGGACATCATCATTTTAATTGGAAAAATTATATCTCGGAATACCATTCGTCTTTTTGCTAAGTACAGCAACACGGTAATCGTTGTTATTCGTTTTAACGTTATTGAATTTTATGGGTTATTAACTGCATACAACAACATCAAGGTTGTTATTAAAACAGCTACTAAGTAAGCCCATTACTGACTCTAGGTTCTAGTTTATTTTACAGTAATGTTGCTTTTCTACATAACATATAAGCTTAACGGAAACGTTTAACGCAAAAGCTTTTCTTTATTATTTGAATTTCCGAAAACAAAATTAAGTAAGAAAGGTACCAATTTTTTGATAAACGTGCGTTACGTAACTAAGTATGAGAACTGATAACACCCATTCTACGATTCTGCATGAAGTTGCAAGAATCGTTAATTAAGAACTACCTAATTAAATATGACGAGCACTATTGAAAGGAAACAATTTTCACACCACATATGTATGGGGTCCATATCAGTTACAAACGACAAACTAAAAACCTAACAAATCATAGCACTGATAGGTGCAATTAGAAACAATAGTATTCCTATTTTTTGCGAGAAAACAAAGCGAACACTAACAATAGACTAGTGCTGTTACACTTGGGTGTTACAATAATGGTATCGATAATAATTTGCGTGCGATGCGACCGGCGATAGTGCGGAGGCGACACGTAAGCGACAGCCGGCGCAATCGCGTCGCGATCGGTGCGCGCGCGCTGCCACAATGCTATCGTGGCGCTGCGATCGCGCGGACTCGCGCCATTACGATTGGTCCGCTCGGATGGAGCGCACCTATTTATGGTGGTACTATTTTTAGGTGTTTAATTGAGTGAGCAATGATAGTGGCGATGAGAGTAAATATGTTTTTAAGAAAATTAAATTAATTGATCACATTTTGCCACATATAGTTTGAAATACGAATTTGAGGAATACCTATGGAGGATATGTATAGCGGATGCCAAGCATGGTAGGAATACTCGAAATCAACGCGTTTAAATTGCATCATAACTTTTCTACTACATTAGCCTGTCGATAATAAAGCACCAATGAAATACTATTAGCGAATCGATGTGCATCTAAATTTTTTGATAAAACAGTGCAATTTTACTTCTTCCACCACCTTTTTCAACTTTTGAAATCACTCAAATACATTTTCAGATCATAAAAATTCAATCAGTTTAATGCACTTTGGTAACACACAGGAAAGAACTGCAATTGAAATCACTTTTTGCTAACCACGTAATAAAATCGAAGTTAAAATATGCAAACGCCTGTGATAGTGAGCGCCGAGTGGAATCCTATTCCCATGGCTCATTTTCTACTTAACATTCGTAATTCAAAAGCTATAAAGTGAAGTTAACGGTTGGAGTGTTACTGGACAAGTAATAATCGGTTGCGGTTTTGATAACCTTTGATATCTTGTAAGATTAAAAGAACTAAAGGTACAGGAAAAATATGTACCTACCTAGACAAAGGACAAGTCAGCCAAGATATGAAATAACCAAGAAACTTTAGAATTAGACACATTGTTGTCAATTTTGATTTTCTAGAAAATTACTTGCCACCTCAGGCGATTACGACAATTCTTTTTACAAAACTTTTGTGAGACAGCTGATTTTGTATACCTTCAATGTACTTATTTCTTCCTCAAATAGCTTTCCCACAAAAACGGGACTGCCGCTAAAGGCGTTTGCCCTTGCACACCCGCCAGCGAAACTGTCTCTAGGCCGAAGAAGGCAGCGGTTATTAAACGCGGGCGCGTCAATAAAAGTCACTGTTCAGCTATACACATGTCCCTCCCTCGCCAGCAGGTGTACACCATCGGATGTGTCCGCAGGGTTGCGGACACGGATTTTTATCTTTTCTTGGAAAGCGATGTTACTTCGAATTTTAGAAGCAGATTTATTAAAAAAAAAGGGATGTATACCTCAACTGCTAAGAAAATGAAAAAAAGAGCCTAAAGAAGTGCCTTGAAAAGACTCAAGTGTTTTTTTTTTACTGAATCTTGGAATAAGCGCGAACTTTTTTATTTTTGAAATTCGTTTCCAGTTAAGTATTATATGGTACTTTAAACTTTGGTACAGAATACCAAAATTATCATGAACTGTCTATATTATCAGGTGAAATATTGAAACTAGATATTGATTTTCTTTTTGTTCTTTCAATAGTCAATATTAATGCTATAGGTAACAGAGGCTACAGAGGAAATCAAATATTTGTTTCAACCTATAAATCAGCTGCAAAAAATTTCCAAACTGAAATACCGTTCCATACTTTTGCCGAGGAATCGCAAAAAGTTTACCCGTGGCAACCCTAACACGAACATGGTGTACTATGTAAATTTCTCAACAGACGGATTCTGTCAACAGTTTCATAAGGCATTCGAACATTGACTAGTGACGGCTTAAACATACAGCTATGTCGATTCTTTCGGTTCACTGCTTAAGATTCATTAAAATATCTTTTAAATCCTTAAAGACCATTGAAATTGGGTAACGTCGAGTCAGATTCGAAAGTAATTTAGCCTTATAAGTAACTCCTCTTACTTCTTCATTGCTATCATCTTCTATAATGAATTAAAATTCTTAAAAATAAAATTTTAGATTTATTACATATTAAAAATACCAAGGCAAAGGTTCTAAACCTAGCCAGTGAAAGATTAAGTTAGATAAGACACTGTTCACGTAACTCAGACTTTAACAATGATTGAACCGAACAGGCTTCCCAATTAAATGCATCCGGTGTTACTTTACGTCAATCCATCGCCCAGCTCGCTAGGTGTTTAACGATGCAACAATTTGCATAGGGGGCCACTGGACCCAACCTATTCTCACGTCTGTCCAACGTTTCCTTTTACAGCACCTTGCGTTTTCACTCTCGAGCTAAATTCTAAACACCTAAATTGTCATCTTACCATAAACAAACGCTGCTAACGGCTTTCAACGGTTACCTGAAAAGGGATAAAGTGTTACATAAAAAGAGTGCTAATTTAAAATCGCACATAATCAATTAAGGATTGTGCACAGTGTAAAATCGAGCGATTCAGAAGCCGGCCCGGGCCGCACCGCCCGGCGCAATCTGACATTTATGAGTGCCATAAAAACGCTCAAGCAGTGACTTTTACTACTTGTTTAGTGAACATAAATGTCTTTGCCTTACCCGCGCCGCGCTCAACGTCGTCCGTATTTAAAAGCGCACAGTTTCGTGCACAGTTTTGCTCCTTTTGCCCCTTTTTATTTACTGTTACTGTACTGTTATGCAACTGTATAATGCTTTGGTTACTTTTCAGCGACAATTTATGGGCGTCGTCGTCTTTTGTCTTTATTTTAGTGCCCCGAGAACATGTTTGTTCGAGTTTTGTTTTGTGAATATTTTTGAATTGCACTCCATGACAAATTGCCTTTTAAAATGCATCAGACTTTCATCTCTAGAATTTGTACGTGTTGATTTGTTTTTATTGGACAATTTTTGATGCGCTTGCGTATAAATGAATAGTAATTGAAGTAATCCTTTATTAAATCAAAGTAATCACACGATGTGGCCTTAACGACTGCTGTTATGAATGTTGATTCATATCTTGATTAAGTTTACAACGGTCGTTAATTAAATTAGACAGTTAAAAGCAGTTAGAGCAATTTTAAATTATCCAGCGAGAGTTTATGCTGATACAGTTTCAGCTCACCTCTTGAAGTACATAATTGTTATTTAAATTAGGAGTATGATATTGCGGTAAAAGACATCAATCTTCAAGTTAGTTATGATTTATGGCAATTTAAAATCAAGCGAGCCTATTTGAAATTACAGCCGTTAATTAGAGATTAATTGAGATCACTGTCAGTGTTTTACCAAAGATGATAGAAAGCGGAGATGGGATTAGCAAAAAGGTGTTATTATCTTTTAACACTCTCAGTTATCAGGTGTCGACAGTCCTAAACCGGGTTATCCATTGATAAATATTCACCAATCGTTCTGTCTACGTTTGGGCTAGTATCACACAGGCCACCCACAATCAGAGCCTTGCCCACATACCACCAGGTTTATGTGAGCCTGTCGAAGAATAATAATGCTTCACCTATGAGCTCGAAGGCCGCACAGACAATAGAAACTCTTGATTGCTTTTTGTCCTTTCTAGGCTGTGACGTCATCGCGCAAAAGATATGTTTTTAAAAATAGCACATGCCGTAAGCATCTGACGCTCGCGTGAATGGTCACAACCAAATGTGCTGCCTAGTCTGGACAAAATATCGTTAAAGCCATTAAAAACGCATAACAATTAAAAAGACACCAACGACCACACAATGCAATGACTGACAAAACGGTTAAAGATACAAGCAATATCTAATCTGAAATCTGTCTTAATCTTGGTAGCAAATTGTTGATATAATTTCATCAATATCCACGTGTAGGTAATGATAACATTGTTTATTTATACCAATGGCAGAGACGATACTTTAGCATTAGTAACACAGGCAGGTGCCCACTCGCATAACTATTGCCACTATTTGATCACTTTGCCAATACATCTTTCGTGGTCATTAATTTTGTTCGAGCTTTGACAGCGCTGGCTATTTGTCAGCTGTGAATTCTTCAACTCTGTACTCAATAGGGTTCATGTTCGCTTGCATTTTGCAATCGCAAAGGGTGTGATGATATTATTCGTCCAAATATTTTGCAAGAGAATTTGACCCGTTTAACATAAGACCTGTAAAGTCTGCTTGCTATTCCCAGCATGCTTTGCTTATATCCAGCACCAAAAGAAAGTCCTTCTGCATACCATAGTAATATATTCGTCCACCAAACGATACGTTGTTTTCGCTATAAATTAGTCAATTAGGAGTCGGTGTGTGCTGCTAAATCTATTCAATTAAAGCCGTGTGTGCACCGGTCACCTACCGCGTCGATTTTTTAATCGTATGTATGCGGCGTGCGAACCTCGTAGGCATTTCGCATATTGATGCGTTCGACAAATTGATGAAAAAAACGACGCGTGTCTTCAAAAGCCGGCAGTGTGACGCGGGCTTTTGGAATAATTGCAAAACTCCATGAATAATTATTGATGTTTTATATGTTACGAGTAAATTGTTCGTGGTTGAATTTCGCGGTAATAAGCCGCGTAAAAAATGTATTAACTCAAAATTGCACGTCGTTTAGTGGTGTAACATTGTTATTGGGATACAGTTTTGGAATAATAAATTGGTCAAGAGGTTTTAATGGGGAATAAAGAGGTTTGTGTTTATACGTAAACTATCTCAAGTCATAATCTACTTTAAAAGCGAAGAGTTCTAAAAAAACAGGAGTTTTGAGTTACTCTTTTATTGCACTTGATTGTGAAAAGAATGCTCTCGTTAAGCCTGTTACAACGGCTAAAGTTAATTGTAATCATAACGTTATAGGAGCATCGAAAAAAATCGAACTGCAAATTAAGTTGAGTTCGAGAGCTTAGTGCATATGCATAGTCTGATTAGTGCAAAAGTTTCTCAAAATAATACTTTTTTAACGGCATCAGAACGTCTTTAAGAAAAATGTACCGGCAGTTACTAACACGTGTAATGTGTAGGTACTGTAAAGATTCACTTCTTGTCTTATAGTTATCTGTCTTTTTACACAATATACCTAAGTAGATCTAGGGCCCTGTAACGACCTTGACCTTGTCTAGGCTCAATAGAAGCCTTGTTATGATAATTTTGTTATATTTTTTAAAATAAGTAAAAACGCTGCCAACAACCGGAAACCAAGATCGTAATACAGCCACCAGTTCCAATAAAAATGATCATAAACTAACTAGACAAATACATTTCTAACCCCTAACCTTTTAAGCCAGGGTGCCAGTAATAAGCCCGTCTGATTTAAGCCGTTTAGTCTATGGACCGAGTCGCGGGCGCGGCAGAGCGCGAACCGCCGCGGATTGACGGTGATCTATCGGACAGAACACTCGCGATTTATGAGGCGAAATGGCACGAAATAGAGGACCTATGACGCTGTTTCTTAAATATCGTTACCACTGTCTTTAACCCCTTACGAAAAAGTATTTTGTGTATGTACATGTGTTTGTGACGGTCTGTGGCATCTTACCATGTACCATCGTACCATCTCTAATCATGTTTTGATTATAAGTCCTATAAAGATCTTAGCAGGGCCTTTATTGCTATGCAATCGTAACAGAATTGAAAGACTGAAAGAAAAAAGTGTTTTTATTGTGTTTGGGCACACACATATGTATAAAGAAATTACAGTATCCTACAGATTTCGAAAGATATAGTTTGGACGAAATATCAATCAGGCAATTCAAATACGATTAATTATGATACGAACGTTTGCATTAGTGGAGGGAAAACCCAAAATTAATATACCTATAATAATGGTACCTACGACAGGAATAATGGATTTCCTACGAAAAAGATTGTAAAGTAAATCCAATGTTTTCAGGCTGAAAATGCACGTAACTACTTAAGCTTTAAACGTCTAAAGACATCTAACTTTAGAAGCGCAGTGAATCGTGAAGACCGGGCGATTGACGTTGAGCTATTGGAAAAGCATAAGACTTAATTTATAGTTCTTCCGCATCCTATTTATCAATGATCATTTTGATTTTAAGAATAAGCTGTTAAGATGTTTACACACTGTTCCAATTTTTTTTTCCGTCTAGTTTTTCATTTATGAACCCCGTTTGGGATCTGATAAGCAATATACTCCAGAGATTGCATTTTGAAGTAAAGCTGAGTTTACACTGCAACTGTGTTTTCCATACGTGAGGTATTGGATGTTTGATGACATAATTAACTATTGGCAAACATGGAACCTAATTAATGATTGATCATCAAAGCTAAAAGTAAAAAAAAGTCAGCTTAACTATTCGCGAGCAAAATTACGGATAACGTAAAAGATTTTTTTACAGAGTGTTGACTGTTCGCATGCTCGCATAAATCGCCGTATCTCTTATGTAATTAGTTAGATAGTGCTATCAGTGGCAACCAGCTGACCGGTGGCGACTATTTATCAAGGCGCTCTAATAGACAGGGCTAATTATGTACGGACAGATTAGCAATTCATGCGTTTCATTTACACGAATGACAACTAGCGATTCATGTTGCTGCTTAGGTATACCTCGTTAGTCATGTTGAAAAAAAAAACTTTGATAGATAAAAAATACAACCAAATTCGGAACTTTTATTTAAAAAAAATACTTTAATGTCTTATGTATAATTCAAAGTCTCGATTTTCCTAATAAATGCAAAAAAATCTGTTTAGATAACCGATATTAATCAATAAATAATAAACTAATTAGTCATTAGAAAAACGTAACGTAAAATAGATAGGTCATATTTTGTAAGAGACTATATTTCGTATTTAAAACAATTTTACATACATCCTAGCATTTGACTGGTAAGGAAAATACGTATTGAGAAAATCAATATTTTATTTATCAGAGACTTAGAAAATTCTAGTATTAAAGTAATTATTCATAGATTGTTCTAAAAAAGCTCATTATCTAAATTTTACGCATCGCACCGTCCGCAGTTCCGCACCACCAAAATTAGACCTGCTAATGTGCACCTAACCTACCTTTCGGCCGATTTAGACCGATCCACCGCAGACTCCGGTTTAAATGTTAATCACCAAGTGGCGAAATTATTAATTGCACGCGGACGTCACAGGGACGTTACGCATGCAGATTGCCACGCTAACGAATGATTAAATATGCATGGGTGCGCGTTTGCTATTGGTGAGCTATAGCCGGATCGACATTTGGTTGGACTGTCATTACCACTGTTTATGTTGAAGGACCGAGGTGATTGTGGCGCAGTGGTTGCAGCGCTTTCGTAGTGATACCGAAAGTTAAGCAACCAACGGCGCGGTCATGTTTCGGATGGGTGACCATTCTGACCAAATAAGTGACGTTTATTCCCAAGCATTCCCGTGTTTTAGTAGACATTTAAAGCTGTTAGTCCCGGATAATATCGATAGATATTAGACGTTAAGCCTGGTCAGAGGCCCTTGGGCGGCTTAATAACATCTGACAGCAAGGTTGGCCACTTATCTTACAAACCCCGCACTGAGCCTTCGCAGTGGAGTATGGCTCAATACAGTCATTACACCTCATAGTTGAGTTGAGGCCTGTGCCCAGCTGTGCGACGATTATAGGCTGATGAGATGATGTTGAGTGATGTTACATCAACCGTTGTGTGAGATATTTTTTATTTTTTACAGATGCTGACTGCTGAGCATAATATCATCGGTGGTATTACGGCGGTTTTTTTAACCAGCAATGAATTTTGTGAAAGAGAAAATCGTTTTCGTTGTTTCCTCGTTGCTTATGATATGAAGTAGGCTGAAGGGGTTCAGATTATTTTGTTGCAAGTAAGAATATGGGCTTTGCGTTTCGCTGTAAAGTGAGGCCCGTTTTTAAATAAGTTGAATCATTTGACTTAATATGACTTGTGATAACCATGTTTTTTTAACATTTGGGTAATCGTGGAGGTATGGTAAGGTTAGGAATTTGGGTGATGATGATGAAGACAACTCTAAAAGGAGAAGACAACATGACAACATCATCCTACATGAACGAGAAGATTCGTGCAAGGAAACATTATCACAACTGTTTGACCGAACAGTTAACTATCCTTCTTGCAGTTTCTCAAACTATTGTGTCGTTACTCATAGCAAGTTAATCTACAGCTATCTCAATATTAGCATAGAACACGATTAAGTTACATGAAATCGTGATAGGTACTTCAAAACCGAGGTTTTAATGGTGATTCAAATTTCACTTGTTAACAGCTTAAAGCTCTTATTCATGCATACATGCTAATTTGAGGTTCCAAATAAATGACGTAGGTTTTACTGTGGACTTTCTCTGTCCAAAACAAACGCATCAAATGACAAAATTGGCAACACTCTTTTATTTCTTCGGAAGCACTTAAATTTTTACAGCTTGTAGTTAAGTGCGATCATAAACCTCAACAATGAGACCACGTGCCGAGAATCATTCTAATTTGACACACGTACTGCTACTGGCATTTTGACATAATATCTAATTCAGGTGCGTTATTTATTGCTTGTCGCGTGTCTGTAGTCCGATCCAATTAGAGATAAAAATAATAAATTATTTTACTGTCCTAAACTTAACTACAAGCATTGCGTACTTAATAATGTACGGTTGTGCCCTATTTACTTTAACGAAAACCATATGCCGTCGAAAAACAAAACATAGTACAGTAGGTATTTCCTATAGAATATAGCTCATAGTTGAGACAAAGAATGTGGAACATGACCAGACAATAACTGAATCAGGCACCTTCAATATTCATAAAAATCTATTTTCTTATGACGTGCGCAGGCGAGCTATTGCTAAGCTCTACCAATACCGGTAGTCGTAATTATTCTGATTCCTGACACATCGGTCATTGGTAAGACAGGATATAACACGTGTGAATCAGATTTGGCTGTTTTAAATACTAGTCAAGTTCACTTTACTAGAAAACAAAAAGAATACTAGATAGTCTTTACAACTGTGAATTAATTATGATATGGACATCGTTTTTAAAAAGCAAGGATCCAAACAATCTAAAAAGACTGTAATATGTATATGAAACTGCATTTTGTTGACGCAGGTTGTTCAGGACGTAATATTTATGAGACCAGTAACTGCTAACGATATGATTGATGTGTTTACGTTTCAAGTGAGTGTTTTCTTTTAAGTTTTAAATCATCACGACGAATAAAAGTGGTAATGTCGTGAATTGAGTCATTTAATTTAATTAGCATTTAAATTGGATTAGCAAAATTTTGTGAAGTAGTCAGCAAAATTTATTTTTTAAATAGGGTTTTAAATTCCATAGGACGAATCACTCACGAAGCATATTTTTAATAGCTATTATTTTTAGGCTCTCGGTTTTGGTATAAAATAGGTATCGAAATATTTCAGCCATTTTAGCTTGGTCATTTATATTCTGATTATTGCAACCGCCGTGGTCTTTTACTCAACTCCCTTAGTGCAGCCAAGGGATAAGAACATAACCGTATCCGGAATTCATTTAGTACATAATTTGACCTCTGGAAAGGTCTAAAACCGGAGGAATATCCATTCGAATGCTTCCGGGAAGCGTATCGATGTCGCCACCGTAGGGCCTGTTTTAACATTCACCAATTGATCCGCGTTATCACGTATCGAATAGAATAGAGTAATAATATTTTATGATCCCTTGTGCGCCATACTCGTCGGCTTCGGTGTTCGAATTCTAAATTAACACCTATTGGCTTTATCGAATGTCGACTCTAGCACCGATTTGGTATGTAAACAAACGCTTTCGTACGTCGCGACGCGATGTGACTCAGGACTGTGCCAGACTTTTATAACAGTTTAAATGGCTCGTACTGGTTTGGCAGTGTAGGTGTTGTTCTAATGCTGATGACGTCAGAAACTTTCGTTAATTATTGTTTTTCAAGATGCTTTAAGAAGGAATATGCTGCTTACACGTTGCGTGTCACAGTAGCACCCCCTGGTCCCGGATTACAATTAGTTTTACATTTTGTCCGCAAAGGGATAGCTAACAGGTTAAAGCTTTCTAACCTTGAGTACTTTTAAGACAGTAATTTGGTGCGTCGCGTTAATTTCCTTTTACTCCAAAGAAAAAATATGTTTTCTGTGGCCATCTTGCATTTGCCAACGCAGTAAATTTCTCCAAGCAAATCATTAGAAGAAAACAATGCGAGCTTTCACCGACAGCGGAATTGGTTTACAAGCTCGTTGAATTATTTATGGTTTTCGGATTGCTTCAAATGTTTCGTTGAATTTATTTTAATTTCAAAACGGCAAGTGCGGGTAGCTGGTTTAATTAAAACTTATCTGCCGACAGCGCCTGCGCAGTCGCCGCTATGTATTATGCCTGCGTGTTACACCAAATGCTTATTTGCTGTATTGTTTATTGGGATGGTTGGCAGAAAAATCTGTTTTTACCACAAATATAAATTAATATCAAAAAGCTTATGAAATCGCTCCAAGCGATTAAACCGCCTGAATTGTACATCTTTCTGTATTAAACGTCTGTAATTTTGTTTTATGTTGTACGATACGGAGTTAATATATCTATCTTTCTAAAAAACACATATTTTATAGGTCAGGCGACGAGCAGTATTAAAAAGAAAATATGACAAATATTCTGTACTTTCACTAAGTTGGTTTTTTCGGATTGTTATGATTACCTATAAAATTGGCTTACTATTTTTTCATATTTGCATCCTCTAAGTATTTTTTCTTAAGTTTTGATTTAATTAAAAATGTTTTGAAAATAGAAGACCCAGAGCGGTTCACAGAAGTCCGATGAACCAAGGTATGATTCCGGACTCAGACAGTAAATTTTGTTGTAATAATAAAAACACTTTTTTTAGGTACTCACAAAAGCTATTTTTCTAAAGACCATTTTGTCTTTCACAAGTGCAATGGCGACTGCGAAATTCGAACTTATTAATTCAAACATCGCTTGTCTCACAATTCGACAAATATTTGCCAACGTTACCTTGGATTAGAACGTCGCAGATACCTGGCAGCCACTTGCATATGTTCAAGTGATTTTTCACGGGTACGAAACCGTGTTCAAAGGGCACGCAGCCGGTGTCGCAATCACGATCCTGGATCACGACTGCTCCTCTAGTATTTATTTAACATTATCACCACTCATCCAAACACCATTCTCAACCATATCCCCTTAAACTTAAGACCTAGCTTCAGAACACCAACGTACAACCCTATTTTCGTCTCGGACTCTACACTTATAATAACATAAAGTGAACTTTATTGAGCGAGCCATAAGGCAAAATTGTAAGGAAATAAGTTTGTACGATAGCAAAATGTCTCTACACCGTGTCGCTACTAGCCTTAAATGCATTAAGTTTGTTCTAAAGATAATAATCGTTGCGAATGCTTTGTTTCAAAGATAGAGTTGTTGTCTGTGATTTATTTTTGGTCAACTTTTGTTGGACTTAATACCGGTTGGAACAATGCAAATTATTATTTATCTATGCACGGTAATCGTTAACAATTCTAAATTTTTATGTTTGCGGTGCATGAGCAGGGTACATATGGATAGTTATTTTTTAAACGAAGCCTGGTACCTATTAAAATAAGTTAGTAAGAACCTACTAATTATAAAACAATTACGTCATCACTAAAAATGGACAAAAATGTTTGTTTTGTCTAACCGAATCCTAAAACGATTTAAATGTTACGAGTATTTTATAGTAATAATAAATGTGATTTCCTTTGAAACCAAAGTTAACCTTTCATTTAAACGTTGATATTTTTTTCTGAATTAGTTACCGCGTATAAGAAGATTTAGTTTCCTCAAACTTAATTATTTTTGTAAGCCTTAATATTAAATAAACCTTCAAATTGATTGCCTCACAACACACTACCTCGACAGTTCATAAGTTCAGAACCCAAATATAAATAATATTGAAGCGCCATAAATCGTAAGTTATCAGAGTGAAATAGCAGTGTTGAAATAGGAAAATTATTAGGTGGGGCCCCGAATTCCAGTGGAAATAGAAAAATAAATACTAACCAACTTTCGCTTTGGAGTTGGAAAAATATCAGAAACATACACCTAACCTGGTTTATTAAAATAATTTGGAGAAGTGCGTGAGCCCCCACCAAACTGTCTTTTGACATGCAATGCGCTGAAAACAAAGTTTTGCTTACATCTAACTGAACTAATCATCTAATGATTTTGACCCTACGGCGTACAAAATAAGGATCGTTTTTTAATTTACGTTTCGGATCCAGTAGCGTACTTAAGATGGTCACAGTAGAAGCATTTTGGGAACCTTATCAGTAGTTGAACCTGTCTCTCTGACTTATTGCTTCTCTACATTCATAAACATAGATTAGGATTAGTTATGTTTAGGCACCACGAAAAAACTAATTAAGCTTTGAAATAAATCAAGTGGCAGTTTAGAATATTCTTTTTTCATTTATAGATTTAATGAGAGAGTTGGATGAAATTCTAGCTTCCTTTAATTTAATTTAACAGATTTAATTTAACATTTAAGGTTTTAGAAATCAGACCAAATCATACTTATAAACTCATTATTCACTACAACTACAGGTTATCTTGCAACACATTTAACTACTTATCATAAAATGGAATAGTATTATGTGCTATGAAATAATTTCAGTAACAATGGTCTTCCAATTTTATCACCAAAAAAACAAAAGCAGCAACCCCCCATAAATATTTGCAAGGTCTGTTTTGACACATCGATTTATAGAGCAACATTGTCACTCGCACCCTTGCTTCTGAGATATTCTCCTAGAGGGGAGGGGGGATTCGTTTTGACATTGACAAATGACGTGCGCCCCGCTACCCGGCCGGTGGCCGAATGAGCTATGGCCAATCGGGAGAGCGCGCAAGGACGCCATTTTAATTTTTAGGGGACGATGCACCCCCATTGTATTATTATTAAAAAGGCAGATCATCTCCATACTGCGGCAGTGAGATATGAGCTAATGCACCCGGGATGGGGTGGTGTTAATTGTTGAGTGCAGATAAAAGTATCGAATTACAGAACAATAATGTATAGTTTGTTTTACCTTTTAATAACTTCATTGAACTTCAGTTAAAGGCGTTTCTTTTTAGATTTTTTTAAATCTTATAATTTACTAAAACATGAAATGAAAAATAATAACTTATGGTAATGACTACAGAAGTAACATCAAGCTTAGGTACAGTGACACATCAGGCTGCCCATTTTTGTTGCAAAATCGCCCGTATCACAAGCGTATAAAACACCGTTGTGTTTACTGTGATGTGCTGGCCACCGTACCTACTGGATTGTAAAATTAAAAATCTACATGCTAAATTTTGAAAAGCATTTAAATTGCCCATGATTATGAGAAAATTTTTAAAATAATTTTATAAACAGCCACTTATTTAATAGGACTCCATTTTAATTCGTATTAAGTTAACAAGCTACCGTTCGACAACGTGTTAACATTTGAGGAACTGCCCATTAAATTCAATTTTTATGCCCCATAAAAACTAATGCGCTCGTAATCGCCTATTCAACAAATTGTACCATAAACGCCGGGCGTAAATCACGACCTCTGCCTTCACGAACCCGGTCGGTGTCACTATCATCACAAATCTGGTCCACATGACAAACGGGCAGTTTTACTGCACTCCACCATCATTTATTTACGACTTTATAATAGAATGTTAATAAACAACTCTGATAACTGCGCCAAGCAATAAAATGATAATAAAACGTCCTTTACACGCGTGGCGCACCCACGCGGCAGACAACGGAACTATTTTTGGGACAGGGACATCTAGCGGAGCGCGGACAAACTACAACGCGATGCCCAAATTCGGGTCGGCTTACATGGACGTCGTTTTGATTTAGCTCTGTTTGCACGAATCAATCATGTTAGGTATTTCGCAGCGACAATAAATAAAAACGGAATCAACATTCTGAGCAAGTCTAGATCATTTATCACGCGACGGCACATCAATAATTCATCGCTAATAACATAGAGAGATTGACGTAATTAGTGCAATTACAGCCCACCCAGTATTTTCCGCCCCGTCCGTTGTAAGGTAGTAATTGAATAATTTATCGCCTAAGTTAGGAAATGGCAAGATAGCGCATTCTGCTTCATTATAACAAAGTATTAGGTACGAAGTGAGTTCAGAACGTGTAATTAAACGAACTTTAATAGGACAATAGGCTGTGGCCTCTTAAAAGATTGTTTCCGAGATACGCAATCTAATTCAATATAACTAACAAGTGGATGCTTCTAATATGAAAGTTTAATTTTGGTTCAAACTGGGTTAATTAATTGAATTGTATCTCATTTGAATATTCTACTCGTTACGCTTGAGGTATTTTGAAGATTTTAAAAGCAAAAAGGTGTTCGTTTTTTTGTAAGTGACGTTTGTTATTTATAACCTGGCTGTTTTCTGTTATTTTCATTACCTTTAAAATGATCACCTATGAACTGATTGATGTATTAACAGTAAATATATTTTATCTCAAATAGGATTTATCGCCAGTGATAATAGTTGGTCAATAAATCATAATCAAAATAGGTTGTATAGGCCACTAGTCGATGATAAAGTTAAATATTAGGATAGCACTAGGCAATCTGATAAAATACATATATACACAACTTCAGTTGTTCAAACAAAATAGTTTTCAAAGTTAAATCCACTTAAAGATTTACTACAGTACCTGTAATTCACTTTTCGATCTCAGATAATTTTTGGTAATGTAAAATAAGAAATAAGT
The DNA here is from genome assembly GCA_963921415.1 of Pyrausta despicata. Lineage (NCBI taxonomy): Eukaryota > Metazoa > Arthropoda > Insecta > Lepidoptera > Crambidae > Pyrausta > Pyrausta despicata. The sequence continues at coordinate 11,257,929 of OY992852.1, read as the reverse complement.
AGTCTAACATATTTTTTGTGCAAATGACTTTATATAGACTCTGGAGAGCCTTTATCGAGAGTAAGAAATGCATCATGCATAAGTTTACAACTTATAACTTAGATTCATCTATGTTACTTTAATCGAAGTGTCTTTATCACCCTTGACCGTCGTTGTATCTATTAGATACAGTACATTATGTGGGAACAATTACACATCCATTAATCAGAGGAGTCCTCCGGCGGTTTATTGCGTCTCCGGCCCTCCGGTGGTTACAACCCTTCCTTAGTCACAACTCAAAGAGGTCAGTATTACTGTTTTACTATTTACCCAGAGATTGTCATCTATCATTTTTGGAAATCATCACAATCCATGGCATAAAGTACGCAGGTGAAAAGAGGCGCTAGTAATTTTAAAATATGAAAAACAACTTGTTGTAGACAAAACCTAGTTATATCTTTTTTTTTTGTAAAACCGTAACTCATGATTATTGCGACTAAGTCAACATTATTTGTGAAGTTTTCTAAACGATGTAAGCAAGACTGAAGTTATTATAAACAATGTCTAAAGTACTATACTTACTCCTGTACTTAGGCCGTGAACATTCTAGCCCTCAAAGAACTAACTTTGCAAATATACCTATGTTTGCAAGGTAAGTAAAGTACTATTTTGACGACCACTTTGGTTTAATGGTCAAGAACTTGAATATTAATCAAGAGGTCACGGGTTCGATCCCCGCACTGAGCAAACATTTGTGTGCGTGAACATGTCTGTTTGTACTGGTCTGGGTGTTATATGTATTTATTTAAGTTTATTTGTAATACCACTATTGATTCTGATATCTGTAACACAAGTGCTTAAGCTACTTACCACGTTGTTTATTTATTTTAATTATATAATGTCAGTCGTAACAATCTTAACAACTTTTCCTAAACTTGTTTATTCGTAAGTTTTAAACTCTGAGTTGTTTGTTACATTCGGGCTACGCCCCCACTTCACCCCTTCAGCCGCCTACTGAACTCGCTGCAAACTTAACACTTGATTAGCCACGAATTTTGTTTAAGCTCCACGAGTTTCTGAACTATGATTTATGTAACATCCTTGATATATTCCATAGTAGGTAATTCATCTGGTTATTTATCACGCAGATTTACTAGCATGATTTATAAGTTTTCTGGTCAGTACAGTACTAATATTAGACGAACGCCTCATTTATGTGTGAGTGCTAAATTATCGGTTTAAAAGCTGTTTCGCTTCGTGGCGAGTAAATATAATTGACTATTTAACTACCGGGTTGAAAACAGGTAAGTTGGTATACATACCTACTTTTAAATTTGTTTTTTCGATAGGTAAGTGCTATTAACATATACGACTGGTCCTATATCCTATATACCGTTGACCGAAAGTTAAATATCTGTCATTTTGATACCAAAAATCATCTGAGGTTTCAGATTTTTCAATGAAAGTGACAGTTATATAACTTTCAGTTAATGGTAAATAGGGAATTGAAACCGGCCTCATGAAGCCCATTGGCCATAAGAAACTGTGACTCACACCACACAGTATTTAAAAGCACTGACGAGGCACGAGTAAATACAAGTCTCTTTCAACAAAAATTACACCACAATAGTTTTAAACGACCAAAGCAGTAATCCGAGGGTCATTAATAATTTCAGCTGAAACAAATGACGTTGCAGATTAATGATTTACGTCCTCATCCAGCGTCCACATTATATTTTACACCGTCAATATATTTTACCCTCCTCACTGATTTTGAGACTTAAAACAAGGCAGTAAGGTTGATGAAACGTCAAAAGTGCGTATATATTTTGTCGACGACTGTACTCGTATGTGAAACATAGTAAATGCATCATATACGTGTTTCAGTATGTCTGTCCACGCGTAAATAGATTAACGCTGACGCGGCTTCGTGATGAATCACGTATTCACGTGCCCAAATTGCAAAATTAGAATCGGGAGAAAATTATGTTTGTTATTTCGGTGCAATGCAACTGTGTAAAGCGAGATTTGGTCGCAATTTCTAAGTTAATGCGTTCGTTATAGGCAAAATTGTATATTTATTTAACCAATATCGATTAACAAATATCTTTCAGTTACGATAATTTAAATTTTGAACACTCCATTCCGTGTAGCTCTTCCCCTAAAATTCCTCGATACACGTATTATAGAGTTTGATTGAATATTTTCAAAAAATCGACTCTCTATTTAGAAAGTCAGAGCCAAGCTTCATCGATGCACCCCAATTTAATCGAAAACACGTTCTACCTACATATAGGTACAGGGTGTACCCGTATCAGTAGCAGCAGGTCAGGTGTCCCCTAAAGGTCCACTCGAGAGGGTCGCGCGAACTAGACATTTCCATGATTTAGTACACCCTTATTGATACCAAAGCGTTTTAATTTTGTTCCGATACTACGAGTAAGCCCTTAGGCTTTAGTATCGAATATTTCCTCACAGCCATAGATAGCTATGAACGTACTCACGTGTAAATAAAAATCAAAAAAGTTAGTAACACTATTACATAAAAAGTTGCATGGATTCCGACTTTGGAATTCATAGTGAATTAAATAATTATAATATTTACATAAACAGGTAGTAAATTATCTCATTCGACGTACCGTGTCATTTTGGATGCAACGAAAAAAGATGAGTGCGATTATTTAAATATTCCGTTGATTATATTAAAGCTCATTTATCGATGTCAAAAAATATTAGGCAAAATAAAAATACATAGAAGAAGTAAGTAGTAATTGTAAATAGAGGCGTGTTTAAAATTGTAGCTCAATATTTATTTATTTATTTAAGCTTTATTGCACAACAAAAACTATGTACCTACAAAATGTGAACTTAACGCCGTAGGGCATTCTCTATCAGTCATACCTTAGGACTAAGCAGAAATGTTTCGTGGGCGGTGCGACAAAATAAATAAAATAAACCCCTTACGTTCTAATGCAAGCGTAAAAGGACTTTTCTAAGTCCGTTCTTTAGAAGATTTAGTTGCGGTATAAAATTGGCGGCCATTAAGCATCTGAACCGATATCACAATACCGAGTGGCCGATTTAAATTTATTTCGGACGTCGGTAACTTCCAATTTAAACCTCTTAATCCGGTATGATGTATGTCGGTATTCGGCAGGATTAAAAGTTCTACGGAAAATAACCGGGAAAACCTTTTCCGGGGCTGGATGGACCCGCCCGAGCGGGATTAGGCGACCGGATTGGATATACATAAATCTCGGACAAGGCTTTAGGGGCGACGCAATTAAGCCTCTCGCTCTGATTCTGTCATTCTGACGAGGAGCGTATACTAATCGTGCGCTTCATAAATAATTTCAGTATTAAAATTCAGCTGCCGCGTTGCGCGGTGCACAATGGTCAGTCTCGCGCTATAAATTATTCAATTTCATAGTAATAAAATACGCGTGACCGGCGCTACGGCGTGAAAACTTTTCAGCAATTAAGGGTTGAATATAACAAAAAGCGTTGGTCGATCCGACACGGGGTTGAGACCAGTATTTCATGCATCAGCTTGCGGCGAACGGTCGCGATGATGACTTATAGTTTGTATTAATACGCTTCCAACACAGAAATCCAATTTGAATGGGTTTAATTAATTTATGCTCGGAAATGGATTGAGCTGATACGCTTAGTATAGTTAACATTTCATTGAATATTGGCTTAATGGATATTGAATCTAACGGAAGCGTGACAAATGCCAAATGGTGTTTGATTCTGATAGTGGTGACTATATTAAATGTTAGGTGTAAAGCGTTGCCTAAAAATATACAGCGCATCAAACTTAAATCGCGAATTAGGAGCAAAAACCGTCGTCTGGTCATCGTCATTTGACTTAGTAAATGTAATTGTTATTGTATGATCCTTTTGATCATTGAAATAAATGACATTATTATTATAAGTAGGCAAATCTAATAATACACTATACCTATGGCCATCATCTTGACCATGTTTTAAGGTCATGATGCTCCTATATAAAGGTCTTCCAGATCGTGACGACTTGCCTTTCACGTTTGAGTGTGACAATGTGTTTAAACAATATTTATGCTTCTCTCACTACTGTTGGCAATGCTCAGGGTTTCTGTACATTATCTAATAATGTCTTAATTACCGACCTGTTTTCAGTCGGGCCCATAATCGTAAATCGCGACAACGGAAAAGTGAAGAGCAATAAACGCTGATGATGAATAAATAATGTTGATCAACTCACAATCACTAGAAAATCTAGTTGAATCCGAGAAACACGACGCATAGCTTGGCCGCTTTAGGAAGTAAAAACGCTTTTACGGAATACGAAGTTGTTAATCTTAGTGTTAACCATTTCATATTCTCAGAGACGCAGAACAATTCTTAGTAGAATCAACAAGTGAGCAAAAACCAGTGAATAATTACACTTGATGTGTGTTCTCTGCACCAACCGACCAATAAATGACTGATTTATGGCAAATTAATGATGGCAATTAGATACGCCTACTGTAGAAGACACAATATTTTATCATTCAATGCCTATTCACACCTAACGGCCTTAACTAGTGTTCCATCTCACAAAATCATATAATAATACATAGACTAAGATGTTTTGATAAATACTAAGAACTATTCTGAATAAAGGTTTTGTAGAAGCTTCTGGTTTTTATCACACAAAAATATAATAAAAAAACGAATTTATGAGTTGATATCAGACGTATTAAAGGTTAATCTCTGAAACTACTTGTTTTTTAACACTAAGGGACAGGATACTTATATATAAATAATTTTTAGATCACATCATGGCTCAAAGGTCATATCTCAGTAGCTCTATTAATAACGTAGTGACGTTACTAACAAGTTTGCTTCGATTTTTGTAAAGTTTTTTACTCGCCTTTAGTATTCGCTTACCATTGCCTAATCTATTTCAAAACCAGAGCCAAAAATGAAAAGAATCTATTCCATACTTAGTTATCCGGATGTACTGGTGCGCAGCCATTAAAATTAGGGTTGGGCCACGAAACTCGCGACTAGGGCAGGGCCGGGCCGCGCCCCGAGCATGGCGGTGAAAAAAAAGAAACACAATGAATAACTGCCGGGTACCGATACAGATGAGATGAAAGATTTCTCAATGTCCGAATGTTGTTCTTGTTACTTGTAACTCAATATTGAACTCGCATTTAATATTCATGCCGATATGCTTTTTTTTGTTGTTTTGTTTGAGGGGTCTTATTTTGGAATCGCTCGATTGTTTTCATTTACAAATAAGATTTATTAATATTATTTCAAAATGATTTTATTTCAAAACGAAGTACCTATAGGTATTTGATTTTAAACAAATACTGAATAACTCTTCTGATATTTTAATTCTTGTGATTTTTAAGGATGATTCGTTTTGTATCTAATTAATGTATTTTGAATGACATATTTAGCAGCAGGTATGATTCGAGAAATGTAAACCTAATATTGAGAAATACCGAGAAATGTAAACCGATAGTCAATAAAATTAACCAGTACTGTGTACAACAGTTTAGGTTCTGAAATTAAAGAAAATCATATCAAATTCTTTCATCCACACAAAAAAGCTGAAATTCACCATTACACGAAGGGGACGAAAAAAACCGGGATGTTTTGAAAACATCTACTTAATAACGGGTACGAAATTAAAAAGCAATTTAGTAACCGTTACTAATTTAGAACGGTGCAGCGAGCTCTCAATTTGGGGAGGAGAGGGGGGCGAGGAGGGCCCTAATCTAAAAGCTGTCAGTTAACATGCCGGCAGCTGTGGTCGTACCGCTTGTGTGCACGAGCCCTTATGTATATAAAAATGTATAACATGAATGATTTAAATAAACGTAGAGAGTTTCATCGATGATAATATACCTTTAAGGATTTTTACAATTCGAGCACTATAACGGTAAACTCTCTTAGTATTTTTAAGAAGAACACTGGAATTGTACAAAGGAGCTTCTTAAATAGAAATTATAATTTATATCTATCACGTCGTTATGATTTACAGCGCAGAGGAAGAGATCAAGTTGAAAACCTCATTAGTAGATGAATCGAACGCCAGCGAAATATATTTTAGAATAAAACAATCAGTAACTCACTGCCCACATCGGGACAGATTAAAATCTTTTTTACGCGTCTGAATAGTGCGCCTACGCTCCTCTAAATTCGAAATCCGAACGTCGAAAATGTGAACACTTTTTTGTTGTTTAAAAAAATAGAAGTTTCATAATTAACATAAGAGTTGAGCTTATTCGGTTTTTCCATTCGCGGGGACACTAATCGACGTATCTATTTTATGATATGTATTCACTTTGCTGTGTCCAGCGGTCTGTTGGGCCATAACTCCTCACTTTTTATTACAAGGTGTACATATAACTTGTCTAACACACCTTTGTGATAGCTAATATGATATTTTAATATAGTTTTTAAAAGTGACTTTGTTTATACATGCATGTCCGTCCATTAGTCGTCATCTGAAGATGTAATATTATCTGTTGTGCATTTTAAGATGTGATTTCATGTAGAGAGAAAACATTATAATCTCTAGAGCTGCAAATAACTTACAAAATACGTATTCGTTCTTCTTGAAAGAATTTATTATATGCAAATGTAAAGTTTAGAAAATTTTCCCATATTATGGGAAACGACCAAAGGAAAGCTTTTGTTTCATCGAAAGATATGTGATGATTAAACATCAAAAGCCGACTTTTCTCAAACTCTGTATGTTGCCAAGATAACGTCATTGTATATTGCTCACTAATACGCCTAATTAGGGCCAAAAAATCATAGGTAGGGAGGTAGGTAATGATGAACACTGTAATTTTCTTATCGAAAATTATATACTGAGTGTTTCTATTAATTTATTTATACTATGTATCTCTACAACGGTGCCGGCCGGCAGCTAAAAACGAGTTTGAAAACGAATTTTAAGTTACAAAATAATTAATTAAAATAAGGCCGTGTGAAAGCATTGTCTAGTGGGCGGATTAAATTAATTTGAAAAACCACACTTTCGTATTTAATAGAAATAAATAATTCGTTCGTCAAACTTAAATTTGTATTATTATTTTATTGTTAGAAGTGCGTGAGCGTCGTAATGAAACAACTTTCAAAAAGAGCAACTAGCAAAAGGCGATTCATAAGTCAAAATAATAATTTTGACATATATCAACAGATTAACAAGAAGAATTCTATATTTTGCAACATATTCAAATGCCACTATATTTTTGATGCACTGTGAAACAACCATATATTCTTAAATAGGCATCAGTTTCAACCAACGTTCCATTATTTATTCATTGCCTCTGAATTTATAGATTTAAATTAAATTTACGAGTGTTGATAGGAAAACGATGATCACGTTATAATAAAAACGAATTCTAATTAAATAACTCATTAACAAACAAACCCACTTTAATTAATACGTTCCATCTAATTTCAAACGTCCGATTGCCGTTAAAAGCCTTTTATTTGCTTATATGGTAATCAATGAGGTAAACATTTTTTTGATCCAATTATCGACCAATTTCATTAGACGATAATAGAGATAACGATAACGCTATTTTCATAATTAGAGTCAAATCATTGAATAACTCAGGAATCTGCTTAAATAAGATAAACAACCTTTAGCACTTTACTCAATTATAAATATATACATAATTCCAATTCCAATAGTTTTTTTTTAATTTTTGATAATTACGTGTCGAATATTTTTCTTGTCTGACTGTCTCCTTCCTATATTCTAATTCGTGTTAGGCAACAGATGACAAAAGTAAGCAAAAAAACGTAACCGGTTTAAGGCGCGCCCGGTACCACAGTACAGCGATTTTACATAAATAAAATACATTTTTTAAATGAACGCATCAGAAAATTTCCACTTACAAACAACACGTTTAAGTTACGAAGTGTCATTTTGTGTACTGTTCTGATGAACGTTTTCGTACTTACAATACCTTACAAATTAAACTTAGAATGAGTAATTTAGTGATCACGAAAACTTCCTGTTAAATAGATTACCCAAGAGAAAGTTCATTGCAAAGCTAGCGGGTATTGTTTTTAGTTATCGCCCAAACAGTTTTAAGAATACAAATGACGACAATATCAGACATTTGCACAAAGGGCATTTGAATGAAAGGCGAAATTTCATTTCATTATCCCACGGGCGTCCACTTTTTACGTCGTTGCTCAAATCTGGCCCGGCGACGTTTCAATAGAGGCTAAAAAATAAACAATTGAAATAAAAACCCGCAAGGCCGGACGGGGCTAAATGAAAGAAGTTTGTAAAAAAGTTTGACACATTTTTAGAAACATCAGGCACGCAGCGTCCTCGCCGCGACTGTCGTAAATTTCAGTAAGCGTCAGAATGAAAAAGGGGACATCATTGTTGAAAATTTTAAGCTCTCTCTCTCTCTCTGTGATTTCCGATTGTAATCACAGTATTTTGTTTGGCTGACTGTAAGTGTATTAAACGTTTCTGATGTTTGTTGCCAAATGCTTGAGCTTGTTGTGTTCTTTACACGCATTTAACATGATTTTTATATCCGTGGCTTTGTCTTTATTGATAAACGACTCAACGCGTTACTTTTAGTGTATGATATCGTATGTGCATTATCAACATTTACACTTAGTCAAAACCAGCGCATTGCTCAATATAACAATGTTGGTTGGATTATCTTAACTATTTCCCTTATTTTTAGTTTTCTCATATGCTTAGGCACCTCTTTTTATGACACGTATTAGATTGTCACTCATCACTACATTATTTATGAGGTTTAGCTCCTCAAATACCCGTTTCATTTTCGCAGCGACTATCTAAGCCGCAAGCTTGATAGAATCACTTGAATCCATCCGCACCCTAAAATGTACCCCGCATTTTTAGATCTAGAGATTTAGCTGATTCCGGGCAATCAGACTGTTATTGCAAGCGACTGTACCCCCATATATTTCCTTTGCGGATAACAGAAAGAAGTGTGCCTCGGTACACTGAGCCACGATAAGAATTTCATTTCCTCAAGCCTGAGAGCCCGCTATCTAAGGAAGTTGCACAAAAATACCTAAGTGATAAAAGCAGTGAATTCTGTACAGGTGCCGGCAGTATTGTTGCCTTTTATTTTATATCGCAGCTTAGTGAGTGCTTCGAGAAGAATGCTCTTAGCGGTTTGTAAGAATTTCAGTTTGTATTTAATTCAAATTGAAAATTCTTTGGATGGTAAAAAAAAATTATATCCAAATAACACCTAATTAAAGTCAGAAGCTGCACCTTGATGTCAGGGACGTCTTTTGTATTGAAAATTTGGTAATCAAACAATATGGAAATTAAGATTACGGAAAGGGTTACTTTTGGATATGGCGCAAATGTACTTTTTCCAAATTTACACGAATTTTTGCACGTCTGCGAGCAGATTGAACACATGCGCTAATAACTTTAAAATGTAATATTTAATAGCTGTGTTCTTAGCAAATAAACGTTTGAGTTTGAGTTACAGACTACGAACGAAATTCCAAACTTTTTTAAACCGATTCGCTAAAAGCAAGTACATACTCGAAATCAAATAACAAATAGACACTTCAAAGGGACCAACCATGTGCCTTGATAGTTCCAGAGCACAGTTGCCAAGGAAAGGATCAGGGCCAGGTAGGAATAACTAAAGACGCATTTAAACATTCAATCGGATATCGGGAACGATTCGAAGTTCATATCGAAAAATGTTATGTAGCGATGAAAAAGAACAAAATCAACATCGAAGAATAACAAAGCGAGGACGCTTTGATTTTATGAATTCCCAAAGCTAGGTCAGAACTTGTGTCTCGTCCCGGCAAAAAAGGGCTAAATCGACCTTCTGGGTTTTTCAATCGATAGTGAACTTTGACTTCTGGGGGGTAGGGTTCGTTATCAGGTTATTGTGTGGCAATACATATGATTCGGTTTTGCATTTAGGATCGGCGATCCGGATGACATCCTTTATCGCGAAACATTCCAACTCGGTCTTTAAAGAGTTTGAGATGGGCCGCTGTAGGTTTTTTTTTTACCAACACGCGACTTTTAATTCAACTGTTTGATGTTAAAATGCAAAAATAAATATTGCATGGCGGAGGTACTAAGAATATTACATCTACTTGAGTATATACTCTTATATGCCACGAAAACTAATACTTGAGTTTATTGGTGTCGTTTGGATGTATTGGAAGGATCATCATTCATCATACATTTTTTTTTTTTTTTTTTTAATTTATTGGGGTTATCAAACAACATCACAGTACTTATACAGTTATTGACTTAAAAAAACTTAATAATACTAACTGTGACGTCAACCACGATAACCACGACTTACTTATAAAGTTGAGAGATAGTAAAAACAACTACTCGTATTATATATGAAAGTACATACATGTTAATGCTAATCGATGAGACAGCTATAAATATATGAAACAGAAAGATAACAATTAACAGTATTACAGTATTAAAGTATTAAAGTGAGTGCTAATTGCATGTATCAAGCAGCTTGTTCAAAACAATTTTTTTAAATGAATATGGACTAAGTGCAAAAATATCTATATCATTAAAATGATTGTTGTAGGTGTCAGTCAGACGGAACATAGGCGAACGCTTACCAGCGTTGGTGCGGGCAATCGATTTAAGAAAAAGTTTAAAATTGCGACAAGTACGCCTGCTCGGCCTAACCGGCACACTAAAGCTTAACTTATTAATTAAGTCTATACAGTCATATTTGTTATGACAAAGGTCGTATAGAAACATAACTTGCAGCTGTAGACGTCTTTTTTTTAAGTTAGTCAACTTATATCTGTCAAGGGCAGCAGCATATGAGATACGGCTGTGATAGCACCTGTAGTGCATGCTTTTAAGGAATTTCTTTTGTACCCTTTCGAGGCTGTCAACGTACTTCCCATAAAGCGGGTCCCAGATAGTCACCGCATACTCAAGCTGAGAGCGTACCAAGGACTTAAATAAGTAAAGAAATGTAGATGGGCGTTTAAAGTCATTACTAGCGCGCATAACGAGGCCGAACATTTTGAAAGCTTTGTTACAAATGTTTGCAACATGATTATTTAGGGTTAATTTCATGTCTAGGGTTACCCCAAGATCCTTGATAGTCTGTACTCTTGTTAAGTTGGAGCCACATAAGAAGTAATCGTGAAAACTGGGAGTTAATTTTCTAGTAAATGTTATACAGTTGCATTTTTCTAGGCTAAGTGCTAATTTATTATTTATGCAGTATTCAGAAAATCTTGTCAAATCCTCTTGAAACTTGATATGATCGGAACAATTAGTAATAGTGCGATATAATTTGAGGTCGTCAGCATAAAGTAAAAATTTACAGTGGTGGAAGCATTCATCGATATCGTTGATAAATAAAATAAACAGTAATGGCCCAAGGATAGACCCTTGTGGTACCCCAGAAGGAATTAGTATTAAATTAGACTGGTGTCCATTGATCACTACTTTTTGTGTTCGGTTTGTTATGTATGATTTAAACCACCTCCACAGGCTTCCTCGGATGCCATTAAATGCAATCTTTTCTAGCAGTATTTTATGGTCTACCCTATCAAAAGCTTTTCTAAAGTCCGTATACACACTGTCAGTCTGTAAGTTAGAGTCTATATTAGCGTAAAGCTCTGTAACGTAAACGATAAGGTTAGTCAAGGTAGAACGTTTTCGAACAAAACCGTGCTGTTGAGGCAGTATAGAGTTATGTAGTTGTGGGTACAGGCAGTTATGTAGGAGCCGTTCGAAAAGCTTTGCTAAGGCTGGAAGGATCGATATTGGTCGATAATTTTTAACCTCTCTTTTTGATCCCCCTTTATGAACTGGGGTGATTCTGGCAGACTTCCAGATGGCAGGAAAGGTATCTTCAGTTAAACATTTATTAAATATTACATGAAGTGGAACAAAAATAGAATTAGCAGTGCGTTTAAAGAAAAATGGTGGAATATTATCAGTACCAGCGCTCTTAGTTGCGTCTAAGGCTTCAAGACCCTTGAGTACACAATCTGGGGTTATGCTGATGTTGCTAATTAAATTACTAGTGCGTGTCCTTATATCAAGGTCTTTGATGTCGCAAATTTCGTAAGATTCATCTAAATCACTCGGCCGAAAGACAGATTCAAAAAAATTTGAGAATAGGTTACATATATCACTAGGGTTATTTGCAACCTGATCCAGATAAACAACACTATCTGGTATATCTGATTGGTTTTTACGATGCTTCATATAGGTCCAGAAGTACTTGATATTATTCTGAATACTATCTTCAATACGGTTAATGTAAGCTTTGTAACATTTACTACACTCTTTCTTAAACCTATCTCGATACATTGAAAATATTAAATAGTCCGATTGATTTTTATATTTTTTCCAATTCATCCAGGCTTTATTTTTATTTTTGAATATGTGAATCAGTGGAGTACTAAACCAAATAGGGAATCGAGTGCTAGATTTTGTTAATTTACATGGTATACGATTTCGAATGACCTGAAATAAAGTCTCATAAAAGATGTCAAGGCAGACCTCAACATTCCTATTCGAAAACAGGATGTTCCAATCAATACTCTCAAGGTCTTTGTTAATAAGTTCATAGTCGGCTTCTCTAAAGCAATATTTATTAACGGGTTTTTTACATATGAATTTGCCCGTAGTAACTATGGGTGATAAGACAAAAAATGAAGGGTGTACTACATTCGCCGGGACAAGTGAGATCGGTGCGGAATATGCCATGCTATTAGGTATACTAGTTATAAAGAGGTCCAAGTATCGATTGCGATTGTTTTTAAATATATTTAATTGCGAACACTTAAGTGATGTCATAAAGTTGTGCAAGCAGTTGTAAACTGATCCAGTATTTGTAGAAGAAAGCTTCATTTGAGTACCGTCTAAGTACCATTCCAAATGAGGTTGATTGAAATCACCTGCTATATAAAAGCTATTTAATACATAACACAAGCATAATAATAATTTTTTTAAGATAAAAACTTGCCTATTTCTTAAACATTTTTGAACTAAAACTGTAGGTAAATCTTTGAATGACACTCTTTGTAGAGTTAATACAACAAAACTAAGCAGAAAGTTCAATATTAAATTATATTTCCAAAATTAAATAAAAACTTTTGAAATGGATACTCACATTAATAAATAATCCTTTTAAAATCTTCAGTGAACCACTCAAAATAATATTTGAAGACACTAATGCACTGTAACCAATTTTCAAAAGCACTAAATTCACTAATCCATCAATAAAATTCTTCTAAGTTTCTTGTAAGAACACCGTAAATTATCAAATTAATTTTATTTTCAATTATGTAATCGATAAACTTCATATTAAATCATTATGGGTTGTAAAGTTCGGAGCGCATCCACTTTAGCGATACGTATGGTCTATACAAATCCTTATTTACAACTGACACTGTTGTCCATACTATAAGAGAATCGTGCGCGGCACCTAGCGAGCGGGCATCTGCCGAAAACATAAAAACCTATGCAACAATAACCGCATCAAAAACGATACAGAATTTTTTAACACTACCTCACAACCCCAGTTTAAAAGCTGAACTGTACAAAAAAAAGTAACAAGGTAGGGGAAAAATTTCGTAAGCCATTGCCCGGCTCTATACAAAAGTTTTGACACGAACACTTTGCGCTTGGGCACAGTCTATTTTAGAGGGGAGCGAGACGGCGATACGCGGCAGGCGTCTAATCGCGTACGAACGACAGAGATAGATAGACGAATGTGTGTCGCATTTGAATAAAGTTTAGGGGACCGAAAACTCGAAGCCGCGGGATGCCGAGTAGGTGGTGGTGATAAAGCATTCGTAGCGCGCGTTCCCAAATCGAACACGATGAGTAATAATATTTAAAAAGCAAGATTTGTTACCTGTCCGCCGCTGGGAGATAATACCCGCGTTTTTTTTGGAGAGAAATACAATTAACTAGCCTACGGTCGTTAATCATTTTGTTGTTCTGCCCAGTGCATTGGCTCAGGTTGTACAATTATATTGCTCTGAAAAAAAGAAAGGTGACGGTAATAGAAAATTGTGGCGGTGTTTTTACGGCGGTGCGATTGAATGGAGTAGATAATTACAGTATTAACCGCAGGTTTGTAAAGAAGATGCAATTTCAGCCATCGAAGATCTCCCATTTTATGCTCACAATTATGTCAAATAAGCGACTTCCGTGCCGATTTAATAATAATATTATATACCACTTTTTATCAATAATACGTACTTATCTTAAAGATAATACAAAAAAATCAAACAGAAAGAAATAAATGAGTTCTAAAGGTTACACAGGCAACGATTGTAAACCTAAACGCTTAAACTGCGCCGCCACAATAAGAAGTGAGCACTCAATCGAGGTAATTTTAAAATTGCGACCTGCCTCAAGCCTCAATTACGATGTGGGACTCGCGCACCTCGTCTCTCGATCGCACCAATCGAAAATTGCCCGACAAGACGTCTCGGAAATTGTCGGGCGAACGTTTTCAGAATTGCGGCCCGCCGACAAATCGGGTCTCGACCAACGCAAATTATCCCCCGTACAACTCGAGCCGACTCGAAAATTGCACCGACCAGGCCCGCAATCGGCTGGTTGTGCAAACCCTAATGAAGACGTTAAGCTAAATCGTGGCGGCCTTTATAGAATGTTATGGTGTTTATATTGATTTTTATGAGAATATAATTTTATTATAGCCCGCGCCGCGCTGTGGGCGTTACGACCGTTTGCACGCTGCAAGTTAAAGTCGTATTCGAATCGAACGAAAAAAGTTGCTAGTAAATCTCATATAAAAGCCGTGTCACAATAATCAACGGCAGTAATTTAATTAAGGCGACATAAACACGGGGATATCTGGCACTCGCATCGATATTAAAGGTTGTGTTAAATGACAAACTGCGGGCCGAAGAGAAATGCTTTAAAACGGTGTAATTTTTACTGTTTATCTTGGGATCTGAGAGAAGATTGGATTAAAAATACCAACCGATGAGTGTTTAGCATACCATTGAGTGCTGCAAGCGACTTAAGTGCATCTGCATATTAAAATAAGGGACGTAAGTAATTCAAGTCGACTGGCCTGCGTTCGTTACATTGATTAAACGCATTTAGATACGCTCTGATTCTTTAAATTGGTATTTGCTCAGGAGGTTTCTGTCAGTTTTGATTGAGATAAGAATTTTTGTGAAGACAAATTGTACAGTATTCAAAATTAATTAGCACATTGAATATATTCATGGTATTTTCTCGTTAACTATCGTGAAAGTTTCGTGTAGAGTACATCACGTATGTATTCAGTCAGTTACATATCAATTACATAGTAAAACCTTTTCTGTAAAGAAATTATTCGTAAACTTCACTGATATACTTTAAAATAGATTCTACCAAAACCAAAATGTTACCAATGCAGCAATAGATGGAAATCTGCTTAAATATATATAAAACTTTGTTTCTCAATCAAAACACGAAGACAAGAGGGTCTTATAAATAAAATGCCGTCCGGCTATATGCAAAAGTATATAAATAAAGTATTGAAGCTGTATAATCGATTGAACACACCTCTTGATGAAGATATTACAGCGGGCCCGTCTGAGTTATTTCTGGACCGGTATGTATGTTGCAGCCAAACGGTTCAAATAGCCGTTTAATCAAACAGCTAGCCCTTTGACTGAACGACGCCATTCAATCACACGGCTATATGTCATTAAGTCGACTTGTTGACTGCGATGTTCAACACTACAGCTAAACTATGTTTAGCCAATTTTAAATGGCAATGGTTAAATGGCAAACTCGAAACAATAAATACCTTGTCGATGCATTTTATTATACCGTGATTTCTCCTCGACTATTTGTTTAAATTTTGTTTCCCTCGTCATTTGTAAACGCTTCCATAATTACTGTCTCTTTAATAACACTAGTAACGTATTTTTACTTCTTTCATTACGAGAAATATCTAAAAACAATTAAAAACACCAGCTAGTTGACGCCATATTGCAAACAGACCTCACCTAGCGCCGCGGTGGTGAGCGCTCAACTACTCGTAATTTAATTAAACGGCGGCTTTTGAATCAGCTGAAGTGTTGAACGTTTTGAGCGCCTCAAATATTCAAATAAAAAGCTAGACGTGTAATTGAATGGTGTTGTTCAGTCAAAGAGCTAGCTGTTTGATTGAACGGCTATTTTAAACATTTGGCTGCGACATGTACACCCTTAGGTATTGTATAACATTATTGATTTTAAAGGGATTTCGTTCATAACCCGAGCTAAAAATAAACTAGAACGTCAAGAAAAAGTAAATTTGTATTTCACACAGAACTTATCATTTTTGACACAAATTCGTTGAATTAGTAATTTTAAGATCTGAACAAAAATAACGTTAATGAATATCGTGCTAAGTAACATAACGTGACGTGTATTAAAATATTTTACGACAGTCGTAAACGACACAGGGATTAGTAAACTTGTTAATTTCCCGAGAGTTTTTGTGTTTAAATTTTATTCACAAAGCTTTGCTCTACGATTTCCTCAGAAAAGTTGCTGAATTCTTCAGTGAAAATCGCAATGATATATTATAAACCAATAATTCATAGTGCAGCGACATATCGATACTTTTTCAAACTACTATTAAATCTCCCACCTAATATTTTTAAGGGCCTGTAAGCCAGCCCTCCAACGCTTCTGTAATCTAAACGACCTTTTTTAAAACTAATAAAAGAGCTCGTTTAAAATAGCCACCGAAAAATCTCAAGTGCTCAACACTGGCTTATCTTCGACACAGGGCGAGTAGAACAGTTTTCTACATAGGCTTAAAGTAAATTAAGAATTATAGAGATATTCAGCTTTCCACATTACGCTAAAAATGTGCATTAGTTCAGTGCTTCTAGTAAGTATGTTTAAATTGTCTTAAGTATCCAGCAGGCCGGTTTCCAGTCAAGTGAATGCGGTTCGACGATTCGTCATGCGTGGTGCTCTGGAAGCGCACTTGTATTTAATTCAGGGTTCGAAAATATCGGATTTTTATAATAAAAATCAAAAATCTGATTTTTCATATACATCCGATATATATCGGATATTTATCCGAGTCTATACCTTATACTGAAAATATTTTATATGATAGATTTTTTTTCAAGAATATGGTAATGGTGTTTTCTGTGTGGAATTATTTTTTCGTTTATTTAAAAAAAATAAGTCGATAATTGAACTTGTCTCAGTATATGTAATTTAAAGTTGAAAAATGATATATAATTTCATTTGAGAAAAAACCAATGCCCTCAAATAAATTTTTAATATTTTTTGCAAGACCCAAACTGCAAGGGTCACTAAGTTATAAGTGCAATTGTCTAGCATAAGACCTGCTATATTGTATGTAACACTTAGTTGGCAAATAAATGAATACGAATATGGCTATATATCCATCGATATAAATATTCGAACCCTGATTTGATTATTCCGTAATCAAATCAGGGTTCGAATATTTATATCGATGCCGTTTTGATAATTCCAAGTATAATTATATTATCTACTGATTGATACCTACCACCATTCGGGATGTGCATGATTTGACCACGAAACTAAAAATGTACATGCACATGTAAATTTATTCCTGATAGTGATGATACTGCTCTTCCTGGGCTGTATCTTCGGTAAACAAAACCATGTTCTGTGTCCGTTTAATGATCGACATCTATCAAGTTCCGCAGTATAAATATATTGTAGAATAGATTTGTTTTACTACGTTTTTACACCACTTTTTTACTATTTTCCTGTGTTTTATGTTTTTCTGATGTATTTTGGATTTGTTTCGGCTGTCATTGCCGCAGCGATCACGGGGCTGTTCGAGTTTTTATTTTATATTTATTTCCAGCCTAAATGTTTTCTTTTTATAGTGTTTGTATGGGTTGCCTTTTATTACGGAGTGATTGTCATAATTTCGATATTTTTATTCACTCATAAAAATATACTAGCTCTTTGGCACAGTTTTTCTACAAAACAACACAAACTCCGGGATTTTATTAGAATCTTTGATCGCCTTTTAATTATTTAATTAGGTATTTCAAATCTTTGCCTATTACTTACTAGCTGACCCGGAATCATTGTTTTGCCATATAAATGTTAAGCGTAGACTACCCTTATCACTAAGGGGTATGAAAAATAGATGTTGGCCGATTCTCAGACCTACTCAATATGCTCACAAAATTTCATGATAATCGGTCAAGCTGTTTCGGAGGAGTACGGGAACGAACATTGTGACACTAGAATCTCTATATCTCTATGTATATAAAATTCTCGTGTCACAATGTTTGTTCCTTACTCCTCCGAAACGGCTTGACCGATTCTCATGAAATTTTGTGAGCATATTGAGTAGGTCTGAGAATCGGCCAACATCTATTTTTCATACCCCTTAGTAATAAGGGTTGTCCACCCTTAACATTTATATGGCAAAACAACGTTTGCCGGGACAGCTAGTTTTATATATATTGAGATGTTCTCGAAGCTTTCCTGGTGAAAGTCAATACAATTATTAACCCGTCAAATGTCCTGCGCACACCAGGTGTGCGTAAGTCAAATTTCGCGCTAGCGTCCTAGGCACACCTTGTGTGCGTAACGCGAACATGAAGTTTGTGTCGTGTCTATGGATACATCTTGTCGTTTTTTCATTGGTAAAAAAAATTCTTTCTCTCTGTGATTCGATTAACTAGATTTGTGAATGCTCGAAAATGATTATTTTGTAGCGACAACATCGACAAAAAATTAAAACCATTATTAGTGGTCACGTACGCCATTTTTTCTCGTTTCGGTGAATTTTTAGTGTCGTGTGTCGTCGAAAAAAATAAATCATGCGGAAAGGAACAAAAAGGTAAGTGATTGTTGGTATTCATTTTACTAGAATTTTAACGTAGAATACGTTTCTGATATCAGTTATAATCAATTTACAAAATAAAGTAGTGAAAAAGTCTCTGAACTTTTACAAAACGTATTTTGTGTGATATGTTTCGTTTTCTCATGGTGATAAAATTTACTACAATTGTTTGTATTGAAAGGCAATGTATATAATTTAGTGGCAAATTTATTCAGGAACTCGAATTAGGTATCAGTTTTGACGGCTGTCGAGTATTTTTCGTGCATTATTGTTTTAAAGTCGATCATAATAGAAATCAGTAAAATGGCGGGCCGTTAGTATGAAAAGTACAGTCGTCAACAAATTTTGCAAAGTTTGCGCAAGGTTTCAAGTACTTACATGTAACAATTATTTTGTTTATTTATTTAGTAGGAATATTAAATTAGTGCTTTTGTAAGGTTTAAGTGGTAGTTAGAAACGAACGATACATTTACAATAGTATTTTAATTATTTGTATTAAAATTTAAATATTTTTATTATAGTCAAAAAAAATCCATAGTTGTGTTTTTCTCTGTAGTGCAAAGTTTTCAGAAAAAAGATTACCAAACGTATCACCCTCAATTTTTTTCACGAAACTACTTATTTAATTTTACATATATTTTTTTTTAAATTATATTATCTTATTGTATAACCACTTATAGGTCTCACGTGATATTTATTGCTAAACTTGACTTATTGTAAAGATCGCGACGTATTTATTTCTTAGAAAACTGGTACCACGGTCTCGGTCCGTGACACCGGGGCCTGAGGTCCGGCGTCCCTCAATGGAGGGGGGCCAGCGCGCTCGGCGGCAGCTGATCCTAGGTGCCGTCGCAGATTTGCCGGCGAGAGAGGCCGAGAACGAGCCAGAGCCTGTGCTATGGCAGCCGCGCCTCGAGTGAGTATATAAATAATACATATATTATCTGAACAAACAACATAACATCAGGATTTACTACGAAATACAATTTCTAGCGGTCCATCCCTGCTACCACCTCCGCCACCACCACCAGCGCTCGCCTATGAGATAAACAGAACCCCTGGGGGCTCGATGCATATTGCCGCCCCGGTGGGCGTGGTGTGCACCCCCAGGGGCTCTGTCAAGCGGGTCATAGAGGAGTCTATCCAGTAAGTTTCAAGTATTATTATTCATACTTAGAACGTAACTTAGACGTAGAATTCGACAGACTACAATAAATTCTGGCACAGACGTTGTATACTCGTATATTCATGCGTTTCGGTACACATACACATATCTCAGTGTCAGCGTGTCGTGCATTAATATTAAGCCTAAGTACAAAACATATATGTTTATTTTTCTCTTTTTAGCGTAACGGCTATAGAGCGGGCGGAGGCTTGTGATTTGGATGAGGAAGAGGGGGAGGCAGTCCTGGCCAATTCAACACAATTAGCGCATGTAAGGAAGTGGGTGAGTGAGCTGCCGGATTATTCCGGGTGCATTCCCCCTTCAGGCAGTGTGCCGGTGTCGGAAGTAGTGTGTGACGAACCTGGTTCTAGCGGGGATCATGGCTCGTCGCATATTATTTCTACACCCATTGAGCCTGTCCCATCAACATCGGGCACGACGATAGGTAACAGAAGGTACACTGCAAGACGGGAAGCTGAAGGCAGCGAATTTGATTCCGACTTCGACGATGAATTCGAAGTCGGCGAACTCGTTGGCTCCGGCGGTATGACTCGGAATATCCCGGACGATAACGAATTAGAAGAACGTGTGCAAAATGTAGTACGATCGGTAGAAAGGGCAATGGATGAGGCCATCGACAGTTTGGTTGGCATCTCTACTGATTTCAACTGGCAAGCAGACTTTGATACCTTTGGTGGTGTACCCGAAACATTTTCGGGTCCAACACCAGGAGCTATCAAAGACTACGATACGCCCTATGAAGCCTTTATGGATATCTGGAGTAAAGACATCATGGAGCATATCACCAGAGAAACTAATAGGTATGCCAAACAAGTAATCGATGCTGAAACTGCAGCAGGTACTTTGAAGCTTACTTCTCGTCTACGTCGGTGGGTTGACACTGATGTAGATGAGCTGTATTTATTCTTTGCCATTTATATTTTAATGGGAATTGATCCACGTTCATCTCAGCATGAATACTGGAAGGTCAACAGCTACTTAGAAATGCCCAGGTTCAGACAGTTGATGACCTACAACCGCTTCATATTGCTAAGTAAATTTTTGCACTTTACGGACAATTCTGATGCGAGTCAGGATTTGCCATTAAGTGGAGGAATTCAACTTTCGGCAAAGTTGCGGAAACTCGCGCCAGTTCTTACACATTTAAATTCAAAATTCGAGTCATTATATAATTTACATCAAGACATTGCAATTGACGAGTCATTGACCTTATATAAGGGCCGCTTGTCCTGGGTTCAGGCAATAAGGTCAAAGGCTGCGCGTTTCGGCATAAAATCTTTTGAGTTATGCGAGTCTAAAACTGGCTATCTTTATAAATTTGATATTTACACTGGGAAGAATTCTGAACGTGGCGATTTTGCCGCTCCTAGTGCTGATTTAGCTGGCAAGAGTACCCAAGTGGTACTTGATTTATTGAAGGGTCTCGAACGTCGGGGGCACTGTGTTACGATGGATAATTATTATAATTGTCCCTCGTTGGCACGGTATCTCAAAAGTATGGGATTTGATTGTCTTGGGACATTGCGTGTTAGTCGCAAACACGTACCAGAGGAGATCGCTAAGGTTCCGAAGAATGTGGCCAAGGGTACGATCGTAGCTTACCACTCTGGTGACGTGTCATGCATAGCATGGAAAGACACCAAAGTGGTAACTATGATATCGACCTACCACACCGACGAAACCTATGTTGGTCGAAAGGCAGGACGCGAGCTTGTAAAGCCCGTAGCTGTGAGAGATTACAACAGTACAATGGGGGGTGTTGATCTGAAAGATCAAAAACTGTCCATGTATTTGTTGGAGCGTAAGAGATGTCTAAAATGGTACATGAAAATGTTTAAAAGGCTGCTGAACGTCAGTGTGCACAACGCTCTCATATTACTGCTGAGTTCTTTGGGTCGTCGCGATATGCCTTCGATTACGCATCGAAACTTCCGCGAACAGTTGGCTCATTCTCTCGTGACGACTCATCGCCCCGCGCCACGAGAAATTGTAGTGTCTGTTGTAGAAGTTATGAGGTTAAGGAAGGACATAGTGCACAGACCTGAATACCTCAGCAAGGATGCGAGAATGCGATGTCACGTTTGTCTTCGCAAGGGTAATCGGAAGATGGTGCATTTGAAATGTGTCACCTGCGATGAGGCTATGTGCTTCGGGGATTGTTGGGTGGATTGGCACTCCCTTCAGCAGCTACCGGGGAAAGATATCCATGTTCGGAAAGGGCGACGTCGTGAATAATGCATTATCATTTATTACCCTTATTTGAATGGTTCCTAGGTTGTGTTTGCAATAACATTCAATCTCCTGTAGAAAATTTTATTTCAATAAACAGGACATTTGTTAGCAATGCTGTTATGTAAAGTCTCCAGATTTACTTACGGCATTTAGTTGGCACTAGGCAGATTTCTTGGGGTGGGGTACGTAGGTTCCTGGGTCGTAAAAATGTGAAGAGGCCTACGTTCAGAAACAACATCCAGTATGTTTGTGTCTAAGCTGCTCGCCCAGTTTCCATTAGTGTATGAGTGCCATTGTGTCTGTTGTGGCATACATTTCTTTTCTCATCCCGACCATCAATCGTACTGTATTTCGACAGTTCCAGTCGATTCGCTGTCGTGTGTTTGTGTTTGGCGACTATCACACTGCACCACGCGCCACCGCAGTGAGCGGTGTGGTAAATTAAAGAATTGTTTGCTAGTACCTTAGTTCAAACTGAGGTAATTGCAAACAATGATTAAATTTGCCACTCCGCGCAGCGCGTTGGAGCGTGGTGCAGTGTGACAGTCGTCTTTCTGAATGTGTGTGTGTTTTTTAAATTTTGTTTTGGGATTTTATTGATTTCATATTGTAATTATTAGTACGTAAAACATTCTTTTTTAGGTTTTGTTTGTGTTTTAAATGTACATAAAATTAGCTCTTTCACACGTTGAAAATTATTGGATATGTTGTATGTTGTATTTTTGTATACCTACCTAATTTACATCGAAGGATATTTTAAAATTGCACAAAATTTGTTTTATTTTTATTTTATTTATTTTTCGTTGTATGTATAAAAACCGAAATAAATGTTTTAATTTGAACCGTTTTTCTTAATAAATATTAGTTTCTTATCCCAGTTGTTTGTGTACCATTATTTTACCCACTAAACCAATTTACAACAAGACATGCATCTGTTTTACTGGTGTAAGTATTTAAGTACTTACTAATCTCATCATAAGACTCCTAATATCAGGTCATATCATTTACCTACGTCTTACTAGTTCCCCGCGACTTTAAATTGTCACTGTATAAATCACTCCCCACGTATTATCTTTCACATCATTTTCGTTTCGTTTTTACCCACTAATTTTTTAGAAAACATCTATAAGAAAATACCCAATCACCTTATGCGCACTAAGATATAGACAAATATTTTCTAAAATCCCACTATCATCTTAAATATATTAATATCTCACTAATTTCACTTAGTAGGAAATGTTGAGATACATTTTGAGCCGAACTGTACATCACGCCACTCCGCGCATGCGCAGTTGACCGGTGACGTCGGCTGTCAGTTCGCGCTATAATTGCCGGCCGGTATTTTTTGCATAAGTAAACAAAGCGGTTTTTGTGTAGTAAATATAGTAATTTGTGACAGAAAATATAGTGAAATCTATAGTTAAGGTGTTAGTGGATTGTGTTTCGCTGCGAAACAATGTGTTGCTTCTAGAAATATCCCGTATAAGGTAAGATAAATCTAGAAATAGGGTTAGGAAAAATAAAACAAAAACATAACATTTTTTCATAATTTTTAGGAACTTGCAGGGTAACTACTTATATATTCACTAGTTAGCATAGTTCTTCCTCTTTCTAAAAATATATGATTCATAGGGTTTTGCAAAGAAATAATCAATTAAATAAACATGGAAAACTCGGTAGTCATAAAAACCAGGATTAAAAAGAGAAGTCCAATCACGACCCGTGTTATCCCCTCCCAAAAGCTGTACGTGAGACGGGTTAACTTTTCACAGGAAGTCGATTAATCTTATAACACATAAATCACGAGGTCACCACTTCAAAGCTTTGGATCGAGACCTTGCATTGCTCCATTGAGAGAAACAATTTGAAATAGTGTTGGGAGAATGGTATTTTATCGTAAAGTGAGACACCGACTATTATTGTAATACTTTTAAAAGAGAAATAACATGTAACCTTTTTCGTGATTTTTAATAAGCTGGTTCACAGTTCACTGCTGTCCGACTAGCTATGCAATAGCAATACTATTACAATACCACTAAATAAAAAATTAAAAGAAAATAAAAAAATCCACCGACAATAGTATGCTATTGTCGGTGGAATTTTTTCTATGTTGGTCTATTTAATGCCATTTCATTGACTTCCTGATATGACACGACACCTAACTTTTCTTTTATCTTCCTCTCTTCCTTTTCCCTTCGTGTCTTATCCTGTGTCCTAACATCTTTCTTCTCCTATCTTCAATGGTCTCAATCGGTCAAATATATCAAAGAACCCAAAACAAAAAGGAACTGTTTTCTATACCTTAGCGCAACTTGCCTCCATTTTTAACCCCGACGAAAAAGGGGTGTTCTAAGCTTCACCCCTTCTCTGTTTGTGTCTGCCTGTCTGTTGTATCGTAGCCCTCGAACGGATGCACCGATTTCAGTGTAGTTTTTTATTCGAAAGATAATTTATCAATTTGGTTCTTTGCTATGGCTGGTTAAAATCAGTCCAGCCGTTGAAACTCACCAGCTAACCAGCATTCGGGGGTTAATGAACTAGAAGTTAGTTTCGTATTAGGCTGTTGTTGACGATTAAAAAGTAAGTTTATCTGTGTAGTTTGCCTCTCTTTTGTATGTATAAATATAAAAATAGATTTAAAAAAAATATCGAACGCTATCGACTTTTCGACAACACTTCACCGGGCCCAAACCCCGCGGTGTTGCAATGCCTTTATAACTCTGCACTGATTACAAAGGGGTGCCGGCGGCCGCCATTCCGTCTTGTGCCGATCGTGCCGTACATAAATTATCAGTTATTGATGAAGATATTAAGCTTACGTACCTTACAACAATTAAATAACAGTTTTTACCGCCAGGGCTGCGCGGAAAACGCGCAGTGAAAAAACTCCTCGTTATACGTCCAATCCCGATATTAATTAACCCAAATTGTATGGTAGTTATTAAAATTTAATAAGAGACGTAATTCATCTTGCACGCGCAAGAAACTTGACGTTACATTAAATTGGTGGCATGATCAAAAAGGAAGAAATGCTTTCAGTTGGTCATTTTACTGGCACTTCGTTTTTGTAATTGGCATAATGAATACCTACTAAAACCAAAATTTCATATTGAAATATGAATGTATGAAACACTAGAATTGTGTTTTTATTTTATTTTTGGTAATTAATTTGATAAATCATAAAGTAAGGCTATGTACACGGTAAAGTGCCTACACTGAGCGAAAATTATTGTCAATTTGGCAACAAAACATTAACCACACACAACCCTTTAAGTAACGCTGTCAATATACCAACGTTTTTATTGTCAGATTTTTGTTGCTGAATCAACAACATTCATTGACAACATTACACTTGGTCAGTAGTGCATAGTTTACAGAAAATGTTAAACGTTGTCATAAAATCACAGTGTAACATTGTCTCTTTTATGTTTAAACATTAACTTTGTAACAACGTAACCTAACCTATCCTTCTCTTCTGCGTGGTCAACTTAACAACTCTTATTTTGTCACTTAGCCAACTTAATTTTGTCTCTGTAGCAATGTAATGTAACCAAACCCACTCTCAGACTTTGTTAATTCGACAACTGAGCGTTGTCTCTGTAGCAATGCAACTTAGAAGACGTTCTCTTCAACGTAGTTAATCTTACAATACTTACAATGTCCCTTTGACAATTGAGCGTTGTCTCTGTAGCAATGCAACCCACCCATACCTTCTCTTTAACGTTGTTAATCTTACATCTTTTACTTTGTCCCTTTGACAACTGAACGTTGTCTCTGTAGCAATGAAAGTTGAACAAACTTTCTCCTTCACGTTGTTAGTCCAACAACTCTCATATTGTCTCTTTGACAACTGAGCGTTGTCTCTGTAGCAATGAAACTTAAACAAACTTCCTCCTTCACGTTGTTAGTCCAACAACTCTCATATTGTCCCTTTGGCAACTGAATGTTGTCTCTGTAGCAATGAAAGTTGAACAAACTTTCTCCTTCACGTTGTTAGTCTAACAACTCTCATATTGTCCCTTTGACAACAGAGCGTTGTCTTTGTAGCAATAAAACTTAAACAAACTTTCTACTTCACTTTGTTAGTCCAACAACTCTCATATTGTCTTTGTAACAATGCATCAATGTTGTAAACGGACAATTCTTTAAAAGAGCAAATTATCTTTTAACGTTATTTGCAAATTAATTATTGCATATGTTGTTCTCAGAATTTTTTAACAACAACAACTGCAAATGCATTGCAAGATAGTTAAGGGTAATTTGCTTTTAAAAGAGTTCTATGTTTGACAACATTAAAGGAGTTGACTACAAAGAGAAATCTCTATAGAGAACCAGAAATCTAGTAAAGAGAACTATATAAAATAATTATTTTTCTCACGTCTGTATATTTAAAATTAACTTCGATAACACATGAAGGGTCGTAAATATTAAGTAAGTAAAACAATTTTAAGGATTAGATGTCATTTATTTAAGCACTGAATCACCAAATTAATATGTAAGTACTTATAATCTAGGATTACTGGAAATTACTATCAAACCAGTTTTTTTATTCCGTCGGTTATGCTTTACACACATAAAAACAAATTGAACAAATCGTGAAACTGAACTACTTTCCCAATGATACATATGTATATCGGATAACGATTTTTTCAGTACCCGCATAGAAATTTATAGTCACGTACTAAATTTTGTACGGAGAACCGAATTTTTTTTTTCAATATATTTATCTTTGGGAAAAATTGTTCAGTTTCACGTGACACGCTCATAAAATCGCTTCAGAACAACTTAAAAATACTGTTACTAAACTAGAATAAGTTTTACTAAACAAGAGTTTAGTAGCAAAAAAATAAGACCTAATTTAATTACAGAGTTGATAAACTACAAAAAATAAAAGCTCCGTTTACTCTAAAGATTTTACTGTCTGGCACTTACTCTAGCTTGGTAAAAGTTACATAGGAAATATAATCACAACGTATACCTAGACACTTAGTTATTGTTAGAATTAAACTCAGCTCTTTTGGTGGAAGAGAAGGGAGTTGTTTACCCTGCCTCATCAACTTAACTAAATTAAAGCGGTCAGGTTTTACACACATAAAAACAAATTGAACAAATCGTGAAACTGAACAACTTTCCCAATGATACCTATTTATATCTTATAACAATTTTTTCAGTACCCGCATAGAAATGTATAGTCACGAACTAAATTTTGTATAGAGAATCAAAAATATTTTTTTTTCAATATGGTTATCTTTGGGAAAATTGTTCAGTTTCACATGACACGCTCAGTTTCACACATAAGCGTAGCAAATACTTTAAACAACGCTAGTCAAAACACACGTATAGGTAACTAACGTCCTTCTATTTAGTTAGTAGGTACAAAAGCAACCGCGCCGCCGGTTGTCCTGTAGGTATAGTAATAACTGCCTGAATTTAGCTTGTATAGAATATAAAAAAAATAATGAGAAACTATACATACCTACATTCACGTAAAACAAAAGAAGTAAAATTTTATAAAACACATTTACCTTGAAAATGGAATACAGAAGGTTCTTCTATATTAAGTACGTTTAAGAAGTGAACTTACCCAACAGCTTATCTTTAAGATAGGCTAATCCGGAATTGTTTAAAAATTGTTCCATTTTAATGTATCTTGTCTTGTGATGAACTGAAAATCACTGCGCGCGCGCGTCCACTCAGCCGTCACGGGAACGAATGACCGATCCGATAGACAAAGCTTCGCCGCGCCGTCGTCACCCCCTCACGCACCTCATACCGCGCATATTGTGCCTCTATTAATGTTCAATAATGAACTTTGTTGATTTGATGATTTTGCTGTACGAGTACAATTTATTCTTTTGTTAATTTCTTGAAGTTAACTTTGTTAACTTGTTTTTTTTCAGGAACAACGTTAAACATTAACAAATTCTACATCTATTTTTGTTCGCTCGGCAATGTGGTAAATTTCTCTTGAAATTGACAACAATCAAGTTGTGTGTAGGTTAACGTTAGTCTGACAACATTGACATAGAAACTGTAACTATATAAATATTGCCTCACAAGCAACAAACAATCGACAACGCTTATTTTAGACGTTGTGGGACATTTTTTCTGTCAGTGTATACTAATTTTAGTATAATAGCTGATGATGAGCGCTACCAGTATAGTAGTAAACACAAACTATCTCAGGTATATTTAGTAGTAAGGAAGATAGTCACACCACACCTTTTCACGCAACGCTTCGGTTACCAAAAACTTTTCTCAATCAAACTGGCAACCCTAAAATACTCTTGTTTAAGGAGTTTGTCGCATACGTGCTGCTAATGCACTATGAGCCCAATTCCGCATCCGACTGGACACATGTTTTGTTCATTAATAAGCGATTGTTTTCGCGTCAGCTTTTGCACTTCGCTGAATCCGAAATGAGGACTGTCAAAAAACGTGGTACCGTCTCAACCGGACCAGCTCGACCTTAAATTCTATGGTAATAAAGATCGCGGAACGATCGAGTTTTCGACGCAATTAGCGAACGTTCGAATTCTCGTGACGTCTGTATTTACCATGACTACCATGACTTTTATGAGTGCTTTTAATGCTGTTAAAGTTATCTATACACTTAATTGAGACAAGAAATGCCACATAAGACGATTAGGTCGTAAACAAACTTGTGACGATGAAAGGTTGTGAAAGATTTTCTTGCATTAGATTTAAAAAAAATATACGTGTTCACTAAGTTATTGGGAATCATGATCACTATTTACTGGTTATCGGGTCTAAACGCGATATATTTTTAATGAGTATTAAGTAATAATACAAAATTAATATTAAATAATAATAATTTTTAATGAGTAGTAAGTGAGGTGCTTGTGGCGCAGTGGTTGCAGCGCTTTGGTAGTGATACCAAAAGTTAAGCAACCTACGGCGCGGTCATGTTTGGGATGGGTGACCATTCTGACCACATAAGTGACGTCTATTTACAAGCATCTCCGTGCTTCGGAAGGCACGTTAAGCTGTTGGTCCCGGTTAATATCGATAGATATTAGTCGTTAAGCCTGGTCGGAGGCCCTCGGGCGGCTTAAGAACATGTGACAGTAAGGTTGGTCACTTACCTTACACACACCCCTCCACCAATCCGCACTGAGCCCGCGTTGTAGAGTATGGCTCGCACCACCTCATAGTTGAGGTGAGGCCTGTGCCCAGCAGTGGGACGTATATATAGGCTGATGATGAAGTAATCACTGCTCATGACCACGGCCGTGTGCAATCCAGCCGAAACGTCGAGCAGTGAGTACCTAATACTCATTAAAAATATATGGCGTGTAGACCCGATAACCAGAAATTAGTGTGAAAATGCAGCGCGAAAGTTTAAAATCATATATCATGATCACTGATTAAATACATTATGATCAAGCATCATCATATTGATACGTGAAACGGCTGCTTGTGCCACTCGGGAGCCGTTAAGAAGTTTAATAACTTTTTAACAATAAGAAAACATACATGCTTCTAAACTTCTTATAAATATCTGAAGAAGAGCAAATAACATATAATCCATCATTTTCGTTGCACTTTCCTGATATCGACCGTAACATTGACACGGATTCCGGCAGCGCTGCAGCGGTGCAATTAGGGTCTTATTCTGAAACTCATTCTTTAAATAATCGAACAATCGCGATGAGAGACAGCTCATGATTTATAGCCCTCGCGCCTGCGCTCTAAATGAAACATCGCCGTAAGCTTTCAGCCCGTCTACGAATGAAAGTCACGAATGTAATTTTAAAACGTCGATACGGATGTTTGACGATTTTATTATTTGCTGGCATTATTTATTGTTATTAACATAAGGGTTAGTTTCTAGCGGTATGTGAATAGGCTAGATTAGATTACAATTGAATCGTAATTTTGTAAGAAGTTCATGCAAAATTTTGGTATGTTACTTACAAAAGGTAAATGTAAGTAAGTGCTGAATCAAATAGAGGTTACAAAAGTAACCTACCTACTAGGTTGTTCTTATATTTTTAATGTCTAGTCTCCCTCGATCTCAAACACTGTGCGTGTAATTTTTTCGAAAAACTATTCTAGTACTTATCATCCATCATATGGCAAAATGTTGCAAAAAAGTTGATAAATTACGACCCCATCTAGTATCAACACATTTCCAATTAACAGTCGTGTTAAGCAGGTGTTGATAGCGTCATAACTTTTACCATCGTTATTTGTCGTGTCTATTTCTGAACTATCTTTTAAAACATGATAAGGAGATTTACTATGTGAAATCTAAACAAGGGACGATTTAAGTAACCATTAATGGCTCTGAGTGCGGCACATTTTAGACAGAGAACAGACAAGCTGGGTACAAGTGGGCGACTTGTCTGCAGTCCGATAGCGCAAAGATCAACATATGAATGAACCAGTTCAGATGAGACGACAGATGCATTCGTTACTCGTACTTCCCATGTAAAGATGCTTTGCTCTTGAATATCTTGATTTGAGCCACTCGAAGAGAGCTTTAGCGCACTTACTTATTCGTAAATCTGAGTCTGCTAAGTTGTGTTATCTCTACTATAAAATTCTCGTGTCGCAATGTTCGTTTCCGTACTCCTCCGAAACGGCTTGACTGATTCTTATGAAATATTGTGAGCAAGTTGCGTGGGTCTGAGAATCGGCCAACATCTATTTTTTATACCGCTTAGTGATAAGGGTTGTCCACAATAATTTATACGGCAAAACAATGTTTGCCGGTTCAACTAGTAATACAAATAAATATTTACATATTAAATTGGTAAAGTTTTTATTTTCGGTAATAATTGTTATAATTTACTTAGTTTTATAATTCTGTAATGTCTACCTGTGACCACGGACGCTGAAAAGGGTCCGAAACGTCAGGTTAAAACAAAATGTAAATAAATCGCGAAATAATCCGTAAAAAGTGTATCATTTCAATATTCTGTAATGAAGTTATACAGATTCAGGATTAAAAAAAAAAGTTTTGGTATGAATTTAAAACGTGCTTTATTTAAATAGTAAAACAATGTTTCATACCTAACTTTTACTTTAACTTATTCAGTTATTATTAAGACTGTTTAGACCAGTAGGAAAAGTACCTAAGTGCACTATTAGCTTACAGATTGGATGTAGGTACCAGTTTAAAATATACGCACAAATGTTAAATATAAACTTCGGCGGCAACTAACAGAGCTGGGAGCGAGTTATTGATTTTCAATGAGCGTCTATAAAGTATTAAGTGATTCACAATATAAACTAGGCATAGGTAAGCGACAGACTAGCGACTTCAGATTAATTGGTAATGTGTAGCATTCAAATGGAAAATCAAAACTGCTTAAAAATAATATGATGCATCGTAGCTTGGTGGTATGACAACTAAAGTAACTATTAAAATAGGAGCATTATGGCTTTTGAAGGAAAGATTACGAAAGTCGAAATACTAAAATAAAATCATGGTTCTCAAGTTTTCGTTTTGTAATTTTCATATGTTATATTTCTTCGAATTCATATTTATTATATAACAGCACTGAGTCTATATATGTGCTTGACAATGACATTCTCGTAGTTCAAAGCCTTCAGGATTCTTCTTCCTTCCTATAGAAGTCTTCAAAGGTTTCAGGATGACCACTGTGATACTCAATGGTGCAAAGCATCTTGATCAAAATGTGCGACTTAGTCGTAAAGTAGGTACTTGCGATTAATCGCAGCGCAGTCGCACGTCTGTTCACAGCGAGATAGTTTACGAGCGTCATTGTTTGCTCCCAACTCAGCATTCGTATAGTTCGTACTATTGTGGACCAGCGGATCCTGGGCTATTATTTTATTGACTTCCTACCAACCGGTAGGTTTATTGTGCTCATACAATTTCTATTTAGTACTGTACAGAATACAGCACGCTAAGTTAAACACTACAGTGTCTTGTGCAGTTGTACATTTGTGCGATTTTACAACGCAACATACATACAACATACGCTCGTGACTGCATAAAACAAGTGAGCGAAACTGGACTAACATAAGTAAAAATTCGTATCAACCAACGGAAGTTGTAAAATAAAAATCTATTTTTGAAACAAAATACTTGAAAGTTACATACATACTTTGCATATTGTTCACCTAGATGTTGATACTGACATTTTAATGGACCAACTCGTTTCTAGTTTATTACCGTCTAATTATCTTTGATTTATAAGCAGCTTCACAGAGTTGATTTGGATTGATTGAGGAAATTTGGATTTGATTTTCTACGCATACACTACTTAATAAGTATGCTATTATTGAAGAATGCACTAAGATAGGTTATAACATTTTTGCACACGATACCTTTCATCCGTTCGAAACATCACCCATATTTTTCACAAATACCATCAGACCATAGACAAAACCCACCATGAAACGAAACGAGAAATACGTCCTTCTTCCCACTTGTGCCGAATTCCTAGAAACCGTTAACCGTTCGTCGACATCGGAAGACGATATTCGCGGCAAATAGTTTGTCGCGAACGTTTTTGTGAGAGCACGACGAAAACAGTAAGCGCAGACAAAGAATTAAAATCTTCCGACATAAGCCAAAAATACAGCTGATGAGCAACGGCTAGACTGATTTTGATCAGTCATAGCTTAGATCATACACGGACGTAGCCCTGCGTAGGACGACAAGATGGACAGACGACCTTGTAAAGATTGCAGGATCACACTGGATGCGGACCGCTTGTGATCGGTCGATGTGCAAAACTGTGGGGAAGGCCTATGTTCAGCAGTGGACGTCCTTTGGCTGATAATGATGATGATGATAGCTTAGACCACCGTTATTAAGTTATTTTTCAAATAAATAAAAAGCGAACTGTTCCAGAGCTACAATGCCACAATGACAGACACACACTCATAAACAGGGTCAAACTCATAACACTCCCCTTTTTAGTCGGATATTAAAACTGTCGACAGGTTGAAGAGAATACGGATCACCGCAACTTTATAATAAAAACTTGTAAGTACCTTCGATGTTATATTATTTTACTGGAGATTTTTTTGGAAGAAGAATGTTTTGTGAAAATAAGCACTGTTTTCGGAGACTTTGAAAACTTGTTTGGAGTCGTATGCATATTTAGCAAATGTTAAATATTAAAAATTAAGACATTGGATCCTGCCTGATCTGACAATAATGCTGGCCACATACCAATTGGACGATAGGATGTATAGTGTGTGGCCAGCATTAAATACCCAACCCATGTTACGAAAGTGTTGAAATCTCAAAATATCTTATCCATCAATTACACCTCGTCATACAAGATTGTCTTTTCTGTCGAAGCTATAATTTCTTAACAACTCGTGTCGTCCAAAAACTGGTTCCACGTCCAAACCTTATTCAATCGAAACATTTTTAGACAGAATACTCTACAGATTTATCGATCATTAAATCGATATTTAAAGCTTCCTCATTTAACATATACCAGATAGTAAAATTAACTTTATTAACATAACGCTTTATTAATACCTATTTTAGTGTGAACAAATATGTAAATCTTTTCCATACTAGTGTAAGCATGTCTTATCATGATGGTCAATTTGGATTGAAATATTGCAATGATAAGCTTAAGGAAAACAAAATGTCTAAACACAGATTACCATCAAATGCATTTGCGACTTTACTTAAACTGTAGAAATAAATGTGTGTCTGACTCACCTAATCGTTATACAGAAAACGTTTTAAATAAACATAGTATGTAAATTGTTAATGATGATCTTAAATTCCGAAATCATATTTAGTATCATTTAATACTTTTTATTTCACGTCTTACAAAGAATTGTGTGTAGTAGAACCTACCTAAGAGTACCTACATATCTCATAAGGCTTTATTAGGCGTTTTGACTAACTCTACTAGCCTGTACTCGTGAATACCAACGTATTGACATAATATTATGTCTATGTTCCCTCATTTTATGCGTAGTTATTCTGTTTGGTACTTGTCAGCTTTTTACTTAAATGCTAATAAACGGGTAAAGGAATGTGTTTTAGTTCTATAAATCATGCGAATGCGACATGAAGTGTCGGTGCTAAAAACTTAACGTAGATGATATTGTGATGAAGCCCTTAAGTGCTTACTTTATTGTTATAGAGGTGGCATGGTTATCGGCTTGTTTGTTTGTTCGTTCTCACCGTTTTTTGATTTCGTCAACGGACGCAGGTGTATCTTAATTGTCTCTAGATAGTAGGCCATGGGTCATAATTTCGCAAAATAGTGGCTTCTCATGTAAGATAGTATATTTTTATGATGAAACTTTATGAAATATCAACACGCACTTTTTTCAAAATGACATTTCACATCCTCAATTGCAATTGAGGTACGATTACTTCATTTCATTCGTTGGTATAATACGTTAAAGTACATTTCCAAAAGCTCTACAAAACTGTAAGAAAATATAGCGAAGACATTTCGCCATTTATCCCCATAAAATTCGCACTATTTATTATCCCCGAAGTTTAGTTAGAAATATACATCAAATAAACATTAGGATGACTCACTAGATGCATAGCAATAACACTATATTACAAGGAGAATTTGTTACGTGTTTTGATAAAGTCGGCTTTTGTTTTTAATAGAAGTAAATTAGAAAGAAATATAAGAGCATTGCGTATGATTTATCTCTTTGCTACAGTTTTATTATAATGATGAAGATGTAAAATGTAGAAAATCATACTAAAGTAGAGAACTTACGGCGCGTTTACATATAACGTACGTTTTACAGGAACCGTATAAGGGATCCGTTGCTACTGGACACAGTATTCGATCCTGTATACTGGATCCGATATAATGGAAGGTATGTATAAACTCGCTCATACAACTACAATGCTAATAACAATTGACGTTTAAACGGACCAACGCACTTTATATGTGAACGCGCCCTTATTCCAAACAATTAATTCATTCTCGCTATAAATGACCTACCCCAAACATCACACAAATAATATTGTTTTAATTTCACAGTATCAGCAATTATTGTTGTTACAGAAATAAATATTGTTTTACTCGGGCTTTAATTATTTCATTCATAGTCTTCGAGAGTAGTATCTAAAAGTTTCCTTTATCGTATCATGAACGGTGAACATCTTTTATTTATTTATAGAGACAAGTTCCGCGATTGTCGTTTAATGTCGTATAAGTTGCAGTATTCAAGGGCATGCGTGCTCGTGCCCACAATTACGGTTTTAACCCTGTTATCCACTAGGGTTCGTTCAGCGAGCACTGATAACCGTATTGGGAAATAAACTAATGTATTATCAAACTTGCAACAGGCAGTAACTATTATGGTACCTACTGATTGTTTTATTTACTGGCGAAATTTGTAGCTGTGAAATTTGTTATGGCGAAAGTTATATCTATACCCTTAGCTTAGAAAGAACCCATGTGATTATCAGATTTTTAAAGGTATTTATTGACCTATATTAAAATACAATTTTAGTATGCCAAGTTTTATAAGCATTTCATCAAAGCGATAGGTAGGTAAGCTGTCATTTCTTCATTTTATGAGATTGTTAGTTGCAAAGTCAAGTATATTCCTATTTAGGTCACTATTTATAAGAAAACGTAAGGTTTGAATTTTAAGCCGTAAAGTCTATAGAATATACATTTTTAGTCCGTGATACAGCCGAATCTAAACGCCTATATTTAGTGTGTCACTGGTCTAATAATAGAAAGACTGCATGCGAGAATTCCCCACATTGGGTATTCTCCGCCGCGGCCGTCGTCGGCGGTGAATGACAATAGCTTTGGCAATTTGCCGTGAGTACCTACCGGTTATAATTCTACCAGTTGAGTGAAAGATCCAATGATAAGGCTTTTGAATTAAATCTTGACCAAACCATGATCTAACCAAACGATTAAATCATACCTGATTTTGAACCAATCTAATGATGTAACAATTTTACGCAGCCTCAGATACTTCATCACTTTCCATCAGTGGAGTTTGTGGCCAAATGTCTAGATAGCACAAAGTAAATTAAAAATGACTATCTAAACTACAAAGCAACAGATGTAAGAATAATTTTACGAATCATCTGCAAAGATTATTTTCATCCCATCTATTCGAAAAAGACGATTTTGGTCGCCTTTAAGTGCGCCCAAAGGTGATGCTTCTAAGCGACATAGGTACTATTACTCTACTCTTTGCCACAGACTGTCTAGCGGGCAGAAATGAGATTTTGGTCCTCTTTATTGAAATAAGTGCGACCAAATAGTAGATTGTATCATGAGGAAGCAAAATAATATTTTTACGGCGAGGGCGCTTTTTTGAATCCAGAGCGAAGTGAGGGATTCTAGAGTAGAATCTCGAGCGTAGCGAGGGATTCTAAAGTAGAATCCTGAACGAAGCGAGGGATTCAAAGTACGTCGCCCGAGCCAAAAATATACAGGGTGTAAAAAAAACCTTAACGAAGCCGTCAACCACGCGTTCAGTACATCAAACCAAATCTTATGAAAAATAAATTTTGGCTGGGAAACAACTTTTATTTTTTGACATCAAAAAAAATAATTTAATTCCAACCCGCAATGTACAGCGCGCACGCGGAAAATTCACTGCGGGGCGTGTTGCTTTACGCCGCCGCGACGCGGTTCGGTTCGAGTGTGCGCTGTTCATTGCAGAGTGTGCCATTTGGAGGCTTTTTATGAAAGAACTAGTGAAAATTTGTATCATGTTTTTTTGGAAAAAAGTTCAGTTATAACGGACAGAAGTCATTTCTGTAAAAATCATCAATTTTTTTTTCAAACTTTAACCATCAATATCTCAGTAACCGTTAACTTCCCAGGTATGGTGTAAAGGAAAAAAATGATCGTAACAATTGGTAGAATATGTGGTATTCGGCTTCGTTAAGGTTTTTTTACACCCTGTATTTGTGTCCAAATGATACACTCTACTTTTCATCACCCTCTATGAGAAAATAAAAAGCGGCTCAGTTTTAATAAAATTTAATTATTGAATAATAATATTTATATAATTTATCAAAACCAAGAACTTGAATGTGAAAATTTATGAAAACGCGGGCCGTAGTTCGCGCCGATAGATGGGATGAAAAATTCTTTTGCTCGCACTTATTGAATTTGGAACTTCTTAGAGTTTCCCGCCGAACGCAAGAGACTGGCTGGTTAGACGGCACGTCCGTCGACCATCGCCCCGCCGCCGCCGCTGGCAACTGAGTAAAAAAAAAAAACGCGCGAACTACGGCCCGCGTTTTCATAAATTTTCACATTCAAGTTCTTGGTTTTGATAAATTATATAAATATTATTATTCAATAATTAAATTTTATTAAAACTGAGCCGCTTTTTATTTTCTCATAGAGGGTGATGAAAAGTAGAGTGTATCATTTGGACGCAAATATATTTTTGGCTCGGGCGACGTACTTTGAATCCCTCGCCTAGTTCAGGATTCTACTTTAGAATCCCTCGCTACGCTCGGGATTCTACTCTAGAATCCCTCACTTCGCTCTGGATTCAAAAAAGCGCCCTCGCCGTAAAAAGATTATTTTGCTTCCTCATGATACAATCTACTATTCTTGGTGACGCAGTTTTTACCCAACCACTTAATGTAGTCCCAAAGGGGTATAGTGGTTCTGTTAATTAGGAACTT
Organism: Pyrausta despicata; assembly: GCA_963921415.1. NCBI lineage: Eukaryota > Metazoa > Arthropoda > Insecta > Lepidoptera > Crambidae > Pyrausta > Pyrausta despicata. The sequence continues at coordinate 11,220,035 of OY992852.1, read as the reverse complement.
CTTTCGAAATGATGTTCATTTTATTTTTTATTCGATTTCGATTACAAAAACCGGGCACTTGTCAGTAAGACCAGTTGCTCAATTTACCCGCGACACGTCCGTCTAATCGGAGAGGCTGTATGCGTGGAATGCGAATCGACCTACGTGATTTACCGCAACACAGCACTGCTCTAATGTGGAAATATACTAAGGACCTTTATCACTTATTTTTGATCCATTTTGAGGTAATAATAAAACGTTAACAATGTTATTCAAAAAATAAGAAATTACGGGTTTTAAAAGGCATTTTAAACCGCATTTCAATTATTTACAAAAAACCTATCAGTAAAAATAGAGTTATTAGCATTGGCTCGTTTAGTTGTCCATCCTACAACACGTTTGTCTCAAAAAGACGAAACACTGGATTTGAAAAAAAATGCTTGGCCGCTAAGTGATTCATCCCATTGAATTTATTGTTCCTATAAAAAACAAAAAAAATTGACCTACTTTACAAAATTTTGTTTAGAAATTCGTAATATAGAATTAATGGGACGATCACTCAACACATGAAATCGCTCGCTCTATAATCAATCAGTAGTTCATTTGACTTTCTCGAGAGTACGAAACCGTCATTTAAGTAATTATACGAGTAATTACATGAAAGCCTCTCATTTCAGCTTCAGTTCCGTAAAATTTATTCGTCAACTCACTTGGATTGGAGCATTAACTCACTAAGATGGAACATACAATCAAGCTACCCCACACGTGGGGTGACCTCATATGCGAAAAATTGGCTAAGTGCGAGCAATAAAGACACGGGTCCCTGGGAATAAGCAATTTTATATTACAAAACAAAGGTTTCAGTTTTCTTGGAACGACTAAGATCTATTGTTTTTCCATATTGAATTTAATTACGTCCATAGTTTTTTAACGTAGAAATGATAATAGCTTACTACCATTTTCGGTATAACTAAAAATGTTGAAAAATGAGACAACAGTTTTCCATAGAATGTATGAAGGTGTTGTAGCCATAGGACAGGGTTCTTTGCTACGACGGAACTCTAAAATCCGTTTACTGTACACAAATTACTCAATCCAGTTCGACAAACAGTAATTTCTCTTTTAGTCTTAAACGCAAGCGCTTATTTTTCATTCGAGACAGGTAATTTTAATGCATTTTAATGGTCGACTCTTGGCTTCAAATTCACTAAGATAAGGTAGGGCCATAATGCATGCAGTATGCTCGAGTTTTATTTATCGCTCGATTTTTGGCAACTGTTGTTAGGCGTTGCTTGGCTTGGCTAGATGCGCAATCTTCATAATGCATGCTTTTTTGTGCTATCACGTGTGCTTTGTTTTTGAAGGCTGGCTTTATTTGCGACGCAAGTGGAACGCTGGTCGCGGACGATTGCGGGAATCAGACTTTTGTTGAAATAGCTAATGATTACATAAATTACTTGATGGAAGTTTACAACAGAATCACAATGAATTATTAAGACCAATGTTCGTTTTTGAATGGCTCTTTAGTTATTAAAAGTTATTCTCGCAGCAATCATTTTTACAAACTTTGACTTTCCTTGACATACAAGATGGTATCAGTAACACTAACTATTTACACGAAATATTTTCGACATACACGACAATTAAAGTCTCTAAGTGAGCATTACCACGCGGAATGACGAAAAATTCTTGTTAACAACCGAAATAATTACAAACGGTTATAATAACTAAAACGTGCATACCTTCTAACGGTCGGATGCGTAAACTGACTTTCTCCGGGTAAGAGTGACATACCTGTGAACAAAAGGCTTAATTAAGTTACATGGCACTAAATATTTAGGATTCTCTATGTAAATAGGTAGAATCAAAAGTATATCACAGTCATTCCGCCAGCATGTTAATAAAAACTTCAAAAGAAGAGACATAAACTAGCAGGAATACCTACTGTTTACCATGTAATATAAAGAAAGTTACCATTTCCCGATCATAAGAATGAAACGTCATCTTACCATGAATTGTTTTGAAATTTTGTACAGGTAACGACAAATATTAATGGGGTATTTAAATGTCTGTACAAGGAACGTGATACGATTTCGTACATTACAATCTTCGGTGCTACAGAACTGTACCTTTGAATGATCGCCACGCGCTTGGCCGGTTTTTATAAATCATTTGGTGACATGTAGTCTGAGCAGGTCATGAATAATTCCGCCACATGTCCGGTAAAGACGCTTAATTGAGAGAACAGAACTTGGCCGAACGTGTGAACTTGATTCGGTGACACGAAAAGTCGATATAATTAAGATGATACAGTTTTTGGTCTCACAGAATCGGAGCGTGTGATTATATTTCTAGCTTCTCATCTTGGAAAGAACCAATGAGAAAAGCTTTCGAAAAATATTGGGAAAATGCGAGCACCTAAAGTGTCTTCCTTCCTGCATTGTTCTTCCCGCTACTTTCTTTATGAGTTTATGTCAAACGGCTGATCTGTTTAAAAAAATAAATGTAGGTAAACAAGTAATAAGTACTCCCAAGGAAATGAGATTTCAGGTAAAACATAAAATAGGATTTACCTTTACTAAAACATATTTTTTTGTAATTTTATTTGGCTGCAACTCTTCGCACGTCACGAGATGAATACAGATTTTTGGCAGATTTTTAAAGCATTCTGCGCCATTTTATTTTAACACTGCGCACTATATTTTGGAAGCCGCACTCCACAAATCAAAATTATAAAGAGGTGACGTTTATTGTATTTACGCATTATGATTTATGCGTTTAAATTCGAAATACCGATCGGCTAAGCACGCCCACGCTGGGGTCAAATGATAAATCATGTTGGGACATTTCAAAAATGCTAACTCGAAAAACATGTCCGCTCGTGGCCAGCGCCGATGGAAAGACAAGAAAAACAAACGTAAAAAATAAATTACTTTTGTATACCTCCTTTCTTTCCCGTTGCACGGCCGGCCATAAATCACAGAAAGATAAGCATAAAAAGATTGTATGAGGTGGGTACACGGTAGAACTTGAGTTTTCGTATTTGTTATCTCGCGTCAAACGGCAAACATGTTCGCCGCCTACACCATTCTCCGAAATAGTGGTTGCGAGGTAGCGCTACTTAGAAGCGTAATAAACCGGACGCCATTGGAGGCAGTGTTTTAACGACACGATGAAATGTAAGGCTGGCATTAATTATGAGTGTAATGGCTAGACAGATAATGTGATTGTGCACGTACTGTCCAGAAAACTCTTGGAAACGCTTTTTGTTTGATCTCCGCATAAAAAACCCTCAAAAAACTAAGTTTAGTCAATCAAGTACCACAATAACTCTTTCATTCATTAGATATAGGTATTCAGTTAATATTCCTACAAATTTATTTCCCGACTGCAAAGGGTATTTAATTGTTCAGTTGCACATGAGATGACAATCATTTTCTGTACCTAACACAAAAAATAACTTTTGCAGTTTTCAGATTGAAAATACCCAGTGAAAGTTTTCCAAACACGGCAAGCTCTCCCATAAACTGATATCATCTAGACCCAAGATAACCCGGAAAAATCTGACCGCACTCACCCCGGGTGACCAGGTATAACAAATTACTAACTACCACATGAGGTGCCATTACTCAACGTACAACCGCCTACAGTGCAATTAGATTTGTTACCGTGTACCCTCAGTTTCATCACGCCCTCACAACAGATGCTAGGACTAATAACCTCTCGAAGTTTCCCCTCACCCACCCTCTGGGTCGACCCAGCCTCCCTTACAACCCAACTAAGATAGATTGCGCCACCATTCTTGCAATTTTCCTGTCGTATCTTGCCTCGTAAATTCCTAGTGATATATTGGTTTGGATCCTTCGCGATGCGGCCAGAAGCATACTCGAAATATGATAACAGTTATTTATTATTGTTCTTATTGGTTCTCTATGGGGTGGCATGTTTATCGATAGATAACGCTTTCTTTTTATGTAACTGTTAACTTTCACTTTCATATTTTTGAACGATCTAGCATAGTTTGGGGTCTAGCACAGAATAGAGAAATAAGTTAGTCTGTGGTTCTAGTATGCCATCGACTTGAACTTACATGATCGCATGATATCAAGGGTTAACCGTATTATTCCTGTGTACATAAATAAACTATGATATAAGCATTTGAAGATATCCAAACAAATCATTCAGACAAAAAATATTTTTGTACAAAACTCATATGTTTTTGTACATATGAGTTTGGATATGATGTTGTCACTTTTGTTTTTCACTATATGTAAAAAACAGTTAACTATGTAAATAGATACGCAAGAACACCGCATTACCTCAGAATAATTTTATTCCAAGACGCTTTTAAACTACGCGTAATTATCTAATAATCTTGATAGAATAACCAAATGCTCATTAATTTTGGTCGAAATTAAAAGCGGTGGAGTACATTGCAGCCGGCGGCGTATTTCCATATTCTAACGGTAATAAATTGTCATTGCCATCAGATGCCATAAATGGTAGGGGAGTTGAGATACCATAAAATAGCATATTTTCACTTCATTCGGTCGTAACTTGGTAGTTTTATATTCATTGATTACTAAGATGTTGATTAGCGTTATCTGCTTTCCCGTCATTTGTTTAAACAAATTCATTATTAAAAAGTCAAGCAGAGATCTGGTTTTGAGAATGCGGTTTTTTATCACTGAATCAATTAATTATTCGTGGGAACTAAATCACATGACATGACTCTTCAGTTATGGGAATCCTTTTTAGAGCATATTAATGTATAGAATTTATATTGTCATAGAATTAGACAACTTATTCATTCCTGCGTTGACTGTACAATCGTTTACGCTGAAAATTCAAGCATGTCTTCAATTATTCTGCGTTTAAAAATTCCAAAAAAAAAGGTCAGCACACCCTCCCAAAAATGAAGCAATAAAACAAATGCGCTCACTTGTCATTTGGTATTTGCCGAAGGTATAAACAATTCGGAGGAAGCAGCCCTCGCAGACGACGGAAGTGAGCCGAGTGTCGGGAGCGGAACTGTTATTGCCGGGACGACTACTTCCGGCCGTGTAGACTTCAAGTCTACGGTAGGTTTAGGTGTTACGCACCTTAAGATAGAGATGCAGGAAAAGCTGATGTAGATATTTAATAGCAGGATGGCAAGATGGAACATTGCAGAACATAGAATAAATATTTGTGAAATAAAAATTGTCACAAAATTGTTTTTGTAAATTTTATTCGATAAGCAAAGCAAATCAAAGAGACAGACAGTATCCGAGCACTCAATTCGTAACCGAGTCTTTGATATATATTTAAAAAGGTTATTAAATACATGTACAATATCTGCCTGATAATTTCTGATGTTACAAAGACTTTATATAACAAGGACTTCTGCAGAATATATTTATGAATCAATCGATCTTATGAGTACATTAAAACAATACCACATTTAAATTATTATTGGAAATTTTTCAAACCTAACATTCAATTTCAATAACACAATAAATAACTATCACAACAATCCGATTATACATTTGTCGAGACGCGCTCGCCGTTATTTACGTGCGATCCCTTTTATTTATTACATAAATATTCACCCCGTTTCGGGACGAACTCACTAACGCTATAACCTCAAGAATGCTAAGGACGTGAAGCGATTTTTAATACACTAAGCCCTCTTTAATGGGGCCTTTCGCACCCCCAGACTGCGGTGACATTTGAAACCCACCGCGAAAAAACAAAGCGAAATATGCAAATGGCATTATGTTAGTATTTTTGTGCGATTCCCCAACTTTATGACGCGAATAGAAGGGTTAAGTGTTGAAACAATCAGAATATGAAAGTTATGATTTAGTTGTCGCGGGTGGAGCAACCCTGTTTTGCTGATCAAAATGCATGTTACATTATGTACGAGTATACTGAATTAATTGCGATTTTGAACACAAAAGCTATAAAAAGTTTAAAAAATATTTTGGACGAATGCTGCTAGACTGCGAAGAATAAACCAAAAAAGACAGCTGTTGCTAATACGACAGAAAATATAATTATAGGGGCATAGTTTTGTAACATATTATGTAAAACCTAAAGCTAAGTACGAAAGCTACAGTTACAGTTACTTTATGACTAATTTTTAATATTCAGATAATTAGCTATCGGACTGTTAAATATAAGCTGACCGAATTCAAGATGACATTCAGTTTAACATTCTGCTTAATTTTCTAATCGGACAGTTAGCGCTATCTATGTATTGAACAATCGGCCCTTAAAAAAAAACATCAAATACTAAAATTTTCTTCTACTTGCTGTACTTTTGAAAATATTTATTTAGGTTTGAAAGATTGAGTCTTTTATTAGTTATCAAAATATAAAACTTTCAAGAAACTAGTATTTTTATGTTTAAGAAGTACAGCAGGTATTTATGATTTCGAAACGAATCCTTAGAAGCAGAGTGTGAGTGTGAGTGAGACAAAGCATAAATAATTCATTATCTGCCGACTGTGACCCCTGTTCAGACGTTCAAGTCTAGCCTAAACCAGGTCAAGGAAGTGGGAAGGCAGCCCACTCTCTATCAAAAAGTCTACTAGTTTTACAGAGCTCAATTAAGCATATCGTTTTTTCACCACGGTTTTTAAAGTTAAGTTCAAATAAGTGGCAAACCCTTGTTACTTGTGTCGAACCATAAGAGCCTTAGATGACTTACGAACGGTTTTTTAATAATGAATAATATAAATACATAATATATACAACAACATCACATACATTGATCTGACTCCGAGGTAAGTAGCTTAAGTAACACAAGTGGTGCTACAGATATCAGAAACAACAGTGTTATTACATATTAAATTAAATAAATTCATATAAAACCCGGACCTGTACAAACAGACATGTTCATGCACACAAATGTTTGAACAGTGCGGGGATCGAACTTACGACCTCTTGGTTAATAGTCAACTTCTTGATCATTACATCAAAGTGGTCGTCAATATAGCGATAAATGAAATAAGGATAACAGTCGGTGAAAATTCTTCGATTGCTAATTAAAAGAGTCATAACTGGGTATACAGACAGTACAACTAATTTCGGTCGGTCAATAATTTACCAGTTCGATAACAACTTAAAGCTTGTACCTACCAAGGACGTTTTGTGACCTTTTGTGTTGTCCACAAATGACCAGTGTCCAGTCTTAGACATAGAACACTTTAGATGAAAACTGATCCTATACGCTAAGCCCATTCAGATTTTTATCACAATTCGCATGATGAAACAGATCATACCTTATTTCGAGCTGAGTTGCGTTTGACAGTTATCGCAGTTTAGATGTCTTCAAAGATTTCTCGGCGGTTGACAAGTGGGTTCCTCAATTTGCCGGCTTTAGTAATGACATCAGTCTGACTGCTGTCGATCAATTTACCCACTTTAGGGACAGTCACCTATGGCCTACCCCGCTCTGCTGTACCAACTTATAACTGTAATACCATTAATCATAATCATATTTATTTGCAATAAATAGGGTTTACACAGAGTTGCTCATAGAATTTAGAGTCACTTATGCCTATTTAGCCGTAACACTACAGCATGCAAATGTGTGCGTCTTAAAACTAGTATTATTAATATATAATTTACACAATTCGTCATAATAAATCAAATTATAATCCATGCATCTACCATCAATTTTATTATGTCTCCGGAATACCTCCACAGAGTAAAATTTATTTTTAAGTAGCCATTGACGTATTGAGCCTTTAAGTTAAAATTAGGGTTTTTATAAGTTGCTTGTTTTTTAGATAATCCATTGCGTCGCTTTCTCTGAAGCAGAAATGACGCATCAGACTACATGGGTAAAAAGATTCCAGTAGATATACATATGTACCTATTCCAACTGTAAAATCAGTAAGCTATTTCCTTACGTGGCCAAATCAGTCAAGTTTTAGCCATCACATCTTAGATATAATGTTATCACTATGTAGCCGATATGTTTTTTTAATTTAAGCTTTATTGCATCATAAAATTTGCACAAATATGAACTTAACACCGTTAAAATTATTCTTTACCAATCATACCTTTGGGATAAACAGAAATTAATTTACCTGATGTAACTTAGGTATTCCTCATTAACGATGGAAGAACTATTCTGAGCAATTATGCCATTTGCATTTACTTCATTTAATTTATCTACGCGTAGCAATGCAATGCTTATAGTATGTAACTCAGTAGCAATTTATATACAAGGTGTTACAAAAAACGGTAATAACTGAAGGGTTTTGTTGTGCCCGTTAAACTCTTTCGAAAAGAAACTTAGGAAAAAAATTTGGCTCTCCCATAGTAAATCGATCAGCTGATTGGCAATTCAGTATAGTCCGTTTTTTTTTTTAAATTTTGACCTAGGTATCTTTGGGAATGTTGCAATGTGCAGTTTTCCGGGCACAACAACAACACCCTTCAGTTACTACGGGGTTTTTTGTAACACCTTGTATAACCTCTTAGTTATGTTCTAAATGTAGCATACATGATCTATAGAATACATCGCGTACTTTTGAGCTATTATCTGTCTGACCTCATTCGGTTTTAGTGCCTCACCTTCAATTAGCTTGTACAAGTGCCTAGATGTATGATTCGCCCACTTTGAAGCTTTTACTTTGCTAAGTGCCGACTAGAATGCCTATATATAGGTACTATATATATACGTAGGCTTGCGTGTTTGTTTTATGTGTAATTTAAGGTATATTAATTGATAAGACCAACTCGTGGATCATTGTAATAAGATTTATTGATGGATGAGGATCTTACATCGGTGTCAAAGTCAGTATTCGTTTTCGTTTTTGGGTTTTTAATCCAGGTGTTGGATGTATCAAGTTGGATAACGCCTATGTTTTTATCAATAACACAATCGTATTTGCTAGACACATTTTCAAAGCAGAAAATACCTAGCAATCATCTATGTTAATAGTTAAAAAATAATACTTAAAAGTTACCTACGACCATCATTAGGGTACCTACGTCAAAGTAACGTTACAGTAAGTTGTACTGTGAAAAAAAATCTTCACTAAATTACCAAGCATTAATTCGAACTTTCGCTCACAACCCTCTTCCAGTATTACATAAGCCCGGCAACTTTATGAAGAAATAATTGTATGCAAAATTTACAAATTACCATCACACGTCCAAAACAAAAACACACGCACTACAGTGTACACTCGGCACCATAAATCTAGAACGCACCGCGCATACGAGCATAGGTAGGTGGCACATCAAGGTAAACACCGCAGCATTTTATACAGTTGTAATAACGCCTATTTTGCAATGAAAATGTACAGACTCATGCCTCGACTCGTTACAATTCGCGCAATATTTTTGCATGACGTGTCAACGCGGTCGTGTCGGATTCTAAAATCAAAATTATCATGCAATTTCAGTTAAACCAAAACGCATTTAGTTGACAGGATGACGTATAACAAACACATACGTTTGGTCGGTTTTGCTAATGATTTTATACGCGAGATATTTTAATGGGCACAGAAATAGGTTAAGACACAATAATAAATACGTGGTTTAGGATTAGTGTGCATTCTACGAGATTCTCTCCGCGTTATTTTAAGTGGTGCTGAATTACACATTAAGTGTGGTAACTATTAGTATAAAAATCAGCATTGAAGTAAAAAATAAGTTTTTTCAAACAATTTTAATCTACAACAAAATAATAATAATAATAATTGTAGGTGCGTGGCGACACCTCGGACCCCGACTCCTGAGGGTCCGGTTTACCTTATTTGGCCCTCGCCTCTTGTGCTTGCCTTAACTGGCCGGCCAAGAGTGGAGATCGCAAGAGCGGAACCTATGCTCCAGGTTGGAAGTGTAAAATGTCATAACGCCGGGGGACTGCTGGCCGCCGCCGGCCACCTTCACCCCGCAGACTCACCTCTCGACAACCTTCAGCCGCTTACGCCAATGTTGCTGCCTGGCTACCATCTGGTAGCTTTTGATAGGCGGCCCATTTAGTAAGTGGCGAGTCACCGTCTGCCGTGATTATCAAGATGAGACATTTGATATGGCAGGCGTCCCGTTGTCTCATCAATATCCCATCAACCAGTCCAGCAATTTCCCCTCCATAAACCCATTATAGTTCCCATCTTCTCTGCAATGGTCCTTGCACCTAGCGGGTGCTGTCTTTGGTTGCATTTACTCAATAGTGCAGACAGAGATTGTATCCGCTTGGTGTACACATCCCTAAACATTAATGTATCACTAAGGGGCCTCTTCGTGTTGGATCCATATCCCCACGTACGCCTTCCAAAAGAACCGGCCTTGTGCTGTGATACCCTAGAGGATACTACAAATAATAATAATAATAATAATCATTTATTCATAAATAAAGGAAATTAAATTAGTTACAAAAGGGGATAAAATAAATAATCTTATGCTAGAAAATTTTCTCTCTGTCTGAAAATGGCAGTGTACTGTAGGTTCTGAAATCTGTTTCTACAAGTTAGATAGTTAATGCCGCGCGAAAATCTTACTTTTTAATTAAACTTAGCTCACGGCACATATCTAATGACTTGACTGAAATAACACTGAGATCACAAGGTAAATAATTCACTGGATTTAAGCCATAACTCTCTTATTATCTGAATTATTTGAATGAGTAGGTTATTTGAGAATCTGTTGAATTTTATATAACACTATCGAAAACTATGCACCTAATCTACTAGGTATTGTCGGCCGAAACCCGATCCATGCGTCATTTGCATACCCCGGCCACATGTGCTCATAGACAAAGGGTCAAACCCGTATTTAATTTTCATAAAACGACTCCCATTTTAATATGTCTACAGCGAATAATAACGAAACCAACCCTTTCTCTTACCAAATTGGCTGCGGATGCTCAACCCGAAATTTATTATTAGTTGTACGTACACGCCAGCACGTAAGCCTACCACAAAACGCCAAATTATTTGAATTAAAATTGAACGTTATTCCGTCAAGTATAGCTCAGAAATCAGATTGGGGATTTGTACACTTTTAAGTGTAGGTTAACGTGAGTTCGACTGTACATAAGCTTGTATTGTGCCTGCGTATGTTACGGTGTCCATTGTTTAGAAATTAAAAGTATTAAGAATTTGGTATGGTTTATCATTTCACAACTTATCATTTTAAGCCAGTTAGTCCAAAACGTGATTTGTTTTGAAATAAGTGCAATGTACAAAATATTGGACAATATTTATTCATATTTTTTTTTTAAAGAGTTGTTATAGAAGGTAGAAATGAGAAGGGATTCCGACAAACGCAATTACGTTCAATTTCTCTCAAACTTGTTCCCTCATTGCTGAGGATCGGAGCTTCGACGGAATTGATTCAAAAGATTTTTCCATGCACTTCGGTCTTCCGTTTTGTGGAGATCTTGGGACATCGTTAAATGCAGTTCCTCGGAGACTGCGTCCTTTTAGTCCTGTCATCTACATTGCCGGTCATGATGAGCTTTGCTAATCGTATCTAAAAACTAAATCGCTACTAATTAAAAAAAATGAAACAATAATGTTCTCATTGAAGGTAACAGTGTCTAAAAAAAATCGCGTGACGTAACCACACACATTCATTAAAAAAAAACGACATTTATGAAAAAATGACAGCACCTACGTGTATCATACGCAAAGATACCTTTCACGGAATACTTTCCGTTAACACAGATTAAGTTATAAACAAATACAGAGATAGCAGTTTATCGCGCGCAGCTAGATTATCACTGGCGCGCCGTTGATTTATGCAGCGCGCCGCATTATGATGCATTTGCATTTAGTCCGCGGGATGCATGCGCTGAGCGAGCACAATAGCGGGAATTGTGCCACAGTGCATGTTGGCTGGGAGTGAGCCATAAGTGTAACTTTGCAAAAGCCGTTTCACATTTTTATGATCTATTAATATCGATTATGTCATGGCTGAAATGAAAACCGAAGAAAGTTTGTACTAGCGCAAGAAAGTGAGGAAACCGGAGTCCAACTGTAATGTACCAACCCCATTTGATTTGAAGTTAGATTTCCTTTAGGTTACTTTATAATTTTTTACAATGTGAAATTAAGACACACTTAAAGAAAAGTGGACTGCCACAGGCGGGAGTTGAACTCGCACCTCTCACAAGCCAGGCAATTGCTCTCCCAATTGATCAAAGTGAGGAAACCCGATTCCAATAAAAATGTCTGTTCCCATTTGAATTGTAGAAAGGTCTCCACCTCGAGAGGAAGATTATTGATTAGATTTCATAGCTTGCATATAACGGTTTTTTTTTTCATTTATATTTAAAGGTAGATTTAGAATAACTTAACCTGTTGTTTTATATCAAGTTTTTATTAACTTTTATACTTTGATGTTATTTATTTTAAGTTAAAGTAATCAAAATTGTAAACAAGTCGAATATAGAGATAAATTCGAAATTACTATTTTCAAATTCAACACCAGCATATGACCAATATGAATAAAAAGAAACGAAAACAAGTAGCAAGTGGTACCTTAACATATTTAATAATAAATTAAACCTCTTCTCTCGTTTACAAAATTATTTGACAATCACAAAATTGTACTAAGTAGTTGGTACTTACATTGTTAACAAAGAGCATTTGCACAAAGTTCTCATACTACTAAGCCTCCTCTGCACTGTGGCATAAAGGTTAGTGCTGACTTGAGTTCGGTTCGCTCTGAGATAAGTATCGCGTCATTTGTGATTCAAATACATCAGCAGTCGGTCTCTGAAGTGTGCTTTCTTGAAAACAATAACGGCTTGATGAAAATTAATGAACAAACATGAATGTCTAAGCAGACTTTGACATTAGTTAAAAAAAAACAAGTGAACCCAGACGGTGGTGGCAGACGCTGTCCTGCCCGCTGTTTTTGCATTTTGTACATAGCACGTACAAACCGTCCTCTTGAATCACTCTATCTATTAAAAAAAACTGCATCAACACCCGTTGGGTAGTTCTAAAGATCTATAAGCATACATACATACAGACATAGGGACAGACGTAACTTTGCTTTATACTATCTAAGTAGTGATAAGAAGTCGCTGAATCACGTCATGAATAGAATGATTATTATGCTATGTGGATATTAAACATATTTATATGGCTATAGTAAACCTATTTAACATGATACTTGTAATTTTAGAACAGTGGTAACAAATTATTTGGTCACCGCAGTACTTAACGCATATAGATAGGTTGGAAGCGATACAGAGACGTTTCCTCAGAGCGCTTACATACAGATATGGGCATAAAAGTAAGCTTCCAACTTATGACGATCGACTTGAGTTTTTCAAGCTGGATAGTCTCCAGAAACGTCGCAAAGCACATGGAATATTTTACTTGTACAAAATTCTCAATGGGTTAGTATCTACATCAGCCTTATCCAAGATCCTTATTAAAATACCGAAACGTTCTCTCCGAGTTCCTCGTACCTTTGAAATACCACTTTGTACGAGTAACGCGTCATCTCACAGCGCCATGCATAGAATATGTAGAGATTTTGATAGGCTTACCACCGATGTAGACAAAGTACCTGACATTTACAACTTTACTCTAGGAAAGTTCAAAACAGCTGTTAACAAACTTTTAAATAACGACTTATATACTTGATCATTTACTTACATTGTTACTCTTGAAATTGTTATTACTAGTATCTTATTATAAATTCAACTGTTATTATTAATTTATTATTCCGTATTCCAAATTAGTGATTATTTTTCTTGTATGGTTTTTATTGGTAATTTAATTTCAATTATTAATATTCATAATATAATATAATGTAATATTCTGATTTTATTCTAAATATGTTAACTCGATTTGCATGCTGAGTACACTTGCCTTTGGAGCTGCAATCAAATCTGTGTGTGTAACTATTTTTTATATTAATTGTTACGATTGTGTCTCTGTTATGTGTACCTATCAAATAAATAAAAATAAAAAATAAAATAAATAATTACCTACTTGAAATACTTGAATTGATAAGGTTTAACTATTTGTGCTATCGTGTTATACTTACCTGTAATTAAAAATGTTAAATGCTTTCTAGCCAACATCGGATAAAGAGCTGTTATGTTTCAGTAAGAACTACTCACAGCCTGAAGGCAGTGTACTACATAAGCGCTATCTACTTTTTATCACCGTTTAATTAAACTGATAATAGACAAGATGAGTTTAGATGATGTAAAAAAATTAATTATGATTGCTTGTTAAGACGCACGATAAAAAACCACCATAATAAAATTCTATGCGCGATAAATCTACTTAAAAACCGATATCTTATCTCAACGGCTGAAAGCTCACACTCCCTTAAGAAAATTGCGAGCATTTTTTGTACAGACCTCCAGTGTGCTGAGCCTGTGTCTCATTTTAAAGATGGTAGAGTTGACAATCGCGTGAGTATTTTTTTGCGTGTTGTGCAACTTTATCAGGGTTGCCGATGCGCCCAGTGAATTTATTAAGCGCGATACGCGTTTTCTGTTGTGAGCTAAAAGGTGACTTAATGAATATTAATTATAGCCACACCTCTAATTAATGTAATTCCAAAGATAAGTGGCGTGTCACTTGAAATTGACAATTGATATAGACGGAGCAACACAGTGACAAATTACGACAAATTGATGAATAAGTTTTTGCAATCAAATTGCCGGTTCGTTATTCTCTGGTATTGTATTCGAGTTTGGAATTGGCTTCTTTTAGCACTTTTGTCGCGTGATGTCTAGTCGATGGTTTGAATTTTTTTATCATGTACACGCTACTTTTGCCTTTAAATTGCTGTCTAAAGGCGCTTTTTATTAATAAAATTACAATGCGCACCGCTAAAAGGCTTTGACACACACGTAGCGTGACGGCAGCGCCACGAGTTCTTATCGTTATTTCTCTTTGAAAATTGCAAGCGCGCTGCTGTAACTTTTCTATGAAAAGAACAATATCAAAAAGCATTGCGCTGCCGAAGTTAATCTCAAAAGCCCTTATCACCAAGCTTAAGAATGAAACTCACTACCTTCGTCATTTTCATCTGTTGCGACACGTCCTCACCTCGCCTAGATCGCATTTCTAATACGAAAGTATTGCTAGCCTCAAGAGAGTCTAGACCTTATCACCAACTATGCGATAGTACGCACGGCTATCGCATATAGAGCTACTCGTTTTCCTTGCAAAATCACCTTTACTACTACGTAAGCATAAGATACCGCAGTGTATAACTTGACGTGTGGCCGTGCGATACCTATTCAAAAAGTGAGTTAAAAAACTTTTTTTTCAATAACCCTTCAAACGCCACAGTACGAATACAACAACAGTACGAAACAACTATTCATCAACGGCAACATATTCATCAGCGCGAACAGGCAACCTCATCGCGCGAGCAAGGAATTAATCAGAGTTCAAAACAATCCCGTGTTGCGAAGCCACGGCAAGGCGCGGTGGAGGCATCTTCCGCGTTTTGTTGGGTTTAGAGTTTGTGAGATATGTTGGTGAATTTATTAGTGAGGTTTAAGGAAATAGATGTAGGTAATTCGACTAGCTAGGAATGGGTTTTGGATGTGAAGAGTTAGACAGCACACACGGTGAAACGCAAGTGCAACGAAACTGCAACTTCAAGTTACTTTTGAGTTTATGCCATAGACTCCTTTGAGGCAACCATTTTGAAACCGTTTTGATTGAACTAATGATTTCAAAATGGGTTTCGTTGCCCTCGCGTTTCACTGTGTGTGCTGGGCTTTAGCCTTAGAAAAGCCCATAGGACATATCCTATGGAATATAATCCAGCCATCAAAAGTTTGGGTTGAGAACTTTTTAGACGAATCAGTGATATGAAGTGTTAATGTGTGTGTTAGCTTCGCGACACTACTATATGCGTGTCTACGTAATTTAAAGTAGCGAAGTTGCATCGGTACCTACTACGATCGGCCTTTAATCCGTTATTTGTAAAACCTATATTAATAACAGTTATAGATTATCTTGTAACGTTTTCTTAGTGATCCACATCCTTATACCAAAAGTTACTTAGCAAAGGATGCTTAGCTTAAAGCTTAGCATAAGGATGTATGTTTTAGTTGACAGAAGTTTTTAAAAATACCGTCAAAACTTCAGTCTCAACAATGGATCTTAACCAAGTCATTAACGTGGGTCTGCTACTGGAAACATTAAGTAAAACACTTCATATGTAACTAGTTCTAGAAAGCTTCGGTGTAAAATAGCGCGAGTAAAAAATTACTGCATAACACGAGGTTAATGTGAGTTTTTTTTTATAATTTACAAAAAAATATTCTTAGAATACAGTAGCTCTCAGACCTTTATTCAGACTCGTGTCTTTCATGCATGAAGAGTTTTGGACGAATATTTTTCCTGTTTTCTGGAGAAATTTTTATATAAAAGTGCAATTTATTATATTTTTTGTATTCTCGTATGACACGACTTTGCTCGAATAATTACCCTAGATAGTTGGCTTAATGCCTGTCTTAGTAATATCTTCAAAATGTTTATTTAGTTTAGTTTTTATGTTTATGTTTATTTATTATTAGACAGCATAATTTTAAAAAAAATTGGGTCGTCTGGAATTTGTGCCATAGCTGAACTATAAACCCCTGCGCTAGTATAATCTTTAGACAAAAGAAAACAATTTAGAAAATAAACAACAAAAAGACTGAGATCATCTTATGAATGCGAGGCTGGGATTAAAAGTCACACGAGTGTCGACGCGGAATGTAGAGATGTAAAATTAGAACTTATTTCGTTTAAGAGATTATCTGGCTCGAGAAACTCCGTTCTGACTCATGATTCTTGTGTTAATAAAACAATTAGGTGAAATGTAGGCTGTCACGAATAATAGGTATAGCTTTTAAAATTATCTTTAGATAAACGTAAACTGTTTTCGTAGGTTCGTAGGAAATGCCTTTACACATGATTGCTTACTAACAAGTTTTTTATTTATTTATACAACAACATCGCATACATTGATCTGACTCCGTGGTAAGTAGCTAAAGCACTTGTGTTACAGATATCAGATTCAAACGTGGTATTACAAATAAACTTGAAAAAATACATATAACACCCAGAGCAGTACAAACAGACCTGTTCATGCACAAAAATGTTTGTGCAGTGCGGGGATCGAACACGCGACCTCTTGGTTAATAGTCAACTTCTTAACCATTACACCAAAATGGTCGTCAAAAACGACAAGTGGATTTCATTATAGGTGTGCAACGTTGGGGAGGATGCTGATTCTTTTAGTAAACGACAATGGTTGATGTAAGTACAACATTTTGTTTTTATGACTTTTAAGTGTACATTTCTATTTTCATTAGCGATACTACATACGTGCATAGTTTATCTTACTCTACACCCGAGTCCTGTCATTACCTTCACCCGTACAAAACAACGCCAAAATGACTTAATCAAAGGTAGAACTAAAGTGGTATCCAGGCGAACCAGTTTGTCTTAGATAGACCGAAAGCTTAGTTTTCCAATCTTTCCAATGTTGTTGTCACTAAATAAATAAATAAATATAAATAAAATAAATAAATAAATAATTTTTTCGTATCAATTAGTGCCTAATACTAAAGCAACCCAAAGGTAGTTGAGAAGGTTAAAATAAATATGCAAAAATTTAATGAGGCCTTATAATATTTTTATTGATCAAATAGTTTTGCGATTTGACCTTTTGCTTCATTTTCATATTTTGCCGCAACAATTTGGTACTAGATTAATGACAGCTGACATCAGAAAGTCCTAAAAAAGTTAACATTTCATTCGATAACAGCAGCTTAGTTATTAGATTGAGAAACTATGCTCTAAATACTCGTAGACAACTCAGTTTCAGCCCAGGCTGGATTTGCTTACATTGTCAAGTCTATAACTTGTTATGAGGTGAAGGTGAGGCCGGAACATAATGTTAGAGCTCATATTTATATTGATTCATGACTTAATATTATTATTAACCAACATTGGGCCTTAGCTATAACAGAACTTTATCTGACGCTACGAAAGTGTACGGAAGTGTTCAGTAGTAATCGTAGTAATAGTTGTTGCCTTTTCAT
This sequence comes from Pyrausta despicata, assembly GCA_963921415.1. Lineage (NCBI taxonomy): Eukaryota > Metazoa > Arthropoda > Insecta > Lepidoptera > Crambidae > Pyrausta > Pyrausta despicata. The sequence goes on along the minus strand of OY992852.1, from coordinate 11,202,019 downwards.
ACTGAAACTCATATCAAATTTAATATATATATATATATATATATATATCAATTCATGTTATTGATGTTGTTGTATATTTATTTATTTAAAAAATGGTAAAGCTGTGCTCTTAAAAAACCCGACCCAGAGACTGTCACTGTAAAATATATTAGCTCTGTCCCCCACCCACTAAAAGACATCAAATCATTGATGATATGATATCAATTTGAATAACTAAATGTTATTTTTTATAACGTTGAGGTGTAATCAGAAAAAAATTAAAGTTTTTTTTAATATTTCCACACAAAATTGGTTCCAGTACAGACGATCAAAACATTTATCACAAGGAGTAATATTTTTATTCCGTTACCGGTACACGAAATTCAGTCTAACGAAGTTGAATAATAGATTATTCATCAAAAAGGTTTAAATGCGGATTTGGCAGGAGCGCCGCACCGCCGCGGTGCGATCCTAAGCTCAAGCGTCGGCGTTAGTCAGTACATTTTTTTAAGCAAAAAGTTAGTACAAAACATTGAATATTAAGGGACCTTTCCTCCACTTGACTTGACAGATAATATTTCTGTCAACTCACCAGTAGGTAATCTGTCACCGGATTGTCTGTGCCCACAGCTCATACTGAGAATCATAGGTAATATTAGAAGCGGAATAACAATAAAACAGGTGCAGCTAAGGGCTCATCAGTATGTCCACCGCGATTCCTTTTGATCGGTGGCCACAAATCAAACAGAGCTGATACATACTTGGTCTTCGGCCAACGCATACTCCGAAGTCGCCACGTGCGATGGTACAACCATGATGTATTACTATTTTGAACTGTAAAATTTAAGTTGTACGGGTCAGAGTTGAGAAGGAAAGGATTGGGTGGGTGTACCTAACAGGGGTGGATGGACGGACTTTCGAATAGCTATCTCAAGTATCATGGTACAATGTCGATAATAAAAAGAATACAATGTCTCCAATTTATTAACGAGTGGAATAAAAATCGTTTGAGGAATTTTTCACATCAGCTAAGACATCGAAAACCTAACTTCTATCGGCTGAGAGATAAAACACTCAAATTGTTCCATATACCAGCCGATAGCAGACTTGGTCCTTGTTCGGAATACCGACTAAGCAAGATATAACTTACATCAAAATAATTGTAACTTTAGAGTTATTAAATTCTAAGCCTACGCTAAGAAACTATTGGATTAGTGTATAAATATAAGACCAATTATAAATAGACGAAAAGATCAAAAGCGGACCGCAAACTAATCACATCTCGCATGCCAAGCCGTACAATGCCTACCTAACACCACCTTAGCAGTATAATCGCTGCATAGCAGCTACATAACGGCTTTATAATAGTACCAAACGCACTTAGAGGTCCTACCCTTTTAGCCAATGTTTCGATGACTGAAATCCATACTAATTTTATAAATGCGAAAGTAACTCTGTCTGTCTGTTAGTTACTCAATCACGCCTACTAGAACTACTGAACGCATTTGCATGAAATTTGGTAAGGAGATGGTTTGAGACTTAAAAAAAGACATGTTACGTTTGACTGCGGGAAAACAACGCATTCCCGCGGGAAAAATTACTTTCCTGGGAATCTGATCGCTTTCACTCTAAATTACCAAATTTTTTAATTTTATTTGGATAAGATTGGTATTACAAACACAACGCATTTCAAAAACTACCTAATGCGGACGAAGTCGCGGGTAAAAGCTAGTCTGAAATAAGTATTCGCGAGCTACGGAGTAAGCCCTTAGCACTCAGCCCAACAAAACAAATCGAACAAGTCTATAAAGGTGGGTACACATAGCGGAGATTGCTGTCGGCGGCGACCATTTTGATATACTTAGTGCGATCTTTCTATACTAATAAGTACTTAAGAAACTTAAGAAACATTTCTTGATGTTTGAGTATGAAATCTGGATAAATTTACACAAGCTTTTTTATAGATACGTGGCAAAGTTAAAAGTCACTATGTTTTTTGTAAGTGTTAAAATATTTATTGTGAAGAACAGATATTTTGTAATGTCAGCGTTGTAAGTAAAATGACTGTTTCGCAAAACTATGCAAAGATCTTTAATTATAAACATGTAAGACCAAAAACTAATAGCTATAACAACATGTGTGTTACTAAATAACTTACATAGCAGCTAATTGCATACCTAACGCGCACTGAAAATCAAACAAAACACTGAACATGTTTATAAAGGCGCGCGCACACCGCGCACATAAATATCACGCACTCGCTACGCTCAAATTTCGCCACCGTCTGCTTTATATTGATATATTGTATTGTTTATGGCCCGGCCGAATCAAAACGTTGATATATTGTACAACGCGCGCGGTGTTTGCGAGCAACTTTCATATTTGGAAGGGTTAAAGAGATAGAATGGCTGGATAGGGCTTGCTAAAAATAAATAATATTAAAAAAAAAATAACGTAGTTCTGTAGTGCTTTTGAGCAAAGGTTACTTATTTTTGGGCCGAAGACACAACAATCGAGCACTTAGGCATAACAGGGCTCATTTGCAAAGGCGATATTTTTTTTCTCGTAGACTAGGACTATTTTTAGGAATTTGTTTGATACTGATATTTACAAAGGCCAAAAAGAAAGTTTGAAGATCAGTCAGTCGTCAGTGTACTATCAAACCAAAGAACTTTAAGAAATTAATTTATTACTGAATCCGAAAAGCTGTTATAACATCTCCTTATGTTTTTTTTATATGCGCTGTACTTTATATGAATTAATCTCAGCCGAACACTTTCAAAGTAAAGGTTCTTCCAGGGATTGTATGTTCAACACATTTAGATACATAGATGTATGTTTGAGCCAAGGGAATAGTTGGGATGAGGAGGGATAAATTATTGCTTTCTACAACTATGTGTCTGTACCATGTGTTATGGTACACACTGTTTTAAGTTACGACCAGAATTATGTACACGCACCCATTTTGAGTGGTGTTTGTGAAGTCGCAATAAAGTTCTTTATTTATTTTTATCTTTATTAGTTGCAAATGAGCTAGATTACTCTAATAATAAAGTTAATATTTTTGCAAGTACTTTAAATTGTTTGGGTAATACTTTTTTTAAAGTAAATATTTAGTTATTGTCCCTTCACGAACTTGCCACTTATTAATTAGTGTGAAAACATAAAAAAATAAAACATAATGCAAGATGTAGCTAAGATAGTGAGGGCTGGCACCTAAAATAGGCTTCGGGGAGAAGAGTGGAAGTACTGGTTACCAGGCCACCAATCATTAAAAATAATAATAAATGGGATCAACATCACATACATTGATTTAAAACCAAAGTAATTAGCTTAAGCACTTGTGTTCTGACATAGAAAAGTTCGATTTTCCATTTCGGTGTTTAATCCGTTAGTCGTATAAGCACGTAAATTTTGAATGTATTTGCCTTTGCTTTTAATATACACAATGTTTAATGTAATCAAGTTCTTTACTTCCTTTTTACGAAATTTGCTGTAAACGCTCATAAATAAGTAAGTCTGCACAATTTAAATCAACATCAATGACTAATGTATTCTTCCATTACGATAAACAGTATACAGGGTGGAATTCGGAAAAAAGGCAATTTATATTATTTTTATCTTTTTCTGACACTATCGCCCCCGTTCCGCGAGTGTTCGAGACAGGGGCGTATCGAGTCATTTAGGTTGCACCCCCTTGGACCCTTGAGAAATATGGAGGCGGAAAGATATCTGTGATCGGGCCCAGTGCTTGACACTTCAAGTGAAATAAATATCATTGCAAAATGGCGACATTCAAATTCGTTGTTCATGGATTTATATACTAATAAAACCTTTTAAATGAGGTTTGATACTGCTAAGTCTAGACTTGACTGCTGAAAGCGTTTAATTTTTTTTTTAGGTAATGTCCGAGACAAACACAGAAATATGGTAAAACAAAATAAAACAGAGTAACTAGCTGACCCGGCAAACGTTATTTTGCCATATAAATTATTGTGGACAACCCTTATCACTAAGGGATATGAAAAATAGATATTGGCCGATTCTCAGACCTACTCAATATTCTCACAAAATTTCATAAGAATCAGTCAAGTCGTTTCGGAGGAGTACGGGAACGAACATTGTGACACGAGAATTTTATATACATAGAGACATAACTACATAATGTAAAATGTAAAGGCTCTTTGCATGCAGAAAGTAAATGAAATTGTACTCGAACACCAGACAGGTAGTAAATCATTGGCCAAATTAATGTGATCCATATTTGGCCCTTTAATATTTATGACTCAATTCAGTCATTCACAGATAGCATGCGAGATTACTTCGTAGTAATCGATGTGGAATTTGCAGCTGACTATATTAATGTCTTCTCTTAAATATTTTTCAACATTCACAATATTTTCGAAACATTTTTTAGTTTGTTTCGTTCTAAATTAAGGGCTTCTTCGGCATGAAGCATTGAGTACCAAAACAATTCTTAGTCACCCTTTCCAGTGCATGAAGTTTCCTTAAGCTTAATAATTATGAAGAGTATATAAAATCGCACATCTACTTTTTAAAGTGAGTGAGTGAAAAAAAAAACGATCTTTAAGCACACAATAGATTCGCATAAAGAAAAGTTTGGCATGGTTTTGACATTTATGACTTTAAAGAACTTGATCTGCGAAATGTACAACCAATAACATCTTCATATCAGCCATACGACGCTCTACTACTACTTACTACCTACTCTACGACTACCGAGCATAGCCCTCCCCCAAGGATCTCCAATGCGATCGGTTCTTCGCTGCCCGCATCCAGTGGCTACCCGCGACCTTAACCAGTAATTAAATATCTCTTATCAGGCTGTATAGGTCCCACTGCTGGGCACAGGCCTCACCTCAACTATGAGGTGGTACGAGCCATATTCCACCACGCGTTGTCAGTGCGGATTGGTGGAGGGGTGTGTGTAAGGCAAGTGCCAGCCTTACCGTCACATGTTTTTAAACCGCCTGAGTTCCTCTAACCAGGCTTAACGACTAATATCTATCGACATAACCGAGACCAACAGCTTAACGTGGCTTCCAAAGTACGGAGAGACACTTATATGGTCAGAGTGGTCACGCATCCCGAACATGATGGCGCCTAGTTTGCTGAAATTTTGGTATCACTACCAAAACCTCGCCACTACTGCGCCTCAAGCACATCTGTTATTAAATATAATGGAGGATTTTTAATTGGCAATCTTAATTACTTAATTTCGCTAAAATAATAAAAATTGGGAAAAGAATTACAATGAATGCTGTTGGCTACCTGTTAGTGGGAACCCCAGTAACACTACAAGATGGAGAATGGGGCAACGTCGGAGTAGGTAAAAACGGTCAAACGAAAGTTCTCCAATTCAATTAACGCTCGTTTTCAAGTAACATAGCTGATCGTGCCGCAAATGGTCCGGAAAATATTCGGATGTATGAAATTATTTTCGTCGCGACGCCTCCTGTGGCGCAGACGTTTATACGCCACTGAATCAACACCCTACTGATATACGACCGTGATGTCAACGCGTGTTTTCTATTACGTTTTTTTTTGTTTTTTTTTTTGTAAATACTTTTCCTTTTTGCGGGTGATGAAGATTGGAATGCGCGTGTTAAACAAAATTTTGGGTACATAATGTTGTGCTTAAGAGAATTGCTTTCCCTGTTGTAGACACACAACACAATTCTCCAAATATACTCAAAAATAGACTTAAATACATGACGTGATTCAATATTTCGAAATAAAACAATAGGCTTTAAACATTTCACGAAAGTATCATCATGAAATGTCAAACCAATTAATTCCAATTATCTTTTTTTATTTTATTTGTCCTATTATATGCTTCGATTTAACCCTATGTACGGTTCTTATTAATTATTTTATTTTTTGGCACGCTAGTTTTCCAAAACTCCTTTAATAAACTCGAAAACATTTATTTTAATAAAGCAATTAAAGCACCTTTGCACTCGGACATCTCGGGAGCAGTTCTTAATAAGTTAAATTTGTTTCTTCATAAATAAAGAAGATAATTAGGAACATTTTTCCGTATAATGCGAATGCCGTGTCCGGAGGGCCGAAGGGAACTTGGGCGAAGTTTTAATGCGTTAAGTACGTTACTCCGTACTTCGGACTAACGAGCCATTGGCACGAGTGTGAATTGCACCTGAGGCATTTCTCTGTTAGAAAATATCCATCCACAATTTGGCTCTAGTCAACTCCCTTGCTCGCTCTGTGATTTTGGGTCAAGTCATCTATTTGGGATGTATGAATTCGAAATTGATGTTTTCCGTCTTGCGGAATTCTACTTATTCTTGTTTTCAATGGTATACCTGCCCGTATCTTTGATAGTATTCGATTTAATTATGAATTATGTAAAGATGCCACATTGGTTTAGTCGTATAAGTTTTTTTTAAATAACCTGTAACTAAAAATAAAAATAAAATTTATTTAGTGGAATAATGCCTACAAGAGCTTCTCATTAAAACGCTTCTAACATAAATCTTCATAATATCTTAAAGTTTCTGTCATACATACGATAGGTGATTATCTTTCTGATCTAACCCCTACACTATAGTCTCCGCAAGTAGCCGTCTGATATAAAACCAATGATAATGAATAAATAAATTAACTTTCAAATACTTTCGTGAAACTGCCAAGCCTGAAATAACTCGGTAATAGACTTACCAAAAAGAGCTTTTGCAAACCGAATAACAAAGCAAACGATATCTTTATCAGAAACAAATTGTTATTGCCGACCAATGACAGCCAGTCGCATGCCACCTCGTAATTGATTTTGTATACCATTTATTTACGTATGTCTTTATATAGAATTGGACCAAGATAGTTTTGTAGAAAGAAAATAATGAGATTTCCAAGTCAATGTTTATAGCTACGGCTATTGAGTTTGATTTTGAGCCAATAACTAACACACGTATTTTTTTTTAAATAGTAATAACGAAACAAGGTGTTAAGAACAAACTACGTTTCACCCCGAAAATTTTGTCGAAATAATTTTAACGAAACCAATTATAAATACAAGTTAAATAACCATTATTTTGATTAAATCTTCACTGTGACTTAAACACAAGAACCGAATAAGGAAGATACTGTTCGTATATTTATTTGACTACTAATGATTTACATAGTCTTAGTAACCAATATACACCCATATTTTATATTGAAATTTTAACACTTCTTCCAACCAATTTTCCTAACCCCCTACCTAACCCTTAACGGTTAGGTACACTTTTCGCCCATCATCGCTATTAATCGTCGGTAGTGAATTAGTGTAACACGTTTGTAGTGTGCGACACTTCATTACCGGGCCTGGGCATAAATCAGGCCTTCTAATATTAAACGTGCCTTGCCGGGCAAATTGTGGCTGTCTGCGATGCGGTCGCGGGCCTACGGTGCACTGATGACGCGATTAGGGGTACTGTAGGGTATGTTGTGTAGGGGCACTAATTGTGAAAGTATGTACGTGTAACTGTACGCGCTTGTAAGTGTACGTGCTAGTAAAAATAAAGATTAATAGAACCCAACTGCGATGTTGATTCCCACTCAGTAATAGCGTTGCTATTCAGAATTTTCTCTTATTTTCGGTAAATAGTAGCAGTATTGTGTGAAGGAATCGTATAGTCTTAAACGTGATTGCAGCTTATTGGAACCTTCTTAATTTGATTGTATCTTAACTGAATGTGCAGGAGCTTATTTATACAAGAAACTGTGTACACTTTTAATAAAATTTGCACCATTTATACACTTAAACTGCTTGTGAATTACATGTGTAACTTCACGTGCTTGTCGCTTAATCGGCTTACGACTGTTTTAAACCGATCAGGAATTTTTTAGTTTTAGTGGTGTGACATTAAGTTTTTTGTGACTTTCTACGCAACCCTCAATGTGAAGGAGGAAAATAAAAGAAGGTAAATTATGCGGGAAACATGTTTTGTAAGCATTCGGGCTAAGTCGATAAGTTTTCAATTTAAAATAACACGTTAAATAGGGTCATTACAATTTTGTAACTGCGGAAATACGATGTCATCACTTATAGGGGCACACGATATTGTTAATAACGTACAACGTAACCAAATATAAAAACTATTACCTACTTATCGTGTAGTCTAGAAAGTTCTCACCGTTCACCACGAGTTCCAAGAATATAAAGAAAGTTGAAAACATAAGGAAAATCAAAATTTTCCTGTAACTGTCGTAACTCTAAGCTGTTTTGTGTTAATAAAAAATATATATCATATAAGACACAAAGAGAAATTATTCTTCACTAGCGGACCCGGCAGACGTTGTCCTGCCCGCTGGTTTTGTAAATTTTCTAAACGTTTAAACCTTCCCTGGACTTCCACGAATATATCGAGACTCAAATTAGTCAAATCGGTTCAGCCGTTCTTGAGTTTTAGCGGGACTAACGAACAGCAATTCATTTTTATATTATTCTTCATAATACCAACTTCTCCCATTCAAATTTTTGTCTGTTAATGGACGTAAACATAATTATCACTACCATCCCCTAAATGCTCATTTATGGTACCCCTCAAAGAAGGTTAATAAAAAAAGCATTCTCCATCATGTCTTATCACAGCTTCCATACAATTAAATCTATTTTTTGCGTCTAAAGATGTGGTATGTTTGTATTAATTTATTTTTTCAAACATCTCAGATAATTTTGCGGCCCCAACAGATCTTACTAATGTGATTTTAATGTACTAAAATGTCGTCTTCACCTATATTTGTTTGCATAATCGGTTTTGTTCATTTCTTTATAGCCAGTATTTTTGTGCGTTTTAAATATAATTTATCTTTCTTTTTGATCGAGAAATTTTTAGGGTCTAATGTTCCTTTCATTATTTTGACCATCTATATAACTTAAAAATTCAAAACTTTGTTCACCATTTTGCATATATATATAATAGTTTTCATCTTTCTAATCTTAATAAATATTTATTTATTGTAAAACTTTATTGTACAGTAAAAAAGTATTCATGCTAAAAGCGTGTTCTATAACTTTGAAAACTCAACAGAGAGTTTTTTTTTAAGTCTTTAAATTAAGGCCATTGCATCTTTCTTGGCTCTTTACTTCAGCGCGAACATTATTGATGCCTTCCAAAACGTTCTTCATCCATTTTCACCGGCGCCAAACGTTTACTTTAAAGCACAGACAATGCCGTATATAATGCCTAATTTATGCCGACAGGGTGTCTCCACGTTAACTCAATATAAGTATATATAAGAACAAACAAACAAATATACATTAATCTCGACACGAAGACGAAATACAAGTGTACCGTATAAATCCAATTAACTTAAGATCACATTAAATCAATTCGTTCAGTGGACAGTGACGTATGGGCCCATCTGCGGTGGCTGCAATCCAAACTATTTGTTATTCGCATTTGATACTTTATGCGGGATCTAAGTTTGAATTCGCGTTTGCATTTAAAGCACCTACCGTTATATCAAAGGCAAGTAAAGCAAATAAGTTTTCTTTCAAGTACTTGCGTCCAAATAATAGTTCTGTTCACATTCTGAAAGTGATAAACTTACGTCTTCATAAGCATCGTAAAATAAATTTTTAAAAGTTTTTGGGAGCATGTATTTTGGATTATATTAATTATGTCTCATTCAGTGGTTTGTCCCACAAGTTCGTCCCAAAGAGGCAAAGGGGCTGATTACTAAGACTAAGTGACTAGGCAGACTGAATTTAAAAAATATACAGGTAGGTACTTGGTGGTTGAGTGATTCGTCCCATTGCATTTATCCTTGCACTTACGAGTATAATCGGCTCGTTAAGTGAGACAAAATACAAAAAATATCTATTCCATTACTACAAAAATATTATTTTTAAACAATTAAATGATTAGTTGTATAAAATGAAGACGTAGGTTACGTAATAACTCTAAGTTCCACAATGACATTTCCTATTCATATAACGTTATATGTAAGAACGAAGCTCATACATACGAAAATACCTGAGCCACACTAATTACTGCGCAAAACGGAACATGTTAATCCGTCCAGAAATATATTTCTCATTCCGTCCGATTCGATACAAAGGCCGCTAGCCACTGGAGGAGCCATAAATTAGAGAAAAGCTGCGCTCCAGGATTTCCCCCGGGTTTATTCTCACTCAAGAGCGCTACACCTAATCCAGAAAGCCTTATTATGCTACCCTTAATACACCGCTCAAGACTACTTGAAAATTTTCTCGGGAAGTAAACGGTTTAGTTTGGGCATTCCACCTTTTTCTGTCGAGACTTTTTGAGTGTAACAAAAGAAAAAAGTTTTGAGTAAAGACTGTGTAGAGATTTTTCAGTTACTGCTGGCCGGTGATAATTTGGCGTCAAAATTCACAAGTCTTTTTTGTGCTTTTTCTTTGGTAGGTGATCATTTAAACTTCATTGAATTATGAATACGATCCACATTAGATTGAGCACATCAGCATTCTGTTGTAAAAAGCAACAAACATTTTGTAATAATTCGAATTTATATAAAAATTACCATATTAATAGTAGAATGCTAAAAGCTTTCGTGTTAGGCTAACTACGGAGGTCACAATACGGTATTTTATCTCTCCGTATGCGTTTATCAAGCTCGATATCAAATCGTTAAATTGCAGATTGACAATAGCAAGCGTTTAGAAATAATGATAAATTAAAATACCAGAATGTAGAAGGAACTAATTGGCTAGACGACACCACCAATCGTTGACATACTTTTTATTATCTGTCAAAACGGTCTGTCTCCATAGATTTCGTATGGTAATAAATGATTGTGACGTCACGGTCATGTGTCAGAAATCGGAGTCAATTGACCGAATACTTATTGCGTTTTGTGTGTTTAAAAATTGGTTTCTACAGCTTTTTTGAAATATATTGGTTGTATTAACTTCATAGGGGCTATGTTTTTTAAACACCATGTTCTTGACAATATTTAAGATAGGTGTCATCATCCCAATTATGTTTGTCATTTTGTCTGTACAGGTAAGGTAATTGAGACTTAAGATTACGAATTCCATTATTCTTAGAAATAAAATATGTTTAATGGTAATAAAAGCAAATTTGAAATGGCATAAATAATGTGAAACCGTTAAGGCATTTTAAGAAACAAATCAAATTTACAGCCGTTTGAACACAATACTATAAAAGCAATTTTAATCCAGTGAACAACCATTAAAAGACTATTAAAATTACTTCGGAATGCTCATTAAAATTTTATAACTCCATTGTGTTACACAATATAAATAAAAAGTAATTATCAGATTTTTAATACAAGTTCAGCTACCTCTTTTAATCTTCATAAACGAGACGTTTAAGAATTCAAAAGCACTACCGCTACATAACTAAGCCAATCTAAGATTTGTCTACAAAGATAAAAAATTGTGAAATTTACGAGAAACTCACAAAATCTTAAAACCAAAGAGGTTTCATATTTTAAAACAGAAAAAGAGTTTTTAAGTTTGTAGTTACATATATTCAAAAAGCTCTATGGTTGCATCAGGCTTTAATTACTTTTTAAAAAGTACAAGGCATATGCATTGGCTATTTACATTTACATACCTTAATAGTTAATTTATAAACACAAAGTTTGTCCTCAACACTTCCTTTCAAGCTACTAGATAAGTCTATAATGGAATACAGTACATATTTCATTTGAACGGGGCGGCAAACAACAGTTGATAAATATCTACTTGTTAGCCACTTCACATGACCATTAGGCATGCACGTTGAAATTTTATAACTCCATTACGCAACGGAATACGTAACACGTATCTACTTATATCTAATTCTCTATATCAATTACAAATCGACAGGTTACTGGCTCTGCGCTATCGCAGCATCGGTCGTTAATAGTTACAGTCTACTACGGAAATATGGACACAATTCTAAAGTTTTTTTTAAAATACTAGGTACTTAAGTAAAACAACGTCGATGATCACAATGTTTTAAATAGTAAAAATTTGCAAGTAGATGCTTTTACATTCTTTCACATGTTTTGAAGACGTTATACATGTTGGGTATGGAAAGTAGCGACAACAGTGTCCTTGAAAAAAAAGTACCTACCTGCCCATTTAGGGATTACCTAGTTTCTTGTTTTAATAACCATACTGTTTATTAATCTTATTTCAAGATGTTTGCAATCCAGGAAGTTTATAAGCATAAAGTGCATAACTTTAATTTGACTGTACCAATTTCTTGGAAGCTACCAATTTCTTCAATTTAAATTGTCTATGAGCGCCACTCGACTGAACTCAGCTGGCACATTCCCCGGTTATCGACGCGGGCGCAGCCGTTGCCGAGTGAGACAGACATATCTGCCTTGGAAATGTTAGAGCGAGATAGGCACAGTTCGTTTTTTAAATAATTGAGTCAAAGGAATGAAGATAGGCACTCGACAATGCATTTTATAAAGCCGACAACCCTAGCACCGGCAGCGCCCGTTTAATTTGTAACTCTTGAGTCATGTACCAAATGAAAATTCGTACAATTGCTCTGGGAGTTGCAAGTTTTATTAATTTTAGTTTTGGTCAAGGTTTCATAATGGAGTCGGGTGATACGCTCACAAATTGGGTTACCGTTACAGATTAAAATGAAGCGGGTTTTTGATGTGTCACGCTACGATTTTTTTTTAACACCAAATTTGCCAAGCGAAATATATTCCACTAATCGTTACCAATAGAAGTGACTAGAACGGAAAGTAAAAATGTTGCTTGCTTTGCCCAATATACTGCATCGTTATTTCATTTTCTTTTTTAAATTTTGTCTGTCAGTTTTAAAACTACAACTTGCCTTTTTCAATTCCCAATATTCCCCTTCTCCGTATACTAACGGTACTTACATAAAAGAGTAATTTAATTAGCACTTAACTACTTATCGTCTCTAAGCGCTAAGCAATCACAGGCCGACAATGATTTCTCTTGCGATAACATCAACGGATTCTATTTTCAATTGCTGAATATGCGCCGCCTATAGTTATGGACACCTTAAATACCCGTTAAAAATTTGGGTAAATATCATTTAAGTTTTATGCCGACCCCTTTCGTGGTTGAAAACATTGTGTCAATATTGAAGGAAACTGAACGATTTGGCTTGTAGTCCAGGATCTTACCGTTGTGTTATTTTATTATTGTCTCATTAAAATTTCATCAAATGAAATCTTATTTCAACCAACGCTTTGTAATAATTGTATGATATCCACGTTGGTAGAGTACCTACCATTAAATGGAATAAGTCTGTACTTACAATCATTACATTTAATCAGTACATTTAATCTGTTCTGTAACAGCTATATCTGGTTTGCGTAGCCTAAAGTGTGAAACCAAAACCTACGCGATTTTAATATCTACCAGGTACATTTTACCCATATCCGCCCATCCCTAGCCGCACCTAATTTGAGCCGCCTATAATTAACGCGACGACGATTGGCCGTCGCAAACACATCCTTTAGCGATCTTTTTGGTATACGTCTATTTGGTCTTTTGCGTACACTCCGGTCTTTTTGCGTGTTTTATTTTGATGACGACGGACGGCTGTTTTGACAGCCGAGACCGATGCGGAAGCTAGCTTCGTCTAGACACGTGATATAGGTATATTAAATTATTAGTGACCATTTTGAAATTACAACTTTCAATACATGGGTAAAACATTTTTTATGAGTTTAAATACTAAAATATAGGTGTATTATTCGAATAAAGCCTGCATCACTGAAATACTTTTCATAAATAAATTGTCGTTAAAATTGTCTTCTATTTTAATAGATGGCTGTTTAAACACATGTTGTATGTATGTGTACGGCACATTGAGCTTAAGACAATAAATAGAGCTATTTATTAATCAAATTAGCTTTGCAATAAATTACACTAAGAATAATTACAGTCCCTTGCAATTTTAATAAGGCGTCTTCGCCTTAACTGTTTTGTTAGACAGGATTATGTATCTTAATGTTTTTCATAAGCCATGAGGAATTAACAATGGGGCTAAACAAATAAAGCAAATGAGAGATGATATGATAAGAAAAAACATACAAGTCGTAGTCACTAAGCCTCTGAATAGAAAAGGCTAGAGCCGGCTTTAGGTAGAGAAAAGTGAAAAATCGCAAATAAATGAGCTGTTATTCTTTATCTCATGCTTTCATTTAGTTTGACTTGACCCAATGCTTATGTTTAGGTATTTGTAATCAAATCTTGCAAGCTAATTTTTACTTACTTCCCAGTATCTAGCTGAGGTGAAATTTTACATACACTTTTGGTTTGGATGACAAAGCACACTTTGAAAATGAAAGTTTCATGAAAGTCTTTTTAATCTTTCTTATTTTTGCGTATCAATGTGTTTAAACATTTGCATTTTATTACTTTATTCAAGTACACTATTTAAGTACGCCACGCCACGTTTGTGGCGACATCATTTACCACTTTTTCGTTTTTCGGCGCCATATTGCACTGAGTTATCACCGAGGATCCGCGTCTATGGTTCTGCGGCTGCGATGCATCAGTCGCCGAACGCAATGTTTTGTTTGGTGGCCAGCACGTCATGCTGAACACTGGGGTATCTTACGCGCTTGTGATACTTGCGATTTTGCAACAAACGTGGGTAGCCTGATATGCTGACTACTGTACTAACACCAGTTTAGTGAAGCCATTTCTAAACTGTCAAACTCTATATGGACGGTTGATAGGGTAACATTTGATTTCCGGTTTATTTTACACATGCATTGGATGAGTTTTTTTTAACAAAAAAGAAAATTATTCCTGTTATGAAATAAAAAAGTAGGTATGTGATCTTACAAAATATACAATTGAATATTTAAATGACCAGAACAGCTTTACGCTATAACAATAAAACCTGGCTAACTTTAGATTTCTAAAAAAAATCTAAGTTATTTACCGCAAGTTAGCAGACGAGTGCTCCATTGAGAAAATATTCAGCAAATCACACTCAGACAAAGTTATACAAATTGAATATAACTTATTGGTAACTCTTTTATTCTCATGAGACTGTAGCATCTTTTACTGTTCGGCAGAACGTTCACTAGATGATCCTAAACGATCCCGCAATAGCACCATACAGAGCGGTTAACACCGCCACCAAAATAAGATAAAAAATATTTTGACACATAACACATGTCCCGGGTGCGCTTATTTATTACACACTTTGTTGTCGCTTCCCGTTCGTAAATTAATTTATTGGGTCAGTTAATAAATTAACTAAAGCAGGAAGGGGCTAATGCGCACATATTTATGGCGTGCACTGAATTATTGAATCCTGGCATGTAATTAAATTAGAACATACGTTTGTAATTTAATTTGCACATTATTTACCTATATTTTTTCACATTTCTTCTATATTATCGCAAGCAAATTTGATTTAATGTATTATTTGTAACAAACATACAGATTTTTATCCTTGCTGCTTACCTTTACTTTTTCTTACTCTCTTTTCTGCGCTATTTCGTGTTTTCATGTTTTAAGAAACTGTATTAATGACACAAAAATACTTAATATTTTCTATAATTTGACAGTTAAAGCGATATAATTTTTTTTTTAAATCACTTCCTTATTTTGACCTGCGATTAATATGAAAACCGTTTATAATAACATTTAACAGGCGGTATTGACAGCTCCAAGTGCGTTTGCCGGGGTCGGCACGACTGCGTAATGTTTTACGGGATGGGGCGAGACAATAATGGCTTGCTCATAACATTACTCGTCCTCGGCACCTACCACGCGACCTCGCCGTCTCCCAACGTTTCGGTAATCTCACGCAAACCGACCACAACTAAAACGACACTCGCGAAAACACGAATCGCATAGTACCGGCCGCTCAAGAGCAGTCTTTCGCTGCGAACGTGCTGTTTATTTGGTTTTGAAAGAGTACTAAAATTACACCGAATTAATTTCTGTTTAGGACTTTGCTCTCGCACGTATCGCATAACTCAACAGTGTTGCTTTCGTTGCACAAGAATTGTAGCTTGATTTTTCTGTACTAATGTTGAGTGCTTTTTAACGCGTTTCTACTTCATTATCTCAACTCGGTAGCGACCTGTGGAGTTAGATTTTTTTAACAATAATTTATAATCTCTACATGGCTACTTCATCGTGACTCCGAAAACAACTCTGGGTAATTTTGGATTCGGGTCACAGTGCGCTCATACATTTATTTGTTTAAGATTACACAAATCAAGATTGTCGCTATGTGGATAATATTATTCATTCGGTGGGCCGTCTCGGATTTACATAGAATGAGATGCGAGCGCCTAATTAGAGTGCGTTCGTGACGCATAAATCATCTAACTTCACGTCAGTCAATGCGCGCGCGCCGGCAAGAGCGGACGTTGTCATTTGGCTCTCATTACTTAATAAGGTAATCGCATTGCCCTCTTACTGTTAGTCAAGGAGAACCTCTTTTATGTGCGCGACGTCAAGCTTCTATGTAACTATGTTTTCTATGAGATCTTTGCATGGCCACAAATACTACATCATTATATAAACTAAAGATTTAATGCGCAAGAGACTGACTGGTGAGAGGTCTGGCGCAGGCGCCGAGAAGCGGCTACCAATGTATTCTTTTTTTTGTTAGGAAAATAAATAAATATATTAAGATGATTAATGAATTAAGTACCTATTTTAAATAAAGCAAATGTTGTGCAAAGTCCAGACTTTGCACAGTGTCCACGGAATACCAGCGTCGTGGCTTTCCTAAGATGCTACGACACATGCTGAGTCAGGCCCACCTTTTCAGTATCTTGTGTATGAGATTTTTAAATGTGTGTTTCTATTTGGTAAAAAATGTGATACGGAATAAAAATGTTTTCTTCTTCTTCTTCTTCTTCAATGATACATAAACAAATACTCAGATTACCATTGGACTTTAATATGCGTAGAAGTTATTGCCCGCAATCTTGTTAGTGTAGTACTTTTGGATATTAAAATTCAGCTTTGTTTCATCCTGAAATATCCGAATGATGGAATTGCCTGCCGGGGAATGAGATGTTGACATGACATGACCGCCAAGAAATGGGAACATAACTACATATATTTAAACCACTAAAAATTAAATCCAACATGTAAGTAAAGACAACTTCTAGAAAACTGTACACATAATGCAATACAATGAAAATAAAATAATAAAAAAGGAAAGTATATTTTAGTTCAAACTGTCTATAATTTTTAACATTCACTTAATTTTTGCGCTACCACCTACGGCTTTATCGTGATTTTTACATACAAATTATGCTGTCTGTCAAAATTATTCACGCTACTATGGTTTCAGCATTACCGACCATGTATATTAATGCTTCATAAAGTTTCTAGAGTGATGCTATCTGTGCCCAGTCACTGGTTACTAACTTCAATGTTAGAAATTCAAGATTTTCTATTGTATTCTTTCACCTTAGCAATTGTTAGGAGCACTATACGAGAAGTATTATCTTTCAGTAAATGTAAACAGAATGTTATGTCTTTAAATAATAATAAACTGCAATTGCAATTTTGCGAATAGCCGTTTTAACTACGAATAGGCACTAATTGTTTGATGCCCACACATAATTATAAACTTATATTTTATTTTATATTTTAGTTGAATCAACTTTTTAGAAATGTAAGTACATAGTGTTTGCTATATTCTACTGAAGATTTGAATTTGATTAGTTGTATTTATCACCAAGAGCCGTATTAACACCTTGCTTTCTGGCTTTGCTTACTGGCAGCGAACTGATTTCAAAAAAATTGTACAAAATTGTTATAAGAAAATATGTAGGATATCCAAAATACAAACAAAGCTACATATAAGTAACTTAAATAGCTTTACGGACTGCCTATCAAGTTAATAAAACTAAACAACTCTATATAAGTTAAATCATAACAAACCACAGACTCCGGTATCGAATAACTTTTAAAAAGTGAACAGCGTAAAAGAGCTAGAACTCACCGCTTATGATTGCAGCGAGTTTAATTGTGCGTTTTGTTTCATCGTCTCTGGCTCTGAGATCGCTTTTTAATTTGTGCTCGGCTCCTTTAAGCTATCAATCAAGTATGTAAGCTGGGATTATTCGAGCATTGGCGAGACTGAGGTACACAACACAAAGTATAGGCACGGGGTAACTTGGTAAGGTAAAGCGTGCAGTTGTGTTATATTGGTGATACTGAACTTACAGAGTGAGCATTTTATTCAAAATTAGCGTATCCCGCAGACGCAACATTTTACGAAAATAAAAAACAAATCGGTGCAGTTGCTCTCGAGATTTGTGCTAAGCAACACGTTCAGCTATTATTTTTAGATAAGAAGATTTGTGCACCTATACAACACACTTTTCAAATTTTTTAACATATTAATTTTGAAAACATTTTTGGACTTGCTCAATATCGCAAATAAGTCCTAATATCTACTTATTTATCCTATAAGTCTTAAGTCCTAATACATTAATATCTATCTTTTTTTAATTTTAAGACTTAATTTTTAATCGCTATATCATGTCTTATTCATAGCATTGGCAAACGAAAAAAAATACTAAGAAATAACTCAAAAAAAAAAGTAACTGAATAAATTAGCTGATTTATCTTAACCGATTGATATACAGCTGAAAAAGTGTTTCTTTCGGATGTTCTAGGTATCTTACAACATTGATAAATCATGGCTGGCTGCAGCCTAAAGAGCGCTTTAAAAAATTCGGTCCGATGGGTAAGTGTCACGGTAGCACAATTGGAAGAGCAATCGGCCGGCTTGCGGTTTCGAGTCCCGCCTGTGTCAATCCATTTTTCATTAAGTTTTGTTGTGTTGTTTCTTGAATCTTATGCCTTGTAATTAATCTTTATTTGACTTAGTTGACCTACTGCAACTTTATTCATTATTTTATTTTCTCACGATCAATAAACAGTTTTAAATAAAGTCACACTACACATGTCCATTCCATGTGACCTTACTGTCAGCGTTATCACAATTTTCTTGTTAGCAATCCTGATTGCTCATTGTGCCAGTTTACAAATGTATGCGTCGGTAATTGTCTAGTCTGATACCTAGATAGATAATGCTCTGAGCTAGTTAGGATTATGGTGATCAACATTTTAAACACTAATTGGGTTCTTAGGAAGGCGAATTTGACCGTCCGCCAGTGTAATTCTATTTTACTTTTTTGTTCAATAAGTTTTAGTTTCAAAAAAGAAAAGAAAAATTTAAAAAAAACTCATAATTTACCAAAGTACGAATTTTTTACACTAAGGTGAGTTTTAGATAAATAAAAAGTAATTTCTGTTTTCAAATAAGTAGAAATCAAATTAACAGCACTAGCTCGGTCGCTTAATAAATAAAAGCTATTTAAATAAAAAGCAGTTAATATGAGGATGTGAGAGCTTTTTCACAGATGCACAGCGGTCGAATAACACCGCCCGCAATGTAGAGTCGTAAGGCCGCGGACTCACGGACACGGATTTGCTCTCAACGTTTGCTCCCAGGTGTGAGGTTTTAAATATTTATGCAAATTTCGAAATTATCCATGACTCGTAATGAGATCATTACCCTCAAACGACAAGAAACGTTTTTAATAGCCGAACGAGGTGTCGGAAAATTATCATGTATTTTACGGATATTAAATGTTTTGTGTTACTTTATTAAACATAAATAATTGGTTCTCCTTATCGTAATTGGATTGACGTAGGTACCGTAAGTTTACGTTTAAGTTTACCGCAGTTGAAAAGATAATAAAATCTTAAAACTATTCATGTTATTATTTCAACTTTTTCGCTTCATAAAAGTCGAATCGACAACATCTCTGTCGAAAGTGCATCATTGTTACGAACTGGAAATGACATAAAAGGGGCTAAATTATATTCAGTTTCAACACCTGTATGAATTTCGTTAGTCTGTTCGCGTCTTTACAACAGTCGCCTCCGCTGCACCTTGCCCAGGTAAAAACTTGCAACAATTAGCCTTACATAATGAAAGGTCCCAACAACCAATTGGATAGCAATAAAAATTTAACACTAATTCGCCATGACAAAGTTTAAATTAGATTGTAATAATAACATACGTGCGATAACCAAGCGTGTTGCATTCCGCGCCTGGTTTCTTCACTCCGATGCATTTTCATAGAATTGTTCAAGTTTTTCCGACACCTTACAATTGCATGACTCGAATTCTAGAAAGGTATATCGGCATCGGTTTAAAAGGAGATATCTAGCTTATTTGCAATACGTGTCACACGATGAGCCGCATATTTCTGTGACGCTATAGGTCACACAGTCATCGTTTACTGTATTCTGAGTGCAAACAAAAACGATTACGCAAAATTATAGTGACAAAATAGGTACAAGTCTTCATTTTCCAGTATAATAAAAAGTATTCACAAATTTTTCTCGATCTAAGCCAAAGTTGGTGGTACATGCAAAATTTTGTGAGAATTGGTCAAGACGTTTTGGAGGTTTTCAGAAACTATCACTGTGACACGAGAGTTTAGTACTTTAAATAGACTGTTTTACTCATAAACGAATATGGGCATTAATGTTCTGCATGCGTACATACAACATTGTGTTTAATTGCAGACGATTATAGAAAAGAAATTTCAAACAAACAATGGTCTAAGAAGCCGCAAACGGTATAAGTAAATGCATAAATAAGTCGTGGGTTGCGGCTCCGCTAACGAGTTATACTGAACCCACGGAACTGAATTCTTCAAGTTACGAAGTTCCGTATGTGTGGTCGTAGTCCTACTCTGGAAAACTGCCGTATCTTCTGTCGTTCATATGTCCTAAGTATAGCAAAATTTTAACGAACTCTTGAATTTTTCTTTATTTACCAGCTGACCCAACAAACGTTGTTTTGCCTTATAAATTATTGTGGACAACCCTTATCACTAAGGGGTATGAAAAATAGATTTGGCCGATTCTCAAACCTACTCTATATGCTAACGAAATTTCATGAGAATCGGTAAAGCCGTTTCGGAGGAGTGGGAACGAACATTGTGACACGAGAATTTTATACAATATAAGATGTCTTGACGCTCGTCGCGCTCAATCAGTGTCATAAGACTATGTCACATACTTCAAGTATATGACAATAAATACGCCCCGCTAGCGTGCGACAGAGACTCAAGAGAGACTTTTTTTTTGATAGAAATGGTGATGAGCGCTGCCTGTATGTATGACAAAGCCCTTTTTAAATAACAGGCTATCTAAGACTTTTATTTTTACCGAGCTTAACACACTGCTTGTAGGTAGAATGTTCGGGTCGAAAAAAAATAACTAGATGAGTAGGTAAATTGTAACAGTCCCCCCTGTGGGATCTCCACCTTGTCGTGGTAGGGGGGCTCAGTAACCGTGGCTTTGCCACCCACGGTGAAGCTAAGCGGGATCCAGGGAGGGGCGCTCCACGTGGGCTTGGGGAGGCCTGCGCAGGATGCGTCCAAGGGTGCGGGTGTGGGAGACAGTTCTGGCTGTCCCTCGCAGTCGGGTGCGGTCGCGGGAGGAGAGACGTCTCGGTGTGTCGTTGCCGTGCGGCCTATCTCCCGCGACCAAACGGGGGATGGGGGAGGACGCACCGTTGGATGGCGCTGCGGTGGGGCCGCAGAGGAAGAGGAGATGCGGTGTGTCGTTGTCGTCCTCCCTATCCTCTGCGGCCGGGAGGTGGCGGAGCCCAACACCTTGCTCCGCGGCCAAGGAGTTTGTGGCCCTCGGGCTATCCGCCGGGGTGCCGTGGTGAATGCTCACGCGACCCCATGGCACCCCCCACAATGGCGGAATGGTGGAATGCGCTGTTGTTTTAGTGGGTATTACGGCCTTGCACACCAGCCGTTGAGTCCCACATACCCCCCTGCAGATGTGTGGGGGGCATGCGTAAAAGCATTTCCACAGCGAAAAAAAAAAAAAGGTAAATTGTAACAGTAGGCAGTGTTCCTACACAGTAGGGTCTCTGAACAGAGTTTTCGTTTCAATTTAGGCAATTATTGCTCCGAGTTGGGCAACTGTGTCGCAACTTTTCGGGTGCATGAGTTTAATTTATGTTCTTTACAAAGTCCTGTCAAGAAAAAGTTAAATTTTTAATTTATAAGCTTTTAACTAAATTATTAAAGATTCTCGAATGTAATAAAAAAAAAACTTATCTCGAACGTTATTTAAAATTGCACATATATCAATATTACGCGATTCACACGTATATTTCCCACCGCGACAAAAGGCAAATAAAATCTTACGGAATCCTTATAAGAATTGAGGTCCTACCATGTTATATGAACTCCGTACCTATTTTAATTGCCAACTTTGGCTGTCTATTGAGTTGTGCCTGCTCCTTGAAAATACTATAGTAGATACTGCAAGCAATGACAATATCAAATAATTAATGCGACCAAGCTTTTCTTCCGAAGGAATCTTTGTCTTACTGGTCTATGGAAATATTTTGAAGCTCAAAACGATAACAATTAAAAACATCATTTAGGACCCAACCTTGGCTGTTCAAAGTAGAGTGCGAGACATTTGACTAATCGCAAGCTAACAGGGGTGCCTAAACTGTGCGCCCCGGCGCCTTGGTGCGCCGTAGAATGCAAAGAGGGGCGCCGTGAGTTTAAAAAAAAGTATAATAAGTAAACAACAACATCACATACATTAATCTGACTCCGTGGTAAGTAGCTTCAGCACTTGTGTTACAGATATCAGAATCAATAGTGGTATTACAAATAAACTTAAACAAATACATATAACACCAAGACCAGTACAAACAGACATGTTCATGCGCATAAATGCTTGTACAGAGCGGGGATCGAACCCGCGACCTCTTCGTTAATAATCAACTTCTTGACCATTACACCAAAGTGGTCTTCAAAGTTGAGTTGATCTACATAATTTCGCGAGTAATATCTCTTTTTCAAGAAGCAAGCTTAGGTAGGGCGCTATGACAAAAGACTTAGCTTTAAACTGTCGCGAATTGAAAAAGATTGTGAAGCCCTGAGCTAAGCGTTTCTTCATAAAGTACATTAAGTAAAACATGGTAGGACACCAGTCGTTTAGAGGTTACTGGGGCCACGGAACCGGTCTCTCACATGGTACCGACCACGTGCGGCCTACAGACGAGGATGTGACATACTAGTTTAAGCACACGGTTATTTTTGTGTGAGATATCCCGAAGAAGAGACGGCTTATAGATTTTTGGGGCAAATTGTTTATTCCATATAAAGCTTGCAAGGGAAACAACTAACATAGAATCACCTAGAACTCTTAATGTCCGTGTGTAGACCCTTTAATTAATCTTTAAGTTCGGTCTTAGAAGTATTTAAATGAAATTTTATAGTACTTTACTAATATTTAAGTCTAAATCAAATCGTTAGTTCATCAATTTCATTCTATCTAGGACCGTAAGATTAGAACCTCATCAGTTTCATTTTTGAGATTTTTTTTAATCCTTATTAAAACTTAACCAGATTGAGAATATTTTTTTTTAAATATTGATATTGACAACAATTCTGATAGATATGCAAAACCATCAGCAAATATAATCCATACAATGTAATATGTTAAGGTAGAAGGGACCGCTGTAAACCGCCGTATTGTCATTGAAATCTTTATTGCTATGGAAAATACAGACTTAACTGCTTTTTAAATCTGTCGATTGTGTTCAGAAATACGATCAATTCGACCGTTATAATTGAATGGAAACATTTACATTCAAAGAGATAAACTTCTAGAGTACAATTTTGACTAGATTTATTTTTGTATTTTGTAGTCTATGAAACTGTACTTAAATCTTCTTAGCTTTTAATAGCCATTATAAATTATTTGTTACTATAAAAAAATAATGGATAACGTTAATTTTATATTAATTCAGGAAATTAGTTGATACTCTTGGCTAGCGATTTGTTTTACTGTTTTTTAAATCTTTTAATAATTTTATAGTTTCACATATTTTAATGCTTTCAACAAAAAAATTCGTTTGTTTACTCTTTGTATTAATTAAGCTGAGTAAACTTAATTGGTTTATGTGTTATTTTAATAACCTATTTTACTATGTAATGTCAAAACTGTATGTGTCTCAAGAATTAATAAAAAATATAAAAATAAAAATGTTACTTATACTGAAATGGGCACTTCATGCACGGCGCTTATTCAACCACTTTTTTTAAGAACAGAAAAAAATTAAGCATATCTTTACCTCTCTCCCAATTGGGCCATTATGTCCAAATGAAGCGGCCGGCATGAGTAAATTTTGATCCGAGTCAGGAGCAGAAGTTCAAAAACAAGACCCGGGGTAAGTAAGCACGCACCCCCCTCGGGTGCTGGGTGGGTAACACCCTGCAAAGTTAGCGCATTATTCAAGCCGACGCGACTCTTGAGTAATTTTGAAATATTACAATTTTCGAGCCGCTCCACCACACCGCGTGTTCGATGGACGGACCAAGTTTGCGGTATGTACTCGTAGTATACTCGTAGATAGAGACTGCCTCGTTGGTGTAGTGGCAAAGATTCTGCCTAACATCCGAGAGGTCCTGGGTTCGAATCCCAGGTCGAGCCAATATTGTTTCTGAGATTTTCTGTCATGAATTTCTCAAAGACAGCTCGGAGTCGGGAAGTTGGTGGTGTTACACCCCCGTGCCTCGGAAAGCACGTTAAGCCGGTGGTCCTGCGCCTGATCTCTCTCCGGTCTTGTCAGAATGCCTTCTCACCGAACTTTGAGTGTGATGGGACAGTGAGTGCACGTGTGTATTGCGCTCACACTTGTGCACTATAAATATCTCCTGCGTAGTTGGTTGATCTCTGTTGAGATTGGCCGCCGAGGTCGAAATCGGCCAGGAGGACTATTATTATTATTCTATCTATCTATCTATCTATCTATTATTATTATAGATAATTAATTTACTCAATTTCAGAGGAATAGAAAGAAGTTTGTTTTGTGCAAGCAAAAGTAAATGAGTGACACTTATACTTTAAAAAGTGTAAAGTATAGACTGGTTAGCTTCCTTTGATCTTGCTTATTTCTTCAGGCATTTTCTAAAGCTACCTACCTACCTACTTTAACTAAGCCTTAATAATGCCTGACAAGACGCGGCTGTTTGCCAAGTCTTAAAAAAGGCATAATGATTATGTCGCAGAGCGTGTGCTCTTTACCACAAATATCTAGAGAACTTTCTTCTTCGATCACAAACAACACTAATAGTGACATAATCTGGCTTCCCTTAAGTTCTTGCAGCATATTGTTCTATCTCATATTCCTGATGTTTCCTAGTCGTTTGTCCCCCTCACTCTTCCCAAGCCACTTTTACGACTGACTCGTAAACATGAGCGGCCGCATTAACAAAGTGATTCCTCTATTAACACGTTATAAAATGTGTCTCTACTCTCCATAACTTCTATTGATCATTCAACCGCTGTAAATGCACCCCAAAGAATATAAATTTGTCCCTCATATCGAGTAGGTAGGTACAAATGAATTTATTTATTAGTTTATTGCATACTACCACGTAGGTTATAAATGTCAACTTGACGGTAGAACCGGCAAATATTTCCTAGTATAAATTGTCTATCACCTCATGTGCTACTAAGAACAGTAATGTTATGTCCATTTTACTACCATGGAATATTGTTTGTAAAAACTTTTTGAAGGCTTGGTGGCATTACAAATGAAAAATTTCGACGAAATCAGATCTAAAAATAATGTAAGGTATAGTAAAGCTTATTCAAGTAATGTGATATGAGTGTTAGTGGGAAAGAAGTGACGATGTAAAATTACGACTAAAATTTGACCAAAAATTCACACAAAGTATGCCCAAAATAATTAAAATGAAAAGCAAGTTTTGACTAACAAAACAGTAGCAATTACAAACAATGCTACAAAAGGAATCTTTGTTTCAGAGAATACAGAAGTCAAAACAGTGAGACATGTGCTACAATTTTAAAATAACAGTATCAAGAGCACTACTACTGAGAACAGAGATCTACATCTCACAGTTAGTCCTAACAAAAAACAGCCTATTGTCGTCTATTGTGATGCTAAACAGTGAAAAGATGCAAATGCAAAATTCGCAGGCCCGTTATGTTTACAAAATTCTTTTAAATTCCGTTAAGTCGTAAAAAATGTAAGAGATCCTCTAAAATATGCAACAACATAAACTTACTCGAGCACAATAGACGTTGCACAAATTGACAATGGAAATTTAGACAAAAGCGCATTCCTAACAATTCACCTGCTAAATAAGCAGGTAACCAATTATTATGCTAATGCGTTTGACAACGAATTCATGCACAATACTAATGTTTAGGAGAATTGCGGCCAAGAGGCTGAAATACTTATAACACCTTGTGGTAATTTATTGTTCTATTTGTTGGCTTCGCAACAAAAGTTCGTTTCCGTGTTTTTTATATATTCGCTTATCATTTGACATTGATATTTACAACTTCACAGACGGCAACAAAGACAGTTATCATTGCGAAATTTGGTATAGCGCCTTGGGAGGTATGTCAAAACTTATTGAAATCAATATATAACATCATAAATTAGTAATTAAAGAATCAATACGTACTATTTGTGCTCCGGAACGAGTTGTTAACCAGATGCGGTGAAGTTTATGACGGCTAATAGACTTTATGGCTTTTTTATTGACAATAATGTTTTCTTGACTAAGCCGTTTACGACCATCTCGTTCATTATCGAACTGTTGAGGTCGTAACATCTGTAAATCATAGATGAAAATACGGTTAAGTAAATACTGTCGGTTCCTTTGTTTCAGTAACGCTGTGCTTATGCTAATATTAACGAGCATTAGATAAATTTATTGATTACTTTTTGCCACCGTATAACCTTTGTGCGAATGGTCGTTACATTATTTGCGTACAATGGTAGCCTGTACAAAACCATTACTTTCAAATTATACAGTTTAGTAGCAATTAGTCAATGCTTTATCTCGCGGTGTCAAGTATCAAGTGTAATTCACATTTCAATGATATACGAGTATAGCTTTATGCAGTCAAGTTCTTTTGGAAAACATGAATTTTGAGTCTGACAATGCGGTGTCCGTGTGAGGGAACGATGCGTTGTGTATGTAAACAGTCCACGGCAGAATTTATAGCCTATACGATAGTTATGCGGATTGATGCCCGAGTGAGGTGCTTAACCTGGTCTGTGGTTAGTCGACGTTTTACGCGAACCTATGTTTTGTTGCCTAATAGGTAAGATCGATTCATTGCATCGTAATTCGTGACCAAAGCCGACACAATCAGCTGCTTGGCCATTCCGTCGGGTACTGTTCTCGCGTTTGAAGTGACTGCAATTTGTCCTCAGGACTTACAACATACTATAAAGGTATGATCGTGTGTGTAGTTCACTCACATATGTCGGTTTTTACGCTCCTGCGGTAGGTAACCGACTCACCTGTGCGTTTTATGGTGAATCGATTTTTTGCTAAAATTAAAAGTTCAATTGCGTTCGATCGATAAACGTGAGGGGAATATATGCTAATTGTAAAACGGTAGCGAATTATAGGCGCAAGTCCAAAACCTACTACAAGAAATCTAAGTCAGTATTCTCTGTGAAAATATTTTTTTTAAATATATGACACATAAAAAAGATTATCTTCTTAGTAAATAATCTGCATAATCCGAATATTCTTTCTCACGTTAAAATGAGATGTAGGACATAAAATATCTCCAGATATCCCGTTGCTAAGCAACATCCGTTGGACCAGTTTCACATCAACAGGAAAGAGGCGATTCACAACTGATATTTTTGTCAAGCCGTCTCTAAATGGCGAAGAAGGTCTACGTGTTTAAATAAATACTCGATAAATAAACATGAAGTTTAATCAAATTCGATAAAGGCAGATGCGCTAGCTTTTATGGAAATAACGAGTGCGCGGTAGCATTGGCACTTGTGTCAGGCAAAAAAGAAACTATTTCTGGAATCACTCATTAACTTATTAAGATGATAATTTATGACCGCGAGAAAGACAATTTCATGCTGGCAACAGTTGATATGAATAAACGTGGGTAGCTTTTTATTGAGGCCAAAGAAACATCGACTGGTAACCCCGTTGACAAAAAGGTAGAAGACGGCAGAAATTTCTCGCCTGGGTTAAGTTATAAATTCTGTGTGAAATCCGACTCGGTGAGCAAGTTCTAAAGGTTTTGTTGATTACATTTACATATTAATCACAGGAAGACAAGTGAAGTAAATCCATCAATCAGCCGGTATTAATGGGGTTTCTAAACCAAACAACTTTATGGTTATTAGATATGAAGATGTGTACGAGCATTCACCGTGCGTGTTTACACACTTTTAAATTACCGATTGACTTTAAGATTAGTTTAAATCGTATCGAGGCTTACATCAATTCCATACACTCGAATTTTACTAACACCACTGTCGCTGAATTCTTAAGCTAATTTGTCAGTGGTCATAACTATAGCAAACAGATTACTTAATCATAATGAAACATCGCAAGAATCTGAGTCACTTTTGCTTACAAGGTGAGCTAAAAGTCACAAAAAGCAACTGGCAGCATCATGGAATAATAAGCAGAGATTGAGATCTAACCAGGGTGATGTGAAATAAGACAAATATGGCGACGCTCATGACTGGAATCTCAAATAGACGTGCGCCAGCGCACTGGCCAGTACAAGACACTCTTTGAACTATTTTTTTGCTTCTTTTTCTGGAGGAAGTTGTAATTTAAAACAAAGCTTGAAAACATGTTTCTGTTTTTAAACAAAAGTGCATAGGATTTTCCGGAATTAAAACCCGTTCGTGTAACGCCTTGTGGTGGAGTATAAACAGTTGTTTAA
Source organism: Pyrausta despicata (assembly GCA_963921415.1). Classification (NCBI taxonomy): domain Eukaryota; kingdom Metazoa; phylum Arthropoda; class Insecta; order Lepidoptera; family Crambidae; genus Pyrausta; species Pyrausta despicata. The sequence goes on along the minus strand of OY992852.1, from coordinate 11,173,266 downwards.
TTTAAAATAATGTTTATAGAACGGTCTGCAGTTAGATTTGTGTTCAGCGTAGAGCGGTATAAAGACTGATTACTTGCAGATATAAATCTCATAATGTCTAAATACCACTTATTAATATTAATGATAGGTCTCAGCAAGTTATTTTTGATTGCATTACGTCTATTATGCATTCGAATTACTTATAAGCTATTTGTAATCATGACTATGATTGAACGTGTGCAATTTTTGCGGAACACTATCAATTTAATGGCTGTTTTATAAATAACTAGTAACTGTTTCGGTTGATTTCTATTCTAGATGCACTTTAACCGTCATAAGTCTTCTATGAGTACGTTCGAATCCCATTTGTTTTAATGTAATTACTGTATTTGTTGAATTATGAGCTTGCAGTACACCTTTTAAGGTAACACTTTCGACTTAAGATCTAATTGGAATTTTAATGGGTCCGCCTACATCGTTCATAATTATGACACATTTTCAATTACCCTGTCGACTAAAAAGTCATTCAGCACTAATAACAGTTTTTACATCTTGAACAATGATACAATAAATTAAACTTTTTGCTATGAGTTCTACAAATGGACGTTAAGCATTTCGAATGAAATTGAGAACGTTGTATATTAAGAGGGGAATATAGGAACAGTTGTCCCTTGAGTTAATACATTTCCGCAGGGCAGACTAAACACTTTTGAGTTTATAAAAGTATATTAAAGGTACGGTTGGCTTGGCAGTAAGGTCTATGATTTTAAAACCCAAAAGAAGCTGCGTACTGACGATGCTTTAGAACCTTTTTATATTTAAAGTTTCACCTTTTTAACGTTTGATGTATCCATTATGGTTTTTGCTGTGAATTGACTATTAAGTCTCTTGAGAAATTGCATTATTTGCAGAAATTGTTCTTTTTAATTTTGCTTGGCTCATTATAAATATCTTAAGGAAGATTACCTAATCTTCCTGATTGTATGTCTTTGATTAAAATTGTTATGTATGATAATTGCTTCTAATTTATTTAAATCAGATTTTAAAATGGCCTTAAATAAAATAACTGTAACTGTAGTAAGTAGTTACTAAAAACAAAATTATGGTATCCAACAGGTCAAAAATAACGTTATAAATATTTTGACAGAAAAGTTGCAAGCTACTCGTATCTGATTTTGAGGCATTACTGTATGTAAGATTTATATTAATGAAATCAATTAGTCCACAAAATCAATTTATTTCTGCAAATAGACTAACAAGTAGCACCAATTTTTAACAAGTAGCTATTGCTTAATATATACATAATACCTTGAGTAATAATAATTTCAAAGCTGTTGAATGCCCTCAGACATAATAACTCAAGGGTTACACAAGTGTAGTCCTTTTTTTTAAAATCAGCCATGTGTGCTCTCTGCTTAACAATTAACCATCTAATGAACACTGCTTATCTAAAGACTATTTACACAAAAGTGTTTTATTATTCTGTTCTAAAAGTATAAATCTCCCAATAATAAGTACCTCCATTATAATGGCATCCTTGTCTTCAGTATAATGGCATCTTTATAGAGTATCATAGAGCTCAAATTGGTGTGTCAAAACAATTTATTTAACTACTAATCAACACTGTATTGGTAATTAGACCATAAATTGTTGCCAAGTACATGATACCCGCCTCGAAAACATTTTTTTTACATCACAATTAAATGTAAAAAAGTTTTTGCACGCAAGTATACAGTAGTATACTATAGTATAGACTCTTCCTATATTTCAAGATAACTGTTTTTTTTTTCATTATTATCATTAACGGTTAATATCGATAGATATTAGTCGTTAAGCCTAGTCAGAGGCCCTCGGGCGGCTTCATAACATCTGACAGTAAGGTTGGTCACTTACCTTACACACACCCCTCCACCAATCCGCAGTGAGCCCGCGTGGTGGATAATGGTTCGGACCACCTCATAGTTGAGGTGAGGCCTGTGCCCAGCAGTGGGACTTATATAGGCTGATGAGAGAGAGAGTTATTTTTTTTACTACAATTTAGAACTTTATAATTTTGTTCAGAAAAATATGAAAATTATAACTAACTTGTTTTTAATTAATGCTAAGATATTTTGTTATATGAAATGAATTTAAAGTTTTAATAATGTGATTGTATTAACAAAAATGTTAATGACCTAATCTATCAAGTGATAAAAATCTGTTAGAATTTAAATATCCTAGATTTCCAATTCAAGCCTTCTTGGTTACTATTTTGTTTTAATATCATTGAAATAGTTAAAATTAACATCAAAAGGCTGTCAAATAAGGAATATTCGCCAACCTTTTTATAAAACAATATTTTATTTAATCTCCATAATTAGAACCAGTAAAAAATACTTCAGTCGTTATTTTTCCATATTTTACAGAAACAAAATCACCCTCCGTAAATCCTTTAAAATGTTCACGAGGTTCTAAACACTTGCGAACTGTTTCAAGATTAGATCTCTTACCTTCCACTAAATTGTTTATGATCTTCTGACACACGGGGCGCAAGACCGTTCAAATTTGCCGACACAAAAATAGGCCTTTTGACTACATAGAATTAAGGCTACTTTTGTACAACAACAATATTATTCTGTACCCCAATAATGACATGATTTGAACGATATTCGTGGTTCATTGAAATTATTGTATCATTTATATCATGTTTGTTTCGTAAAGTGACTGTTGCGCGTTGGGTCCAATTCATGTTTTGTTTGTCTATTGTTTTCTGATGTCTAGAGTCAAATTAATATTTATTTACAATTGTATCATTTAGAGAACGTATGTTTAGTCCTGATTAACGGTGCACATATTAATTTTCATTTTCGTAGATTAAGAGATTCACGTTACAAAGTCATACGCTTAAATTTCTCGTCAAACTTAACGTTGTCTATACGCTACCCGTTTGTTTAGGCTATTCGACCGTCGTGAAGCGTTTATAAAGCGGTGTTCATCGCAAAAAGTTTGTTCAGCAAACAGCCGTCTCGTCCGGGGTGTCGTAAATCGGCAATAAACTCACCTTAAGCCTCGCCGGCTGCCGTCGGCGTTCGCATCCCGCCAAGTTCACTTCACTTGCGTTTCACTCGCGTGACAACGTAGGGCATGAGAGTAATACGTGATGTCGCAACGCACGTGGTTGGTGCTCGCGTTGTTTATACGTTACGCAACGCGTTCTCGCGGTGGCGCGCGTCAGTTGAATGTGCGCCCGATGGTTTACGATCGAGGCGCACCCCCCCGGCGACGCCACGCCGCGGCGCCGCACTAAATCTGCGACCAGAAAAGGACGCCACCCCCGTTAATCCGGCGATGTTGGACAACGTTAATAGGCCCGATTAATTGGAGGTGATCGCGAAGCACGGCCGAGCCAGGCAGGCCGTCGTAAAGTTTCTTCGTGTATCGTTCGATGCACCAGACGTTGATACCAGAACGCGGGTGGTGAATGCGGCTCTACTGTGTTTGTTGATACTTTGAAAGGTTTAGCGAAATTAACGATTTTTTAATTTCTTGCGAGTAAATTAGCGATAAGAATTGTTAATATAAATTGGCGCTACCAACCAACGCTATCTTAAAATTCTAGCTTAACTGAAAATTCACAATGCTTGTTTCCAAAGTTCATTATCCCATTATTCCTTTTGAATACCGAAACTGACATACGAGTTTGATGAAACTCATTTTCACTATGAATTAAAAAAATGACTACAAAGTGTTAGTGAAAGTCGTTACTACAGGTCTTGCATCTACCGCTTACTAAGGTATTGTAAATATTGCAATCAGAGAGAAGAACTCAATGTAAATTCCTCCTAGATTCCTCCTACTATTTACACACCACTTTGACAGAATTGGTCTAGTTCGTACTTAGGAACTAGACAATAACCTTTACAGGCTTTACCAGGGCTTAAAAATTTATCTCCAATTTTTTTTAGATAATTGACTAACATATCTTATCCCTATTTTGATGAGTTTTTAGTGACTGTGCGTTTTTGGTTAGTTGGTCAGTTTGTTAACTTATTTTACTTTATTTTATTTCAATAGTGTTCTCTAAAATCAGTATAGTTTTATGAGATCATAGTCATCCATAGAGTCCTGTAGTAGTTTCTGATAGGGATTAGGGTGAAATGTCGTGTGTGAGCCGAGTATTTGCATCAGGTACCTGAGTCATGGGTGTTAATAAATGGGTTTATATGTATCTCTACCTGGTATCCTATTTACCATCATCACAGTCTAGTTAATGGGTGTGTTCGTTGGATCGAATTATTATTATTTTTACTATTTATTTATGTACACTTTATTATTTGCACGAAAGATATAGGTACTTTGCGCTATAAGGCATGAGATAACTTTCAATGGGATTTATTATCAGACTAAACCCCTGAGGCATATGTTGGTATGACTGCAGATTTAGTAAAATTAGATAGTAAAAGTACTGAGGTGAGGTGCGGGTATAACGATAACAATAACGCGTATTAAATGACAAGACGACAGCTTAGTGAGACGGTCTGTTTATTACTGAATCCAATCTACATTGTTTCTCTATAGTTTATTAACTTTACTCCACTACAGTACATAGGAATTATGAGAAAAACATGTTTGCTTCTGTCCTATTATAAAAATACAATTGTATTTCATTCAAAATGGACATCTTTGTCTCATTTTAAATAAAAAAAATAACTGGCGTCTTCTAAGCGGCTTCACCCACGTGGAATTTGGTTTTTAATGTTATTAAGTTATTATTATACATATAAACCTTCTTCTTGAATCACTGTCTATAAAAATAACTGTAACAAAATCGTCTAAGTAGATTTAAAGATCTTAGCATACATATCTACATATAACAGACATAAGGACAGACGTGGGAGGCAACTTTGCATTATACTATGTAGAGATTATAATTTTATGGCATGCATAAATCATATTCAGATTTACTGACTCAGGAATCATTTGTTTCGTTAAGAAATAATAAACATACTCACTGACTTAAGTCTAGTCTCAACATCTACCTGCTACTAGAAACGCGCCGAATACAACTACAAAGCTATTAACGTCTAAGCTAACAATGTAAAGCTATTCAAAATCCAGTCTTTGTTAAAAGTCATCTTAACCAACCGTCTTTTTCCTTCAAAATGGAACCAATAAATAATAAGTTGGGCAAATGTGCCCGTCAGCCAATCTGAGCCAAGGAAAAGCCGCCATGTTTGTTCCCCCACCATTCGCTACGCAAGCGCGCTAGCAGTGGCGGGTCAGTGTCATTTGTCAAAGTCTTGCCGGTGCACGTATATTGGGGAGTAGATAGGTAAATATTTTAAGGCAATTTGGTTATTTCCTTTGATTGATATTCATTTAATAGCTCAGTGAGTTGTTTCTATTTACTGCAAAAGTATTTCAAATTTATATTAAAATGATAGTTTTAAGTACATGTTATTGTATATTAGATTGGTTGCAACACATTGGTTTCAAGTGAATTGACAATGTGTTTTTTTATGTAAACTATGTTTTTTTTAAATATCAACCGATAACATTTTTTCTCTTAATGAGGTTTCCTAAATAAAGGTATACCTAATATCTACTATCATAAAATTTTATTCAGCTAACTTAGTAGGTATAAATGTTCGTTATGCATTATACTTCCATTTTTGGCAAAGATAATGATTTTTTTTTAATCTTGAGTTGATTTTTTACTACCACTATTTGATCTAAAAGTGTTTCTTAAATTTAATCATATTTGTTAATTATTTATTATATATGATTTTTTCTAATTTCTTGAATCCAACGCCTCGCTGGTTGTAAAATGACTTCTAAATAAAAAATATAACATTTTCTGCACGCATATAATCATTCTTTAAACTATAAATAAGATCAAAACATAAGAATGGGCTTAAACCTAAGTATTGAATGATGTATGTACTAATATTTTCCTTAAATATACTCGTATATCATTAAAAAAACGTCTCTCCCTTAATTTGGAACATATCTTAGACAATTATTGACTGTTATCGTTTCGTTTGCATCGGATAAATTTCCAAAAATCTAAAAAACGAAGAATTGCTTACGTGTAAAAATCTTATTTGATTGAAATTTAGGCGACCTTCCATTTAGTAAAGGAGGTAGAAGCGTAGTAAACATCTAAGAAATTTGCCCATTCCTATCTAACGCAGTGTTGATTCTCAGTGTTGATTTAGTTATAGTTTTTTCTAAAATAAAAACGCTCTCTGAGCGGAAAGCCACATCGCAACGCAACGCAAGCAAATCTAAAATCGTACGAGTACATAATATCTCTAGTTCAGAAATTGATTAACTGTATTATGTTTTAATATGACAGTCCAACAATCCAATAGTCAGTTTTTTTTGGTAATATCTAATCCCTCTATCTTATAGAGGGTCTGTAATAGGCATGATGACGCCTATCTTAAATGATTTCATGACCATGGCGTTTAACAAGCATAGCCCCTATGAAGTTATTACAACCAGTATATTTCCTAAAAGCTGTAGAAACCAATTTTTAAATAAACAAAATTCAATAAATATTCGGTCAATTGACTCCGATTTCTGATACATGACCGTGACGTCACGATCATGTATTCCGATACAAAATTTATAGAGTCAGACCGTTTTGACAGATAACAAAGAGTATGTCAACGATTGGTGGTGTCATCTAACCCATTCAACAAAAAAAGTATAGACTCTATAACCAGTAACTCGAAGAAATTAAATACAAAAATATCGAAGTAGAGCCGCATTCAACGCCGTGCACCAGCACATTTCGTTCGCCACATTCCACAGCGCGTTTGAAGCATGCCCCAAACAGCTGATTTCCCCGACATAGTCCCATCTCCTTTGTCGCGCACTGAAACACGCAATAAAACAGAGAAAACTATACTTTATGCGCTCCCTCTAGTATTGCGCGGACGGCGTGCGTAACCTACATGCGGCCATTTCGAGATTTACGATCTGGGAAATGTGTGTTAGAGAGAGATAAAAATATTAAACTCTTGGCCGGCGGCAAGTCGACTGTAGCTGCTTTGCTGAGGACAAGGCTGCCGCAGTATATGCAAAATTCTAAGATACACCAAATACGTAAAAAATATACTTATTTGAAGTTCAAGTCATATCCACAAACTCTCACTCAGAAACCGTGAACTGTCGTTCAAAATAAATTTATGAAAATATTATATCACTTATTTCTTCGAAATGATCTGAAAACTTTGCATATACGCGTCTCACAAATCGCATACTAGCTCATCGGGGTTTGCTTGTGTGCGTAAATTAAACTATCCGCATGGGACCGATGAGCGTTATAGCTTTCCCTTTTGTTTGGCTAAGTTATGGGTACGTTAGAGCGAGAGGTCGTAAATCGCGGCGTGCCGCGTGAACTGACATGTTTATGGGCGGGGTGAGTTAGCGGGGAGGCGTGCGGCAGTCGAGAGCATGGCGCCGCCGTGGCAGGGGCAAGACGCCGGGCATTTTTCTTGGATATTTTTTTAAATACAATAAAAACAAATTGAGATTTTTCTCAATGATGTCGATGACTTGAGTCAAGAACTTATTTAATTTTTTTTTCAATAAATTAGAAAAAAACAGTATCCCAAATAATTTTGAGAAATCCTAATTAATATAATAAAACAATAGTTATAAAAAACTTTTCTTCACTGGATCCAAGTAGCAAAACGAAATCGGTCTCAACATTTTCTGATAAAAGTTACGTAATTTTTCTTTAAGCATATTACAAATATGTCTTTAAATTCACACACTAGTTTTTAGTACCAGACTTCATGTTTCGGTAAAAAATAAGCAAACTTTTTTCCAAAAAATTATTGTCAATAAAACAAACGTCAAATTACACCGCAAAATATTCTGAAACTCGCTGAATTAACCATAAATCTATCCGCTCGGATCATTCTACAGGTGGAAGGAAGGTGCCCTTAATGAGCGCGCCCCCCGCCCTATAAATTAGGCCGCATACTTCAGGCGTATTCGGCAATGTGTCACTTCTGCACCAACTTATGTTTATAGTCTGTGGAACGTTCGGTGTGGCGGCGTTTAGTTTGCCTTGGCGGTTGTGGAAGATGCTTCTCTACGTAAATAAGCACTGACGATTTGATGAAATCGGTTTTTAGTACTCAATTATGTTGATGCTCTACCCAAACTCGATTAATTATAAGCTCCGTTACTACTCGTACTTCTTTTTACTGCTACTAAGTACGAAAAAAACTGTATAAGATAATTTGAAGTATGGTCCATTAGCCCCTTTTTTATAATTTTTTGTAAAAAAAATTGGGTAAAAGTACCAACTTACGTTACTAAAATAACTACCTTATTCTGCACAATGCGATTCTACATAAGTAACCTACAGAAAGTAGGTAGTACAATAATTCGGCTCTAGGTCAAAGTACCAATTAACTTGAAGTTTCTTTTCTTTATTATTTCTTCTTCTACTTATTCTTTCTTTTCATTAAGTTTCATCTCATCTCTCTACGCAGTTGCAATGATTTTACCATCCCAAGCTTTCTTTATGCCTGACCTTGGCCTATTACGATTATATTTATTTAGGCTCAACAGAAGCTCCGCGATATCGCTCCAAATCGTAATTTTGTTCCAATTTTTTGACGCAAAAAGTAAAGGTAAGCAAGATCGTTAAGCGGTTCTTGTCCCTATCATGTCAGCTACGTCACCACCATAGCTCAATATCCGAGGTCAGTGAAACTATCGACACATTTCGACAAGGATGCCGCACCAAAAACAACGGTAAACCATAAAATTCGGGACGTGACGGTTCGTTAATATGCAGATTGGCGCGAGAGGCGGGCGCGGGTAATCGACTATTCCGCTTCAAGTCACGCCGTGCGCAGTTTCACTCCTGGCGGAATGCTTGGTTAGGGTGCTGGACAGTGGTCAGACCTCAATACGTAGGCATAGCTTTGCTCATGAGACAGTCCCAGAAGGCTGGGTTTTATTTATTCTTAATAATCACAAACAACATTAATTAGAACTTTTATGATCATCCAGACACTGGTATTATTCACTTAGTACTGCCAAAATTCTATATCCTGCCTGGCAGAATGCTTGGCTGGGGTGAGATGCTCATCACTCAATGATACTTACCCCCTTAAGCAGTTTGTTCATCCAAAAAGAGGAAGTTTGAGCTAAATTGCCGATATCCTGATGGGTTTATATCAGGATATCGGCAATTTAGCTCAATCATAGACATCATTAAATCACGAGCAAAGAGTCGCTCCTGGCGGAATGATTACATGTGGGTGTGGTAAGCTGGTCAGTTCACTTGTTTAGTTCTCAAATATACTAGCTGATCACTGATTTTCAACGGAGATCTTATACCAAAATTGCAAATTGCTATCAGTGAGAAAGCTTTATATCAAACAAATTGTTTTGAAAAAGCACAAAAGTCTTACTTTTGACGTAGGTAAAGTGGCTAAAAGGCGTAATTGTAATGTGGCTGAAGTCCCTTTAACTAGAACAAAATTTGCAGATTCCCAATATGACAAACGTTCCGCCCAGTTATATAATAAAATAAATAAGATATTACATATATATAATAAGCAGTACAAGGAATGTAAAACTGTATTGGATCAGTGGCTAAAAACATTAAATTACGAAACGACAGAACAGTTGTTACAACAATTGTTTTAATAGCAAATACCTAACACACTCGCAAGCACTCAAATACAGACAGAATAACATACACATACACACAAAAACACACCCAAACACACACGCACACACACACACACACACACACACACAAACACAGAGAGACATGCACACACACACGTTTCTATGCTAATTGTTTATGATTTGTGGACAATATTTAAGTACTTCATTTAAATTTTTATTTTCTTTTATAAAAACATTGTAATCTTTATAGTTAAGTGTTTATTTGGCATTTACAACGCTATTTAATTTTGATATTGATAGCTATAGTTATGCAAGAGCGGAATCTCCTGGCACAAGCATTGTATGCTTAAAAGGAGTTTCCAATCCCTATCTTGTTTATGTAACCTTAGAAATGAAATAAACATTTATTATTTATTATTTATTATTATCAAGTTAGAAGTTTGCTAATTCACAAAAAGTCATAAATTAAAGAATGAATGTTGTTATCATCACTGGGACACTAGGATCTTTATTAACTATAACTGTCATAGCTTCTCTTCTGTCGAAATGCTTTTTCAGATAGAGTGAGCTTCTAGGCAAGAATAACTTATATTCCACCACCTGTCTGTGATTAATTTCTTGTATCTCACTGACTTCATTGCAATGGACCCTTTCAAAGTTTTAAAGTTATATTTTCTGATTACATCAATGTATTTGATATATTTGAACAGTCTGACCTAAAGGACTATGCCATGAAAATAACTAAGCTATTTCCTTTTAACTTTACCACACCCACGCAGGCCAAAATAATTTGTTTCATTGAGTGTGGAACTTTCTACAAAATTAAAACACTGCCTTTATTGCTTCAGAATATGAATATCAGGCATGCCGGTATGATATTGGCAAATAGACCTTGGGGCTAAATAACGGTAGGCTTCGAATATGACGGACTCCTAGTTGCTTTAGCATCGTCAAAGACCTTGGAAGCAATCCATAAGCGGAAGGCACTAGTAATAGACAATTCCGCTGCAAGTCACGCCGCCCGGCGCCCGCGCAGTTTCACTGCTATAGGAATGTCTGCGTCGTAGTTGTAACTCAACGCTTTTGTCTCTACTCCGTTGAGTATCATCAGTGATTTCAACTATAGCCAACCCATTTGCTCGCTTGGTCAAGTTGTCATGGGTGACAGGGATGGCAACATTCGAAATTTTATCATTTGTACAGTATGACCTCTGGTCAGTTGTGGGTGTGAGCTAGAGCACGTAAGCCCCCGATAGTTCTTTTGAGGTGGCCAATAAGTTACACATACCTGTGCAGGTGGCAAACAACAGCTGTTGGGTTGGTGGTGGTGACACGAAAAACAACTTTACTACGACACTTTACTTAACTAAACTAGAACTTTACTAAGAGCATTCATAGCACAAGAAGTTAAAATAGAGACACCAACTTAATATCTACATGTTATAAGCACTCACTACTTATCTGATCAAATTCGATATTATTGCTTAAAAATTAGGGTTACTTCTAGGCGTAACTAAAGAGAATGCCTGGAACTCACAATATTTTAATCTTTTAGTGTCCAAATGTCCTGTTCTTAATGCTGATAAGATTATGACATGTATAGACATACTTATGTGTATATGACACACTAATTAGACACATAACACTTTATTTAGCCAGATGTTATAATTAATAAATGCTATTACCAATAAACTTTACGAGGCTGTAAGCTAATATTCCTAGATAATAATCCCGATTTTAAACTGGTTGTCGTTTAATTTATACAAAATTTTGATAAAACGCGTCAGCAAGTAAAAAACCAGCACGTTTAGTTACGAGTAGCCACGTTATTTGAAGATTTAGTGGTTCAAAACTTGTTTCGGTATATAGATCACTGAGTAAATATCAACTTTATTTAAATAATGCAGTAATCAATGACATCTTACAATTTATTTGATTTGGATATCCGCTATTATCTTATTCACCCCATTTTTGTTGGAAATTGATGATGATATTCAAATTAAGCGGATGACATTTGATTGTAAATTAGCTATGAATTTGTATGTTTAAAATTATTTATAAATGTTGTTTCGAAAGCATTAATAACAACAAAATATTTTCTATATACTAAACTAAGTATTTTTAATCAGGTAGGATCAATCACCTTAAGAAAAAGTTGTAAGTTAACCTAATAGTTTCCTTTTGCAACTAATAAAATATCCACGACGGTCTTGCAACATTAGACATTATATCTCAAGCCCATTAACGAAGTACAAAGCAGAGCAGAGTTTCCTTGCATCATGGAAAATCTTTTCTCTTGTTCACAATAGGCCGCGTATAACATTAGAAACATAAATATTATTAATAACTGAGCAGAGCGCCCTGGCTGAAGTTTCATTCGTTCACAAAGAAAAACCCGGTCCATGTAACCTATGCATTGCCATCTATCTTTTTCCACAAAAGCCGGACATTATTGTTCGGTCCAAACACTCCTAAATCTTCGGAAAAGTAATATATTTTCGTTTTGCCCAGTGCGGTGTACGGTACATAGACGCAGTCAGTTCGCTACTTCTCTGTATCTACTAATGTTTTATACATCGTTCCGTCTGTGAGGCAGTGCAATGGAAAAACGCACAAAATTTTCACGGATTTAGATCGTATTTTCTGAAACCTATGCAGTTTCGTTTACGACTGTTTCACGGAAACATACCAATTGATGTGAGGCTGCATTTGCATTTGTGCCTAAATGTCGTATCTACGTTTGTGGTGCACACTAAATTCTTCTTTGCCCAGTTTGTTATAAGGCTTAGTTCAGACAGATCTGTTATGAGACTGAATGCATTTGAATGTAATGTTTATTAGACCAATGTCGGTGTGTCCGGTAGACAAACTTGCAAATGTGGTTGACTGAACGTTATTAAGATTGGTGATTCATATTGCGGGCAGTGTTTCATTGTTTCGTACAAACACTTCATACAATTTGATGTCAACCTCCTCGGCGGAGATTTATGGACATGCAAAATTAGAGATGGCAGGCTTTCTGACTCGTGTAATTGCTTGCGGTTGTGTTTGATTTGGTTCTTTACGACTTCACTTTATTTATAGAACAACTACAAGTGCAATTGTAGAGATTAAAACTTTAATGTGTTTTTAACTGTTTTACTAAAAAATGAAAGATTTTTTGTTAACATAATAAAAACTTTTCTCCTTACTCACTACATGGACAAATCTCTCAAATTTGGGTTCCTGAAACAATACCAAACATCTCATGTTACCAGAAAATTCTCAGTATTACATAATGGACTCGCGTAATTTGAGAATGAGGCCCGTAAAGCAGCGTCAAAATATGTAAAGATTTTTATCTTTCCCGTAAAATGGCCTGGGAAAAAACATAAAGAAGGTGGTGTCACCTGATCCTGACAGGCGGGATTTATGTCGCTCGTGTGACCGCGGCCTAAGGTCGAGCTGTGACGCTCGGACCTAACTAAATCAGCCAGTTTAATCCGAATAAATTTAATACATTTTTTTATTACGATGGAACACTTCTTTTTAATGACGTCATGTTAAATTTTAAAATTCGTTTAAAGTGCAGCTTTGTGGCATTCAATATTATTTAGAAAAAATACTACTACATATTCACAGGAGGTAAATAGATGGCTGTGTTCAGTTGCTAGGAAAATGTTTTTTATTATATTATGAAGTTATGCTTTAAAGCTACAGTGTTTTTTTAATGTAAAGCAATACCGTGTTTTGTTAAAGTATGTGTTACGTAATGTATAATAATCATGGATATCTTTTTGTAATTTTCTCCTTCTTCCTTTAAGAATCTCCTTAAATAAGAACCACGATCAACCTCGTAGCACAGGCAAATATTATCGTCTTCGAAATTATGGACATAACAAAAAACTGATTACCTCACAAATTATTGAATACTAGTAGCCCGCGGTTTCGTCCGCGTGGACGTTAGTTTTTTGTCACCGCGTTGTATGCAAAGTTGCAACCCCTATTATATCCCCTTAGGTAAAATTTATCAAAACCCTTTCTTAGCGTATGCCTACGTCATAACATCTATCTGCATGCCAAATTTCAGCCCGATCCGTTCAGTGGATTGAGCTGTGCGTAGGTAGATGGATCACTATATCGGACAGTCACTTTGAGTTTTCTATTTTTTATATATTTCGATTTTTGTTTAATACTTAGGTATTAGATCAGCACTAAGAATAAATTGTTAGTTCCAAGTGTTTTTTTTTTGTATGCCATAAAATGGGATTGGGATGGCTGTTCCCACAGAGCTATGTTAAGGTCGAGCTATGACGCTTGGTTATAATTTTACCTACATGACTAGAAATATAAGTGGGTTAACTAATGAATTAGATGAGTCAGCTCTATCGTTTCTTTTTCTACGATTATTCTCCATCTTGATTAATTGCCTGACATATCACAATTACTTAACGCACGAAGGGGTGATGTATTAGTGAGTTTTAGTTGGCTCATATGTATATCCTAAAATAAAAGTTTTAAGGTATAAATTTAGTGATCAATATTTCGATTACTATTTGTTTTGATTACTTTTGTCTTATATCTTCACATATTTTTGCTGCAAAGTAGGTAATTATGTTTATAGCAATAAATCAATCACTAATTTCTTCTAATACCGTTCTAAAATAAAATGGGGTAATAAAATAATCACCAAACCGTAACCACAAAGCGTTTAAAATGCAATTATCTCCCACAAATAACAATCCCAAGCCGTCAGGAATCAAATTAAAATGAGAGGCGCCACTAAAATCTCCTCATTACAACCCAAAGACATTAGTAAAAGAGCGGCAAAAGAAATGCCTGAGCCTAGAAATGTAGCCCGAAATACCCACAATTTTGTAACAATGCAACATTTTATCCCACCCCTCACCACAAGGAAGAATAGGCTTTAGCAGTTAAAAAATAAAAGTTGTTCTTTAATGGCTCGTAAGTGAATATACGCCTTTAAGCGTGGCGGTACCGAAAGCTCAAGTAAAGTGGAAAGAGTCCCCGAGAAAATTGGCACAAGTGGTTTTAGCCAGGGCGGGAACGGCGCGCGGGGGAGGTAAGAAGTAAAGAATAAATATTGTGAAGAGAGGGAACAGAACAATTAGAATGTGCCTAAACCACCTAATGCGTTAGTGACTTTAATAACCTAGTAATTACATATTGATCAGCAAGAGCTCATGTTGGTGTAGTTTTTTGACTTTACTTAATGACAAAGTTTCAAATAATAATTCAAACACGCCTTGCAGTCTTAAGCTATCTGGCTCTGGCTAGCAAATAAAAAAGCTAAGACAAATAATAAGTCAAGTAAGAATATGTCAAAAAACAACCAATTGCGAGACTCGAGAAGGGTTTGTTGTATAGGAGCTTGTGAGCCCTTAAATTCATCTTAATTTTACTCTCCGTTTTGTGTTCATTCTTAAAGCGGCACCAAAATATATCATCATCATTGATGAGATAGGCCTGGTAACAGAAAGACAGGCAAGTGTCGGTAAAAGCGTTCAGTGTTCGTGCTGTTCCGAGCCACTGAAAAACTTGATGAGTTTCGTCTATTGTTCGCTAAAATGAAACAGCGTCAATCTTACTGACTGTGACTAGACTATTGACTATTCCTCATCCATTCTCATTGTCAGCAACCATAAATTGGGTCGTTCTATTAAAATCGTGCCTTCTGTCGAGCTGCTTAGTCTTTGACCATGGCATAGGGGTGGCCGTCGAATGTTCGCCCAGAGATAGGACTCACAGCAAGATGTATTGCTGCTTACGAAAAATTTCAACAGCGCTATCGGATCGGTCTCGAACGGAAAATAAGAGGGGACATCGACAAATAAATGAACGCAGTAAATATCCCTATGACAATAATACAGGTCAGCAATAGATTACTTTCGGGAGATAGTGAAGCATTATTAATGTAAGAAAAACACAGGAAAAAAGCGATTGATGGCAACAGCCGATAAAATAATGGAAACTGTGTGCTAAGTTCTCGTTGGGCTTTCACCGAAAGTTGGTCATTTGGCCGGTTTTAGTATTATTGAACATAAAAACGTTGAAACTATCGTTTTCGGAACTATTTGTCACGTTTTTCCTGAATCGGGTTTGATGATGACGCATTTGTTCATAACAATGAATAATAAGCTATCTTTGGAAAGAAAAATGCACTTCACTAAATTAAATACGCTATTGATGTCTAACTTTTTTAAACTGAATCAGTTGACTTACCATTGTAATAATATTGGTTTGTTATAATTTAGGTAGTCATAATTCAATGATTTTTAAATTTTGCTGTAGCTTTCAAGAAAAATACCTATGGTTAATCTTCCGTAAATGATACATTACATATTGTAACCTACCCAATAAATTGCACATAAAAGATAAAAGAAACTAATTCAATTAAAAATCCAAATCACACATTCCCGGGAAACCGTCGTGGATTTTTCTTTGGGAATTTATGTCCGCGGCTGCCTCCAGAGGGCGCGCAGGAGCGGATGTGGGGGGAGAGGGGGAGGGGAGGGGGGGCGACTTCATTTCGCCCGCGTCGTTTATCTTGAGAAACATAATTCAGGGCCGAAGTCTCTGTCAACTTATTCCCATTCTTTCGCCTAAGCGCAAAATGGATGTATGTTTTACTTTTTTATACCTAAACGCGAGTTGCTACATTCTCATACCTATTCTATTCCTCCGGGACGTTATTTATTATGGAACGTGAGACGCGTGCAAAATTACCGAGCAATTTTAATTATGTGCGCCTCCCCATTTTTCGCGATGACAGCCCTGCGTTGTCAAAGATTAAAAAGCTATTATTTTACCTATGACTGCAATGTGATTGTAAATTGATCTAGGTAAATGTAAGTAATCTTTGGTGCTGATTACTTAAAAAGTAAAAATAAATAAATAAATATACAACAAGATCACACACATTGATCTGACACCGTGGTAAGTAGCTTAAGCACTTATTGTGTTACAGAAATCAGAATCAACAGTGGTATTACAAATAAACTTAAATGAATACATATAACACTGTATAGTGCGGGGATCGAACCCGCGACCTCTTGGTTAATAGTAAACTTCTTGACCATTACACCAAAGTGGTCGTCAAAATAATTTAGTTGTGCTTTATCAAGCACACGAGTAATATTGGTCGTATTCATTCTGATATCAATATTGTTTCACTGATACGCCTTCAAAGTTTTACTGATTCTTGTATAGGTAATTTATAATTGGCAAATTGTGTTACTTCCCGCTATTTAAGTATACGATATATAAAACTTATTCAGACTTCAGTACAATTCTTAGAGAGAGCTTGAAAGAAACTAATGACTTAACGGTGAAATAAAATAATAAGCCACTTGAAAAATGTAATCATTTTCTAGTGATTTGTCAAAGTCACGGTTATGCATGGAAGAACACAGAAGATTTAGATTCGGTGTGTGACTGACCAGATAACTTTTTTAAGGATTAATTTACAATTTCTAACTGTTTATTGAATCTAAATTTGAGATGTCGTTAATGTTTGTTCTAATGAAATGACTGCTTCTGACTGCAAAATCAGTGATGGTGGATTCAAATTAGGATTAAAAACGACTTTTTGTATGATATTTGTACCTGAGTGTTATTTGATATAAATAAATAAATATTTCACAACAATCACACCAATTCTCTAGTCCCAAATTAAGCTACGAGGCTTGTGTTATGGGTACCTACTAGAGAACGGATAAACATACTTAAATACTTTTTTTTGTAAATAAATACATATTATACATAGAAAACACCCAGACCAGTACAAACACACATATTCATGCACACGTATGCTTGTACTGTGCGGGGATCGAACCCGCGACCCTTGGTTTTAGAAGTCCGACCTGTGGACCACTGCACCAAGCGGTCGTATATGATATTTATACCCGGTGTTTATTAATGTATTTCTATTCGTTATTCTAGCCACCATAGCATAAGCTAACGCTTAGTTTGGGGCCAGGTCATTGGTGTGTTCGTTGACACAATTTATTTATTTCAAAAATATGAACTAAAATTTATCCTAAATCAAAGGCGCATTTCAATCGTGCTAGAATCCGACTTCCATCTAAAGTTACAATTAAAGACGGAAATTTACTGATACATAAGTTTTGATTTTTTCAGCTGTAAAATTTCCCATGTTAAAATTACTATCCGAACCCATCTGCCAATGTACCACCAATACGTCATTTGACGCAATAACGGTCAAATAATAAATATCGCTTTGCGCAGACAACAGGCGCAAAGTAATATATGAAGTTAGGAATAAATAGTCAATTTAGCGCTTGGCTCACGTTCGGCCGAAAATTGCCGAATATGGCCGAAAGCGGCCGACGACGGCCGACATTTCCATACCGTATCGTGATTCGTGGGGTGCTTTTATGGGGTAAAAATTAAGTCGCGAGATACGTGCGATTGCCAATTTGTAACGCAAGTGGTTAAGGATTCGTAAATTATTCGTATTTAGTCATCTGTTCTTTTTTCTCTTATCATCTCATCATATATTATGCTTTCTCAATATTTTTTGACTTAAGTAATATGGCTTTTTGATGGCTAGATCCAAAAGTTTGTTCTAATTGTTAAAACATAAAATATTAGTCAGATACAAAAATTTTACAGTTACGTTCATTCAAGTATGTTTAAAATAACTTTTTAACAAGAGCTTATGTAAATCATTTCCGATCCATCCATCGTTCTTGCATTATTATCATTTCGCAACTTTGCACATTTATCTGTACTTCAATCAGCTGTGATAAAACAGTAACCTATTATTGAGGTGTAACAACGCGAACAATCACATTACTCCACAATCGGCTTCAGCGCTACATAATAAATCCACAAGTACAATCGTATGGAAAAAAGATCCGCGAGGAAATAAATTTCGCGGTAAGACCCGATAGAAATGAGAACTCCCATTAAATCTCCAACAAGCCGATAGGTGGCTCCACTGAGGGAGGGAAAACACTTTTTAATAAGGGATATGTTGAAGTAAGTTTTCTACTGCTACTGTCTTAGTACCTACTAGCGGATTTGAATTTGATTTTGGAACTTTTTTAAAATGCATTTCTTAAATATAGGGATGATTATTAAATCTTAAAAAAAATTAAAAGCCATATTTAGATAACAAAAAAAATCTCTTTTGAGATCATGAGTTCGATAGTGCGTCTGTATGTAAACATTATACTCTGGTTCTAACGTGTCGTCAATTTATGTTAATTAACCAGCTTTATTTGGCTATCAATCATTGTGAGGTCATCCTTCAAAAAGTTAATTGATTGTCGACGCTTGGTATTCAATTGAAAATCTGCCTCGTTTACAATTATAATCTTCGATCATCATTTTCGTCTTGTAAATACTTAAAGACCATGAAAAAATGGCCAACACAACACAGTCTAGTCACTAGCCACGGTCACAAGCACAGGCAAGACTCCGTAAAACATTGCCGAGGGTGAGAGCGCGCAAAACGAAATGTGGCTTTAAAAATTTGGAACACAATCCAGCTATTTGTCTTTCCAACGTCTCTTATAAATCAAGGAATAAAGCAGCCAACAATGCTTTATAGCCGAAAAAAAAACGTACATAAGACGGAGAATAGCATACAAACCTTTGCACATACATTTTGAATGCGTTGCGTAACGTAACGCACCCACAGAGGTTCGGATGTTTTAATTAATCTTAATTGGATGTAAATTACGTATGGTAATCAGCCAGCGGAGCTTTAATCTATTTAGTTTGTATGGTTCAGTGAGTAGCGAATAGATTTAAGTATCTGTAAAACTGCTAGACTAACTAACTTTCATTCCCAACATAACTTAATTTGTGTGTTTGTTATAACTTCCCGATTTTTTTTCACGAAGTAAGTTTGTACAAAAATAACATAACTTACTATTGTGTTCCACTCGTTTAATCCGATTGACAACTGAGTGTCAAAAAATAAAAGCTATGAAATACATACCAAACAAAACCAAAACGCGTGCAACAGCATTTAATTCTCGAATTTATAGTCTTTAAAAAAATAAATTTATGACAAAAACATTCGGCCATTTTAATATCGTACGTCATTATTTAATACGCGTCAGAGCAGTCCACACTACGCGACGCGTTCGCAAAATTATTGCCATGTTACGCACTATATCACGGCAAATTTACGAGAACCTGAATATGATAGATTTTCAATCCGGCCACCGTAATATACGGCGAAAAACGCCGTCAAAATAGAGAAATAAATAAACTTGTGACAACCAATTAATAACTCGTAAAGTGTCACTGTTGACGACAAAAAAGCACTACGGATAAAAAGGGACAGAAAAAGGCGATCACAATGCCGGAATGAGGAGAAAAACGCCTGTAAAAAGGTCCGATATCGACCATAAATTTGGACGGATTCAAAACAAATCGCCCTTATTCATTACACGTATGACTTATTGCTCCGAGAAGCTGATATTTATAATGCACTTATGTGCTACACAAAAGAAAGGATTCCAATGCATTCACTCCGCGATTCCGTAACAAAAAAGGCAAACTCGGTTCATTAGTCACGTTTCAGTATGGAAACAAATGAGTGGGTTTAGCATCGGATAAAAAAAATTTGAACGACCCATTAACATTCCATAAGAGAAATATTTTTTTGTGACTAATAGTGCGTGAAATATGCCATAAATAAAACAGAGCGTAAATATTGTTATGTGCCTCCCGAAATTCAGCAGCGACGTAGCAAGATACCAAATGAAGTTAATAGAGGAAATGGAGAGCTTAAGTAATTAGTTAATAATCATTTGTATCAATCAATATTGTATTATACACTTCGAATAATGTATAAATCTGTGCTCTCAGGATATTAGCAGAGTATTGATTCAAGATTGAGATGAGTAAAAAAACTAAATTGTGCACAATTCTACCTACTATCAAATATACATACATCTTTAGAAGTGATAGTCTGATAGATAATGCGATGTCGTATATTACTACTCGTTAATAAAAGTTAACTCTTGGAATATGACGTAAGAGCAACAAACGACGTCACAAATTCACAACATCGTATACCTCACGATACATTACGCGCTACCCCTCAGAGAAAAACTGGAAAACACGCATTCGAATCGACCCCAGAGCATGTAAATCGAATCAAGCGTACGTACTCGAGCATTTTATTATCCGGCCATAACGATACCTTCATCAACTGAACGTCGAAGGAATAAATAGCGTTTAAAAGTGTGATCTGAGATGTACAAGGGGAGAAAAAAATGGTACGAAATGATAAATTTCCCTGCGCTCTGAAAAAGTGGGACTTTATTTATGACGCGGCGCGCGTTATCAGATCTTGCGCTTGCGTTTATAACGTTTGCGCTTTGACAGAGGATGGATCACACCACTATCTCTTGAGTTTGAATGCGAGTGATCATATACCGATACTTTGTACCTAAAGTACCTACCTATGTATGACCTTTGATCGTTTATCGATATTTTGTTTGTACCTTAGGCAGGTATGTATAAGCTGTGTTTGACGATAATTGCTTCAAATAAAATCGAATTATCGGCAGCAGTGTTTTGTGACAGAAATAACTGTAGAATAATTCAATGTTAATTAAGACATCTATCTGTCTACTAAAAAATTTATGTGCATTTTATTTATTTGTTTCAATACAGAATACCTACTTACACAACAAAGCAAAAATACATACACGAGCGAAAAATTTCATGAAAGTTAAAAAAAATAACGCAAAAATAATAATTTGATTCATTTAAGACGGTAGTACTCACTATTTCATTCATTACATTATGAAAAGTGCACACGTAATATTCCAAGGATGAAATGTTGAAATTGCAATCTTGCTATAAATCACCTTCGAAAGATATCAAGGACACCGTAAATTAATGGGGACATCGTCTTTTGTCGGAACAAATTAAAAGTTTCTTCCTGACTCCAATATCGATGAGTTATTGCTGTGTAGTACTCGGAAGTTTTACGGTGCTGGTACATTGAGCACTGATATAGGTATACGGTTAAGTATATAACCAAAGAAGCCAGAGATCGATCTTACTCATAATTTTTTTGTCAAAAATACACGATGAGAAGTATTTAAAACTAAATCGCTACTTACATATTCTGCTACGGACTAAGTCACAGTCGCACCGCACCATCTTTGAAAAGTACTTGTTAGCAAGTGCCTGTAAGAAAAAACACCTGAATGGCTTAGACAGCCCTGAGGTGAAGGGTTGATATTTCAAAGATTTTTTTTTAAATCGTAAAAAAATGGATAGGTAAGTAGGTCACATAACATCTTCAAGCAACAGCAATGATAACTAAAATAAGGGAGTCTGATGAAACAGCCTTACATGTTGTGTTGGGTGTAAAATTATATTCATAAATATTTGAAAAATAAATGTTTGATCTTACCGCTGAATATTCTTTCTAATTCTTGTTACTTTTTTATTTTATATCTATATGCTAGTATAAAGTAGAAATATAATGGACAGCAATAAGATTTATAAGTATCAGACAAGTCTCTCCACCTTCAATACAATCTAACTAAACACCTAACATTACCAAATAAAGCACATCTAATATCCTTATAACCGAACTCAAAACAAATTACCATAGGAAACAGATTCAAAAAGTTCCTCTCATACCCATTATAAGTTTACCCAAGAAAAACACTTTTCGTGCACACGTCTCCCGTTTTTTTACGCGGCGCACTTTTCTAAGAGCAATAAATCTTTCTCGTAAATAATTGAAACGATATTTTATGCCAAAACATTCCGCGGGCAGGGTGACGTCCCCACCTGCCCCCCCACCCAACTTGTACCACTTTCCCAGTTTAATTTGGTTGCGTAATGTATTTTCAATTACTTCTAAAGGAGCTCTGTGATTTGTGCTCGAATCGGAGTAGATTGGAGAATTATGCGCCACCTAATTTAAAGTTGAGGGCCTGTAAATGTGAGGTTGCGTAATAGTTGCGAGTACCTACATTTTTTAATGTATTAAATACGTTATGAGTCTCGATACGCAAATAATCTTCTTCTACCCGTAAACGAGCCGTACTTTATGGCCATCAAAACTTATAATCACTTGCCAAACTATTAAAATGCACTTCAGGGTAAACTGTTTAATAAAGAATTGAAAAAAAAAACTTAATAATAAATGTTATAATTTGAAGGGATATTTTGACGAAAAATACCAATAATGTGTAATTTTGTTATTGACTGACTGTTTTTTTATTTATTATTGACATCTTTATGTAATACTACTGACATTGAATTTGTATTATAATTTTAACATTACATTAAAAAACACTAATGTATTATAAGGTCATTATGTAACTAAATTGACATCATTATATTAATATATTTCTGGGACTTACTGTTACATTGTGTAAGTGAATAAATGAATTATGAATTAATAATAAACCTAATAACAAGCAAATGACACATTTTAAATCATCTAAGGTAGGTAGCAACAGTTCGACCACAACAATTATCAAATTAAGGTAAAGCACAATAAGGTAAACTCATCCAACATCTTATGTCCTTGTAACTAGGGTGATTTTGCAACGGAAATGGGTAGCCTGATTTTCTGCCGCAAGCCTTTAAGAAATATTTTTTGGAAAACACTTAAAGAAAGCAATAGCTGGCTTTGCCAATGTCTAGGTGGCGGAGAGGCTACGCACGGGCCGGACATCCGGTAGCCGCAGGTTTGATTCCTGCCTCAGACGGTAGATTTTTTCTATTAAATAAAAACAATTAAATAAAAACAATTTTGCACTTGTATTGCAATACTCAGTTGACTTGACAAAAGCGTGTGCATGACGTGCGGACTACGTGTAAACGTGCGTTCTGCATGTCAGTACGTGTTAGATTTTACACCACACATTTGCACTACTCGTATAGTCCAAAATGATAAATTAAGTTACTTGATACCTACAAAATCATTACTAGATATGACTCAACGAGAATATAAAAAAAGATTCTTGTACACTTTTTGGCCAAAAACCTCATTTCTTTATTTGTGGATGTGACAGTTATGTAGACAGTGTCAGTCAACTTCTTACAGCAATGATTGATACTCGTTGGAAAAAATATTCAAATTAAATATCAAACAGACATTTAGAACTAATAACCTAAATGTATACAAGCTATTATTATCCTTAAGGTGGTCAACAATCAAAATAATTTAATAAATATGCAGTCTCGACGTTCTCTGCATTATGCATGTTTGTTATTTGGTGTAATTAAGAGTAAGTCACCCTCATATTTATATGGAAAATTGTTGTTTTCTAATCGAATTAGAACTGCTTCTCTTCTTTGTTGTCCTAGTCACAATACGGCTGCATTTCGTGGCAGTTTTCGATACTCAGCCACGAAATGCTGGAACAACATCCCTCCACCACTTAAAAAGTGCCTCTCCTTGTTTACTTTCAAATACAAATACAAAAGTTTTCTACTAAATTTACAAAAGGGCATACTCTAGGACAGCAAAATAAAGATAAATATAAATATACACTCACTTCACCTAAGCTTCTCATTTCACTAGACATGACTGATTGTTTCAATTGTACGTTAACTGCCAAATTTGTATTCTTTTTTTGTTAGGAAAGTACCTAAATAAATATATTTTGAATAAAGCAATTGTTGTGCAAAGTAGTGCTATCTTTCTCTCTGGGTGGCCACGGAAGACCAGCGTCGTGGCATTCCTGGGATGCTACGACACAAGCTGAGTGGCCCCCTTTCAGTATCTTGTATATGTGATTTTTAAATGTGTTTTTTCTATTTGGTAAAAATGTGATACTGAATAAAAATGTTTTCTTCTTCTTCTTTGGTTGTGATTGTACGTTAGGTTTTACAGTATGACCTGGCTGTTCAGCCTGGTTTGCTCGCAAACAACGTTAAAAGGTACGTGCTACATCGCGACGACATAAAGAGCTTCACGCATGTTTATTTTTCATTTACGAACGGCGCTTTACAAACACAGCCCCAATTATGTACGGAGGTGTACGACGAATGCTTTGTTTTGCTCAAATAATGCAGATATTTGTTTTAGGTGTCATAATTTGATCTGTGATAGTTTTTATAATACAATTTTTTGGCTTGGATTATCAATAGTTGTGATCAGATAAATAACAGAGCAGAGCTTTTAGACTAGCGCTTTAAGTTCGATTGGTTAGTTCTCTTACGAAATAGGAACTAAGAACTTAGGTCTGTAATATTAAATCCTGCTACTATTACTATAAAAATGAAGTAGGAAATATTAAATTCACTTGTTACCAAGCCTCAACGTAAATATTTTTTCAGCGGAAAATGCAACATAAATAGTCCCAAAAAAGCATCGTATCTAACAAACACGTAATCTGAACCTCTTCGCGTGATAATCTTCAGTTAAATTTTAATTGAATCTGGGAAACTCGCGCAGATGGGTTCCGTATTGTTCCTTAAGGCCCTTTGTATTGCCCGAGGAAATATCCCTATATCCCGTAAGGGTCGCGTTTTTTAACGTCGCTTTAAGGGAATTCTTTGGGTTTTGAAATATTTTATGGCTGGCTTTTGTCTAGTTAATCAAGCTTTAGGCAGAATTTTTTGAGCCTAAAGTATTAGAGTTGAAATAAGGAAAACAATTAAGTTGTAACATGATTGAATTTTAAAAATAAGAATAGAAAACCTTTTGGCAACAGAACAATACGAATGGTCATTCAAAACCGGCGTTCCTATGTTTTTTTAAACTTTTAAGTAGAACGAGTGATCAGCTGTTCACTTCATAGAGAGAAAATAATTAAGTAAACACACTGGCCAAAAATAATAGGTTACAATTAAACAATAAAGCACATTGCAAACGCTCGCAGTACCTACGGCGACATTTTAACAATTACGATAACCATCAAGCGCTGTAAAGCGCTCGCTAAATTGCCGTAAAGTGGCCAACAAAAAAATGTATCTTCAAGCGTTTTCATAATTCGCTAATGATATATAAACTCATAAATTTTGGGGCGCGAGCGAGAATTTGTTTACAACAGATCCACATTTAAGATATCGCCGGCTTTGTCGCTAATCTCCTAACAAGTTTCATGCGAAAAATGTAAAATCCAGTTGTTTGTAATGAAGAAAAATGCGTGCACATTATTCGGTAAAAAATATTTTCACTTACGTAGAGAGGGTGCGGTCTGCTTCATAATATTGGAGCTAGTAGATAGTTTTTTTAGTCACTTTTAAAAACTGTAGATTAAAAAGTAGTGCGTACTTAGTACGTATTCAAACAATTATTACTTATTTAATTATAAACTAAATTGTAAAGCAGCTCTAAGAAGCTTTTACATTAAATTAATCAGAGAACAAATATTTGAAGACCGTAAAACAGCAAACCTAAAAGCAGGAAATGCCGAGTTTGTTTATTCGGTGGTAGGTGATAGCAGGTTCAGTCCAATCATGTATCTTACTTTATTTTATCAGTACAATGGGTATAAAATATAATTGCTGACAAAACTAAGTTAAGTCTTTTCAAGTTGCAAGTATTTATGAAAGACCCAAAAACTGTTTTCGAAACCCAAAACAATAACACAGTAAACTACAACCCGACTTCGAAAATAGTCTGAAGTTAATCCTAAACATTAGAGTCCTTCCATTAGTGCCCGGCGTTCGAAGCTCATACACATTTCAAATTAGGGATTCCTGCAAGACGAATTGCGGAAGCGTAGAATCCCTAGCGCCCTTCCGAGGCATTATGCTAAGGCACGTACCCGAATGTTTTCACGTACCCCCTCATCCAACCCCATGATATAATATATCCAGCAAACTTTACATATATTTGTCCAGTAAATCCTTTTAATATATCGCTCTATTTTTGTCTGTGTACCGCGAATTTGGGCGGAATTTAATGAACGTTAATGTACCTCGGATGCTTGGTTTTGCCTTCTTGCGGTGATAGAGCGGGGAGGGCACTTTGTCATTGTCTTTGCAGAGCAGATTTATCGCTGTATCACTGACTTGGTCGTAGCAAGAGGTAACTACGACACAGCTGAGTGCTACGAAATTCTGCAACGTAGGCCTGAATTCATAAATTATTTTGATTTAGTATTGTGTCACTCGTTTCTCGGGCCATCAATTAATTTCAAATCCACAAATTGTAACTAAAACGAAAACTTTAATAGCACTCAACTATTCTGATTATAAGTGTAACCATCTTAAACAAAGGACAAAAAGTTAATTGAGATTCATTTGATTGCCAGACTGTAATCGAAAATGTATTATGAAAAAGGAATAGCGAAAAAAGTGGCGATAAAGCTAGCAACCCAAGAAAGATAGCGGCAATCCGTAATGTGAAAATGGCCAGGCTTCGCCGTATTTGACATCTCGGATAAATTGATATTTATAAGTCGAAGGGCCAAGTATACGTTTAACCTTTCAAAGCCGGGTTACTGGTCTTTTCTACCAAAGGTTTTTGTTTTATTTTTCGTGAAGGTTACGTATAAAATAATAAATGTTTTTTAGTATAAAATGAAACTTCATAATGCTGGTTTGCAGCTTCACAGTCGCAGTCAAAAAGGGATTCTAGGAAACTTGGTGTGCAGTGTTAGTAATAATTTTATTACTACACAAAGGTACTTTTCATTCAGTACTTTGAGTCAGACACAGACTTGTGCATTGAGTATGCAGAACTATTTCTCCCTGGGCATGATCTATCTTGGGCAATTTAGAAGTCTTCGAACTGACTACGTACTCAAGTGGGCCAAAGTAAGGAGAACATGCAAAGAGACTACAGTTTGGAGAACACGTGTCTGTATGGTAGTTCTTCACAGACCGTGGCACATCTGCTGTCCTGCCCTACGTGTCCCAGCACCTGCACACGCGAGGATCGCTACAAGGTCACTGATAATGCTTTGTTCGGTTGCCGAGTTGCCGAAGCATGCTCTTGCCATTTAATAATATTTCCCTGATTTTTTCTATGAATAAAATCAACTACAGTGATTATTATCTTCGATCTTCCCGACCATCTAAAGACTAAACCGTTACGCGAATCACCTCTCGCATTACAGGGTTAAGGGATTCCCTTTATTGGCGTATCGAGCTGAGGGCGGATGCCTGGTTCCCGTCTCGCCTCAGGTTAATATGAAATATACCACCTAACTTGAAAATGTCGAAGGCATATTTATTGCGGTACAAAACCTTCGGTCGGAAGTGGGGGCGCTATTATACCGTTTTTATTGGCATAATATTTAATTTCAGTACTTTATCTAGTCCGTAAAAGTAGTGGGCACATATAAATCGGGGAATTATTTAGTGGTGTTGCCTGTGTTGACGTGTAACGAATCTGAAATGTGCGAGTAGGTTACGACTTACGATCTAGGTATTGTAGACGTGTAAGTTTGTTTAAAATCAAAAATAAAATAAATAAATCTGCACTCGAATAAGTTTTACACTGAACTCGATCGTGAAGCAAGTTCGATTATGCTATAAATTGTACTAAGGGAGATTTTTGCCTCACAAACTTATACTGTCAACTGTGTGGTCTCCAAAATTTTTGATCATTATTTTAATTAACAAGCCAAGCAAAATAATTTAGTTCCATTCATTATGAGTATCGTCCGTATTACAGTTCGTATAGTCTGAAGATCCAGTTCGTTTATTTACGCGACCGCCTGTCTACGGATAAGATCGGCCCTGTGTTTTGTTCGTAAATCACACTGACGCATGCGCAAAAGCAATGCCTAAATAATATCACTATACCTACCTACTACGAATAAGTTACTACATACCAACCACTTACTAGGAGTTCGTAACCAAATTCTACAACGATTTTCCTGGTCTTTAAGAGTCAAGATCAAGACCATCCAAAAAGCAGTTTTTGTTGTGCTTATTAAAGTAGGTATTTGAACGATTATTATTATTTCTATCATTGTGCGCAAATATGTACCAAATCAGAGAATTAGCCAAAAGACCAATTTATTTATATTCTATTTCATTTTAGAAGAACGGAAAGAAGAAGTCCTTACGCGACTGCTATATTTAATGTGACTCATCATATATCCTATCTAGTCTCAACACAGCTACCTAAAGCCTAGCTATCTCTTGATTTATCCGTATAATTCTATCACAGAACATTAATAAATAGTGATCGGCTGCAAGTTTCAGGCCGGGTCAGAGGTGTTCGCCGGGGCGCGGGCGGGCAGCAATTATCGAAGGCCGAGATGTAGAGACGTGCTGGAAGTGACTGTAGGGTCAAAGGCCGTATTAAGATGCTTTTCGCTTACTGGCAGCGTTCTAATTTCAAAAAATTAGAACATAATTACGATGAACAGCGCTATCGCAGTGCTTCTGTCGAGCCTAATCAAGATTGTAGGTACGTTAAGATCTATCGGTCTGTATCAAATCGGGTATTGAAAGTAGTTAAAGAATATTCACTAAATTATAAATAAGCCACTCTGCTGCACTTTACTACAAAACAATGTGTTTTTTCAGTGACTTATGATAGAAAAACTTGACCTACTACTACGAACTGAACCTTAACAACCAGATTTTAAAACGCGAATGATATTTTCTTATTGTCAGTTTGACAATGATTTGATACTTTTGCCGTTTTTATGTTTCAATCATGCAAAGCTAGTCTTCAGACACAATATGGCAATAAAATATGCAGAAAAGCAGAAGATTTATAAGTTGCAGGTAAGTTAAAGGGAGTTATTTATTTATTATCTATAGTCGTAGCGACGGATTAACCATTTTTTTAACGATTAATGACTCGGAACGATTTTTTCTGTTTCATCAGATTTTTCAAGTCGATGAATTGTGTTCTATATAAAATGTAGATAAGATGCCACATCCAGGCTATCTTATCTTTGTACCCTAGCGTCACCCGCACACAGTAGATAAAGTAAGGCCCAGGGCGCGTCACCCACCCTGATTTATGGAGCAGCCCTTATCCAAGATTACGATGACCGCCACTTGCTTAGTTTAATAGTCGTATACATAATACACATATAATTAAGCTATGTAAGTTATGTGCGCACCGCTTTGTAATTGTGAAAATTGTTTTATACGTACACGAATTAGATTCGCATACAGATGCTAGTTGAGATTTAGTGCGCGTGTATTGCTGTGGATAATTGAAACGTATTTGAAATAGGAACTGCGGTTCGCAATTATTATTGATGCAAAAGGCGTAATTTTACTTAGTGTTGATTATTATCTTGTAATTGAAATTGTGTTTAGAGATTTGAAGGCTCATTATATTTTCGTGATAACAATAATTACCTAGAAGCAAGTTTGAATCTGAAGTTAGATAGGAGTAAGTAAATTATAATTAGTATAATTTGTACTAGTTAGCAAATCATTATCATATCAGCCGTTCGATGCCAACTGCTGAGCATGGGCCTTCCCGAGGATCTCCACCGCGAACGATAGTAAGCAAATTTATAATAGCTTTTCAATCAGAGTCCAAAAGCTACACTGAAAAAAATGGGATCTAATCAAGTGCAATTTTTGCTTGATTAAAAAAATGTGATGATATTCATAAACAATATGATCGAAATAGCAAAGTATAAATGTTTCGATCTAACAAAAAAATGTATATCATATCTAACTTAGTTCAATAAATCACAAGAACTGATTGACTTCACTAAATATTTGATTAATTTTTGCGCAATCAAAGCTGTGTTTACAATATATATACACTGTGTTGAATTAAACAACAAATGATAAATATTATAAAATTCACTTATTAAATGTGATCAAGTAAAGTGATGGTTGTTTTCAAATTATTTGATTAATTTGATCACTTAAAGGTCATCGTAACAATCACATTATTTGATAGTTTGTTACACTTTTTTCGTGAGTGTTGCCAATTTGGGAAATTTTCCACTAATATAGAGAAATCCTATCCTACAAATATTTTGCTTTTATTTTCTAGGTCTAGGTGAAATTAAGGAAGATGACATTTTATAGAAAATAATCTTAGTTACCATTACGATATAATTAATGAAGAATATATTATTATTATTTTTATATTATGCAAGCAGGCTTCCAAATTTTTTACAAAATATGTTAGGTAGGTAGGTACCAACATAACAAAAGTTATGTCCCGGTTTATCCCCTGTTGTGAGCATTGGTATCAGGGTTGCGCTATGCCTCATGGGCAAGATGGAACTGGCCCGGTTATTAAGTTAAGTAGGCACCTATATGTTAGGTTCATATTATTTTGTGAATATGTATTTCAAGAGCCGGTCTATTGGCCGGATGATTAAAATGCTTTTTATCATCTGTCAAAACGCTGTACCTCCATAAATATTTCGTTGGAAGTACTGAATTGTAAACAGAAAACGAAGTCAATTAACTTAATTAATTGACATTGGACATCCATATAAACTACTATCTCATGATAAAGGGATGACTGAGAGTGTTATAAACGTAGGAATAGACAAGTATAACCAGAAAGTTTCTAACTGCTAAGCTTTCGTGAGTTACACATCTTATTGTGAGTGAACCATAACAGACAGACATTATAATGTCGTGAGATATTTTTTATTTAATTTAAGAAGTACATTTCCGTCATACATACGTGATTTTTGTGTAGCTTTAATCATAAGGTTAAAGAAAGCTTAAAAAAATTGAGTAACTTCTCCCGTTTTTCCAATATTTCCCTTTACTGCTCTGCTCCTATTGAATAGCGTGATGAAAAGTATACTATATCCAGCTTGAAACTAGTATGAAAAATAATGGTACCAAGTTTCGTTAAAATCCGTCTAGTAGTTTTTGTTTATATAACGGTTATACATTCTGACAAAAAAAATACTGATTGTATTTTTGGCATCAGTATCGATCCCTAATCCTAAACCTTATAGTTATTTTGGAAATATACTTCAAGTACAGAATTGGCCTCTCTACAGATTTATTTTATGTATAGATAGATTATGTAATTTTCACAAAAAAAATGCATATAATATTTTTTCAAAGGTGATTTGCGAAATTCGGACATTCGAAACATAATTTTGAGGGGATTTTGGAGAAGGTTTGGAAGGTACCACTAAAGACATTCTGGCAACACTGGCCAGAACCGCGCAAGTTATGACAAGTTTTTGTCAAGTAAGTTTTTCCGCTGGCGCGTATTTAATTAAAACTGCTTTAAGTGCATGTGTAAAAGTTTCAATTTAATTGGGTTCAGTGAATGCAAATGGACGAAGTTTCTGATCTTTTGACAGCATGGGAAATACCAGAGCTGATCCCAACGTTCGCAAGTAAGTACCTATTTCTTTGCTTGCTGAAAAAGTTAAAATACGTCTTTTAATTAAACGAAATTATGTTATACTCGTATATTTATACTCTTACGTCTTGTTCTCAGTCAGCCCCAGCCTCTGTTCAGTCAGTAGTTTATCCTAGGTAATCTAGGAAGTCTGCAGATAACCAAGTTAATCTGCACTCTAATAATTACACACATTAGCGGTAACTTATTTTATTATATAGGTAGATGGCCGCTCGCTGTCTAGAGAAATTTGAGATGTGTTTAGCTTGACTATTATTTTGAATTTAAATGTATGTACATATTTAAATGTAGGTATGGAAATATCTAAGTCAGTCCGATGTATGTAGTAATGAATATATTTAGGGTGGTGGCACCAATTATCGGCCATGTAACCTAGACCTTTGATTGCTTGTAATTTTATGTTAATATTTTTCTTTTTTGTTATACTTTTTTTGTGTAGAAGGATACTAAAACTCCAACTATTTTTATTTAGACCGATACTATGAGGTGGCTGATACAAGGTGCTTCCACCCTTTATGTTACCTACTTACAGTATACACCAATATGCCTTATGAGATTGAACTATTTATTAATTAATAATATTTTTTTTAGAAAATGGTATAACTGCACACTCATCAGCAGCTTTAAATGTTGAGGAAATTAAGGAACTGATACCACCTATTGGACCAAGAGCACTTTTTATATGAAGTTGGAAGGCTTGGTTGAAAACAGTCTGTGATGAAAATACTATTATCTGTGAAAATGTAGAGGAAGTTGATCTGTCCAGCTGCAATATTTCTCTGAGTGTAAGTACCCGACTTTATATTATATTCTTTACACCAGTAAGTACTTTCTAATTTCAAATTAAAAAGTAATGGAGTAATGATGAATTAGTTTCTAGATACTATGTATCTAGTATTATGTAAGTACCTATTATTGTTTTTAGATGTACTTACATGATACTTCTAGAGGCTCCAAGTTATTGGGAAATCAACTTGTATATTGATTTTTATTTACTATTTTATCATCAATTCAGTCGGACTCGCAATCACAATCAGTCTACCACAATCTATCTTACCGTTAAATTGTCTTTATGGTACATATGGGCCTTAATTAAATCATTTACTCTAATGGAGCTGACTGATCAAAAATTAAATACCTAATATATTTGTTTCAGACTCATCAAGATATAAATATTTTGCATGAACAAGAGACACAAACCAAAACACTGAAAAAACATTTTCCAAATGAAGTTGAAATATCCGCTCAACACATTACTGGAGCAGAAAATGTAAGTTTTGCATTAATTTTGAAGTCACGAATGCTTTTTAACAAATTTAATTTACTTTGTTTTATGTTTTTATCAATATTTTTTTCAGGTGGAGTTATTGCAATTGTTAAGAGAGAATTTCGAAGCAACATGCTTCAGTTCAGTTTGTGGAAAAATCTTTACCTAATGATAATGCAAAAAACCTCTTGGTGTTGGTCATAGCCAAAAGTATTTTGAAAGCGCACAAAGGTTCAGCTTTAAACAGGAGTTGTCTACACTAAATGGTCCATAGACATCGAAGTCCTCTTTCCAGGTGAAAGAACAACTACCTATTAAATACCTTCATGTGTCACACAGCACAAGCCAGGACCGTTCAGGCACGAGACTATCACCATAGCCACACCATACATATATTTGGAAATATGCTAAAAATATGCCTATTTTTTAAATATATTATATATATTTGATTTGTTACAATAATTAAAAACAATAAATACTTATGACTTGATATAAAGGGTATTTTATTTGTAATTTATAAGGTTAAGTACTAGTATTTTTAATCATGTTGTATGTTATTATTTAATTCCAGTAAGTGACGCTAGTGACTCCGAACTTCTCTCTATGTACACTCATATATAATGCGCTTCAGACCAGCCACAACTGAACTTTAATCAATGGATCGTCACACCGGATACATGTCCAGAACAGCAGCAGACTGTAAGCTTCAAACGCAGTGTGACACCTTCCATCTTTCCATTGTTCTGCAGTTGCAGTTCAAACACATTTTATGTGAGTGTAATAGGAGAAAAGTATGGAGACCACTAGCGCCATTCGTTATAAACAAATAATATATTTGGATCCATTAGGTATACTTGATGGATATGATAAAGAACTTGTTTAAATCAAACAAATTGAATAGTAACAACAGTAATAGAATAAAGTAAGGACAATTGAAACGAGTAAGTAACGTGACTGATCTCATATAGATGTTTTAAAATTTGATTGATTTGAACACAGAACTTTGTGGTTTGCATAAAATATTTTGTTACATTAATAAATCGCAATTATTCAGTTGATCATTATGTGGTAAGATCAATCAAATTTCACGATAACACACATAAAATAATTTGGTTAAATGAATAAAGTAATGATTGGTCTCATAAACTTTAGCATTACTGCTAACAAGTCGACATGATTAATTTATTTAAGAACTTGGTCATTTCTACTAAGTGATTAGTTGAATCGACAGTAATTTTTGATTATTTTTTAATCAAAATGGCTTGATTGCATGCATCAAGGTGCTTTATAGGGACGTATTTAAACAAGTATGCTGATTAAATTGATCAAAATTTTGATTTAATTAATCATATTTTTTTTTCAGTGTACATTAGGGTCTGAAGCACTTGGACGAAATGTCAGGAAAACCATAGCACAGTTTTTTTTTAATATACAACAATATCACATACATTGATCAAAAGATATCAGAATAAACAGTGGTATTAAAAATAAACGTAAATAAATACCTACTTACATATAACTCCCAGACCAGTACTTACAAACAGACATGTTCATGCTCACAAATGTTTGTAGGTACAGTGTGGGGATCGAACCCGCGACGTCTTGGTTAATAGTAAAATTCTTGACCATTACACCAAAGTGATCGTCAACGACAACGATATAAATCGACACGATATAACGATTGAAATCGTTATACCGTGACCGTAGCATGCTAAGAATGTCTAACCCTTTTTTTTTTTTTTTTTTTTTTAACGTCAGGAAATGTCGATTACGCACCGTACCCCTCCGTCGGGGACCGGAGGGGCGTGTGTGGGACTCCCCCGGATACGGGTATACCCACTAAAACCTGACGAAGCCCGCTGCGTGTGGCTGTGACAGCAGGGGCCGCGGTGTCTCAACAGTCCCGCGACCCTTGCCAGCAGCAACGTCCGCCCTCTAAGCAGGAGGGCGGATCTCCACGGAGTGGGGTGAGGAGATCTCATCCCACTCCAGACGGCACACTGGCGCCGTCTCTCAGGAGAGATGTCGAGACCGGTGTGACCCCACCAGTCATACGCCCCAGAGCCCCTCTGCGTGACTCTGGAACTAGGGGTAACTTTTTATTGTGGTTTTCTACCACTCAGCCCGTAGGCTCCTGGCCTCTCAGTGAGGTAACAGGGGGGCTTTTTAGTGAGGATCCCCCGCCTCTCGGCCCGGACAAACGTCCCGACGACCACCGGCCCCACTGGGGTAACGGCTTGCCCGACAGGCCCGCCGAGTTGACGAGACCTGCCGCGCCACCGCACTTCGGACCCGGGCAGATGCCCCGTCGGCCCTACTTGCCTCGCAGGCTTAACCTGCTGAGCGCCAAGCGCTCCACCAATTACGGGCCACTCCGCGCGATCCTCTCCGAGACGAGAGAAGGGGAGTAGAACCCAAGACCGGGGCGTAGAAGCCCCGCGGGAGCCCAGCTGGATGTGGGCTCAACCGCCGCCGCCGCTGTCAGACCATCAGCCTGACGCCGAAAACCGTTCGACGCCAGTTGCCCGGGGTGCGCCACGAGGAGGCTGTCTGACCTGGCACCCCAAGAATGTCTAACCCTGCTTCAAACGCCACAAACTATAAACAAATTGAACACTTTTTAATAAATTAAAATCCATTTTTTTTTGTAAATAGACTCACAAGTAGCACCTTTACACGTCCCGACACATAAATTAACCCTAGCACCGCTTCGGGACAATTTGGGCCAATGCTGAGAAGAATAGTTTGGTAAATGGTTAAAATACTATCTGAGACAAAATAAAATAAAATCCACTCTGGGTAACACATACAATATGAAAAGTTATTGAATAAGAAATTGATAAAAGCAAGGTATATATACAAGATCTAGTAAGATAATGTAACTTCTGGCTTTGTTTCAACTTTCGTCTCTGTTTAATGATGCGTAGCACAAGTTTTTCACTTTACTTTCATACAGAAAGGGCGTATGAGTAAACAATGTTCTAATAACATACCTGGCTTTCACTACAATATTTCACTGAACAAAACACGGGAGCGAACTTCCAAAAACAAACCGCTATCCCGAGTTTTCTACCTATAGAAGATAAATGCACACCGCCATTTTCCGAAGTTTCCACGCAAAATAAGAATAATGTGTTTGGATTTGATTATAAAGATCCACCGAATTTATAGGCGGTGCGTTTCAAAGGGTGTGTATTTATTAAAATGCTAATTTTCGTTCTCGGAGAGGCTTTAGATACCGCTATCGGGAGCCCGCACGCTTTGTACGGGGCCTGTAGATTTATACCATACGGTAGGAGGTTACGATTTGAACTCGATTGCAAGTCGCCAATGTGAAAAAGAACACATATTGTGCACTTAGCTGTAGTAGCTAATGATTAATAATAATAATAATAGTCCTCCTGGCCAATTTCGACAACGGCGGCCAATCTCAACAGAGATCAGCCAACTACGCAGAGATAAAAGTGCACAAGTGTGAGCGCAATACACAGGTGCACTCACTGCTTCATCACTCTCAAAGTTCGGTGAGACGGCAATCCGACATGACCGGAGAGAGATCAGGTGCAGGACCCACGGCTTAACGTGCTTTCCGAGGCACGGGGGTGTTACACCGCCAACTTCCCGACTCCGAGCTGTTTTTGAGAAATTCATGACAAAAACTCTCAAAAACATTTTTGCTCGACCTGGGATTTGATCCCAGGACCTCTCGGATGTAAGGCAGAAACTTTGTCACTGCACCAACGAGGCAGTTAGCTTGACTGCCAGCTGATGATTACTGACGATGCAAATAGTCCATAGAAACTGCTTACCAACTCTTTATCTGACCCAATATGTTAACGATAAGCATAATATAGGTTTGTAGAGGAGAAACACGACCGCCAGCAGCGAAAGCGCCACAAACATTTTGATTATTCAAGGAATTTGAAGTGTAGGAAGCCAGTAAAAAAATATTTGACTTTCGACAAAACTTACTTTTTGCTCACGATGTTTTGTTACCACTGCTTATTGTTGTTAATCAAAGCTATCGCTTATACATTTTCGCTAAGTTTTATCATTTTTTTAAATATGCTTATAGAGCAAACAGTAATTAAGCCAGTTCTACACTCGCCGACTGAAGGCAAATTCAATCATGGTAGATTAGTGGGCCCTTAATATTTTAATGCTTGACCACCGCCCGCAAACGGGAATCGATCCGCCACCCCTACCATAGTATGGTGACCAGAACGTCACGGTATACTCTGCGATATCTTATACGCTTGTGACACGGGCGATTTTGCAACAAAAATAGGTAGGCTGATGTACTGGCCACTGTACATATTATATCACAGCTGAGCTAATTGGGGTCGCCTAATATGGCTTACCAGTGTAAGTAAGTTATTTATTTCTCGATCGTTTAAAAGTTCTGTTTATACTATAGTCGATCAAAAGACCATTGCTTGGCTCAGATATAAACAAAAAAAATCATATGCAATTAAATTTTCATTTTATTTCATGGCATGTACGAGTACACTCAATCGCATCTCCTAGAAAAGCAATTGATGCTTCGAAACAAAGCCTGTTGTATAGGCCCTTTAAATACCTATATTTAAATACCTATATGTACCCATTAAGACAAAACGACTTAAGTAATTGTTTTAAAAGATACAAATGGCGTTTTTGTTTAGTTGAAACTCTGGCCTATCCCACAAAAGCCTATGTCTAAGTAGGAATGCAATTACAGATATAGGTAAATAAAATCTACATATCGAATTTGAATTCACACCGGATCGGCGCACACAATCGAAGCAAGCGATCTCTACGCCTTAACGCTGACATTAACAACACAATTAAAAAAGGCGATCAATCCACCGTCTTTAGAAATACACAAAGATTAGCAATTATGATTGCTAACACCGCCACAGAAGGGCCACTCGGCTGCAGAAGGAAATTTGCCATGGCGTCTGTCCTGCGGCTACGCACGCGAACAACCAGCATCTCTATAAGGTTTGCAAAACAAAAACCAAAGTTAAACTTCGTTTAACATGCAAATTTAAGAGTCGCCACGACAGAATTGGCGTCGATACTTAATTACTTGCTTAATCGTTCAATCTTTGGTATTAAGGTGGGTTGCGCGGTTTCGGTCCGGTCGGTCGCGTGATGCCCGGTAGCTGACGGGATTCTTTTGATTGTACCTTAAAACAATCTTTAACATTTTTCTATACTACGTCATTTAAAGACACATTAAAATTGTAGTTGGGACATAAGTCAAAATTGTAGTTGGGACTATTGGTGGTGTCATCTAGCCTATTTAGGGGATAACGTCCGTTAAATAGGCTAGATGACACCACCAATCGTAGACATCCTTTTTCTTACATCATCATCATCAGCCTATATACGTCCCACTGCTGGGCACAGGCCTCACCTCAACTATGAGTAGGTGCGAGCCATACTCCACCACGCGGGCTCAGTGCGGATTGGTGGAGGGGTGTGTGTAAGGTAAGTGACCAACCTTAGGTACAGTCAGATGTTATTAAGCCGCCCGAGGGCCTCCAACCAGGCTTAACGACGGCTATCGATATTAATTGGAACCAACAGCTTAACGTGCCTTCCGAAGCACGAAGATGCTTGTAATTAGACGTCACTTTTATGGTCAGAATGGTCACCCATCCCAAACATGACCGCGCCGTAGGTTGCTTAACTTTTGGTATCACTACCAAATAGCTGCAACCACTACGCCACAAGCACCTTTACCAACATTTTTTTACATCATTTTTATTATCTGTCAAAACGGTCTGCCTCCATAAATTTTGTATGGAAATACAAGAACGTGACGTCACGGTCATGTATCAGAAATCGGAGTCAATTGACCGAATGTTTATTGAGTTTTGTGTGTTTAAAAATTGGTTTCTACAGCTTTTTGGAAGTATACTGGTTGTTATAAACTTCATAGGGGCTATTGTTTTTTAAACGCCATGGTCTATATGGAAAATATTTAATATAGGTGTCATCATGCGTATTGCCAGACCTCGAATGTAACTCCAGCAAGATAACAAATAAAATTAATTTTATAAATTATATCAAAAATTTGTGAAAAAATACATGACCTGCCCTGTACCTGTATAAACCGATGTAATGTTACTCGGATCGGTACACAAATAATTTCGTAGATATTATTACTTGCAACTTTTGTGTCTTTGTAATTACCTACTCACACATATTAAAAGCTATCCATTGAGTACCATAATAATTACAGCGGAAAACCAGTAAATTTTCCTCTTTTTGTACGGCTATCATAATTCTTAAATCTGACTGTAATTTTAACTCTACTTATTTATAGATCAAGCAATTACTGATAGCTGAAAAACTCGCAAATTTAAATTAATTACTTATATTAATCTTTTTCCAACAATGAAAATCTTATTGTATATCTGTTTAGAATTGTTTTCGTAAAAAAAATATTTGTTGGATGTCAACAGTCCGTAAATGCACCAGTGGGGTTGGGTAGGTACCTAACGAAAACAACAACACAATATTATTTTAGAAAACAAAAAAAAATCGGTCTGCGCAAATCGTTAATCCTTGTCCGAGCGACGTGCGACAAAATGCCTTCACGATAAACAATAACTGGTAACATGAAAAATGTAGCGATCGAGATTTATCGCTTATTTTTGTAGTTTTTTTTTGTGTCTTGCCAAGTACTAACGGGTGATTTACGCGATGGGACGCGACGAAAACAATTATTTGTTGATTAAACTCGCATTGATGTTGAATGGGTGTTAATAGGTCACTTTAATCAGTTCTCATTCATTACTTTTCAATGGCGTTGGCCGACTAATCGAGAATTGTAATACATATTGATTTTTCGGTAGGCAAGTATCATTTTGGATTACTCACTATAATGCTCGTATATCTCTTATTCGATATTCAATCATAAAAAGCACAGTCACCGTCAATAAATATACATATTGCACATTAGTACCATGTAAAAAATTAAATCTGTGTTATTTGTTGTGTGTTGAAAAGTGGCACTCTATTTTTGCCGCTGAGTACCAATGGTTGCTTTAGCTAACACGTTTCATTTGTTCTTTGATTCCCATACATTTGCCAGCATTGCATAGCAGATACCAAATCATGAACCGCAAACAACTTTCTCCTCGCGAAATTATTACGAGGCCATCCGAAACTTTGTATTCTGAATTTACGCAATTAAACATCTACCTACATCGGCTGGGCATCGAAGACTCCTTCCCTTTAATACATCCACCTATTCGCTTCGAACTGAAAATAATCAAAACTTTTCTCGTAAAAATCCGAAACAAAAATGCATAATTCATACTGGGCACTCCGCGTATCAACCCACCAGAGTAGCTTGACCTGTCGGATTGTTTCGACAAAAGAATAAACTAGAAGAATAGATACAGTTGAGAATCGTCGCGGGTCAAGGTATGGTGGTTGAAAGTAGTGCTTTAGAGGACGACGCAAGCTAAGTACGAAACTGCCTGAAAATGTATAAATATTGTTTCGGACGTGCAGGTTTTGTTTCGATGTGACAAATAAGTTATCTTTAGACAAACTTTTTCGAAGTGTGCTCGCTCTTATAGCCGAAATCTTATCTTAATTTTATATAATATATAATAATACATATTTCACAACAATCACACCAACTATCTAGTCCCAAAGTAAGCTACGGCTTGTGTTATGGGTACTAGACAACGGATAAACATACTTAAATACTTTTTTTTTGTAAATAAATACATATTATACAAAGAAATATCTTTACTAGCTGACCCGGTAAACGTTGTTTTGCCATATAAATTATTGTGGACAACCCTTATCACTAAGGGATATGAAAAATAGATGTTGGCCGATTCTCAGACCTACTCAATTTGCTCACAAAATTTCATAAGAATCAGTCAAGCCGTTTCGGAGGAGAACGGGAACGAACATTGTGACACGACAATTTTATATATATACTAGCTGACTCTGACTAAGGGGTTTGAATAATAGATGTTGGCCGATTCTCAGACCTACTCAATGTGCTCACAAAATTTCATAAGAATCGGTCAAGCCGTTTCGGAGGAGTACGGGAACAAACATTGTGACACGAGAATTTTATATATATAGAGAAGATAGATAGATTAATCTTTATGTTTTGATGAATAGACGATCTTCTTGATGATGTGAAAGACAACCAAAGAACTTAATTATTTAAATTAAAATGATCCACAGTCGTATATTCAGATTTTTAGATTGAGTAAACATCCAGTAACATTCAGGACTTGTTGGTGCATAAGTACCTAGGTATCAATTTAGTTAGATCCAGGTACAAGTCTTAAAAATATTACGAATTTGGATTCATGCAACTATTAAGACATAATTTATTTACAATATGAATAGTAGATATCTGCGCTTGATCGCTATTATTTCGCCACATATATCAAGGCAGTGAATACGATCAGGCACTTAAATCGACAAATGGCAACTATGCAATGGACAGTGTATTAAACAGCCCCCGCATGCCAAAACGCTGAAACAATCTTAAGAACGTTATACACAGATGGCCGAGAATATAGCTCAAATCAAACAAAATATTACATACTAGCATGTTTTATTAATCAATAATAATTAATAGACCTCCTGGCCGATTTCGACCACGGCGGCCAATCTCAACAGAGATTAGCCAACTACGCAGGAGATATTATAGTGCACAAGTGTGAGCGCAATACACAGGTGCACTCACTGTTCCATCACTCTCAAAATTCGGTGAGACGGCAATCCGACATGACCGGAGAGAGATCAGGCGCAGGACTAACGACTTAACGTGCTTTCCGAGGCACGGGGGTGTAACACCGCCAACTTCCCGACTCCGAGCTGTTTTTGAGAAATTCATGACAGAAAATCTCAAAAACAATTTTGGCTCGACGTAGGATTCGAACCCTGGACCTCTCGGATGTAAGGCAGAAACTTTGCCACTACACCAACGAGGCAGCATGTTTTATACGGAAATTATAAAAGGAATCGTAATGCTTAAACTTTCAAGAAGGGATTAAAAAAGACAATGTAAGTAACTAATTCCTAATGTAAAAATGTGTATATATTTTTTGCCTACATACATACATCCTACAGGTAGGCCTGTGTCCTCAACCTCAACTACAAGGTTCTATATTAAAATACTACAACTACAAGCTAATTATATATGAAAGAAAACTACATCCGGAAACAAACACACACTCTCACCAGCAATACACACAATATTAATTTTCATTTGACGGAATTGCAGTTGGCCAAAGCCACAAAAATTGTACCCATATAAGTATGTTAATAATAAAGGTACACTCCACAGCAAATATGTCAATATTTTAAATAGGACTAGCTGAATCCTCGTAACCACTTCATTTTTTGTCATTAGATAACTCAATGTCATGTCCAATATCGGTGAGACAAATGACAATCATTGACTGTCTTCCAGTATGCACACACCCCAATCCCGTAGGGTTGGCAACTATAAGTTTTTCTTTGATCGAGTTCGCCCGTATAAATCTGCGCCAAGCGGCAATGCGGACGCGGGAACGTACGAAAATGTTTGCGCACTTGTTTTTTGGGGATAGCGGGAATAGTGCATCGGTTCGCAGGGCTGGGAGACTGTGGCGTTTTGATCGAAGCGTTTTAAAAATCGATTTCTATTTTTTAAAACGGCAAACCGTATGTTTAAAAGCATTTTCGCTAGTGATACGCAAACTTTCAGCCGTTAATTTAATGGTATCTGCACCTAACCCTTGAAGTAGGTACTTATGTAACATTAAAATCAAAACGTCAATACTTAAATCAGTAACAATATATACTTACGATTTCTTATAAATATATTTAAATTTAAAACATAATAATCGATTTTGACTTTTATTCTACCTTATGACTTTCATAAAAAAAACACCAAACAGTAATACATTGCCAATTTACCAAATGGGGCAAACATGCCTGCTAATGCGAAAAAATCCGCTAAAAAAGTAATTAATATTCAATAAGATTATGATAACCGATAACTTATCGCACATTTTTTAACCTTTACAAAATAAAAACTCAATGTTTTTTTTTAATTTACGGACAATTTGAGGCATTATAGTTTCAATTTTGAAACAAGTTAGGATATTTTTCGTTTGTCCGTTAAAAGAACTCGAAATTATTTCAGCTCCTACCTACATACACCCAGTTCCCTCCAACATTTACAGGTTAAGTTTAGTTTTAAAATCCCATCTATCAGCCTTGAGTTTTCTGTTTATGTTGGACCCAATGAATAATGAATGTTTATTCGTCAGTTTTTAATCGGACCGGGTCGGGTAAACATGTTTACGCTCCGTATTCTGGCTATATTTCTATTTTCTTGTCGAGGTATTTCCACTGCGATGTAGCTTAGCCAGCGAAGCGATATCGCTTACTAGATGCGGCTTGTTTACATCTTCTGATATAGTGAGCGTTTAGCGATAGGCGCTGTCTATTTATTCTTAATTCAATGTAATCTCTTATCAACATTGAAATGAGACACTTTTTACGGATTATTTCGCGATTTCTTTACATTTTGTTTTAACCTGACGTTTCGGACCCTTATCAGCGCCCTTGGTCACAGGTAGACTAAGGTGTTAGTTGTCATTACATAGTTTGAAAAAAATTTAAACTACCATCACTCAAAAATATTAAGTTACGTTCCTATCCACACAAAATGAGCTAACAGTATCTTCGTCAGTAACAGGTCTTGCAGTGCGGGGTCGAGCTTGAGTCTTGGCTAAAACAGGATCCCAAGCTGGTGGAATTTCCCAACCATCTTCTCTATTAA
Organism: Pyrausta despicata; assembly: GCA_963921415.1. Taxonomy (NCBI): domain Eukaryota; kingdom Metazoa; phylum Arthropoda; class Insecta; order Lepidoptera; family Crambidae; genus Pyrausta; species Pyrausta despicata. The sequence continues at coordinate 11,129,310 of OY992852.1, read as the reverse complement.
AAGAAGGGTGTTTACTAATTTCAATTTCAAGAAGAAAACGATGATCTCTTGCGAGGACATTCGTATTATTCAAAGCGTATATGCTTTGACCAACCCTAAAAATGTAACCGTAACCTTATAAAGTGTCTCATTTCATTGTCTACTGTTCGCGTAAACCGAAGAAACTCTTATCAACAGATTTGTTTTCAACATCCACTGACTTCATGGATGCACGCTGCACTTCGTGCCACATCCAGAATCTTTATCTGGGCGTCGACCACCGCGCTATGTATTTCACCCGTTTCTCTCGCGGAATATATTCGTTTTTGGTCGCTCTTTTCATGAGCTCGCCTGAATGTGGGCTGGCCTATTCATTCTGCCGCACCGCCAACGGATCTTTATGGCGATTTAACGCGGATTATATCTGCTTGAACTGAATTCGGATAAATAACGGTATGGAAAATACGTTTTGTTTTTCCGTTGGCAGCAAAAAACAATGTTGGAAACTTATCGGTCAATCTTTGTTGTTGATTTAATTGAATACTGTTATTGATAACAAGAATGTTAATAGTGTAAGGGCCTGTGTCACCATCGACAAATAAGCGTCAACTCGACTCAAATATGAATTCATTTCGTATGATAAATTTAATTTTGTTTTCGATTAATTAAGTTTGGACGGATGACGCTGACCAGACTTATTGCGACTTGTGAAACAGGCTGTTACAGTGTGCTGCATCAAATCTATTATAAATATAGGATAAGTCGTAAGATAACCTGTAAGCCTAACCTTAAACTATAACCTAAACCTAATCGTAGCTTAACTAAATACTTAATAACTAAATACTTATAATTATAATGTAAGTAACATAATGTTAGTATTGTCCACGAGAGCTCTGCCGACAAACTGATGCACAGTTTGGCAGAATAGTGCAAATGAATTGTCATATGATACTTTTGAAAAATAAACTAAAAAAAACTTATTTTTAAATAGGTATTCAATTGTTTATTTAAATTTTTGATACAGTACATTTTTATGCCTCTAAACATTTGGTAGTAGGTAAGTACAATAGATCATGGAATTCCAAAGTGCAGTAACATGATTTGACCTTTAAGAGAAACTGTTTTTTACCTAGTTAGATAGTAGCTAGTAGATAGGTACCGTGTTTTTTAGTATGAACTGATATAACAATGTCTTTTGCTTACTCACTTACTAATAGTATGCATTTTGCAATATTTGTGTTTAAATTCCACAATGAACTAAAGAAAGTCTGACTACCGTATTCTTTCAACAATTAAAAAGCCATTTCAAAGTTGCAATTTCAGCAACATTTCAGCGGCGTTTCGAGCTAATAGCACAAATGGAGAAACAAAGAAACAGTTTTCACAATACATTATTCCGGCGGATCCGATTTAACAAACATGACGCAATGATTTATCCCGTTTAATTTTAATAATAAACGTACATTGTTCTCTTTGTTCTGTAAATAGGAACACAATTATACGCAGGGCCTGGGCGCGCGCATAAATCAAGAGGCGAAATTTAATATTTATTTAGACGGAACGTTAATTTTTTAAGTTAACAACGGTGACCGTTTCGTGATTAACTTGGCGCGTCTGTGGTTTTGATTAGTATTTGACTATTTTGCAAAGACCATTGCACTGTTTTTTAATTTGAAGATCTTTGGGAAGGCGTATCTAACCCATAGGGGTGGGTGTCACAAAAACTATGACAACGAATTTATATAATTTTTTTAACCACATTACAATTCTGAGCAAAAATAATACTCATATTACTACGCGCTCATGACGGATAGAATTATACCACGACTCAATCCACGAACGTTTTAGGCTATCGAATTAAATTGTTTATCCTGTTAGTCAATAATCTGATGTTAACTTTTGTTTGCAAAGAAAGAGTTTGGCAACACTTGTTTCAATAGCGTAAGTACCTTATTTGGATCAAACGAAAATTATTTTTATAATCATATAACTCTTATTACCTACGTAACACGAGGTCACAATAAATGCCTATCCTTAGTAGCCTTTTTTTGGCTAACACCGAAGCGTACACCATTCATTCTCTACTCGTAAAAGGAGCTATTACATATTATATTGAACCGTAATTTCGTAACACTTTAAGCGAAACAATGTTAAAGTACATTCGTAATTACATTCTAAATGTGTGCCTTCTTGTGATTCTTAAACATGTCGTGTACCATCAATCTATTTTTAGCCGAGTGAATTTAAATGCGGGTCCTCTAAACTAAAAGTAGACATTATAATTCTTTGTCGGCTTCCATCAAATGATTTTAAAGTTACCGCCACAAATCAAGCCGTTATCAAGTTTTATATATATTAATGAAAAATTATAGCTATCATACGGACTATTTTTAGTATCAAAATATTAGTACTAGGTATTTTTTATCCCTTCGAATCTGAACATCAATATTCTATAGTTACGCGAGCCGGATTCGGCCAATAGTTTGATGAGTTTAATCAAAGTTACAATTAGATTTAGAAAGAGTCAGTATACACACATTTTACTGAATATCCTAAAATAGCTTTTTAAAAAGATCGTGTATTCCACAAATCCCAAGTGTATCTAACCAACTCAATGTAATTTATAGGCATCACAAATGTTATCCATTAATGGTTTGTAACCCGGAAATGGAATAAATCATCATCAACATTTTCAACACTTAAAAATCAAAGGCAACTAATTTTCAATTACCGCAATTTAATCTGTGCCGGGTCCAGCTTGCGCGATAAATTTTTATGAACGGAGAATCTTCATAAAGCTGCCGAGCTATTCGTTTTAACTGACGAAACAAAAATAAGTCCGGAATACTTAATGTCGAGCATAGAGTGCGCCTTTGTCGTGGCTGAAAAATACGGTATAATTACTATTGGGCCTAAATGACGAAATTTCGTTCAGACTTTTACTAAGGTATGATAAGAGGTATGATGACACCTATTTTAAATATTTTCAAGACCATGGCGTTTACAAAACATAGCCCCTATAAAGTTAATACAACCAGTTTATTTCCAAAAAAACTGTAATTTTTAAACACACAAAATTTTAATAAATATTCGGTTAATTGACTCCGATTTCTGATACACGACTGTGACGTCACGTTTTTGTATTCCCATACAAAATCTATGGAGGCAGACCGTTTGGACAGATAATAAAGAGTATGTAAACGATTGGTGGTGTCATCTAGCCTATTGACTCACGATAAGGAATGCCATTGGATCACTGACAATCTATTGATTGATTATATTGAGAGACCGAAGTAAAAGCAAGCAAAGACTTGGCATACAGTGTGCTTGAAACAAAAACACGTCATCTTATGTCGTATTTTGACTAAATTAAGAGATTGAAGTTAAAGATGCTGACTTGGCATACAGTGTGCTTGCAACAAAAACATGTCATCTTATGTCTTTTTTGACTAATGATTCAATTCTCACGTTGGTATGTGTGTTCCTTTTTTAAGGCCCTTGATGAATTTGAGATATTCAACGAGGACATTGACTTTTTGTTGAAGTTATAAATTGAAAAGGGTGAAATAGAAATTGAAAATTTTACTGAGATATTCAAATATTACTAGAATTATTTTTAGAAGGCTCTAGTTGAAAAAAAAAAGAAGTAACCGTAGGAACTACATTTAGCATAACCTCAATAACCCATAAACGCTCACCCCCAGCCGTCCCTACAAGTTAACCATCAGCCCAATAAAAACGAACCGAACCATCTTCATATTCCCAATAAATAAACAGATTGTGGCGATGTCGGGCCACAAACTGTGGCTGAGACATTAAAGTGCCGTAAAGCAACCGCCCCTGAATATCTAACCCCGCTCTTATTTGCTTAATGACGTCAAGTACAGTGTTAGATTCTTGGTACTATTGAGAAGGAAGCACTAATCTTCTAACATATGCTCTATTAATATGCTAGATGACACCACCAATCGTTGACATTCTCTTAATCATATGTCAAAACGATCTGCCTCCATAGACTTTGCATGGGAATACTATAATTTGCCGTCATAATATAGTATCACAAATCGACTGAATATTTATTTAATTCTATTTAGATAATAAAAATTGGTTTCCACAGCTTTTTGAAAAAAAAATGGTTTTACTAACTTCATAGTGGTTATGTTTTTGAAACACCATGGTCTTGAAAATATTTACGATAGGTGTCATCATGCCTTATTATCTGATTTCACATTATATTAATATGCACGAGTAGGTTGCGCTTTGCAATCTGGCACTAGACTATTTATTTATGTATTTATTAAAGCTTTATTTATTTTATTTATTTATTTCAAGCTACAAACACCATTAATTAATAATTAATTTATTGCACAACAAAACAATGTAGACAGGTGGTGGCATTCTCTACCAGTCAGACCTTTGTGCTAAGGAGAAATGATTAGTGGGCGGTGCGATAAATTAAATAAAAGAGAAGAAAACAATATTATTACACATGATATTAAATATAAAATAAACAATAAATTTATATAAGATAACATATTTATTAAATACATATGCCTATTTATTGTAGATACTAATTTAGTTACGAAGTTACTTATGGCTTCATTATTAACTACAGGTAACAATATTTATCTTATGTTTAATGAATACAAATCTTCATATTATTACAGAAAATAACTTAGATTGATTGATGATGAAGTTCTGGGCTACCAAATAAGCACTCATATATTTGTGCAATCACTCCTATAAATATTTCAATTAAAACTCCTCTTAGCCATCAACTAACTTACTTTTTTGTGCCCAAAAACCGTGCCGTGCATCGCACAAATATCCGAGATTTGTTCCATATTTAAGTACCTACTTAGGTACTTTTCTACAAATTATTTTGGTAAAATTTAAGTTTAGTCAGGGATGCATTAAAGTTTAGCTTTCTCAACATATTCAATACCTGAATTTTGTTTTTATAAAGTTTATTGTAAGAAAAACGTTCATATTAAAACATTATACATAACATTAAAATGTACCTGATGTTAAAATATTTGGATCTTGTTTAGTTTTTAAGAATATTTTGCACGATGTTTCAGCATAAGTTCAGTAAATTAACACTTGAGAATTCATGAAAATGTTATAATCGAGTTAATTAAATACTTTCATTAACCTATGCAGACTCTATAAATAATTTCCGAGCGCATAATTTCAAAGTACATCATCTCTGAAACGGGACATGCAAATTGTGAGCGTGAAAAATAAAAGACGATAACGTTTTTATACACTTCCGACGGACGCGGCGGGGAGCTTGGCGTTTACACGGCACGATTTTTTATTTTATTAATTGATTAAGTTCTAATTCGCAACTTTGTCTGTATATTGTTTTAATACTTTGGTGGTCGTTAATAAACAGGTCAAAATAGTTTTCTAGGGCCTCGTTCTTCCACTTATAATTTTAGGCGACTTGCCCTGTGAATTTCTCATCTATACTAATATTATAAAGCGAAAACCTTTGTATTTTTATATGTTTGTATTGAATAGGCTCAAAAACTACTGGACCGGTTTCAAAATTTCTTTTACCATTACTTAGAGGTCTTCCGAATCCATAATATAGGCTATATTTTATCCCGGAAAATAGATAGGATTTTTCGTGGTAGTGAAAATTGTGGAGTAAGTCGACAAAAAAACTGCCGTACGTTAACGATTCCCGCGAACGCTGCCTAAATGGTTAGAGATGTATGGTTGACTTCTATAGAAAAGTTGTAGAACTCAATAACGCCTACAAAAAAGTCCGCGATAGTATAAACCAAACATTTATATTTTAGCCATTATAACCACTTTTCCATAGAATAAAAGTAATTAAAATTATTAGCCTATGTTTATTGATCATATTATCGTCAAATACTAATCCTTATCCAAGTTAACTATTTATTGAGCAAGATTGTTTCAATAGCTATAAATTACTTTTTATTTTATTTCAATCGGACAATCCATTCAAAAGATATTACGAATTTAAAATTGTAATTGGTATTAAAATGAATCCCATCAAAAACAATACTTGTCAAAAAAACCAAGTCTCGCAACTCGGTTGTTATGTGATAAAAAGTTGTGAGATCAATGTAATACCAAGTCGGTTATTAATTAATTCAGTCTCTACTTAAGTGACTTTCTGTCTTAATACGTCCAGTCTCTAAGACCACGATCGTGGTCCATAACAATTGAAAATCAATTTTATTGTGTCTGGAATCTCCGTAAGGATTAAGTTGTTACTTAATAATTAACAGCATCTTATAGTGACGTATATCAATAATAAAATTCTTGAATGTTTTATATAAATACATCGAGACTTGGCCATCGCACTAAATAATTGAATTTACATGTGTTTTCAGGCGATTGAATTTACAAGTGTTTTCAGGCGATGGCCAAGTCTCGATATATTTATATAAAACATTCAAGAATTTTAATATTGATATATGTCACTATAAGATGCTGTTAATTATTAAGTAACAACTTAATCCTTACGGAGATTCCAGACACAATAAAATTGATTTTCAATTGTTATGGACCACGATCGTGGTCTTAGAGACTGGACGTATTAAGACAGAAAGTCACTTAAGTAGAGACTGAATTAATTAATAACCGACTTGGTATTACATTGATCTCACAACTTTTTATCACATAACAACCGAGTTGCGAGACTTGGTTTTTTTGACAAGTATTGTTTTTGATGGGATCTCATTTCTTTTTGTATTTTGTGGACAGTTCTACTTTTTTATTTTCGGTACCTTCTACTTATTGTATATATGTATATCTACCAGCAACGAATTTTTTTAAAGCCCTCTCTCTCTGACTTATGAACTTTTCTTATTTTTGTAGGTAGCCTTCCGTTTTCTCTTTTCCGGTACTACTTCTTGAGCTTCAGCTACAGTTTTTCTAAGAGCCCACTCCCTGTCTCTATGCGTTTTTCTGGGAGGCTTTGATGTTACAATTTTTGACAAATCTGGACGGTATATGCTTCTTAGTCTGTTGTATTCACAAATTGAGGATTCCTGCGCTTTAATACTTCCAAAGTCGACATTAATTAGATGTAAACCGCCCAGACTTGTAACTCTCGAAAGTGCCACGTAAGCTTGACCGGATGTGAATACTGTAGAACCGATATCCATCAGTGCATTATGCAGACTTAGTCCTTGACTTTTATGTATAGTTATAGCATAGGCTATACATATGGGAAACTGTTTGCGATGAACATAAGCTCTATTAATAATTTCAAATTTAGTTTTAACCGGACAAAGTTCGTAAAGATGTTCGTTATTAAATGTAATGTATATTTTTTTAATGATTTTTGTATTATCCGGATCAACCTTTACTCTTTGCACTATACCAATAGAACCATTAACTAAACCAAGACTCACGTCAATATTTCGCCTAAGCATGACTTTTGCTCCTATTTTTATAATTATGTTTTCTTCCAGGCCTGCTGTCATAGAAGCATCATCTTCATATTTTTTTATGCTTTCACGAGCTCTTTTTGTTAGGTATTTGGGGCAATCTAAGCTATCTACAGCTGTAAGTTTTATTTCGGGATGTGGGAGAGATTTAAGCATTGCAGTATTTAATTGTTGACACATGTTTTTTGTAGGTAATAAGCAAACGGTATCATTAGGAAGTTTCGAGAGGTGTTCAATTATTTCAACCAATCTGTTTTCATTTGAATCGGATTTAAGAGTTATTAATCTAGTTGAGAGTAAGTCACGGTCTTTTTGTGTAGTCACACCTAATCTTATCCTGTTAAGCATATCAACAAAGTCAGAATCATTGAGCTGTCGCATGTTAATTGTAAGTTCATCGTATATGAACAATTCGATCCACAGATTCGGTATACTGAGAGAACCTAACAACTTGTTAGTTTCAGCAGTTGTTAGTTTTTCAAAAGAGGACTTTTCTCTTACCGGAGGAAGCTGTAAGAGATCCCCGAAAACTACAAGGTGTTTTTTTCCAAACCACCCATTTTGATCGTCGTTTGTGTCAAATATCTCAGACAAGCGTAAATGAATATAAGTTAAAGTAACGTTGGATATCATCGACACTTCGTCTATAATAAACAACACTACTTCTTTCAAATCTGACCTCAAAACTTGGAGCACTTCATCAGAAAGTGGCTTGTACTTTGGTGTTTGTTTGTGTTCCACAGGCAGCTGCAATAGTCTGTGTATAGTTAATCCATTCACATTAAATGCAGCTATACCCGTCGGAGCACTAACCGCCACTTTTTTGTTTAGATACATATTTACCCAAACTTTAAGAGTTTTTATTAAAAAGCTTTTTCCTGTGCCACCAGTTCCACTCACAAAACAACGTAGAACGTCAGCGTTAGTATCACTTGTGTCCATTTTTTTTGTGATCATATCGAAGACCCTTTTTTGATCGGCATTAAGTTTTGCGATCATACTTTGTAGATTCTCTGAAACTCATTCATCGCGTTTGCAGCTTCCACAGCTTCAAAATCTAGAGGGTTTTCAGGACCTTCGTCACCATCAACAATTTTCCTTTCTTCATTTATCTCAGCTACTTTAGATTCTATCATTTCAAATGCTTTTTGTATCTTGTATCTTGACTCTATCATTGAATTTCCATAATCGACTCCTTCTTTTAGATCTTCTTTCGCCAAATTAAAGGCCTCCGTATAAGTATCACACCCTAATTTCAGTTCATCTAAGCAACGCCATGGCTTGAATAAAATAAGTAAAGAGAAGTAATATTTCTCTGGTACTTGTTCTCCGTCGTAGAAATAGTGATTGATCAAATATGGGTAAGCTCTTTTTTTCAAAAACTTTTTACCTTCATTTATCTCATAGCACTCGACTTTAGAGGAGACTGGGCGTGTCTTAACAATATCGTAATATTGTGCGAAACTGTACAAGTTAATAGTCTCCAACTCTTTAGGTCGTTTAGGATAGTGGTCATCAATCCAAGATTCATAATAAATATCGGTGGATTCCGGTTCTAGCATCATCATATCAGATTTAGATTTAACGCGCCGGTTGCGAAAGATGTTGACATCTAGCCATCGAATTGTTGTGGTAGGATCTGTACCGTACAAAGGAATACCAAGTAGAGTATCACTGGCTTCCAAAGAGCCGCACTCTCTACTCGATAAAACTCTAAGGCCAATGTTAAAGAGGCGGCTTCTTAAAGGTTTTGTAGAGTTTATGTCTTGAAACATATCAGCAACGTGGGTTTTTTCGCTTTTGGTGGTATATATAGTGATGTAATAATTTAAAATAGCTGTTTTTTCGCCTACATATTGAATGTCTGTATTGCCATTCCATGCTAACAAAATCGCGGGATTATAATCATTAACCATGACCCATTGCTTTTTGCGTATAATATAGTAAAGTCTATTGTTAGGTGACAATGTTTTTCTTGCAGCTATTGATTCTATTATATCTCTAATAGTAAGTACTTCTGTGACCGGGCGGGGGAATCCAAAACGACAAACTTTTACGAAACCTCTTCTTGTTTTCTTTTGGCGCATGCAGTAGTTATTATGTTTGTGAGTCTGATATGACGTTACTCGTTGATAGAGTGTTGGTGAAACATTTTTATCAGGTATAGCACATGTTATGTACTTTGAAATGAATGATGCAACCTCATCGAGCGAGGATTCGTGAAGTATAGGGGCGTCTTTTACCCATAACATTAAATGAAAGTGTTGCGCTCCACGCGATTGATATTCTCGTCTCCAAAAGTAATGTATCTGGGGGCACGGCAGTGCCCCCACCAAGTCGAGCAAAAAAGCGTCACGGCCGTACCATCCTTTTCTCGAAGCAATTCAGACCATTTTCGACCCCCTGTAACTTCGTTGTGGATAAAACTAGAAGACTGAAATTTTTAGTAACCATGCAGGCATTGTAAAGACACGTATATTTCAAATTTCATTCAATTTGAACCAGTATTTTAGGAATTATAACGGGTCAAATTTCTTAATTTTGTCACTCACTGACTGACTGACTGACTGACTGACTCACCGATCATCAAAAGTCTAAGGCACTTCTAGCAGACCTAGAAGCTTCAAATTTGGAATATAAGTAGTTTTTGGTGTATGAATCAAGGAAAAACTAAAAAATCTAGAAAAGACCGCAAAGATTAAGCCCATACAGCCGATATTGGCTTTATTCGTAATGACGGCAGTTATTATTATTATTGCGTGCAAAGCCGCAGGTTTAATCTAGTCCCATATAAATATAGGCGCATGGTAGTGCCCCTGCCAAATCGAGCAAAAAATGGGTATTCCCGTCATGAAAACACGTATATTAAATTATTTATTAAAGCAAAAAAAGGAACCTACGTGCGTATTCGTACTTATTACGAGTGTGTAAAGTTGTATAATTATCCGCGCAAAAAAAGTAATTATGACATGAGTTTGACGTTGACGTGACGTTTGTATTCGTGATTTCTGTTTTGATTTTAGTTCTTAAAGAATTTATAAATTTCTTATTACCTAATCGTATTTCTGCATAAAAATCACTTTGCAATCTAACTTGTAGGTAGTCGCAATGGATTCAGTAATACTGTATGTGAATGATCAGCCTTGTCCACACTGGGTTGTTCCTATACCTGGTGATGGTTCGTGTTTATTTCATTCTTTGTCATTCTCTATGTATGGGAATATTGAGTCGTCGTATGACATTAGACTTGCTATAATCGAGTATGTGGTAGCGCATTGGGATGAGTTACAAGTGTATACTTGTGACGAGCATGGAGACACCTACATTAACGCTAATTTGTATTCAACGGCAATGGTAAAAACCAGTACTTATGGTTCCGCGTCTGAACTTATGGCGGCCGCCGCTTTGTATCCGTATGCTTTTGAGGTTTACGAAAACGGCCTTTTGAGAGCATCATTCGGTGGTGATTTTGGTAAACCGGTGAAACGTTTACAATTTTCTGGAAGTTACTTAGGCGGTCATTATGAAGCGCTCCTTCCAGACGTGCCTCCAAATGATAATAATTTAAATAACAAAAATAATAATGATGCGATCCTTCCAGACGTGCCTCCAAATGATAATAATTTAAATAATAAAAATAATAATGATGCGATCCTTCCAGAAGTGCCTTCGAAAGATGATAATTCGATTAAAAATAATAAAAACTTAACTAAGAAGGGCGGAAGACCTAAAAAGGTTAGTAAAGGAAGACCTAAAACTTCGATGCTATCCCGTTCTCAACAAATCAAAGAAGCAGCAACACGTTATCGCCACAACAATTCCGAAAAACGTAAGGAGACATTAGCGCGTTATACTTTGTCTCATCGCGAAGTTAACCGACAAGCAGTATCACGTTATACAGCTTCTCATCCCGAAGTTCACCGAGAAGCAGTATCACGTTATACTGCTTCTCATCCCGAAGTTCACCGAGAAGCAGTATCACGTTATACTGCTTCTCATCCCGAAGTTCACCGAGAAGCAGTATCACGTTATACTGCTTCTCATCCCGAAGTTCACCGAGAAGCAGTATCACGTTATACTGCTTCTCATCCCGAAGTTCACCGAGAAGCAGTATCACGTTATACTGCTTCTCATCCCGAAGTTCACCGAGAAGCAGTATCACGTTATACTGCCTCTCATCCCGAAGTTAACCAAAAAGCTGTCGCACGTTATAAAGATTTACACCCTGAGCTAAATCTTCACTCTGTCCAGAGGAAAAGATCAAACCAAAAATTACAACTTCGGTTAAAAAATTTAGGGACAATTACTCAAGCGTTAACAAATAAAATTAAGAACAGATTGGAAGCGGAAAAACTGATAAAATGGGCAATTCATAACAGGCAGCAAACATTAGCAAGCTTTAATAAAACTATTGATTCATTGAAAAATAAATTTAAGGTATCGTTAGAAAAACTAAGTTCGTGTCATCCAGATAGTTCTTTAAATGACAAACTAAAATGTTTTCTTGGAAAAACAGAGCACAGAAGTAACCAGGAGCCATATTACGCAGGAAAAACTTACAATTTACTTAAGAACAAGGACAAATCCATCGAAATTGACAATACAGGAAAAGCGGTCTTTGGAAATGTAAAGAAACATGGTTATAGTTTAGTCTGGTCTTGTAATGATCTGTGTGCACTAGATGAGAATGTGATTATACAATTAACAAACATTTTCGAAAGCTTGGTGAACAAAACCTCAGCTCAGTATTACACATTAATTGAAAAAGAACAAATATTAGATTATTTAAATTATATTAACACTCTCAAAGCGCATTTTCCTCGTCTAAGGACGATTTCAAGAGAAATATATCAAGTACAGAGTATTTATAACATTTTAAAAGATATTGATGAATCATTAGAAAAGTCTGACGTTGAAAGAATAAAAAAACACGGAAAGCAACAAAAAGTTGGTAGTATTGTCGTGGAAAGTGAAGAGTCACATGAAATTGTAGAGGATGAGGTCATAAATAAATATAAGGCTGCGTTTAAATCTCTAAAACTAAAGTGTCTTGATACACCAAAACTTGAGTGCATGTCCTGTATAAAACTTTGTTATTCAAGGGATACTTCATCTCTGAACAGGTTGAGAAAAGCTATAGACACCAGTATTTGGAAGGATCTTCTCAACTATTACAAAACCAACAATCTAGATCACAGCCCATTCATATGTCACTCATGTTTACAAAAAATTAGAGCAAATCAACTGCCAGCACCCTGTGTTCTAAACGATCTACACGTTAGTACTGTTCCACCACAGATAGCCGAGTTGAATGATTATGAAAAGATATTAATTCAGCGTGCCAAATCATTTCAGGTTGTAATGCTAATGAATCCCGTGGCAAGCAAACATTTACCTAATAGGCATATGGTGAAAAAAGTAAAAGGCAGAACTTTCCACCTTCCTTTGCCTCTTGAAGAAACTTTGAAAAAGTTGCCTAGACCAGAATACCCGATTACCAACCCTGAAATGTATATTATGGTTCGAGGCATGCCAACAAAATCAAAAATAGTGTGGGAGGATATTGTAGATGTCAATAAGGTTTACCAAGCCTTACAATACTTAAAAGGTGTGAATGCGCTTTACTCTCAAATACAACTTCCACATTCACCTCAACATTTGATTGATTATATTAAAGAAGAGGACAATATACATCATGTAGTTGATCAGTTAGAATCTCAAGTAGATAACGTTGTAGAAGCAAATGATGGATTATTAACACAAGTAACATCAGAAAAGGAGGCGGACTATGAACAATATACTATTTACCCCTTGCATGAAAGAAGAAGAAACGCTCCTATTTCGGAACTATATCAAATGCTGAAAGTTAACGCCGCTCCAATTGATTCTAGAGATAAAGATTTAGATTTAAAGTGCTTTCCCGATCTTTATATTGAAGGTAAATATGGCCAGTTTCATATTCGGCAGCAAAAGTTAACCTCTAGTGAATATATTAAAGCAAGACTTATGTCAAAACACTCTCAATTCCGCCTCAATCAACAATATTTATTTTTCCTACTTAATGATGCTAATATACGTCAAATCAGTTCAGGAATATTCTATAAAATGAATTGCGTTAATCAAAAACAAAAAATTACAGCTGAACAGTATTTTAATATGCTTAATAAAGATGAGTTAGAAGGTGACTTAACAGCTATATTTGGTAGGTTAAGAAATACGGAACAATTTTGGAAAAAACCAAGAAACGATGTCAACTGTATGACAAAACACTATGGGCCAGCAACCTGGTTTCTCACCATGAGTCCTTCAGAATGGATGTGGGATGATTTAGGTGAGTACCTTAAGGAAGTTAACGGTCCTGAGATGGCAAACAAGAGCATTAGTGAATTAGTTGCACTAGATCCTGTCTCTACTTCTCGATTTATTGATAATAAGTTTAAAGCTATGTTAGACTTCATTATGTCATCCGATGAGCCGCTTGGAAAAGTAATACATTACTTTTGGAGACGAGAATATCAATCGCGTGGAGCGCAACACTTTCATTTAATGTTATGGGTAAAAGACGCCCCTATACTTCACGAATCCTCGCTCGATGAGGTTGCATCATTCATTTCAAAGTACATAACATGTGCTATACCTGATAAAAATGTTTCACCAACACTCTATCAACGAGTAACGTCATATCAGACTCACAAACATAATAACTACTGCATGCGCCAAAAGAAAACAAGAAGAGGTTTCGTAAAAGTTTGTCGTTTTGGATTCCCCCGCCCGGTCACAGAAGTACTTACTATTAGAGATATAATAGAATCAATAGCTGCAAGAAAAACATTGTCACCTAACAATAGACTTTACTATATTATACGCAAAAAGCAATGGGTCATGGTTAATGATTATAATCCCGCGATTTTGTTAGCATGGAATGGCAATACAGACATTCAATATGTAGGCGAAAAAACAGCTATTTTAAATTATTACATCACTAAATATACCACCAAAAGCGAAAAAACCCACGTTGCTGATATGTTTCAAGACATAAACTCTACAAAACCTTTAAGAAGCCGCCTCTTTAACATTGGCCTTAGAGTTTTATCGAGTAGAGAGTGCGGCTCTTTGGAAGCCAGTGATACTCTACTTGGTATTCCTTTGTACGGTACAGATCCTACCACAACAATTCGATGGCTAGATGTCAACATCTTTCGCAACCGGCGCGTTAAATCTAAATCTGATATGATGATGCTAGAACCGGAATCCACCGATATTTATTATGAATCTTGGATTGATGACCACTATCCTAAACGACCTAAAGAGTTGGAGACTATTAACTTGTACAGTTTCGCACAATATTACGATATTGTTAAGACACGCCCAGTCTCCTCTAAAGTCGAGTGCTATGAGATAAATGAAGGTAAAAAGTTTTTGAAAAAAAGAGCTTACCCATATTTGATCAATCACTATTTCTACGACGGAGAACAAGTACCAGAGAAATATTACTTCTCTTTACTTATTTTATTCAAGCCATGGCGTTGCTTAGATGAACTGAAATTAGGGTGTGATACTTATACGGAGGCCTTTAATTTGGCGAAAGAAGATCTAAAAGAAGGAGTCGATTATGGAAATTCAATGATAGAGTCAAGATACAAGATACAAAAAGCATTTGAAATGATAGAATCTAAAGTAGCTGAGATAAATGAAGAAAGGAAAATTGTTGATGGTGACGAAGGTCCTGAAAACCCTCTAGATTTTGAAGCTGTGGAAGCTGCAAACGCGATGAATGAGTTTCAGAGAATCTACAAAGTATGATCGCAAAACTTAATGCCGATCAAAAAAGGGTCTTCGATATGATCACAAAAAAAATGGACACAAGTGATACTAACGCTGACGTTCTACGTTGTTTTGTGAGTGGAACTGGTGGCACAGGAAAAAGCTTTTTAATAAAAACTCTTAAAGTTTGGGTAAATATGTATCTAAACAAAAAAGTGGCGGTTAGTGCTCCGACGGGTATAGCTGCATTTAATGTGAATGGATTAACTATACACAGACTATTGCAGCTGCCTGTGGAACACAAACAAACACCAAAGTACAAGCCACTTTCTGATGAAGTGCTCCAAGTTTTGAGGTCAGATTTGAAAGAAGTAGTGTTGTTTATTATAGACGAAGTGTCGATGATATCCAACGTTACTTTAACTTATATTCATTTACGCTTGTCTGAGATATTTGACACAAACGACGATCAAAATGGGTGGTTTGGAAAAAAACACCTTGTAGTTTTCGGGGATCTCTTACAGCTTCCTCCGGTAAGAGAAAAGTCCTCTTTTGAAAAACTAACAACTGCTGAAACTAACAAGTTGTTAGGTTCTCTCAGTATACCGAATCTGTGGATCGAATTGTTCATATACGATGAACTTACAATTAACATGCGACAGCTCAATGATTCTGACTTTGTTGATATGCTTAACAGGATAAGATTAGGTGTGACTACACAAAAAGACCGTGACTTACTCTCAACTAGATTAATAACTCTTAAATCCGATTCAAATGAAAACAGATTGGTTGAAATAATTGAACACCTCTCGAAACTTCCTAATGATACCGTTTGCTTATTACCTACAAAAAACATGTGTCAACAATTAAATACTGCAATGCTTAAATCTCTCCCACATCCCGAAATAAAACTTACAGCTGTAGATAGCTTAGATTGCCCCAAATACCTAACAAAAAGAGCTCGTGAAAGCATAAAAAAATATGAAGATGATGCTTCTATGACAGCAGGCCTGGAAGAAAACATAATTATAAAAATAGGAGCAAAAGTCATGCTTAGGCGAAATATTGACGTGAGTCTTGGTTTAGTTAATGGTTCTATTGGTATAGTGCAAAGAGTAAAGGTTGATCCGGATAATACAAAAATCATTAAAAAAATATACATTACATTTAATAACGAACATCTTTACGAACTTTGTCCGGTTAAAACTAAATTTGAAATTATTAATAGAGCTTATGTTCATCGCAAACAGTTTCCCATATGTATAGCCTATGCTATAACTATACATAAAAGTCAAGGACTAAGTCTGCATAATGCACTGATGGATATCGGTTCTACAGTATTCACATCCGGTCAAGCTTACGTGGCACTTTCGAGAGTTACAAGTCTGGGCGGTTTACATCTAATTAATGTCGACTTTGGAAGTATTAAAGCGCAGGAATCCTCAATTTGTGAATACAACAGACTAAGAAGCATATACCGTCCAGATTTGTCAAAAATTGTAACATCAAAGCCTCCCAGAAAAACGCATAGAGACAGGGAGTGGGCTCTTAGAAAAACTGTAGCTGAAGCTCAAGAAGTAGTACCGGAAAAGAGAAAACGGAAGGCTACCTACAAAAATAAGAAAAGTTCATAAGTCAGAGAGAGAGGGCTTTAAAAAAATTCGTTGCTGGTAGATATACATATATACAATAAGTAGAAGGTACCGAAAATAAAAAAGTAGAACTGTCCACAAAATACAAAAAGAAATGAGATCCCATCAAAAACAATACTTGTCAAAAAAACCAAGTCTCGCAACTCGGTTGTTATGTGATAAAAAGTTGTGAGATCAATGTAATACCAAGTCGGTTATTAATTAATTCAGTCTCTACTTAAGTGACTTTCTGTCTTAATACGTCCAGTCTCTAAGACCACGATCGTGGTCCATAACAATTGAAAATCAATTTTATTGTGTCTGGAATCTCCGTAAGGATTAAGTTGTTACTTAATAATTAACAGCATCTTATAGTGACATATATCAATATTAAAATTCTTGAATGTTTTATATAAATATATCGAGACTTGGCCATCGCCTGAAAACACTTGTAAATTCAATCGCCTGAAAACACATGTAAATTCAATTATTTAGTGCGATGGCCAAGTCTCGATGTATTTATATAAAACATTCAAGAATTTTATTATTGATATACGTCACTATAAGATGCTGTTAATTATTAAGTAACAACTTAATCCTTACGGAGATTCCAGACACAATAAAATTGATTTTCAATTGTTATGGACCACGATCGTGGTCTTAGAGACTGGACGTATTAAGACAGAAAGTCACTTAAGTAGAGACTGAATTAATTAATAACCGACTTGGTATTACATTGATCTCACAACTTTTTATCACATAACAACCGAGTTGCGAGACTTGGTTTTTTTGACAAGTATTGTTTTTGATGGGTTACTTTTCCAAGCGGCTCATCGGATGACATAATGAAGTCTAACATAGCTTTAAACTTATTATCAATAAATCGAGAAGTAGAGACAGGATCTAGTGCAACTAATTCACTAATGCTCTTGTTTGCCATCTCAGGACCGTTAACTTCCTTAAGGTACTCACCTAAATCATCCCACATCCATTCTGAAGGACTCATGGTGAGAAACCAGGTTGCTGGCCCATAGTGTTTTGTCATACAGTTGACATCGTTTCTTGGTTTTTTCCAAAATTGTTCCGTATTTCTTAACCTACCAAATATAGCTGTTAAGTCACCTTCTAACTCATCTTTATTAAGCATATTAAAATACTGTTCAGCTGTAATTTTTTGTTTTTGATTAACGCAATTCATTTTATAGAATATTCCTGAACTGATTTGACGTATATTAGCATCATTAAGTAGGAAAAATAAATATTGTTGATTGAGGCGGAATTGAGAGTGTTTTGACATAAGTCTTGCTTTAATATATTCACTAGAGGTTAACTTTTGCTGCCGAATATGAAACTGGCCATATTTACCTTCAATATAAAGATCGGGAAAGCACTTTAAATCTAAATCTTTATCTCTAGAATCAATTGGAGCGGCGTTAACTTTCAGCATTTGATATAGTTCCGAAATAGGAGCGTTTCTTCTTCTTTCATGCAAGGGGTAAATAGTATATTGTTCATAGTCCGCCTCCTTTTCTGATGTTACTTGTGTTAATAATCCATCATTTGCTTCTACAACGTTATCTACTTGAGATTCTAACTGATCAACTACATGATGTATATTGTCCTCTTCTTTAATATAATCAATCAAATGTTGAGGTGAATGTGGAAGTTGTATTTGAGAGTAAAGCGCATTCACACCTTTTAAGTATTGTAAGGCTTGGTAAACCTTATTGACATCTACAATATCCTCCCACACTATTTTTGATTTTGTTGGCATGCCTCGAACCATAATATACATTTCAGGGTTGGTAATCGGGTATTCTGGTCTAGGCAACTTTTTCAAAGTTTCTTCAAGAGGCAAAGGAAGGTGGAAAGTTCTGCCTTTTACTTTTTTCACCATATGCCTATTAGGTAAATGTTTGCTTGCCACGGGATTCATTAGCATTACAACCTGAAATGATTTGGCACGCTGAATTAATATCTTTTCATAATCATTCAACTCGGCTATCTGTGGTGGAACAGTACTAACGTGTAGATCGTTTAGAACACAGGGTGCTGGCAGTTGATTTGCTCTAATTTTTTGTAAACATGAGTGACATATGAATGGGCTGTGATCTAGATTGTTGGTTTTGTAATAGTTGAGAAGATCCTTCCAAATACTGGTGTCTATAGCTTTTCTCAACCTGTTCAGAGATGAAGTATCCCTTGAATAACAAAGTTTTATACAGGACATGCACTCAAGTTTTGGTGTATCAAGACACTTTAGTTTTAGAGATTTAAACGCAGCCTTATATTTATTTATGACCTCATCCTCTACAATTTCATGTGACTCTTCACTTTCCACGACAATACTACCAACTTTTTGTTGCTTTCCGTGTTTTTTTATTCTTTCAACGTCAGACTTTTCTAATGATTCATCAATATCTTTTAAAATGTTATAAATACTCTGTACTTGATATATTTCTCTTGAAATCGTCCTTAGACGAGGAAAATGCGCTTTGAGAGTGTTAATATAATTTAAATAATCTAATATTTGTTCTTTTTCAATTAATGTGTAATACTGAGCTGAGGTTTTGTTCACCAAGCTTTCGAAAATGTTTGTTAATTGTATAATCACATTCTCATCTAGTGCACACAGATCATTACAAGACCAGACTAAACTATAACCATGTTTCTTTACATTTCCAAAGACCGCTTTTCCTGTATTGTCAATTTCGATGGATTTGTCCTTGTTCTTAAGTAAATTGTAAGTTTTTCCTGCGTAATATGGCTCCTGGTTACTTCTGTGCTCTGTTTTTCCAAGAAAACATTTTAGTTTGTCATTTAAAGAACTATCTGGATGACACGAACTTAGTTTTTCTAACGATACCTTAAATTTATTTTTCAATGAATCAATAGTTTTATTAAAGCTTGCTAATGTTTGCTGCCTGTTATGAATTGCCCATTTTATCAGTTTTTCCGCTTCCAATCTGTTCTTAATTTTATTTGTTAACGCTTGAGTAATTGTCCCTAAATTTTTTAACCGAAGTTGTAATTTTTGGTTTGATCTTTTCCTCTGGACAGAGTGAAGATTTAGCTCAGGGTGTAAATCTTTATAACGTGCGACAGCTTTTTGGTTAACTTCGGGATGAGAGGCAGTATAACGTGATACTGCTTCTCGGTGAACTTCGGGATGAGAAGCAGTATAACGTGATACTGCTTCTCGGTGAACTTCGGGATGAGAAGCAGTATAACGTGATACTGCTTCTCGGTGAACTTCGGGATGAGAAGCAGTATAACGTGATACTGCTTCTCGGTGAACTTCGGGATGAGAAGCAGTATAACGTGATACTGCTTCTCGGTGAACTTCGGGATGAGAAGCAGTATAACGTGATACTGCTTCTCGGTGAACTTCGGGATGAGAAGCTGTATAACGTGATACTGCTTGTCGGTTAACTTCGCGATGAGACAAAGTATAACGCGCTAATGTCTCCTTACGTTTTTCGGAATTGTTGTGGCGATAACGTGTTGCTGCTTCTTTGATTTGTTGAGAACGGGATAGCATCGAAGTTTTAGGTCTTCCTTTACTAACCTTTTTAGGTCTTCCGCCCTTCTTAGTTAAGTTTTTATTATTTTTAATCGAATTATCATCTTTCGAAGGCACTTCTGGAAGGATCGCATCATTATTATTTTTATTATTTAAATTATTATCATTTGGAGGCACGTCTGGAAGGATCGCATCATTATTATTTTTGTTATTTAAATTATTATCATTTGGAGGCACGTCTGGAAGGAGCGCTTCATAATGACCGCCTAAGTAACTTCCAGAAAATTGTAAACGTTTCACCGGTTTACCAAAATCACCACCGAATGATGCTCTCAAAAGGCCGTTTTCGTAAACCTCAAAAGCATACGGATACAAAGCGGCGGCCGCCATAAGTTCAGACGCGGAACCATAAGTACTGGTTTTTACCATTGCCGTTGAATACAAATTAGCGTTAATGTAGGTGTCTCCATGCTCGTCACAAGTATACACTTGTAACTCATCCCAATGCGCTACCACATACTCGATTATAGCAAGTCTAATGTCATACGACGACTCAATATTCCCATACATAGAGAATGACAAAGAATGAAATAAACACGAACCATCACCAGGTATAGGAACAACCCAGTGTGGACAAGGCTGATCATTCACATACAGTATTACTGAATCCATTGCGACTACCTACAAGTTAGATTGCAAAGTGATTTTTATGCAGAAATACGATTAGGTAATAAGAAATTTATAAATTCTTTAAGAACTAAAATCAAAACAGAAATCACGAATACAAACGTCACGTCAACGTCAAACTCATGTCATAATTACTTTTTTTGCGCGGATAATTATACAACTTTACACACTCGTAATAAGTACGAATACGCACGTAGGTTCCTTTTTTTGCTTTAATAAATAATTTAATATACGTGTTTTCATGACGGGAATACCCATTTTTTGCTCGATTTGGCAGGGGCACTACCATGCGCCTATATTTATATGGGACTAGATTAAACCTGCGGCTTTGCACGCAATAATAATAATAACTGCCGTCATTACGAATAAAGCCAATATCGGCTGTATGGGCTTAATCTTTGCGGTCTTTTCTAGATTTTTTAGTTTTTCCTTGATTCATACACCAAAAACTACTTATATTCCAAATTTGAAGCTTCTAGGTCTGCTAGAAGTGCCTTAGACTTTTGATGATCGGTGAGTCAGTCAGTCAGTCAGTCAGTCAGTGAGTGACAAAATTAAGAAATTTGACCCGTTATAATTCCTAAAATACTGGTTCAAATTGAATGAAATTTGAAATATACGTGTCTTTACAATGCCTGCATGGTTACTAAAAATTTCAGTCTTCTAGTTTTATCCACAACGAAGTTACAGGGGGTCGAAAATGGTCTGAATTGCTTCGAGAAACGGATGGTACGGCCGTGACGCTTTTTTGCTCGACTTGGTGGGGGCACTGCCGTGCCCCCAGATGATGGCCGCCGGCCGATATGTGTCGCACGACTCGCACGGCGAAACCGCCCGAGCTGGTCCTCAACGGCCAAAAGATTAACTGGCAGCGAAGTATAAAGTACCTAGGCTGCCACTTGGACCAGCGCTTCACCCTCAAAGACCAGGTCAAGCACCTGGTCAACTCCAGCCGCGGGGCGCGCGCAAAACTGCGCCCCGTCCTCCAGCCCCGTCCTCCAGTCCCGCCTGCCCACAAGAACAAAGGTGGGCATCTTCAGAACGTACGTGCACTCCAGGCTAATATACGCGGCCCCAGTCTGATACGCCATGATAAGCGCAGCCCACCGTACGCAGCTCCAATCCCAGCAGAACAAAGCGCTCCGAATAATAACGGGGGCCGGGCGCTATGTCAAGAACGCTGTTATCCACAGGGACCTCAAGATGGAGGCCCTGGAGGAATTCGTGGTCCGCACATCCCAACGGATGTATAAAGCAGCGTACCACTACACAATATAGCCCCATGGTTACACAGGCGAGCAAGAGGCCAACCCCACGACAGGTCTACTCCCTAGATCCGCCCTCCCACCTACCCACTCCCCACTCCCAACCCCACTCAACTAACTCTCTTCCCATCCCTAGCCAGAGTCAGCCGCAGCCAGCTTGCCCTGCTCATCGGGTCTCTCCGAACGGGGTCTCACCTGATGGGCAGCCCGCAGCGACTGTGCAGCCGGCTCTGGCAGAAGACGAATATAGAGACGTGTCGTCGCAAGACGGCCGCTTAGGCGGCATCTAATACCGTGGGCCAGTAGTTCCATGAGAAGAAGCCCGGGGAAGGAGCTGAGTGCTCGAACCCAAACCGCCCAGCAGGGCGAAGAAACCCGTGAATGGACGGCGAAACCGCAGGGGAGGGGGATGCACATCTATGAAGCAGGTTGCCGCGCGGCTCACTCGCGCAGTCGGCTCTCTATGCAGCGGACGCGGCCAAATCGAGTAAATTTACTTAAGTAATGCACTTATTAAAATTTATTTCGGAACTATTATCAAAAGTTATTTTCAAAAATACTTATAAATAATTTCATTCAATATTTCTTAAATATATTTGTTTTATAGTCGTCTCAAATATTAAAGTAAAAAATAATTTGAATTATTTTCGAAAAACTGATATTTATTTTCGTCTGACGATAGGTAGGGTTTTTTTAAACATAAACCCAAGATAAACAATATGCCTAAAAAGAAACGGTCGCAGCTATCTGAAAGGAGTTCCCAAGCGAGATTAGCAAAAATACGTCGCAATGGGGAATCTTCTTCAGAAAATTCTGAACGTCTCGCAAGTCAAAGAGAATACGTTTCACAGTCGCGGGCAAGAGAATCTAGCGGTGAACGTTCGCAGCGCCTTGCTGAAAATAGTGATAGACTGTCACGAGCACGCACTAGAGAAACCAGCGATGAACGTTCTCGTCGCCTTGCGGAGCAGAATGTAAGATCGTCGCAGGTACACCAACGACAATTTAGCGCCGAACGTTCACAGCTCCTTGCTCGAAATAGAGTTAGAACCTCGCGAACGTGTGCTCGAGAATCTTTTTTTTTTCAGAGAGCTTAAAAAATAAATGTCCACCCGTGCGAAGACGGGCGGGTTGCTAGTTATTCCATATTTAAAACATCAGACTTGAAAAAGCAACATTTAAAAGGTAGGTACTAATTGTTATCATAGATTTTATCAACTTTCGAATCGCTTTCCGCCGTAGAATTTGTATGGAAATAACACACTTTGACGTCATCACAAACATCAACATCAAAAAAAAATATTTTTATTTTATTTTTATTTATAATTCAGGAAAAGTATACATAAGAATTTTGAAGTTATCGATAGTACATTGACAGGTAGTCAAATGCTTCTTAGTCTAGGGGCTCGGGCTCGGCTTTATCTCATCAATACGTATCGTTACGTGTAAATTGCAACAATAAAAAACCACGCAGTCTCAACGTGGAAACCCCATCAAAAAATTTAACATTTCAACGCGGCCAGAAGAAGCGACGAAAGGATAGCGAGCCGACGATGGTAATCAAACACAACTCGCTAAATGCAACGCGAACGTGACTTGGTGCTGAAACGGAGTACGGTTTGTGATGAGCCTTTTATTGCTGGCATATGCAAAACTGAAGTTATAGTCTTAGCATCTAGGTATTATAGCACTATCAGTTTTACTTTTTGTCTAAAAATATCAAGATCTGTCAAAATAACTAATATATAAAAATCTCATCAATTAAAATACACTCCTTCAAAAAGAAATCGAACCTACAATCTTTCGTGCCGAAACTTTACCAATAATCAAGCTTTAGTTACTGAAATATACCATTATTACTCGTAACTTAGTTACTTCTTGTTAATTTTTAACACATTAGAATGCGCCTATACCAACCACAATAAATATTCGTTACGCTCTCAAAAATATTCAACCAATCATAATGTCTTAAATAATTGGTAACCTAATCAAAGTAGACTTAATGCCAATCGACCATCTAATTTGCCTTGCATAATTCTCAATCACAAGCCTTACAAATTACAGTTTGATGCTGTCCTAATGAGAAAAATAGTCGAACGGTTCTAACTTTTAAAAAATGGACGGCCCCTAAGCCGAGAAGACGTATGGCCCAGAACGTGTCTCTGAAGGTAATTAGAGATACTAATTTACATTTGTATTCAAAATTCGAGCTCCTCTCGCCATTTCTCGCGTCTGTTTATTCTCGACTTTTTTTGTCACTGTAAAACGTACCGCATTGCTGTGTTTTCGCGTAAAAAATTACACGGCTCTCCCCTAACAAATGTTTCGGGGACATTGTTTGGTAAACAACTTACGGTAATAAATAGATTTTTTTAATCCGCCAACACGCTTGGTGTCGGATTGGAAGTGTGGAGACGGGTTGTGTGGTTTCTGGCGAGATAAAATTTGGGAAATTCAATTGTAGGTTACTTTTAATATGACTTGCAGCCATTGTAGTCGTAAGTAGTTATTGCTCATTAGTACTCAAGAGCTTAACTGTTTATCAATGTATGTTTGTATATATCTGTTTATCTATGTCTCCCATGGCTGTAGTGTATAATGCACGGTGTGAAAATCCTACGATATAAAACTTGACATAATATTTCTTGTAGTAACTACGAGGATGGTTCTTATGGAGATTAAATATATAAAAAATTGCTTGAAATTATATATTCCAGTACAAATGATCCGTAATAATCATAAACTAAAAAAATCCGTAATAATACTGAAATGTTATTTTAAACTTTCAAACTTATATAAACTCTATCAAACTGCGATCGGCCAGGAAATCGTCTGCCTGGAGTCGCTAACTTAAATAAAAAGTATTACTATTAAGGTAGGATAATGGTCCTATTTAGACTATAAATACTAAATTGCTACATTAAAACCGCAATGAATCCCCAGCATCATGTTACTCCGTTTAAAATTTCACTCGCATCATAGAAAGGTCGTGGAAAAACACTGCACTGCAACTGGGCGACACTGCTGACGAATTTTAATTCGCACACTTAACCATTCCGCGTGTTCACTTATTTTCGTCTTCATTCACTTCGTGACCAGAGTATGTGGGTTTGTGCCTCATTAGGAATGAGAACTCATAATTGTGGAAATATTTTCCAGTTTGGCAAATTTCTCAGGGTGTTTTTAACACACGATTATTGAATGTTTGTTATCTAAGTGAAATTAACTACTTATACAGGAAGAGGGTAGCAAGTTGCAAGTTGTGTGTTGATTAAGTGAGTAAAGTTAAAAAAAGAAAAGTGGTTATGATAATATTTATTTAGATTACGGTAAAGCTGTCGAGACCGCAAAATCCTAAGTTTTAGGTGTTATAGAAAAAGGGGTAATTTCTTTAGCTCAAGGAAATAGAATCGACGCTCAAAGACGAAACACTGACTGACTGAGTAGTTGCAAATTGCTTTTGGAAACGTTTTAAATTTGCTCCGCTAAAAATAAACACATAAATCACACTTTACCTACGGGCCATCTTCATTACATAATATAAAGCAAAGTCGCTTCCCGCGTCGGTCCCAATATGTCTATAATCTTCGCAAAATACATACATTTATGTATGTATGCTTAGATCTTTGGAACTACTCAACGGTTTTTTTAAATAGATAAAGCGATTTAAGAAGAAGGTTCATACGTAATACAACGTCTACCGGGTTCGCTAGTTTTAAATAAGTATTATGAAAAAACTTACCTTCTATCTCGCCTCAAACCACCATGAGTAACTGCTATGGCACCGCCATGATGGTAATGTTTTAACTTTGTAACTAATCCAGATTAGTTCACATTCAACACAACACAACACATAACACTCAATAAGGTGCACGTACAGCTAATCAAAAAGCCAACATCAAATTTGGCTGTGATGTACACCCAATCACTATTTGTTGTGACTTGGACAATAATTTAACTTAACCGTCATAAACAATACAAAATTATTTAGGGCTGATTTCACCACTGAAATTAAACGCGTTCAATGCGAATTAAACTCAGTTTTAGCGCTAAACGGCGTTCCGCTGCGACAATTGGATTTCACTGGCATAAACTAAACGGCGTTCAAGCTAAACTTGGTTCAGTTTCTAAACGGCCGATTTTCGGCGTTTAACTGATCTAAACGCGTTTAGAGCGCCTGTCATCGGCATTGTAGTTACCTGTTCCCAAAAAATGCTGGTTTCTTTGCGTTTGGCATTGTTTTGCCCTCTTTTTTAAATTCTCCCAGCAGTTTTTCAAAACAGTCCAGTCTCTAGGGTGAATACTCGATGTGGCGTTAAATTCGATGGCAATTTTTTGCCATTCTTCATTTTTCGCTTTTATATTAACGCTGTCAGTCTTCTTCGACTCGACAACGTCAAAATGTCTCTCCACCAGCTCAATGAGAGTAAATTTCTCACTGGTCGCAAAGGTCGGGTCCCTCTTCCTTTTCGACATCTCGAAAAAGATTAGAAGGTCGCAACGGTAATGCAAGCACTTGACACAAACAAAAGGGCTATCACAGCACAAATGTTATAATTGTTCAAGTAATGTTATCACTGTATTTGTGGATTATAGAGGCGGAAATTAATCGACGCAAACACTTTTCATCAACACAAACAAAGCAATGGCGGGCGGGCGCAGGCGCCAAAGATTAGAGAGAGTATCACAGATTATTAGGAGTATGTCCAAATAGCGCATAGATAAGGTAAATTACTACATGGCGGACAGACATTTCGTTCAAATGATGACATATCATTCATTCGTTCACTCTATGTGAAAGCTAGTTATTTCTGAGAGTTGGTAACAATGAGTCTAAACTAAGATTACGAAAACGAGATTAAAACAAGGCCGGTGAAATCGATGCGACGTAAACTGCGTTTTATACAAACTTCTAATCTCGATTAATCTTAAACGCGTTTTCTTAAACTCGTTTTAAATTGCAAGCGGTGAATTTGGCCCTTAGTTGAATGTACCATGCTTTGCAAAACATGAGTCTTATATCATCAAATTGTTTTTTTAATTGTCTGTTTTCAGATATAAAATGCGACAAATGTACTCATATCTTTTTCACAGTGCGGAGTACATACACCAGGTAGCCACAAGACCATAACTCTAAATATGACCGCAAATTGGTAACCGAGTATCGAACTAAAACATTAGCCACGGACGGCGTTAATGAAAACATGTTGTTTTTAAAGCAGCTTATTAAACACGACGTGAATAACGATCGCACGCATTACACACAATAATAAACGTTCGAAAATAATACGGAACCGGCCATTAATGAAAGCACGTAAAATCCATTTGGCGCTTTCATTTCAATTTTATTTAATTAAGGCTTATGCGGTGTGTTGGCGCGGATTAACGAATCCGCTTTGTTTATTTACTAGTGGTCGTACAAGTTAAATTATATTTAAATTAAATTAAATTATAGCAAAATTTTGAAAGTAACTTACCCATTTGCGTATCAAGACCAAGTTTTGCCAGCTTTGCGAATGGTACAGTAAGTACCTATACGATTCTTGTACCTATATAGATATCCTTGTATGTTGAGGCTTTGCATGGATATTCAACTCTGTATAATACAATAAATTCTGGTGTTTCCGTTGTTTTTCCGGTCAGTGGCAGATCTGCTATTCATGAAATTCTTATATTTTCTTCGAATAACAACGCTGCTATTGAACGAAACGCAACATCAGAATAGAACCCTGTATTCTAAGTTCTAGTTGTTCTGTCTCAGATCTAGTAGAAAACATCAATAAAAACAGGTAAGTATTACATAATTTTATTAACGAGTAAATATGATTCCTATTCGAAGTTTAACAGAGTAAGCAAACATATTTATTCTGAGGAACTGTACTATCTCGTCAATAAGGTTAAATCAACATTTGACATAACAACATATTTTGTTTGACTACAGTCAGAAGTGAACTTTGCTTTACATAAATCAAGGACTACTCCTTGTTTACGGGTGGGGTGGGAAACAAGGCCTATTTAAACACTGTTCGATCTCTCTTTTTAATTTCTCAAAGTCTGTTAAGATGCAAGTGTAACATATTATACGCCAATTGAGTTTCATCGCCAACTCCGAGTCCAAACTGCTAGAATAAAAATTCCAGCTATTTTTAGTGGCTGATCCTGACTATCAAATCCAGTGTCTTTCCATATCTTGAAAAAGACAGATTTTAATTTTAGAACATGGCATGACCAACTACGATGTGCCTATCAAGAATTCATATTTCCAAAACATGTAGAAACGGATCCTAATCTGCTATCTTTGGACTATCACGCTAAGCGTTGCGTCAGCGGCGCCGGCGCAATATCAGGACCGTTTAATTACAAGTCCGCCTGCGTCGGCCAGACGTGACCGATCAAGTGCCAATACTATCAGATATCTAAATCTGTGCGAACTGCCTACCGCAGAGTTTCGCGGGTCTG
Source organism: Pyrausta despicata (assembly GCA_963921415.1). Taxonomy (NCBI): domain Eukaryota; kingdom Metazoa; phylum Arthropoda; class Insecta; order Lepidoptera; family Crambidae; genus Pyrausta; species Pyrausta despicata. The sequence continues at coordinate 11,100,566 of OY992852.1, read as the reverse complement.
CAAAAAGTGACACCACAAATCAACCGTTTGATGGATTTTGTGTAGGTACCGTGAATTTGAAATCGGAATACTTATTTGACAACCATTTTGGTGTAATGGTCAAGAAGTTGAAGACTATTAACTAAGAGGATGCGGGTTCGATCCCCGCACTGTACAAACATTTGTGTGCGTGAACATGTCTGTTTGTACTGGTCTGGGTGTTATATATATTAATTAAAGTTTATTTGCAATACAAGTGTTGCTTCTAATATCTGCAACATATGTGCTTAAGCTACTTACCACGGAGTCAGATCAATGTATGTGATGTTGTTGTATATTTTTTTATAAGCTCAACATACTAAAAATGCTAAGTTATTTGCTGCCAATGGTATCAATTCCAATTTCATGTAGCATTTAATCGCAACTCCACCAAACTTCGGTGGTTGTTTAGAACAATCTGATGGAGACTGACTTCAGTCCCTGTAAAGATCTTTATTATTTTTCCTAATGATAGGAGTTGACTACGAGTATATTTGCATTACCTAATGGCATTGTATTACTTTTGTTTCTTTTACTAAGTCAAATACTAGTTCTTCAAATATCTTAGTTAACTCACACCATATTATACAAACTTCATTTTAAGTATTTAAAAAAATTTCAAGTATTTAAAGAAGAGTACCTAACATTTTCATTAATTGATGATCATCAACACAGCCTATTGGTAGAAAGCTTTAGATAAAGGGAAAACTACAAGCAAAAGCAAGACTTAAGTCTCGAAATGTTCTATTGAAGAGCGCTTAGTTTTCCTATTCAGATGAATGACCTACCAGCCCAATTTGGAGTCTATGTGGAAGTAGAGTCATGTTTCCATGGCTATTGGCGGTAAACTGCACGTCCATCAAGATAAAGACCAACAGATTTCTTAGTACGTGCTTCCAATAACTGGCCGGCATGACACATTCATTGTTTGTATTCATGGGCGATTATCGTTGATGTTGTATACTTTGTCGATATTTTATCGATCACATGGACGTCAGTTTTCAAGGTGGAAGTTAACGCTATAAGGTAGTAAAAAAAATACTTCTGTAACCATTTTATTTGTTTAGTTTTTTTTGCGTTCACAACGCTATTTTTAATTTCGAAAAGACAACACTTAAAAAATCTTTTCGGCTTCGGTCATCGGGGAGGAATCGAACCCCCGATTCTGTAACCATTGTTACAAAATGTGACCGAGTCTATCCAGTTAGTTGATTAAGACACTTATGTTGGTTGCAATTTCCCTTTCGACTATTTTAAATAATAGTATAGGTATATAATTAGTTTGGGTGCTTAGTTTTAAAATTTAATTTCAGTAAAAGTTTATTTTAAGTGCAAATAAAGTATGAACAAGAATTACACGATCATAATTTAGCAAAAGTATTCTCATGATTGCATCCCTTAAGCTTTTATGGATTGAAAAACAATTAAAACAAGGTAAGTAGAAAAGGCAAGAAGCATCCTTACCAAAAACTAAGAATAAATACTTAGAATCATAAATATCGATATCGACACTTACTATGCTACACATCTCTACGGACAATTGCAAACAAAAAGCTACTTCACATGCAACAAACGGCGGCTGGAAGAGCGATGATTGACAGTACATTAGTCGGCTCGGGACCTCGAGCATGCTTGTAGGGAATAATGATCACAACACTATCAGTGAGTTATGGACAATATGGTAAGATCTGGTGGCAGTGCCTCAGTGCCTTGTTCATATTTTTGTGTAATTGTTTTAAGAAAACTGACAATATTGAGAGATTTTACAATTATAGGTGTTATTTACGGGTCAAACTTTATCGCTTCTCTATTTTTACATCTGAGTCTGCTCGGGCGATACTACTATAATTATCTCACATGTATGATAGTGACATACGAGTACCTACACTCTCAATTGTCGTGATTGACAGACCATGATTTATTGCTAAAAGCAAAGCTATTAGGATTTTTTTACGTGATGCATATTTTTATCTTGCTGTAGGGTGTTTTGTGATATCAATACGAGTAAATAAATTATATCCACTGTTGGTCATAATAATTATTCAAGCATTTAAATTAAAACCATGTACGAAGGGTATCCACAACCAGGCATTGATTAAGTGCCATGCTTTTTAAATTCACCTTGCATTTTTATTGCACAAAAAGTAGGCTTTTGTGAATGATAAAAATGCTTCGAAAACATGCAGAATTTCTTTACCTTATGATAGCGGGTGGCGGGGTCTGACAATATCTGTGAATAATAAGAGTGTGCACTTTTGCAACAGTGGTTTACGTTTTCAAAAGCGCATTGTTTTCGATAATATCTCTTCTCCTGTGGCAATAGGTTTCAAAATCGTGGTGTGAGTTTCTGTTATGAAGTACGAATATGTTGGTAAGTTTCTATAGTGTAATTTATCGTCGTCTTTGCAAGATAATTGCGTAAATCATACATTTATTTATGACAGTTCCCCGCGCCTGTTGTCTCCCCGCGGTCCGAACTGTGGTCCGTCCGACGTTTCGAATAACGTAAACAATTGAAGCAAAGTGTTTGCCGATCTTTTGTTTGTATACCTTTATGATAATTTGGATACGCATTATTCACATTTTTGCAATGATTGCTGTTAGCTGTACCTGTTTGTCCTTCTGAGTAAATTGCGGTCGTGAAATGAGTGCAATAAACCACATTGTGCAAAGCATTCTTCCTTTATTCTTAACTCAACGTAATGCTTTATTTATCTGGACCCATAGGGGCTAAAACGGATCGCTTACCTTCATTCCAAAACATGTTATTCTATGAGATCTGACTTCCACTGACTGACACTGACTTCCTTTGGTTTTGGGATATCAGCCCTAAAATTGGCACATCTGGCCCTTCAATAATATGATACCTAAATCATACGATAGTTATCAAAGATCGATCTATCCACTTGATAAACGGTTTGACATTTGTTGCTGAACATTAATCCTGAAACACATACTGCATTGATAGTGACATAATTAATGATGAGTGACAGTTGTTAATGATAGAATAAAGTAACTACCCTTAAATTGAGTAGACCGCTTAGTTCTGCTGTTCTTTTGTAGCTGTGTTTCCAACACAGTTACAATATTTATTGTTACAATGATTATTATGTAATTATAATTGGCAATAATTGTAGGTAGTTTTAATTGGCAGAATATATTTTTCAGACTTTAATGAAATAGTGTATTTCCTTTTTGATTCTTCAGTTTTAAAATCGAATGGCCATTAAAATTTAAGTTTTGGTATATTTGATTACTTTCACGCTCTTCTTAATCCGACTACCGACGGAGGATTATGTTATTCTTATGAAAGCGAAGTACAAGCCCTTTTAATTTCCCATACATTTTTCGCCCACAATCTATTAAAGGTCTATAAAAGCATAGCGAAGTTAAAGACTTAATTAGCCATCGCGGCGGGGCCTGCGCGAGAGTTTATCTTATCTGCGCGAGCACGATCCGCGCATGTCCACGCTGCGCGGGAGTCGCGACGCGGACACGATTTATGTACTAGTAACAGCACATCAAGTTTGGCATTGTAGTGCCTTGTACTGATGTAATAGGAGCGGTTTTGCTACAAATGTGTGTAGTTTGAAATGCAGAGACTTTGCAATGTTAGTATTCCACAATATTGCTATAATATCGGATTTCGTTATTTATATTTACACTTGTTAATAAATCTTTGGGGAATTTATTAAAGCACTGTTTGACAGTTTCGACAGGAGTAATGATTGAGGACGGAATTCAGATTTGTGGAGCTGGTTAGATTAATTTTGTTGGACCGTTATCGGTAATTTTATGTCTGATAGTGTTTGCGTTGATCGCTTATTTGTCTACGCGACAGTCTTTAGTCTTACACAACAACAACAACAACTTAAGTTAGAGTGAATGTTAAGTTGGCCATCGTCGCCACTTGAGGCTTATCAATATGGTGTATTGAAAAAAATTAAATGAAATAAATAAAAATTGAGAAATTCATAGGCGTCACTGTAGTGTTGTGGAATAGAGAAGTAAAAAAAAATCCTTGCTTGCCATCCCTACTTATTTGTATCTATAAGTCTAGACATAGCACTTTATTTTCAAAATAAAAGACCTTTATATCTGAACTGGATCGGCAGGGCGGCGAGGTCCCCCGCTAATTAAGATAACTCAATATGTCCACCCGATTGGAAATATGGCTGCGCGCACGCAAGAATGTGAGCGCATTGATCTTGCGCTGTGGCAAATTGTATGACGGCAGCAAGATAGTGAGCGATGAACGCGATTTGTCATTGCTGAAGTAATGAGACTCACGGGGATGATACTGGTCGCTTTGGAATGAATGTGGTTCGAGAGAAAAGCGTGGGGCTTTTAAATTTGCCTTTTTGTCACTTTGGAGTTTATATCCATCCATAGGAATCAAGGACTTTTTCGGTTTTCCCATAACATTCAAGAAAATAGTTTCTTTCATACATGTTCTTTGAATCAATTTGTTTAAATGGGAACTTGCGGTCCTCGCCTATGCATCCGCGAAAACCATGGGCCCCCAAAAACAATACTCTTGGTGGCCGAATCTCGCAAAATCTTGTCATAGTTAGAACGCTACTTGTAGTAAAAACTACCCCTAAAATAATCTCAATGGCTTATTGTCACAAAATACAGTCATAATGAGCACCTACGTCGAAGGAAGAAACCCAAATGCAAAAGAAAGAAATTCAAATTTTGAAATTTCTAGCCCTTGTTGAATCTAGACTTCATGATGAGTAAGAGACCTTTCGCTTTTATAGTGTTTAAAAGAACGTCCCACCTATATATCAAACACTTTCACTACTTTCACCTAATTACCAAGTGATCTCCCCAAGCTCACTTCCTCAAGCGTAACAAACGGTGTAACATGAAAATACCTAATTAAAGTAGTACGAAAATCCGATATCAACCACATCGTGGCGTCACGAAACCCTGGACTACCTAATAAAGCGAGAGTCTCGCGTTCCTAATTAGATCGTTAATTATAAGGCTTTCATGGCAGCCTTAATTCCTGCATAAAACACTGCCCCTGAAACAAGCTTAATTTTTGACCGGATTCTGTTACTCGGATTATCTTGCTAGTTAATGTTGAAACTGTATAGTATAAATAAGTGCTTACAATATTTAGGCTATTCTAATTTTGCTTTGGTAATACAGTAATGAGTTCACGGAGTCACGAAAGAATTAATAACAAAGTCGGTAATTTGTGGATTATCTGTTGACAAAAGTTTTACAAATATTTCCAGGATAGTCTGCCTATCACAAAGAATACTCTAAGATAACTCCACGAACCATGTGTAATCGACATCATTGGACTAAGACGTGGTGCCTACCTTACTAATTATCTCTATATAAGTATTATTGCTGTGAGATCAATCCCATTGTCACATCGCACGCAATGCTTAGGTTTAAAATAATAGTTCATGTACCGTTGGAAAGGTTTCGGCGAATAGACGGCGTAATTCACAAATTTGTTCGAACTTGAACAACTTAATTGTTGTTTTTCCACGCGAGCAAAGCCGCTGGCAGGAAGCTAGTTAGTTAGTCTGAATTAGTTATTTTTTATTTCCACCTACAAATGCTTTTTTTTAACATTACTAACGCTTATATTTTAGTCTAGCATACGAGGTCGTCTGCACTCAAACACACCCCATCCCGACCGAAAATATCTCAAAGGCATTACCACAAATGACACATGGCCGTGGGGACTGAACGCGTGAGCAAATACCTAAATAATGGCAGTCCTTCACCAGGTAGACTCCAGTCATTACTCTTCTCGTAATCCTCAAATACGCTTAGATTTATAGGGACCTGCAGACGGACCTTCAAATTTAGCTGTTTCATAAAAAACGGAGCTTAGTTATAAATAATGTTAGACCCTCTCTAACCGGAACACTGTGCTTTTACGTGGGTAGCTGAAGATTTATCGGATGTCGAACTATTGTCATCTGAGCATCATGTAATGATATCAATCTTTGATTTATGCGCGAAGATATGAATATATTAGACGTTAACAGTTCATCGGTTATACCTACTCCTACGGATTTCGGTATGACTAATGACATTTAGGTAAAAATCTGTCGAACTGTTCATAGAGTCACTATTATATGACTGGAAACCTTTTTGTAAAGAAATGAGGCTATTTAATTCTTGGTAATTAACATTACATACATAAGGGATATTTGAACGTTTGAACGATCTACAACAGTTAGTATAAATGGGATATTAGGGTTGAGAGAAAATTTGACAACCCTTAAAAATAATTCAGGTTCGGGAACCTGATAAATGTAGAAATTGAATCTGATAATATACAAATTGTTACTCAACTCAGCATTCCCTTTTTTTTGTATCTTCAACATCTTTCTGCAGTATATTACGCCATCATTCCGCTTACTGTAAGCAAAGTTGGAACAGTCGAGCGCAAGTCAAGCTAAGCACTGGAGCACTCACTTGCTTGTAACAGGGGCTACTTTGCAACAATAATATACAGTCCGATCCGTATGTTCGTGCATATATGTAGGTGGAATAAACATACAAGCTGAAGCTGTGGAAAGTAGCCACGGTGTCGTGCCAAACAGGAAGCGCGCATGCAAGGCCGCCGCGGGATGTGAGGTTCGATACCCAGCCGAACGATTTTAGACTTTATGTGTTGTACAGCTCTTTTAAAATTCATATGAATATGCTTTCTCGTAGACCTAGTGACTTCAATGTTATGACTTCAGGCTTGTGGTTCAATGTACCACCGAACCAATCTGAACTTTATGGATTTCAGTCTCCGTTGATCATGTCCAACGTTAGAGATTTTGTTACCTAGACGACGTTGTCACTTCAAGCACTAAGTCAGACAGAATCTTCTTGCAATTTTCTCAATAGTTATTTATTTGCTTTGCTTGCGTACGCAAGATTATTGTGGCTACCCATTCTATGTATATTGATATCCGTAGGTGTCACTTCGACCTGTTACGTTGCATGTGACCCATTACTACCGGTGTGGTATAAAGTGACTTTCACATGTGATGTGCATATAACTCATGCCATTTCAATACTACTTTCGCCGACTTATAGTGGATTTGAATAATACAAGACAGATACTTTATATTGTGATGCAGTCATACAATCAATTAACCATACATCATACCACCAATCGATTAAGAATACTTAAAGCACATCGATTTATCTAAAATCGTAAGCACGCTTAAATACGACGACCACTTTGGTGTAATGGTCAGGGAGTTGACTATTAACCAAGAGGTCGCGGGTTCGATCCCCGCTCTGTACAAACATTTGTGTGCATGAACATGTCTGTTTGTACTGGCATGGGTGGTATATGTATTTATTTAAGTTTATTTGTAATACCTCTGTTGATTCTGATATCTGTAGGTAGTGCTTAATCAATCAATTGACTAGTCTTTAGAAAAGTATGCTTGCATGCAGCTTTATAGCACAGAAAAAAAAACAAGTTAAACTATGAGTGTCTGATCAAAAGTTATTTTACATGGCATTCCAACACAAACTATGAAAAGGCACCTTTGTGGAAAGGTCCAGAGTTCGAACAGGTTGACACCGAAGAAACCTGCAAACGGTAAGTCTACCTCGTGGGAAGCATGCATTTGATCTCTAGTAGGTAGTTATGTCTGGTAAAGCCACTCCTACGAGTATAGCGTTTATTTCACCATTAACGGCGGTTGTATCTAACTCTTTCACGAAATGTTGTAAAGTATTTTCGGTATAATTTACTTTATCGCAACCGTCATCATAGATCTTTCTTTAGTAGTTCGTCAAATTTATTTATTTATTTAGTGTAGTGTATTAGTATATATTATGTGTATTTTTAAATATGTAATCTTATATAAATAGTTTGTATAGGTATTTTATATTTAATCTCTTGTGTCATTTTATTGGTATTATTATTTTTGTGTTTTCTCTTTTATTTATTGTGTCGCACCGCCCAAGAGAATGCCCTACGGCGTTAAGTCCACCTTTTGTACAAAGTTTTGTTGTGCAATAAAGCTTAAATAATTTAAAGATTAATTTGTACCTATTTACTTCCCAATTTTTTGGAATTATTTTTCATCCTAAACGTTATAGTTACCTAGGTATCTCGTATGTACGCCAAACGATTTCAGTGATGGTTAAGGGTTGTAATTAAAAAAGAAACATTTAATACAGTAACAGAATTTTATTTAATGCAAATCCATTTCGCACTATAGCCGACATTGTACAAAAAATTATATCGCTTTCAATCATATGATAGGTAGACATGTATAATAATTACACAACTCTTCACACAGTACAATCATAAAACACAAACATTTAATCATTTTCTACACTAGAATCCCTCGAGCTTTTAAGTATTTCATCATTTTATTACTATTTAATTTTAATTAATTATGTTATGTTACAATAATTTGGGCCTACCTAGTATTTACGTATGACAAATGCTTCGTGTACAGGACAAATGTATGTTATTATATTCGTGAGCACGCTTCCAGTAAAATAAATAAGGTACCTATTTGTTTAATAGCAAATTTATTGTGTCACGGAAAAGCCAACAATGCGGTGATTTATAAAACAAGTGTTTTAATTTCAACTCCGATCGACAAATAAATCGTTCTTGTGATGAAGCTGGTACATAAATAGTGTATAAGTATATTTACAGTATATAACAAAAGGACACGAAAATTTTGACGAAGAATCTTTCAAGGTAAAAAAATCTGGTGTTAAATTAAGCATCGTTATTAAAATAAGGAACTTCGAGAGGTATTTAGATGAGTCCACGATCATTTCCTAGATTAAACACGAAATTATTTTGGCACTTCGAAGACAAAAGAAAACTTTGAAAGAGTCTCGACAAAATCTTACTCATTAAATTACAGAGGATAAAATTACGTTATGTTTATAGGAATCCAAAAATATTAACGCTACTGTATCTTAAAATAAATTACATTATTACTTATTTAATTAGCTATTCGTATACTGGGCACAACTAGTTTTGATTCATGTCATTTTTTCAAGTGACTATAGATATACTATTTGTCTAATAATAAGTTAAGCTATCGACTAATAAATGGAATATTTTTTCATACTAAAGCTTTTGCATTTACGTATATAGGACCATTGGCAATCCGCATAGAAACAAAATAATAATATCTTGATAAGGTTTGGTTGTTTAAACAAGTACCTAATAAATTAAACATTGATTCATTAAGTGTTATTAAGTTGTTTCACTCACAGTGATGTGAATATTCATAAGTTGAATCATAATCAAAATTTTATTTTGGTCATGCGGATTGCCAATAAAATAATATTATTATGTAAAGAAGATTGCTACAGGTATCCCTACCGTGTATTTTAAGAACGTATACCGACGTTGTACATCAGATTTCTGTTACGTACACTGTAATATACACTAGACTTAATATTTACATTAGTAGTTTATAACACATTCAGCGCAACAGACACACCAACGAGATTAAACACCACGTGCTGGATTGTTTAGAGTGCTGAAGTAGGTTCGGAGAGATGAACGACATGTGTACGCATTTAAGTAATGTTATTGGTCGTTAACGATAATGGTGAACTTAAAAAGGTCTAACGAAAATAATCAAGCGAAAACGTTAACAATAACTCATCTATAAATCAGCTAGCAGTGAGGAAGAAAGTAGAGTTTTGTGGATCAAAAACGTTTAGTCGGCGATTATGTCGTTAATGTGTCTGTACTTGGCATAAACATGTTATAATTAAATATCATTGCGTAATTTTTATACGTCCCCATCACTATCGCTGACTCAGTAATTATATACATAATAAATGAGATAAAACATAACTAAACACACTTTCAAATTTGTAAAGAGCAAAAGTATATCACAGAGAAGAGAATTCGCAAACAATAATATGCATTAAGTAGTAAATAAAATAACATGAGCAAGTATGAAGATAGCTTGATTCACAGTCGATTCAACTTCGCGTTTTGGCAGATAAAGCGCGATTTCGAGTGAGCGATAGTGGGGTCCGATTCGCACGATAAATAAAAACACAATTCCATTTGAAGCTCCGAGCTGTGGCGCGGCGCGTCCCGTGTACCTCAGCAGGCGCTCAAGATTTATACACGGAGATGCGGAACAATATATCACGGGAGAACGCGGGAACCCGACCTATTCCTAGCGCCGAACAGCCACTGTGCCGAAGCGACATGATAGCAGATCACCCGATACCCGCTCCGCTACTAACATCACTCGATACTACGAACGTACATCACTAGTCACCATTCTCATCTCCGACTCAAAACCGCGCTCTAATAAATGCGTCTATTCAACATTCCGACGTAATATATTCATTCACAAGTTAAGGTAAGCGATAAATAAGCGGACACCGAACCGCGATTTTTCATCCGAGCTTCATATAATTTATAGTCGACGATGATATCGCGACTGGTTCTTTTATTTGTGAAATAGTGATACGCGGAGTGTGCCCGGTAAGCGTTAGTAACGGGAAATTTTGACGATAAATCACGGCCAGTCGATTGCCTAAACGTTTGTGTGGGCTGGCACAAAAATGTATACGATAAAATTTGATATCTTGATCTACCGAGGCTCGAGTACTGACGCGACGAGGCCTAAGGTCGAGAGGCGCTAACTTAGTATAATGCCTACACCTACCAAAGCTTTGACAACGCTTAGCGCGGCGACCACCTGAAACAAAAGAAAAAGCAAATTAATCTAAATGCCAATTAAAAAACAAGCGAATAGCGTGTTATTTTGAATTATGAATACTAAACAGAAGCGCAAGTCGTTGTGCTATTTTATTCAGTGTGTGTACAATATGCATGCAAAATAGACGCAGAAGCCGCGACTGAGAGTGCCTCGGCTAAGTCTGAATATAACAACGTCATCTCAAAATACGTTCTCATAAACAAGGGCGGACTTAAAATGCAAATAATTTCGCGCGAGCCCCATGGGCATGTTAAAACAAACTCAGCATTCTAACAGCTTTCCATTATTTATCGCTTACGCTCACGGAAAGGCGTTTTTTTTTTCAGTTAAAGTTAATTTCTAGCGTAATGCGTATTTGATAAAAGGCTGTATCTCTGGCAGGCAGGCTCCGGCGCGCCCGCTCTGAAATTAAGATGTAACATGATGCGAGAACGAGCAAAAGCTGCTAGATTTATTGCTATACCACTTTGCATATGCTGATTTACAAAGACGAAGGATATAACATAGAGCTGTTGCGTGTGATACAACTATAAATTAAGTGAGCCAAAGGCAATATTTATCCGAAGTGGAAATTTTGTCAACACGTACTGATTTCTCATTGTAATTTTGTCACGTGATTGGGAAAATTTTGGGGTTTTGCTTTTATTAAGGCAATCAAGACTTCGATTCAAAGTAAATGAATATAGTAATATGGTAAAAAACAGAACAGATTTAAATATGGAAATAAAAATTAAAGACAGTAGTTTCGTAAGAACTAAGCGTTGGTGTTCTCTACATTTATTTTCATTTTTTACATCCATGCATCAGCTTATATTATACGAGTATATGTATAGATCTTTATTTTTTTTCCATTGTTTTATCAATCATTGCGTATCCGATATAGGCGACTAATATCCAACTTCACCAAATTGTCTGTAAGAGAAATGCCGAGACGAAATAAATATATGTCATATAAATGTCGTAATAAATCCTTATTATAATGATGAATCGGATAACGACCAAGCTGTCAAACTGCTGTGACTATTTGAAGCCGTGACCTCATTCGATGCTGATAACAGTCAGATTTTTGAATTTTTTAAAATATTTAATTCATCAGGGGTTATATCAACTCTCAACAAGTATCCCACTGCTGATGTAGCCCATTCGCGACGGCGGGCGCGAGCAGGACGACTGCCTGATCCGGACTCAGCAGAAAGAAACACATAACAAAATCGTTCATGAGCACACAGCCTTATATCTTAGTCGCGCGTCTGGACCCGGCTTAAAATTATACTTAACATGAATATTTATTTCGATTTTCGTAAACCAGTTATGATTTGTGGATAAGTAAGTATTATCGCATTAGAAATCGAACGGTCTTTCTAGTCAAAACTGTATTTTTTTAGCTTATTATTAATTTATAGCTTCTTAATTCTTATCCTAATTTCTAGAAATGTATCAGCAATACTCGTGTAAATGAGTATCTATAAGCTTTAAGACGTGGTTTCGCCAAAACTGATTTGAAACTTATACTAATAATGTAATCTATTGCGTAGTTATTTCCTTTGTTCGGCTCGTAAAGTTACTAAATAAACTTAAATTAAAGTCGGCAGAACAAAAGAAAAAGTCCACGTACACAAGAGATAGATATAGTGGCCGTGGCCAAGGAAAGTAATAAAGAAAGACGCCAACCGAATAATTGATACGATTATGTGTTACACAGAGAGATAAGGGCGGGTTACATTGAGAGTGACACAGCGTAGTTACTTGCCACTATTTAAAAAAAAAAATACACATTTTTCAAAATGACCGAGACAATCCGTATTTCTGCTAACTGGCAGCGTTCTAATTTCAAAAAATTAATATAAAAATTGTATAAACACCGCATTATTTTCTGTAGGTATATAGTAAAATTTTATTAGGTCCCCAAGTATTATACAACTGCAACGATCACTAAAGCTATCGAGATTCCATCGCATACTTAATGTTTGCGTACTGTAATGTAAGGTTACCTTGCTTAGCCTTACTAATAATTCCGTTATTTTTTACAGGTCCAATTAGTTCTAAAACTGAGAATCAAGATGACTGAAGACCGAGGTGGACCGTGGACATGAGTGACGTCAAGCTCCAGCTTTATAAGAAACTTGAAGGGGATAAAAATGCATGAATCCTATGAGTGTAAAAGCGACATCTTTCAAAATGGCGCTGAAGTAGAGGAACAATCCCGTTTGACTTTTACTACTAAAGACAAGCCTCGACTGGCTGACTTATTCCAGATCTTTCCATCACCTGTCCACATCTAAAAGTTCACCGACTTCTGACCATCTTAAATACCAAAATTCTATTTCCATCTGTCCAGTATGAACGCGGCTAGAACAATGGAAGAAGGGAAGGCGCTCCGTCAAGTGCTTCACCCATAAATCTCCTTGGACGCGCAATTCGTTGAATTACAACATGCAAGCCACCGGGCCGACGAAATTAGCTCCCGAGATAAATTGACGGCGGGCTAAATAAATTATTTGGGAAAAACCGAGAAAAAACGGGCGTCTTCCCTTGATAAGGGTTGGGAGCTTCCGACCGTGGAAATAATGAATATCGACCGAGTTGCGCAATAATGGCAACAATTGTTGCAGCTTCGGTCATTGGTGTTTGGCCGTTTTGACACAAAACTTGGTGTTCGATTACGTTTGAGGGTTAATTGTTCACAATTGTCACGGTCATTGGAGTTAACCCTACCATGTTTGCTTTCATTTCAGGGTAAAATCGGACAGAAAATATTAGTATGATAAAATCTGTACCTGTGTAATAATCAACAACTGTGATCAATATATTTATTGATCACCATTCAATTAAGTTGAGTTATGTATTTTTTTCCTTGAACATAGTAAGAGTAGTACCTACAATGCATTTAAGCATTTTCCTGAGTACGTACGTACATTAAAGACGAGATAATAAAAACTTATCATCAAAGCACCGAAAACGTACTTTCACACATTTCGTACGGGAAATAACTTTATTAACTGCACTTTTTAATTATACCTACTTTAAATACATGTTCATTTGGCCATTCAAACCAGGTTTAATGATAAAGCCGCCAATTAACACTTAGCATCGTCTTAGTAAGACATTAAGTGACTACTTCTCACGCAATTACAACGGTAGTGAGGCCTTAATAATAATCACGTGTTAAACTACTGTTTGCGTACGATTTTAAATTGTGTGTAAAAATATTTAAATGTAGGTACGTAGTGAGTCCAAGAAAGTTAATTTTAACTATAAAAAATAATAATTAGTAGATCCTTGAGATCACATGCAAATCAATGAGTCCAAAATTTGTTTTCAATTTGTGAGCCGAATCATAATTTAATGTGCTACGAGTATAATTATTTCAGCATACTCATATTATTTTTCGACAATGGATGTCGATAGATCGCACATCTAATTCTTTAAAGTCATAACTGTCAAAAAAAACTAAAATTGAGTTAACCATGCGACAGGTTTCTTCTTATACGAATTTATTGAGTGCTTAAAGATCGTTTTTTTTTCAATTTTTGACATTTATGACTTAAAAGAACTAGATGTGCGAAATAATATGAGAATGTTGAAATGCCCGAGAATGAATAACAACTTCACATTAAACCATTCGTCAAACTAACTCCGAAACTTAACCCCAAACAGCGCGCGCGGTTTAAAACGCAACAACAACAAAAATTGCAATTGCCGCGCCATCAAACATTTAAGTTATTTTTCTTGCTTACCGTGGAAAGGGTTGTAACACCCTTTCTTTCAGCGGGATTAATCTTAGTTGTATATTCGGGATTCGCCGGCAATAAGAAAGATACATAGGTGGGCTTAGAGGGCGGGAGTGGCAAATTGTCTCAGATTCCCACCCTCAGTATTGGGATAAGGGTTTTATTACATTCGTTAACGCATTTTAGATTAATGCGAAGATGTTATATTTGTATGTGAATTTAAAATCTTTTTAAGACTTAAATACTTATTGGAATGGTGAATTATCACACTTAACGCTCACTTGCGCAGACATATTAAAGCTGTTTTGAAACAGAAATAACCGTAAGTAGGTAGGTAGTTATGCTAAATAATATAAAAACCTTTTGGCATTTAATCCATACTTCTCTAAGTGAATGAAAATTAGAAGGCGTTAAAGCTTAACCGATAAATTTCCCGGTTGCATGAGAGCAGCAATTAGTATCCGAGATAAATAGTCCCTTTCAATTTCTTTTGAACTGACCAAATATTCTAAATGCAAACTGTGCAAATAGCTCTCGGCAACATACATTTTAAAATCCGACCTAACTTTAGTAACGCACGGTGATAAAGACGCGACATATCCAATCGTTCTTTATCCCGCAAGTCGGGATAGGATCCATATTTAAAAAGTCTTGGTTAGGGCCCCACCCCACCTGCGGCCATCAATCCACCCCCGTCCGTGCCGCCATTACTGGGCTGTATTGTTCGGCGATTGCTACTTTTGAGCTGCGAGTTGTGATTTTTAATCGGTCGCAGTGTTCGACCAGTGCGCGGTCATTTTTTTTTTATTTGCGACCAATCGGATTTTTTCAGCCAGTATTTTTTGAACTTTGCTGAATTCAAATTATGAACATTCGTTACTGATTATTTTAATAATATGTTCGTCAAATCAGGACAAAATATTCATATGGTTAACAGCCGAACTGCCTACTGTTACTTAACATTGATTTTTAAAAGTAATCCACTTTGATATAACATTGACAACGTACCTTTGGGACATCTTCCGAGTGCAGAAAAATTACACTGCAACAATTCGTCTTCTTTTAAATTTATTGCATAATATTCTAATACGATTCGTGGGGCATGCAATATTAATATTAAAGGGTAGGGACACAAGAGGTTTTTTCGTGTGCCACCCCGCCCCCCTCGCGGCTATATATCAGGATTTTGGACGGGCGAAGCTAAAATTTTGGACGGTTTAAGCCGGGCGTAAATTTCGCGAAACATGACACGATGGAAAAAATCCGACCAAAAAGTTACTTCAAACATTTGCTCGCGTTGGATAGCAATGAGAATTAAATTTATTTAATCCTGCAGGCACAACATCTACTTAGTTTGATACTTAAAAAGTTTAAAACATAAAAAAATAAAATAATTTCTAAATTATCATACTATTCGAGCGCAACATTCAGTGAAGTCGGTTCTTATTAAAGTCCCATTCATCATAGACATCACTACCCATTAAAGATATATTTGTCTTCCCCATCTGCATAGGTTAAAATACTTGAGCACATTCCTTTCTCGTTGCCATATTGAACTTTCACTCTGTGCATTAATTTTATTTTAAGCGGTTATGTAGGAGACGTGCTTAAGCTGTCTTTTTTCTTGTCAAGAATTATGACAATTTGTTACATGTCGCCATTAGGCTCGGCATTTGAGGGTTGAAAGTGCTTGTATTCTTAGTGGTGTGATCGTTTGACACGTCTTAACAATGGGTTAGGGTTATAATGATTTTGGAGATCATAACTTCGATTGGAGCAACTTAAATAGCAGATTCATTAATCATGCGGCTTATCTAAAAAAAAAAGTTTACATAAAAAAATAAGAATATGAAAATAAAATGGAGATTTTAATTTCGAACTTTATAAAGTATGTGGAAACTAAAAATAAATAAAAACTTATTTTCTGGCCGCGATCATAGTCCTGCCGCGCACGCAATCAAAATGCAGATAGGTGGAATAAATTAAAAGAGCAGACGACACAAAAAAAAGCAACGGAAAAAAGTTTCCGCTGCCAAATATTGGAACGAGAAAAACTATTTAATCCGAAAACTTTAGTAGGTTGGTACGTTGTAGTAAATCAGCGAGTCGTCGGCTGCTTCGATGCCAAGGAAATAAGATGAGGTCGAGTTGGCAACGTCGCGGGTACACGGTTGGCGGTGCTCGCTTGCATGCATGCATGATCAGCTTTGCTGCTCTCCAATCGACTTACAGTCCAGGATATATTTGTAGCGTTTGTCACTGTCAATTCATCAAGATAGAGGAACTGTGCATGTCATCGCCAAGGTATTACGAGGTAGGTACCAAGGTTAATTAACTGTTTATTTTTCTAAAAATAGCTTTCCCTGTTACGACACTTAAGCCAAAAGATACAGCAGGCCAAAGATATAGTAGCATTTTGTTTTTCGGAATGAGCCTTCAGATTAAAACTCGTATTAATAGACAGAAGCATTTTTTTTTATGTCAAATAGATTTAAATGCCTGTCTTTTGTTTCAGATGTCTACTTTATTGTTTAAAATATCATCTTGTTGAAATCGAGGAGCATTCGAGAATGCGTAGTTGTGGCAAGAACTTTCGAGAAATCATATCTAGTCGAGTTTTTGATGAGCATTTATGTCACTACATCATTTGCAAGTTTGAGGCGGTAATTGGTAATACTTGTATTAATTCAAAATCATTTGAAGTGGTTTCAATCCTTTTATAATAATTTGTCATTAAAAACTCACAATCTGTAGCAATAACAGACACAACACAACCAGTGACAACAAACAGGTGACAGTGTTGCAATAGGACACAATTTATTACGAACACTTTCGAAGTAATGACAAGAAATGATAAGTGACAATGCAGTGAGTAACCAAAGTAAGGGCGTGTTTATTTTTCATCTGTTCACATAGATAGTCGCGCACTTGCGAGTCGATTGCGGACACCTAGTAAATCCGACTATGATTTAGCATCACGCGCAGACCTCCAGGTGACACCAGCCAGTACAGGCTTTGTTGCTCCCGATAAATACTGAGCGATAATATCGCCGATGTTTTGTGGATATAAAATTGTAATAAAAACTTGTCAATGTTGTAAGAAAAGTAACTAGCGAATAATTGTCAGTGGCCATGCCAAAGATGCATCAAAACGTAGAAAATGTGTAATTCTAATTACCAGTTTATACCGTAGTCCTTTATACTGATTCTGGCCTTTACCCAAAGATCATAAGACGCCTTAATATTAAAAATCTCTTGTCTGTATCAATAAGCCTCTTCTACTGAACACCGCAAAGAGTAATTATATTTTTTTGCAATCCTGAAGAACAGATAAATCAATTAATTTGTAATGCTGGTGGTTGTTTTATCCGCCATCGATCAACCCCACAATGACCAGTTTCATTAGATTCTGGAAAATTGTAGGCGCGCATGGGATTACATCCCAAAAAGGTTTAGCCGTTTTCACGCATAAAACATCTGTTGAGCCGTAAATCAGCTGAGTAGCAACCGGAAAATCTCTGGTGTTGAATAAAATTCCTTAGCCGTATAATTTCGTAACGCAGACGAGAGCACCCATAAACTTGTCAACTGAAAACTATTTCTGTACTGTTTGTTCCGTTTGACAAATCGCCGCGCGGGACGGCGCCATCTTGCGGTTGCTTTTAGAAGGGAAATAATACAAGAATACAATCTCGGATGTATGTGGTGGGATGTAGACACAGTTAATAGACGAAAGTCACAATAAGAGCGTCAGACTTAAATGGCACTTATTTAATCACGACTTTCCTCAGAACGTATTAACATCATCACAGGGCTTTGGTAGTGAATTGAGCTAGGTGAAGTCGAAAGTCTTAATAGTGCTGTGTTTTAAATGAGGCTTAAATATAATGATCAATTGAGCACTTTGTTTAAGTAATGCTAATGAATCTCTATCACAACATGAAGAGCATAATTTCTCTCAAAAAATATGATTTGCTTTTTTCAATTACTCTTTGTAGCAATTATCACTATTAATGCGCACTGACCTCATGCTTAATTCCGTTTTACCGTTTTACGAATTTATTGCTTTTCCTTGTTTTAAAGCTGCACTGCTATCGAAGTGTACACCACTTTTTACTAAGTCCGGGGCATAATTCATAAATATTATATATCGCGGTCGCATAACTCACCCCGCGTCCCGGATTCACCCGTAACTCGTCGTGTGTGGCTCGCGACTCTTCTCTGGAAGTTTCCTTATAATTTCGGTCTAATACCCAAATGTCTACAAACAAAACCCAACTTTACCACTAAAATAAATAAGTACAAAATCGCAAGTGTCTCTCCAGTCTTTTATCACGTATCGGTTTTTAATGAGGACCTAACCAAAGCCTTAGACAAATGTGATCTATGATAAACGTGATTTCGGTAACGAGCGTCGCTGACTTTGATCAATCGCGCTCCCATTTTTCCATGGAAACGAGGAAAAAAGTGTGAGGTGAGACCACACTAAACGATGATGGTGAAAAATAGTTTATGTTGGGATCACGTGATCAGGCGTAATATTAGATGTTGGTGAGTTCGGCCCGTCTTTTGTGGGGCAAATTGTTTCGTGCTGGACTTTGCTCCGAGGATGAAGTATGTAATTTGGTCCGCAGGTCGACTACCTTCGGAACACAGCGTGTAACTTACGACGTGTTGGTGAGATGCACGCACTGTTGTTTATTTTCGCATCAGTTCTTATAACCTTTACAAAACAATGTTATCTAATACATAGTTTACTACTATGCCTTCTTTATGAAACAAAAAACAGTCACAATTAAATATGTATTTTCTGGAACACTCGAAAACATCGAATGGCCCTAAAATTCTGTAAGATGGATCGCTATGATTAAAAAAGTGTGCGTTCGAGTCGAAACACGTAACTAGTTTCTGCGGATATTTGTCTAAGCTGAAACAGGCGGAATGGGGAGACAGTCGTAGGCCGACTGCAGACGATGCGATTAGTCGCATTAGAGTTACGAGTAGTCAAGCATCTACGGGTGAGCTTGGAGAAAATAAGAAATGAACTGAATATTACCAACTGAATAATGGTCGTGCAACTATGCTATGGGTACTCAAATAACTCTACATAATGTAGATTTGATATCAATTATATAATTCGATAGATGATGCATGCCGTCTTTGGGGATATTGGGGATTTTAGCGGGAAAAAGTGACCTTTAATCCTAAGTAGGATGTGGATCAGAACAATCATGTTTATTTTGTGATGGTAATAAAACAATTGTTATTTTCATATTTTTTTTATAGATAGCAGCTCTGGATACTATAGAGCATGGTAAAGTTTTCTGGTTCATGGTAAAATTGAAAAAATATAAGGGTGAGTACAACACGAGAGTGGCTTAATAATGTCAAGACGTACAGATTAAATCTTATCTCATCCGGTATCTATCTAGGCTGATTGGAAAATCGGTTAAGTCTTACCAGTGTCGCCTCCCTACCGAGGGTCGTTCAAGTTACGCGGGCAAGAGCGCAACAAGAATAATACAAAATGTTTTTCATTTTCTTTATGTCACCCCCGACAGTCGTAAAGGCATTAAGCGTGACCAAACTTTTGTTTGATACGAAAGATATAAGTATGAGCACAGCACCGACGTGCAACTTCTAAAATGGGTAAGTAACAAACTTGAAGCGCGTCAGAAATGCATTTTATGGTTGATGAGGAAACAAACAGCAATGTGATTATTTGTACTGTCAAAAGTTTGTTGCATGATACAAAAAAAAAATTATCATCGTTTTAAATTAATGTTGATAATTTTCTTCTTGCAGAGGTCCCAATTTATGACCTACTACCTAAAAACTTGACTGGCCATCCGACTGACTAACAGAAAGCTGTATTTTTTTACAACGAACCACGATAATTAATTATGCACAATGTTATTTTACAAATATGTACATTTTTAGTTCCACTATTTCAACTAAAACATGGCGTATTTTTAACAGGAAACTTGTAAGTGAGTAATCTCGCATTATCCCAAAAAGACAGCTGATGAGATACATGGATAGATATGGTAACTCTGACAAAATTTCATTCTGTTAGGAAATACCTAGAAAGTATAATTTTAGTCAAAAAATACGAGTAGGTACATGGTTTAAAATTGAGGGCAACTTAATAAATAAATATTTAAAGGCATTATGCGAAATACTCTGGTACGCTTTAGTAAGTTCGTAAGAACTTTAACTATCAGTTATCAACTGTCACATTAACATAAGTACCTACTCTTGTAGTGGATACTTGTAAATCATCCCTTCTGTATATTTCTATTTTATTTTGAAAACATTTTTTGAAAACTTCATGAAAATCGCGGTGTGAAAAAATGCATATGAGAAAAAATACGATTTTGATAAAATGCGATGAGAAAAATCGCTACAATTAATTAAGCTTTTACTAACATTATGGATCTTAGTTGTCTAAAATAAAAACATTTTTTTTTTTTATTTAAAGTAAGATTTTGTGAAAATGATCTTACCACTACTACTACTTTCACAGTCATAATTTTAAATCAAAACGCATGCTTAAAAACAAACACCGATAGCTATGCTGAGATTCTGCATAATTTCGAGATATAATGTAATAAAGTTGCGCCATAAAACACCATATGAAGGA
The DNA here is from genome assembly GCA_963921415.1 of Pyrausta despicata. Lineage (NCBI taxonomy): Eukaryota > Metazoa > Arthropoda > Insecta > Lepidoptera > Crambidae > Pyrausta > Pyrausta despicata. The sequence goes on along the minus strand of OY992852.1, from coordinate 11,079,459 downwards.
ACGTTGAGCAGACATCGATAAAAGTCGTCCCACAGTTTTCCTTAAGAACATGCCCCAACTAAATTCATATGAAACGTTCTTACAGAAGCAGAATCTCTGCTTTCCCCTGATTGTGGGGAACACAGTAACATATGTATGGGGATGTTTTCAGTTTTGTCACGAATCGAGATTTAAGGGTAGCACCACACTGACGGTAAGTTGATGGGGTATTAAAGATTAAGTATTGATTTCACTTTAACAAAACTAGGCGTTTAGAGCATAATCATTGTTTTGGTTTATTTAGGATACAGTCCTTGCTAACATAGCAAGTTACCTATCGTTTGGTCTTGGATGGGCATTTTAAATTACATAATCGTCATCATATGTAATATTAGTATTAAAGTGGCAGTAAAATTAATAAAATAACTTTATGTATTTAATTGAATTCTTTAACTGTGTCTTGTGCCCAAAATAGTGGAAATTTCGTGTAAAAAACTTAACTTTATGTATAAAGTTTTCTAAAATATCATTACCTGGCCTTGTAACTGCGTAGATAGGAAGTGCGGATCCTCCAAACACAAGAATTGTTTGCTTAAATGGAGGTTCCAATGCACTATGTTAAGGCAAGAACATTTTGAATGAATCAATCTCATCTGCCTATAAACGTCCCACTGATGGGCACAGGCCTCACCTCAACTTTGAGGTGGTCCGAGCCATACTCCACCACGCGGGCTCAGTGCGGATTGGTGGAGGGTGTTTGTAAGGTAAGTGACCTACCTTACTGTCAGATGTTATTAAACCGCCGAGGGCGTCTGACCAGGCTTAACGACTAATATCTATCGATAATAACCGGGACCAACAGCTTAACAGCTTCCGAAGCACGGAGATGCTTGTAAATAGACGTCACTTAAATGGTCAGAATGGTCACCAATCTCAAACATGACCGCGCCTTAGGTTGCTTAACTTTTGGTATCACTTCCAAAGCGCTGCAACCACTGCGCCACAAGCACCTCAATGAATGAATGAGTGAATCAATATATTTTATTTATTATTTATTTATATAATAACACCTATCTTTAGATGATCATTATATAAATATGTCATATGCCTTATGAATAGACGAAACCGAAGATCGTATTAATAGTTTTTTTTTAGTTTTTCATAGGAAGGTGCTGAGTGGGCGTCCCTATAAATACGTAAACGATATTTAGAATCTAAAGATTTTTTTACATTAAGTGTGTCTTTGAAGATAGTCCCCTGTGATTAACTATTTCCGCCAACAAGATGAATATAAAATAATATTTTTATATTTGTATCATGGCTTACGTTGTATTTATTATACGTTATATAAGAAATAAATTGATGAGTAGCTCATAGGAAAATGAAAACAACACAAGAATAAAATTAGATTTTTTGAATAAGAATAAGATTGACACAAATATTGTAGTCAAGTTGTTTTGAATTGAGATTAAAGAATATTTAACTTTAAACTCAACTTTACAGTAAACTAAAACCTGAATCTTGAAATTTTAAAATAAGTACCTACCAGGCGATACTTTTCAATTCAAAAAAGTGACTTCTGGAATAGTATTTTTGCACTTAGACAAATCGAAAAACAAAAACATGAGCCAGGAAAACAACTGGTTCGGAAGCTATGATGCCACAGACACACATAAAAACACAATCAAAATCAAACAGGGTGGAACTTATAACATCCCTCCACTTTTCGTCCGGGTTATAAATGGAAATTCCCATCTTATTTGTAAATTATAGAAACCCACCCTAAAAAGTCCTATTGATCGGCATTCTAATTCAAGCCTTCCCGTCGAACACAGCTGCTACTAATAGAGTAACTCTGTTTTTACTTTTCAACTTACTTTATTATTAATTGGATATTATGAAAAGATGTTCATGGTAAAGTTATTTAATAAAAAATTATAAATTATTTACCAAATATTAACTATTGGTGTGGAATGTTTGAAGAATTCTAGGGGTAATGCAAAAACCGCGTTAGTCAATTTTTTTTAGTTTAATAAGTGACGGGACAAATTTATATTTGAAACTTTTAGAGATAGAAGTAATACCTACTAGATTTTCTTTGGTGTTATATTCAAACCATTTAGAAACAAAAACATTTGAATGTCTCTAGTACATACCTATCTATTGCAATTTCAAAATTTAAAACAAATTCGAATTCTTTTCTTAATTAAAATGCGGTCTGACTTTTTTGCTGCCTGTACTCTGTGGGGTTTTGAACGGAGGCAGAGTTCCAGAGTAATTACTTTATTAGAAGACAAACCACCGCGAAATATGCCCGCGTCACTGAAATACGGCCGCCTTAAATAATAGAGTGGATTTTTGAGAAAATTACCTTTTACAGGCGGGAAAATTACTTTTTAATTTTCACAAGTGTGAAATAATAATCATGAGGTGGGGTAGGGTTATATTTAATGACATTTTATTCTAGCTTTGATAAAGAAATAAGCGTGAAAAATTAAGGCCGTTACTACTAATTTGGTCCAAAAAACGTTTAAAAAATATACTTACAGTCTCCAATGCAGCAAAAACACAAGACTATCACCGCAACTAAATCACGTACGACCCAAGCACGGTCCACTTTAAACGACAAATTAACATCGTCAATTACTTACTACCGCTATCGCGGCAATGAACTACCAGACGACCTACCTACCTGTGGATCCTAATAGTCCGGTAATAATATTTTATGGCCATTACCTCTGTAAACACGGATAAAACGCTCAGGCGACGGGAAAAAACCAACTACAATCGCGTTAACGGAGCACCCATTGCGAAACAAAAGAAAACCATTGACGTTTTGTAATGTCGGATGTTCCTTTTTAAAATTCGTCACGTTATGCAATATTCTTTGCGTGACGCTCTTTTGTTGTTGAGACTGTTATTTTTTTTAATTGCGGGAAAAAACAGCAAGGGCATTTCTTTTTAGTTGTTTTTTTTTCTAACAGGTAAATAAATAACTGGCCTGGCAGGCAGCTTTTTAGACAAAAGAATCGAAGTATTGATTCAATTGTTCTGAATTCGTATTCCATTTTTAAACTAGGATAGTACTCACAATGCACTCTTTACAAGTGAACCTGGACTATGTTTGTGCTGAAGTTTGTATTACTAATCAAGGTATTGTAATACTATGTGCAGGTTTTTTTTAATGTTGAAATCATGAAGTCGGGGTATCGTTCTAGGAAGTCGCCGACGGGATGGGGATGTGCCAAAAAGAGATAAAGTAGTTTTATTGATCTATACGGAAGTTCGGGCGGCGCGAGTGTGAGTTGAATGAAACGAAGATAACTTACCGCCCCAGCTTTCTCTGTCCCTGTCGCACCCGTTTGTTTTTGAGCATAGCCTACCCTTTCTAGCCACGTGACCTAAGCAGGGTGTAACTCACCCTACGGCGGCCATAACTTACTCATACCGATAGGCGGTACGGTCGCGAAAAACACGTCTGCTTTTTTTATAATTTAATTTTAATTTGATAGCGGAAGCTCTAGTTTTCGTGTATTTTTTCAATAGGGAATATTCGTTTCTGTTGCCGCGATAACATTTTGTAATCACTGTTAATTTTTTTCAATTTCTATCCAACTCTCGCCGCTCGCGACTTCGTCCGCGTTGAAACTCTTTTATCTTCACAATCCCTAGCCCTCAAAATTTAACCATGTGGCGTCATCTGTCAGTAAGCTAATCATGTGATTGAGATGTTTTATAGCGCAAAAAAATAGCAAATGTCACCAATGTTCAGCCTCTTACCTACCTACATACATTATTACATACATTACATTGTAAAATTGCTCCTTTAAGGACAATCAAACAAACTGACTTTTCCATTTATAATACTAGTAGGGATAATATTTAGGATTAATGGGTTAGTATTTCATAGGACATAATTTTTTTCCATTTTTATATATCTTTTGAGTAGATATTAGGCAGGTAGTAGGGACCCTTAAATTAGTGGTTTTCGTCATTGCGTCATTTTCATCTTAATGTTATGTATAGAGCATAAATAAAAGGTTCTACACTAAACAATGGGCAAGTATGTATGAACTAGCATTTAAGCAAAAAGAATAACCTTTACTACAGACGTAACAACATTAATATCGTAACCTTACCAAGGAATAACTTTTTATTCGGTGCTGTTGGGCCCAAATGTGCATCCCATAAATCATGGACGCTCCTTCACCGTTTCTCTCTTTCTCTCTCTATCTATTTTTTTGTTTCACTCCCGCACTTTATTAAACGGCTAGGTCAATTCACTGGGGCCCTGTATCTAGTGTAGCTTCGAAAATATAATTAGAAATCTGTTGCCGCAAAACTAGGATAGAATAATATATGTTGAAAGGGACCATGAGTAATGTGAACGGGTGATTTGTGGGACGAAGCTATTACACAGAAACGTTTTGGATATTGGATTTTTAAGACTTTGTTATTTTTTAACTTCTTTGCTTTCAAACAATAATATTACTGATCTTTCGTTAGTGTTCAGAAAGATAAAGTCCATTATTGTGTGAATTTTTCATCATAAAAGTTTTTTCTTTTCCTTTTCAGATACCTACTGAAGAAGAAACAAGCGAAGCGAAGTCTATCTCAGCTTCCAATAAACGTCTTTAACAACATTTTGTTTTGATAAGTAGTTTAGCTTTTAAAATAAATATTGTGGTTAAAAACTAGATATCAATAAAGCCCCCGCAAATCCGTCGTTTATCACATGATTATTTTTTTATCCGTTGTTTTTTTTTCAAAATAAAAAAGGCAGTAGCGTCCATAAGATTGCGTACGCGCGGCAATCGACAATCGCGAGCGACACGCCGATCGTAAAACTGACGTTTACGATCCGAACGCGCCGTAAAACAAATAATTAGCGCCTCTCAAGCGCCGGTTAAGTGATCACTTGTTGCTACTTAAACAAACATATCGCGATGAATGTCAGGATTATTAACGCTTAACGCGTTTTATTGTACAGATTTTTTTTGCGGTTTATAAACTTTTAAATCCAATTAGGCGTTTACAGCTTACTTAGCAAAGACACTAAGCATATATTCTTGTAGGTGGTACGTTATCTATCAACTACTTACTAAGCATCCCATCGATGATGATAAGTTTATTAAGTTTTGTTTTTCAGGTTTATCCAGGTATTTTTATTGTTTGTAAAAAGTAACCAAAAACGCGAGCGTCATTTTCGAAAACCTAAATTTGTGGATTAACCTTCATCGGTGCACACAGCGAGAATCGATTTATGTTTTGACCGCACGCTGCGCCATCTATGACGGAATAGCCGAACTAATCGTAACAATCATTGCGGACTGGTCAAACTCTATAAAATTATTATGAAGTAACAGTGGATTATCAAACTATACAATTCCATTGAAACATGCTATAATTAATTTAATAACCTTTTATTATATTTTTTGAAATGGCTTTGTCCTAAAAAGCTATATGATAGTTTTTACGTAGCATTCTCTATATCATCGCCTCTTTCATTCAATCCATCCATATTTAAATATATCAAAAAACTTTAAAGAAGCAAAAAAACTATCTAGTATGGAAGTTAGGTCTTAAAGACAATAAAATCTTTAAAATCCAGTGGTAGACCGATTCAAGATAACATTGAATGGATGAATGTTAAATCAATTTTAAATACCCATAAATAAATTCAACCATGAGATGATTATTATCACATCAACATTCTGAACAAACCGAATGAAGTTTTATGAGCCAATAAACCACCACTTGGTGTAATAAAGTGATTAATTCCATAAAACAACAGCTGATCGCCGTGATTAGGCACAATACGACCGAACTCATAATTTTACAACCAATCTACCAACAATAAAAGTAATTCTCTTGTCTTACACGCCCATTCGCGCTTCTATATCTCCATATTCGAAAGCCGTAAGTCGTAACTTGCCACTTTATGCGGCATTAAAACCATAACCCCTCGTTCGTGGGATAAGTCGCTCCGGCCGCTAATAGATGGCGCTTGTCGCTCAACGCCATCTGTGAGTGAAATGGTGAAGCTTTTTATGGGCCGTTTTAGGTCGACACACCATAAAATAAGTGTTTAACGACCTCGATTGATGCCGCTAGTGAAGCGCTCACACAACTTCTGCTTGCTCGATCGTCGGGTTATGAAAAAAGAAAACGTCTCGGCGATTGATTTGTTTGACTCGTTACAACGGACAATGGTATCAATTTTCATCACAAATTAATTAATAAAACTTTCTGAAATAAGAGTGAAACTTTTGATTGATTACAGTTCAATATTCTGAAAGAAACAATGAACATTATCGACTATGTCTCATCTTATTTTTCCTAGCTGTATAAAGAAACCTAATTACAAAGGTGAAAATTTTAGATTCGTACCTAATGTAAACTACACTTAGGTACTCCAAATCATAGTATAAAAAAATCCACGCTTTTAAATGAATGTTCAATAATATGCCAGGTAACAAAAACATAAGCACGAAAAACACAAAACAATTCTCACTATACAGGTTTAAAAGAGCCAAAACAGCTTTAAAGGGAATTTAGAAGTGTATTGTCGTGTTATATGAAGTGCCTTGCAATATACGAACTGTAAATTGCATCATAAACTTCGTTCGCAGGCCGCCCGAGCTTCCCGCCTCGGTATGAACGATTACGGTGACGTCCGCACGTCCCTCGTGGCGCTAGCGTCTGAGTTAGTACGCGTTAGCGACATCTGACGGCAAGCAGCGGAACTTTTACAAGACTGATGGTTTGTTGCTCTTGTGACAACGTGGTGCCTTGCTAATGCTTTATGTAGTCGTCAATGTACAAATATGTAATAAAGTTACGTAATTTTATGAGTGAGTCAGTGGTTAAAATTGATACCAACATGAATTAAGTTTACATTAGTAAAGTCGTGGAAATATGATTCACTCAAAATAATCATTCTTACTATGATTTTTAAAATAACCCACTAGATGGCAGTGCTATAATTTTAACTACGTATAATTATTTTAGCGATGTTTAGTATGGAAATGTAAAATTAATTTCATTTCATTTATATTACACATTTTTTACCAAATGATTAAATTTGAAAATCAGAAAACTAGTTTGTTTCTTATTAAAATAAAATAAAAAGTTTCTTTACAAACTGCAACTGAGTTTTTTTACTTTATTTATAGTAAAAAACTAGCGGTGTCGTAGGTATGTGCTTTGCTGCGTATGTGAAATTCATTTGTTACAAAAAAAATTGTTAAATGTGGAACCGTTCTACTGATTTTGTGCAAATTGCACATAAACCATACCCATAACCCATAACCATAGTCCGAAAAAAGCCTAAACATTTGGTTTCGACAGGTGAGCCCGTTCTTGAGTTTCCTATAAAATAACATGCCACTTTTCACCATAATCAATTCATAAATATTCAATTATATTTTTAGGCCCTAGCACCGCGACACAGAATGGTGAGTAAGGAACGCTCTCACTATAGTATACTTATTCTAAATTTATGTATGGCTCTATGGCTCTTACACAAATACCTAATGTATAGAGATATGTGACAGGTGAGTAGGTATAAAAGTCTTTACGCAATTTCTTATAGGACGTTCTAGCTAGAAATAAGGTTTTATAACGTTTTGCACAAAGAGTTTTATTCAAAACTTCATAAAACCACCAGAAAACTTTAAGTACCCCACTACAAGCAATATTAATAAAGAAACAACCTCACTGCAAATTTATTGCTTACACCGCCTTAAATACATTTCAAACGGATACATCCTAATCCTAATCAGATTCTCATAACAACTCCCACATAATCCACCCAAAACTGAACTCGAAACTGTCATAAATTACTTGTAAAAACTTATTTGGTATCGGGGCTCGGAGGTAATTATAAAAGCGGGACTGAGTGACAAATCCCCGAATAAAACAACAAGGAAATAATTCCGGGCATAAATCGCCCCCCCAGTGTGAATAGAATAGCAATTATTTGGTTGAGTTGCTACTTCTAAGGAGGTACTACGGTACCGAGACTCATACTTTTAGTTTTTCGAGATTTCTCTTGATAAATAATTTATCGGGATCATGTTAGGTTTGGAAGGTGGGAAAACTATTTTCTAATAAACAGAATCTAATAATAATCGCATCTCCATATTACTTCTCCAGTGACTATAAGAGTTGACTTCAGACAAGCAATTTGAAGTAGGTAACTTGAATTGGGTACAAATCCGATTTGTTGAAAGGAAATCTATAATATCAAAATGAATCGCAAAATGTGTTGGTAAGTGCATAACTCAAGAACGCCTGGACTGATTTGGCCAATTCTTTTTTTATGATGTTCCTTTAAGTACGGATGGTTCTCACGAAAAAAAAATCGACGCGCAGGCAACGTCTTTGGGGTCCGCTAATTAAAATTAATAATTCGACCGATATTGCGTGATCATTTCAACTTATGAAGTGAAGCATACATCTAAATTTGTTAACAATTCCAACTAGACAACCGCTCCTAGCAGACAAACTCTTATCATCCTAACCAACCTGATAGAAGTTAACTTCTTATTCGAGTGAGATCTTAACCAGGAGACCGTGGTATCACCGCAGGATGTCACCATCCACTCTTACAAGACCCTCGCCGCACTTCTATTCCTTAACTCTCTTGGGCGCAAAAGAGTGTTTTGTCCTTATGACATGGGTCTTTCTAATTGGTCGAAAATAAGGAACCTAGTAGTATGTGTAAGGTCCCGTTACTCCTATTGCGTTGTTAAATTAACGTTGTCACGTCTTAAATTTTCCAAAGTCATTAGCAGTAAGTAAAAGTTTTGCACATAGTTATCGTGGTTTTTGTTTTAATATAATAAGTAACCACATGCGTTGGTACCTATGTCAATTCTACAAATTAAACGTTAGCCCATTAATCGTCTGTGATTCAGACGAGGGTTGATAAAATCTAGAACACGCCATTCTGAGATATGAATTTCTCTAACAATAACAAGGTACTTTTTTGTGATAAAATTGCAACTTAATATTAACTAAATATTTATTTTTAATATGTTTTTTTCATAAAGAGTAATTATTTGTTAACTGCGAACTATTTATTGGTCAAATATTGGAATTGGTAGATGTAGGTACCTTACCGTTTATTAATTTAACAATTTAAATGCACAGAAAAGTGATAAGAAGGAAGCTTAACAATAGTATGTAGCAGTCTGCGAAGGTACTTTTGTTTGGCACGGATCTGGGAATTCCACAAAAAATAAATAGATTTTTTACTATATTTTTTGTCGATAAATTTAAGTAGAGTTTCCTATCAATATGTACATTTTATTAAAACTGACACTTTGTAGACAACGTAGATTAAAACGATTTGATGGTACGAAAAGCCAAAGGTAACTCTTTCAATCGTTACTTATTTTGTCTACGTAAATGAGTATTCGATATCAGTGCGGGCGTGAGCCGACAGAGGTCGATAAAGAAAAGAAAATAAAGATAAATTAGCGTATCTCAAGACGGATGGGGGTCGAAGGAAAAACTAGGGGCGGCCGGGTGTTCAACCCTTCCCTATTTACTCGTAATTCGCCCTGTCGCAGAGTTTGATAGAGTTTTTGTTTATGTTCATTTGCGACCCCGGTGATTTAGTGTTAAAATGGAGGATGTGGAGGCGTAATTGCTATTGTTAATTGTAATTGGTGATTTACTAGGTCCATTATTTGGGGAAAACGTTCACTATGTAAACAGTTTTAGGTACATTTTCGTTCAGTTATAAAATACATAGAAATAAAATATGTTGGATGCATTTATAATTGTCTAAAATTGTGTTTCCTTAATAAATGATATGATAATTATTTGCAAAATGCAAAACTTGACAACATAATTAAGGATTGTCACTAAATTATTAGTTGATAGCTAGAATTATTCGGTCAGATTCTGGTAATTATTATAATCTATCATTAATTTTCTTTAATTAAAACAACACTACTATTAGGATTTCACAATGCTTAGTTTAAACAAACCACATTATTCGTTATTTTTTTGTTAAAAAAAGATGCAATAAATTTCTTTAAAAACCAGTCACGGGCGCTATATGCTTAAGCAAAAGCTTGAAACAAAAAAAAACGCGTTTTGGAACATTTGACATATCAAGCCATCCGCAAAGTTAATTAGTTACCTGCGTCATGGAACATTAGTATTCACAGATGCATTTGAATGCAGTGCAATAAATCTTGGCTGAAATTTGTTTAAGTAGAGTGAGATGTAATATGATATCAAGTAAAACTACGAAAATAGTTATTTTATTAAAATATAAACCTTGATATCAGTAACAATGCTAAAATGTAACAATGTGAGTTTTTTTTTATATGGGATAGGTTTGCTCTTGACCCAAGACTAAGCCCAACGAGGCAAAGACTGAGTCTACGATGGAGTTGAGTGGATGGAGTGGAGATAGATATAGATGGATGAGTTTAATTACATTCTGGCCATTTAGCTGCAAGCTGTATAATAAAAAAAATATATAAATTTAGTAGCTCCTCAATAAAAGTGCTCTACCTAGCTGTATAATAGATACAATAGAAACATTGAAACGTCACGTTTACGATTTAAAAAAAATCGATAGTCGATATTAATATCGTACCCACAATATCCCCTATTTGCATACTGAAAATGCAGGTGCGCAAACGTGAGCCGGCTCGATAAATAGGCGCGATTGGCATAAATCACGAGAGACGCAAGCGCAGAGCGTTCACTCAATTAAGTGCTGGGATTTCAATTAAAACGCCTCCACAGATTTACGGGTTTTCTAATTTATGCACTTTTGTCGTTCGCGCGCCGAATCGCTGACGACACTGAAACTTTGCGAGGTCTATTTGGATTCGGTCGTAACTACGTAACTACTAAGTTTATAATAGAGTATACCTACTAGTTTATTGAATGAGTGTTTTTTCTACGTATGTAATAAAAGTGAGACTTAGATTCAAACCCATTACTTTATATCTATACAAGATTATCCATAATTTTAATTAAACTATTATCTTAAAAATTACATCAACTATAGCCCTGAAAAGTTCACCTTCTCGTTTTAAATTAAAAGTCAAAAATAAAGATAATTTCGTTGCCTTAAACGCATTTTAAGTGCATAAAATTTAATGTTGTCCATATATAACATTTTGCAAACACAACATCTTATTATCGGGACTTCTTTTCAGAAATTAACCGTCTACATCATACAACTATCATTAAACCAGTATAACGTTTAGCGGGGTGCTCATTTAAATAATTAATTCATTGCAATCAAACTATCGGGGCACATAAAGCTACCTACTCATTTAGACTGTATTCTCTATATAATTCATGCGTGCATAAAGGCTTATGTACGAAGAAACGGTTTAAGACCGCTCGACCAATACCAATCATTAAGCGTGGATGCATTTATGTAAGTAGTGGGCAGTTACGCTACCGTCGTCCGTGTGGGTAAACTCGCCACGCGAGGCATCTTTGCATAAACGTTTCCCTCCCATAAATGATCAAATGTCACCGGGCCCGCTCGTCAAGGGATATTCCGTTGACTTACGACGACTATAAGGAAATGTTGGGAGCTGTAACGAATATTGGAGCGTAGTTGGTGCGCAAGGCAAGTCATACAAAATCTAACCGAAGCGATAAGTGTCATTTCATGAAAATAAAGTCATGTAATAACGAACCCGCTTAATTTCTTACTGCTACTAATTTTGAAGTGTTCTCAAAAAGTGAATTTATGTTTATTCTTATGAGAAATAAGGTTCTTTAACCTAACCTTATTAGTAACCATTCGTCACTATTTAGCACCTAAACCAATCTACTTATTATCATTTGTTATTATATGCATATTTTTGAAATTTACAAATGATTACTTTCGGTATTTTTAACTTTTCTAATGGCATATTAACAACAAAGCATTTACTGTATTTAGTCTTCGTTAGTGGAAATTGACAAAAAGGTACTAAAAAACCAGAAATACGCTAGAAAAGTTTCCCACATTTACATTACACATCTATTTATTCATTATTACTATAATTGAAGAACGTGAGAATACTCACATAAATCTCAGGCTGTGTTGTCGCTGTTTCTATGAGACTACTTGATATGAGAACTTTTAACTGTTGATTATATCACAAATGCATTCGACATGAAACCAGAGCAGAGAATCTGTTCTAGAGACGAGAAATATTTTCAACATCGTCAAATACAAGCAATTTATAAGGTTTACTAATTAACTATACTGTACACTTAAAACTAATGAAGTGACTTATTCGTTCGACTCTACCTTCTAAAATCGAGCCCTATTAAAAGCAATAAAAACCATTTAAATATATTCTTAAAGGCAATTCTTTAAATCTGCATTGAATTGAAACCCCTAACGAGCACTACTGCACAAAAAGAGTCCGAATCATAAAACAATAAAGCATATCGAAAACATAATTATTTCTCGATTCATCATCTCAGACGTGACTGTTGGCCAACTAATGCAGACATTTCATCCCCATAAAAATGCCGACGCGCATCGTCCATCGCGCTATGTGAATCGAATCGCTTGAATATAATCGGCCAGTTAGCTAGGGATGCTGAACAAGAGGCTCGATCGTATCGATGGTTTGTATTTCTACCTACACCAGCAAACAAACGCTACTTACCACGAAGTCAGATCATGTGTGTTATGTTGTTATTTATTTAAAAACACAAAATAGAGCCTCAGAAATATGAGCTTTATTGAATATCAACTAGATTCGACCACTTTGGTGTAATGGTTAAGAAGTTGACTGTTAAACAAGAGGCCGCGGGTTCGATCCCCGTACTGCACAAACATTTGTGTGCATGAACATGTCTGTTTGTACTGGTCTGGGTGTGTTATATGTATTTATTTAAGTTTAGTTGTAATACCACTGTTGATTCTAATATTTGTATATTATAGTATATTCATATTATATTATACCACAGCTGCAACGTTTTTCTAACTTACTCCATACAAAGATTTATGTAACAACTGTAAGGCCAAAGACACTATCACCAGTAAAACCTACATCCACATTTTATTTGATCAAGAAGCTTAATGATAATCATGGCAACGCCGTTTTATCGATGTCTATATTCAATCGATGGCCCACAACGTGCAACACTCCAGTCAACTGCTCAGTTTTACGACTCAGTCGTAAACCAATAAAGTAAAAGTTGGAAGCGCGAACAGGCCAATAGATAATGAACTTTTATGGTCAGTTTACAAGCCCATTGGAGTCGTAAAGGGTAACTTACCTACACGCTTCCGACCCTCAGCTCTTTGTAGGATGCAATCACAATGTGATTATTACAGTTCAAATTTAACTGATACCTAGTTAAATATTATTGGTGCTACTACAATTCATTCTCTATTCAGTAATAGTTTTATTACAGATATAATATTTAAAATTAAGGGGTGACCAACACCAATAATGGTTGTTGGTCATATAAGACTGTAAGGGTATTTTTCTGAAATATTGATCAAACATATTAACAAATAGCTTTTACCCGCGTTTTATTTGGAAAGCGTTGTTTTCCCGTAACACCAATTTTATCCAAATGTAATTCAAATCATTGGTAATTTAGGAGTGAAAGTAATCAGATTCCCCGGAAAGTAATTTTTACCAAATTTTATGCAAGTTGGTTCAGTAGTTTAGGCGTGATTGAGTAACAGACAGAAAGAGTTACTTTCTCTTTTATAATATTAGTATGGATATATGTACTTACAATACATCTCACAGAATTATACAATAACATAAGTATACTGGTGATATATTATATCCTTTTTTCCCGACTGCTAAGGGGGGTAATTTCATTGTTACTTACGCATGTAATTCTAAAATGTTTAATAGGGTGATAAAACCGTTGGAATGTAGGCGACAAACAATATTTTTTGAATCTATCATAATTGTTCATTTAAACCGACTTTAACATTTCGTAATTGGATGGGATCCAACTGAAAATAATGAAAATGCAACGCGTTATAATACGCAAGTTATGATTCTATAAATTCGCCTGGTGTTTTGTTCAAGCTTGACAGTATTTAATGTGGACTTACAGCCATATATCTCGGTAACAAATAATAATTTATAATGTTAATAATAAAACAAAGTAGAAATTAAGTGTAAAATTTAGCGTCAATACCGGAAAGCCCTAGTTATTAGACTACTTTGCGAATTTCTTAGGTAAAGCATTTTGTTAATAAGACCAGCATTGTATCATTCATTCATTATTGTCAAAGGTGTGTATTATAAAACCGAAATGATGTTGACAATTCAAAATTTGACATCCTAAAATCAAATGTCCAACTTTTACAATTACAATTTTGTAATTGTAGTCCGAACAAAGGCGTATAATTTATATCACTGAAAGATAATGCAAGTCATTAGTATCTACTAGTAGACAGTCTACTAAACTTTATTTATCACCAATGTTATATAGTTATATCTCTATATCTGGTCCAATAATTGCGGTTGGTATATTTCGTCCAGTCACAAATTTGTAATTGCCAAGTTATTTTATAGGGGTTGATTCGATAATGGTTAGGGTTGGTTTATTGTGATCATAATAGTTCGTATGTGCTCATGTTTATTGGACTTGCCTGGTCAAATAATGCCCGATAGAGCCTTTAAAATGGCGGTCAGAATTTGAGAGAATTTACAATCAGCAATGTATATTTTGGACCCTTTTATTTTAGTTTATCGACCAGTGGTAAGTCAAAATACTGTTCTAAAAATTAGAAGTGACAAAAATACTTACATGGTAGCATAACCTCGAATAAATAAGTCTTATCTTCTCTAGATCTAAGCTTGTTCCTTTTGGTGCAAAAATTACCTCACCATTTGGCTTAATTTGAAAAGGTTTGTTTCATGTGAGTCAATTCTCCCCATTCGATACAAAGTATTGTCTACTTTGAATGCAAGAAAGGAGGCACAAAGAGCCACCCCAGGGACACGATTTCCTAAGTACAAGCCAGTACAGTTAAAAGAGTCGTGTACGGAAAGCCAGGCCGGGTCGGGTGGCTGATACTATCTCCTAGCACGAACTATCCCAGCACTGTGTTATTCAAATTTGACCTTTAAATCCACACCCTTAAGAACAGTGGGAGTGTGTGTTCGAATGTGAGCCGTTTAAGCACTTTCGAAGCAGGCAATAAAGTTTAAATTCCAATGGTAATTGAATGTTTGAGATATTACGGTGGGAGATTTTAGAGAGCACACACCGAAATAGTGGAGACGCAGATATCTAAGTTGAATAAACTTTTTAAAATTTATAGATTTATTTGTCGAAGCTGAAAGTTACTTCACCATCAATTTAGCCAATGATTATAATGATTATATCTTTATATTCAGACGACTGCTTGGTGCAGTTCAGTTGGCAAAACCAAGGGTCGCGGGTTCGATTCCCGCACAGTACATACATAGGCGTGCCTGAACATGTGTGTTTGTACTGGTCTGTGTGTTATCTATGTATAATATGTATTTATTTACAAAAAAAAAGTATTTAAGTATGTTTATCCGTTGTCTAGTACCCATAACACAAGCCTTAATTTGGGACTAGAGAATTGGCGTGATTGTTGTGAAATATTTATTTATTTATTTGCCATAATATACCCAATAGCCGATATGGGGTTAGGTGATATTAGCTTCAGTTTTGTTTTTCACCAGTTGTCCTACATGAGCAACAAACAAGTGCAACGCGACGGACAACGCCTTAAACTGGACCAAAAACAGTAAATATTTTGCAGAAAATGTTAATGTGTAGCTATAGTTCCAATCTAGTTTTAAGCTATTGTCTACAATAACTTCAGCACCCGTGTATCTTAACACCTGCCATGTTGTGTCACTTATAATTTTTCAATAAATAATTCCCAATAAATAAATGATTTTTATATATATATTCTCATATAACCCTTAAATAAAACATATCCTAGCGGTGCAATGTACGGTACTACGCAGCCGCGATCTTTCATCTCGTACGGACCGGACCGGACCTGCGCCAGCGCAGTACATAATGATATATAGCCGCACCGACCGCCCGTCGCCCGCGACTTATTCCTTTTACCACGAAACTTGTTCGGGAGCCTTATAAAATTGCAATATTTTAATAAAAAACCGCCGCTGAATAACAATTTATTTAAATAAAAATAAAAACGTCAACGCATTGATTAATCACTCATGCATTATTCACGTTCTCATCTAATTAACTCGGAGTTCGACTATGTCGTACACAGTCCCGCAATATTGTAATAAGCACGATTATATGAAAATTGGCCTCTCAGAGAACTATGGAATTAGTTTTCAGCCTGCAGCGAAAACGGGTTTATATACTCGACAAAAAACTGTAGTAAATTGCCGTATCGGTTTTGTGTACAGCAAAAACTGCGCTGCGCTGACATTATTGAGTTATGAGCTTATTAAATTGATTTACAAACGTAATTGTTAGAGAAAAAGTCACCCAGTTATACGTATGGTTGTTAAAAAAAACGCAGTCGTGGTATCGTTAGGCATAGCTGCAAGCTTGCTGAAAGGAGCGAATTATTGGGGCATATATCGAGTTTTTATCAAGTCATCTACCTTCATAGCATTTATGCTTCACTATGTTTTAATTAAGTGAGAAACATTGCATGGGAGTGGCTCTAATTCCTAATTGAAAGCATCCATTGGCTGCTTCGCTCATTATTTTATATTTGTTGGACGCGAACATTGTAGCATAAATGAGTAATTTACTGCTCCATTTTTAATTAGGCCCAGGTAAGAAGAGAATAAATCAACCCTATTAAGTAATGCATCAAGTAACATTTCGGGATAATTACCTAGTTAATTAGAGGGGTAATGGTTCTTGTAGCTTATTAATTCCCATTTGGATTCGGTTCTTATACGTATATAAGAGTTTGTCCGTTACACCATTCCGCCTTAAATTGTATATTTTTTTTATTTTAATTCAATAATAATAATATAATTATTTCATTCGTAAGTTTAGTATTCTATATTAAGTTTTTATGGTGTCCTCCAGTGACTAGAGTTCGCATTTTGTTGTAACATTTTGAATTAACAACAAATGAAATTAACCCGTTGAACGTCGCATGAAAATTAAAATAAAACCCCAGGCTACCTTGGTTGGATGAAGACGTTAAAAATTCGCATCTCGATACGTTCATTTGGGGCAACCAAAAATTTTTGGTATCGACTAAACAATTATCTGCTATCGGCGTATTGGCAGGCCCGGCTCAAGCCGAAAACATGGCTGCCTTGTATGGACAGCAGAGTTGGAGAAGAAGACTGCTGTATTTTTTTTTAATATTGTCAATAATATAATGAGAACACTCTTAAAAACGATCTGGCTAGACTACTGTCCCAACAAAGTTTAAAAATCTAAGTCAATTCAAATAAAGATCGTGTAGCGTTTTGGAAGTGAGTCGATGAAAAGTGTCAAAAAATATTTTACCTACAAAAGTATAATACATAGAGAATTTTTATTTGAGGTTTTGAAATAAATACCTACTAAGGAAAGCTTAGCTGTGACAATGTAGACCTAATGTAAAACTGTAAGTGAAGTGTCTTACTTAGCTTAATGTTATCTGTGAAATGTAAAATATACATAGCGTATATGAGGTTAAATCCCAATTTAACAAGTTGACGCGTACATATAATGCTATTCAGCATTTCTCAACAGGAATATCTCAACTGAATAGGTAGAAAGGCATTCGATATATGTTTTTGTGCGGACGGTACACCGTGCGCCGAGGAATTCGGTTTTTAGCGTTCGCGGCCCGTATACGGCCATCGAGATGAAACACACTATAGTCAATCGAATTAATAGTTCTCACAGAGCGCTCGGCGAGTCAATGAAGTCATTATGCATGCTTACAAAATATAAAGGCCTCGTTGAAACCTGTTCTCTTATAATTTCTTTTTCAACATCTATCGGGCATGCGGTCACGGCAGTTGCCTCAACAAATGTCGAGACGGTGTTAATAGTTATAGCCTCGTTAAAAACAATTGACAGTGTGCGGTTAACGTGTTAAATAAAGGTTGTCATAGACAGGTGTAAGTGAAGACGGTCGGGAAAGATCAAACGGTCTGAATTAAAACATTGCGAGCGGGATAACAGTCGCATGGGCGATTTCAAAAATGGCGTCGCGAACTGGTGATGGTCGAGTTTTTCGCGGCCGTCTCCACTCGTTAAATAATGCCGGTGGCTTTGACAAAAACTCACCTAGTCTTGTCCTGCGGCGTGCGGCGCGCCCTCGCCTCCCGCCTCGTCTCTCCGGCTTTTTCTGCCCATTCCACAGACCAGCAATCGCCAACTCACTTCCAACATAATCCCTAACTATTTACACAACTACCACCTAAATAATAACTACTTATATTTATGGCAATTTGTTTAACTTCACCGACTATTAAAACTGCAGGAACACGATCACGTTTACACTATAACTTATGCGAGAGTATTGAAGGATTAGATGGCGCGGAAGGTTATCTGTTTCACACACGAGTCCGATAATAGCAATTAATTTAACTTACGACTCTTTATTACTTAGCTTTATGGGTACGAGACCGAGTCTCTTTGGTAGGCATATTAAATTTGTACAATACAGTTCGTCCCGACGCCGCGTACGCACTACTCCTACACTATGTTACACGGAAGAGATTCCTACAAATTGCACTGGTTTCCGAACGCCTTCGACGATTGCGAATTAATATAATAAAAATCAATATTAAACAACAATAAAACAAAAACCCGAAACACAAAATAATACGACCCGTTTCTAGTCTAGCATTTAACAGTTTATTGTTCGTACATTCAATTAGAAAACATTGTGTCTAGTTAAAAATTAATTTAAAAAATTAAAAATCACAACAACCGAACAACACTTAGATAACGAAAAAAATAATTACAAACAATTTACAAACACGAAGCTAGGGAGTGTTCGGCGAATTGATCGTATCACTGTAAGGGCGCGCGGGCGCACTAAGCCCCTAGTGCTCGGGGTGGCCCTGGGCCGCAGCGGCCGCCGCCGCCGCCGCCGCTGCCGCCTTCTGGGCTTGCGCCTGTTTCTCCTGCTCATTCAACTCCTTTATAGCCTGTATTTCTTTCTTTAACTTCATCCGCCGATTCTGGAACCATATTTTTATCTGTCGCTCCGTCAAACACAGAGCGTGCGCCATCTCTATGCGTCTCCTCCGCGTGAGGTAGTGGTTCGTGTGGAACTCCTTCTCCAGCTCTAGCGTTTGGTATCTGGTGTACGTCTGCCGCCCTCGTCTTCTGAGGCCGTTCGCTCCTGTAACAAACGAGAACAGATGTTAGAAAGGTCGTCGACACTTGAAGTGGGCACTTAAAAAGTATCTGGATGCGTTTGAATGGTGAATGGGGCGGTTGTCTCGCGGCTAAGCTCAAATGACGTTACAATTGGCGGTGACGACAGCTTCATTTCGTTCGCCCGTCGATGTTGATGCATGGAGCCGGGGACCGCCTTTGGCGCGCCGACTTAATACTACTCGCAAACTTGATTAAGAAACATAGCAAGCGTGGGATTGTATACGAATTTGTTGCATGCAAATCCGCTCCGATAGAATCGAAAAGAACAAAATTGCTTTAAAAAGTGCCACCAACGTCGCTCATATTACATGTATACGTAGGTACGTGAGGGAAATTTCATGAAATAAATTCATCTGGACGTTACTCCTTTTGAATTTGGTTACCGAGAATTCGATTCGCGGTCGCGATAACTGAAGGCCAAGAACCGCGACTCGCGAAAATTCGAACGAAAGTTGCAGCAGGGTTGGTGAATTAATAAAATACTTTCGCCAAAAATGTAAATCATGTTTTGCAGATACAACTTTTTATGTCCCCTTGTAATTTGGTGTACACAGATACATAATGTGAACACTTGTTATGGGTATTCAGTAAATAGCAGAAACCTAGTGATTAAACATTTGGTCCTTTACTAAGAAAGTTAAATACATGCTCTTTTTAAATTACATAATATATTATATAATATGGTTTCATCAATATTTGTCATTATATTGTTTTTATTCGTTAAAGAATGGACGGAGTTCGTTTGCTTGCTATTAGGGTGTTTTTTTAACGCGGATGAGTTTTGTAAATCGAGCTGTTTATGTTTTTAAGAATGTTTAATTTTATTTTAAACCAATCGTATGCAACCCTAAAGTCTATTGACCTCTCCATACGATCTCTTGCAGGCATTGCGTGCCTCTTAATGTATAGCATTTCGAACGCTCGCTGAGTGCTCAGCATTTCCTTTTATTTCTTCGTACAAACAACACAGTTCAAGCTTTACAAGTCCATTATAATTTGAACTCTCAACGACCACAGCGCTGTTGTTGTAAGAGCTCAAATTATAAAGGCTATGTACAACTTGATTTTGGACCCGAACATACCAATCGAAAGTACTCTCTCAATAAAAAAGTACCTGTATTAAGACCTTTCCAAAATTATATTGTAGAGTGCACCTCGCGAAAAACGGTGCCCAAAATTATGGGAGCATTACCTCAAGCATTATTACGGTTGATTCCTAAATGACAGTAAGTACATTATTTATTGCACTTAATGAGGTATTGTTGGATGATTTACTTTTGAACGGAAACATAACTGTGCAACGTAGATTTAAAAACGTCAGGTTTTCATACAGTGTCTAGTAGGCTGAGTAGAAGACATTTATAATAATATTATAAATGCGAAAGTAACTCTGTCTGTCTGTTACTCAATCACGCCTAAACGACTGATCCGAAAAGCACGAAATTTGGTATGGAGATGTTTTGATACCCGCGAAGAAAGGGCATCCGGGGAATCTGATTTTTTTCACTCCTAAATTACCAAAAGATTTGAAATAGATTTGGATAGAATTGGTATTACGGGAAAACAACGCATTCCAAAAAAAGCTACCTGACGCAGACGAAGTCACGGGTAAAAGCTAGTTAATTATACATTCATAACTTCATCCAAAGGCAAAAAACGTGTTAAAATAACCTCTCGGCTCCCCTAAACATGCCGCTCCGTCTAAAGGATACAAAAATAAAAAGCATTCGTTTGAGCATGCCAGGGGCCGGCACTTCACACAAGCAGATATAATGCCTTAATTATCTCGGACCGAGCTTTAGGATCTGTTGTAGATAAACATATGATTGCTCTGTGAAACAACGCTTCATACTTTTATGCCTCGTTAGTGTTGGTTTACAGGTTTCATATTATGAACTGCGCAGAAGTTATTGACGTTTAATAATCAAATATCTAATAGAAAAGCTTATTATTTGTATTTGACGACCACTTTAGTGTATTGGTTAAGAAGTTGACCATTAACCAAGAGGTCGCGAGTTCGATTCCCGCACTGTACAAATAATTGTGTGCATGAACAGTCTGTTTGTACTGGTCTGGCTGTTGTAAGTATTTATTTAAGTGTATTTGTAATACCGCTGTTGATTCTGATTTCTGTAACACAAGTGCTTAAGCTACTTACCACAGAGTCAGACCAATGTATGTGATGTTGTTGTATATTAAATGACATATTATATTGTATAATATTAATATAGAAACAGGGCTCTCAGGGAATATATCCCTCAACAGACTATTGATATACCTACATTATGAATGATAGAATAGATTTTATTACACCTTTTTTTAGATTGACCAGAAATATACCATGATAATGGGGGCCGTAAAGATTGAGGGTGTTGTTAACGTAAGTACATCAGTGAGGTGGAGATTGGAGTTTTGCAGTCATATAATCGATTGCCAAACCCAAAACTCTCACAGGCCGTTGTAAGAAAATACAAAAAATATTCTAAAATCAATGCAAACTCCATTAAATTCACCGAATGACCTCCGACGCGGAGCCCCTCGCACATAACTCTAGACCTTAAAGCGACCGACCACTTGTCGTAATTTAAATTAGACGGTAGCTTAAGTGCAACCTTTTTAATTATTAACAAAATTTCCCGGCCTGGAGTAGTGGTTAATTGAGTGATACTAATTGCCTAAGCCGTAAGAGCCTCGGCGTAAATATTGGACCTTTCTTTCTACGTTACGGATTAAACCTTAGCTTTGTATTTATGTTGATTAGTTGAGAAGTGGGCTTGGGACACTTAATGTAATTGAGCCAGTCCGAAAATATTAGGTTAGGCCGGATAAATATACATTCGTTCGCAGGGAAATGTCTCTTTTACATATCGCCACGTTCCCGAACTACATTGTCAAACATCCCTTCGCTTTTCAATCGAGCAAAATTATGGTGAGTATATTTTTAAGTCTTATTTATAAAATTCATCAAGCTAAAGCCAACACATGTAAACAAGAATTCCGAGAGCACACACATGTACTAATTAGGGCACAGTTCTCGACAGTTTACGCTTTATAAATTCACCTCAAAATCTTGACTGCGCCATAAAAGCAATAAGCATGACACAAATGACTTCATTAAGGCCCTGGGCGGGGTTTGCGGTGGCGGAAAAAAATGTGTGACCCAGGCCTTAATAGGTATATAATGGTGTCGAATGTTTCCGAAAACTGTAAGATGCGTGTGCGCCGTGATCATGATTTCCGGAGGGCGTGGGGTATCCTGTTACGAGTGCAGATGGCTGATGGAGCGGAGTATTTGAGAAACATGATATATGGCAAAGTCCTTGCGGTTGGTGATGGCAAAAATATGCCGTAGAAACTGAAGCCCTATTGCGAGCTTGCTTACCGTTCAACTGACGTGCTAATCATTATTTTGTTACATTTTTTTTTAAGTAATAACGCTGCCAGTGTGCTTAACAGACCGTAATATTACCCTGGTGATTCAAAATATACTGAAGTCCTACATAAAGCGATAGAGATGGTGATTTTGGTATAATTAAAAGGTCGAAATCGTTCCCTTTTTGAATTCTCGATAAATGAGCGCTGAGTGCACACTTTCTATATAGTTACCTATACAGTGTGTCCCTGGATAAAGTGCAATCCCGAAAGGGGATGAAACTAGACCATGTATCATTGACTAGAAAAATATAAAAAAAAAATTATAAAAAATTATTGTAGGATTTATTGGTATTTTAAGATTTTCATGTTTCATTAAGGACTCTATGTACAAAAGTATTGATTTCTTCCAAAATAATGGGTCTATTTCTTTGAAATAAAAAAAACAGTATGCCTAATACCTGGCGATGACCATGAAATAATAAATAGTCCGCAAAAAAGTAACTATCTTGGGTAAAAAAATGTATTTTTATGAAAAAAATGATTTTTTTAGACGTTTATTTTAAAAAACTTCAAATTACTAAAAAAATGTGCCCTATAACTATGTAATTTTATAGCTTACTTTTATTCTTTACCATTTTAGCTTACAAATAAAAAAAGAAACAATGTTCTAACTAAAAAATTGGCTAGGTAGGAGTTATTTAGATTTTAGTAGGTAATAAAAGTCAAACTTTAATCACAATAACTTTATTAATAAAATTATCCGTAATTTACAATTTTGCATTTTTATTTAATGCATTAAATGTTCAAAATGGCCTCCTCGATTATGAATGAAAAAAACGGTCTCTACCTGCACGGTAACACGATTAGGCTCCACTTTAAAAGTTCGTAGATAGCGTGTTTTTTTAGTTAGAACATTGTTTTTTTTTATTTGGAAGCTAAAATGGTAAAGAATAAAAGTAAGCTATAAAATTACATAGTTATAGGGCACATTTTTTAGTAATTTGAAGTTTTTTAAAATAAACGTCTAAAAAAATCATTTTTTTCATAAAAATACATTTTTTTACCCAAGATAGTTACTTTTTTGCGGACTATTTATTATTTCATGGTCATCGCCAGGTATTAGGCATACTGTTTTTTTTATTTCAAAGAAATAGACCCATTATTTTGGAAGAAATCAATACTTTTGTACATAGAGTCCTTAATGAAACATGAAAATCTTAAAATACCAATAAATCCTACAATAATTTTTTATAATTTTTTTTTATATTTTTCTAGTCAATGATTCATGGTCTAGTTTCATCCCCTTTCGGGATTGCACTTTCTCCAGGGACACACTGTATAGATAGGTTTACGCCACATATTAATGTCCAGTGGACCAAAATAAAATATAACTATTTTTTTTACTTGTGTCTTTTAAGATAAGACTTAAATGACAAGGATCGGAAAATAATATATAAGTGAGTATGTGAGCAACAGTGAAATTATTCTTATTACATAACTACAGAAAACTGACCGGAAAAATTTTACTTAAAAAAAGGACAAAGGACGTCCTTAAGGACATCGGTTTTCGGTCGAGTCCGGTAGAGTTGCTCATTTAGACCATGGATTTTAGTAACATCTTTATTTATAATATGCATTTATTTACAAAAAAAAGTATTTAAGTATGTTTATCCTTTGTCTAGTAGCCAAAATACAAGCCTCGTAGCTTAATATGGGACTAGAGAAAATTGGTGTGATTGTTGTAAAATATTTATTTGTTATTTATTTATTATCTTTGGTTAGGTCGGAACCTAAAAAAAATAACATCAATATTCGATAAGATTTAGAGTAATAGCAGATATTTAATTTGTTTGGGAAACTACAAAAGGTCTCATTATTCCTAGAGAGTTACTTGTATGCTTAATTTCCTACATAAACGATATGATAAGAGTCTAACGTAGGTATGAAGGTAAGGGAGTATTATGATAGTTGCTTACATTATACGAAACAGAAGACAACTTAATAATTTTTCAGTGAGGTGAGCACCAACAGCTATCGTAGCGTATTCGCGTTTACAATCCGTTAACTTGTCAGTTGGTATGGGAAACTGTCAGTTTTAGTCGTTTCGACGATACGAATACGTTAAGATAATGTACAGGCTAAGATCACAGTACGAGTCGAAACGGTGTGTCCCAAAAATTCAGTAACTTATCGACACAAAATAAAAACTTTGCCCATCACTACTCCCAAGTCTTCTAAGTTCGAACAAGTGTCACCAACCCGTTCGGTTCGGTAACACGTGCGAACAAAAGAACTGGTTCCCCCCTCCCCTTCAACCCCTGCCTTACGACAAAAGGATTGCGCAAGTTACGCACTCGTAAAGAATTTAGGACTAAGACGCATAGCTTGTAAACCGCCCTTAAATCTCAATGGTCCCGCAATCGCCGGGGACATTTGAAACAACTGTTGTTTTGTCCAACGATTTAATTGTTACTAATTCGTAAAAGTTTTGCACAGTGATTTACAACTGTTCAGTATTGGCGTACCTACTTCAATTCTAGCAAGAAGGCTTACCCTGAACTCAAAGACTTGTGTGAATATTTTTGTGCACATGTGCATTTTTTAAATACTTATTAAGAGAAGTCTAATCTATCAACGGAAGAAAAAGCATAATTGAAAATTCTTTCAAGCGTCGTCCGGATTTAGTATATTTAAAAACTAGCTGATCTAAACATAGCCTTGACTTGCTTATAGAACTTCGCAGGCGTTAGTATGCATTTGACGACCACTTTCACGCGAGGTCGCGGGTTCGAACATGTCTGTTTGTACTGGTCTGGGTGTTATATGTATATATTTAAGTTTATTTGTAATACCACTGTTGATTCTGATATCTGTAACACAAGTGCTTAAGCTACTTACCAGTCAGATCAATGTATGTGATGTTGTTGTTGATGATGTTGTCTTACATTTGGTAAGTACTGGATAATTTGAAATAACGAAGCAATGTTGCTGTCTTTATTTCCACTGTGGTACACTTTGACACTTTTTAGAACATGTGCCAGGAAGTGCTGTTGACAGTCGTACATCCATTTAACGACACGAATGATGTTCCTTTTTACAGAGGTAAAACATCTGGAGCGGTTACCCTAAAAACCTTTAGTAGTATTTTCAGAAAGAGTTGGACAACCCATTCCGCTATTCATCAAAAGACAATAAGTTTTCGGCCATAAAGTCCGAACGTATACGTCCAATTCGGTCAATACAATAATTTTAGTTTTACTATAAATTCATTAACGTTTATGAAAAAACTGAAAAAAGTATCTTTGGATCGACATTTTGGAGACCATATTCTAAGAAATATAAATTTATTTATTTCTATTATTTTTTATTTCTTTATATTTCATACATAGGCATATTTAACTTTACAAAATAAATTTTGCTTTTATATTTATTGTGATTAAGATATTACATTTTTAGCATTAACAATGCAAATTTCTTTACAATGTGAAAAAAAAGTGTGCTTTGATTAGGTTTTTTTTTAAATAATAACCTTGATTTAATCTCAAACAACTCACAATAGATTTCATCATTCAATACAAACTGTTAAATGTTACATTAATTTCATTTAATTGTTTTTGCGAAATTGTAACAGCAGAACTGGTCCTCTCCACTTCCATGTAGGCCTCAGACGACAAACCTTGCTAAGTGATTCCGTTTGCATATTTCGAGGAAAGGCGCATTAAAACGGATCACGTATAGTTGCCCACGCGCACAATTTTCTCCGATAAAATTATGTAAAGTACATATTTGTGCACTGTGTCTAATGAGGCGAATTAAGATAACACGTTCCACAACCTAATAAATGAATCTAGGACCTGTCTAGCCGATCCAGACAGCTATTTGTCGTCAGTATATAATTTTTCATTATTTATAGCCGCCGAGTCGCATTTAACAGCCATTATGTCATTACATAATGTGCATGAGTGACATACATGCATGAAACTTAACGTTTGTCATGATTATGGTTATGAAATCGGAACCTAGATTGGGGCTTGGGGTCAAGATAATCACAGTCAATTTGCTTTAATATGGTTAGGTTCATTATTTTTCAGTTGGGAGCCAAATATCAAGAACAATGTTATAAAATATTAAAATAAAATTTCACAAAACCATGTCAATAATTCACAACATTTTTAGGTTAAAATCCAAGAATGAAAGACCTCCATCATAAACCAGTAAATTGAGGGCATCGCCAAAATCAGAGGGAACCAGTTGAAAAAAGAGAACGCACCTCACAATTATGTACAGTACATAACGACCTAATAATCGTCGCATTATCCCGGGGCATGTTCGACGGTTTTTTGTTTCCGAAAAATTATCATCTCATTTCCCCCGATTGGTGCACTCGATGGTTACGAATTTCCCTTATTACATATTCGCGGGCGATCTGACACAGTGTATAATAAGTCAAATTGGTAACTCGAATTGCAAATTACGCCGCTGCAACGCTTGGTGAGAAGATCGCCGAATTTCCGAGTATAAGTAGGTAGGTAGATACATACCTACATACGCCCCGCGTCTTGGGTGGTCCACGGACGGTGATGTAAGGTATATAACTCCCGCGCTCATATCTGAACTATGTAAAATAAGAGCACTTGAAAATGTTGTATCAATGTGCGCCTTAATTAAAGCTGTGAATAGAGTCGGCAAGTGAGGTGATATTTTATTTGCATATTTGTTCGTAAATTTTGATAAAATTTTAATAGCAAAATAAAGAGATAGGAAAGTTCTTTTGAAGGGTTATTGATCGTAAGTTAAATTCAAACTAATGTTTAGTTTGAATGCTACCTTGATATAATTCTATGCATTAGAGTGTTGTTTTGCAAAAAAGGCATGAGCTTTCTCCTCCATTAAAAAGTCACAAATAGTCACAAATGAACTGATGTGATCACTTCACAATTCCCAATTTGATATATATCAGTACAGTTTTAAAATTTTTAAATGATTAATTTTTACTGATATACATTTACAGACAACATTTCCTCTGCTTTAAAGATAAGATTGCCGCCAGCTTATATCATAAATGTAAACACTCGTAAATTCCAATCAATTCCCATTCAATCTAATATTGATGTACTAAAAACATTATCCACTTAGAGGCGGCACGTCAAAACTAATCCTCGGTGTAATTTTAATAGAGGCCGCCGCTTCGTCCAATCAGTCCGCTAGATGTGTATCGGGTTGCTTGTTATCGGCAGGCGCAATATGAATAATACATTAGTGGCTACCTCAGATACGTGCACTCTTAAATTGGCAAAGCTTAATTGACTGAAAGCTTGAAAATGAAACATGGCGAGCGAGGTTTTCTTTGAGCCGCTTTTTGCGGTGACCGTACCTGCTCCGGCGCATAACGGAATCAATTTAAATTGGTTATGTGAGATTGCGTACAAGGGTAGGTAGGTACTGTGGCCACCGAAATGAATTTCTTATTTCGTGAAACCTTTTTTGACCGTTAACATTTGGTGCCTACCATTTTCTAATAAGATTTAGTATCCCATAAGAACAAGTAGTAGAACTAGTAGTAACTAGTAGAATTTCTATGTCAGTTTAACATTTATGTAGATACCTTAATTTGTATAGTTATATAACTTAAAATAAAAAAAAATAAAAAAATTGAGTTTATTACTTCCAACAAACAAATGAAGCAACACTTAATAATAATTACAATAAAAATAAAACATGGAAGCAATTGGATGCGGCTCAGCTATTGCTGACATATGACAGCGCTGATTTTCAGCCGCACCCACTCCTCTGAGGTCTATTGTGAGGGTTTGGTAACGAGGGCTTTGACAATACTTTTTTTTTTTTTTTTTTATTTGGGATAGGTTTGCTCTTGACCCAAGACTAAGCCCAAACGAGGCAAAGACTGAGTCTACGATGGAGCGAGCTCACCTAGAAGGTGCCTGTTCACTCTAGCTTTGAAGATTTCGAGGTTGTAATTGCAGTTAAAAATTTGCAGTTAAAATACGTTTAAAATCACACTGCATAACTCTGTGTGTGTGTGTGTGTGTGTATGTGTGTGATGTTTGTGTGTGTGTGTGTGTACTTACGAGTACATATTGATTTCTTTTGTTTACGCGAACACTAGACAGTATAGAGCAGTTATGTAAGTCACTAAAATATAAGAATAAAACAAATAAGTAAGGTGCCCAGCACATCAGGTTAAATAATCACATTTTTGTTGCAAAATCGCCCGTATCACAAGCATATAATATGCCGCAGTGTATACCGAGACGTACTGTTGTGTCTACGTCATACATTTTTTCGAACACCTACTGCGTTGCGCATACTCCCAGTATTTGTACTTCGATTACTATCGTATCATAAGTTCCAAATGTAGTCCACTTTAAGTCCAATCAGTTGATTAAATTAATTAACTGTACTTTCCGATAAGTTGTTAAACAAATTAATCGAGCGCTATTCCCGTGTAGGGCGGGGCTGTTGGTTAGGAACCCCGCCCTAATTTTCTGGTAAAGTCATTAATTATCTATTGCTTATGAAATAAGGCTACAATTACTGAACAATAAAGGGTAGGTACCTACTTTGCATTATAATATCCATATGCTACCACGTATCGTGAATTTTTTAAAAGCAAACAAATCCCTGCCCAAATTTTGTTACTAAAGGTAATTTGCAAGAACAAAAATTACACGTCATTCCTTTCTCAGAAAATATTAAAATTAAACAAGAATTAAGCTACCACGCAACAACAACCTTCCGATGTGACCCAATCGAAACGTTCAAAGTACCATGTATGTATTTAATATGATGTGAAGATAGCTATTAAAGTAATTGCAGTGCACGCCACGAAAAATGAGGCATTGAAAAACAACGTCAAGAGGCGTTCCGCGGAGAAAATTATCATTTTTGCACGCAAAATGGCGTCGCCAGCCTGATTCTTTTTTCTTGTTCGCCCCTAGATAATAATTTCGAGTTACTGTAAATGCAAATTGCTAAATTACAGCTCGCGAGATTGACATGGCTGAAGCTGTGGCGAAACCGAAAACATGTTTTAAAACCTGTCCTACAGACCGCTCCCTTAAACATTTCATTTACAATATCGTCCAGCACTCAAAATCCACTCCAATAAACCACCTCATTGATCGGTAAATAAATGTACCCCGGAACAATCGTCAAACCCTTTGGATATCACTTTTGGATATATTGGCCCGATATTAGCTCATAGATCAGGGTCGAACGCAATAAAAATGTAAGGTCCCCAGTGGATTAGGACAAACCCTGACGAATGTGACATGTGGAAGCCTCGGACTTTCTTATCTAAAGGGGAGACATACGAAGCTATTTCAAAATCAATTTTGGACAGCACTTAAAACACTAATGCGTGCGTGAGACGTGGATGCCACTCTGAGCAGGCGCTACGCCATTAATATGACGAATACATCAGCTGTTACTTCATATTAATGGCGCCATAAATCTATAATAGTCTTCTATTAAATACGAGGTCATGTTGCGAATAATTCGCACAATACTACATCGACAGAAACATCTATATTGGGGGGCACGATTGTTAGTACACGCCAAAAATAAACATATCCATTCACGCAAATAATTCCAACATAAAGCAAGCTCGAATTAACGTTAACAAGATGCAGCTGTTGCGATCTCTCAAACGGAGTCCATTTTGGAAAACTCGTTGGGAGTTTTCGAAAATAGAATATAAAATGTGTCACTCCTTCCCAAATAAATCAGCGAAGTGATTAATGATTCCGAGTTAGGATCGGTGCGCTCCGCGTGACGGGCTAGACGCTCATTGGGTGGCGCGGTCGCCATGTTGCCGCGAGCTTGTAGCTGTCAAACTTTGAAATATGGCCGCTGGCTTTCTCTAGTGCGAGCGTTGTCTTAAAATAACCGACTAAATTAACCGGACCATGAACATGAAATCACAAATAGAATAGACCGCCCTCAGAAAAAAACGCTATTGTATTAAAGAAAATTTTTATTGCAAAAAAGTCGTATCCCACCATATTTTATTTATCGGACTTTTTGAAAAATTGACGTTTTGTTCCGTGGTGATTAAAAACTTTAAAATGAAAAATAAAAGTTTGATTTATAATTTGACACTTTAAGGCAAAACATTTATTTTTGTAATCTCTAATTTATTGGTGTTATAAATATGACATTATGACGTGTGATTCTGATAAAGGTTTTTAATGTGTTTTGGTTGCGCATATCAAATTTCTGAGTTACGTTTTCCGTAGATGTCATAAATAAAGGTTAATACGACGTTAACCATTGTACAATGGCTTAATTGACCACATTTTATAGTGCAACAAGAAAGGTTTTCGATTTAATATGTATGATCGATAAACCACCAACTACTACGGTTACATAAATGCGAATCATACTGCGGCGATAGTAATCTTCCCCGATATCGTGTTATTACTTATAAAGCGATACGATTTGCGTACGGATAGCAAATACGATCTTTTCGTACTACAAATTTTTCACAATTTTTGTGGTGTGCGTTTTTATCAAGTGAGACTGTGAAATAAATTATTTATTAGGGTTAATTTTCCTTCCCTAAGCGATTAACTTCAACGTCCATAATAGTTTGAAAAATAATCAGCGTTTCAGGTAATTTGCAAAAACATAATACAAATCTTTACCTGCGTTTATGGCTGTAGTACTTAAGCATACTATAGAAGTCTATTTTTCAAAATAAATAAAAAAATATATCACAAAAAAATAACTGTTTTTGCTAACGCTTACTATTTCGATGAGTGCAATAAAGTACGAGTTGAAATAAAATCGTGGCCCGCGACTTGCCCCCATTAAATTGATAGTCTGGCAACCCTATCCATAATGCTATCCCGCCGCAAAGCGATTGTTGACGTAGGTATTCATTATAAAACACAATATTAAGGCCCACGGCTTTGCGTGGTTTTCATTCATGGTGAGAATGCGTAATACCAAGATTACATAGATGATTCGTAAAGAACAAACATAATAATGTAGTTTTATTTGTTAAGTATTTTTCGCGTTTACAACGCTATTTTTTTTTAATTTCGAAAAGACAACACTTAAGATAATCTTTTCGGCTCCGGTCATCGGGGAGGAATAGAACCCCCGACCTTTGGAAGTCCGGTCCAATGCTCTGACCACTGAGCTACCGAGAACCTTACTGAAGTCGTCGAATTTACCCTGGCTCAAAGCGTTAAAAAGCACTTACAAAATTCAACGACTCCATTAAGGTTCTCGGTAGCTCAGTGGTCAGAGCATTGGACCGGACTTCCAAAGGTCGGGGGTTCGATTCCTCCCCGATGACCGGAGCCGAAAAGATTTTTTTAAGTGTTGTCTTTTCGAAACAATAATGTAGTATATGTATGTAATATGTGTATATGTATGATTTGCTATTAAAAATATATATATGCATTTAAGTAAGTAATGCGTGAATGCGTTTAAAAAATTTTCTTCGTTTTTTTTTATTTGGGATAGGTTTGCTCTTGACCCAAGACTAAGCCCAACGAGGCAAAGACTGAGTCTACGATGGAGCGAGCTCACCTAGAAGATGCCTGTACACTCTAGCCTTGAAGATTCCTAGGTTGTAATTGCAGTTTTTTATTATTTAGTAAGTAGATAATCTTTCGATTAGATTTTAATGTTTTTCTTCTTTCGCTCTTAATGTGCACCGCCTGCATTTTCTCTGCTTAAACTTATGGTTGACTGGTAGAAAATGCTTTCGCCATTATGTCCACCATTATAGGCAAGTTTGTGCAGATTATTTTTAAAATAATTATGATTCGATGCAAGAGAAATAACCACATTCGGTCGATATACTCGTACTATCGTGATTTCTGCTCCAAAATTATTTACTTAAAGCTTGAAAGTGAATGCAATAACAAATCTAAGGTGTTCCTACAAATTGTTTCAGGTATAGTATGATAAGAACCTACTTCTTTGATTTTTTATGTATTTAGCGTATCTCAGACTGTAGCCAAGTGAATACATAATATAAACTTTCAGAAGTCAGCAAGAACAATAAATTATCTGTATATCCTCACTTTAAATCTGCGACATTAGGAACGCGCAAACTTGAAATCCGTGAGCTCAGGGATATTCCGAAAATTTCCAGCAGAAAGACAAAACAAAGTCACCTGCAAAAGTTTGTACTCGAGCGCTACCTAAGTTGGGCGTAGCCGTCTAACTTAAGTTAGAGTTAAGTAAAGAAACCGCAGCGCCTCGCCGTCTGACGACCGACTTAAATCTCCGCTAAGTTAGCACTCGGATACAAAGATTCAGGATCCAGATTGCATATGCGGTTAGCCAATTTGTAAGATTGCTTTTACTCAGCTCCAAGCAATTAATCTTGGTTAGATTAAAAAGTTCCAGATACGAAATATAACCTTTCCAACTTCTGACATTGACGGTCTACGTTTCTTTATGAAACTTGCTCTTTGAGTGGTGGCAATTGTGCTACATTCAAAAGTTCAGTGCCATTAAGGACTGTAACTGCAATACTTCTTCATAAAAGCTACGTTTATAGCGTTTTTATTACTCCTGATTACGTAACTGACCACGACGGATGCAAAAATCTGAAAGAAGTAGAAAACAACTAAAATAATTTGAATCAAATTAGAACTGTTCTCGTATTTGAATAAAGATCTAACAATAGCTCTGCAAACATGTCCTATCTAACGGATTATTCGGTACCTAATGAAGCCATATTTTCGTATGAATGAAGCATATTGCAGCTAAGTACATAGAGCTTGTGTGTCTACACATACTAGCTCTACAGCTTAAATGCAAATTTCACCTTCAGTGAGGACCCGGCAAGATTCCCGGCTTCGAAATAAATATCGTAGATTTGCGCTCTGAGTCCCACGTTAAGACAATACAGTTCTATTCGCTTGCCGCTTTAGTTAACTACTGTAGGTAATCATTTGTATGCAATTCAACAAAGGATGTTTCAAGATCTCTTATGGAAAGGTTATACATTTTCTGGAACTTGTACTTTCACATCACAATTCTTAAAACTTATCTGCAGTATCAGAAACTGTATAGAGGTACAGTGTCTGATATACTGATGGTATAATTGTAGGTTTGTCATTGTCAGTAAAATGACATTATGACTCTTTTGACTTATTATATGCCATGTGTCTGAGAACTGAACTGAGAATTTTAAGATGACTTAATTTTTTTAATGTCGTGAAATGAAACTGCAATAAAATTAGAATAACTAATAGAATAACAAGTTTTCAGAGGGCAGACTTCATAACAAATGTTTGCAAAACGTTTCGTTTCACGGCGTGACGACGCCCATAAACGTCCTAACCTGTGTCAATAAAGATAAAGGAAAACTAATATCGAAACAAGAATAGGCACGTGATAAGAAAACATTTATTCCCCATGTTTAATGCATGATTTGTCGTAATTTCCCAGCCTCCCTGTTTCGAGGAGAAACGGATATGATTTATAGTTTATCTTATACATCTCGGACGATGTGAAAAATTGGTGGGGGAGTACTGAGTTGGCAAAGCTGCAGGCTTATTAGACGATGTGGGATGAAACTTTGTTACGTTACTTGCTCAATGTGAAGGAATTAATCCTATGGGGCAGAAGCTTACTATTTCCACAACTAATTTTCTGGCTAAAACTTATTACGGCTCAATTCCGTATAACATCTTGATAGCCAGTATATGTCTATATTCATACGCGTTTTATCATTTAAAGTTCTGTGTCCATGAAATCGTCAATTGATACAATCTATACTTATTATAATACATAAAGGTCAATTCTGTACATTAAATGTATTTAAAAAAGCAATCAGTAAAGTTTTTGACTGTCTCTTTGTCTGTTTAACCGTTATAGAAAAAAAAACTACTCGACGCATTAAAAAAAAAACTTAGTACACTTATTTTTTATAAACCTGAGCTGGTTATAGGATATTTTTCATCACGCTACAATTAATAGGACCAAAGCAGTGAAGGGAAATGTTGGGAAAACGGGAGAAGTTACTCCATTTTCTAAGCTTCCGTCGCGACCGCGAGTGCAATACAAAAATCATGTAGGTATGTCAAAAGTGTTCTCCTTATAAAACATTTCCCACGACAGCATACGAGTATGTCTATCTCTAGGGTTAAAGAATATTTATTCTCAAAAGAAATAATTACATTTCACTTACATGAGAACTTAATAATACGACATTGAAGGGTATAATAAAAATTAATAACAATTTAAAGAGGCGCGAACTACTTAAACTAAGACGGTTAAAGTAAAGCATGCAGAATTGTCTGTAAATAGGTAAGTACCAATAATGAGAGGACGAACAGTCTATATCCAACTAACTATCTTTTATGGTTGACTCTCAATAACTCCCTAACTATCAACGCACAGCCCAAACCACTGGACGGATCAGGCTCCAAATTGGCATGCAGGTAGATGTTGTGACGAAGGCATCCGCTAAGAAAGGATTAAGTAGTTAGTTTAAAATAAACGACCCTTACTTAGTTCCAAATTCAAAAAAAGAAACGATGAAAACATCTACACTAATATTATAAAGCGGAAGAGTTTGTTTGTTTGTTTGTTTGTTTGTTTGAACGCGCTAATCTCAGGAACTGCTGGTTCGAATTGAAAAATTCTTTTTGTGTTGAATAGACCATTTATCGAGGAAGGCTATAGGCTATATAACATCACGCTGCAACTATTAGGAGCGAAGGAATCATGGAAAATGTGGAAAAAACGAGGAAAATTATTCATCCTTGAGGGCTTCCGTTGCGAACGCTGCGAAAACGGTTAAAGATACCAAAAATATTTGTATCAAAGAATTATTCCTCTTAAAATGATCTAAAAAAATGTCTGAGACAGTATATGTCTATCTTTTAAGATCAAGTCACTAGAACCGTTTTTGTGGTAATCAAATTTGGCCAAAATTAATGCATTATTTGTTAAGAGTTGTATCAACGTAATAATATTAATCTTTATCCAAATAAATGTGTTCTTGATTAAGAGTATTTAAGTGTTAACAAAATTGTCCTTGACATCACTTAATTTCAATGAATATCTTAGAAGATATTACAATTTTAAAATAACACCAATATAAAATTCACCCGCGCCGCATGATATGCAAAACATGACGCTGCAAGGAAGAGAGGCGTTACTTGCGAGCGACGCGGAGAGGGGGGTGTAGCTCTACGAGGTACCATGATGAACCAAAATTAGATTTAATTAATGACCAGGTGCGTCATATCTTGACGTCAACCCTGCCGCAGTGCCTAAGAAGCCGGTTGTTTAACCAATGCGTCTTAACTGTCTTAACCCACGGAGCTGAAACGTGGAACATGACAGTCAAGCTGGCTCACCGACTACACGTCACTCAGCGTGCTTTGGAATGGTCTAGGTTGGGGATCTCATTAAGGGATAAAATCCGGAACGAGATCATACGACATAAGACTTAAGGTAACATATGTTGTCCAAAAATGTAGCAAGCTAAAGTGGCAGTGCGCTGGCATGTCTGTCGCAGAACCGACGAGAGGTGGAGCAGGAAGGTTCTTGAATGGAGACCACTCTTAGGTAAACGTAGTGTGGGACGCCCCCCGGCTAGATGGACAGACGACCTGAAGAAGGCAGCTGGTAGTGACTGGATGCAAAGAGCGGGAGATCGGGCGCTGTGGCGGTCCTTGGGGAAGGCCTATGTCCAGCAGTGGACTATAACAGGCTGATACGATGAATGACCAGGTGACCGCGTTTAATAATCCGGGACGAATGTTCCATGATCCATAGAGCTCATGTAGAGGGTCTAGATAGGACTCTTAGAGATATAAGAAGCTGTAATAAAATCATCATCATAAAATTACTGTTATGTTTGCGGGGGACTTTCGAAAATAGTAAGGGGAACAAGGGCAGACATTGTAAAGTCTTGCCTTAAAAATACCCCAATATGGAAGTTTGTAAACATCTTAAAATTAACTACAAATATGAGAGCACATTTGGGGGGAGGTAGAAATAATCCTCCAGGCCGATTATATACCACGGCGGCCAATTTCAACAGAAATCAGCCAACTACGCAGGAGATATTATAGTGCACAAGTGTGAGCACAATACATAAGTGCACTCTCAAACTGCACTGTTCCATCACTCTCAAAGTTTGGTGAGACGGCAATCCGACATGACCGGAGAGAGATCAGGCGCATGACCAACGGCTTAACGTGCGAACCGAGGCACGGGGGTGTAACACCGCCAACTTCTCGACTCCGAGCTGTTTTTGAGAGATTCATGACAAAAAATCTCAGAAACAATTTTGGCTCGACCTGGGATTCGAACCCAGGACCTCTTGGATGTTAGGCAGAAACTTTGCCACTACACCAACGAGGCAGTGGTAGGGAGGTTGTATAACTTTTCCTTCAAAGTTACTTTTAATAGGAGACGGGAAAGTACCTCACTTTGAAAATAAAATTGCAATTGAACGAGATAAAGGATTAAGAGTGAGTAACATTAAGGACTTTATATCGAGAGTTCACCCTAAAATATGCAAAATAGTAAAAAAAAGATCATCAATGCATGTGAAGTGCAATATTGGGAGTGAGAAACTGTAGCGTAGGCGAAATTAAAAAATAATTATTTGAACACAAGTGGCCTACCCCCATTATTCCCTCAAGTTAAAAATAGGTGCACCAATAATTTTACTTTGAAATCTTAAACCACCGAGACCCGACTTCAAATCTAATTTCTTCGCTATATGTAACGTGATGGTTGCAATAGTTTAGACTGGTTTAGCAGTTGGTCAAACAGTGTTTATACCTCGCACCTCAATGATTCAAAATTATTTACCTTTTAATTTTAAAAGAATTCTATTTCCTCTTATGCTATCTTTCACCGTTACAATTAATAAATCGCAGAGGCAAACATTTAAACACATAGGAATTAATTAACGTCAAGACTGCTTTTCACACATATGTCGCGTTGTCAAGATCAGACCTACAAACGCGTTGCGGACAAAACTGATATGTTCTTCTGACACAAGAAAATGAAACTAGAAAAATAATTAACGCAAAAGTACTTTAAGCTAATTATGTTCTTTTAAAAACTTAAAAAATAAACTGTCTAAAATAATAACAAAAAAATTAATGTGCAAAAAGAAAATGATGCCCAAAATAAATATTCCACGCGGACGAAGTCGCGGGCACAGCTAGTATCTTATAAAATAAGCAAACAAAAAAGGTATAATCCACACTGCACCTCGCGCTCGTCCCTCTGTACTAACCGGTAATAAAGCCGCGAATCAAAAGTTAGCATTAAATCACAATATGGCGTCCGCTCGCCCGTGTTTGCCCTCGCCCACATAATCCTTTCGTGCGACGGTAAATCCATCGGGCGAGTCGCGTGCGCTCCTAAATCATCATAAGAGAATCCCGCGTGCAAGTCTATACGTTTGGCAACATCAATCGGTGCGTCTGAGTGACGTTTGATTGTGTACGTTTTGTTTCATTGCGATGCGATGTTGTTTGGTTTAAAATAAAACAAAAAAAAATACGCACTGCGTTTGGGAGTTACCTACTTCGATTGCGGACTGAATCTTTTTTTTAAATTTATTTGCTAATCTTATCAATATCTTGATCCAAAGAATGTTCAAAAATCGATCATTTTAAAAACAATGTGCATAAGCTTCTATAAAAAATATAAGAGAGCTCCAATATTTACTCAACCTTTTATATGCTTTGTTTCCCCAGATATATCAATAGGAAATCCTGCAAACGCTGCTAAACTTTTTAACGGTAATATCGTTAAACCTGTGTTGGGATTCATTATCGAACGGTCCGATACCGCGTCGGGCCGGAAAGCCGAAACTAGGCGATTTATACCATACTTTTTTGGGTACCGCAGTGTAATAAACGACAATGTAATTTTTGTTACACAGCCATTCGACAGTTATGTGACCAATTAAAGCGCGGAACGTGTGGTTCTACTGATGGAAATCTTTGAAGAAAAATACTGAAAAAAAAAACAAATGTGCGAAGCCCGAAGAATATTAAATGATTTATTTTAGTAGTGTTTACCTACATAACATATTTTTAAAGTAGCTTGAAACTTGTACATATAGCATTAAAAATGAAGGGTTAAGTTTTAAAAGATCGAAACTTAAATTTCTTTAAAAAACCATATGTAAAGAACCCAATAATATCGCGCGTACGACTGTTACTTATCCGCTTTTTTAGTCGATTTACGCTCGCCGCGCCAGTTACTGAAAAAGTTTGCATCGTAATGCAATCGTGGGGCATTAGTTTTGCAGTTTATCAGAGCGCCCGCCGCACCAAAGCTTTGAGGGATTAATCCGGCGGCGCAGAGTAGAATGCAATTGCAACTTTAAGATAAGAGAAGCCATTCCCGTCCATATCGCCGCATCCGCACAAATTAATGTACAATTAATAATGACGCATTACACTCCCGTGCAGAAAAACCTCGCTCTGATCACAAAAACGACGAACAGACTAAAAGTTACCCTTTGCGTGTTCCTTTTCAAAATAGTCCCTATTAAGCAATTAAACAAGTTCGTTAAACTAAAAAATAAAGCTATAAAACAGTAAAACGAGGCTAAACAACGAACTCTCATGCGATATTTGTTATTTTGATACATAGCCATTTTCAGTTGAGTGGGCAGACTCAATTGCCAAACCGGTAGAGTTTGAAATTCAAATTTTCTTTTTGACTACACCTTCGACGCTTCGTATGAATTATTATTTAAATTCACTAAAACTGCTATAAAATTTTATTCATGGTTGTCGCTCGTAAAATGAACTGAAAACCAATAAATGAAAAGCGAACTGAAAAATTGCCGAAAACAACGTTACGCGCCTATTCCAGTGATTGGGAGTGGTTTTTTAGCTGAACAAAATATTTGTACAGCCTTCCAAACAAATAGTGATGTGCAATTACTTATTTTATAGAACGTTTACGAGCGACTGAAAAATCGGACCCGCGCGTGAACCATAGCTGCAATTTGGCTTTTCCGCTCGATTTATGTGAATATCACCGCTTCGCGGAAAGCGAGCAAACAAGCGGAATTTGTTGTTGAAACAAAGCTATTTTTTTTAGTTCCACTGTTTATATCAGTCGGACGTCTAACTGGTGTATTGGTCTGTTGAGTGATATGTTTACGGGTGCATCGATATGGTTGTGGAGTGCCAAAGCAAAAAATATTGCGCGTGGAAAACTGCTCTGATAAAAATATAAAATGTTCATCACCGTCTTAAATGGTAAATGCGTTAAACACAAACAGTTGCTCAGTTTCTTTGCTCGCGTGTGTACAACAAATCCACGGGCCCATATTTGGCACTGTATCAGTACATAAGACGAGTGCTCGCTTTGGTTTTTCCTTCCAGTGAGATATTGTGGTGTCAGTACACTATGAGAAACAGCCAGAGCCGTGACGCACTTTGTTTTTTATTGGCATTCAATCGCTAGTTCACATGAAATGCAGTAGTCGCGTGCAAGAAATCACTTCTCGAGACCATAACGTTTAACACCTTTACAAAATAAGCTGGTTTATTGAATTCTACAGTCTGGAGTTGCCGTCTGCTTTTATTATTGCGTTTGCATTTTTATATTCAGATTGAGACTTCAGTATTTTACTGTTAAGTGGTACATTTTTGGTAAGGATTCGTAGTGTTATTTCTAAATTGTTACACGAATCTCCTATTCAATGTATTGTCAGTCAATCAGGCATCACGGTTCTAGCCGCCTGCAAAAATAGCATCGATACATC
Source organism: Pyrausta despicata (assembly GCA_963921415.1). Lineage (NCBI taxonomy): Eukaryota > Metazoa > Arthropoda > Insecta > Lepidoptera > Crambidae > Pyrausta > Pyrausta despicata. The sequence continues at coordinate 11,039,009 of OY992852.1, read as the reverse complement.
TACATGGTCCTGTACAGGCTTTACAATCCATCAGTCAGTGTAAACCCCCTCTAATTCGAAGCTCGACGTTGGCGGGCGAGCTATCGCGTCCATCTCCCAGCGTCCAATAAACCTGACGTACGGACGAACGGACGGACACTAACAAACGTACTGATCAGCCCATTGTTCCACACATATGCTGGTGTTTGTGCGACATAGAGAATGTTATCGATAGATGGTGGAACTATTTTTTGTTGTCGCCGTTGCTTAAGTCCAGTATAGTTGAGTGAAGGTAACCAATTTTTCAGTATTCAGAAGATTACGCATTGGTTGTCGATTGCAACTTGATGTTACACATGGTACACATTAGCTACATTTTCAATGTTTTCCTAGGGTTCATTCTGACTAAAACCTACCTGCCCTGCATCGTGGTCTAGTTAACAAAAATGACACTGACGGCTTCATAGAAAAATATCATCATTATAATTGTTTATTTGTTTGCAATGCTGTTACTGATATATATTAATGACCTTCCATACTTTGTCGACGGTGCTTGTGAGATAGTGTTATTTGCTGATGATACTTCACTACTTTTTAAAACTCCAAGGGGTAAAGAATCGTTTGACGATGTAAATGGTACTCTCTCGCGAGTACTTCATTGGTTCACCGTTAACAATTTATTGCTTAACGCGACCAAAACTAAATGCATTAAGTTTACAATGCCCAATGTCCGACAAGTTCCAACAAAGGTTGTTGTTAAGGATGAACAACTAGTTACTTCAAATACTGCAACTTTTTTGGGAATTACTTTAGATGATAAGCTCCAGTGGGGTCCTCATATCATGACCTTATCAAAGAGACTAAGCTCCGCTGCATACGCTGTAAGAAAGATAAGGTTTCTGACTGATGTTGAAACGGCAAGACTAGTTTATTTTAGTTATTTTCACAGTATCATGTCATACGGCATCTTACTATGGGGCTCAGCTGCAGATATAGAGACAATTTTCGTATTGCAGAAACGAGCCGTGCGGGCTATTTATAAACTTAAATCAAATGAAACACTTAGAGAATTGTTTAAAGAAGTTAAAATACTTACAGTTTACTCGCAATACATTTACGAAAACCTAATTTACGTTCGAAAAAACTTACACTTATTTCCTAAAAATAGCGATTTGCATAACTTCAACACAAGACAAAAAAATAGGCTTGCCGTTCCACATTTTAGGCTTCATAAGGTTGGTCACTCATTTATGGGTAGATGTGTATTATTTTTTAATAAATTACCTGAAAATTTAATTTCATTGCCTTTAGATAAATTTAAAACAGTTGTTAAAGATGTATTAATGTCGAAAGGATATTATAAAATTGATGATTATATAAATGACAAAGATATATGGAAATGTTTAAATGCAAATAATTACAATTATTGTAAATCAATTTTGAAAAGAGGCAATGACAATAGTGACTGAGTTTCTTGCGCCGCTTCTTCTCAGCACTGGCCCAAATTGTCCCGAAGCGGTGGTAGGGTTAATTTATATGTTGGGACGTGTAAAAGTGCTAGTTCTTAGCCTAGTTACAGAAATAAATGAATTTTATTGAATTTTTATTTTAATGATGGACTTAATGCTGAAGGCATTCTCTACCACTCAACCATAGGGCCAAGCAGAGAAAATTCAGGCGGTGTACATAAAGTAAAAGGTAAAAACAAACAATTTAACTGAAGTCTATAATCACGAGTCAATATTTTGTGCTATGCACATAATCTAGAGTTTATTTTTGAAAAAAGGGCGTTACAAGTATTATTTCAGTAAAATTTTCTTTCCAGTTTTAGTGCTCTTAAATCTAGGTAGATTCTAGGTAGATAGAAAATCTCTTGTAGGTAAGTACAAGAGATTTTGTTCGACATACAAAATGAAGAGAATTTTATTTTTCACGTTCAGAAACCAACAGTTATTTACAGCAATACAAGCGCATACCTTGAACAAAGCTAACAAAGGCAATTTAAAATTGAAATAATACAAGTCGGGCCAATTAAAATTATCATTCAGACGAACACGTGGGATGTTGAGTGCATTTAATTCAATGGAACTAGTTCTGGATGAACATGGACATATTTCGCAGTGCAACGAGGCAGCTGACACAATGGGGGGTAAAGGATTTCCACTGTATATCATTTAATTGGAGATGCAAATAAAACTATGTTGACTCAAATTGTTTCACTAAGTTTAAGTTAAAGGTAGATGATGGAAAAAGAATTTACAACAGATGGCGACTGTATTTGAACAATTTTAGTCAAATTCAATGTATGTCGATAATGGGATTGTTAATGGAAATTAGTAACAATATAGATTTGCTATGCAATTTCTCTAAGAAAATATAGCACTCAAAGAAATTTACTTCAAATTGCTGATAATTAAAATATTCGAGTATGTTCATTGTGTCTAAGTGAAAAAATGAAAATAGTGTTCCTTTTTTCCACTTTAAAAGTAGCTTATAAAATAAGAAAAAATCTCGAATGTTTACAGGATAAAAGCTATTAGTCCCATATGAAAATATGTCTAAAAGCAAGTGCCATGAATATATTTCGGATGAGTCGGTATCCGGTTTGAGCACAAAGAGACGACCACATCTCCAGCGTCGTAGCCATTCTATTTGTGTCTGAGCTGTAAGTTGGCTAGCTCCTATAGCGTCTAGGGATATTTTGTCGATTAATGTTTCGATATTTGCACTAGCAATAATAAAGCCATACTGAGATATTGTAGACATTGTAATATTACTTGGATTGACGCTACGAGACAGATTATTTACTTGAATGACAGACAAAGCGAGCGATTTTTATCGAGAACTAAAATTAGCAAATTGGACACATGAAAAAAAATGTTTTTTTAAAGTAGAACCTCCTACGTCACGTTATATAGCTAGTTTAATAGTGTTGATAAGTTAGTTAATGTAAGATGACGGTTTAAAGTAGGTTTTAAAGTAATTTTTAACCTTGTGCCTAACTACGTACGCTGAAAAGGGTCCGATGTATCATTTCAATGTCTATTGTTTGCGTATGTACAAATACCGACATATTTACAGAATCCTAGACGTGTCTCACCGTCCCTAGCTCTAGAAACGTTTGCGCGGAGACAGCAACAATGCACTCTGTTAGAATGCGATGCCCTTTCCATTATTCCCTTGAGGAAGCAAAGATAATAGCGGCCCGTCACGATTTGCTAATCAATCCTTTAACTTTTGTTTAAGATTAAATCTAAACAAGTTTAAAAATAATTGGATCTATTACCACTGAAATACGAACAAGTAGCATTTATCTGGACGTAAATGGTTTTATTAGAAGTATTATAACGCTTCAAGCTCTCACAACCATCGCCTGTCTTGCAACTCACACTCCAGAAAAAGTACGTTCAAACTCAACAGTAAGCTAATTTGTTAATCCATTTTACTGCTCGCAAGTGGATTTTTCATTGTCAACGTAAAAATATTTCGCGCCATTCCGAGGGCATAAAATCCAACAAGCCGATAAATCCATCTTGGATTACGCCACCAATTTTCACAGAGTATAGACGGGTATAGTAATGTTCAGTACCAATCGGGAAAGAGGGACTGAAAATTGGTCCATAGAAGTTTTACTTCCTAGGCAGTTACATGGTTACATGAAACAGAATAACTCTCGAATTTATGACATCATTCAAATCTGAGTCCTCCATTACATATTATTAGAAGCTTGTAAACTTTACTAGCCAGTATATCTCATATCGGAACATTTAGGAGTTCAGAACATTCTTCGACAACGAATTTTGTTCATATCACTCCACTCAGTCCCACTCTTGATATCAGCAGCTTTTCTGTTTCTGGTATATATTTTATGACCTTTGAATCGTGACATCCATCGAATATCTCGCTGGAGACAACACTAGCATCACTATCCAAAGCCATAGATGGGTATACGACTATAGGCAAATACTGAGCCGGAGGGTCTGAATTTAGCCGTTGTTAATTTGTCACAGTGAATTAGCCACCGTCGGTAACTGATAGCGGAGCATGTTGTGCCCAGCGCCGGCAATATGCTCGTAAACGTCGGCATCGGCCAATTTAATACCTAACTATTATCTAGATGCGTATCTGTCCGATAGCTATTCTATATTGATGATTCGCCTATTTTTGGGGAGAATTAGATTTGAACATTGCTAGAATTTTAATTTATAATTTAATCAGGGTATTAGAAATTTGCTTCCTTAAATATAAGCAGGATGCGAGAACGGATATCGGTCTCAAACGTTTGTTGACACCAAAGCTTTCTAAAGCAGTTTGATCTTTTAAGTTTTCAAAAGCTGTAACTCTGCTACACAGATCATAAATAAAAAATCAATAACGCTGTCAATACCGTCATAAAACTATTCCTCCGTAGACACAAACAAAACATTAAAAACATTGTACCGTAAGAAACAACTGTCCGGTCGTATTGGCGTTGCAAATCACAAAAAGTGCGCAGAAAAGACACAATACGGCAACTTTTGTTGCCTATTGTCGCAGAGATAAAGGGAGAAAGTTGCACAACGGTCAGCTTTCTAAAATTCCATAAGCGTTCGACTATTGTATTAGGTCGAGGGCTAACTGAGAGTCGCAGGGGGTTGGTTAACCGTAGTACTTCATTCGCTATCTTAAAGTTCGCACATGTCTTGCCATGATCGTTTGCAAAAATGATTAATATTTTGTTTCCAAGACAAGCATGTAAAAGTATTTAAAACTTTTTGGACGAAAACAAGCCATTTAAAGGAGATGAGGCAAAAAGGTCACACAGAGATGACGATACCAATTTTGTTAAGGCAAAAATAATTGGACGATAACCAAACCGACTTTTAATGTTAATTTAAAAAATTTGCAAAGTAGCGACCAGCAATTAAAGTAACGAGGATTGCATACTCAATGTAGATGAAGCAATAAAAAATAATACAATAACGGCCAGATATAAATTATGCTGGCACGAAGGCGGTATAAGTAAGTAATCAATCATACAAGCTATACTCAGCGCGCTCACCGTGACTAATGTTTAAATAAAGATGTGTTAAATCGCAATAAATAACAATATTCCGCTAATGTGGACGTTTACGACTGTCTCGCGACACAATAACACATCAACTACACCAAGGATCATTGAACTAAACACGCTCCATGAATCAGCGCAGATTAAGAAATCAATTGCACTGAATAAAAAATCGAATGAACACTCAAGAAGTGCCCCATTCGTATAAATACTCGATAAAATGTAAATTTCATACGCTGCCACCGTTTAAGTTGGTTGGGTGATATTTTTCGAAATTCGTGCGTAATCATGAGTTTTGAAAGACATAAATAGTGGAGCGAGTAGTTCATAAGTTCCACTCGATACTCGACTGTAGTGCCGTATACAGAATTTCCACCTAATAAAAGGCCGTGTTACGTGTAGGGAGCGTTAGACACGCAATTACTGGGCGCCCAGTTTATTAAGGTCCGCCCCGCCTTTCGTGATGCTGACGAAAGGGAGCCGGTACGGGAGGAAATATGGGCTGTCGCAGGTCATGTTTGATTGGCGGAGGCACGACGAAGTTTCACGTTGAACGTTAATTAGTGCGTGCTTCACGTTCCCAACTCCAACGGGAGTGTGCACGAGATAAAAATAAAATTGTAAAAAAACATTAAACTCAAGTAAACATCACGAACAGTAGCGATTCAATTCGCTGGCAATTACGATTTGATCCAATATTGGATCCAATACGCCAATAATACTACCAATTTGATGTTGAGATTAATGCCCGGAACAATTTATAGACAATTATCGTAACCAACGCTGCCTAGGGATCAATTAACACAAAGGCTCTATTGCAAATTAGACTAACTGGATACCTATCTCGTGGCCTACAGGTATTAGATATTCAAGATTGGGCTTATAGGACGCACCTTAATTATCAATTCATTACGAAAATCTAATTAGATATGAGTTACAGCAATCTTGATGCTAATTAAGATTTATCAAAAGATGAATTAATTTGGAACAATTGAGAGCATTATGTTTTTAATAGCGTTTTTGTTCTCAATGCTATGATTACGAATGTTAATGAAGTACAGTCCTTATCAGATTTGAGTAAAACTCATGGATTGCCTATTTAATCAAGTTAACAGGCAGTAACGAATATATTAAGAAGTAAAATACGAGCTGTGGATTCAAATGCTCTATGATAATCCGTAAGCATTGCGCGAATGTATTCTGAATACTAATCCTAGCCTACAATTCGTATTGCTTGAGCTATGGTAATCCTAGCATATTTCTTGCTAAACATCTCATAACTCATATCATCGGCTATTAAGTGACGGATAGCGTGTGAGGTATTTAGTAATTGGTGTATAGTGGTAATATTTTACACGGTACGAGCCTAAATGGAATCGAGCAATCGATCTAAGTCCATCCCCCGACGCCTGAGGACCATAAACATGGCTGTTCACTTGTAAAGGCAACTACGTGGTCCCTTGAGGCAAGCGCTAGCTTTGTACAACCCTGATATTATAAGGCACGTTGGTGAACGCTACCGAGGATTTGAAATGCGATAATCTAGTTGTTGTTAAGACTAATGTTATGCACACACCTCGCATTGTATGTATTGTTATTGATGATGTTAAAAACAGTGAAGTTACGACTATCAATATGACGCATTCTTAAAAGGATGATATTGAAGTTTTCAGTGTTACTATAAATAATGAAGATTTCTTGCTTCGCAACAAAAATAAACATCTGCTAGTTTCAGCTGCTGCTACTATATTTAGATCATTAATCCGCCACAAATAGGGGCTAGTTTATGAATATTTATTTGTAAATACTTTTGTTTAAATTGCAATTTGTCACTTTGGTGAATATTTACGGTGTGCAATCGTAGCTTTTTTTTTATTTATTTATTTATTACAACAATTAAAACTTAGTCTAATTTAAAAAGATTCCTACTCCTAAAAAACCTCAAGTGGCTTTACCTCGCAGTAGGCGAGTTCGGGCTTACATGTATAAAATATTTATTTAAAAGGGTTTTACATTCTTTGTAGTTCGCGTTACAAATAACAACGCTAAAAGGTTAAATAAAGGATTAACTGCCATATTTTGGCATTTTTATTCAGATGTCTTATATTGTCTGTGTCAGTCCAAATATAAAGCCTAAGTGACTTTGTTATTATTGTCACTTCGTTAAAAGGGTCGTTCAGCACACTTCAGTTAACATTGCTTTATAGCTCTCATGTCTACCAATCCCATTGTAAAAGGTGACTTTTTATTGACTTTTATATCATGTGGTTACTTGATGAAATTGTATGTATAACCAACAATTACTACCCCAGAAATATAGGTCCAAATACTGTACCTGACACACTGTTTCGTGTCGGTAAGTAATAAGTTGTAAGTGAATAGGTATAATAAATTTTACATGAGATCAAACAAGTCCCAACGACTGCCATGACGAACTTTCCAATTCAAGTACGGATGTCAGCGTGTTTGCGAACTTCTGTAAATATGGATGAGACGAAATTTACAAGAATCGCTACAAAAGCAGACAGCAGTTTTTAACAAAAAGTTGAATGCCAAAACACGAAACTTCTTTCTATAGAGCAGCAAGAGGGTCAATAGTCGAAGTTAAGAAAGTTCAAATAGTTGGCAGTGTTCATGATTAAGAGATTTTGAAACAATTGCATCATCTAAACTCCAGAGGTGAATTTAACACAAACATAAAAATCCAAGTCGAGAATTAATAAAGAGATAAATAAATTTAAGAGCAGCGGGAATGTGGGTCTGCCGTTACGGGTCCGGTTCGCTTTATGTGCATATCGAAGATGGATGGCGGGTGCGCGGGTGTGCCGCGGGCGCAGGGGGAGGGGCAGGCACGCATACCCCCACCGCCGCTCCGTAATGGCCGAGACCACTCGTTGCCCCGTCAGACGACAAAAATGCCATAATAATGGCCCCTGAATAGTTTTTGCTGCACCGCTCCAAATACCCACAGAGCCCCTAGTACGTGACGACTCGCCGGTCATCTCTCTTTTATTGAGAAATTCGTCAGTTTTATTCCACGTATGGAAAAAGCATAATGTCTGCTGGACGGGAATCCGGTTGTGTCATTTCAAACACTTGATAAGTATCGGTTGGGTGCTTTTTAGTTGCTCCAGTCCGTGGAGCTGATTTCGCTTAGTATTCGACGAATGGGCTTTTTGTTTGTCTTAAGGATAGCTCGGTCACCTTGAGGACTTTAATTGTGAACCAATAAGAAACTTACTTCAGCGACTTGGCCGACGTCTGACAATAGTTTATGGTTGATTTGTTCAGACCTCCTTTTAAAGATATATTTCTTGCAGTTGTAAATAAAACAAGCTTTTTTATTTAGCTCAAATAAGCAGTACAGGCACTTTATAATTTTTGGGAAATATTATTTCCCTGGAGATGTTAATTTCTCTTTAAGCCCCAAAATGGAATTGCGACTTATTATTAACATCATCATCAGAATTATCAGAAATATTAAACTTTGCTGGAAAAGTAAAATTGATTTAATCAAAATATTTTATCCTCATCAAACAGCTAATTAAAAGCAACGATCTGCTAATAATTAGCCATGTTATTATCAAGTCGGCGTTATTGAACGTCACAAAAGGTGGACCAATTAAAGTTTCCCCGAATGTCCGAACGAAAACTTCAGAATGATAGCACCGTCAATTATGGTTCCCGCAACCGCTCCGCCAATTACCAGCCCACCGATTGATAAAAAGAGTTTCAAAAAATTCGCCCAAACAAATTTGGGTTATCTCCCTTTCAGAACCGCGGGCGTTGCGCAAGCCTGCTTTCCCGAAACCAATTTCGAGCACAGCTGACCGATAATATTAATTACAGTGCAAAATTATAAGTAGACACGACGCAGGACAAGAATACCTCGTCAAAAATCCGATGTTGAAATCGGAAAGTTTCGCGAATATGATTTTATTTACAGGCCGACGACTGGCGCAGCGTCAAAAAAACTAGTTCGCGCTTCATGTATGAACCATGACGCGGTCGCAAGAACAATCACGAAGAATAATTCATATTCCGAGCGCGCTGCAAATATCCAGCGCCGATTTACGGTTCGCCTCTCTTGTTCTGGACCGGTATTTAGTTACTTTCAGAAATAATTGGATTTCGATTGTGAGAGAAAAAGGTAAGTCATTACGCGGCGACATACGGTACATCATTACTGATGCCCTTTTAAAGTCTGAATAAATCGTAATTGGGGATGTGTTGCGGCGCTATCAGAGCATCGCTCGTGTCTAACGTTCGCTCCGGGGTCTTAAAGGCCCCTTTTCCCATTTAGTTCCCATCGGCCGACTATTTGAAGGGGCGTTGAGGACTGCGACACCTGTATGCATTATTTTGTCGCATAAATTCTCGTCCGCGATTCAGTCGCGCGGTCGCGTCTTGGTTTATTGAACTCTACATCGAGATAAACTGCGCGTACTGTGGTAAAGCGTTCAAAATATACCATAACTAAGTAATTTTTCCCAACTAGTTAGCATTTCCTATTGAACTTCGTGAGACTCCGATGCTCATAATTAATTCAATTCAAATCACATTGCCCACGAACCTTACAATTTATCTAGAGCCGGTGCTGTAGGACCTAATATGGTAAACGATTGTGCTGCGCCCTTTAAAGCTTTCCCACACGCGTATTTACCTAATTTAACGACTTCGATTTCTATAACTATTCCATTTATTTTGTAAGCATCGACACCTACGCGTTTTGTAAGGGCGTTATTTTAATTGGCTTATCAGTTGTCAATATCGCGGTAGCATATCAAATCAAAGGATCTCATATAAAACATCTCTGTTTGTAATTTATTTATTCTATACTGTCCGTATTTTCTCATACGAAAGACAAGTCCGCCCAAATCAGCAGGTCTGTAACTAGCCGTGTATTAGCACACAATAAACATTATCTGAAAGAATCTCTGTCTGCCTCTGCCGCTCTCCTAAAACGTCTATTTTCCGTGCTGGCAATGGAAACGTCGTCGTGTCTGGATAAACGGGTGCGCAGGAGTGGCGGAGGTAGGGTTGCGCAATGGAAAAATCAGAACTTTGAAAAACTCTGAAAATTATTGCAATATAAAATTTTGAAAACCTTTGAAAATTTTATTTAATCGAAATAGGAATTAAATATCTTAGGATTTTAAATACATAGGTAAAATGTTTTCATAAAAAACTCTGTACAAAAATTTATATATACTGACTTGCATTGTATAATATACATTGATTTTAAGAAGTAATCAGCATTACCAAAGCAGATTATAATCTGTTTTGTATGTTTGTTTGTTTGTCAATCTAAAAACCAAAGATTTAAAAAAATCCAAAGTTCTAAGTCCAGGCACGATCCTGAGAAGAGTACAAAAATCCTGAAATCACAGGACAAATCCCAAATATGGGAACCCTAGGCGGAGGTGAAACGGGAGGGGGAGGGTAGGGCGCGCAGTTCTAATGAGGCGAGCCCAGCCTGCGCGGGCGCTGCCCTCATGCACGCTCGCGCACGCTTTATGTATTGCAGTGCCGCGAAAATATCGATACTCGGATTATCGAGAGTTTGGTTGAATAAAAAACGATTTACATATTTCAAATCACACCGTTATTTCAAATTTCTTATCATCAACATCAACTAAATTGTACAACTTCTGTTAATGTGTTTGTTTTCTTTATGTGTTGTGTGCAATAAATAATATTATTCCTATATCTATATACTAATTTCTAAACAAAACCTAGCTCAAAAATATTACAGTTTTTTTAATTTATTTTTATTTTCCTGATTTATTCCTTCTGCTTTATAAAGCTACCTATACCTTCTTCTATGTAAAAATCCTTTTTAAAATATTAATTGTCGAAAGCCAGAATATGCTTCATTATAAAAGTAACGAATAGGTAGATACTATCGATATTTCTAAAGTAGTTTCGATCGAAAGTTTACGGACAGCTGGCCTTTAGTTACATTATAAATAGCATTTGATCATGAATCTAAGAACACCTACGCTCAATTCAATTGTGTCAAAATTCAATAATATTATGCTGATAAAACTGGCCAAGTTTTGAAACTCTTATAACGATGCAGCTTAACCTGCGACGCCGAATAAATCATGATTAGTAAAGATTTCTAAACATTAACAAACGGCCAGAAATAGTCGTGTGATTAACACATTTACGTATGGCAGTAACGATAAAAGTTCGATGCCTTCCATCGATTGACGAGTAATTATGAACTATCGATATTTTTATCACGCTTCCTATAAACCCCTTAGAGATTTACGAGAGTGTATTAGCATTATGCACCTTTTTACTCGCACCCAAACCCATTTCGGTCTAATAAATATTAGCGAACAGTCGCTTAGTATATACTGAAGTTACGCAATCGCTTTTAACTGAATTGCTTCGCATAACAATAAAAACGCCTATGGGCCCTTTCACACATTCTAATGTGCCCAATGCTCCTTCATTTGTCGAGGGCCAGCACGAAAAGGAAATATTTTCCCAAATCCATACAGCCTTAAGGATCCCATAAAGCAGTCGTTTTCCCCACGCGAAAGTATGGAAGTGAGATTTATATGGGGGACTTCGCCTCGAGCCCCGGGCTTTGGTATGATGAATTGACACTTTTTCAGTACCGCCTACAAATTTCAACTCGAAGAATATACGCGCCCTAAATGAACAACTGAAGGTAAGAGTTGCGCGGTTATGGCTTCAAACTTAAATGTCCCCAATGAGGTAGGGCGTCCATAAATATAAAGATTTGTGAGATTACAGCCTCTTTAGGAAGTTACTTAGAAGCTTGCATAATTAAGATAACTTACCGCGCAATTACTCTGGGAAAATTGGTTTCAGCTACTATTTAATGTGCATCCGCTTAGAATAAAGTCAACAAAATGGACGCAGTCGATTTATATTTTAATTTTCTACTCGGTATAAGAACGATCACGTGTTGTAGACCGGCTAACAAAAAGTATAAACATTATAAACATGAACGAGGCAGCGCCATGGCCCGCCGGCACGGAATCTTCGCTTGCATTTTTGCATAACAAACGCGACTATGATTTCTTACCGGTCCCTTATCAGGCCTAACTAGAAGTTCATTTCGAGGCAATTATTCGAATGGAATTCGAAAACTTTTCGGTAAACCCCAATCACGTGTACAGGAGTACTAAATCAAACAAAATCACGTGCTTCAACACGAGTAATTCAAATTGCAGATTGAACTGTGTAAATAGAAAAATTAGCAGACTTGATAATCAAGAAATACGACGACTTCATTCAAGCGAAGAAGCTTTAGGCAATCGTCTCAATTATAATAATAAGCGGGCGTGAGCTCAGCCGATGGCCAGTCTTAATAAAGCCATTATAAATATCTGATCCCGTACGAACGTCCTCTCGGTCGACGCCAAATGCCAAGGGGTTACCGGTTATTTATCATTGGTACATTAATAAATTTAAAATTGAGTATTCAACCAGCAATGACAGGTCATTAACGCGTCGAAAACCGAAGAAGCTTTTTTAGCTCATTAGTTGACGTTACAATTTAAAAGTAATGATAAAGCAATGAACGGTAAAAACTAAAGCTGCGACGAGAAGAAGAGACAAGTTAAGGATATATGTCTAACAATATGCTGTATCGGAGTCCTATTTCATAATAGAGAATAGTATCGTAAGCGAAAACAAACATCCTTACGTAGCAAAACAAAATATCCGCGAGGCTCGGCTGATTTAAGTGGGCGCAGACTAACAATAGTGGCCGCGGTCTTATGAATAAAACGTATACAAATTTAATCAAAGAGAAATCTATTAGTAAAATGAGAAGTACGGAAGGGAGCGCACCTATACATATTCAACGAGCCACTGCATCACGAACGGGGCAATTTATGCGGCAGGTCCTGAGAGTTCCTTACTTTTACCCCGGCCATATGTAAAACTGGATTATTTCTACGGCCGATCAGATCGTCACCTGGCAAACACAACACACGGGTGCACCCCCGCCCTTTTGCAGACACGAACAGAGCTCAGATTCGTGTAAAATGTGCATTTGTCACAGGGGGTGCCCATACATTGAGGGCTCTCTATTTATTCGTTTCCCATTTGAAAGTGGTATTCGAGATTCCGTGTCGCTTTTTATCAGCGATGTCTGTTGCATCTTTTATAGACTTCGTTATGGTTGTTTCAATTTGCAGGACAACGGTTATTTTTCTTTGATAACATGTGGATTCTGCAATGTTTTGTACATTTTCTAAACATGGTTTGAGGATTTGTCGTTAATTTGTCTGTTTTCTTTAGCTTGAAGCATATTAGCGAAGTTTTTAGCGTCCTGTATTAGGTCATCTACATACATGGTAGCTTCGCTAATGATTTGCTCGTCATTTGTTTGTTTTTGCATTTCATAATAGGCCCCCAGGTTACTATGTTTGGAGGTGTTCATTATGGCTTTGCTAGGCAGCGAGTGGTCGTGTGTGTGTATATTGTAGAAGTGGTTAAAGCTCCTGCCGACTGCCTAGTCGTCGCAGCGCAAGTTTCCTTTAAAGTATTAATCAAGAGCCATGTCGCGTCTTACTTTTTTATTTTATTTCGCAAGCGCATCTGCCCTTTTGTAAAGTTGTTAACTTTATATACTCACATGCCAGCTAAATTAATATTATTCGTATAATACAAATGTTTAAATCAAGTTTTTGTTCGTATTGTTTTTGGACTTGCACATTGTGTGGTTATTAAAACTACTCATTATTGTGACATACTTGTATAATGTCTTATTTATATTTATGAATATAAAAGTGCTTCTTCGTGCTTCAGAAATGCGGCAGCTAAAGGTACTTCCATTTTAAATACAATCGATAGTAACTTTCTTGGTTAGGGTACAATTATGTAATATCTGAGGCTTTAAGGGCCACGACAGATGTTATCAGACCAAACTGCTTTATCAAGTCACGCGGTTAGGTACAGTTAGTCCCGGAAAACACGGCAAGGTCCGAAGGTACAATATTTCGTGCTTTCGAACAATAATTGGTACAAGAATAGGCAATAACGAAGTCTTGTAACACATATTATAACAAGGTGGACCTCTTACAGATTCTTAGACCATGACTTGTAGAGTAAAATGAATTTCATGAAATAATTATAATTGGGTTATAAGTATATCATTTTCAAATATGTTTTTATGTTCTAAATGAATAAGTTGCTCAACACTTTTAACAGAACCACTATATTTGGTTTTCCTTAAACTGTGTTAAAACTTGGATGTATTTGTTGCGAAAAGTTATATCCATATTCTGACAGAGTAAGTTACTCTATTGACTTTTAAAATTTTAAAACTTTTCACCACCTAAACCAGCCAGTATATCTCAAAGCCAATAACCGATGGCACAATACAAGCCAACTAGATTATCCCCGGCTACATAAATATCTGGGGTAGAGTAGTTTTTCCGTCGACACCCGACTCCCGTAGATCGATCGCTGGCTACTTCAACGCTTCAGGTTTGCCCATGGGTTTGCCTTTAAAAATGTTGCACCTCTATTTATGTCAGTAAGCGAATTTTGCTACAAGGGATGTGATTCTTCACAGCATCAGAATCAGATTTAGCACTGTATTGTTTTGTAAATTATATATTTGACGACCGCTTAGTGCAGTGGTCCACATGTCGGAATTCTAAAACCAAGGGTCGCGGGTTCGATCTCCGCACAGTACAAGCATAAGTGTGCATGAACATGTGTGTTTGTACTGGTCTGGGTGTTTTCTATGTATAATATGTATTTATTTACAAAAAAAAGTATTTGAGTATGTTTATCCGTTGTCTAGTACCCCATAACACAAGCCTCGTAGCTTAATTTGGGACTAGAGAATTGGTGTGCTTGTGTGAAATATTTATTTATTTATATTTGTTGCAACTCTATGTAATTAAACTGCAAACGAGATATATCAAAAATATACGATATACGGCAGCCAATATAATGGCTTAGACATATTTGAATATCTTGGCTCTCATCGGTCGCCAGCATTGTTGTCTCTGCCCAGTATGGACTTAATTAAGGAGGGCCATGATAGGTGGAAAGCTTCGGTGGTATTAGGGGTGCCAGTTTAAATTTAACCATAGAGAACCGAGGAATATGAGACTGCTGAAAATCACTTAATTTGAAAGCATAGATTTGGACGAGAGGTGTGAAATTTATATAGTACGAGTACTAGCTGTTACCCGCGACTTCGTCCGCGTAAAGTAGTTTTTTTGGAATGCGTTGTTTTCCCGTAATACCAATTTTATCCAATTATTTAGTTATATTTTTTGGTAATTTAGAATTGAAAGCGATCAGATTTCCCGGAAAGTATTTTTTTCCACGGGAATGCGTTGTTTTCCTGCGGTCAAAAGTAATTCATGTCCTTTCTGAAATCTCAAACTATCACCTTACTAAATTTCATTTACATCTGATCAGTAGTTTAGGCGTAAAAGCGATCTTCGTACCTGAATTTTCCCATGGGAATGCATCATTTTTCCGCGGTAAAAAGTAGCCTTTTGTCCTTTCTCGGGTATCAAAATATCTCCATACCAAATTTTATGCAAATTAGTTCAGTAGTTTATGCGTGATTGAGTAACAGGATTGACCGTAGCTAGGTCGTACCTACTAGTAGCAAAGCAACTGTTCGACCTGGAAATTCTTGGACGATGCATTTTCAGCAGGGAATGAAGGATAAGAAACATGAACATTTAAACTCTTACAGCCATTCTTTATTCTTTGCTTAACATTAATTGATTATTGCATGTAAATTCATTTCATCGCGGTTTTAGCGCTATGAGCATTATTAGGAAATGGTAAAATTGCAATGAGACCTTTTGAATGACAAAACAAACAAGAAACTAGATAATGATTTTTTTTACTTATAGACTTTACTTTTCCTAACTTTAAGTGCAGGCTTTAGAATGTTGTGATGAGAACATTAGGCTTTTTTTCTAGTTGGGATGGTAAAAATTATAACTACTTATATCTATTTTTAATGTTACACGTTTTTTTTTAACCCAAATCAGTAAAATAAACAAATAGAATGTAAGTCAAAGTAACAACCCTAGCAGGAATGTAGAGTCGGTCCAACGTTAGCTGCGCCGTACAAATACAGTTGGGTGTTACCGTACTGCATTATTGTATAATATATGGGTATTGAATGAATTTAGTGGAAGCCTTTGTGCGATACGCAATTTAAAACTAATTAACAAAAATCCAAACATACAATTGAAACGTATCATAAGTCCAAAAAATTTTTAAAAATTAAAAAAAATGTGATGAAAGAAAAGCTAACATTATAGAGAACCGATAGTAAAGGATCCAGTACCATAAATGCCACTGAACTATCTTACCGTGTAAACTATTGGAGAGTCCGAACTATCTTTTGTGGCATACAAAATGATTTCAATTTTGCCCGAACAAGCAACTCTCCCGTCAAGTGTCTTAGAGTGGGCCAAATGATAATAACGGGCCCTTTCCTAGTGATAATATTAATATTGCAAAAGCTATACCAGTCGTTACTGGCTTTGAAATTTGGCTGTTGGGAAATCAAAGACGGAGTCTGGTGACCGCAGTGACTGTTGAGCGTTGGGTTTCTGTGTACCACTAACAATTTCGGGATCTTGAATGATTTGAAACTTGTCTGTTTACTGTTTAGTTTAATCACTTGGTGTTTATCTAGCTGGTCTTATTTATTACACGTAGAATATTTCTTGATGAAATTTAATGGGGCTTATTTTTTTTTAATAGGAAGTTTGTTTTTGCTGTTTCAATTCAATTATGCTATATCCGTTCAATCATAAATGTAATAGCGATTTTTCAATAAAAATGGATGTACCATACAACAGTATGGTACATCTTTCTATGTATTGGTTTGTTATTTTTTATAGAGCGCAATAAAGCGTTATCTTATATAATAAATTGCTCCTTTTTACGTAATCATAACCCTTGGTAAATCCTTGCTTTAATCTTTTCTATAATCGGCAATATTTAACATCAATCATGATTGATGTACATACTGATTTTATTACCTAATCCTCACTACCGTTGGTAAAAAACTGCCATGTTCTTAGAATTTCGCATGCTTCCAAGATTTTCCGTTTACGTCTAAGCAAAAACGAAAAACAACACCACAACAAATGGAGCGGAACGATCGGTGTTCATTATTTTCACAATCAATTTAACACACACATATTAAATTAATACTATCGGCTATTGCAATGGTGACCGTAACTTGTCATTAAAATGGTTTATACAGCTCCCGTGCTAAACTAAGGCGAGTTTTTCCACGAAGGAATACAATGAAAAGACTGTGTTCATGTCACAGGCGATCAGCGGGAAGCAGTAAAATTGTGCCCGCTGTAAGTCATTTTAGAGGTCGTCCGTTACTTCGTTCGCTATATTAAAAGATTGTCGTAGGAAAATTTATCCTATTTCTACAAGTTAAGGATTAAATATTTTAAAAAAATAGTTAAGTGTTTTATTTCACTACCGTCATCATAGAGTGAGTGATCAGTCTTGCTTAACTTTTTCCTATGGCTTCATATTTATACATCTATAAATAAAAAATGTTTTGTACGCAGAAAGTTAGAGCTACTAGTATTTATTTCTCCTAGAGGATACCTACAATAAATGCCTCTTTAGGTAGACCGACTGCGAGTGTTATCTTCCGAGTCAATTGTTATGTGTAAGCCCCTGAAATCGTCGCTTTTATCGGTAAGTATGGCTATCCTTTGATGTATCGCTTCAAACGCTAATGGTAGTGAAGACTAATGAACCGCTCCGCTCATAAACTTGTTCCAGCAAGGAAGAGCCCGCGGAGTTACTGCAGGGATATAAATTAAATGCTTACGTTTCGCTTGCCCCGCTTCGCTAGTTTAATTAAGCTCCTCCTTTGTCTGTAGGTATGTGCGTAAGGACACATAGCATGTTTCTCTTGTAACAAAAGCCATTTTATAGTTTAAAAAAAAATCCATTTATCATAATAGCCAATCCAAAAATACTGTTTTTATGCAAATTACTTTGCGAAAAGGCAATGTTAGCACGAAACGCGATACACCTAACCGCTCGACACGACACGCTAAAAAACTCTCAAAACAGTGTTAATTTGTACTGACACCGTACACGGCACCTGTACACGAACGCAAAATTAATTTTTCAAACACACAGCACCCCCAATTAATTTTTCCAGAGAAAATTCGCTTTCGTCATGTCCGCTTTATGTCATTTAATCTGGATTGTTTATGGGACCATCGGTACCAACCTGGTCGTTTCTGTCGATGAACTTTCTCTCAGGAGTCTTCGTCGTGACGTCCCCAGTCCCCACCACACACAGCATATACCTACTCAGTCGGTATCTATGTATGTACGTTGACGACCACACGGTTTGTCCGCACTGCACAATTTTCTTTATCTACGCCAATTAAGCTACCGACTTAATGAAGCAACATAGCTTTATAGCGCTTAGACTTATCCACTTATCAACACACAAGCATTCTTCAACAACGCTATTCGGAAACTAAAAAACTTAAAGCCGTTCATCGCCCGTTTCTTTTGCAGGTATGCACAAGTTTTTTTTTATCGGGACAATCGCGACTTTCTCTTGAACAATAGGATAAAAAGTTTCTATTTTTTATTTGTCATCCGAACGCAACGGAGGACCAACTTTCTCCGCACTTTTGTAATGCACAGTTTTTTACGTCACAGGACATAACTTGGGTACAACCGCAAACCGTTTTTTTTTCAAACTCAGTAGACGTTGTGCCAGCGATCGAGCTATCCGATCGACTTGACAATCGTGATGGTACTGAAAAACGGTATTCTTTTATCCAGGAATCTCTTAACGAGGTTAGTTTAGGCAAACTTTTGTGATGTGATTTTTTATTTGGGTCTACATGCGTTCGTTTATAATATAACCCTTTCAACGTTCCCAATGCGGATTGTAAAGGTTGCGCTGTTCACTCCAGTATGGACTGCGCAGGAGTGAGTGTGATGAAACTATTTCGTTAACGACCGTTCGATTTGAAACACGTTTGGAGAATAATTTGAATACCGAAATGCAGATGGCTTCTTTTATCCGAGGGGCTTTGGGGCCGCCGCCGAACTACAAGTTAATTAAGGTTTGCCCATCAATTAAATATTGGTTTTGATTGTTTTCATTTTGTCGATTAAGTTGTGTGCTTGATAGTCTTTGATTTATGCTTTAATTATGTTCCGTTAATAATATCATCTGATGAGCAACTATCAGTATTCGTGAACCATCGCAGTGTCTAAAAATATTTCGATTCATTGCCATAAATCTGTGGTTAAGCCTGTATATTGACTGCCTTACTGCAGATAAGCTGGATCGTCGAATCCAGAAGACATATTTCAGCGATAACTCATAAAGCTCATACAGATAAATCAATTTAGTCAAATCCGGCACATTCATATCTGGGACGATGCATTCGCTCAGCGAACGAATTCACTGAGCGAAACACCAAAATTTATTGGGTTAGTAGTTACCGTAGGTCGATAAAACTACCGACCGACAACAGAACGCCGTATCTCCCGAAATTCGATTTAAAAAATACGACCTTACAAATAAAGAAACAAAATTACATTTCGCTTGATGCCACTCGAAGTTCGTATGACTGAAAAGAGCAATGCGCAGTGCAATTCCGTGATATCTTTTTCACTCTTTCAATGGCGGCTCTGCTAGGCGACATACGGACGTTATAGTGTTGAATTAGCATATTTATTGCTAGTAACACGACAAAATAAATTTATCTTAGGCCATTGGGCCTCTGCCATATTCAAGTTTTTCCTTTCCGACACATATTCAAACTTCCGCTATCTGCGAGTCGCGGGTGTGGCTGCGCTGATAAAATGCTTCGTATGACTTTTTCTGCTTTATCTTCGTATGCTTTTTTTACTTGTATACCTACAGTTGACAATGGAATGGCTCGGCTAGGATTAGACTTTTTTTTATATAAGCATTTTGAAAGATTTATTGTTTTAATTACTCCTGAATAGAAAAGATTCAATTTTGTTTAAAATACATACATAATTAAATATGTATTAATTGGATGTTTTGATTTTTTGTAAGGGTATCAAAACTTATTTATTATTAAGGGTTTTATTTTTTTAAGCCAAAAAAGTAAAATATCGTCAGACAAACTTAAGGTATATACTTACATTTTATTTTAATTTTTACTGCTTTCATAAGACAAACCTACTCGTACATTAAGATAATCTGAGTTTGAAAACAAACCCACGCTTGCTTATACTTCCTTAAAATCTAAAATTGATCAAAATCCAATTGGCGCTCCACATGCTCCTTACCTGAAACAATAAAACAGGTCAAATTAAAAATTTATATTTTAATTCATCGCGCGCTGAGCGCTCGAATTCGTCATTATAAATAAGCTACCTGCCGTGCACATAGCCGCGCACATACACACACTGAGAACGCCTCTAAGCGAAACCGGTCTGAGGCACGCCGGGCATACAAATGCAATCCATCCCAACACATCGTCTGTCCCCCACACGTGCCATAACAACACATAAATCCATCCCGCTTGCACACCCGCGCCAACTTCATACCAATGCCGACGCTAGCCAATCAGCGCGCGGCATTCTATCGCCATATTGAATGACGCGGCACCGGCGCCCCCTGTACCAACAAATGCGAACGTCACCGCTCTGTGTTTTCCGCATAGTTTTAAGAGTTTTTCCTAGTTTTCTCAGTTTTTAACGCTAGTTTTGACCATAAATCAGTGATTTGACATGTGATACGGTGAAATTGGCTCAAAATTGGAATATTTGACACGAATATGCAGTGAAAACAACACAATTCGTGAAAGAGACGCCACTTGGAAGGGACACAAGGCTAAGTTCAGTCCGTGGGGCCCTTTGTTTACTATTGTTTTCCAAATTTTCGTATTAGAATGATCAAAATACATTTGAAAAAATATACTGTAATCTTAAAAAACTAAGAGACTACTAAATTAGTGATAGAGTAGTAAGCTTTGTATTGATTTTAGTCTGTAGGTAATGTTATATTATATGCATAGTCATTATATATTAGTACGGTTAGTTTTGATGGATAAATAAATCATACTAAAATTCCACATTCATTACATTTTAAGATCTGCATTATTGAAAAAAACACTGAGATCAAAACGTTTCAATATAATTTTAATTAAGACAACCTACTAATTTATAAGAATTTCTGGAGAAAATACGGTTGCAATCGTTTTTAATTTATAAGAAATTATTTATTCATTAGGCCTGAATAAAACTTCTTTATTTATAAATAACAAAAGCTCTGATATTCTATTTATTGCAATATTTAGTTAAGTGCCGACGGGAAAAGTGTTTGCCGACGGCGCGCATGCGCTAATAGTTGAATAATTATTAAAATATAGGAATGAAGTCATTAATGATAAACTACTAAAAATTTAAGTGATGGTTTTTTTCTGCATTATACTTTTTATTCATAAAACAGTTATATGAAATAAGATGTTTCTACAGAGAAAGTTTCTATTTACATTTATGAGAATTCAATGCTGTTATTTTCACGTCTTTGATTTAATACATGAAAAAAATATACTTCACCACATATTTCTATTTACGAAGGAATGCGATCAGTATTTTTGTATCTTTGCCAAAGTGGACGTCTCGAGTGCATACGTGTTTGGTAGAATTTATAACGCAGCCTTAAAAATATTTATACCATTCCACCGAAACGGCATATTTCTCCCTTCACCAAGAGGAACTACAAAACTTCAGTTTGAATAGAACAGAGCAGAGAAAATCCCGTAACAACAGTTGAGCCCACCAATACGGGAAACGTACTAAATAAAGGACAATCCGCGCTCAGATTTCTCACCGAGCCAAAGTTTTTTCTATGCAGATGGGGCCGTATTTCAGCACCCTATTTAGGATTCAGCCGTTTACCGCCCAACTTTAACTAGCAACCAAGTTTCATTCACAGTGTGGACTTTTCAAGTGATGTCCTATTTGAATGAACTAGCAGTGACATCATTTTGTTTTTAGATTGGGATTTTATAACATCAACGGTTTATTATACAGGATTGTAATAAAAACTATTAGGTAGCTATTGAATTAATAATTTCAATAGATTAATAAAACCTTTAAAAAATTAATAAATAATTCGAAAATTTTGTGGCTAAAATGTAAAGTCATTATTATCTGCCGTTGCCGAAATTTATTTCCAAAAGTAAATAGAATTACTTTTTTGCGTTCACAATAATGGCTGATTCAAGGCAACATTGCCGATACGTTTCAAGGTCTTAATTTTGTTTCCTCATAATATCTAAATGCCAATACGATTAGTTATCGTTCTTTCTATGGCCTCTTAAAGAAAATACCAAGTCACGTATTCTATTTGCGATACATAATGGATATTTAGGTAGGTACCTACTGAGTATTTATTTGCGGTGCATTGCTTGCATTAAAGAGATAAAATAACGCTGCCAAGTCTTGGAGCAAAAGAAGCGAAACGAAAGGGGTGATTTAGAGTGGAAATTTTGGAAGTCAGCCGGGACTGCGTTGTGGTGCCTGCATTAATCACGTCCTGGAAAAATACCATCCACTTCCGAATAACTTCGCCGGACTTTACTTAGCTAACTATCAAAAACATCCGAAGAAACCCACATTACCAATCCTAGAGCATAACTTTGGGATCGCATTAAATAGCTGTAACACTTCCCCTAACGCAGTATTAAACAATCAAAGTTTTACTCAAAAATAACAATATTTTTTCGTGTTTTTGAAAAAAAAGTAAAAAAGGTCTAATTTGACGAGATAATACCCAAAAATGCCGCGTTAAAAATTCTAAATTAGCTGTCACATCCTAATTTGAAACAAACGTCCCGTTAAGCCTATTTAAATAGATTTACAACAGTTCCTTATGAAGGTGACCCAAATTACCATGAAAAAAGTTTAACAGCCCTTTATTTCAGGACAAACAGTGGCTGTTGTCGGAATCCCGTGTAATCCAGGCCACTTATCACGCGTGCAAAATGCAAATTCGACCGGCCGTACGCAGAATTAACGAAACGCTAACCCGGATTGGTGCGTCAGGGAAACGACCAAAGTTCCCAAGTAACCGTAACATAGTGGAGCCGTGGATAATGTACTGTACAAAGGTCAGACGTTGTTTGGTTTAGAAGTGTCCTTTTAAAAGCCTGCTTATTATTTAATAACCACAAAACGCACAATGGTCACAGAGCAATTCTAAACCAGCTCAACTTTGCATTACGGAATTAGTGTTTTAAGTTCTTGTAAAATTGTGATACTTAACTCATTAGAGTTACGGTACCCAATGAATTAGCCTAGTAAAGTCTTATTGCACAATCTTATAGTTAGCTAGTAATATAATTATTATCTCAAAAGCTATATTAAACTAGTATGTATCTGATCAAATGAAAGCTTTTTAAACTAAGACAGTGAAATGACAATGGATCCAACGGATTTTTTTACCCAGAGTAAAGTCAGAGTAATTGATAGTGTGATAGAGACAAGCGCGTTAATGGAATAAATCTGAGCAATGAACAATAAACGCTTTAATTAAGCCTCAAATGAAAAACTCTGGCAAGTGTGAGACGGAGTTACGCACAGGGGTTCCGTACTTATTTTTATTTAAAATGGATTGGTAGGTATACAGCTACCGATATGAAAATAATAGGTTTTAGCTTCCAAATTAAGTAAAATAAATCATAGAGAGTGAAGAAAAACCACAATCATCCCACAATGTCTTTTGTTTGAATCAAGAATATGTTCTCTTTTTTTAATAATTCTCAATATGAAAAAAAACACTATGTACATAATTTTAAATTTAACACTGGCAGTACCTACAGCTGATTAGGTTTTAATCAGCGGTTTTAAAGTCAATTCTTACCATCAATACAGGACCCAAGTCAACAAACAAAAGAATGGCGTGTGCAAAAGCTATACAGCAAGTGCAGTTTTCAATGGCTCTTCACTTTATTGATTAGTTTCCAAGAAAATCTTGGCACGGCAAACGCGCCGTCGTGTGCGGTATAACGAGTATTATGAGCCAATTATTGGACGTTAGGCCGCCATACTTGCAAAAGGTAACGTCAAAATACTAGTTGCTAGTGTTAGAAACAGGCACTTCGTTTGAAACTCATTTCGTTCTACATGGCAAAACTATTTGTCAAAGTAGGATAGTATTTATTTAAACTACTATTAACGGCTTAATTGCATTAGGGCTAGTAATTTGATTAAAATCTGATTTAAAAAATAGATTGAAGATTTTGGTTACAGCTGAAAAAGAGATTATTTTGCTTTAAATTTCCACCAAACAACGCCAGCACAGGAACCCAAATACATTTAACTGTAAACACCTGGAAAAACTAGGGCTGGAAGTCGCAGGACTTACAATACAACTCACAATGTGACACAGAAGATGCACCTGGAATTACAACACTGTCTTACTATTTAATCTTCTAGTGGCCGCGCTCTACATTCACGAGTTACCTTAATTCAAAATCATTGTATCTGCTTTAAATTGGTGTCAGCTAAAAATAAACTTTCGACAGTCTATCCGCGCGTACAAAATATTTTTAACAAGACATACAACATACCTACTATCATAACTCGATTCGAGGTACGCTGTTTATCGCTCATCGCCGTTTTAGAACGATGTAACCTAACATATCAATCCTCGGTCATTACAAAAGCACCATTATATCATTCACACGTATGGTTAGTGATGGGATGATGCTTACAGGCGGAGACAACGAAGTCGAAATATTCGATATTCGAACTAAGTAGATTCACCTTGATTTAGTTAGATTGTAATTCTTTAGAACATTTACTTAGCATATACAAA
Organism: Pyrausta despicata; assembly: GCA_963921415.1. Lineage (NCBI taxonomy): Eukaryota > Metazoa > Arthropoda > Insecta > Lepidoptera > Crambidae > Pyrausta > Pyrausta despicata. The sequence continues at coordinate 11,014,125 of OY992852.1, read as the reverse complement.
ACGGTTGTAACAGATATTGACAGTAATGAGCTATGATTAACAATTGCTGTTATGTGTGTAGAACAAATGCACGGTACGCTGCCTTTTTATAACGTTTCCCGCACAAAAACTTGAAATTAATATCTACTACAAAACTATGTATTGTTCAGTGCTACAACAATCTCAGAAATACTGATAGATAAGACTCAGGAAGTCCGTATCTTTATTGTTATTTAGTGTCAAAATATGAGAAGAGTCTTAAAATTTCCCAAACAACATTAGCCAAATATCAGTTGGTACAATAACTAATAGCGTAACTTTGTCTGCAACTCATTCTGAGATTCGGCACGGCCGAAAGTCGAACTACTGGCCGAAAGTCGAACTCTTAGCCGAACCTCGTCCCATCACTAGCTCATTCACACATTACATAACTTCAAAACGCAGGTGCTAAAACCGTATTACGGTACAAACAGGCGCTAAGCCCCAGCCAGCCATGGTTCAGCCGGAATTGCCAAAGATTAGCCGTGGACTTGAAATAATGCTTCATCCAAAATTTCAAAAGCTTAGAACGTAGGTAATTATGATTTAACAAGGTTTGTTCGAGTACGTTTCCCGGTTAATCCGTTTGTGGATGCTAGTTAGTTTTAGGTTAAATATATAGGGTGGTAATCCCGTACTATATCGCAATTTATTTATTGTGTATATAAAAAAAACAATATGAAACTTAATTAAAACATGCTGAGTACCTTTTCGTACGTTTCCGTTAAGTTACGTAAACGTAAAGTACCTTTCGTTTACGTAAAGTACCTTTTCAGTATCTTGTGTATGTGATTTTTAAATGTGTTTTTCTATTTGGTAAAAATGTGATGCTGAATAAAAATGTTTTCTTCTCCTTAAAAAAGAGTTTGATAATAAGTTTTCTTATGGATTGCCGATTAAGTAATGTAGAGCTCTCATAACTTCATGGGATACAACCTGAGGCCTTATTAATATTGTTTACCGCTCCACAGAAGCGCTTCTAAGCATGATTTTGTTAGTAATTTTTGCAATGAGTACGCTCCCAATGAGCTGCAAGCAAGATCACCTCTGATGACAAAAAGACAAGCGGACAGCGAAGTCTCAGTAATCAGGTTCCCCTATACCCATGGGGAATACAGAACCCAAAAAAATATTATTTTATTTCAACAGTCATATACGTATTGAATTATGTACGTAACCTAAGTTTATTTGTAGGAGAGACATTGTACCGATATCAGGGTATACCTTTCATGTTTCGCTTTGAGTAATTAATGAGGAATACGATAAATTATCAGTTTTGCTTTTACGTTATCATATTGAACTCGTCCGTCGCTATCTGTAACAGCAAATTCATTTCAATTACTACCTACACATCATAAACATAATATAAGTAGAGTCAGTGGAGTAATTTTTTTGCATTGTACGAGTATCCCCTTTCAAAGATTAAAAAAGCGAAACTTCGATAATACTGACAAGAGTATCTTTATTAGAACGAATAAAATCAATTTAAGTACGTAGGTTTTTATTAACAATGAGATAAATAGATGTACATAAAGATAATTAAACTAAGATATTAGAATACAACTAGCCTAATAGTATAAAAACAGATAATCCAAAAAAATAAAAAATAAATTAAGGAAACAAAAATTCAAACTATATAGAAAAAATATCTCCCCCAGAGCTGCCATTGGGTATGGTGCCCAAAAGGCTGGCAGCGTTTCCTCTTTTTTTTTCGTACATAGGTTAATTGAAATGTAGAGTTTTGAGTATGAGTAAAGTTTTAGTCAGATTTAAACTAAAAAAAAACAGTTCTGACCCAAATAATAAACAGTTAAGAGTCCTACTATCAATTTTTATATTGTGCAATTTTTAGGGTTCCGTACCTCAAAAGAAAAAAACGGAACCCTTATAAGATCACTTTGTTGTCCGTCCGTCCGTCCGTCTGTCAAGACCGTTTTTCTCAGGAACGCGTGGAGGTATCAAACTGAAATTTCTATATGATACTTAGGTCTACTGTCCCTAGAAGCTGTAGAAAAATCAACCTTCTAAGCCAACGCAATCAAAAGTACAGCCATTTAGGCCGCAAATTTCCGCAAATTTTCGAAACTCGCACGGGAATCAAAACCTACAGGGGTCCCGTAAACTTAGAATCTTGAAATTTTGTACGTAGTCACGTCTTATAGTACAGATATAGGAAAAATTATGAAAACCGTAAATTTTCAGTTTCATCATATGAAAATATAATATTTTTGAAAAATATTTTTGACAATTTTGAAAATTTCAAAGTGACTACTCCTTATCTCATGAACGCGTTTAGATATTAAATTAAAATTTATATTAAATACTTAAGTCTATAATACCCGTGATGGGTGAACTTTTACTTATAAACCTACAGGTTTGTACGGAACCCGCGGTGCGCGAGTCCAACTCGCACTTGACCGGTTTTTTACATGTTGGAAATATCAAGAGTGTATATAAGTATGAAATTTTAATTACACCTACATAATTGAATAATAACAGCGCAAGAGTTAAGTGTCGTTTATTGATACTCATCAATTAAATCACCTACATTTTTATTATAATAGCAAGAAGCAGTAATGAAATAACTAATTCTTCCTTGTTAAAATTACAGTTGTAAAATCAATGACTGATCAGTACCACAGATGTAAGTAAGTAGTACCTACCTATCAATAATTAGGATTTTTACGTTCTAGCTAACTTTTTGTAGTGTATTCTGTGCAATTAGTTTTTTTTTTTTCAATTTTTATAGACGCTATTATTTCAATTTTTATAACGATTAGCATGTAATCGTTTTATTAAGTCAAACTCTTCGCACAATGTTGAGAACAACACCTTAGAGATAACATTATGTTACCTGTCAACTTATCCTGACCCTCGCCTTTTCTATTACCGTAAAATCAATTTAATTAACCGTCGAACGCGTAAATATTTCAAAGCGCCTTTATTCGCGTTTATCTGATCATAACAAATCGCTTAAGGGCCTGCGCACACACAGCGAGCTACTTATGCGAAAGCACGCCTGGCAACCAACAATCTATTATCGCCATACTTATAACTACGTAGCTTATGTAAATATATATATAATATTTCTATTAGGATAAATTGGTGCGCTAAATTCGGCCGCTTTAGCCCAGGTGAACGCATATCTGCATATTTATGAAACCACGGGAGCCTTAAGGGGAGCTCGCCTTTAAAATTCCGGAAAATGCTAACGTTTTTTTCTTTACCGCAAGTTTTTAACAAGATCCACCTTATTTATGCTGTACTAGGGAGGGTACAGCGATTTATTGCGGGGAAACGTGACGGATCGGTGAAGTGAGCCAAGGATACGTTTAGCTTGAATTTAAATCGGCTGTTAGCTGTATCTACAATCAGGCTTGAGAATTGAAATGAGGGTGATGAGCTGACGGAAAATTGGTAGGGAATTGTATCTGCTTCTGACTCCAAATATAAGGTAGCTACGTGGATTAAGAAGCAATTCGAAATCAAAAATGGAACTGGTAACATTCTGTTGAGGGTAACAGCATTAATTTTTTTACCAAATAATTTACATATTAAAAAAAGTTTATTTAAGTTACTGAAAGCTTAGCAAAAAATTTAAAGTTGCAAAGCAATGGACTTTGAATAAATGAGGTAACAAACGCTTAGTACCTACACACCGACGGCTTATCTGCTACAGATAATAGTCTAAATTAACGGCAAATTAAGCCATTAGCCGATACTTGGCCATTTAAGAATTTAGTAGGTAGTATTCACTATGGAAATGTAGGTGAACAAACAACTAAGTTAGGGCGTTTCAATATTATTATGATATCAGACTTAAATCAACTAGAGAATTGATTTATTAATTTAACGAAAATTGCGTTTGTTTGGGCTGCTTATCTTGTTGCGATATTAACTAGATAGCCCAGCATATTTGATGGTCACAATGAAAAAAAAACTAAAAGTAATAAAAGGATTTAATTGAATTGTGTTATTGTTTACAAAATATCCACTGTTTATTTAGGCATATATCTACAAGGATGCTTTCGGCATATTTGTTGTTTTATTAATATATCAGTGCAATTAACTGTTAACAATAAAACGTCAATCAAATCGTGATTACACCCGTCACTGCACAATCTGTCACAATTTCTACAGACTCATTATTTTCATTGGCCATTTTAATGAGAGCCCCCCGTTAGTATCTAGATCGAAGATATAAAGGCACTAGAAGTGCTTAGCTAAAGTGGTGTTGTAATCAAAATGCCAATCAGTCAGAGGTGGTGGGGTCAGCGTGGGGTGTGATAAGGTTTGCATTGACAACGCAGTGTTGTTGTTAAAATAATTCTAATTTATCGTTGTATGTAACCATGCGAGGTGCGCTTGCGATGCGTCGTTTGCTATCTAAAAGGTCTTTGTTAGCAGGAAGTTATGGAGAATACGTACCTACCTACATAAGTGATCCTATCATCTTTCTGAAATCTACTTTCTTGTCTATGAATGTACATACGTTTGTGTTTTTTTTTTAATTTCTCAATGCATTTCTGTTCATAGGCGATTTACGAGAGCACTTGTTGTTAACTCGTTCGCATTTATTATAAGTTAAAGTTCCTTTCTTAAAAGAAACAGAAAGAACATAAGATGCAGCATTTCTTTCTTGGTCACAGCCATTGTTTCAAATAAATGCTCATTTAAAAAGAATAATACAAGTATTCAACAATTAGTTCGCGAACAAAGAAAATGCTCATTAAAACCGCAACGACGCTAAAAAATTGCAGACTAACTAACTGAAACTAAACTTTATCTCGCAGACATAGCCATAGTTCCAAGAAGAGCCATAGTTCACAAAGTCGAGTGACCAAACAAAAAAATGTGTTATTCAGTAAATCATGAAATTTTGACTCGGATATTACTTTGCTTAATTTGCTTGAATTTAATTTTAAAAGCACTTAAATTACGTAACTAGTCTGTAAAATACATTTAAAACCTAATAAATACTGTTTAAACTTCTCACAATAACTGAGAACGAAAACCACTTCAACCATCAGAATCTAAGTTACGTAGGTAAATGAGCGTTCCGTATAATTTATTACATGCCAGTTACAGTTTTTTCGCCAAAGCCCTGAGTTGCAAGAACCTATTTCCAAGTTCAAGATAGGCTATGTCGGATTTAAAAAAGGCTAATACACATTTGTAGGTCTGCATAGACCTTACATTCACATCAAAAATGTACGAGTATATTGAAAAAAACGTTTATTTTACTTACCTACCTTGTTTTATTTATAAATCATAATATGACAAATTTTTGTTTCACTTGTATTTTTTTATCTACGAAAAAAAAAAGTATTTTTTATTTAAAAAAAAACATATCTTGTTACCAAATAAGCCATGCGAAGATACAAGAAACATGCCAAGTGAATCGTTTTACATTAAGCAAGAACAATCGTCCGCCGCGTCGAACGGAACACGCGTGACAAGTGTCGATACGCGAACTGATAGTGTATGAATTATGCTAAAGCTCACACAACGGCTAAGCTAACGCGGACTTTTATGTGGAATAAATAAAATAAAAATAGACATTATATGGTCGATTTAGATGTAAAAAAAAAACAAGAAATATTCGATCAAAGATCTAAATCGATTTTAGTTAATATGTAAATAAAATAATGTAACGCCCCTGCTCAAGTTTCAAAGCATAGCAACACGAAAATTAATGAAAATGTACAACACTTAATGGAAATTTCAACACATTAAGAATTTGTCATCTAAACATGATCTGTAACCGTTACAACTCAAATCGAAATTAGAATTCTAACCCAAACACATATTCATACGTGACATCAATGCTTGTTTCCACGGTCTGTATTCGCAATTTACGTCTCTCCGGGGAGACGAAGAGTTATGTCGGAGTGGGGAGTAAAAGTAAAAAAAAAACGCAACGACTCGGTCGACAAGTTCAGCCAATTATAACTGACAAGAGGCGCAGGCGCGGCCGCCCGCTCAATTTGAAGCCTTCAGTACTAGTTTTTTTTCTTCATTAAATGCGCTAACGAAGCATTTAAATTCTAGTGCCTATTATTCTATCGGGCTAACGCGAAAATTGGCGCGTTTAATGGAAAAATATAGTACTTGTCTATGACCATTCGCGGAGACCGACAAAAAGGCAACGATTTTCAAATGAGTTTCCTTCTCTATTAAAATTTTACAAAAAGAACATTTCACATTTAAATCGTATTATCAGCCTTCCACCTTCATTACAGGTCCGGTCGAAATGTTAAAAAGTGCCTCGGAATGAATCATGGCGTGCGATCCCTATGAAATATTACACCGAAGCTGGCACCATAAAGCAAACGGCGTGGCACAAGCGATACAACGATAGCGACACCGGCCCTCGACAGACGCAGAACTCGGCTCTGTATACAGGGTGTGTTTCAGAAATTGTATTTAAAGTTTTGTTAATCATAATGTTCTCTTTGGTTTACGCGAACACAAGACATTGAAATGATACAATTTTTACAGATTATTTCGCGATTTATATTTCAAAAAAACGAACGTTTCGTATCCTTTTCTTCATCCGTGGTCACAGGGAGACTAAGGAGTTCGTTGTCATTACAAAGTTTTGAAAAACTTAACTAACTATAACTTTACTATAATCACACAAAAATATTAAGTTACTTTCCTATCTTTGCAAAAAGAACTAACTGTTAGCTCAAAACAATTTTTTACTTACAAAGAACCTGTGCGCTTACACGCGCACAGGTTCTTCGCAGACTAACGAAACTGAATGAATATACCTACATAATTTACAGTAAGTAAATCTTGCTTGCTTTCTTCTGAGTCACGGAGTTAAAGCGTTATTTAATTTTTAATAGGAAGTTAAAAATCATTTTTCTACAGTTAAATAACCTAGCCAGCCGTATACGATACACCATATTTCATAAAAATTAAAACTATTCTAAATGTCAATGCCGTAGCGTGCACGCGATCCGACTGGCCAAACTTGCACGCGCGTGCAATGCATAATGAAGTTATTTTTGGTAACGGATTATAAGAATACTTTTGGATTAGCTTCGCATGAACGATAAAGATCGAGTTTAAAAATATTTTTTCTTTTTTTTATAAAAAAAATATTTTTCATTCATTAAAATTTTTTTCATTAAGTTTGTTTTAATTTCACAGTGCACAAAAATTTGCATTGTTTAATGCTAAAATTATAGTAACTAATAAAAAACAATGTTTCAGCACTCAGCAAATCAGCACTGATCTGTGTAAAATTACAAAATTCATGCTGGCAAATGGCAACGAAATACAAATTAATAACTTAGACCATTAACACTGCCCAAAATGAGAAACTTAATTAAAATTGAATTGGTCCAAAAACGATAATTGTTGAAAAAAATACTAAATTTTGAACCACCTGTGTGTATCTCCCACATATTTTACTCACCAACACAGGGACGTAATGAAGCAATTATATATCGATATTTTTATGCATAAAATACTTGGCGGATATCTCGGGCCGGGCACAGAAATAAAACAAAGCGTCAGCTTATTGTTGGGGCTCGGGTAGGTGTGTGTGTCTCGGTTATCGAGCTTTTAACCCGGCCCGCGACATCGACAAGATTTATCGCCTCACTAACACACCACTCATTCGTTTACGCGGGAATAAATTTATATAGCCGAAATGATTGAATAGGTATTCTGATTAATACGCTTTTGTCTGCGGATCTAGCATTTGAGAATAGGCATTTTAGACGCTTAATGACAGCGACGAAATCGTCTTTAGCAAAGGTCATCGTATTTCAGGTCTGGGTTATTTATTTATTTAAGTTTAGTTGTAAAACCACTGTTGATTCTGATATCTGTAACACAAGTGCTTAAGCTAGATACCACGGAGTCAGATCAATGTATGTGAGGTTGTTGTAGGTATATTTATTTGTATATTATTTATATTTCTCTATAGGCGGAATCGGTTTCTTGATACTGAATTACGCTTCTGAAAAATTCATTATTTTGCATTTAATAAACGCGTAAAAACTTGCAATATTTAACGACACACGTTGGTGCGCGTACTTTAAATGTATCAGATATTTATCCGCTTTATTTATAACTTTATCTCACTTTCGCTACAATAAACGCACGCCCATATGCGTCAGGATCGGTATTAACAGAAACGGTATAAAACGTTTAATTAATGTAGTTTAGTAACACTTTAGTAATGCGGATGTTGAAGACAGGCCGACATAAACAGGCAGCTGAGATGTACCACCGCATACAATTACATTTGTTCCTAAAAGGGTTCCGTTTACGAGTTCAAAAATGTCTGTGCAAAGTTTTTTTTTCAAATGTTACCTTTTTGATGTGTTTTCCATACCCACAATATTTGGAAAGTTAACTATGACTATATGTATAGGAATAGTTCAATAAAAATGTTCATTTTGTAAAGTAGATTATTAAGCAAAACCATTTTTTGTCAAGTGTAATTCTGCTAAATTACTTTTGGTCAAAAAACGGCAGGGTACCGATTAGCTTAATTGTTTTTTTAAGCTTTTCGAGGGTTAAAAGTCATATGCTACATAAAAAAAGTTTGACTTTTAAAAAAACAATGTCTAATTTCTTGGTTTATATTAATAACAGTATTTAATTAAATTTTGTACGGAACACAGAAGCCCAACGCTGGCTCAGTCTTACCGTTTTCCCAAGGTGCTGATGAATGCGAGACAAGGACGTACGCTGTCCGATGGAGACGTTTCACTTTAAATATGCAGATACACGGGTGACGTGGACAGCTGACCGTTCCTCACTCGCTTATCTGTGACTTGGACACATCCAGGGAGTCTAATATCATTTTCTTTCAGTGGAAGATTTGTTGCACGTATGCGATAAGACATCTAATTACGTTACGGGGTCGGTGAAGTTGTATATTAGAATATAATTTACATAGTACATAGATAATTTTGAGTCAGACTTAGATACTAGGGAGAAATACATGAACGTTGAAATCAACGTAATTTTGTGTTCATGTAATACATTTATCAAAGCATTTTATTGAAATCACTATTCGCGTCATAGTATATATTATGCATATGATATGTATGTATGTGAAAGTTAGAATTATATTAATGTACTTTCAAATAATATCTCACCTTCTTACGCAGATAAAAAGGAATGTTCTTGTAATATTCTTAATCTATCGTTTGACTAAGAATGTGTCGCTATATTTACTTTTTACAAGATATTTTTAGTGTTTTATTTAGTGGCCTAAGCGTGCGTTCTTGGCCGAGTTTATTCAACCCTAGAACACAATGTCAGGGAAGAGAGTTGTGCCAGTTATCTCCAACTTAAAACTATTATAACACAAAAATTGAAAGAAAACTAACCAACTTCTTTTCATTTCACAAATTTCTTGTTTTTTTACGTAACCAAATCACACGAAGAATAGACGGAAATAAAAGTAAAAAACTATTTGTCCACTGCGTCGGTAGCAGGTAAACTACGGATATATCGATATCTTAAGTTGGATGAATCGAGATTCAAATCTTAACAAAACTATGCTACAGCGAAAATGGCTGTACGGCAAAACTAACTTTCCAGTTAACAAAAAGCTCCGATCGAACCTGGAACAGCTGATGAGCTTCAACGGCTGAAAGGATTTCCAGCCATAGCTAAATAACATTAAAGTGCCTATCTAAAGATTAAAAAAAACGCATTGAAATCGGTCCATCCGTTAGGGAGATACGATGCCACAGAGAGAAACACGCACAAACACAAACATACACACACAAACAGACAAAGGGGTCAAACTTATAACACGCCTTTTTTGGGTCGATGGTTAATAATTAGATTGTCGGATATACCTACATACTTGCTTTTGCACTTCTATCACACATTTTTGAATAGACCTTCTGATCCTTGATCCATTATGTTCAGAGTTGGAGTTGACTCGTTCGCCCGGATTTATGCGGTAAACTTCGAAACTGTAGCTTTAGTGTAGCTTCCTTTAGCTATTGTTTATCTTTAAAATTGCAAAGAAACTTTTCGTTTTTACGTAAATCCTATTGCGTATTGTCAGGTAGATTGACTTACTCATCGGTTCTTTATTAAGCGGCTTACAATTTTTTTTAAATTACTTTTAGCTGAAATTCTAATTCTAATTGTAGGTGCAATTCTCATCTGTCTCAGTCCGATTATTATTTTTTTTTAATTTTACATTATTCTTAATTAAATAAGTATGTATTAACTACTGCAATACAAGTTGTGTACTTGTTATAGGCATATGTTTTAATACAAACTCAGCATATTAGTACATTTAAGTTCTTTATGATAATAATACGTTCGTGCAATCACAGAAAATGGAATAAGGTCTCAAAATTAATGTCTGTATAAATCTGTCTCTAGATGGTCATGAAAATAAAGTGTTCTTTGCCGTTGTAGCCCCTGAGGAGTCAAGTTATGATGGATGTGGTTTTTCTATGTTACCTACTCCAAAATTTGCTAGGTATCATAGACATCATGTAATTTTCTAAGTATCATTAACGTCTACACGCACAATATTATCACTTATTCAAAAATTATTTATGAACTAAATTACGATAATTGCTACATTGATAAATGGAACAAAAAAACTTCAAAATATACAACTCTCAATTTATTATTCGGAAAGAACAATGAGATGTATCACGAAATTGAATAAATAATAAGGTGTTTAGTGCATAATTGGGTAACAATATCAATGTTAGTTAAGAAGCGTGTTGAAATCAATTTAAGTAATTTTTAATGAGCGAGAACATGAATTACTGCTTACAGACACTTCTATCTATAAAAGTATGAAATATACATTCAAAACATAAATATTCATTATGTAAAAAGATTATGTCTGTCATTCCCTCTACTGAAGAGTTATAACACGCTATTAAAGGATGATAATGATATTACAAAATAAAAAGCACAGGGTATTACATTTTCAAGGCATAAAATTTCAGATATTTAACGTCAAGTAACCGTTAGACATCAGCGACAGTCGTGATCCACGATCTTGCTTCAGGCAAAATACACGCAATAAACATTCTAATGACTGTAATACACACCCTGTATAACATTGTAGCACCGAGAAATTAATAATTTTATCCTTGTAAAACTTTCTACGAGGTAAATTGCACGTATTACGAATTTCCATGCCTTTTCGGTGAGCGTAAGTGGTTTTATGGGTGCTTGCTTCAAATTGAATTTATTAAATAACCTATTTTAGCTTCATGATGGATGAATGTGTTGTTAGATATTATCACAATATCCTTTTCTAGCGTCGAATATATCAAAGCAAACAGGTTTTTATCAAGAGTCCAAATCGGTTTTAGAAACAGAAATGCGATCTATGAAAGATTTTGAAATACGATTTGGACTTTACGTAAGGAAACACCGACAGATATTGCACCGAGTGGTTTCATTAGCATTTCTAGGCAAACAATCCTATGTTTTAGTTATTATTACTAATGTTTTATTTAAGTATTTAAGTTTTTACCTAAGACATTTCGCTGGTATTTTCAGAGATATACTCATGCATTTTAAAGTGCCTAACATTACGTTTGTGAATACTTTTTATTTTTACATCGCAACTTTAAAAACAATAACTTATAAACACATTAATTAGTGACGAGTCAACATAACGTATCAAAGATACACCTACCTACACCTACCCCACTTTTTTATGTATCCCAAAACCAGAACATAATTCCATTCGAAATTTCTTTATTGGCTATATGCAATGATAAGCGGTAGGTATATAACATTCGTTCATTCTGAGCTGATAAGATGGGCCGAATACTGGTGGGACATTTATCTTTAAGATTAACGAGCCAATTTTCTTAGTTGGCCATAAAAAGAATCGCTAGGCCGAACCTTGCCGGCTTACCCACTTATGGACGAACTTTTGGTCTAATAATACTTGAATTCCTTTGCGGTTGTGTAAAAAAACCTTTATGGCCGTTGCATTTCGAGTAAAATATTATGACACACTTTGATACATTGGGTCTGATAACGTCTAGGTATTTAAAACGAAGCAACAAAAGGGACGCACCAAATAAGAATGACTTATTTCAGATACTTTTTCATACCAAGCCCTTGAGGGATACTCGGTTCATAAATGAGAGAATTTTAAATTCGAAAAGACAATTATAAGGGAAAAATTCCCCTATCCCAGGGGCGGGATACAAGGAAACAAATTGGATTAAAGTGTCAAAGGTGAAATAAAAAACACGCGTATACTTTATCTTTCGCGATGTCTGTGATGTATCAGTGTCGTAACGTCTCGTTGGATTAAGTAAACGCGACCGTATTCAATGTAAATAAACGTCAACAAGGTTCAAATTAGGTTGGCTACAATTTTTACTGCCGCAAACCGTCATATGACGGCTCAGTATCATCGTATTTGCATTTAAAACGGTAAGTAAACATAGAGTTCTCTATGAATGGACGAGTCCGTGTTTATGACTCGTTTTACGATCTGTTAACCGTAAGGTTCGCTCGTAAAATGAATTGTTTGATGGGTAGTTGGACGTTTTTTGCGTTTTACGATAGAGAGGTTTCATTCACAAAATCCTTGTGCACTACCGCCGTATGCTAATGAGGATAGTAATCATTAAGCATTTATGACGCTATAACAAATACGAGGGAGGTCGAACATTGGCAGCAACAAGACTTTATGAATGGATACAACGTAGTTATCATCAATGAATACAAAATTCTTGTGTTGAATCTTACTCATTTTGCTATCTAGTACATTAGGTATTTCAGTTACATACGCATCAACATTTTTAGGTATGTTTGTGTAACATATTCAACTTTGCACATAAACAAAATTATTAAACTTACAAAAATTGTTTGGCGCTTTGTTTTCAGCTGCGTAAATCGCTCGTGTACACGCTAACTTATCTGCGTAGGATCGCAGGATAGATGTATCCAATTCCAAATTATGTCTATCTTGGGAATTAACGGTGGGCCGGGGAATCCAGTTTATCCAAAAAAAGTGGGAAGCGGCCACGGGGTGAGTTGTGGGTGGAGTGTAGGGCTGCCAATAAGCGTATTTTAGGTATATTTTTAGAAAATATAATTATAAAACAGTTGTTGATGTATATCATTACGTGCACATTATGAGTAAAATAATTGTTTCAAGCCGAAGATTAAATTTTTTCATTGTTCTAAGCCAACCAACGAGTGTGATATTTTATATGGCCAAAGAAGCAGATTATCATTAACATTAAATTATTTTATACATTTATCATGTTCACAATTTTTTTACAATTTTCAAAACTCCTATTTTATTCTTGTGATCTTGATTTTTTCTTAACTTCATTTGTGCTATCCATTGGCATATTAATTATACTTTAATTTTCATTTTTTTTATTGTTTTAGAAAGCTTCTCATTCCATAACTAATTTTAACTTTCCATAACTTATTTTTTTAACATAACTTTGACTTGTTTTATTAAAAAAAAAGTAACACAGCCCTACTACACGCAACGGATGGAAGTTATTTTGGAATTATGATTCCGGATGCGTTTCAAGCGCCGCGTGTTTCACGGGTGGTTTCTCAGCGATATTGGACTGCAACTTTGTGCATAAGACCGTACTAGAGATGCTGAAGAAAACCATAGATAAGATAAGAATAAAGGACTTGAAATTTTTACGATATAAATTTTAAAAATGTCTCTTCGCCTAAATTGCACATATCTTTCTGTATCAATTGGTCTGTGCTTATGTATTTTTCTGTAGAGTGCAATACAGTGTGTAATATCTTCTAGCCCATGCTATTTTTTAACACACATACAAACATATTACAGGAACTTTTCTTGTAAGGCACTTTTTAATAGGTGTTTGCCAATTGAAAATATCTGAAAACAAGTAAATCAAAAGAGTTTTAAACTAGATAGAGTCGACTCTATATTCAGAGTACTCCCCAATAAAGCTTAACCTTAAGGGGTGTCAAAAGTAAATCGTCCATATTTACAGCCGCAGGTGTACAATATACATCACCCTCACCTAATTTAAAAACGCAATGCCCAAAATTAAAACGTCTGGCCGAAAACGCAGTACGTGCGTTTTAATGGGGTGTCGCATGCTCCTTAAGTATTCTACAGGCCCTCCCTGTAATACCCAGTCTCCTTAGTCTGGCACGTCCCCCCTTGATATATTACTCCCAGTTCGTCGTACATAATTTTGTAGGGAGTGCCACCCCTACTCCACTCGCCCGCCCGATCCGCACAATACGAGGTTTTGTTTATTACTGTATAATGTGCAAAAAGTTTTGTATCAATCAACCTGCATGGTGAGATTGCCAGATAAAATAAAAATCGACCGAAATATTTTTAATTTAACGAAAATATGGAGGCAGGGTTAACCATCTAGTAACTGGTTACTTAAGCTATCTTGAAAGGTCATGTCAGTGTTTTTAGAATGCGGGGTTATATTGAAACTTTTTTGTGGTATCTACACACATCAAAAGTGTCTAGGGATCAACATATATTTTTGCAATAACTTTTCTCCTGATTGATATTAATTAAAATTTTCTTTAAGGATTCATCAAATAAAGTGTTTTCGTTTGTCTACAGTAACGATAAACCAAGTCACTTTTGCATTAATAAAGAAATTTGCCATTTTCCTAATAAAGGGATTTTTGACATTTGAACCACTAACATTAAAGTTAGAAAAAAAGACTGAAATAACAGTTTTCTTTAAAATTTTATTGGGTAACTTAAACAATTAATAATCCGTGTTTCTACCGCGAACACTAACAACACAAGAACATCGGTTTGGCATACTCAAAATGAGTTCATCCAAATCATGCTGTGGAATGGCCGCCCATGTTCGTTGTAATAACAAAAAAAGGTCTTCTTGCGACTGGATACCCTCCATATTCGGCAGAGCTCTTCTCTGTAGCATATCCCATGCATGGTCAATCGAGTTCAAGTCTGGCGACTGAGCAGGCCAGGGCATGACATTGATGTTAGCTGCGGCGAGAGTCTGTCTTACAACTCTTGCGGTGTGCGGTCGTGCATTATCATGCATTAACTGAAATAAGGGACCGATTTGCACTTGTAGAGGAACGATGACGTCTGATACAATCGTCTCAGCATAAATTTGAGCGTTGAGGTTGCCTCTGATCCAAATCAACTCAGTTCTTCCGCCGATCCAAATACCCGCCCATACCATGATGGTTCCACGACTATAAGGATGGACTTCCTGGCAGGATTTTAAACGCTGTTGGCGTCCAGGGGTTCTCCAGTGTATACGTCTTGTATCCGGTCTCATACCAAAACGAGACTCATCAGAAAAGCACACGAAACGCCATTGTTCTTCTGCCCAATTTCTGTGTTCAAGAGCCCATTGATATCGAATCCTACGATTGTGCATTGCTATAGGTGGTACCCTTAGCGGTCTTCGGGAATGAAGGTTCACTTCATGCAAGCGGTTTCTAACTGTTTGGTCGCTAATTAAGTTCCCTGAAAAGTGATGAAGCCTCACGGCTAACATCATGGCGGTTATTGTTGGAGCTCTTCGAGTTGTGATTTGAATGTATCGGTCTTGTCTCCGTGTGGTGCAGCGATACCGTCCTCCATGGCGCTCAGCCACGGTATCAGTGCTTCGGTAACGTGTCCAAAGTCGACTGATAACACTCTGACTTGTATTCAGAGCTAAAGCCACAGTACGTTGCCGGGAACCAGCTTCTATCATTCCCATGGCTCTGAGCATTTCTTCCCTGCTTAAATGACGTCGCCGATCCATAATAACGTTGGTTTTAATCAGTAGTAGGGAAACAGTAGCACTAATATTGTCTTCAATGCGTTGTATGTTTTTATAGGGAAAATATTGACAGCTGATTTTCATCTTTTACTCGAATTTGATTGACAGTTCCTGTTTCAAATTATGAAATGCACCAAAAAGGATCCATATAAATTTATAAAATCATAAATTTATTAAAAAGTCACATCTCAATCTCAAGAAATCCCCATAAAAATGCTTGATCCCTAGACACTTTTGATGTGTGTACTTGAAGAGCGTGCTTACCATTTGCAGATTTAAAGGATTATTAAGATATATTTTTTTAATCAATCACAAAATAATGAAATTGTATAGTAATTGGCCACCAAATTTAGATACTGTCCATCATTAGACTAGAAACTGGCCACACTTTAATTGGATTACTGAAATATACATAATGCGATGATGATTGATTATATACCAAAAACTGATAGGAACTGAATTGATTTAAATGTAAATTCAATATCTATGTACTCGCCGTACGTCGCCACTTTTTGGTGCCTCAGTATTGCTTTCATGGTAGAAATTGAGAGACAAAAACTCATCATCTTCGTCCTTCAGGACATGGACTTGATGAAAACCGAATCAGGCCCAGATTTTGGCTTCTGATATTAAATTGAAGGCTACTGTGTGGGACTCCCAAATATTTTAGCGGTCTGTCTGGATGAGACATCCTTAATTGCGATTTACAATAGCTTCTTTATTGAATTGCCGTTTCGTCGACATTTTTGCAGCTCAATCAACAAAAACCTAGGTAAAAAATAAGATGTATCAGTGACTAAGCATTTTTGCATCGGTACTACTCCTTCGGCAAGGAATAAAGTTGCTTTAAACATATAATTCGTTTGTAAGGATTTATACCATCAACTGGCATAGGCGGCCAGTAACTAAATTTCTTTTAAATCTGAATCAAAAACTAGCAACCCCTAGAAAGAATCTTTGTAACGATTTTAACTAGAGAGACTGTATTTCTGCTCCTAAAATCCTTTGAAATAATATTTTGCATATCACCAACTCGCTTTAAAAAACTCCAATTGTCCAAACTCGAACGCCAACTGTCAAACTATAACCGCTATTTTTGTCACTAGTGTCCAAAACGGAAAAAAGAAAGTCTAAATGTGTAGCCACATCAATATGGAATGCCATGTGTTTGTTTTATTAAATACATACTGGCCACATACATTTTTATTCAAATACTTTTAAAAAAATTGTTTATTATAAGGTAAACGTACGATATATGGCAAACAATTGGTCACAGATTTTACAGATATTACTACCCAATATATTTGCATACTTGTGCCATTTGCGTTTATTACAAAAATTGCAAATAAACTCATTTGAAATCAATACATAAACTTTTATTACGAATACTCAGGAGATCCACGCTCTTGCCACGTGTACCGTACAGTGTTCGCATAGACCGCTTATTATTTTCTCCTTTATCACGCTGGAAATAAGGTAGAAAATATATCGTGGGTAGCTGTGCAACTATATTGAGTTAGGTGGTCAGACTTTCAAGTTTGATGTGAAATTGGAGCGCAAAACGAGGAAATATGTGCGGGGAGCCTAATGTGGTTTTACGGCCTTTGCCTTCGCGTAATTATTTTATAAACAACCATCGAATGTGGCGTAAATTTATGTTAATATTTCCTTTCTCAGGTTAATTTAGAATATACTCGATAGAACATTCTAAAAGGTGGACTACCAGTTTGGTGTAATGGTCAAGAAGTTGACTATCAACCAAGAGGTCGCGGGCTCGATCCCCGCACTGTACAAACATTTGTGTGCATGAACATATCTGTTTGTACTGGTCTGGGTGTTATATGAATTTATTTAAGTTTATCTGTAATACCACTGTTGATTCTGATATCTGTAACACAAGAGCTCTAGCTACTTACCACGGAGTCAGATGTCAATGTATGTGATGTTGTTGTATATATTTTTATTATATTTATTTATTAAAAGGTAATAAGGTCTATCGATTGTAATTATAATTGTTTTTGATAATTCGTTAAAATCTAGCTAAATCAAAATTATGTAGGTTTTTAATATTCAGGCAACAGATTTAAAAAAAAAATACAGGCCCATATTATAATTTAATCTTACTCTATTCGTCCCTAGGATGGGAACAAATAGTAACCACAGTAACAAGACATAACATAACACACCATCTTATACCGACATATACTCGTAAGTAGCGCTCCCATTAGTTATATTAAGTAAGATTTCTCTCCCTATCTCGACGAGTTATTTGTCATACATTAGGGGCATAATACATTGTGGTTAAGTCGTTTAATTTTCTGTGCGCATAAATCTTAATTTGGTTAGTATGCCACTTAGTTATTCCGCATCTAGTATATCAGCAGTAATGGATGAGATATTGATTGTAAAACGGTGATGTAATACCCCAATTCAATTTGGAAACAATTTGAAACAAGCTCAGATTGCGCACTTTGATTTCGTTGCTTAGATTGAGAGTATTGATATTGATGTTTTTATATAGAGTAGTATCTGTTGGACGGTCGGGATTTATATTTCAACGAGCCGACCCAGCAAATGTTGTTTTGCTATATAAATTATTTCTCTTATCACTAAGTGGTATGAAAAATAGATGTTGGCCGATTCTCAGACCTACTCAATATGCTCTCAAAATTTAATGAAAAACGGTCAAGCCGTTTTGGAGGATTACGGGAAAGAACATTGTGACAAGATAATTTGATATAATATAGAGATAAAAACAAACATAACAATTTTTAAATGGTGAATACAAGATCAGATACGATACAGCATTTTCAGTCCACGTTACGGTCATGTAATCATTTGTATAGCAACAATTGCATTAATTTACAGGTCGGACTTCTAAACCAAGGGTCGCGGGTTCGATCCCCGCACAGTACAAGCATAAGTGTGCATGAACATGTGTGTTTGTACTGGTCTGGGTGTTTTCTATGTATAATATGTATTTATTTACAAAAGAAATAATTAAGTATGTTTATCCGATGTCTAGTACCTATACTATAACACAAGCCTCGTAGCTTAGTTTGGGACTAGAGAATTGGTGTGATTGTTGTGAAATACTTATTATTTATTTATTATTTAATTAGCGAATAAATAGAACCACCATAAAGAAAATCGTCCGCAAAGTACTATTGAGTCATTAGAAAACAATATGGCGGGTGCATTGTAGATCAAGACGCCTACGCAGCCGTCCGCGTCACCGCGACCATGTTTATGGGCCCTACGCTCTACAAAATAATACCGGAATACTTACTAAACGGAGTTATGTTGGCCCTATTGAATTAAAAGCAAGACTGGTAGGAACAGATAATTAAAAAAAATTAAGACTGGCCACAGATAACAGGTGTGCGCGGATGAAAAAACAATACATATTTGAAAATCGAACGAAATATTTCCATTAAGGCATAATATGCTTCATTGTTGAAAGATATGAAACTGAAAATACATTTTTTTTGTTAACAGTTTTTAGAATTCGTTACTTAAAATATTTTTTTGTTTCAGATCAATCTCAATGAAAACGCGTAAATATCACAAACGTTTATTAAGTTAAGCGCTGGAATACCCCGTCCAAAAGAGCACAAAAATTGAAGCAAAAACTTTTAATTTTCAGCGCAAAATAAAGCTATTTAAAACTAAGCCGTTTGATACGAAGGTGATATCGTTAAGTTTTATTATTAGATGCTTATATTACGAAGAAACAAGATGATGATTGGAGAAACCTGCTCAAATCTGATGTCAGAATTCGAAATTTAAGTGAAAATGTACGGGGATGTCAAGTGCCTTGTTAAATAAATTGTTTTATCACTCTGATGAGGTAAGATCCAACTTCATAACTGTCATTATAGTAAGATGTAATTGTCCTCTCAATCTTAACTACAACTTGATGTACAAACGACCCAAGAGGTGGATATTTATGTTCTTAACTTTGCCATTAAAGTTAAGTTATTTAAATTAACAAGCGTAGTAAGGTTAATGTTTAGTTAAAATATAATGGTAAATACACTGTTTTTACTAGAATTGCAACGAAATGACTTGTCATTAAAAGAACCAATTAGTATTTTTTTAACAAACCAATAACTTTTCTTCTACATAGATAACAGACTCCATTTTACTATTTGTATATTTTTGGGGTCAATATATTTTTTTGATTCCTATCTTATCGGTTTTAACCGTTAACTATTCTGCAATCTTCTTTTCATTGACATCTTTTGACTATTCTTCACCTTCATTAAGCCTTTCGTATATTCATTAGCCGCATTTAAATCTTCACTTGAAATCTATACATATAATAAGACTGTAAAAGATCGATTTCTGTACATTGAAGATTTTTATGAAAAATTGTTACAGGGGGTCTTAATTACCGTAATAGAAGCCAAAACAACAATTTTTAAAATTTTTGTCTGTCTGTCTGTCTGTCTGTCTGTCTGTCTGTTTGTCCGGGCTAATCTCAGAATCTACTGGACCGATTTTGACGGGACTTTTTTTATTTGACTCAGTATCACCTGGAGAGTAAACTGGGGTATAAATAATCACGCCGATGAACTTAGGGGGCAGGCAGGAAATTGAATCTCAGAATCTACTAAACCATCCTTGAGTTGCGTACGCTGAGAAAACGGTTCAAGATACCAAAAATATAAATATGAAAGAATTATTCCTCTTGAAATGATCTAAAAAACTGTCTGCGACAGTACATGTCTATGCCCAAAATTACAACTCCACGCGGACGAAGTCGCGGGCACAGCTAGTACCTAATATAGCCAGAGTTATGTACTAGCGAGCCATGTGTCTTAGCATCCGCATGCCGGCATGCAACCTGCGTGCACCACGGGGAATGAAGACGTTAAATAATTTAATCGGATGCCTGGATGGTTTATGCACGCATGCACCAGCGGGGAATGCGTCCAGCTTAGTCTACGCCTACGTAGATTTTTATTTAGGATCTTTAGATTAGGTACAATGTTTTTGTTTTGTTTGTGGCGTAGAGTCCTAACTGGTATTGTAATTTAAACAATAGAGACTTAGTCTTCAATTTTCCAATACTGAATTAATTGATCGATATTAGATGCTATTTTTTATTTACCTAATAACATTCAAGTCATTAGTTACCTTTTTTCAATTTAAATAATGACTTAATGCATTCAATAGATGTCCCAAATTTTCGGGTAGCAATTGAATATATTTAAATTTATCACTGCTAAAACTTTGACTTGCATTGAGAAGTTTATTCAACCAAAATATAACTGAATATATACAATACAAACTTAAATTCAAATGAGCTTCAAATCAAAATTCAAAAACGATTTTAAACCGCACCGAACATGAATGATAAATAACCTAAGCAGGAACTAAATCACCGTAATCCCGATTAGTCCAAACACGGAAACAAAGGCCGAAATAACCTCTGGATATTCCAGCTACGTCACCGCAATAAAGCATTCGCGACAGTAAATTTAAGGCGGCTTTAACTGTACTATATTATTTAATATTAAAGATCTTAAGGTAAACGGGCGGTGCCTGCATTTGTGCGATAAGACACCTCCCCCACCCCTACCTTTTTGGGGGGCGCCTTAAGGACCGGCCATACTTCAAATTGCATTTAACTTAGATAGCTAGTTTGATACATTACGGCCGTTATTGCATATCAAAGGAGCCTCGATAAATTTTATGGTGATAAAAAGTGATGAACGTGTATCTATAGGTACTCACGGCTCGGTGAATTATGGTGCAACTTTTTTTACCTGAAACAAAATAAAAAGATGAATATGTAATTGATTAATGATTATAAATAGAAAAAGTCAACAGGTAGCCGTAATTATGTCAATTAAAACAATTATCAAAAAAAAAAGACAGATAAATATCATTAAAAAAACGTTACATAATAACGCAGCATGTTGTCACAGTACAAACATAAACAACATGTGGAACGAATTGCAAACGCGGCTCTACATCAAGGCACGTACTCGCAAACAGTAGCCGCCGATATAGAATCGATATTATACCGATGTATCGATATAATGTCGATGCTGCAGATAGATACGATTGTCGGAGCGCAATTTAACAACGCGCGTTCGAGTTCCATGCGATAGGTAATATTGTCGGAGCAAAACCATGACAAGTAGAGTACTGTGTGACGAAGTTACTTCGGTAAGTTTGAGATATAGATATTGTCTTCTGAACGTTAAATTTTACAGATATTTTCAGTATTATGAGAAAGAATAAAATCTACCTTATATGTAACGTAACAACAATACTTCAATGGAAATTAACGACACGGACAAAACAACAGGATTGAAAACTCTAACAAGTCTCACTCACAATCCCTGGTGCCTACATGTAGGTTTAGTATTTTGCTCATCCATGATTATGCCCGAAAAATATCATTACAAAATATGCTACGGTTTTACCAAATATCTGGCTAGACCACGTTAGCCATGTAATCCTTCAATTAGTAATCTGTTGAAAATTTTAAAAAAATAACCGCCCAAATAGAGAAACGCCGACAGATTAAACATCGCACTCCAAATGAACGTGCGATAATTTATAGCGCGTGCCCCCGTGTGTATTAGATGTATCCGACTAATGCCGGCTTTCGATATTCGGCGCCCGCCGCGATGCCGTATTTACGACCAGCGAGTCGCATTAGACTGTCCACCCGTAGGTAAATTAGCACAGATGCTCCACTGTTACAGTGATTCATTCCAAATTGGCTTTTCAGGCTTCAACAAAAAACGACTGCGGTGCTACGCTATCTAGGGACCCAGCTAAATAGCTTTTAAAAGAGTTCGCGTTTCCCTTTTCAGTTTCGAATAGTTTGTGTTGTTAATTTAAATCCGCTGGGAAATTGAGCGGTTTAAAATGTTGGGTTATTTACTTAGTTTGTGACGTTCTATTACTGTCAGATATTATTCAAATACAAGCTTAAAATATGAAACAAAAAGGACACCCCTTTCCGTTTTCCGCGAAAATTTGTCATACGCGGCCAAAAGATAACGTTCATTCATAAGCGAAACAAACTGCTTCCACATGTGTCAGTAAATTTCCAACAATGCAACGGCAATAAACAAATCGAATTTGCAATTAAACATCGTGTAATGGTGTTAAGGCGTTGCCACATCGTGGTAGCGGGACCGCCTCGATGGCTATCTGCGGAAGGGCGGCCTCTACGCGTGCTAGACTACCAGATAAAGTGGCGCGGCCGGCGAAATTTTATGACTTATGCAGTGCTAAGTGGACGATTTGAATCGGTCGTGTAATACCCGTAATTGAAGAGTCGCTTTCCATTCGCGCACTCGTATCAAGCGAACGGCGTTTAATTTTGTCGAACGTTTTGTGGATATTGTATTGTAAGAAGGAAAACGTATTTTTGCCTTTTATTTGAGTAAGAATTGATCAAAGTAGAATCGCGTCGATGAAAACTAGATGAAATAAAAATAGTGGCGGCATTTCCTCACACAGTCACAATAAAATCAGTTTAACAGCACATTGCGGATGTAGCTTATTTTTAATGAACTGCAAATGATAGTTGGTGCTGCATACACCAATAATGAACTGGGGAAATTACCTTTAGTATAAATAATCCGTGCCAAAAGGGTGGCATCGATGCGCCGCCACTGCAAATCAGCCCAACCCACCCCACGGCCCACCGCGTGCTGTCGACGATAAATAAAATTCACGTTTTAACAATAAAATGCATTTTCCGCAAATGCTCCCTGTGAATTATTGTCCGGGCTTTACGAGCTTAAAATTATATGGGCACGTGAAATTTTCGATCTCGATAATACACGGCCGGTGCGCTGGCAACACTATTTTCCGACTACGATTTTTAAATTACCGCTACGTGATTGATTTAACATCAACTCACTAATTAGCTTATGCCGTATTTATAGCAGCGCGAATACCACATCATTTTGGATAAATATTGGAAACGAACAGATAAGCTTTGAGGGCAAGGCACATAATAATTCACCCACATAGAGGGTCGTCTAAATGCATTTCTCCGTTCGACGCGAAAGTAAAACCCAAAAGCATAACTCCCCAAAAATAACACGTCACGTACGAACCCCAAAAATTGCTTATAAAACATTTCCCGGAGGAAAAAAATACAATGTTTTATTCGCAACAAAAATAGATCACGCAACCGCTTGATGGAGAACCAATAGCGGCTGCCCTCGGGCACAGATGGCGACACTGCCGCGGAGATAGCAAAAATATGAATTGTGGCATTCGATATTTGTCACTTGAATTACAACTCCCGACGGACACCGGGAATGGCCGAATTGCTACTCGCACCTCGTTTGCCGAATGATCTATTTTTTCACACTGAATTTAGCCAGTGGGAGTGTGTTTTCGAACGATCGAACGCGATTGTGAGATGGTTCGCCGATATTTACTCACGGGTGATGAACGAAAATAGACTGTTTTCGTGTTCTTAATTTAAATATTCGTACGACTTCAGTTAATCATCAGAGATGACAACACTCTAGCTAGAGGAATATTATATTTCCTATTCGCTATTTTACATACTCTTTTTACATAGGTATCTTTTGACGTGACAACGTCTTATAAATTGGTTTGAACCTCAAGAAACTGCGTTACGCTGCTCCGCTCACGTTTCGCGCGAGAGAGAGAGAGAGATAGGCATACACACCGGTTCATGTTATACGAATGAATATTCACATTAAAATTATTTTACCACTCAGAGTCGTTGTCACGTAAAACTTTCGCGCGTATACCGACTTTACAGGCAACCAATTTTTTTCAAAAGAGCAAATAAATTGGGATTAACAAATGACAGAACACGATTTAAATAAAGTTCTGACGCAGTCCTAATTTTGAGATGTCAGTCGTTTATTTTTTATTTAGTAAGACCACGGGCGGGTTAATCTTTGCGCGTTAATATGAATGGAGTTCATCCCTCGCAAATCCTCACAACCTGCCACCGTTCGGGGGCAATAAGTAAACAGAGCTCGTAATAACGGCCAGTCACGCCAAGGAAACCAATTTGGAAGGTATTTGTAAACGTCAAATATGTTTGTGCGCACCTATTTATTGCGTACATCCCTCACGTACGAGTAAATAACGGAGACACTGCGATAAAGTGAAAAGAGATACCCGAACGATACGAAGCACTACGCCTTAAGTCTCAACCCTAAACAGCCTACACTAAACTTACGGATAACGATATAAAGCCCGTTTTCGATTGAGGATATCAACGATTAAGCTCTTCTGAGTTAAAGCGGGTGCGTATACAAGTGGAAAACTCGGTGCGCCACGTGCGAATGATTCATTGCCGTCCCTTAATTAAAGAAGATTTTAATTGTATCGGATGTCTGTGAAAGCGAAAATAATGCACTCCTAAATTGGGGTTGGAATCTGGAAATTTATTTTCGGTAGCCACCCGATTTACTGCGTTGCGTGTTTCGATTAGGTGTCGAAGGACTAGGCAATAAAAAACCCATGATCAGACACTCTGGGTCTTTTCCAATGTTTAAAAAGGCTCAGTAGACTTTAGCGTACCATGATACACATAATATAAAGTTCAAAATGATGTCATTGTTAATTATTTAGCTTCAACTTCAGAATAACGTTACTGAAGCAACAACACCAACAACCGACTTCGTCTAACAAAATTTAAAACACCCTTAAACCAGTAAATTCATTTCGCAGCTGCCGCCAACTAAAATATCTTTCTTAATTACAAAAGCCTTTGTTGAACGTATCTGATCTATGTAAGTCGGGGCGAATGTTTTAAATAGCGGCCCAACAAATAGGTTCCGGTTGGGCGAAATAAGCAAAACTCCTTAATGAAATAGGGTAACAGTGACACTGTAAAATACTATGCAATTAAATAAAACTAATTCTAAACTCTAAAACCAGCCGAAATGAAGGTACTTACAGTATCAAAATCGTATCCGAGGGGAGGTAGGGAAAAATCGTCAATCAACGGAATAAAATTAAGCTGCGATAAGTTATGGAAATTTTATATTCGAATTATAAATCACTGGCAATTGTGCAATTCGAAAGTTGAATATTCCGACCGAAACCGATGACGGAAGGAGTGTAACGATCCTGTAAAGCTGCGAGCGTACTTCATTTGGCGAACAATGGAGAGGCCCGGGCCCGGCCCCGCAGCGACACTGGATAAATTGAGTTGGGCCTTAACTCGCGCCCGCCCGCGGAAAATTGGGGAAAATCGATTTAAATATCTTGAATGTGACGGCTTATCTTGATCGTAGGAGTTAACTCGTACGCATACCCATTGTAACGGGTGTTGGCGTTAAAACCTTTTATTGCGCAAATTATTTTTGCCAAAAAGACTACTTAGTAAGTAATGAAGCTATTATTTTAAATGACACACGAGAGCAGGACGTCTGTACAACAATTTCACTAATTGAAAGATCGAACTCAACGAATAAATAATCACTAAATGCATTCATTGAAGTATATACGAACTTGATCAAAGCAAAGCACATAACAAACTGAACGACTACACGTAATCAAGAAATGCCAATTAAGAAGTGCGGACCCAAAGCTCTTATTGGCGAGATCTAGATAGGAAGGCGCGGGCTGGACTGTCTCCCGATGAATCTGACTTTGCACGCAAGCAAGAAGGCCTGAGTTTTAACAATATTCTTTGTTAAATATTCCCGATGAAAAATAAATCAGCGCTCATTTTGTAAGCCGCAAAGACCTCGGAGAAAGGTAAGCAGCTCCACTCAATCTAATAGAATCGCCTCAGATTGCTTTCCGATATTTACTGTTTGATTTTTTCCCCTCGTGTCGAGATTTCGTGCGTTTACCCAAAAGAGGCGTGTAGTGGTTGATGGTAATAGCCGATAGGGTCACTGGGAACATAATCTCTCTAATTAACAATTTCCCCTACAGTCTATAAGATGACGGTTAATTATTTTTCGGTTCCACTTCTTATTATTTTAGTTTTTTGGTCCCGCAGGTAAAAAAATACAAATTCAAATGTTACTGTGTCACGACAGAATATGTCACGACTGTGATATTCGAAGTAAGATTTATTTATTAGTTTACCGACACCTCACAACACTCAATGCCGTATAAGCAATTGCGTAATATTAGTAATTGTTCAAAGCTTCCGTTTCACAGATTCTTTATTATTTTCTTCCAAAAAATTGGATTCAATGGAGGGTGTAAATAAATATTTGAGGCAGAATTTTTGTAAGCATGAAGAACAACACGGCAATTCGACTGTGCACTGAGTTTATTGGATTGATCATGCGCAAATATTTATCGATAGGGACGCAACAAGATAGGGTCAGAATTTATTGAAAACCAAGTGGGAGCTACATAGGTAACTTACATAAATTGGCATCAGCAGCAATCAGACAAATTGGCTCCATCGAAACCCCTCTAACCGAATTAATCTGATACGCAGGTTTTCTTAGCGAATACACTAGGATGGAGAAATGTGGGGGCAAAGATTGAATCTCATGCGAATTATTTATTGCTTTTATCTACAAATGAGTCGTCTCAGTAGTCTAAAGACATACATTTATACAAATATACTTTGGTATTAAGAAAAATATATAATGTATAAATTAATGGATACTAGGACGTTGTTTCAACATTTTTTTACAACTCCCTTACAAACATGTGCTCACTACGTACGTGAATAAATATCCAGCAAATCCACCTTTAAATAAACAGTATGGGGGAATAACGTTTTTGCCTCATTCCAAGTAAACGATGCTTGAGATATTTATTAGGGGATGAATCGCGTTTTAGATATCGGCGCCCTTTTCTGTCTTATTCCTTTACAAATGGATAACGTCGTATTGCAATGCACTTTTGTCAATCTGTTGTAGAAAATATTTATTTGGGGAATTTAATGGATCAACATTCCCAGCTCTCCCCTTTTGCGTCGTTATTTACATCTGCTCAAGACGTTTTAATCCGGCTTTTGATGGAAAAACTGATTATCTAATTAGAAGAAAAGCCTTTGGAAGTGTGTAACTGCGGCTAATCACAAATTAATGAGATCTTGTTGCCAGGGTGTCGTGGCGCGATGATAATTCGCCGCCCTGCTGCGCTAAGAACCTCATCAATTATGGTGTAGCCTCCCTCTTGGGTCTCGAAGGTCTCACCCCTTGGTAATCTAGCCTTTACACAAGATTCTAACAATTGCTGAGTCAGGAACTCTACTGACGGATCTATTGTTTCTAACACTGAAACTAAGATTGGCAATGCAAAGCTATCTTTTAGATCATTTTCATCATTCAAGCGATTCAAAAACCAGTTTTTGGGTTTACAAATCGATTCAATGGCAAATTATATTCAAGAGAAAATGAAAGTGCCAATAACTTTCGGTCTTATGATCACGAATTCACGAGCCACTTATTAATAAACCCATGTTCAGTCAACGGGTTTAGATGTAAGAAAAAGCTACCAGTATCATTGCAATTGAAGTCATTTTCAGCAGCTCCTTTAATTTGGTCGTAGTTGGTTTGGCTTCTGCATATTAATTTACAGCTACCTAACCAATAACAAATGGCTTGTCACAATTGAACCAAGACTAAACACATCCACTCCAAAACCGCACTTGATTTGTTGTTCCGTCCTACCAAGAGTTACTGGCGTGCTCAGAACATTTGGACGCACCATATGGTCCGGGGTTCACACCCAACTTTGTTAAAATAGAACAATTTATCGGCCAGAGTTCCATTTGGTAACGCCGAAGTTCAATAGTTAAGCATACTTGAATTTATTATGGGTGACAAAAATTATGTAAGGTTCACATAATTTCGGACTATCGAAAAAAAAATGACGACCAAATTCAGTCTTCACTTAAAGAGCTCGTAATATTATTAAGCAAGGTATGGATATGATTAATTTTGCAAAAAAAAATACAGAAAAAAAAGCGGTTCAAGAGGTTTTTTTCTGATGAACTTCTAAATTAGGCAGTTCGTTACGTCATAACACCGCGAGCGTCTCGAACAAAAACAACAGGTTTATTTAGCAGTCTACAATTTGAATGGGATCACCCTAAACGGGGCTCTTGTTGTTATGCCATGAATATAAATCGTGATAAATTCCACGCGGTAGGGGGAGAGAGGGGCGATACGGCAGCCTCAAGGGCTTTTTTCTTAAAAATAACTTTTGTCAGAGCAATTCGGAGGAGCCACGAGATTAATGGAAAGGTGGTGTCACCCCAGTAATTAGTTTTTAACTAGTTGTGATAAGGGTTCGTGGTGGTTTACGTGCCGTAATAAGTTCAGATTAAACCTTAAAGTATGGGCTAAATTTACAATTCGGGATTAAGAAAAAAAAACGTCCGGGAATGCTTAACTTTCTCCAAAACAAAAGCATCCAAAGCAATTGTTCCTTCGTGTCGTGTCACAATATTTTTATTGTTTCCATATTTCGCGCGTTTGCGGCCCGTCATATCGTACGAGCGAGCATGATTTACAGCTTACAAAAGCAAAAAAATAAGAAAGTTCTTCCACGAAACTTCTTTTATTCTCGGAGAAAGTTGCGTAAAAAACTGGAGGCGCTTAGAAAAAAGCAATTTTCTAGCTCAGGTGTGTGAGATGTTCTTTATCTAACTTTGCATCCGAACCGCTTTGTTTATGACGGCATATTTTTACGAAGTTTTGAACATTTTATTACGTTGTACCGTGAACTCGTTCTTTTGTTATGTTTAAAAAGGCTGCCGTTTACAGAACAATAGTTGTTTTGTAAACTACCTATGTCAAGGTAAAAAATAAATCGCTACCTGTCCTACTCATAAAAGTGTCATATCTTGCGCAACAGTGAACAGTTATTCAATTGTTTAAAATTGATCACTAAAATAATCGGAGGCGCAGCAAAGTTGTTCTTAATAATAAGCCAGTAAAACCACATCTCCCTTTTAATGGACACGGAAAATATAATTTGAAATACTCTTTATAGCGGCCATAATGTAGCCAAGTGGGCCAAAAAATGGTTGTCACCGTCTGGCGTAGTACATTAGCATGAAGGGTGTGAGGTAAGGAGGCTTTATCAGGAGGGCCTTTCCTCTGGGAGGGCCAAATAATGTGATATTGCTCGTTTGTGCGAGGCCCTATTTATCTATTAAAAAACGCAAGATTTACGAGTGAGTATAGGAAAGTTGAGGAAGTTTTTATGTTGTTCGAGCGAGCCCCGAGCTAATATAAGAGATTGATGCGTGTTATTTGAGCCATTTTTCGTTGTATCTTTGAATACATTTTGGCGTCGTAACAGATATTTGAAATGTTTTGTTATAATATTGCCAGAGTAAATACAACACCAAAAAATTTAGACTTCTTAAACTCTAAATATACAGAATCAATTACGGACACCTTTGCAAAACATTGCAGACAAGATAACCCAACAGTTTAACAATGATCGAACCATTTATAGTTTAAAGGAATTTTAAGACACGTTTGGGAGTAAATTTAGTTTCTACAAAAGTTGATCGAAGCTAAAGTGTAACACAATAGAGCGATTTACATAGCCCGATTTAATTATCGTTTTATTCGGAGCAAAGTTTTGCTGCGATTTATTAAACTATCAGAAGAATCATGTGCACTTACTACTGTTTTATTTTTTTGTACATAAAAAAAGATTATTACAAAGTTTGGAATAAATATTCTTAGAGATGCTTGATATACCTATGTCATAATATCTTATTGTTATTATATCTTAGTGCCTTTCAGCACTAGGTTCAATTTGTAACAGTCTTCATACATAGCGCCTGACCTTTATAATAACACTAGCTGTGCCCGCGACTTCGTCCGCGTGGAATAGTTATTTGGGCATATGGATATACTGTCGCAGACATTTTTTTAGATCATTTTAAGAGTAATAATTCTTTCATACTTTTTTACATTATTGTTGGTATCTTGAAGCGTTTTTTTAAATGAATAATTTTCCCCGTTTTTGTCACTTTCCCCATTATTTCTTCGCTCCTAACAGTTGTAGCGGGATGTTATTTAGCCTTAAACGTTCCTCAATAAATGGTCTATTCAACACAAAAATATTTTTTCAATTTGCTGAGTCAAATAAAAAAAGTCCCATTAAAATCGGCCCAGTAGTTTCCGAGATTCAATTTTCTGCCTACCCCCTTAGTCTATTGGCGTGATTATTTCTATCCTTCTTTACCTTCCAAGTAATGTTGAGTCAAATAAAAAAAAGTCCCATTAAAATCGGTTTAGTAGATTCTGAGATTCAATTTCCTGCCTGCCCCCTAAGTTCATCGGCGTGATTATTTATATCCCAGTTTACTCTCCAGGTGATACTGAGTCAAATAAAAAAAGTCCCGTCAAAATCGGTCCAGTAGATTCTGAGATTAGCCCGGACAAACAGACAGACAGACAGACAGACAGACAAAAATTTTAAAAATTGTTGTTTTGGCTTCTATTACGGTAATTAAGACCCCCTGTAACAATTTTTCATAAAAATCTTCAATGTACAGAAATCGATCTTTTACAGTCTTATTATATGTATAGATATCTCGTTATCTACCTTGAATTTTATCGTTTCACCGACGCGTCTTGTCGTTACGTCGTATCGTTACATGTAAACACATTTAGTCGGGCACATACGGAGTCGTGACTCTCGTGACTGCGATAGATCTGACAACTCTTGGGTAATACGTCTTTATGTTCCGAACTGACTGGTTTTTAATAGAATAGATAGCTAAAACGAGCTAAGCTACATAAGGTTAAAACGAAATATAGCGGATGTTTATGTCTAACGCGTTGAGTTCTGGTTTGTTACGAAATATCGGCCTTGTCATGTGTAAAGAATTTGGTCGAAAACATATTGAAATTATATGTGATCGATGATAGACACAAACGCGTTACTGGATTCTTATTTATATTTGAACATTATGAAATCACAACCAACAAGGCAACTCTATGAAATAGGGCTGCCGATTACGGAAGTACATAATAGTAAACCGATATGTTAAGTAAGAATCTGTCTTTTTCTTTCGTGTATATAGCTATAAGCATTAGGTAAATAAATACAGTAGTCCAAAAGAGCGGAATGCGCACTTAAATGTAAAGCTTTGGCAAATTGCTCATAATTAGTTTTTCCTTTTCAGTTTTTTTTTTTTAATTGTGTTGTCACAAAATGTTACCTTACCGTTTTGGATTTCATTCTGCCCAACTAGCCGAACCGACAGTAGATATGTAGTGCGTACGCCCCAGTCAAACAGCTATACAGCTACCATTTATATGTAAGTGATGCATGTTTATTATCAAGCGGAATATTGGCTCGGAGCATAGTGCTAAATTCGCGCCGGACACACGATACTGTGGTATTATCTGCCATTATTTGTCATTGGTGAACAATGAAACGGAGCAACGCCGAATAACGCTATTTCACTCAATTACAAGCCAATTATAATTGGAGAATGTTAGAAAAAGGTAATTAGGAGATAATTGGTAGGACGAAAATTGGTGGCGACGTGTAATTTGAACAAAATAAATATAGTTATTTAGACCTTTATTAGTTGGTTTGTTATTAAAGTATGCAGTGGCCAGCATATCAGGCTTACACATTTTTGTTGCAAAATCGCCCGTATCACAAGCGCATAAGATACCGCAGTGTTTTTAACGTAAATAAATAAGATTTCCTTCTGAGCCTCTACTTTTTTATAATTTAGTTTTTAAATTGGAAATCCCCATTTCACAAAATATATACAGACTGTGGCGAATCATTCTAATATTTTCATAAAATGTATACATTATACACAAATTATTCTGCTGGCTACTAAATAGTAAAAATCATTTTAAAACGCTATCGAAACACTATGTTTGTACATATTATAGGTATGTAATTAAACTGTTCATTGGATTAGCTCACAAACTCTCCTCATAGAATATAATTTTGATGTGCCCTGGACATTTGCCAAATACCTACAACTTCTGTAAGAACTAATTTTGAACATAGGCCAAATTAGATAGCGGTTCAAATGATGAACCGCGCTAAGTGGGAACCCGGTTGAAAAATTAGCATGATTTATTAACTTGGTTTTAAAAATTCGCTGTTCTATGCGTTGCAACATTGTTCGTAAAATTCAATCTAAGATCTTTCATTTATTTTGCACCTCTTAAAAGTTAATTATACATTGCGTGAGATTTTTTTTATACTAATGCAGCTCAACCTGGTGCAGAAATGCGCTTTAAGTTAACGTTTATTGGCGACAAAAAATGGGCAAGTAGATTTGCATGTTGTTGATTATGAGGAAATGATACTACATACATAGTAGTAGTCCTACATAGGTAGTAAGAAGGCCTTGCAAAAGATACTAGAGTTTATGTATTTAGGCTCAATTGCACAAAAAAATATAAGTACAAGGTAGACTTAACACGTAAAGAAATTATATGGATGTGACGCCAGCAACTAAAACTAGCTAACTAAAAAAAAATACTAGCTGAACATTTAGAAATCCATAGTTTTCCAAAAAAGCAAAGAAAACCAAAGAAATCACCAAAACACGGTAAAATTGCACCCGCTAAAAGATAAGCGAAAATAAATTTTATACTTCCAACAATAAAAGCGCAGCTCAAACGTACTGCATCTGGATTCATGAAAGCCAACTTCATTAGGGTACACGCGCCAGTAACGGGCATACCTAATTGGTACAGCGCAGGTATACTAACGAGAACTTCAAACTGGAGGAAGCCAGCTACGTTGACGTTAGTAAATCTCTAAACATTCCAATTCCAAAGTAACACTTCATGAATAAATGCAACACTCATCGTCATCAGGGTATGCGGGCCGGGCCGGTGACGGACGGAGCCGGTATAGGGACGCTAGGCTACACTGCGCAGTGTTGCCAGTGAGGTAGCTAATAAATAATACTAGCTGAGTTAAGACCGCCCGGCGAGGAAGCGGGCCATGTTTACGGCACTACCCTGCCGTATTGTGGCCACCTACGCTATACATTTTGCTTAGCAAATTGCTAAGTTTGCTCACGGTGTCTAATAACGCTTTAATGAAGGAGATTCACCCATAAAATACAACGGAGCCGCTTAATTTACGACTTTTCACCGAGCGCCGCGGCGCCGCTAATCAGAACCGCGTTGAAACTTACCAAAATAAAAATATGTATTAAAAATAATACCTAGATATGTACCTGTAACAAATAATTTAACATTAATGTCTAAACAAAAATAAAAAGAACATAAATAAAACGGCTTTTAGTCCCGTAAACGGAACAATGGTTTACAAGTGTCTAGCTCAAACAAATGGGTCCCAATCAACAATGGCTTCACATGATAGCAATCTGCCATTCAAATCTAATATAACGCCGGTCTAATAACATAATAGTAGTTAATTATCACATTTAAATAATGGTACGCAAATGAATGCGTCAGGCAGCACGCGACTAGTCCATTCACAAAACTTAGAACTGTCCGTTAATAGCTCATTTAAATACAATCTTGATACCTATCGCTAAGAAAATTGTTATTATGCAATGTCTAAGAGTATTCAATTGCATACGCTAAGCACTTAATTCAGAGCTGTATTGAACTAATGGTTATGGCAGCTTAAATGAACGCATTCAGGCATCATTTGATCCGGGTCAAGAAGATATAAATTTAGTTCAAGTTGGCTATTTTTGGAATGATAATGGTTAACAAAATAATATCAGTTTAAAAAATAACATTAATAACAATAAATACTTTAGTCAAGAACTCTACATACACACCGACGACAGTGTGAGCAAGGATAGGCTTATTCATACCCCAATCCACAATATTACGTTGGGGCCCGTAGTCTTAAATTTTAACAACATAAACTGATAACGAAAATCGATTTCGATTTCACAATATTATTAACAACATTTGCAAATATTTAATAAAAATGCGATATTGTTAAGCCATTTTACAGACTACAACAACGTATGAACATCACGCACACATAAAGTTCGAACTTTGGCACACTCCCATAAATCAAGGGGCGTTATGCGCCATGTTTCACGGGCCATCTCCATCCCTTTTGCTCTTGAGGGATTTATTGTGCATCTGTCTCTGTCTCACGTCGAGCTCGAGCTTTGAGAGGCCGCGGGGTGGGGGCAGCTGTCTAGTCGTGACGTATTACTCGGCAAGCGTTCGGTCAGGTCACTACGTTCTAGATGGCAACATAAAACTTTGTTTTCTCACGCTAATAATGAACAGAAATAATTGTCCTGGCCGATTTTGACCACGGCGGTCAATCTCAGCAGAGATCAGCCAACTACGCAGGAGATTTTAT
This sequence comes from Pyrausta despicata, assembly GCA_963921415.1. Classification (NCBI taxonomy): domain Eukaryota; kingdom Metazoa; phylum Arthropoda; class Insecta; order Lepidoptera; family Crambidae; genus Pyrausta; species Pyrausta despicata. The sequence continues at coordinate 10,979,059 of OY992852.1, read as the reverse complement.
AGTGCACAGGTGCAATCACTGTTCCTTCACTCTCAAAATTCGGTGAGACGGCAATCCGTCATGACCGGAGAGAGATCAGGCGCAGGACCAACGGCTTAACGTGCTATCCGCGGCACCGCCAACTTCCCGTCTCCGAGCTCTTTTGAGAAATTCATGACAGAAAATCTCAGAAACGATTTTGGCTCGACCTGGGATTCGAACCCAGGACCTTTCGGATGTAAGGCAGAAACTTTGCCACTACACCAACGAGGCAGTCAAAAAAATGCAGAGACTGAGAAATTGCATCCCCTCTCCGCTTGGGCCTATGGTTGACATTTGACTAGTACAGAATGCCTTTTGGCATTAAGTCTGTCATTGCATTTACAATTTCTAATGCAGGAAGTCTAAATAAATAAGTTTCTCAAGTCTGCTAGAAAATGAATGTTAAAGCTAAATTAGCAAGTTGAGAATGACACTTAAGATTCGACGACTAATGAAGTACCTGACGCGAATATCGATATCGACGTAAGTGCTAATTACTTACCCACAGACCGCACCATAATAATGTATGCCAAGTTGGTTCCCAATGCAAATCGCAAGTTCGATTCTAGAATAGACAATGCGAGCACAAGTTTATGGGACCACCCACACATCTTCAATGCAATGCGGTTTGTTTTCAGATAAAACTCCAGAAATGTAAAATTGTACAATGAACTGCACTGTCACTATGTCAAGCTACAGTACACATGATAAAAGTAATACAAAAACTAATAGTAACCAACTTATTTTAATTCTAAAGAGGACTTACAAAATACCGTAACGAATTCCATATCTGATAACGGTAAAAACGTGAAGAATTGATTAAAATCGTTTTACACAACGATAATATGAATTTAACACCATGAATAATGCATGGAATAGGTAACAATAAGCTACAAATCACGTGCTTAGACTTTAAATTAATGAACAGTTTGGACATTCGACTGTTAGTATATCCAATAGCTTAAAGTTGACAAGAATCCGGAGAAGCCGTTCAATGACTCTTTAAATAAATAGTAAATAACCTCCATGTACAAAACTATTTTTGAAATGCATTGACCAAATTAGTTTAAGGCCCAGAATTAATTAAAGCTCCATTTGGCCACCGCCCTTCAGCCACGCATAGTCATGTTCTTATTTGTATCGACTAATTCGTTGGCCGTTAAAAGTATCGTGTCCTTGTTAGGCACGTCATTGGTCGGCAATAAATATTGCGTTATCTTTCGATATCGACCGCGCGCCGCACTTCGCTTGCGACCTACCCCCGCCCTAATGAATTACACAATGAACTCTCATCTAAATACAGAAAAAAGCTTTTAAAGGCACATCAAAAATGCCCACAAAAGCCTACTAAGACAGGACTCACTGATTTATACCGTTCCCTTTGTTAAATCACGTAATCTCCACGTGGAGCCGCGATATAAATGGAGGTAAATTAAAATAAATGTAGTTCCTCATTCTGTTCTTACCTATTTACATTGTGGGCGAGCATAAATCTCGCTCTGCTTAATCGTAATATATTTTTAAAATTACCTGTTAAATCACATTAGGACAGATAACGCATTGTCCGAGGTATGTGGTTCACAAAAAATGTTTGTCGGCCGTCGCGGTTGAGATTTGTTGCCTTCAGGGTGGCATTTACATCATTGGTCTCCTAACATATTATGTGGTACACGGCTCGGAATACATTAAACGGGTACAAAGAAAATATGGCCACATTTTTGGGTTCGTTATAGAGCTTGTTTTGTTTCATCAGTCAATGCGCGTGCTATTTGAGTGTCTTAAATCACTTCGGTATTGCTTGAGCGTGGGCAAGCATCGAATTTGAATTAATCATTATTTATGGCCCTGTGTTTCGGACGGCGATGCGTGGCGTCCGTAGTGCCAGACCATTTTCGACAGTTTCCGGGTCTAGTAGGCGCAGTGATCGCCATAATTTCATTCACGTATTCTAAACGATTATTCAACTAAAAAAAATATCTGGCTAAAACATCAAATCAAATTCAATAAAAACTTGCAAAATGTAAAGTTGCAAGATGTTTTCTAATTAAAATTGCAAATCTACTAAGTGATTTGTCTAGCTAGAATGAATTTTGAAGTAAATTACTACATTATTTAAAATGCCTATTAGACTCTTACTACCACATTACATAGTGTCTCTCTTTTAGAGCTAATACTACCGGTAAGCGACTGTCATAAGTGAGTCAGATTGTTGCCCAATTCAGCGGTCAATGAATATTAGGTACTAAGGAAACATAAAAGAAGTATTCTGCAGTCATCATCATACCACTGGCACGATTCCTATAGCCGTAGACAGCATGTTTGTCAAACAAAACAAAACGTTGAGGGCAGCGAAAAATAAAAATAATAATTAGTGATGTGACGTCCCCAGGCTCGAGGTGGCAGATCGTAACTCTCGCCTACGTACGAGACATGCTAACGCAACAAGAAATAAGAGGTGAACAAAAAGAACTGGCTCGCAGCGATAACTCACCCGCAGTTTGCTCCGAAGATGCTGATGCGGAGAACACGTGACAGCGCAGCGCTGGGACCGACTACGGAATTTATTGGTAAAATTTTCTCAGATTTAGCGCTTGTACGTGCATTTTAAACACCATTCTCAACATCGTACTTGTTTGTGTACGGACACAATTCTTTTATTTATTCCTCTCTTTTAATTTGCCTCCGAAAGCTCACAGTGCTTCTCTAAACATACCTACCTACGCAATGCAACATTTCAGTTAATTGTCTCTACATAATTAGATAATACCGTTACCAATTCAAACAAGAAACTCAAGTACCTACCTTATATCTTAAGTCAAACAAGAATCATATACAACGTTATCGCTCACATATGTAACAGTCATATCGACTAATAAAGTTTGCAATAGGCGATACCATTTATTCGGTTTATCGATAAGAGACGAAGCAATTAGCACGTCACTAGCGCGCTTCGGGTGCGAGCCTACAAATCATACCGATAGCATCTTCTACAAATTTGAATCGGATCTTATTTATGATTTGCCTTTTTCACGGCTACGTTTTGGGGAAAACTCGAATATAAATCACTGATAAATGGTTATTGGGTTTCGTACCTAATTCTAACTTTGTTGCCGCCTACAAAATTTGAAAAGGTATACAGATAAAATGTGGTGATAACAAACAATGATAACCAAAGTAGCAAGCTCAAGCGAGTCCGATCAGAAACAGTAAAAAGAAAAAATCTATTGGAATAAATGAGAAATTCCCACGGCATTTCATTATTCGTAACAACATCATAATCATAACAAAAGCATGTACAAACACCGTACTTGGTTTAACAGCAATCGCATAAACAAACCCAACAATAAAGCGAAATAAACGCTCAAGCACGCCATCCAATCGCACCTTGAATCGCACATAAAAGCCCATGAACTCCGGTCGAATTGAATACGTAGCGGCTGACGTTGAGCATCCAAATGTTGCATCGCCCACCGTACTCGGTCGGGTAGCCGACTACGAGAGCAGAGTTCGTTAGTGCCCATAAAATCGTTTACGAGCTGCCGAAGAGCCCTCTTCAATAAACGTGCCATAAAAGTTCGGTTATTCGACGCTAGATGGCGACAGTAGTGGCCGCTTGAAACCGTTGCAACGATTTTACTGCCATCTATGGAGCTTTGATGCGAGATGGTGGTGCCTTCTCGTTCTAGCCGCCACAAGAATTACTGTGCGCGACTACTGGTGTAGGGTCAAGAGTGAATCGGATTTTCATACGGGATATTTTTTTGTAAGGAGCTTTTTAAGCTTTGTGTGTTTTTGATTTGAATGGTGTCCAAAATACAAATTAAATCTTGTTTATAAACAAACAGTTGTCTGACTCCACACAGCGCTCTAATAACTGACTTCTGTGTACATTTACAATGGACTTTTTATCAAGATAAAATTGAAGCACAAAAAAAATGTGTACATCGTCAGATTCTGTTTTATTAAAGCAATAAAAAAAACTACTACACATACATACTTAAAAATAAGACTGAAATTACAAAGGTTGCTTTCATGCTTTACTAGACAGGTGGGCGTGACGTACAACATAAATCGATTAACAGCGCATAAACTGCGTTAATGTTTAAATTAAAAGTACATAAAATGATTAATTAGCATACAAACAGTCTGGCGCGTGACACCCCAGAGACAACCTTAAGGTAAAAGCTCGGATTTAAATTTCGAGGCGCAGGCGCAAGACGCGTGATGTACGGTTTCACGCGCATTACATTAGGGTTGGCACGCGTTGAGAAAATTTGGAATGTTGGATCTAACATCGTTTGTTTTTAACTGAAAATAAATTGCGAAAATATTATTTTATTATAATTATGAATTAACACAATAATCAGTTTCTTTGGACAGTAAATTATGACTTGAAATGCTTCTTACGTACCTGCGTAAGAAGTCAGGACATTATTCAAATTACAAATAAATGCGTTATGCAGTCTTACCTACGCGAAAAAATGGAAAAAGTGTCTACCTTTGATTTGGATACTTAATTGGGTTAGAAAAGCACATGCTTTTCACATAGTTTTCAGCTAGCGGAAAAAAATAATACGTCCCAAAAAGGCAAAAAATTTGGCAGAACCCTAACGTTTATTCGTTGCCAGCTAGTCCCGTGTGTTGATACGGCTTGTGGGATTTTCCATGGCGCTTTCCTATGCGTGAAGGCTATTTGAGGACACGTCAGCCAACTAACGTCGTCTGCCTCTGAGTGACTTACTTCTGTTTTGCTTATTATTTGTTACTGATGTATGTAGTCGTCTTAAAGACTATAACAGCCGTATCAGGTTGTTTTTCGATGATATTTTGGTTTTTTTGGAAAAATATAAGCAAATGAAATAAGTTTTTTTTTTCTCATACATGCCTACATAGTACATACTGCCATATTATGACGACAAATTTCGAGACATTAAAATGGTAAGGAGCACAATAATATTGTCGTCTTAATTAAAGTCTAGATCAGCCATATCAGGTTCTGTTTTCGATGATAGTTTCTTTTTTTTATAAATATAAGCAAATAAAATATTTTATCTTATTCTTAGACATACTGCCACAGTATCACAACAAACTTCAAGACATTACAATGGTAAAGAACACGATAATATTGTCTATTGGTTCCACATTCCCATTCCTAATTCTAACTTGCCATTCACACCCCTAATTATTTACTTTTAAGTATAAATAAGATTGAATTTTTATTTTTACCAAACCAACAATGACTTGTAGCACCGGTTTGTTGCAAACCTATTTCAGGCACCAGCCTCTCGCACCTTAGGTGCACATACTTAGTTTAAATTTTATACATGTTTAAGGATTAATGTACCTATTGTGCTGAGGAAAATAAATAAATAATAATAATAAAATAATAAATAAAAGACACCGTAACACGCATCGTTGAGTCCCGACATAAATTTGTTTGCGCAACCCTAATAAGCTTCGTCACGTTGAACCCAAAAATATCAAATCATGAATATTTTCGATTAAAAGTGTTATTTGAACCAGAATGTATGGTGACCCTACACCCCGGCGGGTTCTCCGCGGTGGTCTCATTAGGCAACGCCCCTATACGATATTTTCATTTTTTTTCTTATACAAATTATAAGACATACCCACCAGACCAAGACGGTAAACCTTTACCCTAACCACTTGCTAAACTATACTCAGTGTAAATGGTACCTAAGTTGAGGCGTGCACGTGAGTAAACCATGAATTTTGAATAGGCAAATTAATACCTTGAAATTGTGGTTTAACTAGGCTATACGGCAAGTATAGTTGGCGACAAGTATTCGTATGTGTTTTGTTTCAAAAAGGAGATCTGTTTTTATGGTAAGAGTACTCATAAAGGCATTTTTGGAAACGAATCCGAACCGAACAATAAAACAGTCTGCTTGTTTACATCTTAACCTGTAAGTATACATACTATCTTTCATTACATCTGATCAATGTTTTTTGATCAAATAAATCATTTCTCTTTCAATGTCCATGGTCATGTCATTATGCACTTCGTAGGAGCAAGGGAGCACTTAATCGGGATAAAAAGTATCCTATCACCTATGTCAACTCATACCCTGTCTGTATACCAAATTTCATCAAAATCCGTTCAGCAGTTTCAGCGTGATTGACGGACAAACATCCAAAAAAGAAACTTTCACAATTATGTATAATATTAGTGTGATATCTGTTATATTTTTTTTTAGTAGATTCAACGCAGCATTTTCGTACTCAAATCATTTAAACTCTATCTGCTCAGCATTTGTTAAAAAAATATTTGAGTAAATGTAACAGATTTGTGCATTTTACAGTATACTGAAAACACCAAAATACTTCATCGAACAATAAGTGATCTAAGTACCTACTTCATTAATTTTTAGAAAAACTAAGGCTCTTAGTATTTGTTTTAATACATAATTCAGCGTGCTACCAAACAAGCAAGCATGTTAATACTGTAAGCAACTAAGCGTATATAATACCAGTCTTACATTGAATTATTCAACCAAGACTTGCGTCCAAGTTGGTCTCGACTGTACTTAGGTATACCATAATACAAGTTAATAATGAACCAGTGGAAGGTAATTTTATTGCGGTTGACAGTGTCTTGATAAGCGTAATTTAGTCAATCACTAACAGATTTCTCAGATAGGTTAATATGATTTGTCAATATCTTAATGAGTTATCTGTTTACATTCACCTGTTAAACAATTATAAACTGCTAACGTTTCTAAGTAGCTATAAGAAATTCTCAAGTCACTTGCGCGTTGCGTTTTTGCTCTACAACCATTAAATTGTCATTAAACAATTATTATCACATAAAACCTCGTGATGAGAAACGTAAGAAAATCAGCTATAAATGAAACCGTTCAATTGATTGTATCGATTGTCGATGATTGAATATTATCAGTGATTATCACTATTGTGCACTAAATTGGTGAGAATTAACTAGTATTTTTTTAAACAGTCGGTTTCTCTTCATTTGAATCCTATTTTTTTAAATAGTAAATTAATTATTTCAAAAACCGTTAAAAACAAAGGTTGCAGATATTAAAAATAAATCATGAAGTCTATGCGAAAACCGGTTGTAATTCGAATATGACCGGAATATGTATCATACAAATGCTATCATTAATCAACTGCCGAATTCTCGAGTCGATAATTTATAGACAAAGAACAAAATCGATACGAAGCATGTTCACAGTATAAATCTCAATAAAATTGATCTCATCTTAAATAACATCATCTTGGAAGGCGCTCGTAGAAGCGCGCGGGCAGGTAGAGATAGCAACAAAGGTATTTTTATTTAGTAACTAGCTGACCCGGCGAACTTCGCACCGTCTTAGCGTTGCAATGATTGAACAATGTCATCGAATGACATTGACATTAGTTACGCGCGTTTTTTTTTTATTTGCAAAATTAAATGTATATTTTTCAATATTTATGAGAGATTTTCTTAATATTTTTTTCCGTAAGAACCTTCCCCTAATAATAACAAATACAACAAAAAAAGAATTAGTGAAATCGGTCCAGCCATTCACGCGTGATGCCGTGACCGAGGAAAACGGGTTTCATTTTTATATATATAGATATAGAAAAATGATGCATGAACGAAGAAGAAATAAATTTTCTTTCAAAAACATATGATTTTAAAATTCATTGTAATTTATCAATTTAAATCGGAAAATTTGGAAATCAGACATTTCCTTCAAAATATCGTTATTTTAAATGATTCTTCGATATCAACCATAAAACTTATTCTATTTTAATTAACTTATTCTACTGCGTATATCTTTATTTATGAAAAAAATATTATAGTAACCCTTTTCTGACCTTCGACAAAGGTAGGAAAAAAAATATTTTCTATTTTTGTGTGAAAACGTTTTTATATTTATGGAATTGTATTTTCTTTGTGGTAGCGGCAACAAATTACTAACTAATTATATATTTGTTTTGCAGTCTGTACAGTAGTGTTGTAATTACATTAATGACACAATTTGATGTGCGCTCAATTTGTTATCTGCAGACCGTACCTGGGAACAGGTTTGGGTTTACCGGGTATACTTACACTACTAACGATAAACGTATTGTTATCTTTTCCTTTCGTCAGAATATTTCAGATTGTTTTGCATTTAATTACTTATAAATTGTCGGCGGAGAGAACCCAAGGATTTACGAACTGCCAAGACGGCAATAATTTGAATTATTCGCCCGCGAGCGGTGTTCGACAAATTTTTATTAATTTTACAATTATAATGAGGGGTTCGGAAGGTAAAAATATTTACGACCGCTTCGGTAACTAAACGGTCATTGTTTACATAAACGGATTTTATGTGACATTAAGGTGTTTTCACACTACCTACTATTACATTTGTGTTAATAAAGAATCTTTACTAACTGTCCCGAAAAATAGTGTCAGGCTTCATAACTAGGTACAAAACGATATGTGAGCTATTTAAGGCTCCGCTTATAACCATTTCAGTGACCATCCGCCAATAAATCATCGAGAATTTAATTATTTCTCGGATTTTTCCCCAAAAACCTTCACAGATTTTCTTGCTCGACGGCCTAATGTGCATTTAATGAGGCAATTTCCTTATCAGTTATTTTATCACATAAAGCGCTCCGCCCGCAGCCTGCCCCATGCCTTCATTTACTAATGTTTTGATGTATTTATTGCCATTTTTTCGCTCTATGTGTATGAAGTGTCATTAATCGTTAAAACTGTTGGTGTTTAGAAATTTACATTTAGTATTTTGCTTTTCCCGTTAAAAAACTGTTTTAGTTGCTTAAAAGTGCATAACAAAAGAAAAATTAAAAAGCTCTAACTATCAAATTGTGCATTGTCATCCAATGTAAACGTATTTAAAAATTTACAGCCCAATCGGACATTGGGAAATGGGTGAAAATGAGCTTGGAAGATTTGATTTAAAAAAAAACTAATCACCGACACAGGTAAAACTAAATAAAAGCTTGTAAAAAGGGTTGAAGTCTGCATTAAACTGGTTTTTAGGTTTTCAATTGAATGTCTGCTAGTTTTTTAAGATGAAATCCTCCTTTTCTTTAGTAAAAAAATAAACAACACCATCACATACATTGATCTGACTCTGTGGTAAGTAGACTAAGCACATGTGCCACAGATATCAGTATCAACAGTGGTATTAATAATAAGAATAACACCCAGACCAGTACAAACAGACATGTTTATGCACACAAATGTTTGTACAGTGCGGGGTTCGAACCCGCGACCTCTTGGTTAATAGTCTACTTCTTTACCATTACACCGAAGTGGCTGTCAAATTCTTTTTTTTTTTCAGTCAATGTAGCCTTTCCGCCATATCTTACACGCCTATTATTTATGCATATGATTATGGTATTAGTATACGTAGTAATAAACTTGGTCATCCCTATAATTACATAAAAGAATGGGCTGTTAAATGCTCAATTTTAGTATTTCCTTCAACTAGGTATTTTTGTACTATGTTGTGTGACGCCCGCAAGGTGACCTTTAAAATAAATTACCGGTAAATTATAGCAAATCGATCGCTCTCGATCCATGTGTGGCATAAATAACATAATGACTCATTATGTTATTCTACTTACCGCTATAGTTTCAATTAAACGCCATCTTACAGCCTGGTGTTTACACTTATACAAAACATGAATGCATTTATAGATTCAGATTTGCAGTTAATTGAGTTTTGAATGCAAATATATTTTTAAGTAGAATAAAGCACTTAATTGTAAACCTAATCTCTCACCGGTCATGTCGGATTGCCGTCTCACCGAACTTTAAGAGTGATTGAACAGTGAGTACCTACATCTGTGTATTGCGCTCACACTTGTGCACTATAATATCTCCTGTGTTGTTGGCTAATCTCTGTTGAGATTGGCCGCCGTGGTCGAAATCGAATATTATTATAAATCTAAAATGTTGAAAAGCTTTACAAGTTCACGATTTTTTAATGTGTTATTTAAAAATTCTTCTTTCTCTCTCTCTAGATCTCTAGATTAGAGGATCGAGCAACAAAAAGAGCCTATCTTGGACAACCTTCCGGGCGCCGGCCGGTTGGGCCGTCCAAGATATTGCTGGAAGGACGAAGTCGCCAAAGACCTGAAAGAACTAAAAGTGTCCGACTGGTCAGATCTGGCACAGAATAGGGAAGAATGGCGCACTTTAACGTCGGAGGCCAAAATCTACTTCGGGTCGCTAAGCCAGCAAAGAAAAACATTCTTTGTTTTCAGTAAATCGTATAGAGTGAGTATCATAGAGCTTTTACTCATTTCTTTCTCTATGGTATCGCTTGCAAACTCGACAGCCTATACCGACATCTATTTTCAACGTGCTATTAATAGTCGCACAGCAAATCCGGTAAACCGATGCGCAGTGTCTGACTCGTTTCTCGGTAGACACCATGTTCGAACAAAAGAAAATCAGGTTACTCATTTTTGTAGCAAAAACGCTTTTATTACAAGCGATTAAGACACCCGAGTGTTTACTATGACTTGCTGCTGTGTACATCTTCATGCTGGCCACACCCACCTATAAATTGCACCTGAATCGTATCAAAGTCAACGCATACTGTATTCCTAAAGAGCTATGGTAAGGTCGACTGTCTACTAGGTAAGTTGCAAGTTGCTATAACGATGAGGGGTTTATTCATGAGTTCGTGTTGTCGTTGTGCTCGTCGTCGGTTCATCAGTGTTGGACTACAAACAAAGATCTACGTCTCTATATATATAAAATACTCGTGTCACGTTCGGTCCCGTACTCCTCCGAAATGGCTTGACCGATACTCGTGAAAGTTTGTAAGCATATTGATTGAGTAGGTTTGAGAATCGGCCAACATCTATTTTTCATACCCCTTAGTGATAAGGGTTGTCCAAATAATTTATGTGGCAAGACAACGTTTGCCGGGTCAACTACAATTACGAGCATATTATGGCTGTAGTAGCATGTATATAGAATTTCCTTAACATTAAAAGAAACTTTAGCAATCTGTCAAACTCTACAATTTTTCATAGATAGAATAACACTTTATTGTACTACACAAAACAAAAATACAGACAAGTTTAACAAAGAAAGATGTAAAATTTAGACGGTCATTTGTAGCGATTTCTTTCAGACAACCTCATATATATATTTTTTAGACTGTCATTAATTAATTAACCTAGTGTACGGTCACCGCAGCCTTAGCTGCACTTATATTCTGTTGATAATGTAGAGTTATATCAACATGTCAATGCTCTTACTTTATTTTTAATTATTTAAATCAAATTGACTACTCCAATTGTTAGTTTGGTCCAGTAGACAGCAGGCTTCGGTTACGCTCGAGTACAACGGCCAGCACGTCACGTAAAACCCTGCGGTATCGTATACTCTTATGATACGGGCGATTTTGCAACAAAAATGGGAAGCCTGATGTGCTGGCCACTGTACACCTTATATATAAAAAATAATTGCTGTACCGATTAATTTGTATGCAAATGCATAGTTTAAGTCTTGAAAATATGTGTGAAGTCCAGGGAAGTCTTAAACGGTCAGTAAATATTTAAACAGCGGGCAGGACAACGTCTCCCGTGGCCGCCTGTCTTATATAAAAATGAATTGCTGTTCGTTAGTCTCGCTAAAACTCGAGAACAAATTTTAGACTCGCAATATTCGTGGAAATTCAGGGAAGGTTTAAACGATAAGAAAATGTAAAAAAAAAACAATGGGCAGGACAACGTCTGCGAGTCCACTACTCAAACATACAATTCTGATACTGCCGAGTTACTGACTGCGGCCGACGGATTACCTAACCCATAAATTACGGAATGATATAGAAAATTTTAACAGGAAAGTTACCAACAAAGGTTTATCGCCGTATCAGGTACAGACAGACAGGGATACTCCGCAGATATAGATCTCCGTTACAGATACGACATGCACTCGGCTGGCTACGTATTTACGATAACGCGTGTAATTATACGGTACTGTTTTTAAATTCCTTTAACCCTGCATGAATTGAATGCATTGCATTGTTGAGCTTGGCTATCAAGACGGATATACTTTTTGATTGAATGGTTTATTGCGCACACCCCCGAAAAAAACATATGACCATAATCATGTGTGAAAAACGGGAAGAAGCTTTAAACTCCTGAAAGTAAAGACTGCACTTACTAGCGAAGTCCACGTCGCGCCTTGATTTTAACTTCTTAACTCCTTTTAAGTATATGAATTTCGTTTAAACTAGTCATTAGCTAACACCGTCTAGCCGAGCACAGGATAAAAATGTTTTTCCTTTTTATTCTAAACCAGGGGCCCCACTCCGGTGTCCGATGTTTCTTGTTAGCTGGACAGTGCGACAAACGATATGCCAAGGTGAGTCAAAAAAAAAAACAAATGAGCCAGGTAAACATCTGGTGAGCTGTCACGGCTGGACGGATTTTGACCAACCATAGCTAAGAACCACTTTGATTAAATTATCTTTCGAATAAAAAAAACCGCTTCAAAATCGCTCCATCCGTTCGGGAGCTACTATGCGGAGCTTTTGACGACCACTTTGGTGTAATGGTCAAGAAGTTGACTATTAACCAAGAGGTCGCGGGTTCGATCCCCGCACTGTACAAACATTTGTGTGCATGAACATGTCTGTTTGTTCTGGTCTTGGTGTTATATGTATTCATTTAAGTTTATTTGTAATACCACTGTTGATTCTGATATCTGTACATATCACAAGTGCTTAAGCTACTAGGTACCACGGAGTCAGATCAATGTATGTAGAAGAAGAAGAAAACATTTTTATTCAGTATCACATTTTTACCAAATAGAAAAACACATTTTAAAATCACATACACAAGATACTGAAATCTCAGCTCAGCATTTGATGTTGTTGTATAAAAAAAACTTATAACACCATTCTTTTAAGTCGAGAGTTAAAAATATGGACAGTATTGTGTACTCGTAGTAGGGTCTCATGCAAGGGCGAGGCGGTGGTCCGATGCCAACGTGCGATCGCCGCGCCTTGCAGGGCTCGCTGTGGTCGCGAAATTATTTATTGAAAATTAATTGTGTGAAACGGAACCACCGTGTTATGACTGTTATCTGCTAGAATAAATACAGGGTTGGGGAGATGAGCAAGTTCGTACATTGTTTTCGAAGTGAAAAATTTGCTTCGACAAGTACTACATAAAACCCCTTTTGGCAGTTCTTATATTATGGCCACCTAAGACGGTAAATGAAAATAAACAGCTGATTGGGCTTAATTACGTAATTCGGTCGCCTGTACCTATTTACGAAAATAATTTTGAGACCACTCTGTGTTTGGGTACTTATTACTTTGGGTTTTGTAATACTTGTGGTCGTAATTTCGTTTTTGATTGACGCATTAGAGTCTGACAAAATTGCATCTCCCTACCGCCCAATTTGACTTACTCGTCGGAACATTTCGTGAAACATTATCTCAGCATCGATAATGACCACTTATAATTTTATTTTCGCATCCTCAGTGCAAAAATATGAGAGATGAGGTCCCGATAATTCCATTAATACCTAGCACAACAAACGTCACATGTCCTAAGTCGTCTAAAACTAAAATAAACCGATTGAGAACACCTTAAAGTTCATACTCCAATAAATAACATCTGATTTATGAAAATTTATCATACTCTTGAGGCTTAATTTTGCAATGATCAACTTCGTTTTGCTAAGGTACTATGTGTGTTTTGCTTATCAAAGTAAATAAGACCTTGTGGTTTAAGAAATAGGTTAAGTAATAAATCGCGATGGGATGCAAAGAAGACATATTTCGATGGACCGTTTGAAGTGTGTGCGTATTGTTTTGATAAGCTGTAGAACGGGTTTGCTTGCAAGATTTATTACTGGTATGATTTAATGTGAATAAACTACTCGCTTGCACCGCTTCTATTGATGAATGTTCCGTTTTTAGACCGTCACCTACGATCTAATCTTTACACTTCTCTAAAGTAATAACGCTAGTTTCTTATTCTTTTGCATTTTCGCAATTCTAGTCACGTGCTGGATTCGTTTACACCTTACTGTCAATAGAGCAGGTATGGTGGTTACAAGTTTAATAATGGAAGAGGCAGCTGATCTGTACTTAATGCTTGATAGCCGTCTTCATTCAATAAGGGCTTTTAAATGGAGATCAACACGTAATCGTCGCATCCGTTCGGTTGATAACTGTGTGGGTTCGATTAAATTATAATTGGGGGTTAAAAGCATTTGTTATTTGTGTATTGGCAGCCCTGTCGCTCGGGGGCCAATGGGAGCGATGTAGCGCGGCGCCTGCGACTCTCGCCCGCTGCGCTTGCGCATCCAGTACAAACAACCTGAGAAATATTGAGGGGCCAACTAATCTGCGTTTGCTTGAGTGTTGGCTAGACTATTTGTATAATGAACGGCCAATTTTTAGAGGATTTCCAAATAGGTACTGGCCGTGTGTAATAGTATTGGGTTGGAATTTTTATTTTTAATTCATTGAAAATTTGACCTATTCTCTAGCGTGAAAAAATGAAATCGCAGTTAGGTAAATTATGTCAGCAAACGTCAAATCGTAAGCATTTGGAGCATGACGCCAGACTTATCAATAGTCATAACATTACGATTGCCTTAAGGGAAATTGCGAAAATTCCATTACGGGAAACAAGCACAGCGATCGTCTGCGAATCTATTATGCAGTATTGAGTGATGCGGCGCGATGCGGCGATAGTTGCATAAATCAATGCAACTCAGGGTTACCAACCGGCTAGTACCGATTAGCGGAATTATAAACGGGTACATCAAATTCCTGTTATTACAATTTTTGACCCGATATACGTCACCTGAATAGTTCTGATACTTTTTTGGTGAGTCTAAATATTTATTGTTTTGTTTTATATAAAATAAAACTAATTGCATTATATAAAACTCTCAAACGTGACTAACGTAACGTGGTCCTCTACAATTACTATTTTTTTATTATAAAAAAAATTATTTTGTTCGACTAAATTTACAGATTATTTTTAAGTGTGATGTTCTTAATACCACTTGGTTACTTTCATCTTAGATTGTATTGTCCGTGAAAATTACTTTTCTTGGTCATAGTTGTGGCAACATAGTTCGCACGTCAGTCATTCACAGCTGTTCAGTACCACCAATTTATTGAGCTGCAAGGTCGCAGTCAAATAGGTATCATTAATGCAATCTCTTCGTGGTCTGAATTTATGCATAAGTAAGAGACGCGGGATATTACAAATGTGTAAGCAAGCACTATGTATTTAGTATCGGTTAGCTCAAGGTGTTCTTGGTACATGTTACTTTAATAATGTTCTAAAAAAAGTAGTAACTTGTATTTAGAGGCCAAACTAAACCCACCGGAGGATGATGAAATTTTGCTTTGCGTGATATTTTTGTTTCAATACTTTTTGGATAAAATTGCAATATTGGTACTTTTTTTGTGATAGAATAGATTGTTTGTTATTTATTAATATAACAGCTTATTTCAATTTTGAAGGTATAATCAATGTTATTAATTCACTATCACGTGAATTAATAAACATTCGGAATCGGAATAAATGAGTTATTTATTTTCTTTCATTTTTGTTATGATATATGTTTATATTGCCTCATTTTTATATAAAATTATATTCCTTATGGCCCTAGATCATACATTTTCTAAGAGTATCAAGACCATAGTACTACAATAGGTTTCTAAAGTTGATACATTTAAATAAATGAGTATAATTCCCATAAAAACTTTACCCATGTATGTTTAAAATGGTCTAGACGTAAAAATTACGGTGCCACGAAGCGGTCTGCCAACATCCTCCTACATAATTCCAGCACAATTACACCGCCCTAGACCTTAGCAACTGATCATACTTACAAATCCATCTGCATCTATCAATTACTTGGCAAGACCATTTAGTACTTGTCGTGAATATCAACCACGGTAATTATTGCTATTGAAGTTTAACGAAATAAATTTGGAAAAAAGTATGTAACGTTTTCATAGTCTGTAAGGATTTCATTTTATTTGTGATAATTATTATGTTTTTACACGATAACTGCTCGTTGTAGTACATATTACACGCAATTTTTTTTCAGATTCCAAGAGCCAAATCACGTATAACGCCTACGGAACCCGATTCTCCGGGCACCTCGACCTGCATTACCGCAGACGTGTAAGGTACAATTACAGGCTGGCGGTAAATCAACATGTACCCACGGGAAATGCCATGACAATTACTGATCGACCAGTCCTTTCGTTAACCTGCGAATAAAAGTAGCCTATCAGGCTCGGGTAGGACCGTAATAAGTAGGTTTATTACAGAAATAAGCCAGATTTCAAATAATTTTATTATTTAAAAAGCAAAAGTAGCTAATGACTGGCTGAAATACTAAATGCCAATGTCAATTGTCAACCCTAATTATAATTTAAAAAAAGCTTTGTGACTGGTTTTTTAAATGGTAACAAACTTACGATCGAATTTTGCTTTGCAGAGCGGATTTTTCAAAAATCGAACACAGATTCCGACACGTGACTCAATCTGAGCCCGCTCTATTTTGTATAGCGAAGATAATTCACCAGAAGAAACACTTGAGGATAATGGCGCAATATATTATCCGCATAACCCTTCATCAGTCGAGGTGGTTAGAGAGCGGTGCAAACGACCGATACTGTCGCGCGGCACGCTACGGGTTAAATTGGGCTTCATCTACCTAAGGTTACAGACGGTGACTAAATTAGGACTTAATTCTTCTTCTATTAGAGCCATTAACTTTACATAATTTTCTATATTGAGTAAAATGTGAACTTAAATCAAACAATGTTTACGTTCGATACAAAAAATCGTTTTCCTATGAGATCATTTAAGTTACCGCTAAATATTTCTTGAAAAGCTTTGTTCACATAAATAACCCTTCATGGTTACGCAAGTTCCATCCGAACGATACTGTCCCGGGACACGCTATGCCATACGTCGAAACTATGATTAATGGGCTCATGTAAAATCTAAACGGAAGAAATTTGGGAGCTAAACCGTTTAAGTTTGGGTCCAAGTATCAAACTGAATTAGTCCAAGTAGAAAATAAACACGACAGACAGCACAAACAGTGAGCGCAATGATGTCTTATTTATTAACTTATAGTTTTAAAGGGATGTAAAAATAACAGGTTTAATTAATTCATGTGTTTCATGCTCAAAAATGTTAACACAATAACCACGCAGAGGGTTGACACTTATCATTCTAAAATGCGAGAAAATCCACGCGAAAAAGCGTAGGCTGTCCCACATTTTCACCAAGAGAATAACCAACGCATTAACAGGTAGGTCATAAATAGTTTTGAGACATACGAAACACGTGCCGTATTACTACCGCACACGCAAACTTGTTATAAAGACATAAATACACCCCGCCGTTCTATCTGAGCCGCTCGTAAAATTCGGTAATAGGTCTATCTCGCATAATTTTAATCTAAGTGCGCTGATCTCTTCAACCGACTTCAAAAGGGTGATTAAAAGTAAAACCCAAATCACTAGCGAGCGAACACATGAACGAAAAAATTGGTTTCACGTTTTCAAGCTGTCAGTTGATCTATACGCTAGTATATTCAAAATCTATGTTAGTAACTATGCCCTACTAGTAGTACATAATGGTTGCAAATGATACACACTCAGACAAAACAATTTATTACACTTGCTATTTTTGTAACAGTAAGTACATACATACACATCTTTTTACAATCATAGTTTTCATTAAGAGCTTAATAAAATAAATCCTACACGAATTTACTTACAGTTAATATTTTATTTCAACTAACTATATACATAAATGTTGTACGGTTCAGCCGTCTCGTCGGCTGTGGGAAAGCGAACAACTGGCTCATACTTTTAAAATTTACACTTTATTTCGTTGTGTTTCTTACAACAGGAGTCTAGACACTAAACGCAAACAGTTTTGCTGCGACACTTGGGAAAGTGTGCAAAATCAGGGTAACTAAAACATGGAAAACAAGATTTGTTTCTTACATAAATAACAATAATGTGATACACAACTACGACTATGTAAACCATTTTACATATTTAATAATTATTCAAACGCATTTTTCTAAAAATATTCACTTTACATGTCTATTCAAATTGACTATTTTCTTTTAACATAAAAAGTAGAATTATGTCTATGAAAAAAAATTAATATGATAAAAAAATTTGAAGATCGTATCTTCACGAATCAATCAAAACGAGGATAACAATAGTCCTAAATTAGTGCCCCAGTGCACCCGGATACAATAAGCAGTAGGAGTTGCAAACAGCGCTGAGCCCTCCAGCCATAACTCATACTGGCACGAACGTGGAGCTAAACCGCTAGAACGTTCCACAACGTTCGAAATTTCGAATTTCAAATTTAAAATACTCCATGTCGCGAATAAAAAAGTAATATTAATAACGGACGTACCAAGTCTAGTTCGCGACGCAACAATCATGCTAGCGATCTTTTTTGTTCAAACTCAATTTAAAATTAGTAAATAAGTGTACATTTTAGAACGCAACTTTTTTCAAAAACTTATGCTTATTTATTCTTAATTAATGATACATTTTACATCAACGATTTTTATCTTAAGCCGAGATATTATCTCCTTTCAAAAACGTAAACGTGCGTTACATTCACATTAAATTAACAAACACAACGTACAATCCAAACCGTGCTTACAAGGGGAGTACAACATAATGGACATACACATAACTGCTTGTATTCCTAAGACTATTTTTATGATTTTATTTTTATGAAACAATATTGCCCATCGCTAATTTTAACTTTTTGGCAACGAAATACGGTAAAATAAAACTTGTCTGTCTTAAGAAACTTACAACTGTTTACAAACAGGTAGTGGTTAAAAAGCGTGTATCATAAGGCATTATCGCGTCACGTCCCGTAGCCTATTCACGTGGGTAATTTTTATTGGGGCCTTGAACCTGCACAATTTTGTCGGTCGATAATTCAGACGGCCCGCGCGCGCCTTTGATGACTCGCTTACATTAATGTGGAGTGATATCACGCGTTGTAAACTAGACATTGACATACTGACTAGTATATATACCAGCGTTCTAGCATTATTGGCGACGGAACAGTGATGTATTCGTAGAAAGTTTAGGTCCGAACGTTTCGATATCTGTCCCACTGTGCATCGCGGAACGCATGGTGCCTATCTCTTGTATTGTTATTTTGTGATTATTTCTATAAATGCGGACAAAATCGTTGGTATTCGATGAAAAAAGAGCTTTGCGTTTAAATTTTCATTGCCATGGATGTTTCAGCTATAGGAAATTGCTCCGAAAAATGCAGACATACGCGGTGAATAACGACTTTATCCACGAGTGAGCCAGTATCATCACGCGATATCAGGCACCAACAAAAATTGTATACGAATCCCTATTTTTTTTAGACGCGCCGCAACAAATACATAGTGCGACTGCCATCTTACTCTAGTTTATGGGACCGAGGAGGACAGCAATACAAAATGTTTGGCAGACTGCCCGCAGTCTAATCACTCGTTTTAAAGACAAGGCCTTGATATAGTAACTGAGTACGGTGAGAACTATACTCGGCCGTGATATTGCTAGCTCACGTATTTCTTAAGATTATGAAACAAACACAGTTTGGCTTATTTACCTCAAGGAAATCACGTGACTTCAAACGTATGGTATCCGTACGTAACTGACTCTACGTAACTTAATTTATTTTTGTAATTAACAGAAATCTTATATGATTTATGCATGAAATAAAATGAATGTACGTTTCCCACAACGTTGAAGCTAACTGTACTGCAATAATTCCCGGTGAGTAGAGTTAGCAACTAGGGATGATGAAAGAGAATATTTCACAACATTTCAAGAGAGTTTACTATGCTTATTTAGCAAGCCTTTAATAACACTACGTGTAACAAAACAAAACCAAACAGTAAAACGCAATTTTTTATTAGATTAAGCAAGCGTCAAGTAAGGTACTCTACTTCGAGAAAAAAATACTTTACTTTTTAATATTTTTTATTATTCTTTTTCTTATTTAATATTTTTATGATTTCTAATTTTACATTAAAATAAACAAAAAATGTTTTTACAATACTTTTTGTTCAACCCTACGCATCGTAAGCAGGCACGTGAAGGGTGGAATAACGGCCGCCTGTACTTTCCAGTAATCGACAATGTTACGGGGTCGACTATACTGTTATAGTTTTTTTATTTTTTATTTAATTGTTTTTTGATAAAAATGCCTACTCTTCAACTAAAATAACCAAATTTTTTTTAAATACTGTATTTTTTAAGCAACCAGATATTGGATTAAATCTTTTGATTAGTACATAGTTTATCAATGTTTCTAAATAAATATTAACTACATAACGATTAACTTCATAAGTTTTAGTAAACTTGCTACCTACACGACTCGGTTAGATTTTTTAGCGCTCGAAAAACTGAGCCAGACACCATAAATCACTTTTTGCAGCCTTAATATTTAGATCTAAGAACGCACGGAGTTATAGCGTATTCACATCGTAAAGATTAGCATTTGCATAAATTGAAAAATAATACCGCGATAAGTTTTTCACAGTGTTCCGCTTGAACGGTAGTAAATTTGTGGTTGTAGTTCTATCCCAGTGGTAAATACTTGAGTTTTTTGGTCAAAAATTGGTTGATGATATAAAATAAAAACTCAATTTGACTAGCATTCTTGCTGCTATTCGTTCAATCACGTTTTATTTTTATCTGCTTACTTATGAATTGATGGTTTTTTAACTCGACCTTCGTGTTCCTTTGCGTTTACAGTATAAGCCCGCCCTTGTGCTCACAATGGCAAATTACTGATCTTTGACATCGGCAGGAACAATGGAGAGACGCGCATCGATTTACGACGTGCAACGACTGTCGCGGATTCAATAATCCTGAAGCCCAATTCTTAAAAAACAATATTCGTTTTATCTTTAAATGACACTTGTACATATGACAGTAGGTACGGCAAGGTCGAAACGAATACATGGTTACAAGGGCGATTTTGCAATAAAAAATCGTATTTAATGTGTTGTAGTCTGTACACGCTATCGTTTCGACGGATTTTGTTTTTCTGAATAGGCCTTCTGCGCGGACGCAGGCCGCAGTCACGCTTTATGATTTACGAAAATCCGAAACATGGATATAATAAAAAAATATTTTTTAGACAATTTGATATAAAATAGAAAATTGAAAGTAACACACCGAAAAACACGAATTATCAAGTAAATCGGAGTCTGATCAATGCAAGATAATAAAATGGATTCGGAATGACTACCTTTATTAAGTTTTTTCTCTATTGCATTAACAATGTACTTGCAATATGGCTCCAGGCGTTTCAAAAACTGCGCCAGTCTGACACGATCACGATCTTACCGGTATAATGGAGAAAACAAGCAATTTGTACGGAATAACAAAATTTTCGAATTAATTTAGCAATATTTTAACGATAGGAGTCGATCGATCAAACAATCAATGTCGACTGACATAAACTACTCAAATTTTATTTTGATTTTATTTATTAAAGAACAAAGCAGAAAATCGTATTTTATTACGGAACAAGAAGAACGATCTTTGTCCAAAAAAGTATGGAGAACTAAAAAAGTAATAACGTTCTAACACAGAGCAGTAATGTCTTCCGGCTTCTTACAAATAGTTATTATAACGTGGCCCTCTGACCGCAAATAATAGCACTAAAAATGCTTCACCCTTCAATTATGATGATTTGTGTCTTCATTAAAATTAAAACGTATTTACATATTAATTGATATGTGGATGTTGTTATGATGCTTAATAGAGTACCAATCGTCTCGGCAAATGAACGAGTATGATTTAAAATGACCAGTGGTAAGTACATTGAGTATTATATATAAAAGAAAAAAACTTAAGATTTTTTTGACAAAAATCCCGTTACCAGAACATTTTAACCGCATAACTGTATTCAGAAAACTGTATTGTTGACTTAAACAATAGTACAATTCATTGAAGAACTGAGGATTCTCTACCTGTAACCATAAAAATTGTACAACATTTTTTGGGCCATAAAACAATAAATCCTTTAAGTTGCAACAAACAATAGTTGCATTGCATACCTGTGGTTTTATGTCTTTATTTTCTTTGTGAATAGTAAAATGTACAATGACATAATTGTCTTGCGCTGCGCAAGTCCCTACTCTACATACCGTTACAAAAGAAGACCTAATCTTTAAAAAGTTGTAGTTGGATGAGTCAACTGCAACCTTGTAAACACGTTAATCGAACATTTAATTTAATAAAGTACTTCACATGTAGCTTCTACCAACTACATAGTAGAAAATAAGCAATTTGTCCAATTAAATTCTGCACAATCAATTTCAGAAGAAAAACATGGTCTTGAGCCCTAAAATTTCCACACCCCAAACATTCAGGTGGTACAATGAATTTAAAGCAGGAAAATTATCGCCTTCTAAACAGCTGTGCAGTGACGCAATCGAACAGCTGATCCTTTAAGGAGCGATGTTAACAGAACCGCAATAAAAATAAGGGACTGGTGTAGTAAGCTCGTCTGCTTCGCTATGAGACTGCTTAGTGAGGGGCGCCGTTGTCATTTGCGGGCAAAATTTAGCTCCGCAGTTTTTTTAAGTATTATATATAAAATACATGACTGATCAAATTAATTTTAATAATTTTCACGCAACAATACCAAATACTGCATTAAAACCATTATAAAACCAGAATTTGTGCTAAACACGTCATTAAATATTCAGTAATGTATCGGAATTGTAGATAGCATAAAAGCCGATAATTTCCTTGGCAATCGTCATGTCGCGGCCCGGTGGTCGCTGTTGAGTCGTAAACTGACCGACATAACTGCCTTTAGTCGACAATGTGACGTTTTATGCTCCGCCGGCAGGTGTGAACATTATCTTAATTCGAGCTACCGTCGTGTGCCCACAGCTTTATACAGAAAATGAATGCGAAAATCGACAGATACGGCTCCCTGCACTTTAATGAAGTTTTAAAATTAATCGCCCACTAATTACTTAATGTGGAGAGATATGAAACTTTGTTCTTGTGCTGCTTTAATATTAACAGAGCTTTATGTCTTTTATCATTCTTATTAACTAGACTCTCACACTATTATTATTGGCACTTTCTTAATGTAAATAGATTAAGAAAGTGCTATACGTCATATCGTAATGCGCAAATCGAACATGTTAGTTGTGACCATATCACAATGTGCATCATGAACCGGTATTACACCACACACAGAAAAAAAAACATTCGGGATAAGAAATGAAATGTTGTTATTAAATAGACATAAATTAGAATAACAACGCGCTAAAGTATTTGGCTCAACAGATTTGAATTTAAATGGCCGCATCAGGATCGATGTTTGTGGATCGTTTTGCGAACAGTAAATTTATTCAAATTAGGACAATTAATTACATAAATTGACTGCTATGTTTGCACTATTAAAATGCTTAATTTTGTTAGTTAATAAATGTTGTGTGCGTTTATTTTTCACTTTATCTTAAATATGTTATTGCATGTATTTTAAGTTTTACAAATCCTTGCTGTCTGGCTGAACTCTACTACCTCTAGAACGGGGTCAGCGGGCTAACGGAAGGGCGGGGTGGCCGCCCTACCTTCAATGTGAGGCGAAAATAAGCTTGTACTCGTAGCATTAGGTCAAAACTTTAAAAAGAATTTCCATTGTAACAGAGGATCCCATAAACAAAAGAATTAATACGATTGTGTCATACTTAAGATGCCTTACAAAAACTTTTGATAGAATTGTTGCACAGTCACGATATAAAGCAAGCTAAATCTAAATTTAAATATAAATGTGCCGTGTCGGAGGCGCTTGTATAAAGAGAAATAATTATCTAATTATGCCTTAGTGTCGAAAAAAAAATCACAATTATCCTATAATTCACTAGCTGCGTCAAGCAATGCGGTTTGAATATTCAGGACAACCTGTACCACACACCAAATTTGTAGAATTTCTGCAAAACATCCAATTAAAACCACTTGCGGTGTCACATACCTTGCACACTGTTTCGAAACTAGGAACCCTGTGGACATAATTTATCACCTCATTCCTTTTCCTTTAGAGTTTTAAAGTTGAACGAGTAATTTTATACTTTTCTCTACACATGCCCTCCGGCTCTAGTGTCATGACCTATTGCAAACACAACGTCACGCCAAAGAAATTACCTCCCGCGTTAAATTATTCATAGGACTAAGTAATAGCCCCAACTATAATTGAAAGCTAATTTAAACTGTTATTAAACCAGACTCTTTTTAATGTTGTAGCGAGACCCAGTGCAGGTTTTTGTTCAAACCTACTTATTCATCGCGAAAGACTATGTTTGGTTTTACGTGTTTGGGGAGACATATTTTCTGAAGCGGCGGCTACGTGCACTCGCATTCATAATCATGTTAGACCTCTTAAAGCTGCAAAACGGTTTATAGCACCAATACAATGTATCACATAAAAGCATAAAATAACAAGTTAAAATTTGTCTTAGCACGAACATTTCTTAAAATAAAAGTTCCAACAATACGTCCGATACGATTTATATTTTCATAAGTAATTTAAAAATACATTATGATGTGTGTTTAAGACACAGAACGCGACTGTACTTTCCTTTGTAAACATGACGGCGGGCCGCGTAATGTTTATGTATCGCAACATGAAGAATGAAATTCGCATCAAAATTCTGCGCTCGCGCCGATGATTCCCGCGCTCGTGGATTGACAGCCAAATACATCTCGTGTAGTGCAGTTGAAAGTAAAATCTAACGCCTTCGTAAATACAACAATGCACTGAACTAAAGCTGCAGATACCGCCTAATTTGCAGACATCCGGAAATTTCAAGTCTTGAGACTTTTCTTGGCGACAGCAGCTGCTCTTGAAGACCATGCGTAAATTGGCGATACGTGTGCTGCATCACATTGCATGTTCAAAACGCTTTGATCAAAAGCCGACAGAAAATTGAACTGTGGTAGGTCACGATGGATCGGAAATGCTGATGACTACTATGCATAACGAACGTAACGGTCACTGCATATCACTAAGCACAGAAGAAACTCTTACACTTATTGCACTTTATGTAATATAAACCTCATAAACGTCTGTGTCCTCCAGAAAACATAAACACACTGAATGATTTTCAAAATTAAAATCTAAAAGGACGCCGCCACAGATGCGGAAAGGTGGATATCTTAATTTTGTAGTCCTGTTGTCTAATAAATTATAATTTACGATTGTGTTCCTGGCAAGAGTCCGCGGTAAAAAAGCGGCCACTATAATAGAAACGTTCCTTTTTTCGACCCGCATGTAACGTTTAACTGGAGTTAGGCTTTTGACCGTTTTATCTGACCGTGAGTTTAATTTTTTTAACCACAACTGTGTAAAATATTGTTGTCTCTCTCTTCTGACCTTTCCTGTTACTAACTAATGAAGATTATTAGTATTGAAAGTACATACTGTCTAGGAAAATGCTGCAAAAGATTATCATCACTAGTCAATTAAATGTGAACAAACAATTAAGACATTCTCAGCCGGTATATTTAACGAGTACACAAGTTACGTACAGAACTGGCTAACGGTATTTAATGTAAAATAATCTTGTTTTATGCTAAAACACAAGGCTACACAATAATTGCTCATAACTCGAGTAGGAAGATACAATGAAACGACTTTCACGTTGTCCATCAAATGTGGCGATTGTTAAAAATGAGCAACGGACCGAGACAGGTATACTTCGTCGAGTCTGTCCTTACGCTGGAAGGGTTTATTAGCCGCGTGTGTGGAGGGGCCATACATCATGCATCCGGCGCCAGCGCACATTTTCTCCCCGATACAGTGTAGTTTCTAAAACAATCCGGTATTGTTGTAAGTCAGTTCCCACAAAAAGTGACATTAAATTTTCGCCACAGCAAATACATTTGTTAGCGAACTTTCACCAACATCACTAACAATCGGTGCGTTCGTAAATTTATATTGATGGATAATTATCTTGATTCCTACTGGAATGGTGTGATAAACTTTATTGGTCATTAGAACGAGAACCGCGTCTAATTCTGAGTGCCGTGCGAAATCGGCTGGATTAGCCACGGGGAGCAATCCGAGTGTTGATTGACCAGGGATAATTAAGAAGTAGCCATAGTTCTATAAAACAAGGTAAACGTACCTATTAAAAATTTGTGCGATAGCGAATTTCACGTTTAACTATTATTTTTGTTGCGAGAAAAGAATTTTATTGGCCGAAGATTATGGTTTTGCCTGTTCCGTTTTAAGTGTTCAATATAATTATTCTTACTTCTCTTATTATTCTTCGTACGAAAAAAGATAACTTTTTCAAAATAATTCGCAGAGCAGTGGTTAATGTTCGAGACAAAAAGTAATTTATTATGTTTTTAATTAGCATCTAAACGGTAGTGCAAATGCTATTAATGCGACAATCATTTAATGTAACATTGTTATTTCGTAATAAATTGGCAATTAATGTCAATCAAACTGAGATTTAGCCCGCGTTACACGATCAAACAATACCGAGAACAAACAAAAGGTGTTTTGTGTGAAATTCATAATGTAACCAACACTATTAACCGACTTAGTTTAAAAAGAAGACACATTGTTCCGTAAAACGCTAGTTTCGGCACGAAGCCCTGTATATCAAAGAAATAGCTTCGAAATTTCTTAAAAGATTTAAACGGCATGCAATAACAGCCTCTATGTTGTAAGCACAAGGTTCACTCGTATATTTTGTTGACCGAATTTTGTCGAATGAAACCTGTACCTTTTGGTGATGGCAATAAAAATTAAAGTTGTCTGTCTACTGACTCATTTTTGTTCCGAATAAAAGGATAGCGGACCACTGTGCGGCGTAGTTATTTATATGAAGTGTGTGTAACCGTGCTAACTGTTTATGTGGAATTAAATATGGTTTAATAGTTACTAAGAACGGGTTAGATCGCAAAAATTAGCCGATGCAATTTTGTTGCCATAACGATAGGGCTAAGGTAAAGACCTTTTAGCATTGCATATTTCACGCTAATAGCTGGACAAGCTGCATGTGCCAGTAACTATCCAATTATTCCGAATTACATATGTGTATTAAATTGCTTTCAAACATAATAACAACTACTAGGTACTTGTAAAATACTATTACCTTGATAGAAGATTAAAATTTCGTATTTTAAGTGACATTTAGTAACCCGCATTTAAATCGGTTCCGCACTCATTAAAAAAAATCCCCATAAATTTGTTCATGATCGCTCTATGATTTTTATTACTACAAATATTTTAGTCCCTGCTTGAGTATTCAAATCCAGTCTGGGCGCCTTCAGTGTGGGGTATCGTGCAACAATTAATTACAAGACAGGCATCAGCCTTGGTTTAGGTCGGCTGTCCACCGCGAACATCGAGCGAAGCAACTTTTTAAATCAAATCTCTATATATAATTTGTGTAAGAGCATTCCTTTCCCACCAGTCTGTGTCGCTGTGCCAGGGCCTTAAAATATGATTGAGGTACCATTTCTAAGATCTCGGCGAGTAGACTGGCCAAAATTCTAACATATTTGGTTCAAACTTAAACGTGGACGAAGTCGCGGGCGTCCGCTACTATAATTAAAGTTTTAAAAAGAAACTTGTTTTAGTGAGCTAATTATCGCGTATTTATAACTAGAAAGGCCAAGCATTCGGAGTAACTTTTTTTCTGAATTTGAATATAAGTCTTAAATGGGATTAACGACGAAAGTAGTGTCAAAGTATTTGCAAAATTGTAATATGAATCTAGTTTTTGTACTATCATTTGTTAGCTTTAGCTTACTGGAGGGCAAGCCTTACATAATAATTCTCCGCGTGCGACTGACGGACCAGACAAGTTTTCATACACATTTATTTACATATAACAAAGACAAAGACGATATCATATGATTGCAGGTCAATATGGTGACTTGTATAACTTGAATTGTGTAATTGTTCTTCATTAATTTAGGGATTTCGTGAATTGCTGCGTCAGTTGATAAATATCAACTGTACTGAATATTAAATATATTTTTTCTTAGCGGTTTTGTTCTATTAGAAAATTGATCAATGACGACAACGACCTAGGAAGATATATTAATTTATGTAATCTGAATGCTTTCATAATTGACTTTTAGTCATGCAATTTATGCACAGTTCCGGTTTTACATAAGTAGGTGTATAACTTATAACTTTTTTAATTATAACTATTACATATTGTTTTCTAATTTTTACATTTTAAATGATAAATATGACAGGAGACTAATATGTCGGTATATTAGAGAGCACCAATTAGCATATTAATGAACAATTTATCAGCTGTATTTTATTCCAAGTTGCCAGTATCGCATCGGATGTAGCCGTCGCGTTCATAGAAACAAACAAAGGAAAAAACAATTGCGCAGGGCAAAGAACAAAAGAAATTGTAAAGCACCTAACTAACTATTGGCGGAATTGCAGGAATCGAGGAGGCAAACCGCAAGGGCTAGCCGTCAGTCTGTGATTTTCAATGCAACGCGTAATAGGCTACGGGTCACGGTTCCCGAGATAGGCGATTTTGTACGACCTCTTTTAGATAACTTAGGTTCCAGTATCTAAGATAAACATACGTGTACGATAGATAATACAATACTTTTTTATGTTAGTATGTACTTACATTATATTTTTGCAGTAGGTATAAAAAATATATCTTTAGTTTGCAACATGAATGCTTATCACGAACAATCATAAAACTAGAACATATTTTTTTATATATTTAGATCAGGCCTGCCTGCATTCTTAAATTTTTAATATGTCATGAATGTTATTTTAGTACAGAACTTAACCGACACTATAATATTATCCACATTTCTAGAACTACATTTTATACTTGTATTACTTTCATTTTAACACTAATCCTTCATTGCAGATATCCTTTGATGTGTAGTATGTTTGTAGTAAAACAAAAAGACAACACTGCGAGGTAACTGGGGCTCATATTTATCACTTCACAGCTGCGCACCTATGATCGATCCTTATCCAAGATGGCCGCCGCGCGCGCCACAAACAGGCGGGAAACAAGCGCTAGCGCACCTCCTCCACGTAGCGGGTCCGTCAATCTTCAATTCAACCCAATTTAAATTTGGAACACCTTTTTATTTCTTAAATTCAAACGCAAAGAACGTGCGTACACACAGACGATTTGCATTGCACTAAAGTTTAAAATGTTCTCATAATGGGTACGTATTCAAAACTTGAAAACCATAAAACATATCTCCCCCATTATTAGTTTATGGCTGGCGACTGTTACCGGCTATTATGCTGGTATTTGCGCGTGTTTCTGTTTGTTTTTATTGCGTGCGGTGAAGGCCGAACAAATTTGGGTTACCATCTATCTCTAGTAAGTGTATTGCAATTATTGTGAAATCATAGAATTATTTTGCCCAAAAAGAAGAATTATATTGCTCAAATATTTGTCGGTGGAGAGTTTAACGATTTTAAACCGGGACAAGGAATATCAGAAAAAATCATGTAAATCTAATATCTTTGTTTTTCTGTGAAATTTAATTGTAAATGTTTTATACCTCTTTAAGTTGATCATTTATACATTTTTATTATGTACAAATACATAATTTGAACCATATAAATAGTTTGTATTTTTTATTCTCGTTTTTGGAAAACACACTATGGAAAGATCTTCATACTTTTGAACAAAGAAGCAATGTTTCTCCGAAGTAGAGTCACTTTCAATGCGATGCACTGTCTATGACGAGATCTCGCATTCTTCATCAGAGAATCAACCAAGTAACATTTTTGCTAAAAATATCATGAATTTTACCTAAATCTTATTTTAGAATTAATGATTGAATAATATGTTTTACAAATATTATAAGAACTGAAGTACCCATATTACGAACTTAGATGAAAATAGAACCTACTACCTAGTTTCCGTTATGCAATGAATATTGAATGGATCGCCTGTACAATTCAGTATTTTGTAAGATATGATATATGATATATACAAAAATGTTTACTAAGTATATTTTTTTAAATTAAGGCATTTTACTGCAGCGTGTCTTAATTCACAATCACAAAAATGTTGGCAGAGTACTGGCACAATTTTTTAAAGTAAATTAAAATAGTAGGAAAACTAGCTGCAAGTAACTTAAGTACTGATTACAATATCGCATTTACTTTGATAAAGGTTTATTTAAAACTTTAGTGCCCTGGAGGGCATTAAGTCGCCAATTTTGGAACTGGTTTAGAAATTATAGGGTCAGCCCGCATGAGGTTAGGCGAAGTTTTTAAACGCAAGCAAAATAACTCCCTCCAATACCGACTGGCCGTGAGTAACGAGTGGTGGTTGGAGGTAGAGTTCCGTAGACACTGTTTTAGTAAATTGTAGTTAGAATGTTGGGACTTTGATTTTGTATTCTCTTGGATTTTTACTGGCGAAATCTTCAACTTTAACCATTTGAGCATCAATAGAATGATATTCGTAATCAATTTATAACAATAAAAATCAAACGGGGCAAGCTCAAAATAAAATGTATCTATTTAATTAAATATACAATGCCACAAAACATACTTTACACAAAAATCATTTTTGAATGATGCGTTACCCTAGGTGATTAACAAACATTTTTTTTATCCATGAAATAGCAGAGCAACGCTGCTATTGAGCTGAAAGCAACACCTCATAAGAATTCCTGGTAAGGCAAGGTCATTTTTATACATTAAAATTCATTTTGAAATATTGTACATGTGTTTTATTTTTTCAATCTGTTTGTACCCTAAGTATGCAAGAATTTAATTTGTTGGAAGAAAATACTCAGATATGTACTTGTGTTGTGAGTAATAGCGGGTTATTGCAAATTACTAAGCAATGTTTGATTAAAAAGTGCCCTTAAAATTAATGCCGATGTTGTATTTCAAGCAATTTTGTATAAAAATGTAATCAATCTACTGGAAGTAGGTCCGGAAATGATGTGGAAAAACTACTAAACGTATTTTTTAAATCCTTTTCTTTTTCAACTGCAATGTTCATTCTCATAAAACGTCATCACTTTTTTTCAGTATTTTTTATTTTCATTTTTTTTTCGAGTAATAATACTGGCCGTTAAAATTTTATATCACGAATTTCTTGGCTGTTTTAGTTATCATAAGATCTTTGGAATACCGATTTTCATTCGAGTGAGCTGGCAACGGTCAAGCCCGAGCCGTGCTGATACCGAGACCAACGTCCTTGTATTGTTTCGCGGGCCGTGTTGCGTGAACCCGAGTGAAATATGGCTGGCAGAGCGACTACTTATTTTTTTATTTTTTTTAGCCTGTGTTACTTAATTTTATCAAGTCGCATGAGTTATGAGAGGCGGGACCACACGCGTTGGGTTAATTACACAGTAGTAATGCAAGTCCGACATAGCAGGGATCAA
Source organism: Pyrausta despicata (assembly GCA_963921415.1). Classification (NCBI taxonomy): domain Eukaryota; kingdom Metazoa; phylum Arthropoda; class Insecta; order Lepidoptera; family Crambidae; genus Pyrausta; species Pyrausta despicata. Next base: position 10,947,569 of record OY992852.1, on the reverse strand, counting down.
GGAGTGACTAGTTTTTTATCTGGATATCCTACGTCGGATACATTCCAAATTAGAAATTCTTATTAGAACAACTCTACATTGTATCTGTTTCGAGTTCTTACCTTAGTTCAATTCGACTTTTTATTTCCAATTGATTGTTCTTGTTGGATTTTGGTATATTCCACCTGAAGATCTTGTAAGAAATAATGAAAAAGAAATATTTTGAAATTTAAACTTATAAATACGTAAAAGTAAATTTGTAGAGAATTTAAGTAATAATGTCTTACAGGAAGAGTATTTGCGGAATACGAGTTTTATAGTGTAGGTAAAAAGTTAAGTCCTATTTTTTACAGGCAGCCAAATCTTCAAAGCGTTTGTTAATGCAAATGAAACTATCGCAGAGGCCATCTATTAACATGGTAGGTATGAATCATTTTCTGAACCAGACAATTTCCTATTTAACGTTATCTGATCTTGAGCTATAAATATCCATTTTTATGCATGCACCATGTCTTACGGTAATGAAAAGTATTTGGTATTTTAATTATAACCTCGCAACTTGACCACGTCATTACTAATTAAATCATAAATTATCTATCATCCTTATTCTCTATGGTTGATGCGCACATTTGGGATCCAGCTACAAAAATACAGTATAGTAGAGGTTGCAATCCTTTTCTGAGAATCATAATTAAAGAACCTAAGCAATTTGACCAACACTTTGTCGATACAATTATTAGTACAGGTCTGTACTAATAATTGTATTGATACCCTGTATGTCAAATATTTGACAAAAAATACTGGCTAGTTTTTTTTTAATAATTTCAGATCACGTGTCACCGCCTGCTCTAGCGTCCATCGACACTTGGACAGTTGAGCTCAGTGACCAGTGGCATTACTAATAATGCGCCCAAACTAGACCGGGGCATTGACCTAGCGGCGCGGGCGCGCCTCCCGTCGTCGAGGCGGGCGCTAATATGCCGCGGCCAGCTGATCCGGAGGGCAAAGATTAAATATCGTTAGAGCTATTTTATTACTGAGCTTTTATTATTTTGTTGAGCTTTTACGGTGATTTTCGTAATTTTTTTGTGGATAAACAAATCCTGAAGATTTTTCGAATTTTTGTAACACATTTGGCCAGTCTCACCTGTAACAGGCATGTAGTTTTTTTGTTACTGTAATAATGATTAAACAATTTTTATATGTGACGTTTAAGGTGTTTAATTATGGCTCTTAAGCAGCATATTCCTTTACATTGTGATCTTTGAATAAGTACTCTTAGTGTTATGTTAATTAAAACTGTATGTTGCAGGAAAAATCATCAGAAAAAAGTTTACAGTAGATTAATAATATTTATATTTAATAGTTTTGTGTAAAACTTAATAATTTTTCATGGTTTAAAATAAATTGTACTTCAAAGATAAAATTACCTCGTATAACAGATAAAACTACACCACACCAAGGCACTTTAGCTCGAGATTAGCAATTTGCAAAAAAAATGTTTGTACCTAAATGTAATTTTAAGTCCACTAGCTGGTTACAATTAACTTATTTACTTCATACAAGGCCATGACACAATTATATACATTTAACTGCAATAATTTTAATGAGCAATAGTTACCTAAATTATTTTTTTAAGAATAGTGAAAGCTTCTTTTGAGTATGGTTGCAATTCCAATGTAAAAAGAAAAGTTGTATGTTATAATGTTTTTTTAGTTATTAAGCTAGCGGTTTTTTTTTTATAAGAAATAAACAGTAAAGCTCTATTAAAATTTTCCTTAATCTAGAAAAAAAATATAACTTTGTAAGTAGTACTCTGTAAAAATATAATGAATGTTCATAATTGGGAACAATGTTGTTTCCAAAAGAATATTAAATTTTCATTCGAGTTTCAAACAACATTTTGGCACCCATAAAATCTCAAAATTTGTAAATTCATTGACATTATCACTTAATTTGACGACTGTCGTATATTATAATGACACTCAAATCTGTCGGCGCTAATAAGATGTTAACGAGGGTCGTTCGTTTTATGTGCGTTTTATTGACACAAGTCGGCGCTACCTGCCGCCGATTCTTATTGGGCGCTCTTACAAGACCAAATGGTTGGACCATTGGTTTTAATTTTTTTAACTGAATGCGACTCACCGCAGCAACATTTTAGCGCCATTTCGGCTCCGAGAATGTATGCTGTTTTACTTTTTCTATTAATCATAAGATAGAAATTATTTTTTGTTTTTTTAATTCATTGATGATTTAGACGATATTTTAACATATTTACATACGTAATGAAGCAATTAATTATATTTTTCGTTAAGACCAGGTCTGTTGTAAGATGGTAGATAATTAATTCACTGACCTGCTATGGCCATCCAGGGGTAGAAGGTGTGGTTGGTGGGTTGGTGCTGGACAGGTTGCGCGGCGGCTGCTGCTGATCCGGGCAGTGCACACTGGTTGCCCCACGGGAGAGCTCGGCCAGGACTCGAGGACTCGCTGTACCGCGCCTCGGGCGTGCAGGCTGCCGGTCTCACCAGGGCGCCCAGACCTGAGCCCCATTCCTTCCCTCCATAGCCATTCTGTTGCTCACCAGTCGCTTTCGAACAGTCTGCCTTCGCGTATTGCTGCTCCCCAGCGTACAATTTACATGCTGCCGCCACTGAGGCGTCGTATGGCGAGTCCTGCGGTCTGGGCTGGTGCAACGCATGGGGCTGGGCATACGTCAGTCCTAGCGGAAACCCTCGGTACTGATCGCCGCCACCACCGCCCTGGTGCACGCCGTGCGCCCCGTAGAAACCACCCTGCTCAAAGTAGGAGTTCATTCTGACCAGTCACTATCGTTCACTAAGTTAGGCAACACTTATGTCATCGCGGCCCCACGCGCGGTGATAACGCGACCTCCGCCAATGTCACACCAAATACCAGACAATGAAATTTAATTTTATTAATTTTATTGCCTCTTAAACGTCACTCGAGCGTCATAATGGGCCGGCGATAAAGGCCAGTCGACGTGTGTTTACTTTTTACGATTATTTTACGAGTCGGGAGCGCGTGCCGTGGTTTTACGAGTTTTTAAGCGGTCGGTACGGCGCCGTGTAGTCTGAAGTGGTTCAAGTGGGACTGTTTGTTGTCGTATGTGGGTGATGTCGCGAGCGAAGTTTGTCGTGACGTGCGGTGGAGCGCGCTGTGGCGGTATGCGACCGGCGCGGCCCGACTCACGCAGTCAACTGCCACGCGCGCCGCCCCGCGCGCGGCCTGCGATCGCAACTCGACCGATTGTTCCGTCCCCTTTTCGCTAATGACTATAAATATTATCAGTTACGCTCTCTTTTCCCTTTCTTATCACACCTACTCGAGCACGTGGTCTGCCTATTATAACGCAACCCTTGCAGTCTCTCAATTAGGCAGCTTTGAAAACTTCCTATGCTGAACAACTGATAACAAAATCTAGCAAATCTTGCAATTTATAAACGTTTACAGGTTTTACTGTTAACAAATGCTAAGTATCCTAATTATAAAGTAGCTAAGGCCCAAGTCGTAAAAAAGGGTCGACAAATGCTCAATAATGTCTTTACTACTGAAAAGTTAAGCCGCAAAGTCGTAAACTCATAAACGTACAATTAGTGAAACGGGCGAGTAAAGAAAAGATTTTACAACCATTCCTCGGCCGGGCCACAATGAGCGCGCAATATCGTAACAAGGTGCTGAATAGAGTGAGAAGTCGTAAAGATGATTATTATTTCTTCTACTACCTGTTTTTACGAGTGATAGCGCCCTCGCGCTCTGATGTAAGGTTTAGGCGTATGCGTGAGCGGGATGGGGAGTGGTTCGTGGCTGTGTGGTTGCGTAGTCGGTGCAGCGCGATGTTCGTTGTCCCTATCTAGCGCGGTGTGGCGCGTGCATGGAAGGCGCACTATCGGTGGGTAAACAATAGCGCATTATCACAAGAGCCCAGTTCGCGCGTTGAAATGAAGACATCAAACGAATGAATTGCCTTGGTCTGGCCTACCATGAGACACGCTCGCATTTTTATTGCAGTTACAACTTTAAACAAATATTTGCCCATAAAACAGGTTGAGAGCAGCTGAGGTTTTTTCCTCTACTTTATAATTGGTCAATTTAGGCTCGTACAGATACCGGCACGTCTTAGGTAAAGCCTTTTCCGATAGTTCCCGCTGTATCTATTAGATGGCGCTGGGAGGTAGGTACTTTAAAAAATAATTAACTTGTTAAGTAAGTATTATTAAGAGGTCTGCCTGCAGACAAAAAGATAATCGCATCTAAATGCCTGCGATTATTTAAAAATGCGCACTCGTGGGGTAATAACAAAATCGTGTCCTTCCTGCTAAGGAGGCATGCAGTCGTTCCAGTGAGGTTTAATATAATTAAAATAATTTACGCCGATTTTAAATGTTTTATGCAGAATAAATTATTTAAGGTCTCCGTAACTGATTATATTTGTACCTTCAAGTTTGAAAGTCCATAAGGTTTTAGTTAAGTAAATGTACCTAGGTTGCTTCTACTATGATACTACTTCGGTAGCTATGTCAGGAAAATTAATTAAAACGCACTCTCAACCGAATGAGTAGCGGGTAGGAGAGAATTCTCAGAGTGTGTGACTCCATTCCTGAAAATTTCCCCCAAATTCTTGGGATCTTGAGCCTCGAGTAAGGGCGAGAATTCCCTAAATTAAGTTGATTGCGAAATGGTGGGAGAGTTCTCGTTGAGAGTGGCAACTCTATTTCTACGCCCAACGTAAGTAACATGACTAACACATGGTGTCTTCACAATACATGTTTAACACGGAAATACAAGTACTTAAATATCACTTATAAGCAATAAAAGAAAAAAAATAAGAATGTAAAAAAATATTTGGTACAGTCTTATATCTATTCACTTTTAATTCAGATAAATAAGGAACATTCCCAGGATTTGAGCGTAGGAGAGCCTTAAGTCAGTTTGGGTGCTATGATCTGGATTTGGTAACATTAAATCGAAATCATCAATCAATCATCTCTTTATGTGAAATATTATTAATTGGTTATCGCACATACGTGCACCATCGTTACTTAGTAGATACCTTTATCAGACGTTTTCCTATAATTTGTTGAGGGTTTAATTCACAAAATTTTGTAAATTTTTACTTAACTTACGTACTCCATCCACACTGTGTCAGTTCCAAAAACGAAATCGTTGCTTCGCAAACGTTCAATTTGCCTTGGCGACTTTCTAACTAACGATCAACTGAATTACTATTCGCAAATCGTAAGAATGTATTCAGCGATTTACTAGATACGCTTAGTTAAGTATTTCATTGTTGAGTTAAGAAGCAAGAAGTAAGTTATTGCAGACCAAAAAACAGTCGCAACTAAGCCTAAGAATAAGTGAGAGTTATGGTCAACTTTATCGGTTTGCAGAACGATTGCAAGAGAACTTACTCTTTCTGGGTGTCTCTACATCTGGCTTTTGCCTAATAAACACGGAAATCTGATGATTAAAATTAATTTGAATAAGCAAAAGCCAGGAAATCATCAAAGTACAGTGGCAGGACTTCATTAAATAACATTTAAAGATAAATCAGGTAAGTATCTTAAGATCTTTCTACTGTAGTATTTTATAGGTTCATTTTATCCAGCCAAGGCAGCTGACTACAGTTCATTGAAGCCTTATTGTACGTAGCGATCAAGTCTGTTTGACTAAGAGATGTAGATGTTTTCGTCTTAAACAACCTCATGAACACCTAATGTAAAGTCGGCCTTAAACCGTTCATTTTCCTGCACTTTCCATCCACTACAAGCTGTCTTCCTAATTATGTTACGGGTTTTGAGGTCGTCATCCTATGACCCCATTAAAACCTGAATCGGTGAAGCCTGTGTTATACTGTAAAACAGTAAAAAAGCTCGTGGATTTGTGATCGTTCATTTAGGAGAAGGACATTGGGAGATTCGGAAACCATAGACAGACGAACAGACCACAGGTTATATGACAACGAATTTTCACTTTCTTTCATCAGGCTATCCCACTGGCTAAAGGCCTCATCTCTATAGTGGTGGTAGGTACTAGCGAAACTTGACCACGCGAGCTCAATGGTACGTATTGATGGAGAGGTGGTTTGTAAGGTAAGTGACCAATTTTAATGTCTGACGTTATCAAGCCGCCCAAGGGCCTTGACCAGGCTTGATGACTATCATCTATCGATATTAACCGGGACCAACAGCTTAATAAGCCTTCCGAAGCACGAATACGACACTTAAAATGGTCGGCGTGGTCACCTATCACAAACACGACCGAGCCTTAGGTTGCTTAATTTTGTACCCAATCACTACCAAAGCGCTGCCACCGCTGTACCATCCCAAGAACGATTAATGTGTAAATAGTTTTGCTTAACGTAATTGAAAACTTATTAGATTCCATATATGAAAATTCTAATAAGATCAACGGTATTTTCAGTTAAAAATGGGAAGTCGAATGAGAAAGGCCATAAGTTATATTTTAGCAAGTGCGATACCCATAACAGATTTAGAAACTAGAGCTCTACATTGATACGTTTTTCTACAATTTAGAATTAACTATTTTCGACTTCATTAAGTGAATAGGTACGGAATTTTCAAAACGATCTTTACTTCGTTACTCTGCAAACTTTCTGCTAGATTCCCCGTAGACGATAGATGGCGCTAACTTACCTCGATAGCTGAAAAGTTAACCCAGCTAACATGAAATCACGTTGTTCCACTTTGTGAACCTAACGTGCTGACAAATTTGTCCATAAAAGTCCATTGAATCCTTTATGTAGACATCTTGATTTCGAAGACGAAAAAACAGAAGCTAGTAGTAGGCAGACACGCATTTCTCTTGACGTCAAACGTCATCCTAAAATCCAAAAATGTGCAGCACGACAGGTGGCGTTTTTACAAACCGCACATTCCGCATTTCCCCAAAACCCAAAGGACAGCGGCAATAACCAAGGCTTTTATCCGCAAAACAAAAAACATTCGCGGAGCCGCGCACGCGCCGCGCGTCCTCGCTGCCCGTGCGCATCGTAAACACGATTTTTACTACTCCAAAGCTCATAAACGTCACGTGAATTGCGCCATTTGTAGAACTCCCAGTAAACACCCGTTCAGATTATTTCGTATACGCCTCGGGGGCTAAGCCGCGGTATAAATTCGAAGTTTTATGAACGGTCCACTCACGTGGATTGTTATTATGCCGTCCCTGAGACGTTTATTGAACCATTATTGACTTGTTTAAAGTATCACCCGCTTAATAGAGATAAAGGAGTTAAGATAGTTTATGTTTTCATCGTGTGTGGATAAAGCGTTGTGTTTGCTTGCGCCTAGATGTCTGGTGCGTGGATTGCACTTTTATTACTATAATTTGCGTCAGCTGGGCTGTGATTGATATCAAAGTGGTCTCGCTGGACTTGATGGTATGACTCGTTTCGATCAATTTGTCTGCCGCTTCTAGTGTTGGTTTTACGGTTATTGGATAATTAAACCTTTCGCGTTTTATCTGTTTCTTACATTGTAAGTTAAACACGTAAGAATGGATTCGGAGAGGTATTAAGGTACCTACACACATGAGTTAGAATGCAAGAGATCCTGTATATAAGTTTGTAATCTTATAAACTGTAAGTGTTACACACTATGAGTAGGTAATAATTTGTATATTGATCGTAGATAGCGACCGGAACTTTTTTTAACTCCTACCTATGTCTAGAGGGATGTAATATAACATCCTATGCGTTTACTTTACTTTATTTAAAGTCTGCGTTATTTATCTGTATATTTAGGGTTTGTATTGCATTAAAACTTAATGTTGTATCGGTTATTAAATAATAAATATTTCCGCGTTACTACATAGAGTAGGTAGTTGTACACTTGTGCACCATTCATTAAACAATAGGTACCTACGGATATTTAAAAAAGTTATTTGCGACCAGATCTGTTCCCAAAAATGCTGATAGGTGGCGTTTCAAAGCTCAGTAAAAACGACCTTACCTACTTAACGTAGAGTTTAGAAACAACGTCCATCACTGAATCTTCAATTTCCATTTCATTGCATAAAATAAATCGGTTTAAGCATTTTAGAAATTTTTTGAAAGTTACATACAATTAACAAATTAGATAAGAGTTATCGGGTGTGTGTTACGAGACCAAACAGCAATCAATCAAATGCACTATTGCATTTAGAAGGATCTTGTCGGAGATGGTTAATCGCAAATTAAATTGATCGAACCAGAATAAATATATCCAATTTGCATCACTTTAATTTAAACTCAGATTTATGTGCAGAAATGGGTAACTGGGCTTATTCCATACGCGCTTACTGGACTCTATGTAATGCACAAATGCATTTCGCGTCGTAGCTCCATCTAGCGCCGCAACTTAGAACACTAGTGCCTTTAAAGAGTATCACGATCGTTCAAGTCCAGCCCAAAAAGCATTGGTCATAACGGGTCAGACTTATTTATGGTTAGGTCAATTTATTTTGATAAGTTTAAAATTAAGATTTGAGCTACAGTAATCACCGCATTTTGAGCGACTTTTAACTGGAAGCAGTTGTGAAATAACTGCCATCTAGCGTTCATGTCATGTAGTTGACGCACCATTCTGACCTCGACCATAGATGCAAATGCAAAGGTCAAAATGTGAACCAAAACTCAAGTAAAACATCGACAAAAATATTTCGACTTCCCTAGTAACTAAAATAAGTATTGTAAAGAATAAGATACGCAATCAAGTCATAACAAGCTTTGAATGCGAAGATAATAACCAAAATAAAGCATAAATTATGTTAATTGCTCATTAAAATCATTAACAAACAATATTATAGTTCATATTTACGTTTGTAGTGATTCAGTTTTACGAGCTACCCATAATATTGCGTAATACTCTACTGTGTATCAAAAAGAAGCGTAACTGCCAATAGAAACGCAATAACATGATCGTAAAGGTGGATTTTATTGCTTTATTCATCATTTGGCTATATTAGTTCATCAAGACACTTGTTAATCGTAAAATAAATCTTATTACACAGTAAAATGTTGTTTAAATTGACGACAAGCGTTTTATTTTCGTCATAATAATAAAATTTATTTTTACGAGCGCTGTGGTCGGGTCGGGTTTAGCGCCATCTCTGAGCGGCCGTGAGAACTGTTACGTCATAGTTGTTGACGTCGTTTCGACGATGTCTTTTACGATGCTTTTAAAGCACTTCAATGAATGGGCGCCTCGTAAAACGGTTTTACCCCTACAAGTGATTTCGTCGATTAGGTTGTATAGTTTGCTGGGGAAGATTGTAGTTACAGATTATTAAAATATATTCACTTTTTTTCTACAAAATATTTACATACAACTTTTTTCAGTTTGGGTTTAGTCAGATGTTGGCTTTAAAGATCCGATCTTTAAAGCCAACATCTGTGGCACAGTTGATAATGTTTTTGTTTTGGCTATAATGTAACTTATCGTCTATAGAGGTGCAATATTATCTATATGTTAGTTTATAAAGTAGGATACCCAGTAGGTATTTTAAAATTTAGTTTAAAAAAATTAAAAATCTTAACAGATAGGTTTTTTCGAACGCATAGTGTTATTATGATTGTATGGAATTTCAGGAAAAAAACCATTTTGATAAACTTAACTGTTATCATCACAGTGGTTGTCTGTTCGTTATAATTTATAGAAAAAATCCAATAACCGCAAAACAGATATTTTTTTTCCGAATTGGTAATATGATTTGGTATTAAATATTAGTTTGATAATTTATTTTGCTGCAAAATGTAGGTTATTATTACCAATTGCTATTTTTAACGCGTTTTACGAATTTATTCATTATGAAAATATTGAAACTAGCCGCTTCGCCTAAGCGCTTACCCAGCTTCGCACGTCGAACACTGCCATACTTCTACAAACCTAACGCACACACACAGTTATACGTCCCCACGCACTTTTGCTACTCACATTAAAACTAAACCAACTTTGCATAATTGTCTCATTCACGCACATACAGTCGTTATAATAGCGCTATCTCGCTCGCACTCGATCGTCAAAATGGCCTCCAAACGAGATGTTTTGAAGGAACTCAGCCAACTTTTGTTGCCTGTAATGGGCGGAGCCCGTGCATGCTCAGGGTTGTATTCAGATTTTTATATTTGTGTACTGTTTTTTTATGAAACATTTTACCCATACTATTAATGGTAGGAATAGTTAACGTCATTAAAAATGTGGCACAAAAGGATTGAATTCGGTTCTAATCCCAGTCTAGTCATTATTTTGTTACAGTTTTGTATTTAACAGAGCGTTGTACATACAAGGTAGGTGAGGTCAGTCCAACTTGCACTTTTTAAATTTTGGTTAAATAATTAATTATTAAATGATTAAAATAAAATGATATCTAATATTTTTATTGATAAGCGAACTTGAATCTATACATATAATAAAGCTGTAGAGGGAAAAAAGTCTGTATTTGGGAGATATTAAAAGAAATTGTCTGTTTATCAAAACGGCTGAATTGATTTAAAAGAAAACTTTACCAATCTGTGAAGAAAAATACCGGCCAGGTTAATAGCCTACAATTTATTTTAAGGATCTGAATATCTGAGGTGGGGCCCCAGCCGAGCTTAAGTGAATATGAATATGACGCCAAAGGAAATATAGTTCAACATGACAAGCACTTTTCGTCCCAATAACAAAAAAGAAGAATTAGAATACCTGATGTGTCCAGTTAAACGAAAAGTTACCACGTCACGAGCATTTTATGTACATGTTACAAAAATGATGATCTGAATTTTTGATGTTGAACCCTAGCAGCCCAGCTCAATAAAAAATGGTATAAAAATTACGCTTTAAGAAAATAAGATCAGCATAATGAGCACTTCCTATCCCCATATCAAAAATGAAGATCTGATGTGACACTAAGGCAGCCCAGCTATCTATGTATACGTACAGTAATGAGTCTACATTCATACCTACTCCTGAATGTGAAACATTGGAAAAAGTTGTTAAACGTAACATGATTTTTTTCCTCATACAAAACCTACCTACCTACTTAAGATCTGTAGTACTGAATGTATTGTACTGCTTATCGGTAGGTACGAACATATCGCCTTAAACACGTTCTGTTGATATTAGACGAAAGGCATAGCTCTAGAAGATAGTGTGTAATAACGTTGTATTGAGGATGAAACTTTATATGCAAGCCCCAAATGTAGGCGAATGAGGTTCACGGGCGTCTACTATGATATATGATTCATAAATGCTCCGTATACTCTAAGAATGAAAGGAAAAAAAATATTTTAAAAATAAAAGTTATTTTTAATTTAACATGTGTGAGTTTTTTATTTTAAATTATCTAATTTACATAAAATGCTACAACACTAACCAGCACCTTTTTTGCAAAGTCGTAGTCAAAACATCAGCAGGTTATTTAAAAATTCAATGCCTTAGTTCGTATCTGTGAATCGGTATCTCGATATGGCGACCGAATGCGCTCTGTGACGAACATCCAATGTGAACTGTGCCCGTTTTAAAGTTTATTTTACTTTGTTTTACGTAAATATTTATAATATTGTGTAACGTATTCGTGTTGTGTGCATATTTTGGTTTCTTCGACTGGTGATAAGGTGGTAAAACGTATTCAATATAATTTGAATTGAGCATTGAGTTTGTTATACGGCCGCCATTACGGGCTTTCCAATGGCGCGCAATAAAAGAGATCGATAGATGTATTGCTGTCTCTGTCACACTTGCGGTGAAAAGAAGCGAGCGAGAATCCTAATAGTGTCTTAATACATTTTGTATTTTAGAAAATACATTTAAATAAACAAATGTCTAGGTGAGTGTTTAAGGTTTCATAATTTTTGCAAAGGATGCATGCAAAAAAGAACAATGAACAGTATTCTTACCTCTTTCTTCTATCCCTTGTTCTTGTGAAAAAATACGCATAGTGTTTTAATAGATGTTTTTATAATAACGTTATTTACGATAACAATTTAATGTCCTTTCGATTCACTTCTCTGGTTATACTTGGTAGATTGGTCGACGCTGCTATAAGTAGGTAGGTACCTACCCGAATAATTTAATTCTCGTAGAATATTTATTTATTTCAATTATTTCTGCAAAAACAAGTGCACAATGGTGGACTAAATACCGTAGGCATTCTCTAACATTCAACCAAAGTATAACAGAAAGAATGAATAAAAATGGTTTAAAAAAAGAAAAAAAAATTTCAAAACTATTAATGACTAAGTACCTACATGAGTAGGTAGGTAGATGCATAGTAATCTACTCAAAAAATATCATTGTTCGGGCACTTTACACCCGACATTTGAAGATTGACCTTTAAAAAGGAAATGATTAATTTTTGCAATAACAGCACTGATGTCACTGCATCTTGTCCAGTAGATAGGTTTTATTTATCAGTGCTGGTAGGTAGCCTGTGATTTTCAGACTTAGCACACTAACTAGTTATACCTAAGCTTTGACGACCACTATGGTGTAATGGTCTAGAAGTTGACTAAAACCAAGAGGTCGCGGGTTCGATACCCGCACTGTACAAACATTTGTGTGCATGAACATGACTGTTTGTACCTACTGGTCTGGGTGATATATGTATTTATTTAAGTTTATTTGTAATACCTACCACTGTTGATTCTGATATCTGTAACACAAGCGCTTTAGCTACTTACTACGGAGTCAGATCATTGTATGTAATGTTGTTGTATTTATTTATATTTATATAAGATCCTAATGTAATTCCTATTGAAGGAAAAATGTAGTTCCTCCCTTTGTTAAATTCAATAAAATCCTATTATAACCTACGCTGTGTTTATTGGATATACTTTATAAATAGAAAGAAACAAAAATCTAAGTAAAGTTACGAACGAGCTTGCCCCACTCAGTAACTGCAGTGAAATTAAAAATTGATTCGGCCATTTAAATTCGGAATCACGTGCATCGTTTCCCCGACGTAGAACGCTAATTTTACATCGCATACCTATTTAAAACCAGTCAATAAAGATCCCCGTAGTCCTTTGAGAATTGCACTAAGCGGACGACAATTAGAGAGCCAGGTATTCTGGTCATTGGTGAAGGTAGGTAAGTCGTGGACCGAAATAAATATTAGCCCCTATTAATATTTCGTTAGCATTGGAAGGTTAGACGCTGTTACAGGGAATTCTTTCTAAAGATAGGTTATGTTCAAGAAAGCTTTAATGAAGTGTTTATAGGGAGCCGACGAAGGTTCTGATTGTAGAAAGGTATCTCTGTTTTCTATTTATCAATATAGTACCTACTTGCTAATGGGGATATTTTAGATTTTGCTTATTCTGTAAAAGTACCTGCTTACTGAATTTCAAAAAAGTTTGCTTTAATTTTAATCTGCTAGTAAGTTGAAGTAGTTAAATCACATACAAGACTATTTTAGTTTTGGTAGGTAGGTATTATTAAAATTTAGGTGATCATTGTATATTAAATGAAGTAGTCAAATCACATATTTGTGACTATTTTAGTATTGGTAGGTATTAATAAAACTTATGTGATCTTTATGTTTTTTTTTGAGAATTAGGTGGATAAATTGTTGTTATTCTCTTTTATATTTATAAATATTTACCTTTCCTACCCAATTATGTTACATTGTAGCAAGCAAATGCTAAGTCATTCACACGTAGAACGCTTATAAAATATTAATGAAATGGTAATAAATGATACATAACAGCAATACTAATTAAATTGCTACATAAGAATAGTTTCCTGCAACACCTAGTTCTCGGTCAGTCGTGAGAATAAACAGGAATTTCTATTCGTATCTAGCAAACTACATAAATATAACAATTATTGCTTAATGTTCAAGTAGTACCTACAATAGGTAAGAAATATGAATCGTAGGTTAAATAAATTACTCTGTTTTAAAGTAGGTAAAAATATTATATACTTATTATTAAGTAAAAACATTTAACAAATCAACAACCTGCAACATTGTTTTGAACTAAGTAATTAAATGTTCTACTAAATATCTAATTAGATATAAGTTAATTTATTGCATGTCACTATTTTGTGGTGTTCATAAATAAATTAATAATGTTATACATCAAAAGGATTTATTGTTTGTAATAAATAATTGCAACAATCGATTAACTTATAAATGCAATATTATAAACATGATGTTGGACATAAATAAACCGCCACTTGAATGCAATTAGCAATTGATTTGTGGTGTCATACCGCCACTTACGTTTATTAACTAGTTTTTAATGGTAAGAAAATTGACACATTAGAATAGTAAAGAGTTAGATATTTAAATATTTTTATTTTCCTACGGAATTTAAACTAGATTAATAGCAGAGCAGGTACAGTAATAAAACTCAAGCATCTTTTTTCAAGAAGTACTGTTACGTCCGGGAATGCAAACTTTTGGTCAATAAAAAAATTGATCTAAACTTTACATCAATTTCATCCCTTAAGGCGGACAAGAAAAGTTTTCATCTTGTTAAGTGATAAAACGTTTTTTCCGCAAAATTATTCAAAAAGAAAAATATCACAGCTGTAATTTTTCCGTGTTACTATATATTTAAAAAACGCGTAGGTACAAAGTTATTTATACTGTGTTCAAAGTAAAAAATCGAAAACAAATCATAAAAATATTTACTTCAACGCTCCGTTCATATATCGTCACCCAGTGGTTCCCTATCGGTAGGCCCGGACACAAACCGTAAATAAAAATAAATATTTCGACGGATATCAGGGCGGCTCGTGCGCAGGCGCCGGTCCGCCTTAGCATTCAACTCCCGCGCACAATTGTTTGTTTTCACACCAGAGTGCTCTGAGGCCAGTGATTGCGTGATTGTGTTATTAACTGCCCTTATATCATGATGGAATCTCAATTATGATATAATCGACGATTACCATATGAATAGGAGGACCATGTAGAAGATGCAATTTCAATGCCGCATTAACACAATGACCTCGCTTAATGTTGTAACTCCTTATCTTATTTCACACCTCCATATTTGATCATCACTCGGCTCTATTACAACATCATTATCTATGCGATAATAATTGTCTCTACCTTTATGTTTATGATAGCTGTGATAGAATTCTAGATTTGAAGTTAAAACACAATTGAGGAAAGAGTTCAGACTGCCACAGGCGGGAGAGATGCGGGTTCGAGTCCTGCCTGTGGCAGTCCGAACTTTTTCTTGTAGTGTCTTTAAATTTCACATTGTAAAGATATTTGCATTGTTAATGCTAAATTATAGTTAGGTACTTAATAAAGAATTATAGATGTAACTACAGCTTGACATTCTCGTAGATTGTAAAAAAAGATTCCTAGTAGGTGAGGTAGGTAAATTGAAGAGATTTCCAAGGCATTCGTAGGCGCATTTACATCCGCAATAACAATAGTCTAAAACCGCAATTTACAACATAACCCGCTCTCCGATGCTGCTCTTATTTGAATGTGTTTTACATACACGGCAACGCTATCTCTTAGCAATGTAGTAGAAATAAAATAGATATGCGTCTCATTTCTGAGATACAATGGGACTGTACCTATGTGATAATTTTGTAAGAGACCACCGCCATTGTCTAGTGGTTTAGTATGCCGCCGGTTACGCATTTGTATTGAATGAGAATTAATGTATAATGCCGTTTCCGTATTCTAATTTGTTAGATTTGTTACAATGCACTGCGATTTGCGTTATTTATGATGTAACATTTCATATATGTACGAATACTAAAAAAAATGTTTTAACAAAAAGAAAAATAATAAGTTTTAGTAAATAAATATAACATTAATTTTACCCATCTGATGAAAACAATAAGTTTTAGTAAATAAATATAACATTAATTTTATTTTTTAAATGTGTAATCAATTGAAATATATGTCTTAATTACTCTATAGTCCCATAATTTATTTTATTTCATTTATGTATTCAGTATTCCTATTCAATCAATACATGTTTATCCTAATGCGAATATACAAACTAATATTTTCTAAGAGCTTTCATTTTATTAGCTTTAAACAATATGTTTTGACAATAGTAAAGTACTTTTTGTAAAGTATATATTTTTGAGCCCCATTAATAAGTTTGTTTCAAAATAATATTATTACTCTCATGTTTGTTATTCGTACAAATTCGTTACTCGAATACGGAATAATAGAGAGGGAAATAAGAAATAGCTGATATCTTTTAGCGGAACGTGTACGTTAGCATATCAGATGGGTAGATACAGTAGCCGGGAGCGGGGAAGGAAAAAGAAATACCCGCCGGCGCCGGTCGGCGCGAGAAGCGAGTCCACTGAAAATATCCAACCACCCCCGCGTGAAATGTTAGAGTGGGCTTACATGTTTCTTTCTTTGTTTAATTTTTTTTTGATATGCGACGTAAAATAGTTCAATTTAAATTAAGTTTGGAAACAGAAGGTTAAATTAAGTTGTGTAATCTTTGTGTAACCTGTCCAATTTTTTAAAAAAGAAATCCTTTCCGTGCGTCAATGAACGCAACTTTAGGTATAGTTTAGACTATAAATGCGTTTTTCCAACTATCTTAATTTTTGCATTATTACGGTTTATGATTAAAGTTGCGCAATGTGCGTATAAAAGTTTGCGAATTCGTTTCAGCTGTTTTCGAGATGACCAGCGCTATCATCAATTTTTATATGGATGTGAACTAACTAGTTTATTAGTTAGAAGTTCCAAAAGTAACAAGAAATATCCTAAAAAAGCTTACTTACATATCACAAAATGTAAGTATTTTGTGACTGAACAGTTTTTGCATTTCAAGCGCCCTTCTTAAAAAAAATTTTTTTTTTTTAAATTACGAGAAAAGTTTTGAGTACCCACTCTTATTTAAAAAATACAACACTTAGATCGATAATATTATAAAACCTTCAAAATCCATGCGCACTTTGTCGTAGGCAAACACAAAATGTTCGATTCGTTCCGTCTGCCACAAAAAGTCAGCCATTTTGATTACGTGTAAACCATCCGCGCGGGCCCCACCCGTACCCGGTGGAGGGGAGACGCACGGAGCTTATCTGGCATAACTTTATATTAGCGGCATTGGAATCTCGTGCTTAAGTGTATCATGTTAGGGCTTATGCGAAGGTCTCTAGAAGTTGGTGGCAAAAGTATACGGGCTGTTTATGTAGCCGAAACTGCCGCTTCATACACCGACGGCGTCAATGCCATCACTTTCATTATTATTGGGCGATTCACGACGTTTACTCAGCACTCACGGGGAATCTCTGTTCCGCTGTTCAATTAAAATATGATTATTTTGTGGTTGCTTCCTTTTTCGAAATTAATTAAAACAGCGTTCTTCTAATTGTTTAGGTATTGAAAGGCGAGGAAGTAATTTAATAGTTATTCCTTTTCATTTTCAATGAAAAAAGTAAGTTTTCACAAAACTTTACACTTGATTTTATATTTTTGGACATTTTCTTTCAACGAGATGGGTTTCTAACTTCCCACTGTACTTACTGTCTAAGTCACCGAGGTCTAGGTAGGTACTATTAAGTATTAATGTAAGTATTTTTTTATATGTATATTATATATATTTATATGTAAAAAAAATATGTATATTTATATGTAAAAAAATCGCCACCGCCACCATTATATCCGAAACTTGCGTCCCCGCGCCCCACAGTGCTCATTTTGGTTTTTGGCCAAACCCAAACATTCAGTCCATTTACGCTCTTAATAGCCCATCCTTATTAAATTTATACTGGATACTGTTAAAATTTCAGTTGTTAAATTACACGAAATTTTGGCCCCAGGCTGACCGCGTAATGGCCCTGTGCGTGCTGGCTAGAAACACTGGACGGAGCAAAATTAGGCGGTTAGACCTACGGTGTATCATTTCGTACTTAGGTTAGCAAGGGCCGTTGTATTTGCGGTGTGTAACTGCTATCTATTTAATGGACACTTGTGTTGATTGCATGGTGCGTTGTAATATCTTATTTTCCAATTTAGACTGAAAAGGGTAGGTGGGTGTAGTAATTTATTGCTATAGCTTACCTACACTCACTTATTAGTTAGGTATCTGCTATTTACCTCAGTTAACTTATGAAAACACGGTTTATGGAATTTTGGATATACTTATTAATAAAATAAACTTAATAGGTATACCTATTTCTTATTATCTGCCCCTATCGGACAACCTGAAAACGAACGGTAAATGCCGGTTTTCCGTAGTATGATGAAAACGGCGATAATAAAAGAAATGTTTTTCCTTCCTCAACTGCTGCTTACTTCCTAATTTGAATAAACATAGATTTTAAATCTTGTGAATAACTGTAGTCTGGAATGAAGGCATAGAACTGTTTGGTACTTATAAAAACGAGAGTTCGACGAAAAATCCGAAGAACCAACACGGCAACGTATTCGTTCCCTGTAATAGGCAGGTTGCCGTTGTTGAGACGTTCCACGTTTTATGTTACGAGTGCGCCATAAAATGAGAGTGCATCAAAATGCCTTGCATTGTCCACAATTACAACGCGGCCGAATCCAAATGCCCCCTTCGCCTAACTCGAGCGGCAAGCCAACGAGACATCTCCACCGCGGTCGAGTAGCCAGGGTGCCTTTACGATTATTTAGTCGTAAAAATCAAAGTTATAGCCTATTTACAGCCGTAACTGTATGTTAATCTTTGTTTTACGAGTGAGTTGGCTTATTATTTAATCGTTAATCACTTAACACTTTACGCTCTTGTATGGGAGGTTTTTGAGATCGTTCTTAGGACTTTATTGGCGTTAGTAGGCCGTAGTATTTTGTTTTATTTTCATTTTTACAAGAGTGTAGTTTGTATTGAACTGTATACATTTTCCCTATTGATGACTGCAGAAGCGTCATTAAAAATGTGGATACAATAAAATCCTACATCTACATTTACTGTATTTCTGCTCTGCTTGAAATTGTGTTTGGCGAATTTGACAAAACATACATCGTAAATATAAGATAGAATCATAAACGTAGGTAATATTTTTTTAACCCTCGTCGAAAAACAGGAGTTAAATCCGGCCAGCCGTTGAAACACACCGGCATTTTTCCTGGCTCATGTCGGAGTTTTTTTTAATCCTAGTTTTAGGACCCAATTTTGGCATGAAGTTTCCAAATCAAGGCTTATTAAATTATATGTAACTATTAACGGACCAATATACTACGATGTCTGAGTATTGCCGTATAATCATACACAACGGAGTCCCATTGGAACAAAGACATTAAACGCGAATGTAAGGATCGAAAACAATATTCTCAACGGTTCCCACTATCTTATAAATCTGCTTATTCATACTCCGGCATTAAGACTTATCGGCCTCTAAACGATGATTTAAAGTGCATCTTACTTGTTCGTGTTAAAGTTTAAGTTGGTACGGTCATATTTCCCTGACGTCTAACTGCAATGAGTGGTGCATTAAATGTCGTTGAATTAAGTGAGCGAACGCACTTGATTGCATACCAATTTGCGTTGTTATTTCTTGAATGGCTGAAGTGAGTTATTGGGTATAGCATTTTCCCATTTAGAGATGTTGACTGTAGAGGAATTACTTAACCGCGTGTGTAGGTTTTATCTCTATGCATTTTAAAATACTGCATGATAATAAAATATGTACAATTAAACGGACTGATGCTAACAAGTTAATCTGAATCACAATACCAGTTCGTTGTAATACTTAATCAGGATACTAAACAGTTATAACGAATAATCAAACTCTAAATAAGTATTATACGAAACTTCAAAATAAAAAAAACGAAGAACATAAACCTTTGCATGTTCTTATCTGAGTCAATAGACTGACACATTCTTAGCGCGCCATTACAAAAGTGCTCTATCAAAATTGCGTAATGCACAATAGGTTGAAATACCAACGTGCTTACGATATGCTGAACATAGTTCATCAAACTAGATAATGCACTAAAATTAGAATCAGTTTACGGAAGAAAGGGCGTGCGAATATATGCTTGCATGTAGCTCTCAGTAATACAAGAAGGTATTAGCTTAACATACGTTCTTGCATTACTGAGAGCTGCATGAATAGACCCGCAGACGTGCTGCCCGTAGCTTTTTTTAAAACCTTTTGAACCTTCTCTACAATTCCACGAATATTTCGAAACCAAAATTATTCAAATCGGATCGACCGTTTTCGAGTTTAAGTGAGACTAACGATTCAGTTTTATATATAAAGAGAAGACAAGACAAGACACAGCAGACGCTGTCCTGCCTGCTGTTTTCGCAATTTTTCCATAATATTTCATCGTTTAAACCTTCCCTGAACTGCCACAAATATTTCAAGACTAAAATTTGTCAAATCGATTCAGCCGTTCTCGAGTTTTAGCGAGAATAACGGACAGCAATTCATTTTTATATATAAGATATAGGTACAAGTGGACTCGGCAGACGTCCCGCCCGCAGTTTTCGCCATTTGTCCATATTTTCTTACAGTTTAATCTTCCCTATGCTTTTACAAACAAATCAAAACCAAAATAAGTAAAATCGGTTTAGCCGTTCTCGAGTTTTAGCGAGACTTACGAACAGCAATTCATTTTTATATACTGGTTTTCGGTTTATAATCTGAATTACTATCAATTAATAAACCAGTACCAGAAATCAAAATTTATTGAAATTGACCGAACATCCGCATTTAAGACAACTTTTACTCATTAAGACATATTTCAGTAATTATAATAGTTATATGCTTATCAACAAAAGACATAATTAAATTTATTTACGTGAGACTCGCCTAAAATTAGCTTAATTGACTTTATGTCATTAAAAATTACTTAACTTGTCCTCTTGATACTTGCAAACTGGAATTTTAATAGCATTGATTCAATAAGAAATACTAAATGCTTGTGGCGCAGTGGTTGCAGCGCTTTGGTAGTGATACCCAAAGTTAAGCAACCTACGGCGCGGTCATGTTTGGGATGGGTGACCATTCTGACCATTTAAGTGACGTCTATTTACAAGCATCTCCGTGCTTCGGAAGGCACGTTAAGCTGTTGGTCCCGGTTAATATCGAGAGATATTAGTCGTTAAGCCTGGTCAGAGGCCCTCGGGCGGCTTAATAACATCTGACAGTAAGGTTGGTCACTTACCTTACAGACACCCCTCCACCAATCCGCACTGAGCCCGCGTGGTGGAGTATGGCTTGGACCACCTCTTAGTTGAGGTGAGGCTTGTGCCCAGCAGTGGGACGTATATAGGCTGATGAGAAATTAGATGCTTTTAAAATATTTGTAATGAATTGGCTTGAAAAACACAAAAACTGTATTCTCTTTGAAATGTAGACTTCGTGGATCCGCAGAATAATATGACAGCATCTAGTGTTTTTTTATTATATGACAGGGCAAAATAAATCCATTTAACCCTATCTCTGCCAACCCTCATCTTACTCCATGTAGAAATTTTAAACAGAATAATCAGAAATTCAAGCGACGAATCAAAGTGGGTACATTCGGGTCTGTAATAAATCCGCTCGTATTTCAGTCACGTCTGACGCACTCATGACAGGTTATATATCTGGTTAAGATAAAAGCATTGGGCGCCGCGACCACTGGAAGGTTAAAAATGTTGAATTTTACTTAGCACTTACCGCGGCTGATGGAGAGTCTGAACTTCAATAAAACATAATAATGAGATATTATACTACCTTCGAGGTTTCGACAACAGTTTTTTTAAGATTAATGCAACTTTATCCGTGTTTCCAAATGTCATCACTAATTTCAACGCAGCCAAAGACACACCTGCGTTAGGTAGGTATTTACAGTACCGTAAAACATTCCAAAAAAGTACTTTAATCCAATCAGCTGTCAAAATAGCAGAAACTTGTGAAATATCATTATATAAAAATAGCATTTCTTATCGGAAGTGCCCTCGTTTTAAAATTATTTACTCTGCTAAGCTTGGTACTGTTCCAAGTTCTTACAATGTTGTGACTACATATACTAAAAAGCAATAAAACTTCAATCTAAATGAATGTTCTTAAGTATACTCGTATAGGTATGATTAAAACAACCATCATTTAATTAAGACTCATTAATTCAAAACAGATTCCTGAAACTCTTATTACCCGGATTTTTTCATATGTATTTCAAAAAATTTAATTCGTCGAAAGTGTTAGGTCGACATGAGTTTTTTTTGTAATCAGTATGTGTTATGTTGTGTGAACCAATTATTTTTGATTGCTGGATATCAAACGAAATTACATATAGCACATCTCTGGTAGAAAAGCAATCAAATATTCTTCGGATGCGTAGCTCTTCGGCTGTCTGTCAGCAACTCTGAGATTTTAGAGTGATTTCAATGTCACAGATGAATATAATATAACAATGGCTTCCAATATAAAAAAAAATACACACGCTTGATTTAATATTATTAAGTCCAAGGATATTACAATCCAAAAAAAAAACAGGTGGCTGAGCAACGCTGAAATAGCACCACACATAGCATCACATATCATTTGGTTTTTTAAATAAACCTATGAAATAAGTTCCTTATTTACGAGTATATCCCTCACATTTCTCGTGAGCAGAAATTAGTGAGTATAATAAACACAGTTTTTTCACGGGTTTTACGCAACACAAACACTTTTAAAAGGTAAAACTATTGTAAAAATGCAACAGGAAAGTTTAAAACAGTACTTAGTGAGTATAAATCAGCAATATTTTATTTGTGCTTGATTTATATTGTAATAACTAATAAGTTAATGCGGGCGGCAGAGGGAGGGGGGAGGTGGAAAAGGCTGCCCTTTGCAGTCAATGCACTGTATCTTTATAAAAGCACTTTGGTGATATTGGAAAAACAAGTTTTTAATAAATTAATTTTGAATTATTTTATTTTATGCAGTTTATATTAGATATTTATGTGTTTTATAGACTTAAATTAGATTATTAAGCCGTAGCTTTAAAAATCCAAAAGACTGTAACGGTGTATACATTGTTCGTCAATGTAAAATGCGTAGCACATTGCACTTTAAACACATTGTTGTAGAGTATTAGCTAGTTTTAAAAGTGTGCCAGATTAATTTCGTCAAAATGCTATAACTTATTTCAGTTATATTGTTTTGGCGCAATAAAACACAATTTAAACTAATACAGTGCTTTTATGGTAGCTTTATCTTGTAAAATATAAGTTAAAAACTAATCACTCAAGGGTATTATACCAACCAAAATGAAAGCGATTGAGAATTGTTAAGCAAAAACGCTGTAAGTAGACTTACAGTCTTTTGGATTGGCGCGGCAGCGGGGGGAGTGGGTTCTATCTATGGGCACGGCGTCTTGAGTTATAGCGCTAGCTCAGATAGCAAGAGAGGTTCTCAAACTACGAAGCTATATCTTAGTACGTACCTACTTCTTTTTATTTGTAATGTTATTTACACTGGCGAACGCTTGTGTGTTGTTTTTACTTCTCGTCGATGAAGAATTGTCGGATGAATTTGAAAAAAAAAACTTATTAAAGATAAACTTAAAAGAAAGTTTAGCATGATATTTTTATTTTATGACAGAGTAATAGTTTAATATTTTAGTTTCACTTAATGGTTCAGAAATGCTGAATCGAAAAGGTTACAAGCAAACTATTTTCTGTCTTTGTACTTGTGGTTCTATTGTGTTTTATGAAAATGATATTCACTTACCAAAATAAATCTTCAGCTCACTTTGTAATCGCAAACATGACACTGACATTAATTGAAAAATGATTGCTTTGCTAATTTATCCGCTCTTACAAAGTCCAAGTGAACACTAGAACGCTTTTTTCAAGACTAAAATATTTTACAGCAAGCTCCTTCTAACACAATAGCTCGAAACATATATTTAACTTCGATAAAATAAAACAAAAACAGTGGAAAACAAAACGTGTTCTTTGTGTAGCCGCGTTCGCAGAAGACCTTCGCTCCAACAAAAAATCACAAAAAAACTATTGTCAGAAATAACCCTTACCCCGGACAAAAAGTTAAAAAACCATTCAAATGGGTTAATAGCTGAAGATTCGGTCCGTTAAGAAAACTATTTTGAGATCGTAAAACACCTTCGCGTTGGCGAATATTTTCTCTCGGATCCCGCAATGTTTGGCCTTGTCGCAACCATTTTTATTGGGCCGTAAACCACTAAAAAGTACCTTGTTGGAAGATGTTAGTGTTAGTACAATGTGCCGACGTGTTCTGCACCATTAGCCAGTTTAGATAACAACGGTAAAAATAATTACACCTTTTTATGGAGAAAGACTTTCGTCTGTTTTGTTACCTTGCGCAAAACGATTATTGTTATGAACGATATGTCAAACAATCGCAGGTGAAATATTGCGTCTTTTATCATAATTTCTCTATTGTCATATACGCACAAAGAAAAGTTATGATGCACTTTGCTCAGTTTGAGTTTTTTGGTGGTCCCGGGCAGTGCTAAGTAGTTCCGTTATAGAAATCATGTGATAAAAAAGTCAGTTTGAGCACTAATTTCATCGTTCTGTACTAGAAACTACTAAAGTGGTTCTACTGTCAAAAAAGCTCTTGTAATTTAATTCACATTTTTTGTTTTAAACCCTTTGTTCTGGAGGCGTTACGCATAAAAGGTGAGTTTGTTCCTTAATTTTTAATACGTTCTTTCATAATCTTATCGTTTTGCCACTACGTTTAGGCATACAAAACCTGACAAGCATAATAAGTTGGTCACTGTAGCCTGAAAATGACTCAAAAACGCATTAGAACTACTAATTTTTGGTTTACTATAAGTTGCACAATATTATTCTTTATATTGAGTTCATTTTACTTAAAGTCTGTCCGGTAATGACTCGCAAAATGCAATAAAAGTAATCTTTTCGGTATGTTTATTAAAATTTGTACCCGTATTCCCCTTAAGCCTTTCGTCATATTTTGGCGTGTTTTTACATGTGTTTAGTAAAATTACTAATTACGAATATTTCATACAAAGTCAACTGGGAACATAGAAAAGAAACTTTCAAACAATTTAGCTCTAAATTCACTTTTTGGAATGCCACGTGTCGAAAATATCAACAACAAATGCGACTTAATGTAAAAAGCCAGATTTTGTGTGTGTCGGTGAAACGGTCATCATTTTGGAACAGAAACATATAGCTCAGAAAGTTTAAATTTGTAACAAGATCTCAGTTTAGACTTATCTATCATGTAGCTGGTGAAATAGATTCTGTCGTGTCTTGGCTTAAATGTGGACAAAATGTTGCATAACAATACCATTACAACTTTGAATCGGTAGGCCTCACGGTTAGCTTCTTATGATAGTAAGATTAATCAAAAAAGCGAGAAAATGCGTAAGAAGTGCTCACTTCAGATCCATTTTTTTATTCACCTCCATTGATCGAACGATTTCTTAGTACTTTTACTTCAGTACTTTTGGAAAAAAAGTACTGGTTAACTTTGAAAGCCATTTACTTCTGAAAATTGGGCCAGATTAAAATGATTCCTTGCACATGGATTCATATTATTTCTGTAATGTGCTTTGTATAACACAGGCCTCTTATCACACATAACTTAACGAATAAGCAATCCCAGTTGCTATAGGAAAAAATAGATTTTACCATTTTGTTTAAATTTAAGCTTTGCGACGTTTTATTAGTCCTGCAGACCACAGACGGAAGTGTAACAAGACTTAGTAATTCACCTTAGTCTATAAAATGTAACTTTTTTAGAAGGCTGTTGCTTACTGTCTATTGCTGCTACAGAGTTGTTTCTGGTACCCAATAGTTGTAAATATTATCTTCTTTAAAACTCTTAAGGACACGACTCATGCAAATTGCAAAGTTTAGATTGTATAGGGATTTTTTTATTGGTTTGTGCCCAATTAGCACAGGTTTTGAATATCTGCAAATTTGAATGTACATTGCGGTAGTAGTCCCTATAACATATAAAAAATTCAGAATTAGCATTTCATTTGTTAATAACTTTAAGATTACGCCTCTATAAATAAAATCTGTACATATATTAGCATATCACAGCTCGCAGCGCGCCAGCTAAGCGAAGGACAATCGGCCTCACATTTCATAATTATCGCCTATTTCCATTGGACGCCATTGGTTGCTTAGGGGTACACTGTAGTTAAGGATTTTGAGTTCGATACTAATGTTATTTATTGTTGTAATAAGTTTTCTAACTGATTTTACTTTTAATGAGAGGTCCGTGTGTGAGGTTTTAGACGTTATTTATTTCGGATGCCGGATTTTACAGCTTTTACCGACGATGCCATATCAGGCTATCCATTTTTATTGCTAAATTGCCTTGAATACACAAACATAAGATGCCGCAGTGATTAACTTGATATGATGCCGTCTGTACGTACAGCTAGCAGTACAGAATAAAAGCAAAACAGGCTACATACTTTAATTACAAAACCGTTTACAAGTGCATAAGATAAGATGCCACAATGCCTCGTCTCACCGTAGGTGTTCTTCTTAAAAAATATAGCAGCCTGAAGTTTCCTTCTTTATCTACCCGAGAGGGACTCATGTTCAATATTTGGTACCTTCTCAAAATCATAGCCCTTTCTCGCTCTTTCTAGGGTCGATCCGTCATATCTGAGGATCGCGGTCAGCACCAGGGTTGCATCTGGAACAGATGATCTAATTGTGGTGAATGCCTGTGGCCTCTCGGCCTACGGTGAACCTGCCACGTCCCCGACTCACATGGCACCGGAGGGCACCGTCGGGTTTTTAGTGGGTAGGTAGGTCTCTCTGAGGCCCGGAGTCCCACATAACCCCCCCGCTGCCGCCGCGTATGCGTAACAGCATTTCCCTGACGAAAAAAAAAATAATGGAGCGGATTTTACAATACCACCGCCACCAGCCCATCAATCTGCCTTTACCGGTTCCGGTCAAGAGTGTCTCTTACGATCGTGTAGGGCTTGGAGGACGACGGGTCTTGTACTTGATTTGTTCATCTTGTCTATGATCGACTGTACGATCTTTTACATTCGTTGTTCCCGACTAATATCAGTTTCTTCAGACTTTCGTCGCATCTGCGTTCAGTGTGACCAAAATAGGAGAGAATGCGTGGTTGGCATATGGCGGTGTTGAAAATGATTACATTTCACCTATTACTTTAAATAGCAGATTAGTATATTGATTATCCATTACAAATTGGAACACTAAGCGTCATCTGGACCAGTCGTAACTTATGAGGCCAGACCGCAAAGCGCGTCATATAATATCGCGATGCATTTGCGGATAAGCCGCTGCCAAATGCATTCAGCTCGGGATATTGATAGGGAAAATTGTACGATGTTATTTTAATGAAAACATTGAAACAAACTATGAAGTTCATTGTTACAAGAGCAATGATCAAGGGGTAACAGTTACCCCTTGATCTTGGCTCTTGTACAGGGCCGAGATATTAGGAACTTAAAAACAAAAAGGCACAAGGTAAAATACCGTATTCAATAACTATACAAAAACCAATCAAGTAATTTTAAACACAAAAAAAAAACAATAACTAAATTCTGAGAGTTAATATCCTAGTTTCATGCAGTATTGCATCTGTTGTCGTTCATTCGACAATGATCATGTCACTAGATGTTAAAAAAAAAAAAACTGTTTTGTTACTTGGATGAATATATACTGATGCTAGATAATCTGCCCGTGGGCTTACAGAACACCAGAGTTTATCTGTGTTTCTCTCATTTATCATGTTTTCAACTTTGTTGCTCATTATAAGTATTGAGCTTTTGGGGTTCTGTTCTTCTCAAATTCGCCAACCAACATAATTTATTTGCTGTTTCTGCAGGAATAGTCCCTCAGAAATTTCTAGTCATTCGTAGCTTGATGATTCCACACACATTATACCTACCGGCTCTAGAACTTTACAATGATTAAAAAAATAAAAAATGCCTTTTATTTCATACAGAAAAAGTTAGTTTACAAGTTTAAAAAAAAAGAAAAACCTAATGTTAGTTTATAAAGAGAAAGTAAAAAATCATCATCATCATCAGCCTATATATGTCCGACTGCTGGGCACAGGCCTCACCTGAACTTCGAGGTGGTGCGAGCCATAAAAAGTAAAAATACTTTGAAAAAATATTTTTAAATAATTGTTTTCATGTTTTATACTTAACATAAAAATATAACTAAGAGCTGTACAATACATTTCATTTAATGTCAGAGTACCAAAAGGTACCAAAAGTGGTGTCCGTTTCGTGACCACAGCGGCACGTTTTGGCGCGTTCGACGTATCGGCTCCGCGTTCACTTGCCAAATGTGACCATTTGATGCTGCACTTTTTACGCGGCCTCTAATAGATTCTAATTGCGACCGAATAGTGTGCAGGACTTTTGCTTTTTTGATGCGGATTACAAAGGAATTCATAGCGCTCTTTAATGCTAGACGCATCTTCCTACATGCACCTGAAAACGCTACACTAGCTGAAAAGCAAAACTTTACAATACATTTCATTTAATGTCTGAGGACCAAAAGGTACCAAAAGTGGTGTTCGTTTCGTGACCACAGCGCCACGTTTTGGCGCGTTCGACGTATCGGCTCAGCGTGCACTTGCCAAATGTGACCAATTGACGCTGCACTTTTAACGCGGCCTCTAATAGATTTTAATTGCTACCGAATAGTGGGTAAGACTTTTGTTTTTTTTGATGCGGATTAAAAGGGAATTTCATAGCTTTCTTTAATGCTAAACGCATCTTCTTACGTGCACCTGAAAACGCTACACTAGCTGCAAAGCAAAGCTTTACAATACATTTAATTTAATGTCAGAGGACCAAAAGGTACTAAAAGTGGTGTCCGTTTCGTGACCGCAGCGCCACGTTTTGGCGCGTTCGACGTATCGGCTCAGCGGTCACTTGCCAAATGCGACCATTTGACGCTGCACTTTTAACGCGGCCTCTAATAGATTCTAATTGCGACCGAATAGTGGGCAAGACTTTTAGGCTTTTTTAATGCGGATTACAAAGGAATTTCATAGCGCTCTTTAATGATTGACGCATCTTCTTACGTGCATCTGAAAACGCTAGTCTAGCTGAATACTCGTAGCAAATTAAAATGTAAATAAATAAATATTTCACAACAATCACACCAATTCTCTAGTCCCAAATTAATCTAGGAGGCTTGTGATATGGGTACTAGACAACGGATAAACATACTTAAATACTTATTTTTGTAAATAAATACATATTTTACATAGAAAACAATTGTCTTGGATTTATCATCAACTAGTGGACCCGGCAAACGTCATGCCTGCTCTTTGTGCATTTTTCCCAAATTTTCATACGATACGATACATAAAGGTTTATAACCTTTTCATGAAATACTCTTTCTAATAAAAAAGTTGCATCAAAATCCGTTGATTTTTTAAAGATCTAAGCATACATACATACAAATATAGGGACAGACGCGGGAAGTGACTTTGCTTTTTACTTTGTAGTGGTACTCTCAACATTCGGTTTATTTTATCATTGTAATAATACAAAACTTGCCTTAATTTCTTTTGGCAATGATTACTTAACCACCTGATCAAGTTTTTAAAGTTTTAGGAAAATAAAGGAAAGATTACCTCTCATTGAATCTCATGTCGAGCTTCTTTCGCATTGTTAAAATATAAATATTACCCATATTATTTATTGAATTGTTTTCAGACGCAATTTCGCCTACCTGATGATAAGTGATTTCCATGCTGATGCCTTTATATTTAAAGAATACAAACCATACTCTCTATCAACATGTCTCTAACAGATCCTATGAAAATATTTCCATCGAAAAAGACGAAAACAAGTTTTTTTTTGCTTTATTCAGAAAAACAAACAACTGTGTTATAATAGTACATAAAGCTTATAAAACATGGCGAGGAATTTCAAATTCCACAATTTTGTCCCAGCTTCCCCGCGCTGATCGATGTACCTCTGCAAACGATCATTGCAACTGAGTTTGTATAGGTATGTAAATGTAGGTTCGGCAGTAAGGGTCGCCTCATTACACTTAATTGGGGGGCCATTCGCGGACGGACGTTAAGACCCTGATGGTTGGTTTCGGGCTAAAATGCCTGCAGTAACGTCGGGCCAAAAAGTTACCGAACGCCCAGAAAGTATTTAGACGGTATCTAGATTTTGATAGGGATCAGATGGGCATGGTTACAGTCATGGGGTAGAAACACTGATTGTGCTTATACATTTTTTTTAAGACTGTCACTATAATCCACATGAAGCGCAAATATGTCGATGGCTCTAGCAATATTTCAAAATATTATACTACGTACGACTGTAAATCTTGTCTTCTCTTGAAAGTTACACATGTAGATACGGGAAAAAACGTTGAAGCGAACGCTTCAAAACTTATTTAGAACATATTTTTTGAATTTTGAAAACAGTTTCGAACAACCCACCCACAAAAAAAGCTGGAGTAGACCCGATTTTACCTAAAAGATCTGAAATCTGCAGAACCACAGAATATTCTTAAGGATTTGAATAAAATTGAAATACCCTGCAACATCTTACAGACAGAAACCAATTACTTTCATCTGAACCGCGTTCTCTATCTTCCGAGCAATTTCAATTCTTGTACCTCTGAACAATAGTTTATGAATATTTGAACTTACCTTTTCTGTAGAGAGCAATTTCTCGCTTACTTTGCTTAAGCGGCAAGGGAAATATTACAAGCATAATAGATAAGGCTTTACAGGAAGTCACATAACCGCTTTTGTTTCTGAGAAAATGTGCACTTTCCATTTATAATACATGGGATATGCGATGGAAAATTCATAATAATGTGTTGGTCAGAGCGGTCCTATTTGCATGGAATTTGAAACACGATACAATTATTTTATGAGCAGTAAGTATTGTAGTTTTCAAACGGATAACCTACTGTTAAACTGTTCTTTAAAGCAGGTAAAGTAACGTTACCGTTAACGTTAACGTTACGTCAAGAGTCATTATCCTAATAGCAACTACATAATTTAGTTAGTGGCGTACACAAAAAAATATTTGGTGCATTTCTTTAATATGTACACTAAAAACTATTGTCATGTATGCAACCAAAAATGCTATTTCAAAGATGAAGGTAGATGTTGCTTGGTCGTTAAGGTAGCCCTTACTAGATGAGCCCAAGTGCCCACCCATATAATATTATGTGCTTTTAAATGCTTCAATTTACGAGAATTAGTATGAAGATGGGACACTTACAAGGATGCTTAGGGGATGGTTAAAATATGTAGTGTATCGTTTAGGGGATGCTGAATGAATGATGCTATTTTGGCCATTACTAAGATTTGTAGGTATCTCTGAATCCAAATGTGACCAAATAACACAATATCTCAAATGCTCAAAGATTTAGTTTAATTTAAATAAAAAAGGAGCTTTTTGTATCTGAGGAAGCCCAGATGATCTTTTTTGAGGCTGTGTTTTTCATTATCGTGTTCATCCACTTCATTCGGGCTCTGGGAAGCAATTGCAAACCCAATCAGACGTTTATTTACAAACGGGCGCGAAACGAAATTAAAACGCGCTATCACAATTGGCAATACGCAATCTCTTATCCTCTCATCTCTATAGACCTTTTAACATAAACGAACGGCGGCCGCGGGCGGCGAACTAATCTTCATAACTTTAATCCTTTAACCCTCGCACTGCCAGGAATCCAATCAAACAGTACAAGCCTCCCCCCCTCCATCCCACCACCTACGCAGCCTGTCCCGAGTAATTATCAAAGCTTTAATGACCCCATAAATCGAGTGTATAATCTAATCTGGAAAAGCCCTGGCTCCAACGCGGGCTTAATGGTGTGAAAGCTGCCTTATCTCCCGCCATGTGTGAATAGAGCTTTATAAAGCCGCATGAAAGCTCGCGCAGGGAAACTTTGGAAAAATATGTCGTGGAACGTTCTAGATAAGAATGTGGGGCGGCGCTTTCGAGTTTAATAGAAAATCGAACATTACC
This sequence comes from Pyrausta despicata, assembly GCA_963921415.1. Taxonomy (NCBI): domain Eukaryota; kingdom Metazoa; phylum Arthropoda; class Insecta; order Lepidoptera; family Crambidae; genus Pyrausta; species Pyrausta despicata. Next base: position 10,915,700 of record OY992852.1, on the reverse strand, counting down.
GTAAAGGAGATGAGGCTGCTAACAAATTCTTTAGAAATGTTTGCTGTTATAAGCGGCTGTAAGATAACTCATACCTAACGACCGTTATGTGGCATATCATTATCAAAGTTTAACGTCTTATTTTTCTTATTCTCATTAGGATTGATCCATCAGCTAATCAGTGTTTTACTTTTAAGCTTTTAAATAAAGTCTTCGTCAAGCTTAGTGTTAATAAACCTGCAATTAATGAGGACACAAATACCTCGTTTATGGGAAAAATCAGAATTTCAATGTGTTCAAAATTACCATAATAACATATTAATTGATACAAATGGATGCTGAAGTGTATCATTTTGATACAATCACGTATTTTATTGGTACTTAAATACAAATTTTATTTTGATTTCTGATCAGTCTTCATTATTGACTCATTAAAATTTAAAAGCTCGCAAAATAATGATTGGAAAGTAAGTACCACCTTTGCACACATTGTAAAACGGTTTCTATCATCCAATTGCTATTTCTTCGGAAAGGTCGATCTTTCTGTGTCTAATCTGTAACTACAGTTAATTGCTCCAGCGAAGTTAGTGCCGCTGGTGTTTGCAGGTTATTATTGAATTACACGCTCAATTTTACCAAACGCCTCACAACAATCTCCTACGGTTTGTCTACCTCCGATTCTCTTTGCGCCACAGAACACATTTATCACAAGCAAAATTTTTAACAACTGCTTATCCACCGAATGGATTTCAAGAAAGTTTATCAGCTAGCTCCTCCAAGCTTCATCGCGCGATTGGTTTAATATCGTCTATGAGTAGATTTCATTTTAACCAGATAACGATAGTACCGCATCGAATTGTGTTGTTTCTCACGTTTTTGTTTCGTTAACGTTCGTTAAAGCGTAATTGATTTGTCACCGATTGCGGAGTTATTATCTTCTGAATCGATTATATTTTTTGACGAGAACATTTGTCATGTTTGAGACAACTATACCGTTTAATAAAAAAATAAAATAAAAAAAATAAAAACATTTATTTTTCAGACAACACGATCCAGATTGTTAGTAACAATATCTTATCTCTCTTATCTCTCTCTTATCTTTAATGGGCCTGCTCTTGGATTATAAGTCTCAGATACCTTTAAAAATAATTCTATCATTGTTTAACATTAGTTAAGCAAACCTTACAAGTCTTGCGATGCATTATGTAATGAAAGATAATGAACATAAAAGGGGAAACGTAATTGAAACTCTAGTAAGCAAATATAAATCTCTAATAAACGACAAGGCATCCTATACATTAAAATTACCAAAACAAACATACACACCACCGTGCTAAAATAGTCACCCTTCAGTATTCACCTAAAATGGTCTCTCAATTTATGCGTACATGACAGCGAATGTATGTGTAAGATTCAACACCGAAACCCACTTACCCCTTACAGTGCTCTACGTGGCTGTTTACAAGAAGGGCTCAATTTATTTATTCGTTCATTAGATGGGGGATCGCTGAATTTTAGGATAATGGCCCCACGCACAGTAGGATGGATGCCCTGGGGTTAGAAGGCCGATGTGGAAACTGTATGGCTAGTGGAAATTGCGACTGGTTATATGTGTGGAGGGGTGAAATTATTAAGAATGATTGAGAAGTAGACCACAATAATGGTTACGTAGAAAATACTGCCTAAGATAATGCATGAGGTGAGGACCTGGGGAGCATTAAAATAGTTCTCGATGTTCAAGAAGAAATATTTATTTATTTGATTCAGGCAACAGGTCTATATGAATAAACATCATTCTTGATGTTTATTTACTAAGTACTTGATATAAAACTTTACAAAATCATAACCCCTTCTTTTTGCTTCGCCGTAGTCGTGTTAAAAGCTAACCAGACTTTCCGAACATACTTAACGCGAAATGAAATCCTAAAGACAAGCTAGTATCCTAAAGTACCTAGCTGGGTTCCACGCTGAATAAGTTATCGGAAAAGGTAACAGCCAAAAGGCACGATCAGTGAAACACGCCACCTTTGGGAACCAACAAACACGATTGCAATGAACCTGTTATTAGAGTAAGCTCACCTTCGGTATTAGATTAGCATTTTTAAATATTGAGATTTCAAATTTAAATTTTTCCTTTTCAACAGAGCATGAATTAGCGGTTTCAGGTAATCAATCAGGTTAAGCTTTGTTTATGATATTACTCGAGACCTCTGTTACTCTATTATATCTGTTCTATCAAATACCACTACAGCTCTTTGTATAATTTACCAAAAGTCCCCATAACTCTGATAAAATATAAGTGGCGTTATCATAATAATTTCCCTATAAATCACTTGCCTTATCCGCTACCGCTGAGTTACAAGAACGAAACGCCCAAGGCTGTTTAATTTCGATTTTTGACGCACATTTGTTTTCTACTTTACCTTCGTCGGTGACTACGGTGGATTCAAAACAAACATTTCCTAATAGTATTGAAATTTTAATAGGCTCATTATCTTTTTATGGCAAATTTATGAATTTCAACTATTGTGCTCTAATTGTAATATTCGTGTCTAATCTCCCAATATATTGTTTTATTAGCAAATACGCCTTTAGTTAACGTTCCCACGATGTTGTTAATGATATACGCCAAACCAGTTACGCGACGAGGAAATATATTTACTTTGTATCTTTAGTAAATACCAAAATTGCTTAGCATGGATCCAAAAGTTAAACTAAAGCTACATCCAATATAAACAAGCCTCTGTAACTGATATAACGTGAGAGGCGGTAGTTTATCATCTATTTAAAGAAAGAACGCTATTCATTTAGGTGCGACATTATTTACTGAGCTAAGTAGGCACGGAACGGGTTCGCTGTAACACTATAAATCGAGTCGAAAGCCCCGAATAAATCTCTCGAGCGCACGATAAGAATCGATGTCTCACGCGAGGCATTTATATATTTATCACCAGATACACAGACCCGGAAGAGTGGGAGTCGTCGAACTCCAATTTTGAGTTTCGAAATTTAAATGTTTTTCTTGATGATTCGAAATTCGAACTCAACTCACATCTGTTTGCGTATATTGATGACCTGTTGGTGAAAACAAATGGATGAGACACCAATTTATTGGATGCGAAAATGATCACCTCAGTTTTACGTGTGCGTAAATCTGATTTATCATGAGTTATCTTAACTACAGTACCTGGATTTATTGCAACGAAACCATATACAAAATGCGAAACGTCCACCCTCACTCGATATATTACGCATATCGGCAAATGGTATACCTCAGGGGTTTTACATTAAAGTTTTTGCATTGATATGAATGCCACTGTGGTTCTGCTTATGAATAATTTTGCTCGATAACTTTAATGTGGAGCGAGTTTCGATTAATCGATTAATGGGCATGAACATAAGCGGTTAGGAATTACTTGAAAGGTTCTTGTAGATATTTCTGATACTTGTCTGCAGTCACGTTTTCGTTGCTTGAGATAGGTTTTTTTGGTAGAGTCGTGGAACTTTTTAGTTTTGTTTGGTTGTTTGCAACTTAGTCGGTGTAGAGATAGGAATTATCATCGGAATGAAAGAAATCTTTGCCTTTACAATGTTGTCGTTGCACGCACTGTTTATGCGAGAAATATAAAAATATCAAATAAGGTATTACATACTGAAGTTTAAAAAAAGATAACACCGGTTTCTTTGTGTTTTATCGCCTTTATCACACTGACAATGAACTTAAACTTTAAATTCATAATAGCGTTTTGTTGCATATATATGGCGAAAATAATGATAAAAAAATAATGTATCAAGTATTTTTTGGAAATGTTATCAGACACGTTTATTACTCGTACTCATCAGAATTATGCGTCATGCGGATTTCACGTTTTTAGGTGGATTAACAAAATGTGATATAACAACCTATTCATTTTATTGAATCAATATCGAAATTTGTTTTTTTTTTATGTGCCTCTAATGTGTTTTGATGCCGAATTTGGGAGGTAAACTTTCAGATGTTTACGTTGCAACCTCATTCCCCTAAAACAACATAAATGAAATCATTTCGAGATAACTTCGTAAAAAAGCAAACAACATCTCCCAAGCCACACGAGAAAATCGTCTCACTCGAACAATTCCAAAATCATCTGCCGCTTACGCAACATGGCCGAAACTCCGAAACAATTTCATAACCGAAATGGCGGTCATCGACCCCCGGGACTGTGTCGGTTGGTCGAGGTCGCGGGGCCCATCTGTCATCACAAGAGTGGAGTAAGTATATTCGTGCATGACCTAGCCAGAGGCAAGTATTTTTAGAGGTACATAGGTGCGCGAAAGTTCGAACCAACTTTGATGAAGGAGAACTGAATGAAACTGATGATAAAGATGGTAGAGGTGGTTACATGGATGATGTGGTAATTGAAGAATTGACGAAAAGGCTATTTATAGTAAAGAGGTGGTCTGCAGTTTTTGAATATAGAAGATGTTACATTCATAGAGAAAGTCAACTCTCGAATTAATAGGACAAGTAGATGTCGATAGTATGAAAGGAATTACCTATGGAAGTGAATGTAAATGGTTTGAAATTGTTCAAGAAAAACAATTTTGGGTATGTACCTATATGATGAATATGATGATACATATTATAATAGAGATTATTTTTACAGGTTTCAGTGGCCTTATTCCGCTGATCAAATCAGAAAAATGTTATTCTTAAATTAATTTAGACTTCGGTATACCTATTCAAAAAATATGACAACGTGTTCTAGTATTTAAATTCAAAATTAGAACTAATTTCGCTTCCACAACGCGCCAGTGCGTGTCCGCTGCGGCATTGTATATTATTTTTAATTGTATCGCATGCATTTGGCAGCATGCCATTACGTCATGCGTGAGGTGAGATGGCAGGGGCGCAGGGCGGATCCAATGGAAATCAATACTAACTGCACGCTACTGCAATGCTCTAGTATAAATCAGCCCCTCTGCCTCGCTTGCCAAACTGATCCGCAAACAAATATCAACCGTAAACTAATAGGTTGTAGTCGCTTTTGAAATGGGAATAGGAAAAAGAATGTTACCGAATCTATTAAGAGGAATAAACTGAAATAAGTGTAGGTATTCAGTAGGTGGATTGTTATTGTAGGCTGCGATGTTGATTGGATTCCTTCCGCTTTTGTTTATATAAGAATTTATGTAGAGCACGTCACTGAACCTAAAACTTAAGCATTATTCCTAAATATGCAAACATAAAGTTAGATAATCAAATGCAGCGAACAGTCCGGTAAAAGTTGTTTACCTCAACCAAGTTTAGTATATCAAATCAAATCAAACATTTATTTGCTAGAATACTCAAAAATATGCAAGTTACAAACTGCAGGTCTTAAAAATAGGTTGATGCTGTATTCAGCCTGCATGCAGGCGTGCAAATATTAAAGTAATTTTAACAATTCAATAAAAAAATAGGTCCGTTTAAATTGAATAATCAAATAATGTCAAAAATTGCAATAATAATGTCATAAAATTAAATTGTCAATGTCATTTTAAAGTCAGGTAAAAGCAATATAGTATAAAAAAATAAAAATAATAATAACAATTCATAACACATTATTTGACAATTTTAAAATAATCTTTAATACTATAAAAATTATTTTGTATAAAAAAGTATAAAAATATTTCCCTAAACGGTTACTGAAAAAGACGTGTAAGTAAGTTTGTAGAGTGTCTCAGATTGTTCGTAGTCAGTTTATTATTCATGATATTGAAAGCAGACGTTGAATATGCGATTTGAAGACGGATTCCGCAGTTCTTCAGAAATATCGCACATTCGCCATTCGCACAACGAGGGTTTTTTTTTTATCGCTGGGGAGTGCTAAGGCTGAAGAAATAAAGAAAAATATTTTCACGTAAACGGAACGGTCATCAGAAAAAGTTTTCGTAATCTCCTCGGGCCAGTTTTTCAGATATGATATTGTATGATTTTTACATGAAGTATGATTGGTTTTAGATGGATGGATAGAATAATCTTTATTGCAAACCACACATGAAGAAGATGACGTTAAATAAATTTTACAGTAGTTGTAATATTTAGGCGGTTTTATTGCTTGAAGCAATTTCTTCCAGACGACCTTCGAGCAGAGGACATGCTTATGTTAACAATGGATTTTTCCTACACAATAAACGATCATAAAGATCTAACCGGCCGATCTTAATTAAAATATGAACCGAACGTCTAGTTTTATTTTCAGCCGCCCTCCGATATCTTTCCTCTTTCAAAATTTAGAATCTCAGTTTCCAAACACTATTGTACGAAACCCTTACTCTTCGATAGGCTGTTTACACACTTTTCCAATTACCTAGCTATGTATCTAAGCGGTGTAAGATTACCCGCCCTAGTACACCCGGACAGATAAGGAACAGGACTACGCGGTCTGCTGTAACTCACCGGACTTATTTATTATAGGCTACGTGCTTCGAGCGAGCAACCCTTACCAACTCTATAATGCCGCCTTCATAACCTCGTCTGAGCTAAGTTAAACGTTAATACAGACGAAATAAGGATGCACGTTTCCTCAAAAAATGATGTCGGACGTTGTGAAGGAGTTCTAATTGATAACGCGCAGTGTATCTGGTATTGCCATGATTTAAAAGCGTCTTGGAATCCGATCCGCGATTTATGGGCCGTTGCAGAGAGCCTGAACTAAGGCTTACTTATTTCATAGCAATGCAGATGTGAAAATGTTTAGTGTTTATTGATAATACTCTGTTGTTTCTAATACCTTATTGTATGAGTGTAATGGAAAGTGATATCGTGTATGAGATGAAGTCATAATACGATACTTGCATAAACATAAGTTTGTATAATAGGTAAGGGTATGTCTTAATCTGTAAGGAAATAGAAATAGGACCTTCATATTGTTTTACCTATTTTATTATCAGAAGGATATCTAAAGTAGGTAGTTAACTATTAAAGTTTTGTTAATTCACCAATTGATGGTAATTATTTACAGACTGAGTCTATTATGCACTGTAGTCTGCAAGGTGTTTTCAAGCCAATTTATAAAATTTTCAAACTTTTTTTCTCTTATGGCAATATCCCTGTAAATATGAAGACAGGCAGCGCTACCGGCGCAATTTATTAACATTCCGTGAGCGGCCATATTTAAAATTCATGCCATGCAAATTAGTCATGTTCCAAGGCGAAGCCATTACTAAGGTCTCTTGCCTTTGCCTTATAAATCGAAAAATGCTTTATGTGCCCGCGAGAAGTTAAGAAATAAATAAAAGTGGTGGTGCCGGTTTTTGGGATACTGCTGCATCTTTTTCTAACATACTGGTCTTATGTAGGTGTGAAAGGAATGGGCGATAAGACGGATGACCCGTTCGGAAACCAGTTTATCATCGAGCAGTCGACCTTTTTGCGAAAGGCGTCGATGGTTGCTTGGTTTTTTTTTGCGAATTTTGCAAACGTCTGTCTACCTACGTTTTTTGTGAGGAATCTAAACAGCGAATCAACTAACTTACCTGCACAAAGTAGGCATGAGTTGGTCGGAAATCATTGTCAAGCCAATCTTGTCTGCTATTTTTACATCATAAGTCGAATTACGCAATTTGGCTTGTACTGGTAAGCCCGTTATTTTGAGTTCCGAATGAATGTTTGGGAATTATAAAATAAGGTTCGTTATTTCGATGCCTACTTATATTTTGCTGCAACTTATTGGGAATTTTAATAAACATACAATATTTTTCTAAGCTCCGATTTTGAATTAGTTACCTCATCATGCAATAAAATATAATAATATTTTGTAGAATTTAGGGTAAAAGCCGGATAGTTGCCCCGGAGGATACATGCATCGGGTTTTTAATTTACTATGTTAGGAATATCAGTTGTTATACTGCTTTACTACAATCAGTGCCGACCACACGCAGTCCTTATTGCCGCATAAGCCATCGGAATAGGTGCATGGGTTTTGTCCGAGTGGGCAAAAATCTTAGTTATAATTATTTTGGTAAGTAATTTCTATTGAATATCTTTAACTTTTTATTTCCTTGCATCAACACTTTTTAATATGCTTTATAATTAAATATAATTGGTTTTGAAATAAAAACGGCAAGTAGCCGCATTGAGAAGGATAGTTGCCCTTCTTTATTTTGCAGATATTTGCCTTTATAGAGCCTAAAACTTTTTTTTAAGACGTCATAGACGATTTCTTTTTTTTTGTTGTTTTTTCGTATTCAGTGTGACAGTAAATGGTTGTAAATAAAATAAATAAATATTTCACTGTTTTTAAAATGTTTCCTAGATACAATAAATACCTCGCAAACACAAACGAAAACTAGCCGTGGTGCCACCCAACATCAACTTGACAGATGGAATAATCATTCCAGGGCGAGTGCCCTGGAATAATTAAGACAAAGTTGATATTATAGTATTAGTAGTATGTAACTATGTGCTATTATAAATCTGTATGTTTCCTTAAGATAAAAAAACATATTAAAAAAGAAAAAGGTATTAATTAAAATTCCCGAATATAATACGAAATATTCTCTCGAACCTTAAGAAGACGCTTCTCAAATTGTTGTATTCCTAAATTACTAAAATCGTATTATTATAATGCATAAATAATGTTCATTAAAATATTTAAAAATCTATAAACAAAAGAACTCAGTAAATTATAAAGATTGCTAAATAAAATTTATTTTAATCCGAAATAAAAATCATGCTATCCCCGCGGAGGCAAGTATCCCACTCAACATTTTAAACGCTAGGCAACTATCCGCGATGTTAGGCAACTATCCGCTATGGTAGGCAACTATCCGCTATGTTAGGCAGACTATCCTTTTTGAGAGGTTTATTGAAACAGTTATTATTCAAAACCATTGTTTATTATGTTTACAAAAATAGGCTATTATACGAGTTAAAAGACCTATGTTTTAAGATACATACTCAATATTTTTAGGAGTTTATATTTTTAAGAAATAAAGCTTTTACAATAAGTGGGGCAACTATCCGGCTTTTAACCTACCCGTATATTTCTAGTGAATGCGATGATGTAAAGCCAGCAAGCGCAAGTTTCAAACAATAAAACACGCGCGGGTGCTGTTAACTCGCTGCGCGCTCAAGTTACTCGATTAACGATTTGGCGAGTATTCGAGTAATAAATCGATTAAAATTATGAAACAAAAGTCGGGAGTAGAGCTTTTTTAAGATTTTGTAACCAGGTTTTGCACTTAAAATTATGAAATATGTTCACAAAGAGCAGCTTGAGAGTATTTTAATAATAACTAAGTACATGTTGAAAGGTATTCCAAAGGTTGTCTGGAAAAAAATGCTTCAATCAATAAGACCGCCTTAATTGTACACATATCTTATGAACTGAACTATTAAAATTGTGCAATAACAGTTTTTGGTAGATCTGATGGAGCGTCGATATTTATAAGAACATAGAGTAGTAACGAGGAATCTTGTCTTTTTTAAATTCTATCTTAAGAGTCATATTCAAAATTTTTGTTAATTAAGTAGTTTTTGCCGAAAACTTTCATTTCAAAAGAAACATCGAAAATCGAGTGCCGTAGGAATTACGTACTTACGAGTACTTACTTTATAATTTTATTATTTTTTTATCCACAAGTAAATGTGTACCTATATAATGAAACTAATAACTTTTTAATATTATGCAAAATCATAGTTATTTATACCATATTTATTCCTGTGATTCCTGTCAAAATAATAATAAAGTATCTTTTCTCGTGCTCATATCGTCACATGACTAAATTAAACTTTATTTTATTTATTAATTGCAAATATACATACAGCAGACTATTACATAATCAGTCAATGTTCAGAACGAAGGTAGAAACTGATTTTTTTCTCGAAATAACCAAGGAAGTTGAATGGTTTTTATTGACACAATGATCTAAAGGAGCTGCAAGTCTTTAATCTAGAAACAATGAAAAGTCCTTCGCTAATTATGGAAGGCAACAAACGTCGAACCTACTTCGTGGGATTTACGTGCAAATCAATGGCATACCAACAAGGTCCAATGGTCCATCTTTGGTTATAAGTAATTAAAAGAGTTTTTGCTGAAACTGGTAATGAGTCAATGAATTGTTTATAAGGGAGAGCCGAATTTCAAGTTGACAAATGGCATTGTCTCCAATAAATAAGGTTTAATCTTCTACCAGCTCAATTTTTATGCCGTTTCACTTAAAATTTATTACAAGTATTACTTGTGCAATAAGACAAGTCATTTGAAATTAAGATTTTAAAATTCATCAACAATTTATTTTCAAAATTATAAAATGATCCACTAAAGCAGTTTTTGCAGAAGTACAAGGACACATAAACGACTTTGTTTCTGATTAATTGTTGTTTAGATAGCTGGCGTATCATTAAGTAGGTTTTTGTTTTTCAAGTATCTTTATTATCATAAAATCATAAACAACTTAACATAAGTCGATACCATAACATGCAATATGACTTAAATTTTACCAGGCTAAAAGCGCCACCAAAAAGTTTACACACTCTGTTCACAATTTATCTTACATGTTACTTTTCATAATACTTGGGAATTGTTTTCACTGCAATGTTTTTGTAGTAAACATCGCTCATCGCATGATTCAATTAATAAGTATAAGGCTAAATAGGCGGTAGTCATACAAATTAACAGACGAGTTAAAGAAATAACCAAAACCAAAATACAATGGTCAAAACATCCCCCAAAATTAAGTAGGTAAACCAGGTTATAAAAAGGGACTTTATATTGTTTTTATAAACAAAATGAGTAAAATATAATTTACAGCCCATCTTCTCCTTAGACCAAAAACATGGACGGATCAGCTCCCGGTATTTATATCTTCTGTTATTATCCCGATGAATCCCGATAAGGCCGACTGCAAAAACTACGTGTTACGTATACGTCTGTTATCTTACGACGATGAATCAACCAGCTCGCAACGCCCGCGGGGTTGGATAACTCAAGTTCTTTGCCGCAGTGTTTTAAGTCTTAACGGGAAACTTGTTTCGTTTCTTGACATAAGCTAAGGCAGAAGTCACATACGTAGGCAGTGTAACATTTGCTCGATATAATAAAATTTGTAGGAGAGCTTTGAAAGACATCAAGATAAGAAACTACGTCCAGTTTTAACAGCACGGCAGAAGAAGAAGAAATCTTGTTGCTAATTCATGAACAGTTGGTTAAGTATATCCCACATGAATTGAATGGTAGTAGGTTCTCTACAAGCCTGAAAAAGAAAAAGGTCATGTCACGTTAAGATTAGCTATTTTGATTAAGTAATATTTTTACCTGTGTAGTTTAAAGCCATGCCATGTCGGCCATGTTACCCGTATGCCACAGGAATTGTGGGCGAAAGTCACCACAAAGTAGGAGCCTCGGAGAGATAGACGGCGTGGCCGACCCAGACGAAGGTGGTGGGATGAGCTTGACGCTTTTCTAAAAGAATGGCCGGAGGAAGCACAGGTTAGGAGTCGTGGAGAGAACGGAGAGACGTCTTGGCCCAGCCGTGGGACACAATTGACTAGATATGAGATATTAATGATGAGTTTAAAGCAACCTAGTATAAAACTGATCTTCAATAGTTGCTTTACTATTTTGTATTATGTATTTTGTATTATTTTGTATTTTGTATTATTTACTATTTGGTATATGTATTTAAAATGTTTTGTAATAAAAAAGAGGATTATAGTCCGGTCAAAAGAGTTATTAAAATAAAAATATGAATTAAAAGGGTAAATAAATTCAATATTCAAAACGCAATCGCTCCCGCTGTTAACACGCCTCAGTCCACGTCCCAAGATTTATAATTTCGAAAGCTTAAATAACTTTAACCCCGATAAGGAAACAATTTAAGTAGGTCTCAGCTGGGTCACTGCCGATTAAAAAGTGGCACGAAGATCGGTCGATAGCAGCCAGGCTATATTAGTATGATTGAGCGTGGCCAATCGAATTTACGCCGGGTTACTTTTGAAGGTGTAATGGTTTGATGGTTTGTTAACGGGTTAAGTGGTTATGGGAATCGTGTCTGGTGTTTGAGACTGTGTGGCGACGGGCTTACTAGATGGTTATAGCTGCCAGATTGCTGAGAATAATTCATTTTCGATTTAGAATATTATAAACAACAGGGTAACGATATTTGAATGCTAAATAATACTTCCAGACGATCATATCAATAGTATTAAAAGTGTGTCAAGTGACAAACACGCAAAAAAGAATTATGGTTTTCGAAATTAATTTTAAAGACTCTCATTAAGAATGTGACAAGAAAACACTGTGTGTCGGTACATAAATGGATTTCGATTCTGAGATATAGATGATACAGTGCAATCATTTGAGATCTTTATTGTTAATTTATTTTATGTGAGTGTACGCACCTTGCCTTGACACCGCCTTCGCCACCTGAAACAATAATAAAAATAATTAATTATAAAAAGTTTAAAGAAATATTTATCTGAACTCTGACAGTGCGAGTTATGTACCACCTTGCGCGAGTATCAACCGCCTACATACCTTAATGGAAATTATTTTCAAACGAGCAGACGAAAGTGACCAGTCAATATTCTGGTCACTGAAAAAGCTTTGTACCTTTTAAACAAGAGTAGTTCTCGAGATTTTTTTTACTGTATCCCCTTATGAGGGCTTATGAGTGAAATAGTCCTGGAAAGGACTTCCACAACCCCATAGCCTCTTGTTTACAGTTGGTGGTAAGAAATGTAGTGGCTCGTCAAACCTTTTTGTGATCTAAGTACATAAAGGTTCAGGGCCGATTTGAGGGTTATCGGCTCTTTCCCTGGCGAGCTCATCTGCAACTTCATTACCTTCTATATATTTGAATGTCCAGGTACTCATGTAAGTGTAACTTTTTTGGAATTGCCCAAAGCATTCAGCATTTTGTTGCATGTGTGCACCGATTTTGACTTATGTTCAAACGATGTCAGAGCCAGTAATGCGGTTCAGCTGTCTGAATGTGATAATGGTTAATGGAGCTTTCTTTCCAGGCTTATCTCTGCGCTTTTATTGTAAGCAAAGACCTCCGCCTGGAAGATTGAGGCTTTATAAAATTACTTTACTACAACACGTCTTACTACCATATCGAATCAGAATAACTGAAGCTTCATAAAGGATCATTCACAAATATGTAACAAACTACTGAGTAAATCTTAATCGGGATAATGAAGTACAGAAACTAAACTGTGTAACTTAAATCGTCTACAAATGCAATTCGATGGATATCAAGAGTATTAAACACTTAATAACAAGGTGTACAATGAAATCTAATTATGGAGCAAAGAAACAGACGTGCCAGATCATTAACGTAAATTACCCTCAACCACGCTTTTGGACATTTATTTGTTGCAGAATGAATTAATAAACAAGTGTGCTTTTTGCATCGATATACACCTAAACTTATTGCTTGTGTCTTAAAGAAATCATGGGGAAATTAGGTCCTTTTAAATGCTTTGATAAGCAGGTCCTGAATCATAAAGTATGTGGGGTAAAAGTCCTTGAATGACGATGCTACACAGAAAAGGCTCAGAAATATTTAGCAATACAAATTAATTTCACCTTATTGTCAATTTCAGCTTACAGCATATTCTCATAACTTATAATTGTACACACTAGATTTCATTAGAATAGGTCCAGCCATTTCGACAGAGTTCTGCGACAAACACAGGACACGAGAAATTTATGTAACAGAAAATACTAGAAACTACCTCAAACCTACATGTATACTTCTAGACCTGCATTATTCTAATTCTTAATCACGTATTTTTGGTATACTTTCTCGTCGCGTCCTCCCGTTTTTTGACGTGAATGTAACTTCTAAAAAAGAACAGTTCTTCAACTTCATTTGTGCAAGGAATGTCAACAATTGGCGCCACCACCGCAGCGACTGGGTCAATCACCTTAATCAATTCGTCAGACAATGTCTTCGTTTCAACTGAACTGATTTCAATATTGATACCACTTTCCGCTACTGCTTGTCGCGTCGTTCGCTGATTTGTAATTAGTAACGTTTTGTGACGTCAAGACGTGTGTGTGTGGCAATGTGATAAACATGGGAAAGTCTTTTGTTGCGAGGACGTGAGTTGATTACTTAATGATTGAATGAAAAAAATCTACGATTGTAATTGAAAGAGAAAATTTCAAAGGATAGTGAAAATATATGGCCGCATAAGTAGATACTTCCTTTAACTAAGTTATGTCACATGTCCTTTTGAATGCTATCCCTTATTAACGCCACATACTAATAACTTAAATTGGATTTTAGAGGTGATTAAACAATACCCAAATTAGCCGAATTGGTGAACTGACCGTTAGTCGTTACTCTTGTTAGCAGTCTAGCTAAACATCTTTAAAGACTTCGTGCTTACTAGACTCCTTACTGAGTTCGACGAGTACCGACATTGGTACAGTCAGTTCGAATACATTTTCCTAATATATTAATTGGTTGTTAGCATCAATTGCAGCATTTATGCGATAACTAAACAAGCTTAGACTATCAGTTACAGATAACTATCGGCATGCAATGACTACTCGACCGTGCTAACTGGTTCAATTAACTAACGATTAAAACGCCTCCTACCCGCAACGATACGTATTATTAGGAAAATTTAATTAGTTATCTGAGATGTAAATGGTAAATGGATAGTATGATGTATTTTAGCATATCAATGATTGATTATTATTAGATGGTTGATTAATTAGGTAGAATATTTTATCGTTACAAAGGTCTACTCATTGACAAGCTCGTAACCGTTGAAAGTGCTTGTATTTTTGGGCTTTTGTTCTAAAAAAAAATCGAAACATCATTTAAACTTTGGGCATATTCTATCTTTCATATTCCGGGAATCGAGAAAGTCGGCTTTTGAATTTTTAAAATTCGATAAATTGTTGGTGTATTTGAAGATTTAAAATAAGGTTTGCTTATCCATGGATTGTTGCAAGTTGGGGTAATAGCCGAGTATAATATATTTCTGTCCTTAAATTCAATGTTAAATCAATTTATGCCTGACTCTTGTAAGCTGATTATTCTATAACTTTAATACCCAGTCATTTCGCCATGTGCAAATGAACCATGATTGCCAAAATTGCCGTATAAAACTAAGATTTAGGCTGTTTGACCGGTTGATGCGAGGGTAAAGATGACTTCGCTCTTTAAATTCAAATACAGGTTTTCATGAACCATGTTTCTAAAACATATTTACGGGTACACACGGCTCCACAACAAGCTACTCATTTTCGTTGCAATATCACCCTTACTACGTACGCATAAGATACCGTAGTGTCTAATTTGATGTGTAGCCGTGCGTATTACTCGTAAGACTTGCAGTTCCTCCTCTCTCCTCAGATTTTCTATCATATTTCGGTATATTTAAATATTATCTTGATACACCTCCTATACGAGTATACTTTCAATGGCGAAGTTTATAAGTATATAGTTTGACTCATACTTACATTAACAACGTTTTATATTCAACTCGAAATCATAAATGCAATAACATTAAAATAATGAGGTGTAGCAAAGGTGTGGGTAGCAATAAATGAGGTGTCACTTGTTTTTGCGTATCATTTAATCAAAACTTCATTATGTTACGTGTAATTATACATTTTGAATGTTTATTTACTTCTTTAACAAGCCAATTCGACAATGTCTTCGTCATGTTTCGAATCAATTAAGACTATTTGGTGTGCTATCTGGGTGATAAAAGGATTGTTAATTCAATGAGGTCGTTTACTGGGTCAATTTATTGAATGTGCTCACGCGAAGCGTAAAATGGTGCAATGACTGGAAAGAAATGGTATAATGTATCTGTCTTCCATGTTTATCTACTCGTATATGCAATTTTTATCAAAACATTATAGATAGAGATTATAATGGAATTCAATGATCGGTGACTGGGTTTCAGAGCCGAGTAGAGTTGCATAGTGATATAGAGGTACATAACTTCGTAGCTGAGTCATAAAAAATACACTAAATGTATTTTATTTCGCCACCAAATAACCTGTCTGCAATTCAACTCGGTTGTCTGGTAGAGAATATAATAAGGCATTAAGTCCGCCAATTGTATACTTTTGGTGCAATAAAGTTTTTATTAATAAATAACTTAAGTCACATTTAAAACGCATAGCCCCAAACCTTCTACTACGACTATTGCAGATCCTGTTTAGCAATGATCTTTCCTAGGTTCACCAGCATCTTAACTTTTTACGGAAGTAATTAAACGTACAGCTTCCAACTAATTACCAAGGAGGGTAATGAATAATAATGATAATAATAATAATCGAACTTCCTTTATCATCGAACGTTTACTAATCTTTTATATCTCAATGCCCGTACAATGAATCAGCGTAATTGTGTTGCTAACAAGCCGTAATCGCAGAACAAAGATCACCCACACAGTCTTCACACGTCGATCACTTAACAATCGAGTTCTCAATTATTATGTATTGCCTACATCCTTGTATAGAAGTGCTCGGAGCTCGCAGGAATTATTCATGTCTCGCCGCATGACGCCGGGATAGCTCGGATGAATACATTTAAATAGTAAACCCGACTCGGGATTTACTATGCCATAATGTACTGTGTAAATAACTCGCATTACCAAACGCAGTAACTCGCGCTCAGTTATAAATATGGCGCGTACGGACATGCTTTTAAGTTGTGAGAGTCGTTACTCAGAAAGCACAAAGGGGTTTGTTAGTTAAGGTACAGGGAGAATAGGAGAGTATACTCGTTTGGGGATTATGTGAAACAAAAACGCATCGGAGTTTTTAAAAAATATCTGTAATTTGGGCATTTCCAAGGCTTTGATTGACTGTGGTCTAAAAACTGTCCGTAATTGGTTAATACTTTTCCATTTTCATTTGTAATTTTTTCATGTTTGATTCTCTAATATGTCAATTAAGACTTATAAAACGCTTATAACGCTTGTTTGATTTCAAAGATGCGTAACATTTTTGGAACGACGAACGATTTGCCAATTTTGTTCCAAATAGAAATGCTTTGTACTATCAAAGAAACGTCCTCATGTTAAGGATACCATTGCATTTTTAACGAGTTTGATTGAAGGCAATCAAGTTTCGAATTCTTGTCATATATAGCAATTCTCGTAAGCGACACGAACATAAGTTCTGTAGTATGGCTGGTCTGACTAAAATAGCTTGGCTGATTTCATTAGGCTATGTAAGAAGTTATGAAGGACTGCTCCTTGCCCACGCTCTCTGATAGGCTGGGTTGTGTGACCAGCATTTCCTATGTCTAGGGCTTATTGTGTATTGTGTAACATAGGAAAGGCGGGAACCAAAGATGGCAGCAGCTCTGATTAAAAATTGTGGTTATAGGGCAAGAAATAGTGTTTGTCGTCAGCTTTTTATGGCAAGATTTAAATCTACAATATTTTCCTGTTAACGAGGTTTGACTTAAAATTAGCGAAATAATAAGTGACTTTGATCAACTCTTATCATTTGGATGTGAACAAAATTTTCTCTTTTCTATTAAATGTTTATCACCGTGGAGTTTTCGCAAAAATAAATATAAAACATTCAACAAAGTATTCAACTTGTCATCTGTTTAATTTTATCAGTAAAATGACCTGGAATCATCACTAGCTATTACCTACTAGGGGTCATTCACCCCTAGTACGTAATATCTAGCGATATAATTTAGACAAAGGCGGAAGTCTATTTCCTGCATGCAGGATGTAATTTTTTGTACGAATAAACTTTGAGCATGCTAAGGTGTTAAACGGTGGTATTTCGTCCATAGCTTTTATATTAAAGAACCTACTTCTTGTCTTTTCTCAAAATTTATTTTTATTATTTTCATACATATAATGTAATAGATATTATCAAACAATGAATAGTTATTAACGGGGGTGAAAAAGGGGTAGTTAAGTTTTGTATACGAAATCGAATACCTACCTACCTTCTGCAGTGAACGAATGAACAATGTGACAGATGCACAACAAGCAGTCAAGAGGGTCACAAGGAACATGCATTAAAAAACAGAATCAACAAAAGCCTAAAACAAAAGACGTCTGTCCTGCCGGGAACACGCTCATTTTAAATCACGCGACACATGGCGATCTTAAGCTGGCTCTTTTGTTTCCAAAGTTAGTCATAGTCTGGTCTGAGCGTAGTCCTAAATCGCTTCGTGATTCGCAGGCGCAGGGAATATACGCAAAACACGTGCCCGCAGTCCCGCACCAAGCTCATATAAATTCCGCAAGTTTCATTTGGTCTACATGTTTGGTGTTTGGGACAAGCGAACGGAAAGAGAGCAGATGTGGAAACATTGGAACTTTTGTAGAGCGTTTTGTTAGGATGGTTCGGCTGCACTGAGTTGAAGAGTCCACATAATGTAGGATGAAAAATCTCCAGAAATGCTCTTACGTTGCCGAAAACAACTTTGTACAGTAAGAAGATAACACTAACACAAGAATCTTTCTTCTATATTGATGGAGGTCTACAGAAGACTCAATGGTTTAGTATTACTGTTCGATATACTACTTATACAAATTTCGTGTAATAGAAGTGCACTTACTACCAGATTCAAATTAAAAAAAAACATACTATCAGTTGTTTGCATGTAGGTATTCCGGAATACCTAAATACAAACAACTTAACAACAAGTAACAACCTAACGCTCTATCTTACATATTTATCCCACATTGATACTTTAAAACCCAGCACCAGCCGGAGATGAAGACCACGTGAGGCTCTACACAAATTTTTTGAAAGCTATCTGTAGTAAGTCTACGGGTTTTAGGTACCTGTTAAATCTGTAGTCTAATGTCAACCGAACAACGGGCATGCCTACTTCAATCGCCACCAACTCTCCCGGCGGCCTGTTTGCAATCCAGAAAAGCTGCTTGCTTTCTGGAAAAACCTGGGCTGATTGGAGTAGGAAGGGAACAAAAATACGCACAATGGCCTAATCAATCGGCTAAGTGTGGAAAGAGCCCAACTAAACGAAACTTAACTATAGTTGATGGCTAAACTAGTCTAATGTCAAACCATTTTCCAACGCTTTTGCTTACCCCTTAACCCGTCCACTGACAACGGCACGTTGTACACGCTCGCATCGCGGATCAAAGCGCGCCACTGATGTTAATTACAGCACGTCCTCAGCATCGTGTACACAGGCCATCAAAGGGTTGATTGGTGCTTTTTATTTGCACTTCCGCTGCTTGACAGTTTTATGAGACGCGCGAAAATGAGCGGGTCATTATGGGAACGGAAATCGGGAAAAAGTAAGGGCGCCGATGTTAGAGGAATACTGCACCTAATACATATGTGCTTATATGTAAAAGGACAGGCCAAGCTAGTTACATACTTGCGAAGATGAAAATTTAAAACCGGCACACCTCGGCAACAATTTCAGGAATTTTTCGGTATAGATAGATACCTACATATGTCTAAAAGTATACATAAAATTTAGGTTTCCGCGCTTAATACGTAAACAAAATAAATAGACATTAACAGGTTCATTACTAATTAAGTCTACTGGCAGTAGTCAAAAAAAGGCAAGAGCTCTAGTGAACTAAGGCATAGAAATCCTTAATTATTTATTTATTTAAGCTTTATTGCTCAACGATACTTTGTACAAAAATTGGACTTAACGCCGTAGGGCATTCTCTACCAGTCATACCTTTTGGCTAAGCAGAAATGATTTTTCTTAATATTTCTCAACAATCACGCCAATTCTCTAGTCCCAAAGTAAGCTAGGTAACTTAGGTTGCACTGTATGTATCCTTGAATTTGAAAGGGTTAAACATTTGAAAGATACGAATCCATTTAAATGGTACTAAATTAATCATTAACGAGAAGAAATGAACGAATGAAAAAACAAAGTAATAAATTTTAGGCAGAGCAACACTTGAATTTTGACATAAAATTACCTCTCACAAGTTAACGGACAAGTTTCTTTGTTTCTTTTTTATTAAAGTAGCCTTTAAACAGAAGTTCAAATGATCTAGGAATTTTCTCACGTCTGCATAGTTCAAGGTGAGATCGCGAGATAAGGTCGTGTCCACACGAGCATGTAGAAAAACCACCTTAAAATATTCAATATCAGTTGGATTCTCAACTTTAATGCATTGGAATAAGAAAATATATCTATTTGGGTATGGTAAGTGGTCATAGTAAATGTAATTTGACCACATAGGTCACAAGCCTTTTCTACGTGACATGTATTTTTATGAGACAAAAACAAATATATTTTTAGAAGAAGACTCCACACGTTGAAAGATGAATAATATAAGTAGGTAGTCGAAACTAGTTTTAAAGGGCAACATAAATCAGATAGATTACATACTTAGACTTTTATGTATGTGTACTTATTAATAGTAATAAGATTTACGATTTACTATTTAAATTAAGTTAATTAAATGAATATCATTTTATTTGAATTTTAAATTTTACAGTACCATACTGTGTGTTAAAAATGTCAATTATCTACTTAAAAAATCCATTGGCATTACATTTACAATAATGTGTCTCTTTGAGGGTAAAATTTCGTTGCTCTTTTGATTTAAGTATCTTTCTTTTTAAACGATGTGCAGTGTTGCCAGCTCAGTGCCACAGTTGGGTGTTACTTTACATCTCAAAAAGTGCTCGACTCCTAAATTAAAAAAAAATAGTGCCAAATTTATGAAATAAATAAAAAACGTATTGATTAGTGGTATTTTACAAAAATAAAATAATATTAGAGAATTCTGAGAACCACAAATAAAATAAATAAAATTGGAAATAAAAATAGGTACACCAAATCCAATCTTATAGCAGATTTTACAATTTAAAAAATCATGACCAAAAATATATGAGCACCACATCAGACATCAAATTGGTATTGATATGAACGTTAGTACCCCATTGACTGCCTCGTTAGTGTAGTGGCAAAGTTTCTGCCTTACATCCGAGAGGACCTGGGTTCGAATCCCAGGTCGAGCCAAAACTGTGTCTGAGATTTTCTGTCATGAATTTCTCAAAAACTACTATAAAATGATTAACTCCTGAGATCTACCTTTTAAATATCATTTGAAATTAAATGGTTGGTGGGTGGGAACGAAAACGGTAATGGTCCTTCGTACATTATAAGATTCTTGCATATTATTTAAAGGATGTCTTAAGGAATAATGTATGTTTCACAAGATTTGTTAAGATTTTTGGTGCCAGATATCTATCTATCTATATCTGTTTCTTAAAATTCAGTGACACGTGGAAATTCCATATCTGGCATTAAATAAAATTGCTGAGTTGGCAACACTGACGATGTGATGGAAAAAGATTAAGAAACTTACAAATTACTTAATTTGAAAAAAAAATAACATCTCACTGCAGCCGCTGCACGCTATTTTAATTAAGTACTTATCAATAACTTGTAAATAACAAGCCTTATCAGTTTAATTGCATTCGGTAGGCGTATTTAATACCTATTACTGTAAATGCTAAATATTCATACAGTCGCGTTAATAATTCATTATCGTTAATTTATTTGGTTCTCGGTATCGTCCTCTCATTTGCACCTTTGCACGATGTTTGTGTGATGTAGTGGTGATAGTTATACTTATTGCTTTTAATTACGGAGGTGTTTACACACACACATACAAGACTATAAGACTATGTATTTAATACTACAGACAAGAAGAAGGATTCGTCACCAAATAAAACTTTAAAAGCTTGTAAAATGCTTTTGGGATAAAGGCTTTTCATCGACTCTGTTTGTGACTCTGTAGTGACTCTGTTACTACCTACAGTTAGTAGGGAAAGTGATGAAGTTAGAAATGTAGAAAATATTTTGTTTGGCAAACATTTTCACGTGCTTTAAAGTAAACAATTATGAAATGTAAACGATGCATTTCATTTCTAACTATTTTGTACATACATTACCAACTTTGTATCAATGTATCAAAATCCTAGTCACATAATCCACTTTATGCATGTGATCCAGATTTAGCTGACGCACTATGTGGCAGCGAGACTGGCAATACAAACAAATTATAATTTGCCCAGCTCGTTACTCGCGAAGCGTCAAGTCGTAATTTTCAATTTGCATCCGCGTAGCCCATAAATACGCGACATACATCAGCCGCATCGCGCCCCTGAGCTAGGTACGGTACACATAAAATAGGATTAGTGTGCTTTCTATGGAACCATAACTTGTGTTAGTGTTAGTTACGTTTTTTAAAGGGGTCTGTACTTTAGATAGATTACGTCTCATTAATATTCAGTGAAAACCTAAATAAAATTTAAGTGTTTTCGGAATATTAAATTTCTTTGTAGAAATAGTCAGTTTTCACTACAATTAATTTTATATAATAGCTGTCTTATACAACTATTTTTCATAAAAACTAGGAATCAAGTAATACGGGACTGTTTAATTCATTTTAGTGTATTGGATGGTTACTAGTACCGGAGACTAAAATACTCCCTATGGATCACGCAGACTAACAATATAACAACTAAGTTTATAATTAAAATCTGTAATATGTACGAGCACTATCTACTTATTAGTCGAGGCTTCTAGACTTCTACAGCAGGTCTCATTCAAAACTTTTCTTATTAAGTACTCAGCGCTATAGGTACTAGTACAGTTTAAGACACTTAAGTTTAATTAAAGTTCTCCCTGGAGCGCAGCGCAATTACTCGCCCGTGTAAATGCAAATAAGTTGGGAACACCCTGTTGTTTATGCTGCCTGTACAGGCTAGGTACCGTTTGCCAGCTAGCCACATTCAAATTGCTATTGGAAGACAACACAGAATCGCCCAGCAAGCGACACAGTGTACACGAAAAAATCCGGCGCACCAACGCCAACATTCCGTTTTCGGGCACTCCGCAAACTTGCGGGCTAACTTACAACGGACGCTCTGAGTTTTACCGCAACACGCAACTTGGCGAAGTTCTGGTCTTGAATTTCAGAAACTTGTCCGCCTTAAGACTGTAATTCAGGGGCTAGTTTTTAATGTATGGAATGTCTTAAGTTTTGTTTACGGCTATTTTATACAGTTAACGTCGTATCTTGTGGTACAACATCTGCATGGGTGTTTAATTTATGTGCCCTTTAATGTACTTATGAATTATTGATTCGTTTTTTTAAAACGCTTTCAGAAGTCGAGAGCGAGCCATAAAGTGTTGATAAATATGTAAGAATATTAAAATTTACACAAAAGAATACTGCATGAGAGGCATTAAAAACATTATTATCAAGTATGGTATTACGTTAGCCTTCACAACTTTTTTACAGTAGATAAAATAAAATACTACATCTTAAAAGCAACATCATATTGGTCTTTCTGTCGTTTAGCGGTAACAAAAAGGTCGACATCCGTAAAATTTTCGAGATTGCCAAAATTATAGTACTTTAAAGTCGCATTTTGTGGGCTCATCAATGTAGTGAAATCTCATTCATGCAATCAAGATGGCGTTTCGGCATAAAAAGGGTAGAATCTCCAATCATCGTCACTACCCGATCGCGCCTTATAACTTCGCGGGATGACGTGAGCAGAAAGCAAACGCCAATTTGCACTTAAGAGAATTAATTGTTTATTTATAAATCAGAGGTGGTCGCACGCAGCTATTTTAAGGATAGTATTGATCTTTGTGACTCGTTAGTAAGTCTGTAGCAACTAATTTACTTTGAAACAACGTTATTTAATTGCAGCCTTTAACATCTATTTAGACCGATTGTTGTGAATTGATTTTTAAATATGATTATGATAATACAAAAGATCTTTTACTTTTCACAATAATTTACTAATTTATAAAATGAAATCTTAAAGTTAAAAAAAAACATGTCAAAAATGTTAATATTATGTCACCTCCTTATTTTTTGGGACTCCACACTCTGAAACTGGACTTAAAATTTCATTAGTAACAGCGTGAAGCAACCCTTATGAAATTAATTATATTTATAAATCATTTGTAATAGCACGAGTATGTCGCAGTGATCGATGCCGGAATGTTAAGGTTCGAGTCTGGCCGCTTTTTGCAGTCACCGAAAATAGTATGTGCAGTTCTTGCGCTTGCGATTTATTGCCAACGTTCATCACGACGCGTTTCAACATAAGACAAAGAATGATATAAACTGAACACAATTTATTATTTTGACCGAGAAAAAATACGTACGTATAAAAGTAAAAATCAATTATAACCAGTTTAAACACCCTTTGAACAAAACGATTTCGGAATGCATTCACAAAACACAAATCATTTTCTAAAATCAAACACCGTCGATATTTCACGTATGCCACCTGCATTATTGATGCGCAATAGATGATGGCGCGTTGGAAAATAAATCCTATTCTTTGGGCGTTAAATTCGTAAATTTATGCTTCGTAGTTTAAGCTAGGGCTCGGCATAGTAGAACATTGCTTGGCGAGGCGAATTCCATGTTATTTATCGAGTGCGATATCGGGTGCAGTAAAAATGTCAACGTTCGCCCGATGCTTGCCGCCTATCGCGCCGCTATCGCTTACCCGACTGAACGTAGAGTAGTGGATACCAGTTGTATCAAAACTGAAAAATATAATAATTTTGCTTTAAATTTCCACTTAACGACGCCAGCGCAGAAACCCAAATACATCCAACTATAACCACTTTGAAAAGCTAGAGCTGGAAGTCGCAGGACTTACAATTCAACTCACAACGTGACACAGAAGATGCACCTGGAAACACAACAATGACACCAACAAAATACTCGACGCGTTTGGCCACTACACGTGGCTACCTCAGGAGATGTTGTCGCTTCGACAGATTAAGAGCTACTTACAAGCGAAGCGTTTCATTTTTTCAAGTGGTTACAGTTGGATGTATTTGGATTCCTACGTTGGCATCGTTCAGTGGAAATACAAAGCAAAATAATTCTTATTTTCAGCTTTAGTCATGGACTTCCGCAAAGTAACGCCTGATTCCATCAAATATACCAGTTGTATCAGTTTAGAACAATTTTGCTTCATGTCAATGTTTACAACAAAGTTTATTCTATGGTAAATTTGATAGTGGTGCTAAATAAGTTTTAACTAGCATAGAAATAAATAAAATTAACGGCCCGCGCCGCGAATTGATCCCCAAAAACTATGAACCCGAATAACATACTCTTAGAGTTCGTATTTTACTTAAAAAAAACCTTAGTCCCTAATAAAGAGTTAAAGAATTGAGTTAACGTCGTGAGAAGAGAAATGTGGCGGTTTTCTGAAATACTCCATACGCTGAATTTCCCATATCCTCTTGTGTAAAATAGACCAAGCTTATTCAGTAATCAGGCAGTAACAAACGTACAAATAAATTAAGCTTGGTTAAACTTTTTTCAGCAGCTTAGACTGAACACCTTAGACAGGATTGGTCACCTAGATAGTGATGCCCTTATAAATATCGCAGGATCAAACCAATTTTGGAATGCCTTTGTTCAGCAGTGGACGTCTTGCCGACAATCTACCGATAATGACGTGATGATGATGAAGACAATTTACTGATGAAAAAAAACAGATCATCTTAAATAGACTACACTATGGTCCAGACCATCTATGACGCAGTACGACTCACCGAGCGTACATCTCGACGGGCATACTTCACGCCTCTGATTCGTTTTGTTGTGTTGCCCAACACGACTGGAAAGCAATAGAACAATGCAGGCAACACCTACAAAACACGACTGACTTGTTATGGTATCAGCTTTGAAGATATTTTTGCTTTGCGAGAGTCTAGCCGAAGTAAATAAGGGAATGATTTATTTTAGAGTTTAAAGAAAGCAGGGAAGAGTGCAAAAAAGTCCTTGCAACTTGTTGTCATAGTTGTGGTTAGATAAAACGAATTGTAAGTTTTATTATGTACGGACGACTTATTGCGTATAGTATGTAAATAATACAGAACGTAGAAAAGTTTAGTTGTGAAGAAAGGCTCCGATTTCGTCAAAAGAGATTAAGCTTTACCCACATGTTAACATATTTAATATTTGCTGTCTTAGGTTATGATTGATTTTAAAAAGGTACCATGAACGATTGCGTCCTGGCCATAACTTAGTTTCAATTCAGTAAGTACCTTTTCAATCAAGACCATACGTTTTCGTCCACAATCATCCGATCCACTCAGATTCAATCCCACAAATTGGGTCCGATCCGATCCGCGATTTACTATCGTAGTTTTTTTTAAATTATTTGATCAGGCAACACTGATTTGATCAGCCGGTGTAATTGGCCGCGGTGTTGCCAACAATTCGTTTATTTCACTTCGCTCACGCCCTTAAAGTAATTAGTTCATGAATTTTAATTCAAACTCGCTCTTTTGTTAATTTAATCACAGGTCGAACGATGCCCCGCCGCTTTCTTGGTTATAATTGATATTTATTTACTAAGAACTGTAATTAAGAAAGTTTAGATACTTACATTGTTGCAGCGATAGCATTCATTATGTTTATTTTTTTACATAGAAGTAAGCAAAGAAAATATTATTAGAGTAGTTTACCGCTATCATTGCCGTCGCCCAAGAAATAATGTGAAAATCTAACTAATTGAGTTTGGCTGTAAATAACAGTTTAATATTGAAAGAGAATTGTAACTAATTGTTATTATTATAAAGGTATTTAATGAAAGAAGTTACAACAAAATAATTCTATAAACTATAAACGTTGACGGTCAACCTAGTCATGGTTGAGTTATAAAAAAAAACTTGTCATCCCTTTTAAAATTGTTCTTGTTTTACAAGTGTGAACTGTAAAAAAGATCACCGTCATGCTTATATACCTATACCAAGAACATACCTCTTGTATTTATGTTTATCTGTTTATCGTAGTTCTACAGTAGAGAGTCAGAGTTTACTAAAGTTTATTTAAATTTCTTGTGTGTTGTTTTTTGGTTTTCAACTCAGAGAAAAAACTTTCCCTACGAAAAAATAGCAGGATGCCAGATTATTTCCGAACCGGAAAAGATTTGCCTGAAGGAATTATAAAACAGAAACTACCTAGAATAACTAGAATACAACGATAGGTGCAAGGACCTATATGTATAACCTCATGTGAAAACAATAGTCTGGGTACACCTCACCGAAGAATGTAACAGTTTTGAGAAATATAGTTACATTCTACTTATATGCTCGGAAACTTTAAAGCTATCTACCCTTAATTCATAATATAGGTATATTCTTTAAAATTTATGGAAGGTATAATTTTGTAATGAAAATATGAATATTTTTTCCAGTACCAAGGCTTGTGAGAGGCCAAGTCAAAACAGAGGAATTCGCACTAAGAGATAATTAATTAGAAACGGGCGCAGGAGAGAGATGAAGACATTCACAAGCTGAAAATGTTGAAGCAGGGCTAGAAAGTCAAAACAGCTAAAGAGCTTCAGCGGTTCTGAATCTGCAGTAGAAGCAACTTCGCTGCAATAGAGCAAGGCGCGAGACGGCAGAATGGAATTAAAAAATAAAATATTTTTTAACATAAAATTGTTTTTAGTCAAAACAATCTATCAAAGATAGGTAATTTAAAAAAAAAACAGACCTCTACAATAGATAGATTGATAGACAACATTTTATTGCACACGACAAAAATAACAACATACACAGAAAGATGCACTATTTAGGTGGTCTCATCGCTAAGAGCGACCTCTTCCAGACAACCTTTGGTACATAAAAGTTAAGGATACATTAAAGCTACATCATGTAAAATGTCTCGAAATTAAAGCTGCTCTTATATATTGCTTCCCCGTTTGTTGTCCTGACCACAGCTACAGGGACCTTGTCTTGTCAAAATGCATACTTATGAAAATATTGTGCATCCCTGATAATATCGCAAAAGGGTCAATCTTGAAAGCAAAAAAAAGCAATATCCGGGGGCGAAAACTATCCATAACTATTTTTTCTGTTACTTTTATGTGCAAATAAAATGGGACACAACAAAAACGGTGTTTCTTTTAGCTTGAAACATCGGAAAAAAATCTTCGAAGCCTTGATATTTGATTCCCCTGGGCTGTCCCTTTGTCAATTTTTGAACAAACCACTAATATTTTACCTAACTATAGACATAAATTTAAGATTTTATGTAATGTAAGAGTTAAAGGGTGAGTTGTTTAATGATTTAGTAAATACACAAAGTCTGTGCCAATCATTGTATTTAAAAAAAATAGTTTGTGTTTGTCCGAGCACAACAATTGATTCCCTTGGTGCGCCACTTAATGCCAACTGCCTCGCTTAATAATTGTCTACGCCGAAGGCGTGCACATCGACAAGGTGGCTTTGGTCACGCTCTTAACATCGCAAGGAGAGGTAGCGCGTCTCGAAGTTTTGAAGCCGGATTTACGAAGGTTTGAATTTGATTCAGTAGGTCATTGATTACCCTGGCCACTTTAAAAAATGTTTATTAATGATTTAAAATTTCTTTACTAGAATTAACAGCAGGGTATATAGGACTTTTAATTGTTTTTTATATTCAACATTGGCCAAAATCAATCCATTTAGACAAAATCGAAAGAAGATTAACTTTTCTTGACTGCCCCGGCATTGTTTCCCCTGGCAAAATGGCAGAGGAATCAACGGTTCCTTAATTTATCATACTTTCATATTATGATTAAATGGGTTACGGATTAAATAATAACTTTACTATTGTGTACAATCAATGGAAACAATCAATACAACCTTCTACCTCAAACCCAAATTATGGGCTAACTACAACTGAAGTTCAGAGCGATCAATCGGATATTCATATTCCATCTAATGATAGCTTCTGGATTAATGTGCCTTCAGTAAATAAACCTTTATTTCCGTTTCGATGTGTAAAGTAGTAACGTCTGCTCTCTATGGCGGGAAAGACTCGGATTCTACGGATGATTATAATATTTTTCATTTTATTGTTTGTCCATTTGCAAATCATATTCATTTATTGTTGTATTTATACGTTTTTGGAAAACTTTATCAATGTTAGATACATAATATAGCGTCATTGTTGCCGCATGAAAAGGTGTTATAATTTTATGCATACAATACCGTCTACAATATTGATTTGTATTAGATATTGTTGGCACGTTAGATGGTTTAATTATATTACAGTTGATTTGTTATTATTGTTTTGTGTTTTTGTAATAGTACTTTTAGGATTAATGATGACTCTGAAGAACTTAAATGAAACCAAAAGACTGGTAAGTTTAATTAAAATAAACAATTATTCTATACAAAATGATTAATTTTGATTCCCCTGGCATCTTATATTGATTCCCCTGGTACCGAAATTTTAAAGTCATATATCTTTATACATAAACATGTGACAGTGATGCCTATTTGTGAAATATGTTCACAACTATGTGATTTTTAGCCTTTTGATAGTAAATGTTTAAATTCTTAAGTTTTAAAAAGTGCCAGGGGAATCAACCAAATACGCCCAATTTCAAGATTGACCCCAAAATGGAGAATCATATGAATCTTCATCCATGCATTATTTTCATGTCATATTTTCAATCAGTCATTTTTTTAGAAAACAGTAACCTAACTCACACTTAAGCGTTGTTATCAAGCCCTAAGGAAACTTTAAGGTAGATTGCGAGGTACCTTACATATAGTTCTTGACTCGACTCAACTGAGTAAAATCCTTAAATGGAGGAAATTTACAACGGCTAACCTAGCATTTCCCTAGAGTAAGGTTGAGTCGAGCTGAGTCACGTTCGAGGAAAGGTTTAAGAATATGGGTGTGTGTCTTGTTTGTATGACATATGTAGGTAATTCATATAACACAGGGCCACCACAAATACATGGCTCTTCATGTTGCTCGCAGTCATGACGTCACAATATGCACTGATGCGTTCTGCAGATTGCTTTTTTGATTTGCGTTTAGATATTTTTGATTCGTGAGCCTATAACGCGTTTTGTGTATCAAATCAAGGATTCAAACGATACTAATTTTACGAAACTTCACAATATAGTACATAGCTGGCATGTAATTTTTGATAGCATGAGGTCTTGTGTTTGTAAAGTGACAAACAACGACGTAGAGTTCAGAATTAAGTTTGCAAAATGTAAACATTTTTTGGTCCGATAAGGTAGGTAATTCGTTTTAAAAGGTAAACGTTTTGAATGTTTGGCTAGATCAGTCACTTCCTGCAGTTATTTGTTTACTGTGCTACAGTACTACACCGGGTGTTTTATTCTGTCTTGAAATTTTCTCATCTGATTTTCATCTGTTCATTTTTATTACCTAAATCATGCCACTTAGAACTTATTGGATGTATAAACATTTTTTTTGTATGGCCTGACATATATGTGGTTTATCAAAGTATAACTTTCAACTGCAAACGCAATATTTTCAGTCCACTAATTGACGTGATGTGTTTCGCAGAAGATACAGCAACTGCGTCCTATATTTTTCAGAAAGGCGTTTAAGATGTGCAATGCGCAAATTGAAATATTGCAGTCGAGGTCTGCGCGCGCATTTAGTAAGATCAATTGCTGGTAAGAAAATGAAATGTTGTTGTTGTGTTAATATGTTTTTTTTTGTTTTAGGAACACGGCAATGCAGAATCAAATCTCAATTTCGATATAATTTGGTAATGTGAAAGAAAAGTCTTAACAAAGGAGAGCTACTTAATGCTCTTTATATAAGTAACAGTAGGGTATCAATACTGAAAGTTATCAGATCTACGCATAAGTACATCACATCTAGAGCTCGTAAACAAAGGAACACGTGTAAATTTTTACATTTGTGTTTTAACACAAACAGACACAAACCGCCTGATTAAATCTAAACCGATCATTTGAGAGTCCTAGAAATTGTGCCTCCGTATGCATGTGCATGGAAGACGGCTGATTAACTTAATCGTCCATTTTTAAGTTCCAGCTTTAATCTACCATAAACAGTTTGTTTTTCTCCACTTAACACTTTCACATGTTTAAAAGCCCTTATCAAAATCAAGTGACCCTGTGTCGGTGTGAAGGAAGGCAGCACGATATCTCGAGTGGCAGCGCAGGCGCAGCTAAGTGCTGCTTTTTGATCGAGCGCGAGGGCTTTGAACCCACTTGTTAGGACGCCTTTGTGCGTAATAAATATTATTCAGCTGTTAATTGAGGCTCTAATTAAGGTTTTTTTTTATTAAAAAAAAACCGGCTACGTTTGATTGGACAACTCGAAATTATTTTGGCAATAAAAAGAATCAACTCAAACCAAAACGTCTAACGGGTATCGGGCCCGTGCGTAGCCTCTATTCCAGCCTTAGACTGTTTTTTTATACTGCTAAAATATTTTTATTAGATTTCGTCGTCTTCTCTAAACAACTGAAGTTTGCTTTGCAATCACGGTAGTACAAAAAAAATATTTTTACAGGTTTAGAATATAGAAACTAAAAGCTTTCCGGATATGAGTACTTGACAGATCGATTTTCCGTTGCATCAACACTACATGCGAATCTTGATTTTGTGCATTATTTCACTACCTCATAATGCTACTCAAAGTATACATCATAGGCAGACCTCTTCAAAAAGTGTATGCGGCTGATGCACACTGAAGATTCACAATAGCATCTTACAAAAATAAAACACTAAGAACTCCCACCCCGTGCGGCTGTGTAGGGCATCAACAATGTGTGAAATGGCGCGGAAGTATCGGGACTCCGCATTACGTCCTCCTCACTGGCCGCGCTCATTATCTGCCTGTGAGCGGTCGTGGCTTAGTTGCTTTATTTACTCGACTCGTAGGGAGGGCTTTAGACAAAGTCTTAAGATCGATAGATAGCTGTCTACTGCACACTATACGGGAAATTGAATGAAGGTAAATCTGATTAGCTGGTGTGTTCATTCAATGGCAAACTCTACAACTGTGGGGACCATTTGTTAAACGAAACGGTAGTTTTCCGTATACTGTTCAGATATTCACTGTGACATCACATACATCAAACAACCTTGTTGGTACATACCAACAAGGTTGTTTGATATACTGAAACTAGTTCATAAGAAAATAAAAAGGAACTGTATACTCATTTGTGATTGTGATTTTTACTCGTTTAAATATCATCATCACAATCAGATATCCATAATTTATGATTTGATTTCAGTTGAGTAAACAGAGCTGCTTATTCCAGATAAGGTGAAACGCCGCTTTGCTCTGTCTTTTTATAATAAATATCTTAAGATAAAATATTTTACCCTGTGTACTGGTCACGCGCATTATCTAACAAAATTGTCATGGATTAGTTCCCTATTTATTTGAGTCGTGGGGTGAATTTAAAGATGATATTTTGTTATTGATAAACTGTCTCTATGTTTTTTTTTCTCTTTATTTAAGGAGCTTACTCAATACTGGTCATGTCGTTCCAAGAAGTCTCTATGTTTTGTAGTACGGATGTTGTCATACACAAAGTTATTAAAACACTTTATTTATTGTGAAATCAAAGCACTTATATAGTTCAATTAAAACCAAAAAGTATAAATTTAAATAATTTATTTCCTAATACGTATTGGGAAAGAAATTATTTAAAAAGCCATGATCAATTCAATATCATCTCTCAATAAGTGATATAAAATTACATCTTTATTTTTACGACCACAACACGCTTTTCAAAGACCTTTTATCATAGCGACAATTTGCTTACAACAAACGTTTTCATGGCAAGGGATATTTTATTGCATTTTTGTCAATGTGAGAAAGAAAAGTCGAAGTAAAATAAATAATAATTCGGATGTGTAATAAATTATTCCCTTCGCTTCCGATGCGCGTATCCGGTGGGGAGTCACCCTACTCGAGAGCCGCCATTTTATTTGACTTTTGAACGGGCATAATCCATCGCTATAGAAATATTATGTTAATGAGCAATCGAATAGGCGATGTCCAGTCATTGTAATAATTCAATTTCACGCATAACATTTGATGGAGCGGCAATTGTAGATGCATTTGAAATTTTAATTTTACAACATAATGTTGATGACATTATTTCCATTGAATGTGATCAATACTAGAACGATTGCAACTTAATTTGCATTGTCGAAGCAAATGAGCAATTGTTACGTGTACCACAAATAATACTGAGCTATTTGAATCAGGCAGTACCTATGTGAATAAAATTTCATAAATCCTTCAACAAAAGTTTATGGATTTTCTCTCTCTCATTCGTAATTAAATTATTTTTATTTACCAGTAAATTATAAATAACAATTAAGCAAGCGTTCCCCCACAACAATGTACTTCAAAAAAAACTTATTAAATTAATACTGTTGTTTAACGCAAGTTTAAGTTTAACTAACGCGTGGTCTCTCCCACATTATTTTAACTTATGGACAGCCTACTAACCACTTAGCTTGATCCGCCTCACCCCTTTCACTCTAAGAACTTTGCGTACCAAAAGGGGATGTGGTTATTTTTTGAGAGGTCATCCTTTTCTGGTTTGCGTGTATGCTTACATATATAAATTACAGTGTTGATTAAATTAAACAGGCGATTTATGACCGAAGCAATTTAGCAATGATACGAATAGGGGCTGAGTTGATGGGAACTGTTTTATGTTATGTTTTGGGTACGGGCGGTATTTTTATCCATCGATGTATTTAGAATTACATGCATTAAATACCATGTGAATCGCTTAGGATAATGGCTGCATGTAATTATTTAAAAAAAGGAATAATCTTATTTTAATTAAAATAGGAAACTAAATTTTAATACTAACGCCACGCCTATTTTAAAAAATAGTACCCGGAGAAGTTTATTTCAGTAGGTACCTATGAAATGTTAATTAATATTTAATTTAATTTATAATAATATGCACCCAATTTTAGCATTAATTAAAAAATAGTGGGCTTAAGGAATAAAAATGATTTCATAATGAAGAAATCAAGCAATCGCAATCAGATTACTGTTTATAATTTTCTTGAAATTGTGACATTGGTAACCTATTACCTATTGCTTATGTAAGAAAAAGGTACTTTTCCAAATTTTCATGCAAGTGCTTCCATCTACTTGATTAGGGGGGAACTACATCAGCGCGAAGGCTTTCACGCTAAGGCTTGTAAAGCTTTCAAAATGAAGCTGCTTAAAACCTCAACATACAATTTACATTTAGAATTTGCAAAATATAATTGAATGTCTTAAAATAAGTTTTTTGTCTCGCTTTCACATTAAAAAAATCAAGTGACATAGTAGGTTCTAATATTTTAAATGATCCTTGACAAAAACACGGTCATAATAACTTGTAAAACTAAAAACTTATGTTTTGAACTGCTTCATTGTTTCCGAAAAAGTATTGATACAGTTATATACATCGTAAAAATGCAATGAAAGGTCCTATTGTGAAGAAAGCTCTACAGAATCTATTGTGTAAGCATTTGCTGTTTTTTTCATTCAATAAACGAGTGGTTTGGTCGTCTTTGGGCATTTAATATTAATAAGTATAGACTACGATGTGAGATTACAACAAATCAGCTTTAATTGTAGGTACATTAATAAAAAAATAACATTTGCTTGAACAGTTTAGAAACTGCTAGCGCTATCTATTGGCAAAGTAATGAAACTCGCGCAGGCAGTGTTTGCTTGTGAGGTTCGCAATGAAATGGTTATTCCAAAATTAAAATTTGATGACATAAGCTGCAAATTAATGACTTGTAATCGTTGGAAGCTTTAAGATAGACGTTAAGAAATAAAAATAAGTACCTATAAAGCTGAGAAAAGATTCAAAAAAGCCTACAAACTGTGCGCCTACGTACCGAAGAGTATTTAGTAAGGTTTTGTCATGCAAGTATAAACTTTCAATGTAAGAAAGTGTGTCTAAAATCTAACCACTGTCAAATATTCTCAAATGTTTAAGAATTAGGTATTTACGCATTTTTAACACCATTTACTTGTGATAAGTAAGCGCCGATCTAATGATGTAATTACATTGTCAAAATTAGAAGTATCTACTAAGCAGAAAATATGTGTAGGTCTACAATTTACAACCATCTACACTTTTTCATGGCAAGACGTCCAAGTAAGTAGGTACAAGTCATTCAAACCAGCTCAAAAATGTCGTTTAAAAAGTTGTTGTTTCATGAATTTCGGTTTCCAACTCTGCTCTTTCCAACCAAATTCCGTGCTCCAATTATATTTTTATTTACTTCCCACACTCTTTCAGCGTTGCGATTTTATTCATTTCGGGTCAACATAGCCGGTCCCCAGCGGCCATAACGAATGGGAACGACCCCATTTGGGCACCTTTTAACGTATTAAATCGGGACTTATCGTGGACCTGTCGGCGGGCCTAACCCCTAGCCTTATCAGGGGCACCACTCACTTAGGGGGACGATGACGCTAGTACGGTCAGAGTAACGGTGTATGACGTAAGTTATATTTGGACTTATAACGTGAGTACTACTTCTAATTAAAGCTTTGGTACATACTTAGTCGTAACGTGAATAACGAGACTGTGAACGATGTAAAATCTTTCTCGGAAAAGGACTCAGAATTGCTGTAGCAGTGGTAAAGAGAGTCTGTTACATGTATATAATTTAAGAGGTCACTGACATATCTAAGATCCACCTGCCTGTTTTCAAGACGTGTAAGCACGGGCTGATTTTCAGCAATTCATAAAATCATGTGAATGTTTATCATCTCTTCAATGTGTGTATCAAACTGTTTATCATGTTTATGATTTTAATGCTCTTTTCCCTAATAATATTACCTACAACTATATTTCTTACCTCTAACTTAACAGAAAGCATATTCGAAGAGAGGTCGTCCTTTGACGATTAGGTACTTATAATGGCGCTTTCCTTTCTACTTCAACTAAGTTGCAATCTAGATAGCTACGTCTAGCCAAATAATTATAAATGTGCATAAACATCTGTATATATATATATATATATATAATACAGCAGGTGTTTTGATACAACTAGGCCCCATAACTCACGCTTTCGGATTTATTTTTGACAGTTAATTATACGTAAATGCATAAACGAATATAAACGAGTAATTAAATCACTCGAATGTGACTTTAACGATTGTTTTGGTAAACTTCAAAGAACATTTCGATTTATAAGTTTATTTCCGAGGCCGTGTTTGCCTTGTGTTGAATAAAAGTCGTTATATCAAAATTATTTTCTGCAAAAGTGACACTTTCATGAGGCATAAGCTCAAATATGATCTTTTTATTTATAATAAACAATTCATTCATCGTGTAACTTTGTAATGATTAAAAAAAACATAAGTATGAGTTTAATATTAGTTTCTTTAAAATATTTTTATTTTTTTTGGTTGAAAATATGTTGATATAGCTCACATGTGTTCCATTTACATAAACTGTACTGGTATGCATAGAGTTCTAGCATGACTTATTAAGGTCCATAATAATAAAATAAGCTTAATTATCATCTTAAATATTTTTGGTAGGCAAAAGTTTTTATTATAGTCTTGACTCAAAATTTTCTGATTTCTCATAAGAAATTAGCAAATTTTAGTATAGACACACATTATACAAGGTGTTGTTGTGCCCGGAAAACTGCACAACATTCCCAATGATACCTTGGTCAAAATAAAAATAAAAAATCGGACTTATTATACAAAATTGCCAATCAGCTGATCGATTCACTATTGGAGAGCCAAGAATTTTTTGAGATTTCGACCTCGGTTTCTTAGCGAAAGTTGTTCAGGTTTACGGGCACAACAACACCCTTCAGTTATAACGGGGTTTTTTATTACACCTTGTATAGCAAAGCATTCATGGAAAAAACTTTATTCACCTAATTAATATAATATAAATGTAGGTACGAACCTACTTGCCCTGTAAATACACAATTTGAATGTAAATTCTAACTACTAATTTACTACTTAATTGCCTTAGAATGAATTACGTGTGTAATATTATCAGGTTAATTTACATGCTCTGATCAAACAAGAGCTGCCCACGTTAAATGGCGATTGAATCAATGTTTATTTACACTATTCTACAGATTACTACGAGTATATAAATGTTAATTTAACCTATAATGTCATTTTCCTTGACTCAAAATGTCACGACACGACAATGCGACAATTGTTGTTTTTCTTTTACGCTTTCCGCCTAAACTTGTACGTGTAGTACGTTCCAAATGCTATCTAAATCTATTCCGTAGTTTATAATAGAAAGCATGCAGACAATCGTAGTGTTTATTTTTCTTAAGGAAGATTTTTTTATTAAACGACTTGATATAAACGTACTATAACATATCTGTGGTATGACTATCGAAAAAATTACAATAGTTTAGTTGCATACGATACTATATACACATATGAATATTGGCTAAATGTATTTGTTAATAACATTCAAAGTTAGGTTTTAGAGGTTGAGAACTTACCTTTATATTTAACTCTAAAAATAATAAAAAACAAGTCTGTTGCAAAAAAATCTTAAGAGTCACTTATCACAATTTTTTTACGGCAAAGCAGTTTTATTGCGTACCTAATAATATTGTCAATGTACAGATGCACTAAGCTGAATTTTCCTCTTGGCCCATCAATGTGTACCTACCTACATTGACAATGTTTTTACGTAATAGATAATAATTATGAAATTACCAAATCCCTATTTCGTAATCCGTATTTTCGCGCCCCTCGATTTTAGCTTTATTCTTTGAAATACAAGTTTCAGCATAGATTTCCTTAGCTGTCAAAATCTTGTAACATGCGTCAGTAGTATTTTTTCGGGACAAATGTTAAAAAAATCCACGCTGAGAAACTGAACGCTTTATTTTTCGTTAGGCGTTTTCCTTAAAATGTATATGTCTCCGTAAGATAACAAGTACCGCCAATTTATAAATTTTCACGGAAATTTATAAAACTTCGTAGGATTCTAAACGATTCACATTTTCGCTAATTGATAAACTTACCGAACTTACAAGGGCCGTAAAGATAACCCACCTTCAACCCCTATATATCAAGATAAAATGTATTCTACTACGGGAAATGCTGTAGCGATATATGTACCTTGAAACACGTCATTATAATTACAACGTAGCATTTTTAGTGCTGTCTGAAAATTAATACACCGTCTAACTACATGGTTTATGTTGTAAGACGGTTTAACATAACTGTGTATAGTTAGATATATTGGATTCACTACAATATAGATCTAGAAATGTTGTCGCAACATTATATGTACCTATATTTGAATAAACGATTTTTTGGGTTTCATATAAACTTTCCTGCACAGAAACAATGAAATAATAGAACGCAATCACTACACAATTAGTAATTCTTACATTTATAAAGATATCTAAACTCTGCTCTAATTTCGCTCACAAAAACGAAGGTAATCATCAAAAAACGTATGTATAAATAAAAGCGTATTTTCATAAGATACCATAATCGCGTGCGAGCAGCGCTCCGCGACAGCGAATTTTAATTAGCCATACACGAAAATGCTTTGAAAATGCGCCGCAAGCGAACATAACGCCCCAAATTATAACGATGATATTGCATTTCGAGTTAGTTTGTTTGCATGTAATTAATGTAATTAGAAATTAAAAGTTAAAAAGCATGTTCGTGTCGAGCCAAAAGTTTTTGCGAAGTTTCACGGTGGATTTGAATTAACCAGTCGGTTTGAGAGTGTTTGAATGGCACGTGATTTTGTAAATCTAATGTGAGCTTGGGTAGTTGTTATATGCTTAAGAAAGTTAATAGCAACAGTGAGTTTGAGCTCTATCGGCGGTTGACTTTAGAAGTTTTAGTTTTTAGTTTTAGAAGTTAAGGCTATTTGGGGACTATTATTTTTTCACAAATGGTTGGCTAGTATTAAGTTGTCCTTAATTCGTTCAATTCACTGGAGCTATTTAAAAAAAAAGTTAAAGCACAACGTAAGCTATTCAAGATTTCATTCCGTCCCACTGAACATCCGTAATTAGCGTCTTAAGTGTAATAAAAGATAACTCGGATCCACCGCACGCATTCATAACGGAAAGTTTCGCGATTAAAATTCCTCTAACGAGT
The DNA here is from genome assembly GCA_963921415.1 of Pyrausta despicata. Classification (NCBI taxonomy): domain Eukaryota; kingdom Metazoa; phylum Arthropoda; class Insecta; order Lepidoptera; family Crambidae; genus Pyrausta; species Pyrausta despicata. The sequence continues at coordinate 10,876,828 of OY992852.1, read as the reverse complement.
GAGAACCATCCTTTAATAAATACAAGCCCCTTCTAATTTCCCTCGGAGAGATTTAGGCAGCATAAATTTTGCACTCGGAAAAGAAACTCCGAAAGAAGAGCTTGTACATTTTTACGATGGCGAATCTCATTCGCCCCTCGAACGGCGAGTTGTCTCTCTTTTGAATTAAATTTTCACTCCTAATTTGAAAGTATAATGTCATTTCACTAGAATACCGTTATTAAAACTTTTAAATCATTCGGCTCGCGCGTATCAAGGGTGAGACTGTCGTGATTTTTTAATCAAAATTGGATCATTTCTAGTGATTTTTTACGAGTGCGCCATTCGGTGGGCATCAAATGGTCGTTAACCACTTGCGTATCCGATATTGCTTTTGTTCGTGAACTGCTGCGATTTTATGGAATATTTGATTTGGGGTGTTCCGTCTTGGGGCCCGTTTTATGTGCGTAGTTTGTACCTACAAGTCATTTTGCAAATGGTGTATTAGACTTGACAGTTTTTTTTCTCTCAAGGAAGTTACATGTAAGTTAAATGAGTCTCAAAGAATCTAAATAAGAGGACGAAATGTAAAGGAAACCCTTCAGTTATAAACTAACAGAGAAAAAAAACTACGGTCACTACTAACTAGGCCAGAAGCAATACTCGTTCTGTCAGATTTATGACTAAATGAACGTGTTCTTCAAAAGCGTTCAAAAGAACGCATCTGTCTACTGTAATTGTTTCGATCTATTCTATTTCTTTAGTCAATTAGCATAAACGCTAGGCGAAAAAACAAAAGACAGCACACCATCTGTTCGACAAAAGGGGTGTGGGTTGTAAATATTGTCTCGTCAAAATGGTCAATAAAGTCGTGTCCTTGACACAGAGACGGGTTTTATAGTCCATAAACATTTTACTAGCCTGCCTTGGGGTCTGCAGGTCGTTGCACTCGTAGACTGTTATGAGTATGACGACTGGGAGATGTAAATGGTTGTTCCGAGTGTTATGGGGCTAATACGTGGCTTGACGAAACGTTGAGAAGTTCTTGTAAAGTGACTGGCTGGCAAGAATGTTTCTTTTTTCGGATCGTTTTTTTCTGTCGCCTGTTTTTTTAGCCAGCTTTAATCGGTCGAATCGAATAAGTTAAAAATGATTTTCTTAAAGACTGCTTGCTTAGTCATTTGCTTACACCCGTGTATTTTAGCTACAACAAATGGTGGTCTCATTCAGCTTTTATCATAGTTGACACCTTTTACATTCTTCGATCCTTCAGTTTCGAGCATAAAGTTGCCTAAGTCTTAGGAAAGCTCAAGCAGGCAAAGTTAATGTAGCAAGTTTCATCACACCATTTCTAAAAACTATTTAGGCCTCCTAACCTTTGAGCAATTTATTTTACCAGCTGCGGTGTATTTTTTAACAACAAAATATCTTACCTGCTTACGCAACAAAACATTACGTGAAAATTCTCAGAAATTTTAAATTGCGTCAAATGTAACGGACACTCGTGAGACAATAGGCCTTTCTTCATCAATGGAAGGGTTGCCTTTCTTCTTAGCAATAAAGGGTTCGAGGTGATCGCTTCTTTGTCACCCTTTCTTTGTTTATTGTTAAGAAAAAGACAGATTGCACAAAGTGCCGTTTTGTGTCCGAGACAATATTGTTTAGGAATTGTTAGCGGGATACTCATTGTTCCGACAAGCAATAAAATGACCATTCGCTGTTTAAAAAACGAACTCCTATTTTTGTTTCGTTTTGAAATGCACTTTTGGTGGTACTGGCCAGTTTGAAATGTGTGTTGGTACAGATTAGTGCTAAGTTAACTCATTTGTTTTTTTTTTCTTCAATAATACTCGTAACTCCATGGAAGAAAGACGCTCAGGTATGTTGAGATCATAATTTAACGGGAGCAACGAAACAAAAACAACGCGCGATCGCATCTAAATTTAAAAATCCAATCTGAGCCGCCGGCTTTAGTACTCTTATCCTACACACCTAAATCTCAACCCGAATAACTCAAGATGGCCATTAAAAAGATAACTTAATATAGGCATAACAATAAACAATCGTGGTCTTAGCCGGATCACGGGGTTGCGTCCATAATTTTATTTATTCACGAAACCGTAAATATCAGTAGGAATAATTCGGAAGGTTCTTCGCGGGATTAAGGGGCTGTGGGGTTGAGAAAATTATATTCGGCTATAACAGTTATCATGCATCACCTGGGGCTTAATGCGCGTTTTCGCAATCTCGAGGGCGGTGGAGACGGCGCAAATTACTTTTTCAAAGTATTTACATGTAAATACGAGTAGAGTTGGCCTGTTTTGTGCTGTGGCATGCTTCCGCCCATATACACTCTGAAATTGGTGGTAAATGTATTTTTAAGATTGTGTGACACTTGAAGAAACTTAGTGGTACATACCTACCTTACAAACTAAATCACCGGATTCAATAATGGTGCAAATTAAATGATATTATACGAAAGTCAATGCTAGATAAAAGTTACAAACGTTTCCCTTGCAAGTTTTGTCCAAAAAATATTAACGTTTAAAAGAACTCAAGCTGTAGGATTTGCGACTGCTTTTTTCGAGTTACCTATACTGTTGTTTTTTATATAAATAAACCAATAGTTTTTGTTTGATGCTTTTCTGAAGCAAAAGCGTAAGAGAAGTTCCTCTATTCTTATACCGTCACAAGGCTAATAAGTAAAACATTTACTTTTCAACAATAACACTTAATTTAATTGCAGCATCCACAATCATAGCCCAATCCATTGTCAGCGCTAATTCCCTGAATTATTCATAACCCGGTCCCAAATTTTCCTCTCTCAGCTCGAATTTGCAATTCGAACTCTTTCGCTTAACCGTTTAAAAAGCACGCTCCATACATAAAGCCTGTATAATTATCATCCATTCTACTTATAAACTTTCATAACGGCCTATACGTCGACTTAACCTCTACTTTTGGGGGGTGCGATGCCCCCCAGAGCGGGGGCGGGTGGTCCCCGTCTTATAATGGGAGGCTAAGAAAAACGGGTGCACGGTTCGGAATAGAAAACGCTCTTTGGAAATAGCTTCGGTGGAAAGCTGACGATTTATTCGAGCTACGGGATCCTCGGGAAATATCCTGGGAGCGGATTTTTAATGGCGCCATTGTTTCTAATTTAAAAGCGGCGTGCGAATGGAATACTTAAGTTAGAGCGTTCTTTGTTTCATGTAACGTGTTTTGTGTTTTACATAAAATTCACGCGTTCTTATGTACTTGTTACTACACATGTTTTTTATTTTAATAAAGCATTGAGGTAAATAGCAAACTAAGTATACTAACGGGCAACGGTTTTGCCACAGTTAATTTCCAGTTAATGAATAAAGATTTCACTTTAGCACCCTGTATCTCATTTTGATTTACCTTGACTAACTTATTTCTTAATACTTCACGAATTAATCTTCATACGCCAATTACTTCATCATTGTTTTTGATCAAAAAATATTACAGTTAAATAACTAGTAGGTACTTAATATTTTTGTGATTCTATTTCTATTAATTTTTTTGTCACGCTACGTACCAAATGAAATGCTGTTATAATAATAATGTAACGTTCTATTTATAGTCAAATAAACAACGCTTTCTTAGGGTTGCCTTACAAGCTATGTGGATATAACTTTAAGTTAAATATTAATGTGATATTTATTCTGATCAATATTTCAGTCTCAAAGCTTTCTAAACTATCTGACAAAAGTTAAAGAACTGTTGTTGTTCATAACTAAATGTTATCCCATTTATTATTTTATGCTAACTTTTGAACTTCGAAGTAAAATATTATGAAAGTAGGTAGGTACAATTATTTTAATTCATAATGAATTTTAAAATCTCTGTCACACTTACTTTCAGTAAATATGAGCATGTTGATTGCAGTCAGAACAGTAATACTGTAAAGTCTAGCAACATGTCTTAGGCCTAACAGCTATGAATTAAGAGTGATGAAGCAACCCTACTGCTATCTAGCGGCGCCACGCGCTGAGTATTCACAGCGCATTAGAAGCGCGGATATTACCTTCGCTCCATTTCTGGATCGCAACACGGAAAAGACAGAGACAGCATTAATATTGTGGTGATTAAGTAGACGACGCTATGAGCTCAGTTATTAAGTTACAGGGTTAGATAACCTGTAACAAAAAAAAAGTTGGAAGGCCAAAACCCTGTATAGATTTGAACTGTGACCATTAGTGACCTGAAGCAAAATATCTTTTTTTCCCTGTATTAGGCCAAAGTTTTGATAAAAGAGCAGGTGAACGGCTTAAAAGCTGCTTTAGACTATTAACATATTCACAAAAATGTTATGTGCTACCACCCGAAAATCGTAATTAGCATTTTTTTGCCGTAACCTGTAAAAAATACTAACAAAAGAATTAACCCACCCATTACCGCCGGCAAGTGATTAAGAATGAACCTATTTACATTAATTAAAAATGATTTCAAAGTATCAATAGCCGCCGACTTCATAGCCTATGACTACAAAAGCGCCCGTAATCAGTGGAGCTGTCATTTTTTATCTCCGGAAGAGATAAAATGTTTAAAATAATACGTTCGAACGTATTATTAGGCGGGTAACACGTCGTTGGAATAATGAACGCATGGCTCCCTTCGTCGCAAAGGCAACTCCATCCCCCCGCTGTTCCCCTAAAAAAAAGTTGCCCCTCCCCGTCCCGCGGCTCAATTCATCACGAGACCCCGCCCTTGACAACTCTATACGGGACGGCCAGTGTATCGTCTTGTAGCTTCGGCGGCCATTACGGAAACATTTCACCTTGCCTTTTTTTTAACGTGCCGTCTCAGCCGCCGGGTAACCTTGCTTGGATTGCTAAGTTGTATTAACTCATTTTGTTTATTACTAATGTTTAGACACAGTACAGATATATATATTTATTCTTTCCAATAATATTATACTAGGGTTTGTGTTTTTATGTGGCCCTTCGCTACTATTTTTTTTTGAAATCATTAAAATGTTGTCTTATGCGTAGATAGAATGTTGAATGTAGTCATAATGAGAGTGGCATTGTATTTTTTTGTAAAAAAACCCTCAATAAATGAATAGTGATAAAAAAAACCATTACCACAACTTTCTTTACCGAAATCATTAAAAAGTTTACGCTTTTAAAAGGAAAGTTTTTCTGAAAATTCGTGTCATATCAATTATTGGTGTAGGTTAATATTTTAAATCGACGCATTTAAAATGAGTGTTATTAAGAATAAAACAAAGAAAATGAACCTATTTGTCTGAATAAAAAAACAATTCCAATTGCAATAGACTTGCAACAGCAGGTACTAGGGCAACATAAACGCACAGTAGTCTCTGTTTAATTGCTCGGCACATTAAACGCGTATAAATCGCTATTCATTGCCCATTGAGCGCTGTAGGCTGTTGGTACAGGACCTGCAGACGGCCCTACTGTGAAAAACAATTGGTATCCATTATTCTAGCTCTCTGTCGTTCATACTGATATTACAGTAGAAGTGGATGAGACAAATTGACAACGGATTAAAATACTGACATACTCATATAATAAAGATCCATGGCTCGGGTACAAATGCTTGTGCTCATTACACAAACATTTGGCCCTTGAGGAATTTTAATCATTTTTCTGAAGGAGTACAGATTTGAGTAATAGTCCTCCTGGCCGATTTCGACCACGGCGGCCAATCTCAACAGAGATCAGCCAATTGCGCAGGAGATACTATAGTGCACAAGTGTAAGCGCAATACACAGGTGCACTCACTGTTCCATCACTCTCTAAGTTCGGTGAGACGGCAATCCGACATGACCGGAGAAAAATCAGGCGCAGGACCAACGGCTTAACGTGCTTTTCGCGGTGCGGGGGTGTAACACCGCCAACTTCCCGACTCCGAGCTGTTTTTGAGAAATTCGTGACAGAAAATCTCAGAAAAATTTTTGGCTCGACCTGGGATTCGAACCCAAGACCTCTCGGATGTAAGGTAGAAACTTTGCCACTACACCAATGAGGCAGTATTTGAGTAGAACCCTTGCAACTGCATTGCACTGAGACTGAGCGATCTCTATCTTGATGTAGGATGCAATATTTTTAACTAGAGGTGTTGAAAGTCTTGCTTACATATTCCTTCATCAAATAGAATGACATTATTACGAGTATTACTTGAGTCCCAGCAAGTGGCTGTTTAAGAAAAACATCTTACTTGGGAGTATTCAAGACTACTAGTTCAATGTTGTCATAAAAAACAGTTACAAAACATTTTTCTTGAAATAATTCTCAAATTAAGTAAAGTCACAGCTCTATTTTCTATTTTAATATGCGATTTTCCCATTGCAACTTTTCTGCTTAAGATATTATAAGGTGTGTAGATAATTTGGAAGGATATAAGTAGTTGTAACTTGAAGTTAATCTTATTTTTTCTCGCACTGTCTAATCATTTGTGTGCATGAACATGTATAGTTGTAATGGTCTGGGTGTTATATGTATTTATTTAAGTTAATTTGTTATACCACTGTTGATTCTGACATCTGTAACACAAGTTCTTAAGCTACTTACCACGGAGTCAGATTAATTATGTGATGTTGCTGTATAGTTACATTTTTTTTTATACAGACAAGTAAACACAGGGACCGGTGAAACTTTAAAAGTATGATGGCCGCATACCGTTAACAATTTTTTGGTCGAAAGTTACCTAAAAGTGAACCAACCTTAAAATGTTGCAAAAATATTTGCCTATACAGCCGTAACTTAAACCGCTTCGCGCAAAACACCACATAAAATGAAGTTCTCTCAAAATATGCGATAGCAGGTGACAAAACAAACGGGGCATACTATATCAGACAGAACAACAAAACCAACTTAATGTACAGACAAAGGAGAAAGAAGAATGTCGTAATTATATTGTCTGCCCGCCGCCAGCAGACTTTGCTTATTTTATACTACGAACAGAAATACGACTGGCCTGTGAGAAAATTTTCTGTATTCCTATTATGAAATTCTTGTTTTCATTCCCGTTGTTGTTAAGCTTCGTCGGAAATTAACGAGTTTTCGTATTTGATGTTGTTATATTTGTTTATGCAATAATTAACTTTTTTAACATGTGGTTACGTAGCTTATATAATATGTGTGTTATCAGGACGTTTACTGCTTTACGGCAGTATAAATAGGACTGTGTTGTACAGCTCAAGATGTGTCTGTCTGACAAGGACCAGCTTTCAAGAATCTGCTTTTAATTTTAGGTAAGGCTTCTAGAATCAAAATTATTACTTACCCTACAAAAACCCTTAAAATAATAATAATAAATAAATTTACAACAACATCACATACATTGATCTGATTCCGTGGTAAGTAGCTTAAGCATTTGTGTAACAGATATGAGAACCAATAATGGTATTACAAATAAACTTAAATGAATACATATAACACCTAGACCAGTATAAACAGACATGTTCATGCTCACAAATGTTTGTACAGTGCGGGGATCGAACCCGCAAACTCTTGGTTAATAGTCAGCTTCTTGACAATTACACCAAAGTGGTCGTCAACTTAAAAATAATATATTCATACCTAATTTGGCTACTACAATTCAAGCACTAAAATGATTGATATCTAGAAAAAGGCATTTCACTTTACCCAAAATCTTTCATGATTTACTTCGAGGATTGCACCAATCTCTACGAATGAAACTCTCTATTTGGAACCGTTACCAAAACACTTTCAGTAATGAGAACGATCTTAAGTTAAACCAGTAAATTTTGTGAATGCTATCTCCAATTTTGTTGACTGAATACATTCGCTGAAGCGTTTTGGAAGTTTATCAAAGAAACAAATCTAAGAGAAAACCATTTACAAGTTAAAATAAAACTTTTAATGGTCGTGTTATTTCAGTGATACCGTAATCTTGTCAGACAATTCCGTGAAACTAGTATCGAAAAAAAAAATTTCTGTGTCACCATTTCTTGGACTTTCTCACAATAAAACAGCCATTAGGAAATTTCGTACGAAAAGCCATGAAAACTATTGAAAACTAGAAGACATAAGGTGCATCTATGTTGTGTGCATAGTAAGCACTATAATTTTATTATCTCCATCACAGATGGTATCCATTGAGATTAGCCATGACGTGTCAAAAGATTGATCACTGAATATGGGCTAATTATCAATATACTAGTATACCTAGTATAGTATTACTTTGCCAAGCAGTTTTCACTTATTTACCCTGAAATAAGAACCAAAAAACCGAATGTATTCAAAAATAGTGGACACGGCAGACGCTGGCCTGCAACCTATTAAATGTATAAAAAAATGAGTCTTGGTCTGATGTTAGCGTACCTACATATATTTGTGCGATCCATTTTATTTATGTAGATTGATGACAATATCTGCGCTGTTCAGTGATTTCTCACCAAATCGCACATTTCCCATTACTTAACCCACCGCCAAAGAACAGCACCAGTGCGGGACTAGTTTATTTGCAATAAAGAAAGTGGAATCCCGGGTAGCGCTCCAATTACCGGGATATACGCGGCAATCCGGTGACGTGCTGCTTGCCCGGCCGGGCAGCAATTACACGCGAAATGTCTAAATGGAGTACGTATCGCAACTGTGCCACGGGATCGGGTGACGTTTGTTTTTTTAAATATTATTTTTGGCAAAGGTCTCAAATTTTCGGCCTGCATTTAGTGACATTTAGTAAATTAAATTAAGCCGTTTAAGTGATAACTGTTTGGTAGAGGATAGAGTATCTTGTACTTACATTGTATTGTCGTGTCAGTCTTTTCATGAGATTGCTCCTTTTGTACGTATAATTAGCCTAACATTGATGTGAATGCAAATTAGCTTTAATCACGGGCATTTAAATGACAGGCTGTTTTAAAAAAAATATATTTATTGACAAGTTTGAATTAGTGAAAAAGCATATTCGTTGCATAATTAATTTATAAGTAAAGACGTGTATAAACGTATTGTAAGACGTCAATAACTCAAGACACGTCCGGAGTCTATAATCTTTCTTACTTGCACACTGTCTGAGCCTCAGAATCAATATCACATGCACACTCTCTGTCACATCACCGACCAACATCATCATCAAACGCATTATACGAATACTCCCTCAAAGCGAATGTTCGATCAAAAACCCAAAACAAATAGAAATTCAATCCCAAGACGTCGGAACGATTTCGATCGTCATTTATTTGAGCGCGGAAGGCCTAACCCCCTAACTTCGATACGGAGTCAGACAGGCCCGCACTACCCTTAAGGGACGCATCCACTAGTTTTTCCAAGCATATCTTATTGCCCTTTTGTTGATACCAGGGGTCGTTACTTTCATCGCCCGGGGTCACCGGAACGCTGTCCCAGCCGTGAGCGAGTCTCGAGCGAATTATGTGTTATCCAAGATGCTGGCTTTTATTTGTTTTTATTGCTTGTTTGCGTTAGGCAAAGTTAGAAGATAATTTTGGAGTAACTGTACCGATATGGAGTTTTACACAGCAAAGATTAACTCTTTGCAGTGGCCGATAAGATGGATGGCTATGGAAGTTCATTTATTTAAATCAACGACTCAAAAACTCCCGAATGAAGTTGTTCTTTATTGATACTCCCTATTTACATTGGTTTATTTATCTTTGTATTTTTTTTAGAATGAGGGGTTTGAATCATCATTGTGGCTAGTATAATAAAAAATGGTTTCTCTGGTTTCCTATAATATATTACCGCAACAAAGTGTCTAATTCTTATACTTACAACTAACTAGGTCATTCGAAGATTTAGGAAGGCATTGCAGCACTAATTAGCAATTATTGCGTTCGAATGTGAGCACTTATGCGGAACGTCTTATCAATCTTATACACTGTAATATAGGTCAAAGCTTTGTCTTGAATGGCGGCAAGATGAAGCCATAATAATTAAGATTGACATTCTCTATTGGGCTCGTTAAGCAGAACACATAATGTTCCAACAGTCTTTCAGATTAATATCTGCAGATTCTTTCTTAACTACTTCAGAACACAACGTTTCATACATAAATTTGTTTTTTAACACTCCATTTTGATGTGAATTAAAACACACTTAAAGAAAAATTAACAGACTCCGATTCGAACTCGAGTCAATTGGGAGAGCAATCGCCCGATTGGCGAGAAGTGCGGTTTCGAGTCCCGCCTGGGGCAGTCCATTTTTCTTAAGTGTGTTTCAATTTTACATTGTAATGAAATTTGCATTTTTCATGCTAAAAAAATAAGCTAAATTTAGTTCATTTTCAGAAAGAATTTGCATGAGTTTCACCTCATAGTTATATTATAAATTTTATTATTACTTACATGCACAATTTAAGGTTATTTTCATATATTCACCAGCTATAGTGTAGCACAATTGAATGTATTTTTTCATCAGTTCGCGTATTAAGCGATTTTTTAGAAAATGGATACCTAAATGTATTGAACCAAACAACTTAATTGCTTTAAATGTTAGAATACGACATTAAAAGCAATTAATTTGTTTGGTTTATTCTAAAATAAATGTTTTTTTCTAATCCATTCGTCGCCATTCCATCTGAGACCGAGATATCCGAAAGGATTTAAAACATGCGAATCAAACAAGCGCCAATTTTAACATCGAGATTCGCCCTATTACAAAATCCATTTCAATTTGTCCACTCAATTTCGTACCTTAATACTTTCGTTATACGGTTGTCGTGCGATGGTAATGTTTGTTAGAATGAACTGCGACCCTTGTCTTATTTATTCATCCGAATAGGAAAAAAAGTTGTTTTGTTTTCGCCCCTCCAAGAGGGAAGAGGGAGTCCTGGCCCTCCCGCGGCTGCTCGATTTACTATGTAACCGGAGGAAATATTTCTGCTTGTTTTGCCACTGTAAATCTAGAAGAGTAATGTTATGTTACCTAGTTTGTGGAACTTGACTATTTATATTTTATATGGGATGCTTATGTTTCGTAAGATTTGCTAGGAGATAGAGCCGAGGAGAGAGGAATAGTGGAGTTTTATTCTTGGGAGCAAACAAAGGTACAATTTACCAGTTGTTGTTATGCTATCGTACAACCTACTTGTTTTACCTAAAAGATTTGTGACGGATTTTTATTAAAATAAGGTCTTATTCTTAGCCCAGCGCAAGCAATGTTTGAAAAACTTATTTGACAGGACCGTTTAATGAGATTTGATAGTACAATCTTTATCTAGTCTTTTCAAAAAACTTAAACTGCAAAAATTAGTACCTACTTTCATGTTATGTTACCTGTTACCATGTTAAAATTGTACAATGCACATACCTATTCATAATTTTACCTAAACATTTAAAGTAAAATTCGGTAATATGAAGATAGGTACCTACTAAGAATAATTTACAAAACTGTAACGGCACTTTACCAGATTGTGAGAATTTTGAAATTTAAATGAGATAAGCATGCAAGTAGGGCGCTTGCATCGCGCTGATACCGAAAATCCACCTCTCCAGGCGACGGAACGGCTCGGAACGGCTCAGAACGGCTCAGAATGACTCAGAATGGCCCCTCGGCTTACTCGCGCCTCGTCTTAGACTCCCAAAAGGGCTGTATCCAATTACATTGGCACTCAAACTTCGCAAATAAAGCTTAAGATGTAATGTACCTTTGCGTTGTCTGCGCAATTTGTAAACTTCGACAATTTCTCAATTTATTTCTTCTTCAATTTGAATTGATAAGAAAAAATAGTGTAACAAGGTTTTAAAGTATTGACAACTTTCTCAAACAAGGAATTAGTTAGTTTTTTAAAAATCACTATCACAAAATGTAAGTAAAAATACTACATAAATACTGTCTTTATTTGTGAATATGTAAGTCATAAGTTAGCAAATAATACAAACTAGATTATTAGATAAATATATCTGATACATCATGCCTTACGCGAACTGAAGACATTGAAATGAGACACTTTTTACTGATTATTTCGCATTTACATATTATTTTAATCAGACGTTTCGGACCCTTTTCAGCCTCCGTGTAAAAAGTGTCTCATTTCAATATCTGATACATCATCTATATCGATTCTCTCTGAATGAACGACATCAATCCACAAACATCGCAGAAAAAAACATATTTCACGTAAAGTATCAGCAGTCGTAAGCCTAAATCATATCCTAATAATGTCATCAACATACATTCTTTAGCAAACAATAGTCGTTCGCAAGAAAAACAACTCCAATAACCGATCGCTCGTCTAAAAGTTTGAGCGCCGCTGACTCGCCACGCCGACGCTACCCTTTTTAAGGGGATTTCTTTATGTTGTGAGAGCTCATTTATGGCGTCCATCAAGACGATTCCTCCAGTCGTTATGGTCGCGGCAAATGTACCGAAATCATCGCTTCATAGCGGTCGTAGTTTGGACATATTGTAGAAAGTAGGTAAAGAGATTCAATTCCAAGTTTTCGTATTGAAAGAGTTTGTTTCTGCTTAAGTTGATGTAAACAAAATAGTTAGAGCTTACATTGTGAGTCAAATGTTAATTCTAGTTCTCATTTTTATGGTTGAATTTAATTTGGTTAGCTTTTAATTTTATGTAAGGAAATATCGGTAATAGGTAGTAGAAAACTAGAAATCTTTCATGAGTAAAAGTTTACATTGAATGGAAATTTGTTCAATCAGGCAAAAGTTGTTGATACCTAAAAAATAATATTATTTTCAAGCAGTGAACTCGTTTATAAAAATATAGAACTACGAAAAAGAAAAAAAATGTCTGTGTGATGTTTCTTTCAAAATAAATAAATGCCATTCTTAATCACTTTAATAACCCAAAAATGACAGTTGTTCATGTACATCTGGTCCCGAATAACCCGCCAACGCTTGCGGACGTTTTGAGGCGGGAAATTTTGTTTTAATAAAGGCCCTATTGCGGCACCAGCCGTCTGATATTAAACACGACGAACAGCACTAACGCTCTCTTCTGATATTACACTGAAGCATTATTATGTGCTTAGGGTTGACAATCTCTGTCTTACTGGCTGCCGCAGTTTGGGACGCGTCCGATGAACGCTTTGCATGATAGCTTTGATGGGGAATTTAGGACTTATTTTTATTGTAAGTAAGTTATTAAATGCCTTAACCAAACGCAAATAAAGATTTCTATTTCTATTTTAATAGTTTCTGAATTCACAATCATTTTATTCTATAAAGGAATTCCGGGAGTCTCTTTCACCTCATAAATAAAGTTGACATCTTATATTTAATTTAATTTGACTACATTATTTTGTAAATGCTGTATTGTTTTTTTTATACAGACATTTATAATTTATTCTGGCATGTTTTCTTTCTTCTTTTTTTCACTATATTTGTACCGACAGGGCTGATCACAGCGCACTCTTTACAACCTGTCAAATACAGGTACATTGACATTCACCTGTGTATCATAAATAAATAATATGAATTTAAATTTAAGGTACCATTTATCGTTTACCAATTTAAATTGACCTAATGAACACGGAATGTGTGAGCACTATTAAACCATAATTGAACGTAGAATAGTTAAATAACCGGTTGTAATAATTAAATACGGTGGGTAGATAAGAAGGTAACCATGGAAAACGCAAAAAATTGATGTTATGAAAATAATGTCCATGTAATAATCTGAATAATAATCATCTTAATCCTCGTAAGGGGGAAGTTGTGCCGTTTAACTTCCGTTTGCAATATTCTATCTACCTGTGACTGAAATTTGAATAACAGTTAGTTTCATACAAAAAAATGACTGTCAGTCAAAGGTACATTGGCCAACACACCAGGCTACCTATTTTTGTTGCAAACTCGCCCGTATCACAAGCGCATAGGATACCGCAGTATTTACCGTAATGCCTGGCCCACCGTACATAGAAAATTAAAATCAACTGTAAGTAAATTACGCTTTAGGTCGCTTTCGGTCGATATGTATTTGGTTTACCTAAAAAAAGCCAAATTTAATTATGAGCCCATAACTAACAATAAAATAGCAATGCGAAATACGTGTACCGTATAACAAACTCCTCGAACAACATTAATTGCAACCGTACATAGAGAACCATTAGGGCAACCCCCTTAATGAGCCGTGCAAACGAAATAATACACTGCAGGTCCCGCAGGTCGGAGAGACCACACACGCAGCCTAAATAGAAACGACGCACCAATACATACGCATTTTTACAGTACATAATTACAACAGCTTTCTTCCGTCATCCTAAGAGAACATTAATCTTATGAAGAACGCAGCGTATAGGGTGTCTACCGGCAAATTGGATTTAATATATTTTGAACAACGACCGATCGCTAACAACCGATAGATTTGAAAACCTTTGGGAGAAGCCTATACCAATTTACCAAGACTGCTGAATATATGTAGAAATACTACCTACCGATCTGACGCCTTGCTATCTCAAAAATGGCTTTACGTTCATTTAACATTTCATTTAAGCGTGTGAACTGAGTTTGTCATTGCTTTACTGGTATGATTATTGCAGTGAATTCAGTTTTTGGATTTGTGCGTACGATATACAAAAACTTAGTTTCTACCGACCTCGTCTGTTTTACTAGCAGCTAATTTTAAAAGATTTTGGTAGAAAGAAGGTTTCATTATTAGTTTTTTTTTATTTCATGTGAGCTGGCCGTTTTATTTGTATCATGCGTTGAGCTCACAGAGAAAGGCAATTAAGATTGGCGACTCCCTATGTAGTTAATCCGAAAATACGTGCTCTGGGTGTTTATTGACTGCCGTCAGCACTTACTGGACCGTTTTCTTTGGAAAGAAAAATTGTTTTGGCTTACCTATTTTATGTTCAGCATTATTAGAAAAGCTCCATATCTATATTTTTGACATAATTTTGCGGTTATCTACGCTACGTTACGAAATAATACTATTTACGACTGTTGTTTCAATGTTGACCATCTCAAATTATTATTGCGAACAATAAACTAAAAAATAGGTGTTCCATTTCAATTCAATAAGTCAATCGAAGTTCTTATTCAAACCCCTAACTTTCCTCCCCTTTCAATTAACTAAAAAATACTCCCTTACTACTTATAAAGTTAACAAGTGGATTTCAGTACAAAATTGTGAGTACCTAATAAGGGGCATAGAGTAGAGACTTCGGTCCAGCACGTCGGCTTTATGGGCCGTTAGTGCTACTGAAATCAATAAAAGTACCGGAATGTACCGCACATGCGCGATAGAGACCGTTCCTGAGTCAGCTACATTCATTTTATAGCCACTTGTATTTGTGTCTATGGCCACTTTGTACTCTTTACTGTTGACGGAGTAAAAAAGAGGAGAGAAAATTAATTGGCTTCGCGTAAACGTACCTCGGTAACGGCAGGGTTAGGTTGATCATTGGGCGTAACAGTAAAAGTAATAGTTTTGCAATATTAACAATGATAACAATGATAATATTTTTGGTTCTTTCCTTCTTTATTTGAAATTTTAAAAGAAGAACCGCTGCGATAGCTTAACTTTTTTTTCCAATCGATTAGAAGGCTGAGATACAACAAACATGGAAATCCCATAGCAATGAATTTATTTTCATAAGGCGACACGTGCATAGCTTGAAAGAGAGTTGGTTATTAATAGCTCTCCGTAAGAGGCTGTTTATTTGTCCTATCCGTCCGTACACATTCTGTTTACATATTCGACACGGAATTTTGGCGTTTATTGCTTCGATCATAAAGCATAGTTTAATGGTAAAGAAACGGATGTGAGTTGCGCAATGATTTGGAGAATCTTTTTATTTATAACACGAATAAAACGACCAGTAAATAAGAATAGATGGGGCACCATGCTGTGACTAATAGCCGGTTCTTTTGTAACTCGAATATACGAACATTACATTTAATTTATAATGGGATGAAGACATTTTTAACTCCACCCACGAGCCTCTCAATTAAGCGATTCAGTTTGTAAAAATGTTGGGAACCACTGATTAAGTGGTTTATATCGTAATTTTGATTGTATCGTTCAACTATGTTAATTAAACTGGACGAATTCGATTAGAAGTTTTTGTATATTAGTTTTTACTATTTTGCTTTATTTTTAAAGTGTTTCAATAGTTCCAAACATTTTTGAATACTATTTTGTATTAGTTTGCGATCTGTTCAAAAATGTAATAAGAATTTTATTGTCTAAAGAGTTTAATAAAAGCAAACGATGTATTGTTTTTTTTTTTTTTATAGGCGAACCGTCAAAGAATGAGAAGAAAGTATGAAACCGGAGGTGCTTGTGGCGCAGTGGTTGCAGCTATTTGGTAGTGATACCAAAAGTTAAGCAACCTACGGCGCGGTCATGTTTAGGATGGGTGACCATTCTGATGACATACAAATGACGTCTATTTACAAGCATCTCCGTGCTTCGGACGGCACGTTAAGCTGTTAGTCCCGGTTAATATCGATAGATATTAGTCGTTAAGCCTGGTCGGCGGCCCTCGGGCGGCTTGTTAAGCCGCCCGAGAAAGAGAACATCTGACAGTAAGGTTGGTCACTTACTCTACACACACCAATCCGCACTGATCCCGCGTGGTGGAGTATGGCTCGCACCACCTCACCTTGAGGTGAGGCCTGTGCCCAGCAGTGGGACGTATATAGGCTGATGATGATAAACCATTAAAGTAGGATAATTAATACGAAATAAATACTCGTAAGTATAGCGTAATCCAACATGAGCGTATCTCTCAACATATGACGATAGATAACCAATAAACGTCTTCGCCCATTGCAATGCCGATATCGTAAATCAGCGCACACCGTATACAGTAGTTTACAAGCGACATTTACGACGCTTTTATGAACCGCGCGGTCATCAAATTCTCTCTTTTTTTATTAAATCACTACTCGAGTAACAATTTTCCAGCCATCAGCATCGGCCACAAAGCTGATACGACGTTTAACGGCACGACAATTAATTAAAAAGTCATAAACGCCAGTTTTATGCGCCACCGACCTATAAAGACTAACTTTTATGCGCAGTAAACGTGATTGTCTCTGATTCTGGACCCTGCGTGAGGCAAGAGTGAGATGGGGACGTTAGGCGTCTATGGTAGAGCCGTGAAGATTTTATTTTGTTATTGACGATTGTGGTGTATTTTTAAACGTTTGAAATAAGTGTCTGTTACGTATTTGACAATTCACTTAAATAATTTTCCCCGTTCTCTGGCAACTATGCTATAATATTTTTTCTTTGATTTAAAATATTGTGTTCAAATCTTTCTAAACATCGTGTGACAAAGATTAATAGCAATAAAAAGGACAACTAACCAAATAAACGAAGGCAAATACATGTCCGAAGCCAACAATAAGCCGTGTCGTCCATCGCATAACGCTAAATCAAACAGATACCAAGAAGCGAAAACATCACATAAAAGCTATTCCGATCAAACGCTAACGTCTTTCGGAGTTATAAAATAGATTTATTGCGATCCCCGAAGGAAACTTGGAATGAAAATTGTGGGATTTTTTAAATAAACCATTAGAGAAAAAGTTCCGGGCCATTTGAGGGGTATTGTGCCACTATCGGGCGCCATTCAAGACTGCAACGTTTGCTTTGTCGCGTAGACGCATCAATGGTTAGAAGCGCCTATTGATGAACCATTTTTGGTAAAACTGAACACTTTTATAGTTCTTCATGTCCTATTTTATATTTTTGTAGAAATCTAATATGTTTATGTAGATATTTCAAGTTTATTTAAAATCAATTATTTACAGAACTAGAATGGACTTATAGAAACGATTTTTTGTTGTTTTGTACACAAGCCTTTTCATTTGTAATAAGTATTTTAAAATATGTACGTATCTATGTTTTAGAAGTTTTAAAATACAATATTTCATTTATACATATTTCTTTCTAGTATTTTCTTTGTCTCATTCCTGAATCGCAGTCCAACATTTCCCTCCAAGTTCTAATATTTGTGTGTGTTTGAAATGGAGTGTTTGTAACCATTATTTTTTATATCCGACCGCGTCTTTTGATTCCTTCCTTGATAATTGCCTCGTTTCTATGCTGGAAAATGAAATATAGTGGTATAAAATTACTTAAATGTAGCGTCAAAAGTTATATACATTTATTGAGCGCCCATTTCGAATGGATAGACAAAAGATTTATAGCTACTAAGCATTTTAAATAAGTTCTTAAATAATCTTTATTACAAAACTCAATAACCGTGAGATTCCTTTCCGTGTAAATGAAGATATTAATTATGTTAATATTCCATTTTGTTTTCGGCAGGTTTAATTTGCACTATATTATCTTACTAAAAACTACCGTTGGGAATACTAATCTTCATTTAAAATGTTAATTTGTGAAACTGAACACGTCATTTTAAAAATTTACATATTTATTTTAATAACATGGCAAAACTGAATTTACAAAGTGACATACCTAATTAATTTCAACTATTGTTTCCTTAGTTATGTTACGTCTTATTAATTTAACTCATCAGTCTATATTTACATCCCACTGCTGGGCACAATGGTGGTAGGTACGAGCCATACTCCACCACGCGGGCGCAGTAAGTATCACATTAGATTGTAGTATTCTTTTAACATAACTCTACGACAGTGTTTTTGTATTTAGTTGCAGAAAACTAAATTAACTACCATTCACCGAAAGTATATTGACATTAGAATTTAACCTACGGTCCCGCTCAGTAGCGAAAATAGTCGTTCTTTTTCGAATCGATGTAGCCCCGGGGTGAGTCGTATGTATTTATTTGCGAGCAGTACGTCAGGGGAGGAGGGTAATGGCAAACACAGGAAACGGATCTGTGGAACTTTCCCGCCGAACCGGCAAAAGGGAGATCGGGTATCCTGGATCGGTCGTGTGACAATCGGTTTTTGGGTAACTACGAGATTTTGTGAATAAAAAAGAAAAGTTAAAAGTGAAAATTTTTGCTTAGCAGTTTTTTTTGCGTTTACAACGCTATTTTTAATTTCGAAAAGACTTAACACTTATAAAAAATATTTTCGGCTCCGGTGACCTCCCCGATGACCGGAGCCGAACAGAATTTTTTACGTGTTAATGTCTTTCGATAGCAATTATATATTATTCCAGACGGTTTAATGTGTTCATTAGGCTTAGGTCACACGTGCGAGTTTTTGTCGACGACGAATTACTTCTGACATCGTGTCAACCAATCGCCCCGCCTCAATCGCTGACGAATGCGAGTTGCGGCGACAGAATGCCGCAGTTGTGACCTGAGCCTTAGAGTCATTACTATGACATCTCTAGGTATATGTATAAAATTCTAGTGTCACAATGTTCGTTCCCGTACCTACTCTTTCGAAACGGCTCGACCGATTCTCATGAAATTTTGTGAGCATATTGAGTAGGTCTGAGAATCGGCTAACACCTATTTTTCATACCCCTTAGTGATAAGGGTATTTCACCATTTACATTTATATGACAAAGCAATACATATTTATAAGCCGGGTCAGATAGTAATATATTTTTTTTGACGACCGCTTGGTGCAATGGTCCGCATGTCGGAACTCTAAACCAAGGGTCGCGGGTTCGATTCCCGCACAGTACAAGCATAAGTGTGCATGAACATGTGTGTTTGTACTGGTCTGGGTGTTTTCTATGTATAATTATGTATTTATTTACAAAAAAAAAAGTATTTAAGTATGTTTATCCGTTGTCTAGTACCTACCCATAACACAAGCCTCGTAGCTTACTTTGGGACTAGAGAATTGGTGTGATTGTTGAGAAATATTTATTTATTTATTTATAATACATGTTTATTAAACTACCTTATAAGTATTCTACAATGCTCAATCTGTCTAATTAGTTATTTTGTCACGATGTCGGAAGACGTTGCTCTTAATTCCGTGTAACAAACGCCTTATTTTCTGCGTCAGCGTTCTTCTATTACTCTTTGCTCATGGCCACCCTACTGTCTCTTACTCCTGATATATTTATATGCATTAATACCGGTTTATGTCAGCAAGATAAGCATAAATCCAGCGGTAGGCGGACCGCGATGTATCTACATTCCACTTTATTGTTATCCTCTGAATTTATTTATGAAAGGCCGAATTGTCTTCGTTGAATTGTGAACGTAAAAAGATAAACTTCTTCACTCTCATTGTTTTATACTAGCTTTATGTTTAGGTGCGTATGAGTCACTTTCACACTTAAATAGGGTAGAGATGGCGTCCATGGAAACATTGAATATATTTATTCCGTGAGGTTTGTGTGTTTTCTGTATTGAATTTATTTTTTTGAAGTATTTTTTAGTTTCTCTCAACCAAAAAACGGAGAATTAATGCTTTGTTAATCATGAAAAAGTCATGATTAATTACTTTACGTTTTTTGTACATATCTTTTTGTTTTACGAATCCGTAACACCTTACACAATAAAGAATACGAGACCACTTCAATAATCATTCTAGGCCTCTACCCAAAGTTTTCCCCTTAGTAGGTCCCGTAAATACAAAAACCAGTAAAATTAATATAACAAGCCCTTAAACCGATAAAACACATGCTTGCCGGGATGTTTTAAACATTTATTGAAGATATAAGGAAAGCAATTTTGATGGTGGAATGGTACAGACGGAACGGTGTGGTACATCGCTCCGATGGTTTGAGGGGAAGGATGCTCTATTTTGGGTAGACTTAAGTCTAGCAAAAATACATCAAGGGAAGATTTTTTTTAAATTGATAGATATTTCATTTATGGAATTTTTGTATTGATACATTGAAAGTTATTGTTAAAAAATATGCTTAGGTACTGCTTATGCTTGAAAATATGCTTAATGTGTTTTTCTGTACAATTTACTCAATGAAAATACAGATTGCATTTTAACAAAATAAAAGAAGCAGAGAGTTAAGGTGTCGCACATAACTTCTTCTCTTCTAAAAATGATTCATCACATACACCTCTTGAATTGGAAAAAAAAGAAAGAAAGAAAACATGTTTATTCAGTATCACATACTTTACAAAATAGAAAAACACATATTCAAATGCACATACACAAGATACTGAAAAGATGGGCTGGGTGGTTATGTTGAGTAAGCATAACATAGTTTTTATTGTAAGAATAATAAATTATTTAGTTTAGTTAAAAATAGTAGAGTTTCCTCCGTGACCAGTTTTCTTATATCGAAGACGCGAGCGAAGGGAGACCGAGTAAAATATGAATTCGGCGCAAGTCGGCTGTTTCGCGCACACGTTACTTGTTTATCCTTTTAAGGGAGAGTTCTCATTTCATCCAACTGCTATGATTGCTGTATAATCGCCAGCGTAACCTGCGCTCCCACACCCCCTTGTCACGAGACTTCATTGTAACAAAAGACGAAACAACACAACAGTTGAGGGATCAAATTATCCTGGCTCTGCTCTTAAGCAATTTCGTAAGCGCCGCACATGTAGGCCGATTTTCGGCAACTGATTATGAGCTGTGTACAGTTCGTTATGTTAGTTTCGTTGTTTCATAGCGTGTTTAAGTCTGAGTAACCAGTTGATGGTAAGTGGATAATCGATAGTTAATCGATTGTGCAAAGCATGATGAAAGTTACGTGATTTTCGTTGACCACATATTTTTTTACAGGTTAACGTAGGGTTACACACGTCTTCTTTAAGTTAGTCAAAAGTTCTATAGAACCTCTGCGCAATAACATACATTAAGTAGATTTATCTTAATTAAAGAAGATAAAATATATAAGTATTATTAATGTAGAGAAGAGGTTCTTTTGTGTGACAAAAGCTTTTTTTTTAAATACTGTTGTTATTTCAAACAAGTGGCGCCATCTTGTGAGTATCTTTCAAAAATCCTTTATATTAAGGAACCAACAACGTTAGATACATATCTCTTGTTGGAGAGTACTTTCGGCCATCATTGATTAGTAAAAAAAAACTAAAACTACTGCATACAGCAATTGCCAATGTTACTAGTTCTGTCATAGAAGACCGAGGTTACTTTATATGAACGTTTTCATAGTTTGGCACAATTTCAAATTATTTTTGGCTCGATTACACACTTCATGAATGCAGTCCAAACGAATAATGTACCTTCGTTATAGACGAAGTTTGTCATACGCCAAAAATATGTTTGTTATTTTTGGAATGCACCGACCTACCCTACTGTTTATTAACGGGCTATCAGAATAAATAAACAAGTGATATGCATTTGGATTGAAGATAGAAACAAATCTTAAAATCTCTATCTATATAAAATCTCGTGTCACAATGTTCGTTCCCGTACTCCTCCGAAACGGCTTGACTGATTCATATGAAATTTTGTGAGTAGGTCTGAGAATCGGCCAACATCTATTTTTCATATCCCTTAGTGTTAAGGGTTGACCACAATCATTTATGTGGCAAAACAACGTTTGCCGGGTCAGCTAGTAAAGTATATATTTTCGACCTAGTAAGAAGACATTCCTGATGTTACACAGTGTCTGGCACGTTAGGTGTGCGAAAGTAATTACTTTTACTTTCTTAAATGGTTACTAAAATTGTTTATTTCATTTTATTTACAGGTACGATTGCTGCGTAAGATTGGCATAGAAAAGAATGCAAAATTGAATGCCCCATGCAGTGACTAGTTGCAATAATAGCAAAACGTTTACTTAGTAAGTACGTTAGAAGGCTACCGTTGTAATATAGTCACACATTTTGAAAATTAATCAAGATCCATTTAATTTTCGAAGCGATTTTTTGTGTGATATTCAAATTAATTCTTCTCATAATGCCTATTCACGAGCGAGCCAAACATCATGATCACCCAACGATAATTTCATCCATACACACTCAGCTTCACCATTTTTTCAGGGCCTAAAAAAGAAATAGCAGAAGCAAAATTGAAAACAAGCCATTGTTATGTTATACGGAGGTTTCACGAGAAAAGGCAATCTACATGGAGGGCGCACGCCGGACGGCCGAGATGAGGATATAAGAATTCATCCTTTCTCACCCCGGGGGGTGAAAAGGGGCGAGCGGGGGGTGAAAGACGGACGACGCCATTCCAAAAACCCATTATACCAGCGCGGAGCTGTTTTCTATCTCGGAACGCGCCAACCTCTTTCCCCCCACCTCCCGTTCGGGGGATTCTCAACTTTGTTTATGAAAATTACCCATTAAAGTGGCTATGGAAGTAACGCTGTTGCCACTCCAGAAATTAAAAAGGAAATTGATATTGGATTACTTTTTTTTTGGGAGATATTTTAAGTTTGTGTAACCTTGTGTTTACGATACTTACTCGTAGGTTAAAATGTACCTGCCTTATTTAAATAAATATGCAAAAATAGTCACTTTTTGTTGTAATGTAAAAGTTTTGCTGACCTAACTAAGATTGGCTGCTCTTTAATTGTTCCCGGAAAATTCTATACTTATTTGTGAAGAATGGCATAGTTTATCATATTTTTTGTACATAGGTATACCTACTAAACCTACTTACTACCTTTCGGATGCTTCTAGCATTAAGTCGTGCATTAAATTTTTGAAAAACAAGTGTGTAAAACAGTGCATGCGTAAAAATAAATGATGTTCCAATAATTCAGTAAAAATTAATTAAAAAGGTACCAAATGAAATTGCACCACATAAATCACACTTTCCCTACTTCCTCCTTCTTGAAGAATTGCTTCCTAGATTTATACCTCCTCACCCCAACTTAGAACGCCATTAGAAATTAAATTAAAAAAGAAATTATTACACTTGAGTCGAAATTTAAATACACATTACACCCTCTGTATTGAGAAGTCAAGTGGAGTTGAGGGTTGTTGCCGTCCTTATTACACTTCAGTTAAAAGCATAGGGTGAAAAGAGAGCAGCACTAGTCGCGGTAGGTCGATATAAAGAAAGATTATCCCAAGCCCCTAAGGAAGTTTGAAATTGCTATTGTACTTATGTAGCGAAAAGGATTATGGTGTACTAGCGGCCGCCCGCGACTTCGTCCGCGTGGTTAAGTTTTCTTCAAAAGTAGCACCACCTATCGGTAAGCTTTGAGTTGATACTTTACCTTCCAAGTAATGTTGAGTCAAATAAGAAAAGTCCCATTAAAATCGGTTTAGTAGATTCTGAGATTCAATTTCCTGCCTGCTCCCTAAGTTCATCGGCGTGATTATTTATATCCCAGTTTACTCTCCAGGTGATACTGAGTCAAATAAAAAAAGTCCCGTCAAAATCGGTCCAGTAGATTCTGAGATTAGCCCGGACAAACAGACAGACAGACAGACAGACAAAAATTTTAAAAATTGTTGTTTTGGCTTCTATTACGGTAATTAAGACCTCCTGTAACAATTTTTCATAAAAATCTTCAATGTACAGAAATCGATATTTTACAGTCTTATTATATGTATATAGATGTTACTACGCCGTAGCAGCTACGAAAGCAAATACTGAAATGTGCGACGTACTTTAAAATAGCTGGAGTTTCTACTCTAAAGGGTAAAAGATTTTAATAGCTTATAGAACTGATTTGAGAATACCCACTGTCCCTCTACCTATTAGCTAAAGCAATTAATTGGTTTTTGGGAGTGAATAAATTGTCAAGTTTTGACGTCAGATGGTTTAAAACCGCTCTTACGTTTCAAATACAGTATTGATATTCTCTTATTGAACAAAACTGCTGCGCTCGAAAAAACTAATTTTCTCAAACAAATATTCATAACGAGGTATTTTCATCTTTCGCAGCTAAAAGTAATGAAAACAAACCATTTGCAATTTAAAACGTAAAATAAACAATGCGATATCGCAACAAAGCACGGCCGGTAGCGGGCGGATTAATCCAGACGGATCCGGATAAATAGGGCTGCCAGGCTGCCACAAACAAGCACGTTGGAGTATTGAAATCGTGCGAAATTTACTACTTGTGTGCAGGACATGTTAGAAACTTTGACACTTCTAAATATAAATAAAATATACAACTGTCTGGTAACGCAAATGATGCGATATAATTGGATTAATTCGAAATCAGCAGACTGGAAGAAAAGTCAATCAAATTATGTACTTATTAGATTTTTTTTGGCTATGTGTAGTATCACCGCCATTTGCCAATATGGTGGTTTGTATGTTATCTATTTTTTAAATTTGAATACTGACTAGGGGAGAGATATTTTTTTATTGATACAACTAAAACGCTATGTAGAAATGTACTGATTTGAGTCTATTATCTGCACTTGCATTAAGCGTTGCATATTCGTTAGTGGCGTTTGGCAACCCTTGTAAATCCGGATAAATCCGCTTAAATCCGGGCAAATGCCGGTTCCAGGCCGGGTGCTACGCGGCGATACGCCCAGCCTAGATGTACTCACACGCATCAAGGTAAACTTTGCAGCATCTTATACTCCTTGTTATAGGGTCGATTTTGCAATGAAAAATGTTCAGTTTTATGTGCAAGCGACTGTGCGGTGCTAATCCCCTTTTAAATTGTGATAAAAGCCCCCACCTGTATTAATGCAGTAGTGTATAACAGGCATTAGTGTGTATCTGATTAGTTGTCATAATAAGCGACTATTAAACTGCAATTTCATTACAGTCTAACAATTCAATCTGATCGTATCCACGTCGTATACCTAAAGTTAGATAGATTGCTTTTTGTGAAGTTTTGTCATATTGCAAACAAAATATAATTTATTCATTATGTTGTAGTGTGTTAAGGTATATTTTAAATTAAATTACATCAATTATGCTATCAATTCCAAAAAGACGCCGGTTTAACTTAAAAAAAGCTACATTTTTAAACTTAATTTTGTGCAAACATAAGTATTTATAGTATTTTTGTCATTTCATTTCGTTGTTTTAACGCCACGTTCAACACCACGTCACAAACAGTTTTGCAACTAAGATGAAGCAACTATCAGATAAACCAAACACGGTCCAAATAATGACACTGAATAATATTATAAATTTACATACATATCTCGACCCATCAGCATTATACATTTCAAATTCGGAGGGTCGCATAATCCCGCGTGCATAACGGGATCGAAAATGAAACATAAATTGCGCAGACGGACTATACAGACGATTAAGTCCATTAACATGGCGCACGGGTCACTAAGGCCCTGGAGAGTGTCCCTCTCCAATCAACAAAACCCTTTTATGCTGAACCAGGCGTAAAAGACCCTCCCTGTCCGTTGTGGGTTGACTGAGCACAGACGAAATTAGGGTTGCCATCCCAACCCGCGGGGGTCAACTAAAAATGGTCGGTCTGTATCAGAATTCATGATAGGACACCCCATACGCCCCCACTCCCAGATATACGGTTACGATCGCACCACAATACCATCGCCGATAAATATGGTGTGTACGCTACATATGCCGGAGGCGCGTATAGCAGTACGAGTATTTGTATTGTTTATGCCGTATTAAATTGTTAGAATGTTGCCCGGTTATTGCCGAAAGCGTATTTGGTTCGCGTATCGTTGTGTAAGTTAGGAGTTCGTGTGCGATTGTTACTGCGTAGTGTAACGATCGGTTTGAATTGCGACCGGGCTAAGAACGGAACTGCTGACTGTGTTAAATTTAATTGTATTGGTTATTGCTTTATTATAAGTTGTTTCGTATAAATCATTACTTATTAGTGTAATTACCAGCCCTAAACTCATTTCATTTAATAACAAACGGAATAACAGTCAATCATACTTCAGTATCTATATTTTTTTTTAGCAGAAGTTAGATAATATGGTTGTCTATAAAGTCATTGAAATGTAAAAGCGATGCAAGCAAATTAAACAGAAGTCCATCATATTTTTTTTAACTTTACATAGCAACGTATCAAAAAAGTGACAGCCCTAACGACAGAAACAAAGGCTCGTCTAAAAAAACACATCACGACGTCGTAATTAACGGCAAGCAAGCAGACGCTTTTAGCCACTTCAACCGACACCCAAAAAGAGGAGTACTCGTTTAAGTGTCGGAAAGCGCCACTCATTAGCAGATTGTAGTAGTCGCATGACAAGTGACAATAAATCCAAACCACGAACATAACAATACAGAAATTCCACATTAAATAAGATATATGTTTTTATTTATCATGTTCCGTGTTTCGGTACAGTTATGATTTTAAAAATTCTAATGACTCATTCATGTAAGTTAGCAATTGGGGCGGTGTGTGATTGTTATTTTCTAATTAGCACAAGTGGGCTTATTTGGAAAATGAAACAGATCGATCAAAAACTTAAAGACTTAAAGTTTTTGATCGGTCCGTTTGATTTACTGAACCAATTTGCATGAAATTTGGTGCACGGATTTGGTACAGAGCTTTCCCGGATTTTAGTATACTTACTATCAAATGTTACGAAGCCGCTAGTGCTGTCAGGAAGCTGGTACGTAATCAGTCTAAGATCAGTTTTCAGTAGGCCTATTTTCTTTACTATACAGCCAAGATAAAAAAATAAAGTTTCTCCCTCGTAACGCTCACTATGACCTCGAAAAGGAAGCGAAAAGCATAGGAAACTCATAAGGTGTTATGGATGAAGCCGTACCGATAACCGCGATGTTCGGATCTGCGCTACGCCCTTATTTCAATAACAACAGCCATGCACAAAGGGACTCTATATTATGTTAATTCTACATAGGCCTTTACTATGGGAGCGATGTGAAATTGAAAGTGTAGGAGATTGTAGATAAGGGAATAGGATGGTTGCAGGATGGAATTGTTTGGTACGACAATATGGCATTGCTTACTTAGGTTACGAACAATTTTCATTTTCACCAATCAGACCTTAAATGATAAAACTGTTGCTTGAACCTTAAAAAAATAATTATTTTTTCTAATAGGTGCGATTCTGTACTTGAACTACTATAAATATAAATATTTCACAACAATCACACCAATTCTCTAGCCCCAAATTAAGCTACGAGGCTTGTGTTACGGGTACTAGACAACGGATAAACATACTCAATGACTTGGTGTTTGTAAATAAATACATATCATATATAGAAAAACACCAACATTAAATATAAAAAAGACCAGTACAAACACACATGTTCATGCACACATATGCTTGTAATGTGCGAGGATCGAACCCGCGACTCTTGGTTTTAGAAGTCCGACATGTAGACCACTGAACCAAACGGTCGTCATGGTCGTCATCAACTACTCATGTGTACCCAAGGTGCCCAGGACGATGAAGAAGAATTTTTTGCTTTTTTCTTATTCACTCATTAAAGGATTCGACATAAACTATCAAAATGTGCGAGATACCTTTACAATAATATAAAAACCCCTGTATTTTTTTAAAAATACGACCACATACATTTATGAAAACGAAAGCTTAAAGATTTTTTTAAGGTCACTAGATAGATAACTACTGAGCAACTAAGCTATGTTCTGGGTGTTTTAGTATATATTGTTGATTTGCACTACAAGCAGAACCAAACCCCTTAATAAACGACAGGACATTTTTTCGTGTACCTATTGCTGCTACTTGCCTGGAATGTTGTTGCGACAGTACCAAGACCCTTGGTCAATGTGAGTGCATAAACAACTAACTACAACAATTCGTTTTATTAACCCCTTATCGCTTCTCGCGAACCTGTGGTACTACCCATCCTATCTTCCCATGCCTACTCGCGTCCCGACCGTGTTATGGCTCCCATAAAAATAAAGCATTATTCAACAAGCGAATAAACGTCACTCGAATGCCTACTTCGAATAATTCTTGCGAAGAACCGAAAGAGCAACCTTATGCATAATGGAAGAAGGTGTAGGTATTTATATAATAAGTTCAGGTATTGATATTATGGCTTAAATTATTAAAGGTATGTTTGACCAATGTCTTTGAATTTTTTTGATAAACGTTGAGAGCAAGAATAGAAGAAAATGGAACAATAAAATCACAACAACAAAACAATAAAGTTGTTCCTGGTCATGAAAAAACGACAAGACTACACATTAAAATGCAAAAATAAAAATTATTAGAAACACGAGGTAAAAAACACAAATAACATTTTTGTATATAGGTATCGATCAAACAAGTCAAGATCGCATCACATAGCGCCATCTATTGGGTGGTTATAAGACTCTTTCTTTCTTTTGTAGCGCTATTGGTAAATTTTGTCAAAAAAAATTGATATAGCGTCATATCGAGATTTTAACACTGTTTAATTGCATTTAACCTTTTACGAATTCATCACTATAAAAATTTGCATATACATGTTAATATACAAGCATAAGTGTGCATTAACATGTGTGTTTGTAATATGTATTTATTTACGAAAAAAAGTATTTACGTAGGTTTATCCGTTGTCTAGTACCCATAACAAAAGCCTCGTAGCTTAATTTGGGATTAGAGAATTGGTGTGATAGTAGTGAAATATTTATTTATTTATACATATTACACATTCATGGCAAAACAAAACATGGGTATCATACGATCGTCATAGCCTCTTCGGAAAGCGACCAGCCGTGAAACAGTTCCGCGCTCCGTTGGACGCAGATATCTATACGCTTTATGCGTTATTACGCGATATTGGTCAAATTATTACTTTACGGGCAGTTTGATATGAACATACATGGTAGAGGGCGTAAGTAACTAGTCAGCATTTTTAAGGGGCATCATAGAAGCAACACTCACTATTTACATTGCTTAGAGAGAGAACAAGATGTTTAACTTTGACCTTGTTTGCAATACTTGTGTACTGTACCATACATACGAGGATATGCCATTTATTATCTTTTAATGTGTTTGGCAAATACACGTTATAACTTGAACTAAAGTGCTTATGAAGAAAAAAACATTATTTCGTAAAAAAACATGTTTTTTTACAGATTTTTTAGACAAGTTTCAAAAAAATAAAGAAAGCAAGAAGAAAAGCAATATATGGCCACTTGAAAAAGCAAACCTCTTGATTCTTCTATTTTCGACGTAGAAAATTAATTTTAGAAGAATTTAAATGATCGACATGATTAGCCCTTTGTCATGATTTAACAACAACTATGATGATAACGTAATTATTGTAACACGCACCGTACCTCTAACTTGACGCTTGCCATTAAATACCTTTTGGACAGTATTACGTAAAACGAAACAATTCACATAAAACAAAACGCGAATGAAACACAATAAAACAAACCCTTTCAAACTCATTTCTGTTTCAGTCCAGTTGGTCACTGGGGAAATTCGTTGTATATTTGCATAGCACTGACCCCTCTATAGCTGCTCTTAGATGTTAGAATTACCCGTTTCAATAATATTTGCATCTAATTGTAATCCATTGTGGAGCCATGGGAATGGACACATGCAATTATGTTCATGTATATAGAATAATATAGATGTCGGCACATTGTTCTCCGTTTTCAAAGGAATGATGCTGTTAAATTGTTATTGTGAACGCCATTTTGTATTTGGATAGTGTCCCGCCAATTATATTTTAATGTTTATGTGATTTGTTAAAA
This sequence comes from Pyrausta despicata, assembly GCA_963921415.1. NCBI lineage: Eukaryota > Metazoa > Arthropoda > Insecta > Lepidoptera > Crambidae > Pyrausta > Pyrausta despicata. The sequence continues at coordinate 10,846,507 of OY992852.1, read as the reverse complement.
ATAATTATGAAAGTAAATTCCTTTTATAAGATCCATAACTCGGAAGGACCTTTTTAATTCTAAATAGACTATTGATTCATATATTATTTATCAAATTAAAATAATAATACGCATCACATAAATTATACATATAATTCAAAATCTTCTGAGTCAAGCGTCTGACTTATGCTTAGACCATTCTGAGATTGGGTAATTGCATCTGTTTAGATACAATCATGTTGCACAAGTGCAAGAAATACTGAAAAATAAAAAGTCTTCTTCTTTTAAAATTACTTAATGATATTTTTTTTAAAACATTCAAAAGATACAAAACATCACGTAAGACCACGTAACACAAGCAAATTAAAAACTCGTCGTGGAAAAAAAAACTCGATTCAAAAAATCGAAGGCGGCCGCGTCGGCATAGCCAGTAACTTCCGTTTTCCGCGACATTGGGCGCAATTTGAAATATTTTAGTGCTGTTGTAACGACTTGATGGCGCGGCCGAGGGCCACTTATATATCTCTTTTATCTTTTGTTGGCCTTAGCCCCTTTGCCCTCCCGGATAACTTTTCGGAACACAGCGGCAATTTTTTTTTCGAGTGAATTTTTCAGGAGATTACGGCGAATTTGTTTTATGACGGGGATTAAGGCTAAATATTTAAAAAAAAAGCTACTTAAGAATAGTTTAGTGAGCTAAATAGGTTTCTAATTCATTGAATAATATTTAACAATTCCTTCTACTTTGGTAACTGAAAACACTGTAAAACAATTCTTTTCAGATACAATTATCTAATATGAAAATATTTCATGAAATACAAAAAGGCCGCTATAGTTCTATTAAATATTTTATGGAATACTAATCATTGAATCGATAAAATATATTAATTACCTTTGATCAAGTTGAGATTTCTCAAGTCATAGTTCATAGGCGTTCACCACAATCTGTGATTTTCTTAAGCTTTCCAATTAATTGTTTCGCAGAAAATTATTTGACATTTACAAAGGTTACGTTTATCTCAATAAACCTATCTGGCGGTTAAATAAATCGAGCGCATGAGATGGCTAAATCAACGGCTATCTGAGACGCAATCTCTTGATATTTACTTGCTTGCTTAATCACGAACAACGTTGTTTTCAGTTACTTATCGCTTTTTGGCGGCGATAAATTTGTTTGGAAGGAGGTGCAGATTAAGTCGTGTTTTCGTAGCGGATTGTTAGGATAACTCTACGTAAGTATTACTGCATGCTATTAATTTATTTGTTATTTTCGCATCAAACACCCCTTCCTGCATTTAGTGCTGTACTGTACCCAAAGGTTGTCTGGAAAAGATCGCTCTTAGCGGTAGCCTACATTGTACATCTTTCTATGTAAAACTTTATCTGTTTATTTTTAGTAGCGTGCAATAGAGAGCTATCTTATCGAGTATTACTTCTCTCTAGTAATTAATTTTAACGCGATACAGCTAAACTAGTTACTCTTACTATAGGCTGCTGGTTTCTTTTCAAGTCACTCTCAATTTATTCAGTGAAAATGAAGATGTTACATTAAAATGTTGAATTGAATTTTTAATAGAAAACGCAAACAATCCAGTTTATTTATTGCACATTAGCATACATTAACTCGGCCAAACTTATTCACACAATTTCTCTTTAGAAATTTCTACCAAGTCCTATCGAATAAAGCTGTAACAGTGTCGCCATTAATATGTCCTGACCACTTTATAGCCAACAACTGGGCTCCTTAGTTTATTGCTAATGTATTCATTACACATACATCTTTCCCATCGAAATTTAAATACCCTATATAAATAACTAAACAAAAAACGCACCTATCCCGAACATAACTTACGCCGAACAAAACTATAATTCAGGCAAAAAAAAGGATATATGGATACAAGTTTTTTATTTTCGGTAACGTCTTGATTAAGTAGGGACCACCTGCCCAGGTTGTTTCTAAGGGACTCAATAAATAAGGCCCGGGGAAATATTAATGGTCACCATAAAGAATATGTGTACTTGAGTATAGGTCTATGGTCCTTTAAAAGCCGTAAATCGGAAGGGTTGAAGTTTGGACTCTTTGTTTTCGCCGAAAATCGGTATCTTTATACTAAGTTTGATGACAGCGAGTTCTGAGAAAATAGAGTGAAAATCCAATGATAGTCCGAGTTTTTAAGAACTTTAGTTTTAGTCGGATCGAGACGTCATTTAATGTCATACATGTTTGTATGATTGTAAGAAAGACAGAGATATTGAAGTATAATTTAAACATAAAATTTTCAATATTGCATCAAATGTTTCAACACGGCCATGAGTTTTGATAAAATAAAATAGGTAGGTTAAAACTGTTTTAGGGCACTCCTGCCGTAATTTCAGTTTTTTGTACAACTACACTATCTCAAGATTGCTTATAAATATCAGGATCCATTTTTGAAACATTCCACAGGACGGCTCATTAAAAAAAAGGGTCGCCATACCACTTTGTCGGTGCAACAAAAGGTGCATCCATAATGGATGTGCAAAATCGCATTTCACACACACAAAGTATCGCTTTTTTCATTACACATTGTGGTCTCTTTCAAATTGCGAACTATACAATACCACTCCAGGTAAATAGGTGACCCCGGTCTTATAAATCTTAGACAGCCATTTCCCTGTAACATCTAATCGGAAATTTATTATTTCGAGGCTCGAAATGGTAAGAATTAACAATGAACAAAGTATTATTACTTACATTTCGAATTCATAAGCTCATTGTAATACGAGTACTCGTGTGATAATGAAGCCATCTCACCACAAAGGTTTAATAAATCGGTTTTTATGTGCACAATAAATTACTTTTATGTTTTGTTTGACGTAAATGATTGACATTGAGACTTGGGAATCTAAGTTTTACGGTCTGAATGACGTGGAGGGAGATAAATTTGTGTGTTGTGGGTAATTCCGAGGATTTTATGTGTCATTTAGTGGTACTAAATGTCGGTGGAGTGTAGTCGGGTCGCACCTTCCCGATTGTTGGCGGCTACTGTAAATGATTTATGCTTGTGTTTAATGAGCTAATGGGGATAATGCAGTCATTTACTATTACCACATTTCGAGATTTCAGAATTTGAAACATCATAGGAGTGGTTTGATCGAGGACATAACAAAAGGTTCACTTTGATGTCGAGATTTTTTTTTTTATAAAACTCGATTGCAGGAATTGTATTACTTTATTTTCTTAACTTTAATACTTAAGCTTTGGTTACACAGGCAACTGAAATTGCCCAATTCCTGTAAATACCCCTGTAAATGTCATCGCATGACCACAAATATATTTTAGTCTATGGCAAAATCTAGCAACCTTACCGAGCCTTACGCGAACAATATCATGTGATAAAGAGCAATTTTATAGACTAGAAATAAAACCAAATTGGTGACAGTAATAATCAAAGCATACATACATAATAAACCTGTATACCTACTATAAATTCCTTTTTGAAAATGATTTATTTGACATAATAAATATTTCACAACAATCACACCAATTCTCTTGTCCCAAATTAAGCTACGAGGCTTGTGTTATGGGTACTAGACAACGGATAAACATACTTAAATACTTTTTTTTGTAAATAAATATATATTATACATAGAAAACACCCAGACCAGTACAAACACACATGTTCATGCTCACTTATGCTTTTACTGTGCGGGGATTGAACCCCCGACCCTTGGTTTTAGAAGTCCGATCTGTGGACCAATGCACCAAGCGGTCGTCAATGCTTTAATTATAATAATAATTATTGATAATGCTTTGCATTGCGAAAATATCCCTGCATCTCTCATACCTACTTAAAAATGGCGTATCATATTCTTATTAGACCAAAAAACATATAAGCAAACTGTATTATCCCTCCATCAACATAATCGAAAGGCCTTTCCAACCAAAAGTTCTTACAACGAACTTTATCTGTTACAGAACGCAACGTGAGCTTCGCGCGGAGGCTTCGACGGAACAACATCAGTCTTACCAGAAGCGCCGCCCAGAAAGCTTGCGCCGCCCCCATTGGTGGAGCTTTCCCGCCCACAAACACCTACAATCGTATTTATAATGCACACGTTCAAATAATTTACATTTTCAGCTGAATTTGCGACCGTTGAGAGTAATTGAAAATTTGTTGTATTGACCCCCAACGGCCTATGGAGTCAGCTAAGTGATTGGTTTAATTTTGTAACGTTATGAGGATGCGATTAAATTTTAAGCCATTGTTTTTCGTGGTATTTTTTATCCGTAAGTAATGTACTCAAGCTACAGTATTTGCTTTTAATTTTCGAACCTGTAGTTAACACCTACTACACCCTAAAGCCAATAGGAAGATATGCCATCAGCCAAAAACTACGTCTTATTAGTCTTATTGTTACTAAACAATCCTATTGATATTATCGTTTAGATAAGCATTGTTTAGTGTCTGTGGCAAAAATAAGAACCTAAGTGTATTTTAGAAGCGTGATCTTTTTAAATTAAACCTAAGCATGGCGAGTCTTTGTTATTAATTAACGTTTTGAAAAATGAATTGTACTGTAGTTTAATTTTTTTTATGTATCTATTGTAGACTAGGCTAAGTATATTTTCTGGAATAAAAAATACATGATACATAGCACCCTGCTTCTTATTTTATTTCCCTTCAATTATTCCTGATTTGCTGCCAATATTTTACTAGCCTGATACTATTGAAAAACATAAGTAAAGCCAGCCTGATAAAGCATTTTTAACGGGCATATTAGAACAGACTCTACGAGTAGATTGATATTAAAGTAATTTGGAATAAAATGGAATACTAAGCGCAAACATGAGAATTCATAATTATGTAAAATTATTAAGAGTATTAAAAAAATCATTACTTCCTATTCTATGATATAGTTCCGTGAATAGGTATCCACCTTAGTTATGGGATTATTTTGCAAGAAGATACACAAGTGTTTCGCAATCTACCCAAATATGGTATTTTTTGTTTATCTAACGCTAGTATCTACTATTCATAAAGACGAATGATTTCGTTTTTAATTTGTCGATTGGCAATACTAAAAAACGCCAAGCTTACTTGGAGTTTCGATTGGTAAACCACAGTTTTAATTAAGAATGTATCCGTAACTTGTGAATCACCTTTGTTCCCGATACAAAGCTCCAACCGATTCGACCTTTCGATCACATAAACAGATATACCTAGAAACGCAAAAAAAACGGTCCGTCGAACACATAGTTAAACATAAAGACATAATAAACTTAAGGAGGTACATTCTCTCGGAATGCTGGTAGCCCCACCATTCGCTCGATAGCGGCCATACTAATAAACATCCAGTGCTTTAATTGGGCCCGTATAGATTTTAATTGATCGTAAATCCTGGCACACTCATTAATGGCCTTCCGATGCTAAACAAACCGTTTTCGACTTTATCAGGCTGCGTATAAGATGTATCAGTAAACAAGGTGGTCAACGCACCGTCTCTTCATCAATTCGATACACAAATCTTCGGTTTAAATTAAGATTTTTCTTTATCCACCAGATAATAGTAGCAGTGGAGTTATCGTCTTTAATATATCATGGATTTCTTAATGGAAATGTCAGGTAGCTAATTCTTAAGAGCTAATAATGGGCTCCGTGAGTTCAAAGTAAAGATGTCTGCGTACCGCGGCAGCTTATCGGCGAATATATAAATTACGTGTAATACATAAATATGATTGTATATTTAATAAACTAATGCCTTTGTAATCAACATTACGTGTGGAGGAAAACTCTAAGGTGTGTTTGGTTCAGCTTTGTAATTAGGTATTAATACTTATTTATAGCTTTCTACTATTTATTGTTTTTACTTTTTCTGTTGACGTTAAAGTAGCTATAAAGGTTAATTAATCAGTTCTGGTGAATATCAAAAAGTATCTACCCATGAAAGTATAGGTACAATTGGCCCCGATTTCGAATTATTTGACGCTGAAAAAATTAAGAAAAAATCTTCATATGTATTAAATTACCAGAATATATTCTGTCGAAACCGATGGATGCAAAAAAGAAAGGAAACTTTCTTGATTTTGAAATTCCTATAAATTCACGAGGTTTATTTAAAACTAATTTTTTAGACTGTTGATAAATATTTATAATGGTTGTCTAGCCAAATTGTTTATTCCTAAGGGGTAACTTTGAGTTGATGATATTGGTAAGATATAAAATAAATATTTCAATGAGGAATTTTGCTATTTTTTCTGCCACCAGACTGCGCGCTGCGCACTTGCAAACGCGGGTCCAAAACCGATCGAAACTCGTACTTTTTATGGAAAATCTTGTGTAATTGGAAGTTTTATTGATACAATTATAGATTACAGCTATAAAAGTGTCGACTGAGCTGGACCACACGTGAAGCGTGTAGCGTAAATAGCGTTGTGAACGCAGAAAATACTTAACAAAGAGGTATGTCTGCGGTAACAGGTAGGCTGTTTCTGTCATATAGGGATTTAAGGTCTAAAAATATCCCTAACCTACTTTGTCTTTACCGCAGCCACCAATTTCTGTCCTATATGATTTTGCACAAAGACTCCTTCAATCAAGTATTTCAGCATAAAAATAAGGTTGCTCAACATGAAAACTTTAGCCCTCATTGCCTGCTGTTTTCTTCATTCGCATAGGCACTGCATAATACTATAGCATTTTACAAAACTGTATTCCTATTATATTTTTTTACAGAATAAGTGAACATAAACTATTGAAAACACTCAAAACGTAGGGATTTTGTCAGTTTACTGGATAACACGCTACGGTGCTGCCATCTGAAGTTTGCCTTTTCAGAAAACTCTCAATCCATATGGAACTAAAGTAATATCTATGCAGTGTTTAATGTTTATGTTTGGAATGAACGAACTAGTGACCATTAACGGCATCGAACTACGATCTCAATTAGAATTGCGATAATCTTATAAGATTGTATTTATTTCAATGATACCTATGCTTAATGCTATTCCGAAAGCTGTTACAATAATATATATTTTCATAGGTAGGTATTTAATTACAGTAAAAAAAATATGTCAGCCAGATTGTGATATTCTTTGTCACTTTCTTAATAAAACTTGTTCATTTTGAACCTAAAACATAAACCACGCTTCAAGTATAAAATATACAACATATTTCAATAGCTGCAAAGAAGTGCCAGTATATTATATAAGTTAACAAATACAACAACTTGTTTCCTTGAACTATATGAACGGAGCGGATACAGACAGATTTCCATTTTCGTCTATCTCGCATGGTAATTTTACATAACAACCGTCACAACTTCATCTAAAAACAAGCTCAAGGAAATAAACACAGTGAAGTCATAAAAAGGGTAGCTACGAGCGATTTAATCGCCTGATAAAAATTGTAGAGAACTTCTTTAGATGGCGCGGTAAGATAATCTTGGACCCTACTTTGAAAGGCAATATTGAAACTTAAAGTACAGTTAGAAACCCTTTAGATGAAGCCAGCAGCGGACATGGTTGTAGCGACACTACTGGTCTCTACCTATGTGTTCGTATGAATGATTCAAATAAAGTTTATGTACACTTTATACAGATCGCCTGCCTCGTTGGTGTAGTGGCAAAGTTTCTGCCTTACATACGAGAGGTCCTGGGTTCAAATCCCAGGTCGAGCCAAAATTGTTTCTGAGATTTTCTGTCATGAATTTCTCAAAAACAGCTCGGAGTCGAGAAGTTGGCGGTGTTACACCCCCGTGCCTCGGAAAGCACGTTAAGCCTGCGCCTGATCTCTCTCCGGTCTTTGAGAGTGATGAAACAGTGAGTGCACCTGTGTATTGCGCTCACACTTGTGCACAATAATATCTCCTGCGTAGTTGGCTTATCTCTGTTGAGATTTGCCGCCGTGGTCGAAATCGGCCAGGAGGACTATTAATACAGATCGCGGGCCAAAATTAAATTCAGTTTAGTACTTCGATCTGTACATTGACAATGTTTTAACGCAATTGATTACTTAACATGTATCTTATATAATTACGAAGTTTGTTCCGAATTTCGTGGCGGCCTCCGATTTTTGATATATCAACTTAGCTGTCGAAATTGTTGTGATATGAGCCTAAAAGAGTGTAGATCCACTACAACTACGGCCTCACATCGCTCTCAATTGTTTTTTTTTTCATAAATTGTCGCAAATTGGCGACGTGACGTTCGCTATTCTCCAATTCAAGTAAGTAAGAATACTGAGTACAACATCAGTCACACAACCACTACTACATAAAGTAAGTTTGATATGATTACCACATTACGACCACATGATTACAACGACCACAAAGTTTGAGGAAACGCATGGTTACTCCGAAGAACTAAGGTTGATTTAAATTAAACTCCCCTTTGATATCATTTGAGGTCTAAGTCCTTATTCAAAAATATTACACATATATTACGATTATGTACTAACTTATTAAAAATAACCTATTACCAATAGCAGAGCTTTTGTTAGAAAAGCTAAAATGATGGAGTTAACTTTATTATAAAGTAACTAGTGATTTACTTTGCTGCTTTTTACTGAAGATTTTTTTCACGAGGAGGATTTTTATCCAATACCGTTAAACTGATGTTAACGCACAATAATAGGCTTAGTCCTTAAAATGTAATTAACTTACAACTTTCGTAGAGCGGCAACCTTTGCTTACCTGAAACAATAAAATAAGCTTTTGTACTACAACGAACAAGTTTGTATTATCATAAGTCAGGCGGTTTTAAAAAAAAACCTTTTTACCAAGTAAATTACGCAATATAACCGATACTAAAACGAACCCTTGTAATTGTACAATTTGACGAAGAAATTAGTTTTGCTTTAGTTTGTGTTGGTATCTTCAACGGTTAGTACCTAACACAAATTTAGTATTTGTTAATAAAAAAAAACGAAATTAAAGTTTATTAAAGTAAAAACTTTAGTGTTAATAGGTAGGTGTTGAGACGTGGAACTTGAAAATTAAATAAATAGGCACTTGCATATGAAGACTACTAGAAATACTAGCTGGAACACTTTGTGAATGGAATTTCCTATCTGCATTCTATTGTGAGCACGTAAGTATTTATTTTTCTACAAATAAAACACCTTCTTTCCTGCAAATATGAAATTGTATGCTTTGTGCAAGTATGTAATATCAAAACGACGTTTTTTTAATTACCTATACAATTGTTACTGCGTTTAAAAAATTAAATAGAACAAAAATAATTTAATTATACACAACTAAAACAAAAAAGTAATAATGATTTACTCGCATTAAACTTTCTCAAAATGCTTAATATCAATACTTACTATCAAAATTTGCTACAAAATACCACCAACATGTTGTAATCGAAAACTATAAAACAGCGGCATCTATCGGTGACATGCTAATCCACGCTGCAGCGAGCCGTCTGGTTCTAACAAGCGTGCCTTTTAATTAGCATGCGAGATGGAACTGGCTGGTTGTGCTTTTAAGCTTGCCAGCCGTTCAAAAATACTATCAAGCGGGTTGGTAGTTTGCGTTTTTAACGCAAGAGTGCAATAGTGCTGCACAAAGTTCACTTTTTGTAGAGCTCAATATTTTTCGGGAAAGTGTTCCCGAACTAAAAAAAAGGGCGTTGATAAAATTGCTGTATTAGTTATCAGAATGAGGTTTGGATAGTAAGATTTTTCGAAAAGAAACTAGTTTTTCGGTAGAAAAATGAGTTAAATTGCGAAATTCAATTTTAATTTTTTACTGCATTGGCACTTTTAATAAATTATGTACTTTTAACCCGATTGCGGCGAAGCAACAAGGAGGGCCATGATTTTGACCGGTATGTATGTATGTCTGTATGTTCATCATAACTAAGAAACGCTTCATCATATTTTGACAAAATAAATTTTGCAACTGATTGCATGTGGCGCCCTCTACGACACATTAAATCATAAAAGAAAAAAAACGTTTGTAACTTAAGAAGTCGTGTTGGGTATTAAACAATTCGAATCTTAAAACATGAATCTTGTTTCATACTTTTGGGTAGTCGGGTTTTCATTTTGGAACTCATTTTTGAATTGAATAGTATTTTTATAAATATTAATGAGCTTTTCAAACTTTCGCTAAAACATTATTAGGGAATAATATTAGTAATCATTCAATGTTCAGTTTTACATATAACTACGATGTTAAACTAAAAAATCACAGAATTAAATTTCCAAATATCGTCACTTCCTCATTATTTTCCTGGGCCTGGAGAAGGGTTCTCCAAGGTGTCTAAATTGATGCTTTGTTTACATTGAAGCAATAAAATGGTTACGACATGTTGAATAATCGTTTCCAGTTTGAGTGACCATAAATTTGTATATTTTTAAAGTCGAGCAGTTTGGAGTCAATAAAAATTTAACGATAGTGAGGGTGTCGGATGATATTGTTACGCGTTTTACGAACTTCTTGCATGCGTTCATGAGGTCATTTTATCGATTTTTTAGTGACTAGCGTTTATGCTTTTGACGAGGTGACGATTTGGATGACACCTGTAGGTAAAGCAAAAAAATAAGAAAAAAACTAGATAGAGGTCAGAAATACTTTTGTATGGTCAGCCACATAGCTGTGGCGTGAAAAACTACGTCGTAAGAGGAAAGGTGGAGTTTTGGATAATTTTAAGATTTTTTTTTATAATTATCGTATTACTAAGCTGAGGGGGTTTTTACAATGACGTTTATTGAAATGATACAATTTTTTACAGATTATTTTGCGATTTTTTTTTTCACGGACTCTTTTCAGCGTCCGTGGTCACAGGTAGACAAAGGTGTGAGTTGTCTTAACACTGTTTCGAAAAAACTGTAAACTACTTACCATCACTCAAAAACATTAAGTTACGTTCCTATCTACACAAAATGAGCTAACTGTATCCCTTGGCTTAAACAGGATCCCAAGCTGGTAGAATTTTGCAGCCATCTTCTCTTTTAAAATTAGGGTGTTTTCTAATTTCAATGGCCTCAGGGAGCATACGAGGAAGAAAACGACGTCTTGCTAGGACTTTCTGTTGTTCAAATGAGGTTTATAATAAATAAGTGTAGTAGAAATACTATTTTATGTTAGAACTCAAAGTAAGCCTGATGCTCATTTCGCTGACCTCCCTGAAAGCAGGTTCACGATTCAGCATTGCCCATAAATAGACAATCGCCGAGTTATTCCCGTTCGTTATCCATCCACCACAATATCGGTTTCTCAGCGATTAACAGAGGGCGTGCGTGCCCTTCCATTTTACTGCATACTTTTACGACGCCATAAAGTCCATGGTAAACGCCCATAATCTTTTTCCGTGGCTCGGGAGACCTCGTCACTGACTCAAGACGGGAATCACTGTCACTGGTCTGAATGTTCAACTTTTATTGTTTGCTTCGCTAATGTGGTGTGAAATTAATAGGCAATTATTCCTTTATGGGTGCTTCATATGGTTTATAGAGGCGTAAAGTCGGCAGGTGAATGCTGGTGTTTGTTTTAAGTTGACCGCAGGTGTTTTACGCTATTTTATAGTGACGATGGGGTTTATCAGGCTGTAAAGGCAGTCATGTTCACACTTCGTGTTATGGCTGGCTTGGTAAAAGAAAAACAATTAAACGCATATGCACCTTGGTGTTATAATTAGGCAGCAAGTCGGAAAAGACGTTTAAGGAAGATCTTAAAATTATTCTTGAAGCAAATGAAAACCATATACCTACAAAATTACTTATTGGCGTGTATTTTGTAGTAGTGATTACAGAACAGTAAGATTTTACGTAATCCACTTAAGAGTTTCGTTGCGAAAGTGTATTGTCAAATTTGTTTTCTTACAATTCTGAACTGACTAACTCTTCGCGTAACCAGCTCTATAAATCTCTATGCTATGCTCTAGAATGGTTCCATCACTAAGGTTATTCAATTCCAGTTGTTTTTTATTTGCGTTATTCGCGAAAATCTGCCTAAATAAGCATTATTAAATTTTTTTTAAAGATATATTAGTACATTAACACCGACCTTAGGTCTCGTAGACACCAGATGTCCAATTGCAGTTCCACCTATTAACGTGGCGAGTTTTTAAGACCCACTAACAAAAGAACAAGCTAAAACAGCTACTAAAAAAGCCGTTTAAAAACCTTTTTGTTTGTTAAAATATTTCTGTTTAAACTTGCGCGGTGTCTCTGAGACACAACCTCGGCAATTAAAGTTTAAAATTACAATGAGACTATGTATGAAATCCGCCATCCAACGAATGTAATCAAAAATTTACCCTCAAACACGGGATTAAGCTGTTGTGTAATTCCTTAACGCAACCCACAGGGCCACACCCACGCATTTCACCTCCATAAATTTAAGTAAGCGTAAGTTTATACTGCCATTACAATATATTTTAACCAGAGCGCCTGCAATTACATACTTACAACTTTACCCTGGCTGTCTAGACTGAAACTATCTGCATTACCCCGATGATTACGGTATCTCGTGTCTCTATCTGACATACGACAATTGGGTGTGCGAGATAAGGACGGAACACGCGAGGAAGGGTCGACCGCTGAAATCCTTCGATTTTCCGAGCAATTGAATAAAAGACGTTACGGTGTGTTGACGTCAAATAGGATTTTTATAGTCACTTATTCGGGTGCAGTCCGGATATGGGTGCGAATATCCGACTTTATAAATTCAAAAATGATGCGGTTCAAAAATGTTGCTCGGAAAGAGTCAGGGGATTTCAGGTCTCACATATTTATATTTAGTAGATATGGTGTTGGTGAGTAAGGAAAAAGTTTTAAAATCATATTACTTACTAGTGGCCGCCCGCACTTCGTCCGCGTAGAAACCCTTATAATACACAATAGGCAAGGCGAAAGATTTTGAAATCCTCTTCCGTAATGCAGATAACCATCTACTGTTTACAACAAAACCTTTATTTCGGTAATAAATTTAAGATTTTGGAAATTTAAAGCCATTTTTATAATCATTTTTAAATATTGCGCGAAAACAGCTCGCCGTGTCATGGCGTCGTATGTGACGTCATACTTACGTAAACGTGAAATTTGTTTACGCGCAGCTAGTTATGCAGCCAGTCCCAGGCTCTATAACGCTGACTCCGTGTTAAGCTCCGAAACCCACGGGCGGGCGACGCTGACGCAGCTGTCTGTTACATTGTAAATCCGTAGAAAAGAATCTCACGGGCGGGCAACGCTGACGCAGCTGTCGTTCGTACATCCGTTGTAGAGATAAGCACCGTAGCTTTAGGACCCATGTATTAGAATTAAGTCAGTCTGTAATAAAGCATCGAGCTGAAAACATTCTCCTTAGTTATTTTTAAAAACCTTCGGTCGCTTCCTCGATATTTAACTGGCGCAGCCGGTAGGATTGCCGGCTGTTACCAGACGCGATTCGCGAAAAGTTATACCGAAATCGTAAACTATCGCCGTGGAATTTGCAGAATAAACGCCTAAATCGCGGAAAAACTGGGAAAACGTCGTGAAAATTCGCCGAATTCGAATTACGACTATCCTGGACAATCGCGGGTGGTACAGTTGCACGTTCTAACGCGCATAAAGGCAATCCTCGAACCAAATAAATTAGTTAATCGTGGGCGCCGAAAGTTCCGGTCTACGAGAGCAGCTCTACGAGAAGGCATGGGATTGAGCGGACTGTAAGTGAACCTTTTTACCTTTCCTGATTTTTCCCGGCTATTTCCCGTGGTTGTTAACGTAGTACCATATTTTATTTCGTGACTTTTAAACAAAAATCGTTGAAAGTTATTTGACTCCTGCACTAAAATTGGTAGACTTAGATTTAAGAATTAATTAAGTGTTTGACTATATTGTTACGTAAAAATACACCCTGTATTGTGTGTTTAAACAAAAAAATATATATTATAATAATTATAAAGATATATTTATAAATAAATAAAAATGGCACAAGCAAACGAAATTCGACGGTGATCAAAGTGTATTGAATTTATTTTTGAAAAAGTGTGAGTACATTATAAGAAACTTTAATGGAGCAAACCATGCAGCACAGACGACATATCTTTTTCATTGTATTACTAGCAAACTGTGCGGTAAAGCAGCAGCTCTACTTAGTGAGCGCGACGACATAACTACATGGGGACAGTTAAAGACCCTTTTTATACAGCATTTTGGAGACCCTAGATCGGAGGAATGTGTAGCAATTGAACTGGAAAACTTAAAAATTAAATCAGGCGAAACTTATTTAGAATTTTGTGTTAGAATTCAGCAAATGCGTAGCGCCCTCTTCTCTAAGGTCAACTTGCTCACCGACACGGGCATAAAAGCCGCCAAAACGATCATTTATAATAACATGTGTCTTAATGTGTTTTTATATAATTTACCAGAGGATTTGATTAGAATAGTACGACTTAAAGGGATCACAACTTTGGAAGATGCACTTAGCGTCGTCATGGAAGAGGTTAATTTTCAAACGCAATATAACGCGAAAAACAAAAATAAATCAAATTCATTAAAACCATTTCAACAATTTGGAAATCACGAATTACATAGAACTCAACCAGCTTTTAGGCCAAATTTCTTTGGCATTCCTGGAAATCAACAGTTCAGACCAGCAAATCCGTTTCAGACTCAAAATAATTTTAGACCTGGATTTAAATTTGGGATCCCAAACCAGCAATATTCACAGCCTCCTGGAAATTTTAAATTTGGTTTACCAAATCAAAAAGGCTTTTTACCAAATACAGGCAATCACCAAAATAATTTCAAATTTGGTATTCCTCAGCAAGGTCACTTCAGACCTCAACCTCAATTCAATAATTCACAGTTTAGACCAAATCCCCAGTTCAAGTTTGGCTTGCCACCACAAAATCAGCAATTTAAATTTGGGCTACCACCCCAACGTCAGCCACAAAATAATCCACCACATTTCCAGGACAGTGATGTTTCTATGCGCACTGCACGCCCTGTAAAGCAAAACATGATTACACACATACCCGATGCCGAGAGCAACAATTTATTTTACTCATATGAAGGAAATGAGACAGATTACTTTGAACCCCAAGGTCAGGAATACTTACCTGACTATGCCAGTAATTACGAACCGAACGTCTATTTTACCGATGAAAATAGTTATGCCTATTTTTATGCAGATAATGCAGAACCCGCGGTATGCGAATCTGAAAATCCCCAAGAAAGCGTAAATTTTCACATACAAGCCTCGAACAGAAACCAGCCGAAATGATACACTTAAATTATAACGGTATAAATAAACTGCCTCACATATTTTTACCCGAAATTAATGCACGTTTAATGATCGATACCGGAAGTACAAGGAGTTTTATAAGTCCTACTAAAGCTGATCAGTTCTTTTCCGATTTTAAATACTATGAACCATTTGAGGTGATTAGTACACACGCGCGCAGTACTCATGACGAGGTCATTTATATACCCCTGCCAAAATCATTTAAAAGTATGAGCAAACACAAGTTTTACGTTTATAACGTCCACGGGCGATATGATGGGTTGATTGGCTCTGATTTATTGAAAATGTTAGATGCTACAATTGACATGAAAAATAAAATTTTACGAACGAAAAACACAGAAATACCAATAGTTTACAGCCCCGCGTGCGAAATCACATTAGAACCCCGAACCGAAACTCGTGTTCAAATACCCACGGATTTAAGTAATGGAGAAGCGATTATTAATTTTCAAGATTTTGGAAATGGCGTACGTATGCCCAGTGCTATAGTCACATGCACGAATTCCTTTGCAACAACCGTCATTCAGAACGCTTCACAAAATAGTGTAACTATAACATTTACTCAACCATTCACCACTACTAAATTTAATAATAATACATGCGAAATCAATTTTACCCATAATAATCAGCCAAATCAATACGAAATCGATGAGTTGTTAAAAGAAAATTTATCCAAATTACGTCTGGACCATACAAATTCCGAAGAACGCGATGCAATACAAAAGCTATGCTTTGAATATAGAGATATATTCTATTGTGATAAATTGCCTCTGACATTCAGTAATCAAGTAAAACATCAGATACGCACCAAAAATGAAGATCCCATTTTTATTAGACCTTACCGACTTCCACCATCTCAAAACGAGGAAGTAAATAGACAAACTGAAAAATTATTGAAAGATAACGTAATACAAGAGTCATTCTCGCCATGGAGTGCCCCGGTGCACCTCGTTCCTAAGAAATTAGACGCGTCAGGCGAGCCTAAATACCGCATGGTAATAGATTACAGACGTCTTAACGAAATAACGACAGATGATAAATATCCCTTGCCAAATATCAACGATCTTTTTGATAAATTGGGAAAGTCAACGTACTTTACAACGCTTGACCTTGCAAGTGGCTACCACCAAATAGAGGTAGAAGAGCAGGATAGAGCGAAAACAGCATTTTCCACCCCATCAGGACACTTTGAATTTACCCGTATGCCGTTCGGACTGAAAACCGCCCCGGCAACGTTTCAACGGGCAATGGATAACGTACTTAGAGGTCTGCAGGGTATCCATTGTCTAGTTTACCTCGACGACATAATAATATACTCAAATAGCTTACAGGAACACATAGACAAACTCAGGAAAGTTTTTGAACGACTCAGACAAACCAACTTTAAGGTAACCTTGGACAAGTGTGAGTTCCTCCGCAAGGAAGTGCTCTATCTTGGACACAAAATCACAAAAAATGGGTTGGAACCAAATGACGATAAGGTCAAGGCCGTTTTAGATTTCCCACTACCCCGAACGCCTACAGAAATTAAAAGTTTTCTCGGATTGATTGGTTACTACAGAAAATTCATAAGAGATTTTTCCAAGATCACACAACCGTTAACGAACTGTCTCAAAAAGAGAAACAAAGTAGAGATAACTCCCGCTTATATTGAAGCATTTGAAAAATGCAAAGAGCTTCTCGTGAACGCTTCAATACTCCAATTTCCCGATTTTTCTAAGCCTTTCATACTAACTACAGACGCCTCAAACTATGCTTTAGGAGCTGTGTTGTCACAAGGAGTAGTAGGAAACGACAAGCCTATAGCATATGCGAGTCGCACTCTGAACGATGCGGAAACGCGGTATAGTACCACTGAGAAGGAATTATTAGCTATAGTGTGGGCCGTAAAACATTTTCGTCCATATCTTTATGGGCGCAAATTTACAATTTTCACCGACCACCGCCCTTTGGCGTGGCTTAACTCTCTCAAGGAACCCGGAAGTAAACTCACCCGATGGAAGTTACGGCTTTCCGAATTTGATTTTGACATCACCTATAAGAAGGGTAAACAAAACAGCAACGCGGATGCCCTTTCACGTATAAAATTAAATGTACTTACCACCGCACCCGATGATATTTCCATGCAGGGAAATGTCGGCGAGACCGAAAGATCCGACAGCCCAATAGCAATATCAGACTCATCGGAGGCCTCACAAGCCCCTGCACCACTAGACCTTGAATCAACTTACCCAGTTCGCTATGCTTCCTCAAGTACAATCACTGCACCTTCATTACCTGAAACTGCACATTCAGCCGAGGATATCGAGACAAACGGTATCCCAATCCTAGATGAAGCCGTAGATACAAAGCCAAACCAAATCCTAGTCTACACCTGGTTCAGAAATGAATTAACTGTAAAAAACTTAAATGACGATAAACAAAAAATATTGGAAGTTCACTTACCTGTTGATAACCCGGAACTAGTAAAAAAGTTTCTCCTGGAATACATAAAACCTAAAACTAAATATTTCCTTTATTTCGAGGATCAGACACACCGCATTCAGTTTACAGACGCTGTAATCAAGTTATTTAAAAAGGATACAGTTCATTTCTATGAGTGCACGAAAAGAGTTATATATATAGAAAATGAAGACGAACAACGCGATATTATACTCAAATATCACAATGGTATAACTTCCCACCGCGGCATTAAAGAAACTCTTATGAAACTAAAAAGAACTTACTTTTGGAATAATATGGATTTAACAGTCGCCATCGTTATAAACTCCTGTGAAACCTGTAAAACACAAAAATATGACCGGAAACCCCTGAAACCGAAATTACAGCTGACCCAAACACAAACTAGACCTTTTGCCGAAATTTTCATGGACTTATTTTCTGTGGAAGGAAAATATTTCCTTACTATCATTGATGCATTCAGTAAATTAGCACAAGCGTTTGAGATTTCTAATCGTTCGACACCTGAAGTAGTCCGCGCACTAATTAAATTCTTTTCATTATATGGCGTGCCAAATAGAATCAGTGCCGACCCCGGATCCGAATTTAATAACACTTTACTCAAGGAGACATTACAGTTTTACAAAATAGACCTTCACATCGGTACTCCACACAACCCAAACTCTATGGGTTTAATAGAGCGTTTTCACTCAACTATTTTAGAGATATACCGTATTGCTAAATATGAACGAAAGATAACTGACGCTGCTGATGTAATGACATATGCGATAATGTCTTATAATCAGACTATCCATTCCGCAACCGGCCTTACGCCATTTGAAGCTGTCTTCGGACACACAGATTCGAACAGTACTTTTAATGTAGAGTTTAATAAAAACTATACCCAACAACTAGTAAGTGACCATGTAAAGCGTACGAAATTCCGGACAAATTGCTAACCGACAAAGAAAAGGTCGTAGAAAAACGTGGAGGTGAGACGTCGTTCGATATAAAAGAAGGAGATACAATATTTGTAAAAGGTGTAAACACAAGAAGAAGCAAGGATAAGCCTCGCTTCCAAAAGGCTCAAGTTTCAGGCGAATTAAGGAAAAACACATGTCCTGTTACGTTAAAAAACCGCGAAACTAAAGTACCTATTAAGGACATTAAACGACCTTCACAGGTGCCTCGCGCTCGCGGTGCTGACAATCAGGAGCCACGCGCTTCAACTTCAAAGGATTGACAAAAATCCTGGAGTGCTGCTGATGAAACAGGGCCAAGCTAGTTTAAGTTACGATAAATGGACTATTATTAAGGTTTTAAATATAAGTAAAATACAAGAGGAATTAGAATTTAATTTAAACCGGTACGCAAATTTAAATCAACATATAAAAATATATTTGAATAACCAAACTCCGAATTTTCAATTACTCAATGTAAAAGCTCAAACCGACTATGTCATGAACTCTACTATTGAAAAATTAAAACAATTAATCCCGTCTATTCGAGTAAAACGTGGAGTTCTGAATCCTCTTGGATCTATAATTAAAATTATTACCGGTAATCTTGACTATGAAGACGCTATAAGGTATGAGAAGTTAATTAACTCTTTAAAGACACGTCAAGACACATTAACTAGTAAGGTGACACTTGTATCTGAAATATCAAAAAATCTTGTTAAAATAACGAATATTACACACAATAATTTTGTTCACATTGATAGGGAATTATGGGAATTAAGGAAACTAATTAATCAGACAAAAGTCAATCTTGCGATTCAGAATTTTATTAATATTTATAATCTGTTTTTACATAATTTTCAGTTATTGTATAGTCATTTAGACGAGATCGAAACATGTATTACATTTAGTCAATTAAGAACGTTACACTACTCACTTGTAAATCCTGATGAACTAATAAAACTGTTGAAGGAAATAGAGAAATCTAATAAGCTTGTTTATCCCTTAAGTTACGATAATTTGGTTAAAATAGAGCATTGTATAGAGTTAAAGGTGTATTCAACAGGAAGTCAAATAACATTCATTTTAGACGTACCCATTGTCACGGACGAGATATACATCTATTATAAAGCAATTCCAATACCCATGACCGATTCCCTAAATCAAACTAAAATAGTGGTTCCTAAATATCCCTATCTCCTGGTGAAAGGTTCCAACATGGTCTCGCTCTCCCAGCCTTGCCACGAGCTCCACGAGGCGGCGTACTTATGCTATGAAGACGAATCACAGCTACCCTTAGAGGACAACTGTATAACATCATTAATGAAGTTTTCCCGCAACACCAGTTCCTGTAATCCCATATTAGTAGAAATTAACTCAGTGAAAGTAGAGTCACTTGGAAAACAGAGATGGATTCTTTACAGCAAAATGGAAAACATATTAACAAAAATATGTAATGATGATGAAACAAAGGAAAATTTGAAAGGTACTTACCTCCTCACTCTCGACGACCACTGTGATGTGAAAATAGGCCAGATTACCCTAAAATCGCATCACCTTACCGCAAGCTCTACGAACTCTTTGAAATTACCGATAATCAGTTTACCGGAAATAACACCTATGGGGCCACAAGTACAACGAGAACCTATTAATTTGGACACCAGCGATTTGACAAATCTTCAACACCTGAACAACTTGTTGAAAATCAGTGAAAGTGAAGTGAAATACGAAAAGGTCATTAATGTGAAAAGTGTGAGCGTCCCTACAATTGTGTTATACTTAATCCTAGTTTTAGTAATCTTGATTTTTGTAATGTATAAATATAATATCTTTAAAATGTTGTATCGAAATAATCAGAGTGATAGAAATTGCTCTGATAATTTCGAATCTGAGGGGGGAAGAGTTATGCAGCCAGTCCCAGGCTCTATAACGCTGACTCCGTGTTAAGCTCCGAAACCCACGGGCGGGCGACGCTGACGCAGCTGTCTGTTACATTGTAAATGCGTAGAAAAGAATCTCACGGGCGGGCAACGCTGACGCAGCTGTCTGTCGTACATCCGTTGTAGAGATAAGCACCGTAGCTTTAGGACCCATGTATTAGAATTAAGTCAGTCTGTAATAAAGCATCGAGCTGAAAACATTCTCCTTAGTTATTTTTAAAACCTTCGGTCGCTTCCTCGATATTTAACTAACTAGCTAGACAGCAAAGTAAACAAACACTGCGTATTTTTTGTGTTAAAAATGAATTCTAAAGTTTATAAGTGGTGTGCAGTGCCTCAGTGCAAAAATACATCAATAACGACACCCAACAAGGTGTTTGTACATGTCCCATACAAGAAAATAGTAAGAGATAAATGGTTAAAGCTTGCACGGCGAAACCCGAACGACAAATTCGCCACTTTATTTCTGTGAAGATCACTTTGATGTGAGTATGTTATCATGTATTGATAGATTTTTAATTTATTATAATGTTTGTTTGACGTGAAATACTTGAAAGTAGAGGCTATGGAATAACTAGTCATTTCTTGAGGTTATGTTTGTGTTAGTCTTGGTTATCATTCTTATAATCAATTCTAATTGTTAACTTTGCATTTTTCAGTTGCCAAATGACATAGAAAATTTTATGGAATACCATGGTGATGGGGTCGGTATCGCAAGTACGTATGAAACCAGGATGTATGCCCACAAAATTTACTTGCCAACCAGACAGGAAAACACACACATCTAACACAACGGAGCGACAGTAAAATATACTTACAAAGAAGTTTTCACATTTCTAAATTCGGAAGAGCAAAATTCTTTATTTGTTGCAAGGAACTCGCCCAACATCAATAAATCGATCCTGGGCAAATTTGCACTGTTTGCCTTAACAAAGCCTGGTTCCATTGTTATAGATAAATTCGTGTTGTAAAGTCGATAATTCACAAAAACAAACATAATATCAATCGTAACGCGCAATCAGTATGTACGGTAATCAAAACACAGTGATGCTTACATAAGTATGACGTTTTGCGCTCTGATTGGTGTTTCAGTCAAAATGGCCGATTGTAGTATTTTACTATTTTATTTTATTGAAAATCTTATTAATCTCAATTTTTTAAATAAAACTAAATCAGTTTTTTAAATCCTTTGAATGTGTATTTTCCTCTAAAGTCATTAAATCTTTGATAATGTCATACTGTCGACACGCCTATTATTCGCTCACGTAATAAATGTGAATTAACTGCGCATAGATCTCAAAACTGAACCAAATGGCGTCATCTATCGGAAAGCTAGGAGTTGATTTTTCAATTTTTACATGGGATTGAGATATTTTTTTACGGTGAAAAGTAACCTATGTGACTTTCCAGCCTTCTCTTACCTACTAACCACACAAAAAAAAAACATATTATACACGTTGCTTCGTTGTGTCGTGAAAGAAGCAAACAAGAAAACAAGCAAACTGATTTTCCCATTTTTAATTTTAGTATTCTTTTTTATTAGTTATTTTTTCATTAAACACAAACTACGCAACTTTTTTTCTAAGAAGCTTAATAAAGAGGAGCTTTTGATGTCAAGTCACACTTTTTTATATTGTAAACGTGGTCACCGTTTATCGTGTTGACTGGGAAAAATGCCTTTCTTTAGCCGAAAACTGGGCTTTTTAGTCAGTTTTTAATTTTCATCCAATTAATATCTACTTGTTAATAAAATGTAAACACTGATCCTTCCTTACTTCCAAAAAAGGTAAAAGCAAAAATTACCAGCTCATGTAATTGTATTGTGAATGCAAATACCCGACATTAGGGCGAAGGCACACGCGCGCGTTTTCGCGAACGAAGTGGCTACAGTACATGGATGTAGGAAAAGTATTGATAAGAATCATATACTATACAGTAAATATGAGAAAGCATACCAATGGTTTTTGCCAAAAAGTCAAAATCATTTCCATTGCTCTCTGATACCTATGTCTCATCGATGGTTCATATTTATTTATTTATTTATATATTTATTTAAATGAATTAAATAAAAATCTTTGGCTCATTTAGTCTATCCTGTGCTTCCTGTATGCAGTTGTTTGATTCTCAACACGTTCGTTGTACACGGACGAAACACTGAAATTGAAATAAAATATGGTTGGCCGTCGGGTGATTCGTCCTTGACTGTGCTGACTTCGCAACTTGACTGACATTTGCAACATTTCCTCATTGAAATTCCAAAGATGAGACGTATCCTTAAACATCCAAGCACATTTTTTAAATTTCAGTGTTTCTCTCTTAAGGAGCGAACGTGTTGTGGAATGAATAACTGAATGAGCCAAGTATAACATCTTTCTTGTTCTAACTTATATCATGGAATGATGAACTCTTTTGAAAGAAAGAAAAGATAAAAATCCCTGTTATATCGATAAATAACGGATGTTTGACAAGATTAACAATCGTTTTATGTCTTCGCGGATTTTTAACTTTTATAACAGTATTTGTTACATACCTCACGGATGTAAGAATCAAATGAATGAATTTGATTCTTACATCCGTGTTTAGGCAGTAAAGAGGAGGGTGAACATTACCTCGGTATTAATACACGGTACCAAAACACCATTGTTGGGTTTATTAAGGATTTTTTTGGAATACAGATAATGTAAGTGGGGTGATGGAATGGCGCTTTTACCTTTTAGAGTATTTTTTTAGGAAAGTTAGATGAAAACATCACTTAACTGGAGCCTAAGAGTTAATAAGAAATAGGTTCTTAATCTTTGGTGGAAAAATGCGTTTTTTTGGCAGATAGTTCGATGATAAAAATATCTAATGAAAGTACTGAAATTAAAAGCACTGAAAACCTTTAAGCTACAGAGTTACTCGACTGCGACTACTCAGATATTTAATTATTGATAATTACCTAAGCTAGCAGCTAAAGTGCCGTAGTATCGTTAATTTTCATTAACAACTCTTCCAGTTTGCATTCAAAATGTGTGCTTACGTATTTAGTTCCCTGTATAAACACAAACAGCACCCTATAGTAAAGTTAAAGAACCGTCCGAAAACGCCCGTTATTTTAATACCCTTATCAAAAAACAAGGCACATTACAAAATGGCGGCTATTTTCATGAGTTTGCGCGGGAAAACGCTCGTGAGCCCGCCTGGAAAATTATAACAAAAGGCATCTACCGCTATCTTTCTAATTATAGTAAATCACCTTGCTACAGGCGAGATAAGAGTGGGTAGGACGTGGTGTAAAAGGTCGTAAGTGTTGATTATTTGTGTGTAGATCCGTCCTTTTGGAGTTAGGGCGGGAAATTTTCGCGCCATTTGAAAATGGAAGGGCGTATGTCGCGGGGTACCGGTGGGGTTTCGGAGCGTTTGTATTTGGGATTGTGATGGGAACATTTTGGACGTTGAAACGGTGCTAGTTGGCGCGCGTTTCGGTGGTTTTACGACGTTTTGTTAGTGGGCCACGAGCTCGTTCGATGAACGGACCCTCGCTCGGTACAGTCGCGTCGAGATGTCGAGATAAGAGATAGAACAATTTGAATATGTAGCAAGATCATACATTAGATGTCGTAAATCAAAATTGGCTAGCCTTTTGAGAGTAGGTATATAAAGACGGTTTTAGCTCTAAAATAAAATTTGCTTCATATTTCATCACTCAATAATAATATGTGCTTTGTATTGGACTGATCTGCAAAATCTCTCTATACCTTTATTGTGCAAAATCTATACAAATTATTTAATATTTGTGCCTGCGAGTATTTATCCATATTTACTTTTGTTTTTGCTTGTAAAATAGAAAGTAAGAAACTTATTTATAACTGGGCCACTTTATATTTAAAGAAAGGTCAAATACCAATTTATTTACATTTGAAATCTAACTGAAACATTCAGTATTAATTAAAAAAGTGTTCTGATTCAAACTTCGTTTATTTTATTGTTTATCAACCAATTTCTGTTCAATTGTACTTGTCGATCTATAGCTACGCAGATATTCTACGGTGCACCAAACGCACACACAGACTAAGGTATACCTGTAGTATTCCTCGCTCACACACACGCACTGAGGCCTGAACCAGCCAGTCTAGACCTATCTTCCCCCCCTTAAACTCTAAGAAAATGGATGTAAGACGGGTAAAAAGATACACGATAAAGAGTCCAGGTTAGATTGGTTGAACGATTTGTAAGGGAGTGTTTACATTGTAAGCCAGGACTTGCTTCAGTAAGGGTTTCAGCGTTAATTGAAAATTTTAGGTAAGTACGACCTGCAATCATAATGATCCTCTGGGCCACTCATGAGAAAAAAAGTATCTTCCTAAAGAATGAGATGTAGATTATGATAGCTTATGACACCCTTTCTAGAGTCTGAATATTGGGTTCATCCATGCACCATCGCGTGATGCTGCTATACATTTTGCTTCAAAGTTGCACGAGGGTTGTCGCCTAATGTATCTGTAGCTTATATACTCATGGGGCCCTATTGGAAATAGAACATATACGCCGCACTATCGACTAGTAATCATGTTATTTAAAAAAAAAGTTTTCATTTCAGTTAGCTGCAGTTGTTTTAGTAGGACAATGTCATATTAGTCACCCAATATCGCTAGCTACGCATTTCGCACGAGATTTTTCGCATCTTACCTACCCGTAGCTTAGTCCTGGGGCCATACTGCAATGTCATTGTCCGCTCAACAGCAGCGCTGCTTATCCAAGAAAATAAAAGACAATTATGAGTGGTAGCGCTGCTTTTGAGCCGATGCAAAATCGCAATATTCCGACGCTTAACTCTGTACGAGGAAGAGTATGGATCCGCAGTGCTGCTTTTGAGCTGGAAGCAAACATCGCCATAGATCCTCGAACAAGTCGAGTAGAAATCAACCCCGGTCCAAACGCTCCCCAGGTTCAAAACGAGCTGCTAGTCGTAACTCGCGCCCGGATAGTTAGCCGTACGAATATCGCCCGATATTGCGCCGGCTCCACGATCTGCTACGTAACACGATCCAATTAAATTGCTACGAATTTATGGGCGTACAACACCCGCGGGAGGTGTCTCTAATTTCGTTTGTTTTACAACTGATGACGGTGTAATGGCATTTTTTTTATATCAATCCCGACGCGATAGGCATTTGTTCTGCTAGATTTTTTTGTAGCTTAGGGGTTCATTTAAAAAAAAAGCAGGTAATATCAAAGCACTTGGACCTTTTCTCAGAGAATGGTTGATGATACGTTATCAGCTGATAATTCAGTGAAAGAAAATGTCTCGACTGTAATCCGCCGATTAAAGTTCGGCTGGTTAGATGGTTGCGATTTTTAAGTTACACTTTAATCATCAAAATTCTATGTGCGGCATGTACCAAAAATCTATATTCTTTTTCTACTTTTCATTAAAAATATTTTGTTAACGTCTTGAGGATTTTTCAAAAGAATGTAGTTATAACAATGCTAAATTTCCTATAAGAAATTGGAAATTAAAGGATAATTTGACTATTCAGTCTAATTACCCCTTAAATTGATCGTAACGTATACAAAATTACGAAACTCTTCCTAATCTTATTAAAGAGCGATATCTCTTCCAATTTCCTTATTTTTCGTATAAAAAGCGGCCGACCGTAGACGGTTATATTTCCTTTTTGTGATACAATAACGGTTTTCCTCCCAAATGACAATTCGTCGTCATCGAGCGTAAAGTAAGAGCGGTGGAAAAACGAACATAGGTAATAATATTATAGTTATTGTTATACCTACCCCGTAACCTAGCTCCTGTACTGAAACGCTCCAAGTTTGCTTTAACATTTCAGTGTCTCGCATACAACGCTCGCGGAAAAGGTGTAGTCAGAATTAGTTCGAATTTCGGAGCTGCAATGTATGCTGTGGAAATAGATATTGTGTGCTGATTGTGGACCCTCGGAAAAGCCGTAGGTTTGCACGCTCCGACCTGGCTTCTATCTGCAAAATCAATGTGGCTATTAGCAGGTTTTCGCGCAGTCGCAAACCGTTCGTGAACCGCTACTGGTCAGAAGTTAAAGTTCGGACGTTTCGTTTCATGCAGATTCGGTAATGGATTCAATGGTATTACATTGGCGAAGCTCTAGTTATGTTACGGTTCGCATGTTATTGCCACTTCGTGATGTGTGCTAAGGTTATATGCTCGTTTCAGATTTATACGACCACCGCTGAAATAAGTATCTTAATATAAATGATTTTATGATTCGGATAATTTAGAACCAATGCTAATGTAGAGATCGTTTTTGTGGAATTATTTTTAAACACAATATATTAAGCTTTTATTAAAAAATACTATTTGGATGAATATTGTTGTAATTTGACGATGACCATATAAATTTAGAGATGTAACTTGAGCAGTAAGAAATTATTATGACATTAAATAAGTGGCATTAATTAAATCGTAATGAATATTAAAAATAGAAAGACAGGTTTCATCGTAGTCTAATAAGATTTTCCATGACATGTTCATTTGTCTTTCTTTTCATCAACATGTAAAAAGTACCTTTTACATTTTGTTTGTTACAAAAGAAACTACCGCTAAGTCGTTTAGTAACCTTAAAATAATAATAACCTCTTTTACTAAGAGATAAAGGTATTCTAGTAAAAAAAACGCTGGTTGTTCATTTAAATTTCATTTTTTCGCCAACACAGCCTTTCATGCTAAATAACAGGCGAATATTCTGCCTTCAAACATTACTGACGTCAGAAATTCTCTCGCGAAGCGCTAAAAATCCAGTAATTTTACAGCCCCTTCGACTCGTGAATGTTTAAAAGCACTTTTATAAGTAGTTATGTACAGAGGAGGGATGAGGATGAGTGCGATAACCGTTGTACAAATCGATACTGCGGATGCATCGGCGCGTCGGACTCGGAAGCGACTCCTACCTCTTCCCAAATCCTCTCGTTTTGGGATAATTGTGTAGTCTCGAGGTAGAAATATCCTCTACACAGGTCCGTAGTGGACAGTCCAAATGTAATATTGATGAAGAACTTATCTTGGGTAGGTAGGCATGAGAGCGTGCGAACGTGATATTCGATGGACTATAATTTTGTACGCAGATAGATTAGGATGTTATGATATGATGAGAATGATGTTGATTCATGAGAACTTGGTCCTAAGATATAATAAGGAAAAATATTCAAGATAATAAAAGTCCTAGTCATGTGATATTTCAGTTGACACTTCAGTCAGAACAAAGCTGTATGCTTTATCTTGAAAACTGAAGATGCGATATTAATTTCCGTTACTTAATCGTATTGTATCGTATACTCAAGAAGCATTCTTAACTACAATGATATGAGAGTAAACAATAAAATATTTAATTAACACATAAAACAAACAAAGTAATAAGGAAAAAGTTAAGGCGTTATTTTTGAAACAACTTTGTACTTTGAATAATGATGGTTAATTTGATCATAAAAATGAACTGCACAGTGTTATGTCAGATAATCACAGACAAAGCTTTTCTAGCAGCTATTCAGGGCTCGTAAAATGTTAATATTCATGTGTAAAACATGCAAGTCCGAGCAAGCTACGTCATATACAAGCTGTTTTGCTAAGTATTAAACTTGTTCATCGTAAAAATTTATACTACAACAGCGATCGTTGGTGATCGCTCTCTAGACTCTCCACTATTTTGTTTTACTGGCTTAAAAGTGAAAACTATAAAATAAAAACTAATAGCGCATGCAACAAAGTTACAGGCAAAGTTTGAGTGGTGAAATACAGGAACTGACAAGATGAATACCCCTTTGTTCTAGTCATACCTTGTCAGACTTGTAATTTATGATTATGAAAACGTTTTTAAATTAAATCTGAAACTTTGAACAAAGTAAATAGTAGATGGATAAAAACGATTGATGGTACAACATCAGTGCTTATTTAACAACAGATCTCACAAAATTATTTCTTGTGGTAACTAATAACGTATCTAAATGGTACCGGCATGTTCTTATTAGAGAATAGGTGGAAACCAATAAAAATATGAGTCCGCATCATTTTCCTGACGGCATTTAAACCCGGTTTATTCACATCAAACAGTAAATACACAGATCATCCCGACGAAAACAGAACACAATTTTCCCGCTCTAATTTTCCAATCGAACTTTACAGAGTGAAACGAAACCGTTTTTCCAATAGAATAAAAACAAAATCGAAATAAAATAAAAGAATGGAGTTTTCTATCGTATCCGGAATAGTTTGCAAGCGGATCGCAGTCGCCATGTTCTATTCGATGGGTCTGCATTACGTTTGGATATTGATGAAAATATAATATCTAGGCAGTATGCGTGCTACTACTATATCAAACGCACTAGTTTATTTTTACAGGGGCGACGTTGAATACCTAAGGAGTTCCACTTACCTTATACATACAAATGAAATAATAACAATCTTCATCACCCATCCTAAAACAAGATAGATTGAGAGTCGGTCTTACAAATTCTAAATGAAATCTATGTATTTGTTTCTTATCTTGCTTGCAGATTCAACCTGTTCTGCACTCCGGAACCCGAGGTCCAAATCCACACTTATTCAGCACACACATACCCACACTAAAACACTTTCACATTGATCAACGTTATATTTAAAAAAAAATAACACCATCTTTGTGCACGGGCAACCGAACGCACTGAAGACCGCGACGCACTGAACTGAGCAGACGGCGTTTCATAAATTGTCATTTTAAAAATAAAACTACCCTCAACTTTTTAATATTTGTTTCCACTGAACATCATCACTGTTCATTCAATGGTAGTGATTTAAAGCAAATATTACCCTCAAATTGTCCCTAATAATTATTTTGTCAGTTACATAACTATGATGTGATAGTATGCAAACAAAAATGAAGTGTACACTTCATGTATGTATGACAATGATTATAGAATTATGTATTTAATCTTGGAGTTAATAACGGAATGCCTTAAATTGTGTGTACAATTTTTTTTCATTGTTTTGCGAGAATGTTAAACAAACAGATGTAATATTGTTTTTTTGAGGAACTAAGATAGAAAACCTAAAGTAGTCTTGTTCTTCGTTTAAGCAGTACTCTTAGCAATAGAAACTAGTTTTCATCAGCACTCGTATCAGGTCCTCATTGCAGGAAGGGGGCGATAGACCATGAAATTGGCCAGGCCACGCCGGTAACGCATCCGCGCTAATAGTCGAAGGGCGAACCGTTTCAGGCGATTTCATAAACAAACGCACAGGATTGCCTTTCGGAATACACGAAAATATTTAGATGCAGTATGTATGTAGATGCATTTTTTTACTGTTGTTGTGTATTGTGTTCTAAATCAACAACACATTTACCACTGAGTTATTAAAAAGATCCATTTCAGTAGTTAGATACACTACACATTTCAGTAGGTGACTTGAATTTGTTACACTAATGCTAGCACCCGTGAAAATTTGACACAATGTCTTATCTTTAAAGGACATCCTTAAAATTAAATCTATTATCTTGTCATAAATCAATATCGTTTTCAAAATTCATTTTATACATAAAGAAATAGGATGGGTATAACGCTCGAAGTTTTCCAGCAATGGTAATGAAGAACCAATAAACCCACGTAATTAATCGGCGTACCTAATTCACATAAATGAAACCAATATTTACCACCAGAGTTCATATACGAAGCTATAACTTGTATGAGGTCAAAGCCATACACATCCCATAATCGTCAATCTAACAGCGACCGAATTTGTTTTGGTTGTAACAAGCGGCTTTAGCCACTTATAACAGCTATTAAAATTTGCCATGATCGCTCTTAGAGATACCAGGCGCCATTAAGGTAATGTCAAGATAGGGGTGCCTGAAAAAACTAGCAACAAAAACTATAAACGAAAAGTAACAGACGATAGGTCGGCACAAAAAATGGTTTTACCACTTAAGTCCAAAATGGCTTGCAGATTGCTTTCGCGTCTCTTACGTTTTACTCACGCGAAAGATTTAGCTGTCAGACGATTTTAGATTTACCGTGGCACGGTCCCACCTATTGTGAATTCTGGAGGTCTGATATTTATTTGACAGGAGCAAAGTCTGTGGAGAATGGAAAATGGCGGCATAGAAGAATAAATTGCATTATGGATATAACTCACGGTTAGTTTTTGGCGGGGATCCGACAAACGTTATTGGTATTTAGGGCCGTTCTTCTATTAGGGCGTTGTTTTTCTGTTCTTTATGGTGAAATATGTGACACTGACTGCAATAAGAATAAGTTGCCGACAGGGCAGCCGTTGGTTACGGTGGGAATTAATATTGTTTTAAGTATGTTAGGGTAGAAAAAGTCAAGTAGGTGGGTGTCTTAATGCACCTAAAGTTTCAAATTAATAGGTTTTATACAGCCTTTTGGAAGATAAAAATAGAACTGGCTGGAATTCAAGGAAAAAACTCCAAACCTTAACCTAAGTACTTTTGTATTGCCTAAATCAGTTAGCTGTCCTAAATCTATGAATGCAAGAGTACCTTCCCTGCCACTGGCTCAGCTTAGCTTTAGGTATAAAAAGATTAGTTTAGTTTAAAATAGAGTTGCGTTTATTGCGATTGCCTAAAAATCTGTAAAATGTCCATGAAGACTATTTTTTTATTTAATAATAATTTCAAACCCCAAACAATAGACTTTCATTCTTGTCTTTACATAGTGGAGGTTCCGCGCGTCAACTCGGAAACATTACAGTTCTGTAATACTGACCCAAAAGACAATTCTATGGTCACCTCACCACACTCTTCCCCATAGAAAATCAAAGCTGGAACATTGTTTCAAAGGTCAAAGCTGTTGACGTATAACGGATTGTGGTAGGGTTACCACTCACGGGAACAAGAATTGTAGGTCAAGTTTTGAATAACATTTCATCCGTCCTTCCTTACTCGATCGCTGAATACTTTTGTGACTTGAATATTTGGGTAAATGTCAGAAAGTATACGTACCAACTACTATTAAGTTCAAGTAAGGATGGTGGAGTATGGCTCGTACCACCTAAAAGTTGAGGTGAGGTCTGTGTCCAGCTAAGGGACGTATATTATATAGTATATTAGTTTAGTATTACGTATATTATTATTATAGCTGGAGAGATGGTGTCCATAAGTTTAATGCTGAAACAGTTTTTTTTTTGTTTAATATAATAATTATAGGTGACCTATACCGTCTAATTGAGATATAATAATACGAGTAGGCTCATTTTTGAAGTTGGTTTTAAATAATTAAATTTCTTCTACTATACCGCAAAACATATAACAATATTTTTTTGATAGTCATGACCGAAAAACTGTAATTTTAAAATAAAAAGATTGTAGAGAATTAACACACTGTTTGCCATTTTAGTCAGTCTGTATTGTGACGTCAAATTAATCTTGCTGTTTTATTAATTAAAAATCAATGAAATTTGTGTTAATAAGTCAAATACTGATCATAACAATAATTTCTTGTTTGAAATTAGATATGAGTCAAATAAGATTAGTAAGATACATACATAACATTTTAAAGGGATTTTATTTTATATTTACTTACAACTTATTTCAAATTTATTTTCTACGAAAGAAAACTGTAAAAGCAACGATTGAATCTAAACATATAAAACTTAAAGATGACTGGCTGACTGGATGACATAGTGATCTATCAACGCACAGCCCAATCCACTTCGACGGATCGGGCTGAAATTTGGCATGCAGGTAGCTACTATAATGTAGGCATCTGCTAAAAAAGGATTTACCGAAATTCCCAAGGGAACGGGAAATATACGCAGATGACGTTGCGGACGACAGCTTGGTTTAAAGATTTTCGTGATTTGAAATCACGAAATCAAGAAATAACAGCTAGTTCCTATAATACCATGTCTTCTCTTCTTTGTATTGTTTTACTTAAACGAAATTAAGTTGGTAAATTTGTTGCCTTGATAAACTGTTTCCTGATTCAGGTTTCATGCACTTTTTGAATTTTATAAATTCCTTCGTTTTCTGCTTATTTCAATAATCATGTGAAAGCCCTCAGATCATGTGCTACAAATGGTAGGTAACAAACCAAAACATTCTCAAGTGTTACAGACGTTAGAAACCCTGTCATTGGACACTTGGTTAATAAATTACTTGCTTACATGAAATCACCTACTTGAAGAGCACGAGTGTAACTTAGTTCTTTAGAAGGTAACAAGACACTCATTTAATGGTTGAGTGGTGTGATACTTGATTGGAGCACGGTATAACAGAGGGCTGTTATTTTTGTTAAAATTTAAGTTTGTTAAGTGCGCGTTCACATATAAAGTCGGCTTTAAAGGATCTGTTTAAACTTGTAGGTATGTATGTTATTAGCGTATGTAGTTGGCAACACTCTATTTATGTATTGGGTCGTTATCATCACGAGACACAACTTTTATTTGATCCAATAACGTCTATTTCTATGTACAAATGTACAAGAACTATTCTTGTAGTACTAACAGAGACCGAGTCCAGACAGTATGCTTTTTGCTGCAAAACAGATTTAAGTGTAACGCAACATATTTTCTTACAGAACAAAATGGAAAAGGGAGGTCAGTTAAAAATATAATGAAAAAAAAACCTTTTGGTTTTATTAACTCTTTATTCTTCTGAATTTTTGAAATTAATATTACAATATTCAATGTGGGCTTCATATACAATCACCCAACTATTTGCTTATATACCACGACACAGTCACGTAGAATCGTACCATTAGGTTGCACTTGGCCAAGCGATTTTGAAACATAACTTTTAATTTCTGAGTACTCATCAGCTTGCTTTCCTCAAGTTCATAGAAAGCTGTAGTTTGCGAAGACGTTACTAAACTAGAAAAATAATAGAAGTCAGTTGTGTCATCAAATCAAATGGTATTATTGCTGATTTTTTTAAAGATATGAATTATGATAGACAATCGTAACAAAAATTGTTCGCACGAACTATAAACTGAGGTTGAATTGCATGGCAATATGGACTTATAAATAATAAGGTATTGTAAGTAATAACTAACAATACTTTTCTTCAGAAAGTATTCCCATACTATTGTTCTTCAATCACAACATAAAAGGTATTTACTACCGCTTTTA
Source organism: Pyrausta despicata (assembly GCA_963921415.1). Taxonomy (NCBI): domain Eukaryota; kingdom Metazoa; phylum Arthropoda; class Insecta; order Lepidoptera; family Crambidae; genus Pyrausta; species Pyrausta despicata. The sequence continues at coordinate 10,812,881 of OY992852.1, read as the reverse complement.
TGTTGCCGACATAGTCCAAGGGTTGCGTCCTAAAATATTCATTTTTCATACTATTTTCATAGATTAACATAACGTCTTCGTACGTAGGCATGTTTCTTATCACTTGGGCCAAGCGTAATACGACACTAAATCTCATAAATACATAACGTAAACAAAAAAATATGAACAAAAAATAATTCGCCACATAAAACTTTCACGACTATTTACAGTTACTTAACTTTAAGACAATTTTTAATTACTATATTCAAAAATATAGATATAGGTACATACATACATAGCTACATTTAGTTAAAGATAAAAATGATTACTTTAATATATAAAAACTAAAAGAGAACAGAAGTCTTATTAACATGTCACACAATGTGTTAAACTACAACATGTTAAATTAACACAAAATAATTGAACATCAAATTGAAACAAAAACGGAAGGATTCATAATTAAAAATAAATACTGCAGGAAATGATCAGTATAGGTATAGAATAATACCTTTAAAACACTAGCAATATGGCAAGACAGCATTACAGTTGAAGGACGTATGTATATAACTATTTAGCAAATTGCTCATTGTTTCACATGAATTACAGTTCTTTACGAGCAGAAACAATAAAGAGACTTGTCGTAAATCAAAAGGCATAGGAATAATCTTTACTATGTCATAAGCTATTGTCAGCAAAACTTAGTCGATCAAGCCGCGTCATCGACGTCAACAACTTGAACTTGCACAGTCCCATGAAAACAACGAAACATCTAAAAGCAAATAATGAGTAATGACAACGGAACGAAACAACTATCTACCGATGAATGCGGAAACAACAATTTATTCGTATACACAAATTGTGTCAAATATTTTTAACGTCATTGCAAATCTGTGCGCGTCCCTTTTACCAAAGCTTTCATTTTTTCGACGAATGATACGATACTAAATAATTTTTAAGCGTTTTTATTCAAATACTAACCATCGGATTCATTACGCTTATTCATTATAAGTGTCTACGATATTTAACTATGCATTATAATTTATAAAGCCTACTTATATCAAAGTTACTTAAGTACATTTTGTTCGATTTTTGTTCTCGATTTCATAGTTTTAAAATAAGATGGGATAAATCTCTATACTAACGACAACCTTATTTCGTAATGTTAGAAGGGTTTGATGATGTTCAAATTGGACAAAATAAATATTGAAACTATTGTAAACATTTGAAGCCTTGAAATTATTTTAATGATCAGATGATTTAATTAGTTTAATAGCGATGGCAAAATTACCAAAATCCTCAATGCTTTTTTTACAAAGTTTGTAAATAACTGAACCAGTAATATCCAGGATGGCTTTCACGAATCCCTTAAATCTACCAAAGAATTTAAACTTCACTAATGATATCACGACATTGAATCACTATTTACCAACAACACAGTGGACAGATATTCAGAGGTGATTTATCAAAATTAAGCGAAGACTCCAATTTTAATACAGATATTCTATCATTTATTCCTTTTAATTCTACCCTGACATTAATTTACGTATAATGGTGACTATAAACACTAACTTTTACTCTAATTTTTGTTCAATTTTACGTATCGAGGAAGAAATGAAAATTCAGAATATTTTGTTTTGGACGCGGTAGAGACAGTGTGAATACGCTACAGATAACAATTATATATTTTGGCACAATACGGAATTTGAAACTAAATATCAAGGGGCAGGATAAAGTAAAAATTAATCTAGTCAACATGAGGCAGGGTTTACACAACCTTTCGCTGACGTAATTATTTAGGTATAAATGTTCTGGTAAATCTAAGAAGAATGTTTAAATAATGCTACTATTTTGTTGAAAAAATGAACATTATGAGGAGCAAGTGAATAATAGCAGCCACTGTTTACACTACCATACAGAAGTTTATGTGTCTACCTAAGAAAGTACTTAGCAATACTTCATACAAAGTCGAACCTATTTATTTCTATCATATAATACACTTACACTATTCAACTTTAAAATTAGGTGTAAAATTTATATTTAGTCACATTATTGTAATATTATATGTATCATCGTTACGTATATAATTTTGAACATCAGATGACTCGGGATTTTGGACAGTACCATTTTTGTTCGGCCTCAGTCCACCGTTTACTGTTCATGGTTCTATTTCAGATACTGGACATAGGTATTTTTTTACTAGAATTATCAAAAAATACCGACTTATTATATCTTAAGTTGTCCTGGAGACCAAATATAAAACATAACGTTCGTAATGACGAAGACCTATTTATTTGCAATTGTACTTCCATACGTATTTTGTTATAAATACATACCTACATATTTTAAGTTCTTACGGAATTAACTACGCAGGTAATAATTAATTTCTCGATTAATTACTATCGGAACTGGGATCAAATCATACAACAATTTACGGGCCTTAACTTACTGAAGTGAATCACAATATGGTCGAAATAAAAGCAACTCTTTTGAAATCAACTGATAAAATACAACAAATTTTACAATCATAAAAAAATGTGTCCGTAAAACATAACCAGTCCGCTAGTAGCAGACAAATAATAAAATATACATCAAAATGTACATAATATAATATCTATTCATAAAAAAATATAACATAATGGATTAGAGTAAGTGGTAGCAATAAATACTATGAGATTCACAGATTTTAAATCTTATCTAACAATACCGAAGTTCACTCGGGGATCTATGTAAATCTTAGAGCGGTCTAACGCTTTTGTAAATTTTAGTAAAATATTATTGCAATAAGGTGTGGTTATGGCAACAAAATAAATGCTTAAAGCACATCACCATCCTGTCCACCCAGCGACACCGAGGCGACTCCTTGCACTAAAGGAACATAATTACAAATAAAGTCACTGATCGCCTCCTTGAGAGGCGACTCTCCTAATAAAGCAGCCGCAAATAAAACTAGTGGATACGAAACGACTAACGCTGCCCGCAGTCCTCATGGACGCAACACTTCCCTCATGTATTCACACTATATGATACAGAATCAGTCAGGAATTTCCTATGAGGTGGCCCGGGCGCACCTTACGTAGGGACTTTATTCACTTTGAGGAGGTCGTTGGAGCCTTTGTCGATAGGCATTTTCATGGGGTCGTGATGGTGGGTCACGTGGTGCCCGTGGTGCTGGCCCTCCAGCTTCGCTTGCTTCTCCTGCTGTTGTTGCTTCATTCTGTCTTGTTCCTCTCTTTCTCGGCGCGCTTGCTCGTTTATTTCCTTGACGGCGCGCAGCTCCTTCTTTAATTTCATGCGCCGATTCTGGAACCAGATCTTGATCTGTCGCTCTGTCAAACAGAGCGCGTGCGCTATCTCTATCCTGCGTCGGCGCGTCAGGTAATGGTTGAAATGGAATTCCTTTTCTAGTTCTAATGTCTGGAACCTCGTGTAAGTTTGTCGACCTCGCCTTCGTGGGCAGCCGTTCGGACCTGGAAAGAAATTAAAACCAATTTAGTTCATGATACTCGCATGAGCGACTCGAGACATCAACAAAACAGTTCAACAGCATAAGTTACAGTTATAGTCGCGTTATAGGGATTTTAAATCGATTTATTGCATCGTATATCACAATCGTACGCTCGCGTCGGATTCGCAGCGCGAACACTCTGGGCCGAACCCATTAAATTTCACTCTTATACCATCTTAGATTTTAATGGCTCATTAATATTTTATTGCCGCAATAAAGTTAATTTTAGAGTTATCCGCTACTGAGACCAACCTCAATGTAGATTAATTACCGCATTTTATATGTTGGAAGTGAAAAACCGAATGCTCCGACTAATGTAGCCGAGTTCAAAGGATCCGCCGGAACGAGCGAACGGTCCCGTCGCAGTAACGATTGTATATGCAGTAAAAATAAGTAAAAACAATCTCTTCGGAGCAAAAAAGTAACGGAAAGGGTTAGGAGCAAACGGTCCGCGAACTAACAATAGCATACATTCTATAGAGGAGCAGCTACAAAAAACTCAGGGATGCGTAAAGAAGGGTTGCGCAACTTTCTAATGCTTTGTAAGGTGTCTCTTCTTGCTTGGGTGTCTTCTTAGAATTCGAGAAAGTCGGTCGTAATAAAATATGTGAGTTCGAAATCGCTGTTTGTTGTCTGAACATTAGTTATCGCTGGTGGCTTTATCACATAATTTCTCACGTACGCCCCACATAAGGTCGGCACACATAGAATGTGGTCGGAGCGAGGTTCTGACTGGTTTTGGAGTTAACCAATAAATAAGGTAAGATAAATGGCGTTCCCATCGCGTATTAAATTGATAGCGGACCAACGCCGAGGAATGTCCGCCGGTGTAGGCCGGGCCTTAGTCTACCTGCGTTGGTAACTTATAGACATGACAGGCAGATTTATTTGAAATTTAAATACGTATAATCTAAGCAATAAACCGACATTTATTAATGGTTGGTGTAATTTTATGCTAATTTAGAGTACGATCCTGAATTGTTTTGTGTGTAATTAATATTGTAGTAGAGTTTATGTACGTAACACTAGTTAGGTATAGATTTTATTTTAAGATAGCTCGGAATTGTCGAATGATGCATGGAGAATAAGCAGGTAAAATTAGAAACTGGGCATAAATAATAGGTTGATCACACATACGACTTATATTATAAATGCCGCAGGATGTCTAAAAGTAAAACTAAAAAAAATTTAATAGAGATGTAATTGCATCTCAAAGTAATTTTTTACTGCGTTATTAAAATACTTGACTAAACTGAGCGTGGGCAGACATAGAACCGTAATATTAAATACGTCACTGAGTGTATAATTTTATGATTCCATAACCCAAATGTGACTAAATATTATTAATTTTTATATCGTAAAACCAAATTCATTTTGATAGTCTGTGACAGTTTTTACGTCGTTTGAATTGCGCGACATTATAAATCATTTGCTCGTCCAAAAGTAGGATGCCGCATTTACATCAGCCATAAATTAGGGAAACTGCATTTTTACTGCCTTAATAACGTTTACGGCCTGTGCTTACTTCAACAAAAACTTAAAATCTGTTTAAAATGTCATAAATAGAGAATGGAATAATTATACAAGTGTGGTTAGAGCAGATAAGGTGTCCAACTTAACGGGCGCGACAGAGATAGAAACAACCATTCTAATTTTAAAAAGCAAAGATGGAACCCAAAACACGATACACGCGTCCAAATAATGCTATTAAGGAGAAAGGTTGTAAGTGTTGTTTGATGACGCGTAAAAGGGATCCTTCTGTTTTATGGGGTAGAGTCCAAAATCTGTGCGCTGAGGGTGAGATCGACCGTTTTTTGTTGGGGTCGGTGATATGTTAGCGAGGCAGGTTGGCCACCCTTCACGGTTGCCATGACTACGGGCGTTAAGGCACCTCCCGTCAGCTGGCTTCCATTATTCTCTTCGGCATTGTAGTCTGGGAGGAGGTTGGATGCATTGTGTACCTGTAGTTTCTTTTTAATGGGATCGGCCGTGCGTTTCCCATGGACTGATAAAGATCTGATTGAAAATCCGCACAGGATGTGCAGTTTCATTTGCATTTATTAAGTACCTATATCTGTTAATAATTAAGGCTTTGAGATCTGTTTTGGAGATAAATCGTAATAAATACTTAGTTCCTAGTTTTTCGTATTACATTTCGTACCGGCTTGTAACTTGTAACCCAATATCTGTACAATCCCAGCGTGTCAACTGTCGCCGTAACTCAAGCGTAACGTGGCTTTGTTTTGTTCCAAATTTAAATTGAATAAGTCACGATAAGCGCGGTGTATTTATTAGGAAAGAATTCGAGACGCAACGCAATAGAAAGAGCATTAATTAGAGGAGAACATTTCGAGACGACATAGGGTCCGCTATAAACATATTGCGACAGGACCTGGCTCTTACTTCGCCTCCCTTTTCCTTCGAATAAATCTCACAGAATGCCGCTCCTTAGGTGTATTTTATTTAACTTTGTACGTACGGCCGGCCTTTGTGGAAACCTGTTTCGTGTGTTTGATTAATACGCGCTCTCTGCATCGGAATATTAAATGTCCAGCGGTGAATTATAAGAGTTTTTGTTTGGTAAGATCGTTATTTATAGCCTCTTGGTTTGTACATGAGAATTTATTATGAAGCAAGCTGTGTTACGTGAAAATTATTAATTAAAAACGAAACTGAGCCTACCGTTACAAAGTAGCGTTATTAAATAGTAAATGCAAAAACGTATGCGAACCTTGATCTGGATTTGGTTAGAATTTATGTTTAGATTTAAATTACAAGATAATAATTTATTGTCTCCTTTTGTAATATTAATCGCGAATATATTGTCTGCTTAAACCGGACACCTCCTTAAACATCTTTACTTGTTTGTTTTTTTTTATTTGAAAAGGAAAGACGGATTCATGCGAAGATAAAAAATGGATAAACAAGTTCATCTGTATAATATTCATTTACGGTTATTTACCGTTGGCAATCGATAATAATGGGTTATTATCAATTAATAGGTCGTTAAGGGGGGAGGGGGGTTTAAAGACGAGACGACACCGCGCTTTATAGGCCATAACTAGCGAATCGTAAATTCTCGGCTGCTTGAGCCCAGCGCCTTAAATAGATCATGTTGGAAATAAATAATAGTGTTCGATACGAGATGGAATCAACTGATGATCAGAATAGTGTATGGTTGTAATTTCGGTGATCATTATATATATCATAGATAGATGACAAGAAACAAAGTGGCACTCCGAAGTAAAATAAGTACTTAATTATTGTTTTTCATAAGTTCATTACTAGGCTCATAGTTGTAGAATTATATGCTGTGTGTGAATAAATGTGGTAACCGTCATTTTGACTGGATTGTGACAATGTTTAAAATACTTTCACCTACCAAAGTTGAATGAAAATAAGTACGAAAAAACATCAAAATGTCGGTGTAGGTATTCGAGTAGGAAAACATAATCTGATAAGGCTCGAAATAAAATTGCTTATTGCGTGATTAAATTTAGTGCGTGTCTAAAACCATATTAGGGTAGATACTGTTCAAAACTAATCATAAAAACTTCAAATCATTATCTGATTTTAATTTCGTTGTCAGGGAGAGCAGAGATCATGTTTATGCATTCTTGAATTAAACTTGAAATTTTAAACAGAAACAATTGAAAGGCGTGTTCTGAATTCTAATAATTACTATGTTTGCGGCCAGGTTTACGAGTCATGCATGGCACACGCACATTCCCAAGTAAAGACAAAAATCGCTATTAACAACGCGCATTAAAATTGTTTCGGTCGAAACTTAATGTAGGGCAGCTTTATTATTAAGCATTACGGAGCCCCGCCGGTAAACGGGCAGTTAACATTAAAGTAACAGTGTTTGTGATGCCCGTAAAATCGTTTTAAGATGATTAATTGATAAGCCGCTTTTCAAGAGGGGCTTGAGTTTTTTTTAAAAGCAGATTCCGAAAAATTCCTGTAAATAGTACATACTACGTCAAGGTAGATAAACACAGCGGTATTTTTAAGCACTTTATAACAATAATCGGTAGCTTGATGTGCTGTCATCTGTACTAAAAGCACAGTTCGGAAAATTCCTGTGAATAGTACATGGTAGGCAAACACAGTAGCATCTTTAAGCAATTTATTGTAAGGAAGCCCCACATTTATGAAATTCAGTTGTTTCTTTGACCATAGTTATTAAACCACTGACGAAAATGTGTATAAAGCCTCAAATACGAATAACGAAAATTTTCAAAGTTTCCTCTTAAACATATTTCGCAAAAAACAAACGGTCAGTTTGTATTTTACAGATAAATAATTGTACCAGCATTCGAAGGAATATTCAGTACGTCGACCCTTCTCCCCTAACAAGTTAACTACGAAAAAGGGAGTATGAGCGTAAAATATAGGCTTGCATTAGCACAAAGCCCATATCTCAGTGCAGTCGGAAAGGACTATTTTTGCTCGTTGCAAGAGCGAGTTAAATCATCACAACGTTGTTCTGTGCTGTAAGGACATTGCCTCGGGGCCAGGGTTGAACAGAAAAATAAAAATTGGTTATGCAACGATTGCAGGCATTGTACGGTTAAAAATTATGCGTTTAAAATGTCGAGAGTGATTTAGTAGGTTACAAAAAAAACCACGTGTTTTCAGATTCGTGTAAGTTTATAATAAGTTTATAATAATAATTATTGCAGGCAACAGATTTCAAAAAAGATTCGTAGTACCTTGAGGTAGTTAAAAATGTAAATAACGGGGAAGATCTCTTTCTGTTTTTCCTAAGAGCCTATCGTTTTTGTGGTCATTGTACCTGTATACCCGTAAACTGTTAGACTGCCTCGTTGGTGTAGTAGCAAAGTTTCTGCCTTACATCCGAGAGTTCCTGGGTTCGAATCCCAGGTCGAGCCAAAATTGTTTCTGAGATTTTCTTTCATGAATTTCTCAAAAACAGCTCGGAGTCGGGAAGTTGGCGGTTTTACACCCCCGTGCTTTGGAAAGCACGTAAAGCCGTTAGTCCAGTGAGTGATCTCACTCCGGTCATGTCGGATTGTCGTCTCACCGAACTTAGAGAAAGATGGAACAGTGCACCTGTATAATGCGCTCACACTTATGCACAATGAAATGTCCTACGTAGTTGGCTGATATCTGTTGAGATTGGCCGCCGTGGTCGAAATCGGCCAGGAGGACTATTATACCCGAAAATTTAGCTGGAAGACATTTCTTAAATGTTTTTTTGTAGTAAGCTTTAAGCTCGCACTACCAACCCTGACGGTACAGTCGCATACAGTAAATAGTTGAAGCGAAACGATAGTTGATCCGGTATGGCGCAGCTCGATGACGTCACGATTTATTCATCCCGATTCATTCAGTACACTCATCGACAAATCGCTTTCAAAAAATGTAGTTAAATTAATAGGGTTACGAAAAATACTAAGAGTCGTCGCACAAAGTCAAGAGCAAAATGTATACCAAGCTTCAGGTGCTGAAAAAAAGGAAGCTCTTTTAACTAAACGTTGCGACACAATGGTTTTCAAACTTTTCGTCCTACTTAGAAAAAACGTATACAAAGTATTCGTAGCATTGATTGCATTGAGAAAATTATTTCATAGGTACTTAACCTTTGAAATAATTTTCTCATATTTCTGTAAATGTGCAAGTTAAAATTTAAGATCACGGAAAAAAAATAATTTTAAAATTAATTTTTTTCCGTGATTTCCTGCTGTTAGTTAGTTTGGAAACTTGCAGTCGGACCTAATCAGGTACGATAAAACTAGCTTTAAAGTATTTTCATCATTTTCATCGCAAAGTACCCTTTAAGCACCTAACTAAACAACACCGCAGTACTTTACACATCACACAAAGCGGGAACAGACAGACATACATACGACCGAACCGCAGACAACCTGATTTAACTGAGGTCGATGACCCTGCACGGACCTAAATTACCTAAGTCGATAGGGCTTAAACGACGCCAATTTAAAAGGATTATTTGTCAATTTGGTACTTCAAATACACATTTTAAATGGATTCATCGTGCAAGCATTTCAACTGTTTGCAGCTTACAGTAGAATTTTCAGGAATAGTTTTGCTCATACATTTCAGCGCTTCCCCATATACTAATTATTTACTTCCAAGAATAATTAAACTTGCTTATGTTTATGATAAAGTTACCAAAAAATTTGAAAGGACGGATTGTTCGTTACCTATTTGAAGCAAAAAATTTATTTATCTGTTTTAGGTCTATCAATCATATCTTTTTTCTGGAAAATCCAGATTTTTTTATATGTACCTAACATGATTTTAACGTCACTTTATGCTGGTCGATTATGTGCCTATCCACACATATATACTCGAAGTAAGGATTGAGTAAACCCAAGAAAACAAAATGGCCAATAAACTATTGCTAAATAAGTGATTCTTTGTTATGTCTGACTAGCATTCAGTGTGACTAAGTTTAATTATTTTGTCATGTAGTTGATAATATTTACGCTTTTTTGCTCATTATACTGGCTGAGTTTGTAATGGAATTTTACATACACGTCAATTAAGAAGTATTTAAGATGATCATACGTGAAACGAATTGATAATTTTCATAGAGTCATAATTCAAGACATAGGAAATATTTACAGAAGTATTACACTTTATATTCATATTTACAGCTACGACCATATAAATAACAAACGGTTATAAATGTAAGAATCCTTTGTGACTCGCAATATCAATAAATGTCTTGTATAAAACTCTTTCAGAATATGACTCAGTTAAAACAGTGCTCACTGAATTTTAGACGCCAGTGATCAGTGCACATTTATAGTAGTCATTAAACGCAATTTATTACTAACATATTATATACATTGTGGGTATTATGACAACAATTATTGAAATTGATGACTCTATCTATAAGATATGTAGGTCATGTCATATCGCGAATGGCATATAACGCTCGATTTAATTAGCCTGAATGTTTCCATTATCACAAAAACATACACTTAACATATAAAAATGTCATATTTACCGTTACATAACTTCATGTTGGCGATTAAAATGCAAAATGAATATTTAATAACGTTGGTTAAACACTATCTATTTGTGATATTTAATTGCAACGAGATAAAATTGTTTTAAATCTTTTTCTTTTCATTAACTCTGTGTACAAACTCTAGATTGGCATATTACGCAGCATCTTTTGTTTTATTAACATTATCTCTAAGGTTGTAAAGTTCAAGGTAAACGGCATTTCGGAATTCACTAGATAAATTAATCTTTTGTATGCAAAAGAGCAAGTATTATGAGTTATATTTTATTTAAAATATTTTGCAAAAGTTATCTTACCTGACTACAATAGCTAGTTATTCGGTAGCCTAAACGCGTAACAAGACTAATAAGTTGACAGAGAGTTATAAGTTTCCTTAACAAGTGCAATTCGAGTTTGCTTGCGCTGTAATGTAGTTGCTGCAGTTAAAAAAAAGTGTTGTGTAAACCGCTCAAAGGCGAATCATTCATGCAGTCAGGCTTTGAGTTTTCTGGTGAATTTTCGTTTTAATGGTTCGGTTATCTCAAAAACCGCCATAGATCACTGTGTTCGCTCGTAAACGCGTTCTCAGTAGCCGGCCAGACCGGTTCGCAAGCGCATAGGGCACGGTACATAATGTATGCAGAATGTGCAATGAGCCAACGTGTAGAGAGGCTTTGTAAAGCCGTACCTCCAGCAAGAGCCAAATAGCTGGACTTTAACCCTTTCGGTGGGGATTAAACAGCTTTCAGTAGTTTGTTTGTGTATCACTAAAGTTCATTATTTATAAAAGTAAATAATGAACTACTTACCGTTTTTTCACATAATAATTTACAGAGATACTTTAAGTTACTTTGTAAATATCACTTGACAAAAATAAGTGTCATTTATTAGGCGTCACAAAGATGATATGCGCTGGTTATGTAATTTTTGAATGGCCCTAGAAGTATGTAGATATTATTTTACCATGAACTGCGTCAGTGTTTTCCTGCAATTATAACCTCCTAGGTTGTCTTGTGTTATCTTCAAAGCTAGAGTGAACAGGCATTAAAAAAAACTAATAATTGAAAAATAGTCGTAAATCATCTTTCACGCATCTCCGACGTAAATATTATACTTACAAGCAGATATGTGAATATATTTCTAGCTTAGCTTTAGTCATGGATTGACTTTATATGCGATGCATCGTAGGGCATATAAAAGTGATTGTGGCGCCATCTGGACGTTCGTTGATAAAAAATGCGATTCTCTGAATAATATTTGAATAAGGGAAACGATTTCAGTGTTTGCTTTTGCATCTTTATCCTGAGATAGAGTTAGTACATCAATTTATATGAATCATACTAGACTAATACTAATAATATGTGTCGCAGTAAAAGCTTTTCGTCACCATTTCTATTGTTTTATTATCCCTATGGCATCCTTAAAGCCACGGGTAAGTAGCACGGTAAAAAGCATTTCCAAAATAAATGGGTATTCTTTCAGTTTCATAGATGTGTCACTATTTATAAGTACATGGATATCCATGCATTTTCATTACATAAATCACTATTAATAAATTCCGTTATAATGAAAAACATATTCAGCTATGTTTTATTCTAGTTACAATTTACTGTACTATCATTTCAGGTTCAAAATTGAGTAATTTGCATATATCCTAATCCATAATACCTACGACAATTGTCTCAAGTCGAAATCTCATTTGAATCCAAGCAATCACAATTAATTGAACTATCCCCATTTTCATTTGAATTTAATTAAATTTCCAACCTGGCTCTTTTGAGACTAAGTTTCAGTTGTAACTGTTATTTATTGCAATGAAGATGTTTAAAGACATTACAATATTAGTTAATACGAGTATATAAAGAAAAGTTCAAACCCAAAAAAGGACTGAGACTGAATTTGGAACGTTGAAATTCATATGAATATGAAGACTCATAACATACAGCCATTGCAAAGAGTTTTTTTTTATTTTGTACATCAAACTTTTTTCGAACTGGCTACCATAACCAAAACATAAAAAAAGGAAAAGCGCCGTTCAGAAAAAAATATAGATAGCATACAGCCATTGCAAGGAGTTTTTATTCATAAATCGAACTTTTTTGAAATGACCACCATAAACCGATTATTAAAAAAAAGAAAAGCGTCATCCAAAAGTTAAAATTATTAACAATTTGAAACCCTAAAATACTTTTACATAAATTTGTCGAATGACAATGATTTAACTTAGAAATTTTTTATTTTGTATTCGGGAAAATCAGAAGATAAATTAATAGCTTATGACGATTTTAAACAACGAAGAATAGCAAAAAAGTGAAGGCCCTGTAAGTATTGCCTCGCACACGGTGTGAAAATAAGAGAATTCACCTCTGGATTAAAAGACTGTCGTAGTCTTGGGCTGATCAAATCTCTCACTTCAATCAGGACTCTAAATGACTCCCTCACTTCAATCATAAGTCACTCGCTATGCTCAGGATACATGACAGTCCTCTACGCCCTCAGTGCATAATCTACTATTAATTTAAAAACTTTCATTTCTAAACGTCCAAAAACGCAGACAGTCGTATGCGAAAGTTATAATAACATGCCGTCCAGGATCCCAACACGCGTAATTACGAAGTATGTGCAGATGCATTCCCTTGAACCGGGATGAAAGTCACTTTAGCATCCAAAAACTAGCCATAAAAATAAATGCTTTTCGGTTGGCGTGTAATAATTCCGAGAGACATAAATTGGATGGTACACTCTGAAGTTAGAATGGTAAGGTTTACATTCCAACCGTGAAAATATGGAGTTTCCAGCGAGGATTTCCCCTATCTCCGAATGTTGGAATGGACAACGCGAGCAAAATAAGCGCAAACTGCATTCGACCGCCCACCGCAGTGCAGGGATTAATTCACTTTGCCTTTGTGATGTTTTAATTAAAGAACTTTTTTTACATTAAAACCTTTTTGAGCAAAACTGAGTAGGTAGCAATTTATAGAGCAGGAATTGACCACTAAGTTCTGAATACGTATTGAAAATATCAAGTCAATGATACGAGCACACCAGTTACCATTTAGCAATAAATAAAGTATTATTACAAAAATACTAACGATACATAGAAACTCGACGAGAACTAAAAAAGCTTATTAAGCTTAACGTTAAGCTTCGCTTAGCTTAGCTTAGCTTAACTCAACAATTAAAAACAAAAAAACGATGCTTTGTTTGATTACAGAGAGAACTAATAACTCATACGCCGACATCAAAAGGTGTTTACAATAGGGTATCGTTACTTAGAAGTCAAAGCACTGCTCTATTTCGGCTTTCCGGATACAATTGGCTTACAGAGGTTTAATTTTTTCCTCTGTAATTGTTTACATAAGATCCCCACGTGTTAGTACCGCGACAGGATGTTTGAAACTCCAAATTGATCTGCTAAGTACATACTTTATTTCCTATAAGACATTATGTGTGTATTGGTTAGATAAGAGCCCGCTCACGGCGTTATTTTGATAATATATTAATGTGAAGTGGTCGTTCGTTCTCTTAGCAAGGGCCGTTTTATTTTTGAAAATGACTCCATCAGTCACCGATAATGCGGTCGGGTGTCAGAAAAAACTGTTATGGTACGAGTATTATGCGTCCCGTCCCCGTGTAAGGCCGGTTTCTCAACGGCGTAACAAGGATGCAACGTGTCTTGTGATGTGTAATTTCTTTCGATTTTTTTAAGTTACAAAGATACAACGATGATGGTTGTGTCGAAAAGTTGACGAAGTCTCTTGAAAGGTCAAGCATTCCGCTAATCAATCGTTAAAGAATCGTAATTGAAATCGTTACAAGATTGGTCATTTGACGATTAAATGGTAGGCGATTAAATTACGATTTTGATACGGTTGATTAGCGGAATCAGGCCCCAGATCAGTCACAGGTTGTTTTCATACTGTATGACACTGACTAAAATAATAGTCCTAAAAATAATAGGCCAATCTCAACAGAGATCAGCCAACTACGCAGGAGATATTATAATGCACAAGTGTGAGCGTAATACACAGGTGCACTCACTGTTCCATCACTCTCAAAGTTCGGTGAGACGACAATCCGACATGACCGGAGAGAGATCAGGCGCAGGACCAACGGCTTAACGTGCTCTCCGAGGCACGGGGGTGTAAAACCGCCAACTTCCCGACTCCGAGCTGTTTTTAAGAAATTCATGACAGAAAATCTCAGAAACAATTTTGGCTCGACCTGGGATTCGAACCCAGGACGTCTCGTATGTAAGGCAGAAACTTTTCCACTACACCAACGAGGCAGACACTGACTAGGACTGTGTTAGTAACACAATAATAAACACGAATCACATAAAACTGACTATTTGTGTCATGAATTTGTTACTATTGTGACTAAAATTTTTAAACATTTTCCTCAACCCTAATATTGTGCCGTATGGTATCAACCTATGCGTAACCGCCCTATCCAATACTGTTTCCAAACTCCGTAGATATTTCACTGTTGTTGTTCAGAAGCTGTGAACCTAATTTACTCAAAGCAGCATCCTCTTAATTGTGTTTCCAAAGTCAAGAAAATTTATCGTGTTGTTACTATGGATCTCGACTGAAATCATTGCCAATGAAAAGAAATATATTGCCCGCTCTTACAGATTTTCATAGAATAAATTGTGGCTACGATGGACCCTTGGGAGCGTAATTTTTCATGTGAATCTATAGCGGACCCTACTAAGGAAATTGAACCGATCTTTTCGGACTCACTCGGTATCGTATATTAAGAATTTTATATTAAAGAATATATCTTGAGGGAAAACTCTTTTCCACTAGCCGCGTAATCGTTTACGTCACAGTGAAATCAATATTTCAAGACTCGGTTTTGATCTCGGACATCTCATATCCCATCCTGTCCAATTTAATGTGATTTAGTGTTGTTACACTACGTTACACATCACAAAGTAGGTAAACGAGAAAAAGTTTTCACAATTAATTAGTTAAATGAACACTCATCTAGATATTTTTATCAATGAAAAGACGTCAAATGCTTATTTTGGTAATTGGCATACTTTTATTATTTTGAAAGCCCGGCAGTATTTTTTTAATTTTTTCACCAATTATTGTAAAGGTAGCTAAAATTTGCCAAAGTAAATTACAAATAAAATTTTTGCAACACGTTGATAAAAAATGGCAACCCTACAATGGAATCTTACACACTGGTCGCACAATAAAAGAGCTTTTAAAAACATCTCGCTATCACGCCCGCCATTGAGGCACTCGCGTTACGTTGTTTTCGAAGCGCGTAGCCCTATTCCGATTACGTTTCGACGAAGTGACGACTTCGGGTTACGTTTTATATCGTCATTTGAATCTCGCGCTCGGATGTTTGGTCCGAAACGCTCGTTCATTAGCATTTTATGACTGATACGACCGATAAAAGTGTAATAAGAGGCATTCAGCGGGTCATATCATGAGATAGACCGTCCCGCACCGCCACACAGAGGAAGTTGGCACTACGTTATTGGCCTATAGTCATTGGGATCGACGCATTCTGATTCTTTGAATGGGAATTATTGTGCGTTTCAGATGTTCAGTTGTCTTATTGTTTGTGCTCACAAGCTTTATGAGTCATAAGGTTTCGTTTTGCTGTGCGCTGATTTCGTAGTGGGGCCGTTATGCCTAATCTTACGAGGATAGAAGCGACGTTGTGTTTACATCGATTGCAAATAAATTTGTGTTGTGATGAATAAACGTTGCCTAAATTTTGGTACCTTTTCGAAGTTCCAATTAATTGGCTAGTTAATTGCCCATTGATTTTGAAAAGATAACATAATCAATTTATACAAATTGCGATGCAGTTCTATATATGGCAAGGCTTGAGGTAGGTTCAGAGTTAAACTTGCGCAGTGACTCAGTCTCAGGATCAGTTTGACTCGAAGACGGAGTATCAAAACACGTCTAATTTAAACGATGATTCGCAACATAATGATTTGACCGCGTACGAATATGACTTTTAATTTTGTATGATATCATACTCTCCGCCGTCATAATTGCTTCATCGATGCACTTCGCATGAACGAAACATTTAAACAAACACTTCGTAATTTTGTGTATTGATTTAGTAAATTGCTTGCACCTTCTAAATCATGATTTTGTTTATCACAATGTTGCATTACAACTGTTTGCAATCTATGGTGAAACGTGTAGAGTCTTAGCCACAAATGCATTTGTCGATCAGTCTATTTGCCCCATAGAATGTATACTATGGATACTTTCCATTTCATTTACGTAAACTCAATAAGATGGAAATGGTTGGTATTCCTGACGAACAATAACGTGACATTGAACCGAATATATCTAGTTCAAGGCTAACTTCGAACTGTTTCTATGTCCCCATACAAAACTAGCTAGAATACGTGTCAAATCCAATTCAAATTCTCGTATGGAAGCTATTTTAAAGAGTTCTGCAAATCTCAATGTCAATATCAGATAGGTTGAATGCGAGATTAACTTTTGAGAATCAAACATTAGAAAGATTTAGACCCCCATCTGGCAGGTGAGGACTGAAGAGATCAGGCCCATCTGCCGAGGCACCCAATTGTCCGATCAGCCCCACACGACCCCAGGACATAAACCGAGCAGACCAGGGGCGCTTCGTCATAAACTTTTTTTAGACCGTCTCTCGACAAAACGCGAATCATAAAAGTAATTGGAGCCCATTCATATTAATAGACATTTACGATGCCTCCTCCATAAAACAGAGATTGTCATCGCGCCTTACGCAATGATCGTGCCTCTAAGCTATAACGCGCTATTAATTCGTGTTTTGTACGCTAGTTTTGTTAACTGTAAATCAAGTTTACGTTTTAGATTCGGTTCGCGAGATCGCGACGACTCCTTTCGATGACACACGACGTAATAACACGAAGAATTCGGGGCGAGGATTATGACATTAATCGCTATTATATCATCACATCTGTCCTGCTTGAAGATCGTTATGTCATATGGGGAATGTACGAGTAATATCGCATGCGATATGTCGGTAATATCTACGTTTTCCCGATCACAGATAAATAGAAAGGACATTAGGCTCCACAGCTGTCGCTCGCCCACCTCCTTGGGGAATCTCGCAATTTTCCTACCCTTAGTTTAATTCGAATCCCGAAAGGTTTTCCCGGGAATATTTATTATTATATCTTTATTAACGTTCCCGTTTCGTTACGTCTCGTTTATTGCGAACAAGATTTGTGTTTGGGACTCGCGAGTCGAGTGATAGTTTTTATGTGTTGTTTTATGTTCGAAAGCTAATAAAATATGCACCTGTCTAATAAATATCAGTGCGAAACGTGTTGCGATAACAGGGTTTCGCTCTCAAAGTTATAAATTAAGTCTGTGGGTGGAAGAGTTTTGAGTGCTCTTAAATCTCAAATTCGAACTTTTGAAACATTATAAGCGCACTAAACTAGTTGTGTAAGAAATAAAGCGATTTTGCTTCAGTTGTTTATTTGACATGACGAAATTTAGATTACCTGCTATTCAGGACTAGATCTGAAAACCACAACTATCAAAGCAAAATGATTTCACAATGCGATTCTAGATTGGATGTTTCTACACGCCTTACCTTGAAGTCTGAGGTAGGTAATTTACGATCGCATTTTATGAAAAATATTGATCGAATTAGCTTGCAATAAAAGCACCTGCTAAGTCTCTTTAAAAATTTACTATGTTACCAAAATAGGTAAGTATTTCTCTACAAAATAAATCTCCTTTACATGACGTTGTATTGCCTGTAACTGTATTACATATACGGAGTTTATTCACAGATTTGAATATTTACATTATCTAAATTGCTTGAAACATGAACCTAAGCGATACAAGATAGAATGAAAAAAAGTTTACATTAAGTAATAGTTATATTTAAGTAAATAATATTTCTTCGATAGAGTAGTTATTAAAGCGAGGGCGTGTCTAATAGATAATCTAATTGTGCGCGAAACTGAAACTCTAATATTTTATCCCAACCCTCTCTGTCTGTTTATTTCAGCAATAATTTAACTCGAAAACGCAATATCGTAACGTAATTTAAAACGAATTAGTTTCCCCTGCCGTATTTGAATATTGTATGTGCGCGCCCTGTCAGATACCTTTTTAAAAACAAAGGGCGCGCGATGTTGTGATATTTTATAATTTCGCCCCGCCCGCGCCTGTATCCGCCCGATGCCAGAATAGACCCCTTAATGTACGAAAATGTCTAGGTAGAGAGCCCCAGCGGAAAAACGAGCGCTTTTATCTGCAAGAAAATTGCTGTTTCGCCTGATAGTGTTATGAAATGCAAATGGATTTTATTCTTTATCAACTTCAGTTACTTAGGTACCGGCCAGTATGATATTTAGGGTAACAAGTTTTTAGAGTGCCGGTATTTTCGGAAAGGTTTGTTTTAGGAACAATAAAATGCTTTCACGACTCTTTCTATCTATTTATTTTTTATTTTTCGTAAATGTGGCAATTCTAGGTGTTTACAGAAAAACATTAATTTACATTTCACCCTCGCAACACCTTCAATATTTGATACGGAAACAGCAATTCTAATAAATTGCATAGAAACCGCAGTGCACCCCATTCACCCCTCGGTCAAGTCGTTTAAAAATGGCCAACGCTAATAACTCTCACGTCAAGAGTGGGGGGGGTAGAACGGGGTGAAATGGAGTAGGAGGGGTGGAACATGCAAATTTAATTTGTCCATGTATGTGCCTCCAGCGGAGCTCGTTAGTTCGTCTATTGTGCACTTATTAATTCAACTATATAATTTATGGGGCTTACACTTGGCCGTTGGCTATCGCACGCATAAATTGTTATAATTGAAACTTAATGCGGGTATGCATGTTCAGAGTCCGATGTCGGAGATATGTATAGATTGTGTGTTAATTGAAAACGATAACGAGAAACTCACAGTAGCCATTCTATTATGAGATAAAAGACACGTATTTACAGTTTACAATCGGTATTTACAATTCCGATTTATTGTAGCATTCATAATTGTAACTGAGCGCTGCTTTTATAACTTCACAACGAAATAAAACTTCTGGAAATTATGTCCAGAGTTCCAGAAATTTACAACTTGGCATTATAGGACGTTTAATAACATGTTAAGCTATACAAAGCACGGCAACAAAACATGAAACAATCAACCTTAATTTGTCAATAAATATTAATGGAATTTGTAATTGCCTCGGTAACTATTTGTATTTGGGTCAAAAGTTAATTGTCACTGAATTTGCATATAACTTTGAAAGTGTTCTTATTCAAATCCTTGTTTTAAATGTCTATATGTGTTATATTTAATAAATTAGTATAAATATAGTACCTACTTAAAAATTAAAGACAAATTTTGCAACCTGCTTTACCTAAGGGCCCATATTCGCTCGTCTGTTGTTCATACTTAATAATTGTAAGTTTACAGCGTTTTAATTACGGAGGGCCTGTTTCGAGGGCAAAATAGGCCCTAAAGCGGCAAATGGGCCTGGGCCCGGCATGTTAACTATGATAGGACCACGTAAGGTGCTTATGTTACGTTTAATACTGTTAACTTTATTGTGTTAATAGTTGGTTTATTATACTTAAAAGCCTTACGGTAATTGGAACTGTCATAGCGACACAATTTATCACTGAGGCTTAGACGATGAAGTTTTATGGTTTGACACAATGTTTGAAGGCCATTAAGCAATGTAACTATGATTTTAAAAAAACTTTTTTACAATACGTTATGTTTCTTCTGGCTAAGAACTCAGTTCATAAAATCATGGTAAAATTAGATCATATTTATATCATCTACGTCTACGGCTTAATAACAAAGCTTGAGCTTGCCTCTTGCGTACTCCGATCACGTCAGCAATTTTACTCATTTTAAGAAGATCCATTCAAAATGCAGGCATTAAAATACAGCAGTGCCCATCTAAGCACAATTAGGGGGCCTTAATAACTCAGGAATGTGTTTAATATTCCCCGTTCTCCCCTATTTATGGGGTAAGTGATTAAATCGCGTCACTCACGCATACTGACTCCAGCTTTTTTTCTATAGAGCACTTATAATTAAAAATTAATCCTACCCGAATGCTGCTTCATTAAAATGCTTTGAGGTTTATTTTGAGAAGCTGTAATAAATGGAGTTATGTTTGAATTTTTAAAATTGCATGATTGTGTACGTACGAGGGCATTTACAAAATCTAATATAGTTCGGTTTTTTGAACGCCCTTTTCTTTTAACACTTAAAATGTTTAATTACCGTTTTCAATTTACTTAAACTTTATTATAGTATTATTGAAATTGTTGGAATAACTTTCATTTGAGTAAAGCTCAAAATATTTTTTAAATATTGCAAAATGTTTACAAAAACGTAAACCTAAAATGAAAGTACACGTTACTCGTAATTTGCAAATGTTTTTATAAAACAAAAGGGAAAATACTCTTATTGCCAGGTTATACGAGCGAGTTATAAAGGAAGAATATTTTTTTCACAAAATGTGCCCGCGAGGAGCTTTCGCAACGTAAAATTTCGAGAGCATCGCGGTTGCGTACGCTTATATTCATAAAGCTACACGGTGAATTGCCTACATACAGTTATGTTAATGTTGGACCTCCCTCACCGGGCCAAATAGATAGGATTGCAAATTTGCGGGCAACAATTTATGACGGCGTTGCCATACCTCCCCTTTGGGCGGAATAGGCCTATTGGCATTTCGGTGAGCTAGCCACGATCGTTGTCGGCGAGAATGACCCTAAACATTTTATTTGGTAGCATCGCTATTCGCGCGGTGGCATGGCCCGACTAATCTTGGGCAGCCATTTGGGGGAGTTTCGCGCTGTTCCGTATAAATATAGCCGAAGATTACACACGTCTGCATCGTGTGTGAAATGTTCTAATGAGAACTGTGCGGGGTAATGCCACCTTTATGGCAACGCAACACGGCTCGTGATGGCTTCCAATGGTTTTGCACTGAAACGCGTGTTTCCGCGGCGCGTTATCTGAAAGCACCCTGTATCCGTGGGGTGCATGGCAATATGCAGTAGCTTATTGCCAATCAATTAGCACCATACGGGAGGCGCTTTGTTTAATTGGATCCAACCGATAATTGGATTAGCTAGCATCAACTGTGTTGATACGAGAATACTGGCTGTGCTTAATGAATGAGAAAATACAAACACTCCAATGCTAACGTGTGGTCTTTTTTACCCCACGTCCGTTTGTAGATAAGATGTAGAGTTATGTACACGGTAAGCTCAAATTCGGTTCAGGAAGAATAGGAGCATATTGTCCACAAAAATAGGTACTTATCTGTATTCCCACGTCGATATCTTCCCGAATGTAAATATGACACCCCATAAACTGAATGTTTTATCGGCTGCCACCGCTACACCAATTTATTCTGGTCATTTTTGTCTACTTCGAGGGTGACCAGTTTTTAGGGGAGAATTTATTGCTCCTACTTATTATGGCGCTAATACGACCTTAAAACCTGATAGATGGCTCTTGTAAAGTTGTTATTTACACGCCTTGGTCAGTTTTGGTAGCAGATACACTTATTGTTAACCCAAAATGTGTGCCACATTTTCAATAACACATTAAATAATGTTGTTTTTTTGCTTATATCATTATTTTATTTTTTTTGTTTAGGCTATTATGTGATAAAAAATATTTTCAGAATTAGAAACAAGACCTTCACTCGCAGAATCATTACAACCGTAAATTATGGCACGTGTACTTATTGACTTTAGGTGCCCGTCAGCCACGTTAGTGTCATAAATATTGTACAGCTTTACAATTTATCAAGTAGACACAGATCAGTATCGTTCCGAACTCGCCTCCCCGCATTGTAATCCGTTGTTTAGGACACGGTGCGTACCAGCAAAATATTCCGATCTCGTACTAAAGTAACGCCCTCTGCCGGCGGCCCCCGCTATTTATACCCCAGTTATTGGCACTTCTTCAATGTCAGACGCACCCTGCGATGTCCCCTTATCCGTAGAGCCCCACGCTACCCCAACACATATTACAGAACACCGCTCGAATGCTAAAGGCCTGAATGGCTATATAAAATTATATCAATTGCATGGATTTTATTGTTGAATTACAACATTGGATTTGGCACCTCGTTTGATGGGATGTTCTTGAAGGGTTAGGTTTTGTTCAAGATAGATAAGAATTGGTAGGTCATTTATATACACCGGGGCAGAAAACTGCAGAAGGCGGCTTCCGAAGGTTTTGATTAACTGTCTTACAAAGAAAATGCTGTATTTATGTTTTTTTTATCTCGTGACTATTTATTTTCCTTAATTTTTCTTCCTCCTCAATTATGTGTTGAACCTTTTCCTTTGCTCGATTTTTTTTCAACACTGGTTTGTGGTTTAATTTAATTTGCATACATTAATGTAAAGTATTGCTGAATAAGATTAACGAATAAATGATTATCAAATCGTACTAATATTATAAGCGCGAAAGTTTGTAAGTATTTATAGATGTTTGTTAATCGTTCATATTAAAATCACTGTATGGATTTTTTGAATAAAGATTTAAATGAAATTTTACAAATATAGCTATACAGCACAATTTATAAAGAATTGTGAAGATTTTACGTAAGAGTTTACCCATATACTAAGTAGCGGGCTGCCGCTAGTATGAGTTGAGTTCAAAGACAAATCCATAGATAAACTCAAAACGGGGCAAAAAGTTAACACGATGACAGTCTGCAAGCAGTATACAGACATAAGTTGGAAATTATGTAAATATAATTATTTACTATCCGTTCGGTCGGTAAATACTAAGAAACATGCTAATAAGTAAAAAGGGCTATTTACAAACTGTTTTAATTACTAAGACATAAAATAGTTACGGAGGAACTACATTTAAGATAAAGAAAAACGGATTTTTTAAGCAACGGTCTTTATCTTATGTGGGAGCACCAATTAAGCTTTTGAAACGGGTCTAAAAATCTTTAAAAAATCAAAATATACTAGCCAATGTGTTAGGTTATATGTGTGTATTATTACTGCAAGAAGATGAAAGATAATAAAAATTACCCTTAATCACCTTTTGCTGATAATAACATTAGTTAGTTGCTAATAATGACATTAATAATATAAAATATACCTACTATTCCTAGACAACCTAACAAATTATAAAACAACAAACTATTCTGACTACATGTCATTAGCTATATTAAGTCACCTTATATTATTAGTTTTGTTTTAATTAGCCAAAGTCGTGGGTGGTACGGTACGGGCAGGATAGTAATTAACAATTCCCAATCACAATTCTTCAGGTCATTTCCATAAAACCTAGGCAATACGAGCCAGGCTTGGATTAAATCTATAATTCATGCACACCTAGTCAAGGTACGAATACCTTTTTGATAGAGCCATTTAAATACAATTTAATGTTGTGTTGATAGATGCCAGCTCCATTCCTTTTCTGTTCGCCATATTTGATTTTGAATCCTATTGCTATTGGCGTACAAGCGAAAGCTTGTGTCGGCAAAACTTAAAGGTGTGCAAAAGTTCACAACTCGAGAAAATAAGTTTCTCCATAATAAAATTGCGATTTAATTACAATTAGTGGTGATTACAATATTTGAACGCAGACTTAATTGGCGCAGTTGAGCCCTTTCAATGAAACTAAGTAAAGGCGAAAAATACTCACCTCCATAATTTTCGTCTCGGCATCCGTGATTCATTTAAGGATATTGTCAAAAGTTGAACGAAATTTAAAGAATTTTAGTAGTAATGGAGGCATTTTTGAGGCCCCGATTAGCATTAAAGTTTAAATAAATTTATCATGAATTAGTTTCAAATGGTTAAGGTTTTCATCTACTACTATACTATCATACTAAGTAATCTAGATATTGTTAATTCTAATCGGTATAATAACAACGGTGACAGGAAACAAAAAGTAAATGTACATGAAAAGTCAAAGAAAATATTTATAAATAAATCTAGATAAAGACACTTTGTTAGTGCATAATAATGACTCTTAACTCTTGTTTGTTTATACAAAGTTGTTTAAGTTATTTATATCTTTTGCATCTGATAATCGCTTAACTTTTGAAAGTGAAGACATAGCATCAAGATACGGCTTATTTATCTTAACCTTTCATGTTGGACATCAGTTTACATGAAGTACTAATTTATTGTACAATTTTTATTATGCTGAAGGAAAATAATAGCAAGATGATACTACCATGTAAAGATCGCGGGACCACTGGATGAAGGCCACTGACATCCGAGCGACCTGGAAATCTTTAGGAGAGGCTTATCTTCAGCAATAGACGTTCTGATTATGATGATGATGAAGGAAAATACTTTTTTTGTATCAGATTGTTACATTACCTAGATTAAATAAAAGTCTTTGAAAAAATCACCAACTCAAAGTAAAGTTGGTACTGTTGTAAGACGGTTTTTAAAACCAAAAAAAAATATTTTTCCATGGCTTCACGTTACCCGCAATAAATACTTAACCGACATTCTTAATGTCTGTATATTTTACTAAGGCTTATTTCCAACAATGCGAGAACTTGAGGCGTTGCCCCTAAGGTCTCTCTGAAGGTGAAATGTCCCCTTTATGTACCGAGATGTATATCAGAGATTTACGTCGCGAGCGGCGATCGTATCAGATTTATGCGCCAGAGTCGCGGTCGGCGAGGTATCACGAGGACAGCGGGATTTACACGGTGCGATGTATGCCAACAACTGGTGGACTGTGTCGGCCATTTCTAAAATGTAACAACATGTACACCACTTTCGATACAAATAAACCAATCAGAATCTGAATACGCTGTGTGTGCGTAAGGCTGTGCTGTCAATAGTGTCTGATTTGGTTGCGCCGGTTCTTTTCAGCACTCTAGCCTAAATCGTGTTTGGGTTAACTTATATGCATAAGTGCCTTATGGGTCTATACAGAAATAAATGACTTTAATGACTTTTTATAATTATAGCTAATCAATATACAACTTGATACTTAATATAGCGAATTTTTTAAATTGAATCACGAGTAGATAACGTAGTATATAAATATACTTGTTCGTATCTCAGTATCTAAGCAGAAATCAGCGTTATCATCTAGCTTTTTTAAAGTTATAATTACAAGGCTAAAACACCTACTTACTGCACCTTTGACCGGGCCGTGTAAACCGCACCTTAATGCTAGTTGCATTCAGGCTGTTTTGAGGTGTACACAAGGTACTTTATTTTATTCATTTTCTCTTACCATCAGATTCTGATAACAACGTGGAATTTCTATGACTTTGTGAACAACACCCGTGCATAGTTTTAATTGTTTTTGCTTAATTAACACAACATTCGTGCTTATTTATTGGTGTTGTTATGAACTCTTAATGTTGAGGTGTTAAATCGACCTTATCTGAACAATTTAATTAAATTAGTCATTTATTTTTCAAAGCTCGAATTTTTTGTTTGCGTTTAAATATTATAAATAAAATTATTCTCTTGAAAATTATTTAGTTAATTGTTGACATGAGCATTCGTAAGGAAAAAATAATTGCCGAAACGAGACCACGAACCTGTTTATCCACTTTTCCGAGTAAATTCCTTGAAAAGAAACTTAATACCACTTGTGTTAATGTCAATAGTTCACTCGTGTACATTCTTAATTCGCGAAACAGCACTAAATCACCTACAGCCTGTCGCCGGCTTCCTTGTACGTGTGTAAGTGAGAAAATCTGGTCAGCAAGCCAATTTATTTTTATTGAGACTACCCCCCGAGTTATGCAAACTGGTAGGAAAACGCTGAGCCGAATGTAAACAAACAAAACGGCCAGTCTTGCTTGACCCGTCCAACTTACAGCTGCGGACAACCACACAGGTCCTGTTACCCCGGACAAGACTTCCACCTTTAATCTCAATGTTTTCACAAAGCCAGAGGCTGCGGTCAGCGAGTATAAACAATACAAAACGCTAATAGAGATATAAATTGTAAGCATACCATTTAATCCTTTTGAGTGCGATCGACACTTATAACAAAATCTGTTATCGGTATGAACAGACGCGTTTATGCCATAACCCGTACGGTTTACTGTATTTACGTGAAGCAAAAGTGTAAGAGATGTAGTACAAAGGATCCTAAGCTAACAACGTGGCTAAATGTACACAGCTACTTATCAATAATTTGCCGCTTGCGCACTGAATAGTAGACTGTTTCATCCGAGCAGTCAGCGAACTATTTTAGCTCTTAAATATTGAACGCTTTGATTTTCAACTGAGTGTTGTAGCAGCAGTTTTAGAAAGACGACTGTTGGCATTCATTATTATTTAAAATTAATATCATGCCGAAAGAGTTTTGTATAATTTGGACTTGCTTTAAGAAAGTTAAAGATTTCGTCTCAATAAACTAGCCCATATTCATTAAAGATATGATGATACCATTCCTAAGATCAAACATGTGATTAAAAGTAGAAATTCACACAAGATAAGCTTGAAATATGCATCAACACAAGTAATGTCTTGCGATTCAAAATGAGAATGGCATCGTGATAACAGATAGATAAGAAATTCGTCACACATGTCTGGCTACTTAAGAGTCAGAGCAGAACTGCATCAGTAGGTTTCGTTGGTCACGTAGCGAATGACTAATAGATATATTTTGAGGAAGAACAACACGTTCAGGTATTTATAAAACTCAATAGATCCTGGCCTATGTTTAAAAAAAAAAATTAAGGTTCGTGAAGGTCTTAAGCAAAAAAACATGAACAAAATTATATGGTGAATAAAATTATTAATGTGGTCTGATTTAACCTGTTTCTGATCATTGGCTACAAAAATACAACATACACAGAAGGTATCTAAAATTCTGAATAGTACATACGTAAGAACATGTTACGTTCGGAAAATTAGTGAACAATAATAATAATATAATTTACAAAGTATCAGAAGAATAACGCTAAGATAAGTTTTTTCTACGTATGTATTAAAAATTATACAAAGTGGTTATAGTATGCAATAGTCGACTAATTTATATAAACGTCTGGAAATTAGCATTAGGCTTCGCAGACAAATAAAATGAATTGCCAATCGCAGACTTCTCATTATTAGCATAACGCACTAAACTTTCTCAAGTTCGATGCTCCGAGCGAACAATGAGTCTCAAAGATTAAGTAAGTCACTTTGCTGGATTAATAGGCTTAGATTATAGAGCTTTACGAACTTTTTTTAATAAAAAAAAAACATTATGAAACCACATTGATGTTCTAGGTCATACAAATTTGAGTTAATTACAAAAAACTCAGTAACTACAAGATTGAGAAACTACTTTTACGAAATTTGTTTACCTTTTTTGCCAGTCGATGTAAGGTTAACAAACTACTGACTTAATACCTTCGGTATATACTCCTTAAAAAGCCATCGGTTACTGAAACTGAATTTCATGAGAAAAAAGACTCTTCAACTAATCAAGAACTAAATGGTACAGTTGTTACCTTATCATAACAAATTAAGAATACTCGTTAATGCTTTAAATAGGCTTAATTTTTTTTTATAATTTAGTTTCACACTTTGTTTCTCTGAAATCAAATCTTGCAAGCTAAATTTTACCATCTTAAGCTGGAACTTCGTGTACACGTTTAGTTTTGATGACAATGCACAAATTGATTATAAAACCTTGTTGAAAAAAATCTTTAGTACTTGATAAAGCAAAGAACACTTGCTCCAGTAAGCACAGAGCTTTCACGCAGTTAGTTAGTCTGGGTGAACGCAAACACACAATGCCCCCTTAACTCGGACGTTGAGTCACGTACATTCAAAGGGTTAATAAATTATGGAGTTGACAAACTCTGAAAGGATTTTACATGTTTTTTTGAGCTAAGGCATAGAATGATTCTCAAGATATATTTTGAAAAAAAGAATGCTTAGCATTGGCTAAAATTATGTACTTGGAAATGTGATGGTTTTTAGTTGCTGTGTCAGTTCAAGTGTATCAAGCGTAATAAAAATTGTTTAAATTTATTAGTTTTATTAGCCATCTATCTGGTAAGTTGAGTGATTGTTTATGGAATTGCTTGTTTACCATTTCAATAATAATCTTTGAAATGGTGAAGAGATAATATAATTTAAAATCAAATTCTAAAACGTTTTCAAAATGCAACACAGATGTTATCAGTTGTCTGGTTAAATATAATTTAAACAATTCATATTATTCTTAACACGTTCATTTCTTTCCGTACTACTGTCACTATTACAATATTCAGCTCCTATATTTTCTGGAAGAAGATACTCCATACATACAGAGTATAGCGTCTTTGAATAATGTTTCAATCAAGCCAACTGGAATTTTTAATTAAAATACACCATGATTGGAATTCACATGCTTTGTAGAACATGGAAGGAATGTCTTTACACAGTAGCCGACAGAATAAATTAAACTTTGTGTGAAAACAATGAAACTACGTTGAAAGACAATATCAGTATGGTAATTTATCTGTCTAGCATTTGTAATGCTGTTGTGATAAAATCGCAGTATAAAATATTCTGAATCATAGAAGTAGATCTAATCTCCGATGCAAGAAACAATGATAACGAAAATATGTAGGATGACTAAACTCAAACATTTGGTGTTGTCTTTTGATTTCAATGGCAAAATGCCTCTTTGAAACAGAATGAAATTTTACCTTGCAAATTTAGTGAAAACAAGTACTAAAGAAAAAAAATGCAACAAGCATTTATAAACAAATTGTATATTTTCATCGCAACTAAAAGTGTATATAAAATTTCAATTCAATGGGAAAATTTTAATTCAATGGGGTAATTAAATCTTGCAACCCAAATTTAAGTCACTTTCCAGTTAAGTGGGTTAAATTTGGGTTGCAAGATTTAATTACGGACAAACACGGGACAGGCGAAGCTAAATAAAAGGTTGTTAAAAAAATAATTTATCTAACCTTCGCTTTATCTAATCAATCCTTATTTAAGCGTCTTTAGTAAGTCTGCTAATAAATGCAAGTACTGATTATTTACAATCTAGTAAATACCTACATTTAACAATATGCACTATGTTTAAGTAGTTACCTACAACTGTAAAATGCATCCGCAACGCATTTCACGAGAAATGTTTTCTTTAGCGCGACTTACATGCCTTAAACAATACTTCACCGCGATCTATGGGCTATAAAGTTTAACTTTTATGTCAACAGGATGCAAATTAAAATTGCAAAGCGACAGTCGTGTTTTCCCATTAATACAATATTTGCTAAAACGGTTGAATGGCCATGTCAATATAAAATAGTCTTTATATCAGCACTGGTAAGGTACTGCAAGTGGCAGAACTAAAAACTTTTTCTTAGAAATCTTGTTAACATCAATTCACGAGAAGACTCAACTTCGTGTGACACAAAATACTAAGTGAATGAATATATTTATTTTTCATGGTTATTCCATCTTCAACATAATCCACTCAATAGTTACAGTCAAGTTTTTTATTTTAAGTGGTACTTAAGATTATTTCGCACGTAATAAAATTTTGTTTTTAGGTAATGGTATCGTTAATTATGTACTGTAATTAATGTTTGCGTGTTTTAAAGTTATTGAATGTATTTTATTATCTATTAATAGATGTTTTATGTGCGTTTTATAGTTTATATTAAAATTTTAGGTAGCCATCAGGCTAAGGCTACGTTATCACTTGATTTATTCTCTCGGAAATGGTTCTTTAAAATATTTTCTGCGTTTTTTTTTTTGGTTTATGAATACAGTTAAAGACTAAAGTAGTCAAATTTCCTATGAATAACAAAAAATCGCCATCTCCATTTTACGGGCGTACGTGCTACAAAGATTCGTAGCACTTGCAACGTATTTAGAGGTCGACAAACTAAACTTTTTTCGTCATCTAAAAATAGTCCTTACGTAACCAGCGAAATAGCAATAACAAGTGCAACCTTGAACGAGTGAGTAGGAGTATGTGCGTGCATTGTCTTGTGCCTAACCCACAGTCTTGTGACTAAGCGTATCTACTACGCGAATAAAACGGCATTGACATTTCACTTACCCTACGCAAAGCATAATATATTCGTTATCTTTCGCACTAAAACACAGACTATAAATGAAGACGATTTTTTTTTAATTTGCTCACTCGACCGCGTCGTTACAAAACTGACCAAAAACAACTGATGATCATCGCCGCAAAAAAGCAAATAAAACTTAGAATACGCTGCAGAAACAAAAGGGACCGCAATAAATCACGCAATCGTCGCCCATGTTAACTCTTTACTTTTTTAAAGGCGCAAAACGTGTGTCGCCAAGGCAATGCACAGATGTCCCACCAGCTGTTTCTATGACCGTCACGTTCACGAATCTGGTTGTGTTTGTACTACGGGCTTTGCTCGTTAAATTTTTATTGCCACAAGGTCGCCACTTTATGGTCTATTCTTAACAGTTATTGTTCGCGTACAAACTTTTTTACAGCTAACACCAATCACTATAACGGTAGAGTTACGATTGACAGTGATTAAGCCTTAATTGTTAATGAAACCATAAAACGTCTTTATAAGCTCGAAAAGTGTTATTATTATATGTTTTGTTAAGATGCTTACCGAATGTGTAATGTCGGATGATACAGGTTTATTAGGGAAGTTACAAACGACTGCATTTTATATGTTATAAATTAGTTTCAAAGAAAACAAAAGAAGAAGTTAACGGAGGGAGCGAGGCGTGGCATACATTCGCGATAAGATTTTTTTGAATCTTTCAATTCATAGATAAGTAACGATACGGGCAATTTATGTATCGGCACTTGACACAGACGATTGGTCGAAAAGTATTTTAAGCGATGGAAGAGTGGGCTTATCTACATAGATTAAAACATACAAGGGCCATTCTACGACGATAAGATACGATTTAATCTATTAAAAATCTGAGCGTGAGATGTGTTGACAGAGACATGAAAAGACAAAGATATAGTCGGTTGAATAAAGTCTAATTGTAGCGAACCTTGTTGATCAGGATGGCGTCTTATGAAAACAAGATATAAGCGAGTTACAGTATCGTCTTTCATTGCGTAGTCCTTGCGGGCCTATCAGTCAGCTAAGAGCACGCATCCATTTAAACCTATTTAGTGCTACTCTCGGGCTAATGCGAAATGTTCTGACTCATAAATAGCGTGATGGAACACAAACAACCGTGAAGGGGCGTTTTATGTACAAAAATATATCTACCTCTTCGGTTTGAACTAAGTACCTATTATTAAGAGTAGAAGACAACAAGTACTGCAGAACTTAAATTGAATATATATATGGGTTGGTGAGAACGACAAAATCAGTGTCAAGAGTGTATTTGCACGTCCTAAAACGTCCTATCTTAACTGAAAGCATAGTACTTTAAAATTTATTTCATGTGTTTTTTTGCAATACATAAGCACCTACGTTAGTTTAGTGTTTGGTTGGTTTATCTAGCTTTTCAATATTATACCTACGTACGTACAGCCTAGTAAAATTGTGATTTACTGTGCTCAAACGCATCAAAAATATAAAAAACAACGATCAATTTCTGCTGATAAGTAAATTCTCCAACCGCGACATCAGCTAATAAGGAAACAATATTCGCCCTGCCAAATCAGACCCGGCCGTTTGGTACAGAATGATAACAAACAGTGTTATGACTGCGATTTCGGCGGTATCGGCTTTCTCAGAACGACCAAACGTAATAAAGCAATTTAAGGTCCGCAAAACAATGGCCCCGTTCTAAGCGTGTTTAAAAGCTTAAAGCTTTCGACGCTTGATTTAAAACCCTTTGACGCGAACCGTATTTGTAAACAACTGGCACAAAGGGACGTTGTTCCTAAAAGGGATTTTGCACAATCCATTGCCGTGAGTCTTTGTTTGAGATATTTTTACGTATCACGTAAATGTGAAAGTAGCAAGTGTTAATTATTAGGGATCAACTTTGCAGAGCTTAAAATTTAAAACCATTTTAAGCTCGTGGTTGGCGTTAAGTCTCTAAATTAGAAATCAATAGTTAGTGATGATTTTGAATAAGTAACAGTTGAAAAGGGATATTAATGACTTTTCTCGAAGATTTTTCGAAGGATAAACTTATGAACAAATAAATTAAAATCATTGTTATCGACGCAACACAGTTGGTCATTTTGAATTATTGCCATATCGTGATCCACGTCATAAACGTATATAACTTCCTTGTAGCTAATCAAACTGAAAAAAATATCGAAGAGCTGAAAATAGAAATACATCAGCAAAATACAAATACTTTATGCGGAACCTTCTTTAAGTTTTGCTGAGATTTCTTCTCTTTTTTACCTTAATGTCATTGGGTTTGTGACATTGACCCACACTGTCTTTTGTGTTTGAGTAAGTTTGTGTTCATTGCGAATTTTAAACCCTTTTTGCTATTTTTTGCGAACAAAGAAATCAATAGCTATTGAGTGTTTTGTTTCAATTGTCTAGTTCGTTTTTTTGCAAATAAACAAGTTTGCAAAAAATTGCAAACTATTTGAACAGGTAGCAATGTTTTGTTTGTAGATTTTTAACGCCAATTTTCTAAGATGGTAATAGAGCGAATGTTGTGACGAATCCTTAAACTCTTTCGCGGTGAAAGTTGAACGTGAAAAAAATGCTATTCAGCTTTAGTCAGTAGTATTGAAATGTATTAAATTTTGCGGTATTTTAACAAAGCAATGTCAAAATAACAATTGCAACATAACCGTATTGAAGGCCTTATGATATAATTATTCAATTTTTTTATTTACACACATTGCATTTATAAATTACTTTAACCCTTTAATGGTAGATTTGCCAATTTCAAAAATTGCAAAAAATTGTGCTTATTGAACAGCAATAAGCACTATTCGCAATACATCGAGTTAAAATTTGTATAAATGTGTTAACAATTAGGATGTGTATAAATAACCTTAAATAAAATACTTAAAACTAAAAGAAAAATAAATTTGAAACGATAAATACCATTGAACTCACCGCAGACCACGCGGTCGAAGGGGCTCATCCAATCTGGAAATGGAAAATCTATTATCAATCGTATTGAAAGTTCACTCAGTTGGCCGGAGCATGCACGAAATTATGAAAAAAAGCTCTCTATAACATGCGCCAGGGAAAAAGACTTCCGGATTTAAAAAAAAAATACTATTGCTTATAGGGAATTCGCAATCGTTGACAAAACTTGCTTCAAAGCTAAAAGTCCTTTTCCTTCCACACGCAAGGTATGCATCAATATCTACTGTTTGTGCCTTAAAATTAACAAATGAGCGCTCTTTAACTAACTCAAGTATACATATTTTCTTTAATACATTAAGTTGTAATGTGAAACTTGGTAGATTAGAGTTAGTTATTGCACAGATTCGTTAACAATCTAAATAATTTGCGAATTTATTCAAAAAATACTATAAATTTATTGAAAAAAAATACAGAACAGTTCAAATTTTCTATTTAAACCTGTGGGAACATTGTGAAGCACACAACTACCTACCATACAAAAAAATACTAGTGTGCTTATTGAAATTAAATGCATATTAGAAAAATATAATTACTGACATGAGCCTAATTAGCATGAACATAAGAATTATTTACAGTTGTGGTGCAAAACGTACTAAGGTTTTGACGCAAAAAATAACTAGATACTTGAACTATGTAAAGAAGCTAGTTAAAATATGAAATGATAAAAAATACATAGTTTACGAACAAAAAGAACAATAATCGCTTTACTTAACTACAGCACAATTGAAATACAATGTAAACACTATAAAAAGAAAACAATAAATAATGGCCAATACATGCGATCTATAGATCTTCTCACAGACTGAAGACCCGTATTATAAAACATGGCCCAGCTTTATCAGTGCAGTCTCAACTTAAGTCTCGCTGTTATTAGATAGATAGATAGGTAACTATCTAGAGTTTTATATTATTGCACACAATAAAAATACAAAAATCGATAAACACGTAAAAATGTACAATTTAGGCGGTATTATTGCTAAGAGCTATTTTAACTTAATAATAGACACATAAAAAATATATATTTCGTTTTGGTTGGAATTTTCTTAAATAAGGCTAATATGACAAGGTCAATCAAATATTCAATAATAAGGAATTTTAACCGATTTCTTTTTTTATTATCAATCAATACTAGAATTTAAAGCCAAATTGAGATAAAGCGAAACTTCTGTGTGCAGCATTCGTACCGTAAAGTCCGCAATTTTGTGAATAATTTTGAGTAGATAGTATATATACTCAGATACCTACCTTATATATTTTTTAGATTTAGCTTTATGAATCGTCACGAGACTGCAATTATTAGTTTTACAGTTAGGTTAACCATTTAAAAATATGTTGAGTAACATTAAACTATATACTCATAGTTAGGTGTAGTAATATGGGCATGAGAAACATTTCCATGCAATTGCCGGTTAACTACTTTTTATAGTCATTATTACAAATTTATGAGCTCAGTATCTAAATGGCATTAATCAATTAAAAACCGATTTCTGTTTTTATCATTCATCAGAACAATGTCTTTGAATAAATGACTTTATTGAAAACAATTTTGCTTATTCCAAAGTTGAAGAATAAATTAAATTCATAAAATACGTACCTACCGTCCTACATTATTGATAAAGTCATTGCTGGAATACATGCGAAAAATTCAATAAAAACAAAACTGGAATTTAAAGCCAAAATGAGATAAAGCAAAACTTCTGAGTGCAGCTTTCGTACCCAAGTAATTTATCACTACGACTTTATTTTTTAATTAATAATAACTTTGCGGTCGATACAATTTAATAAATGTAAAGTTTCACAGACTGCCTAGACGCTATAAATATTGAAAATTATGACAGATATTTTCTCAAACATGACAGCCATGTCGTTAAGAATGATTTAAGTATGGACAACAGGGAAAAATCCTATGAAATAATTCATTTGACAAAAAAAATAGAATTGAAGAAAAAGCCGGCTTTATAACATAGAAATTTCATTTTGAAATTTCCAATTTATCAGTACTCCATGGACAAATTGATCAAAATTAATTTATTATAAGCGAAACGATCAATTAAAATTTATCGGTGACTCCATTTTTATATGTATTAGCCTAATGCCTTTTATTGCATGATCGGAAATATTTAAGCCGTTTTATTCGAGTGCAATCGTTAATTACTCGGAAATCGGAATGTACATAAATTCGATTAATCGACATAAATACGATATATCAACTGTATCGTTCGAAGTTCCAACGTCGGTAGAGATAAAATACGGGTTGGAAAAAAGTAAAAAAAACAATTAAAGACTTTAGTAACCCTTAAATGGAAAGGTTGAGTCTCGTATTATCAACCTCGTATGTCACCAGTGTAAGATAATGTTATTTTCGGGCTTGTTTTTAGCTGTTTTTTACAAATGATACAATATATGCATCGTTGGAATCGAACATTGAATCGGTACCTACCTACTTCCAATGCTTTGATTTTATACCTTCCTTAGTTTATATTAAAATAATGTAGCTGTATCGACATTTTTTTATTACTTTAAAAATGGAAATTTCCACTTCGTCTACAATACTTAAAGTGCCTGTATATGAAAGTGAAAACTAAATTGAATCGAAAATAAATCAATGTTCTTCTAATAATTTTAACATTAGCGGACCAATTAACGAAGTTCTACAATCGATATAAGCTGCGCTAGAGGCAAGACGGTAGGTCCAATGTCCGCCGCTCGCTCATTGGTTGCACGCGCCGCCATGTTTGTTTGGCGCATGCGCGGTACGCGCACACATGTGGCCGTTGCTGTATACAACGTACAATACACACGTGCATGACATATACAAGAAGCAAAAATACCCACAATTTTTACTTTTTTAATTACCAACTTACAGTTTTTATATTTTATGAAAGTTAACGATAGAAATGGACGCAATGCAACACTGTTTATTTAAATAAATGTATGCTTAACATGTCTGTCTGTTAAAAATCAAAAAGCACTTAATGCCCACTAATGATACTTGTGCAATACCTATCAATATACCATTTCACGCCAAACATTATTGTATTTATTTTCCCAACCTATACTGGAAAGCACGTAAAAACAAACGTTCCTAGTTTATACCAAACTATTTTAGTTGGATAGCGTATCGCATTCCTTTCTTTATACCGTAGCGTAACACTAAAAACATCCATTGAATCAGAGCAAACTTCATTCAAACTAACTTTTGAGTGGTATTTGAACGTAATATGTACGTTGTTATACTGTCAAATTGTTGTAGAATGTAGCGCGTTACGGCGTATAACTGTCGGCGTACTGACAACTCCGCCATTTTAATTTTGGACGCGCACACGCAGGCACCTGCCACGATATTTCTGTCTCATCCGAGACGGATTCCTGTTTCGATCGACCCGGACATTTTTATAACCGTACATTAGCTACAAATCACGGGAATAGCCAGTTCTTAAATAAAAACAAGCCGATTATAGGCCATTTTATATAATTTTACTGAGCTACGACGCTGTTACGAGCCTCATGGCTTTGATTATGAACGTTTTTTAGATGTCAACGTAATTGATTGCGGACATGTGCCGCCGGGGCCGGTGAAGACGAAAATCATTTTGATTCATCCTCTTGTTCAGATGCGCCTTCTGAGTTATTTTCGTAAACATGAGATTTGTCTATTTTCTACTTTGCTCTCACAACATTGCCACTTTCATTGGCTACGCCAGGGACTGTATTACGATTTTGCTTGCCGCTCAACAAGAGCGCTTTTAACCGTGATTTTGTTCATAAGTTTTGAAATTAGAACGCTGACACTGAGCGGATAGCAAGATGATTAATAAAAATGAAAACCTACTGTGAACTGATTTTTTTTATTAAAGTAGGTATTTTGTTGTACTATTTCTTAAGTTATTGGTAATAATTAAAAAAAAAACGTAGGTTGCACACTACGTATAGTCAATTTTTTATCCCTAAGTCAAAAATGTAAACAAACATGGCGGCTTACTTTTAAGTTTTAAGAGCAAAACTCTTTGAAAACACATGGTTATTGTGTTGATATTGTGTAGCAGTTTATGGTAATTGTGTTTTAATGACTTACTATGGATTTCATAATCGTACGTCTCGTAAATCTTCAATCGTTTGTGGAGGTGATTTTTACAATTGGACTTAGTGTTAAAAATTAGACTATAGTAAAGGTTTCATCGTAGAGAAAAATAATAAAACTCTTTTAATATATATAGAACATATTTAAATAACACGAAATAGAAACAGGGATATGAATTATTTATTAGTACGAGAAAATCTTAAATAAAATTGATTTATGTTTTTGTTTGACATTAGGAGTGGTTTTCAATGTGACATTAATTAAGGTTTTTATTGTTTTTTCAATATAATCATAAGACATGTAGGTATCGAAGATAAGGAAGCGATATTATTATCGGTTTCGGTAGGTAGGTAGGTACTAGTAGGTGGATACATTTTTGTGATAAATAATATTAAGTCATCTTATTACACATTATTTTTAAGTAGTTTCTGATATCTATTTAAATATATTATTATGTCCTGATTTATTAAATGGTGTTGAATGGTGTTACCAAGAGTCAACATATTTATTTAATTTATATATCTTTTTTTTAGTTTAATTTTTCCTGATAATATTTTATCTTTAATAGGTATATTATCTTTCATATATTCGTTTCCAAAATGTTTGAATTATTTTTTCTTTCCCATTTAAATGTTCGAATGGAGTTAGAGTATTTAAAACAAAGTTGATTGATATATTTTTTCCCTTAGTGACCTTATTTACTATTTCATGAAGTATGTACAAGTTGATGTTTTTGTAAAAGTACGTGATTACGCAGCATATATATGTAATATTTGGTTACCTTATATGTGTTAGGTATATAATGACAGTAAACTTTTAAATTTCGTGAAACTATCATTATAAATTCGTTACTAATCAGCATGAGTGTATAAAATAATCATGCTATTGTATTCAAGGCGTATATAGGCAGTTTGGCTCTTTTACGACCGCCATATTTGGGTACTAAATAGACCTCACAGCAAGACATCTAGACTACTTTAGTAAATGAAACGAAATAGTGGCCTAGGTTAGTTCCGTTACAGTGCCTCACAGAAAAATATAAAACTCCAAGTATTTTTATATATTTATCGTATTTACTTTTGTTTAATTGTATTCTTATCGATTAAATTGCTCCTATTCGTGCCATCCAGTAATTACTGATGTGTTATTTTATTTTATTAAAATTAAAAATTGAAAATAAAATTCATTTGTTTTGATTGCATTGCAGTAATAAAATTAATATTTACTATTTTAATTGCCTAAATGGTTTTAATCCATTCATAATAACAATAAAAAGTTAATTTAGCACTATATTAAACTTTTAATTACGTAATTATTATGCACTGTAATTAGTTTTTGTATGTGTAATTAAACTCTTTAGTAATTAAATTTATTTTTGAATGTGTTGTTGTATATTTAAGGAATTTTAAACAGAGACCGACGGCAGCAAGCGTCGGTATTTGTAATAAAATGTCGTATTGTTCTTTTATGGTTTTGCTTATTGTTTCATAGCCCTTTTATATGAAAGCTACGGCACTTCATAAACGTTTACATTACAGCACGTTAAATACATAACGGCATAACATAAAAAAATATTATGCCAATACTTAGAAACTATTATTGTCAAACAATCTTTAGGCTCTTCCATTGGTAAAAATTGTCATTGTACGTATTATGTATTAACGACTTATTTGAATGGCACAATGTCAATAAAAATAATAATAGCTCGTTTTATTGCCTTTACATTACTCCGGTTGAAATATTTTATTGTTAAACAAATGATTGACGGTCATTTAACGCGTTTAATTAGCAATAAACAATGCTATTAATTGTTCTAATTGGAATATTTTCAGTTTTCTTCCAAATATACACTATATCAGTATTAAGTAAAAAAATCAAACAAATAAACATTAAAATATTTACGTTTTTAACGAAAAATTAATAAAATCTTTGAAAATATCCTCTACTTATACAGTTAAAAACTAAAGGCATAACAATGACGCAAAAATCATTAGTAAGACACTAAATTGGTCAATAAGCATTCAAGCAGGGTCTCATTTACAGGTTAGGATTGCGGCATGCAAGGAGTGGAGAATTTACCAGTGATGGACATCCACGGGTAGCGGGGAATGTCTGGCAGCGGCTGCGCTGGGGTCTGAGAGCAGGCGGCGCCCATCGCGTCCACCGTAGCCGCCGAGGCAGCCGACGCAGCCGCAGCTTGCTGGTAGAACTGTGCAGCCGCTGCCATACTCGCTGACGCCGCCGACACAGCTGCTCCTCCGTTATGCTGACCCAAAGCGTAGTTCACCATCGGATCGCCACCCATCGCGGCCGGGTAGCGGCAGCTCTTGTCATCCGCCGCCGACAATCCTCCACCCGTAAACGGCACGGAGCCCCCGAACTGCTGGTGGTGCGACACGTAAGGGTACATCCTCGCCGGTGCTCCCGGCGATGCCGAGCTCGAGGACGATGATCGCTGCGGGCTTCCAGCCCCTGGCGAGCCCGCTCCCAGCGCCGCTGCCCCCAGACCGCCCGACAGCGAAGACGACAACGACGTCGACAGCGACGACGACAACGACGAGGAGAGCGACGCCTCTATCGGCGACGCCCCAGCACCCGCGAACAAATTCTGGTGGTGGAACTGCTGGTGGTACTTTGGGAGCATGCTATCGATGATGAACTTGGAACTCATCGCTCGGCGACGCGGCGCGCGACGGTCGCCTCGCGGGAGATGCGTTTATCGCCGGCGATTCGGATCGATTCTCGCGCGTGCACCTCTACTATGGCCGCGGATCGTTTATGGCCCGCGTATGAGGCTCTACGACTCCGAATTCCCCGTCGTGGCGAGCGTTACCGCTGCCGCGCGCCGATCGCGAGACGGCGAAACGAAGCACGTGCGTGCGAGAGGGACGCACGCAACGCGAGGGGCCACCCGCCGGAACCCTCTCCGTCTCATTAATTCCTACCTGCGTGGCTTATATTAGAAAGAGATAAAAGCTATTCACTAACGACCATTCCGACGGCCATTGTTTGTAATGGTGCCGAGCCCCGCGCTCCCCCGCACCCACCGCGTCTACGCCAATAGTGATCCGGTGCAGAACATTCACCGCCAATCACAAACCATTCCGGCGTTTCTAGCTGTCAAAATGAATGGCTTTAAGCGAAATTGCAGCATTAAGTAAACATTAATCCGTGATTCCGTATTGTTTTATATTAATTTTGAAATGCATGTAATGAAATTAAAATAAACTAGAGGCGTTGTAATTAACTACAACACGATGGTATCCGTCATGACAAGGTTGTTTTTTTATTGTCGCAGTAGCCAGTAAAAGGCAAACTTATTGAAATAAATAGAAAGTTACCCCTACGGTTTTTACACAATATTCTTGTTCTTGAAGTGATAAAATAACTAATATAAAAATAATACTGATTTGCTACACGTAGCAAATGTTTATAAAAATAATAATTAGTTTAGTAATAATTATTATAGTTATAAT
The DNA here is from genome assembly GCA_963921415.1 of Pyrausta despicata. Lineage (NCBI taxonomy): Eukaryota > Metazoa > Arthropoda > Insecta > Lepidoptera > Crambidae > Pyrausta > Pyrausta despicata. Next base: position 10,771,844 of record OY992852.1, on the reverse strand, counting down.
AACAATAATTCTTATTGCAGGATTGTGCATGATTTAAAGGCTTCGAGGTATTTATTTTTTATCAAAAGGGATGCTTATTATTATTTATTATTAATTATGGAAAAAGGTTGTTTTGTTATATTTTGATTGATTAGTTATACGTTGGCAAGATTAATACAGTTTTACTCGTGTTCAACAAATCTGCTGTTGGTGTTGGCAGTGCAAGGTTTATATAAAGTGTTATTTTCAAGATTCAAATAAATTTATTAAATTCTTAGGTGCCTTTTTCTACAACGAAAACTTAAGGTTTTTTCTATTTTTCATGTCGTTTTCACATTCAGCCGATAAAAAGCAATAAAAGCAATTTTATGAATTGCACCAGTTTGTTTTACGCCAGCCACGTGGACCGGCGGAGATGTTTCTTCTCTTTCGCACACTGCTCCCGTTCTCTCTTCCCCGTTTCATTCATCTTCACAAGTCGTAACCGCACCGCGCACATGTGCAATAACAATCTTTACAGCTATGAAATAAAACCGTTTATTGCGTGAGAAGTGTGTTTATTTATTGCGTTTATGATTGTTAGCTGAGTTTAGTGCATGGTTTTTATAGAGTTTAGTTGCCTTTTCAGCTTTATCAGGTCGGTGGTACGACTGTGTGACACTGGAGCATTGCATGAGTATAGGTTTTATGTTGTTATTGCAATGTTTATGTCGTAAACGTATGGAATTCCGATATGGACAGTTAGGGTCATTTATTTTACGATAGAGGCATTTTTTTACTGTTTTATAATTGTTTTCCAATCATTTATTATAGGGGTCAACGAGGCAACTTGTTTTCTTAATAATCATTAACACTTTACGGTAGTACCTACTCTACATTGCGCAAAAATTGATAGTAGTTATAGTAAAAATAAAAATATATCTCTGGTAATAACAATTGAGAGGATACTGAATCATTCACGTGTAAAAAATATAGTGGTAAGTTGTTGGTCCGCTTGGAGTTTCACAAATTCTTATAAGAATAAAATGACCTAATTCACTCATTGCATTTTTCCTACAATTCATACATACGCATATATTTTAATTGTTTTATTATTCGATAAATAAGTAATATTTTTATCCTGGTTTAAGTATTTTTTTCTACTTGTTTGAGCAGGTCTTCCATTCAACCGAATATAAAAAAGTGGTACAAATTTAATTAAATCGTAATACTTATTCCGAAAGTTTAAAAATCGGCGAGTATTCTTCAGCTTTAAGTTTTTTTAGCGACTGAAGAAGAACTGAACTCTACTCAGTTGTTTAATGCTTATTTTGTACCAGGTTTAAGGCGTATTGGGTTATGCAAAGGCCTCATCGTATCTTAGGTGGGCGGAGTTAGTAGCCTCGTAAAAGTTCCCACAAAATTTACAACTATCCAACGAGATTTAACGACCAGTTTATAGATCGAACGCTTTAAACTCAATATAAACTTGCTTTGTCTCAATAGGAACGGAGCACCTCAGGTGATCACAGGCTTTTGAGACTTATTTGTATGAAGTATCGCATTTAAGAAATAAGTAGGTACAACAGCAATTAATCCACAGCCCTTATTTAGAAAGTACTGTAATTATATTTAAAAAAAATTGGCAAAAAATTACATCTTTTTTTATATATCTTCAGTATTTTCTAAGTAAGGTCTGATTAAATGTAAAAACTGAAATTTTTGCCAATTTTTAGGGTTCCGTACCTCAAAAGAAAAAAACGGAACCCTTATAAGATCACTTTGTTGTCCGTCCGTCCGTCCATCCGTCTGTCAAGACCGTTTTTCTCAGGAACGCGTGAAGGTATCAAACTGAAATTTCTATATGATACTTAGGTCTACTGTCCCTGGAAGCTGTAGAATAATCAACCTTCTAAGCCAACGCAATCAAAAGATACAGCCATTTAGGCCGCAAATTTCCGCAAATTTTCGAAACTCGCACGGTAATCAAAACCTACAGGGTACTTCCCGTAAACTTAGAATCTTGAAATTTAGTACGAAGTCACGTCTTATAGTACAGATATAGGAAAAATTACGAAAACTGTAAATTTTCAGTTTCATCATATAAAAAAAATATTTTTGACAATTTTGAAAATTTTAAAGTTACTACTCCTTATCTACAGGTTTGTACGGAACCCTCGGTGCGCGAGTCCAACTCGCACTTGACCGGTTTTTTTTTAATATTCAACTTGTCGTTTAGGAAAATACCAATAAAATTACTGGTTCAGTTATGTCATGTCATGACCTCAAGTTTTGAGACAGACCTTTTACCAAAGCTAGAAAGGTGAGCTTATCTTGCAAATAGCTCTGAAGTTTAACGAACAAGGCCACTATTTCAAGCCAGGATAGTATACTGCTTATAAAATCTAGTGCTACTGTTCCCGTGTAGCTTTTTTTTCTAGGTAACTGTCTGTAAACAAGGAAAGAGACACTGGTACGTTACAAGCCTTGTTTGCTGTCCAGAGGCACACCAATCATATTACACACAGTAAGGACGCTAAGAAGAAATGCTCAAAATGACACACGCACACAGACGCATGTCTCAACAAGGCAACTCAGCGAGTGCCAGTGTAGGGCAGTCGCGCGTGACGCGTTTGGCACACACACATGCACAACTGATACATACCTAATTGTACGTTTTAAAAAAAAGGGCTTAGTTGCCAGTCTGTTTAAAAATAATATCCTGGCTGTGCCAAAGGCTGGCTTACGATGTTGCTTTCTGCTCACACTGGCAGCGTTCTTATTTCAAAAAAAAAAACAAAATGATGATTAGAAGAACAGTTCAACAGAAGTTGAACTGTTAACAAGATTGCAATAAGTCCACAGGACTGATCAGTTGAAATTTTTAAAAACTAATTTCATTTAGTAAAATAGTTTATTCTGTAATACTGGTTTAACATGGCAACACCAAACGGTCAAAGTTGTATAAAAGCTATGAACTGTCGAAGTACCCTCTTCTTTTTTTCTTATCTCTCGATCAACTCTGTGGTAGGAGGCAGACATTATTCCTTCCAGTATTTAAAATATACGTTCAACGTATTTAAACTCAAACCTGCGTTTTTCTTTTCGCTCATAAACTTATTTTGGCTTAAGGAGAAACTACATGAACAATGATCAACCCGTTCAAAAAGATCTAATTGGAAATGTACAAAGCTAATAAGCTCGCAGTCTGGTTAAGCACCTATGGACAACTGTCCAAAGATAGGTTAATTTCTTAATTGTTTAATTAAAAGCCGTTATAGTTGATAAGTTCGTGAGTATGTTGTTTGATAAGTTCTTAAATAAAATGATCTTAATTTTTATTGATTTATTAAATAAATTTAAATACCTCACCTCTAATTCCTAATTACACTTTGGATGTTGAAATGGATACCAAATGACATTCTTATAAGTTTATGCGTTTTGTTACACTGGGTCGATGAAGTCCCACCACCTATGTAAAAAAACCAAACATACCTCTTTTTCTCTGGGCACCTGAAACAAAACACATAACAAGTTAATTAAACAGCAATTTATGCAGTCCTTTTAAATGGTTGCACTTTTAAAATGAAATACTTTTATTTACTTTCTTAAGATTTTTCACCATTCCACTCGTATCAGAGGAACAATAAATAATATAGAAACATGAAACTTGAACTCAAATTTAATCTGCTTACTACATAAACTTGACAGTGTTTAAATAAGTTTAGAAAATGTCTTCTGTAGTGTAGGTTATGTCACCAGAGTTGTCATTCAGTATCAAGGAATAATAAATAATATAGAAACATGAAACTTGAACTCAATTGTTTAAATAAGTTCCCAACCAATTAGAAAATGACTTCTGTAGTGTAGATTATGTTACCAGTGTTGTCATTCAGTGTCAGACCGTTTCAATCGGCCGAAGTACAGGTATCTAAACATGCATTCAGCAACGTCGAGTTTATTTGTAGTAAGCAGATAAATGCTTAGTCGGTACTGATCGATCTCCGACCCAAAAAAAGGACATAAGTAACAAGTATTTGAAAGATAAAGTACCTTATTTTTACACACCTTAAAATACTTCTATCATAAATCATAATGCATTTTATTACTTTAGGTACTGAAGAAAGCTTTAAAAAACAATCATATATGTACTCTAATAACTAATCCAGAATATATTACCTCATAATGTAAACAATATTTTAGACAATTATGTATGATTGAAAATACCGATTTTCAATCTTAAACATCACAAATGCATGTTGATCTCAATAAAAATTATGATAGTCCATATTTCTGGAGTGGCCAAAAAATATGCACGGGAGCAGGTCGGCACGAGTAAGTAGCAATATTTATTTAGCAATTCCAGCAGTATCGCAAGGGGGTAAGTGGGAAATTTTAATTTCACGTCTAGGGGCGGGCGGCGCGGAAATTTGTGTGGCATAATAAGTGAGATTGTTGCGAAATTTGCTACAAGAAAAAGAAAGAGGGCCCGCACCGTGAGCGACGGTGGAATAGTGTGGATACGACTGTTGGGAAATTGGTAAGAATCTAATCGTATTACGAAGGTCTTCAAAGTTTTGTATCTGCAAAAGTCTTAATATAAATTCGTACGAGCTCTAAATACATTACAAAAATCACTTAAGGAGCAACCTGCTCTATCCCTTATAAAAGACAACCACGCATACAGACAGTCATATTTAACACTAGCGGCCGCCCGCGACGTTGTCCGCATGGACTTTAGTTTTTTGCCACCGAGTTTCATACAAATTTGCGACCCCTATTTTATCCTGTTTGGGATAGAATTTATCGAAATCCTTTCTTAACGTCTACGTTATAACATCTAACTGCATGCCAAATTTCAACCCGATCCGTCCAGTGGTATGGGCTGTGCGTTGATAGAGCACTACGTCAGTCAGTCAGTCAGTCACCTTTGAGTTTCACATATTTCGATGACTGAGACTGTTATAAACGTAGGAGTAGATAAATATAGTCAGAAAGCCTCGAACTGCTACGCTATTGGGTGTTATTACGTGTTATTTTGAGTCAACCATAAAAGATAGACATATGCTGACGAGGGATATTTTTAATATCATTTTGAGGACAACATTTCCGTCATACATAGCTTTAACCATTGACGTTGCACACCCGACGAAAGTTGCAAGCAAAATTAAGTAACTTTTCCCCCTTTCCCAACATTTCCCTTCACTGCTCTGCTCCTATTCATTGTAGCGTGATGCAAAGTAAGATGCAAGAATACTTTTCATCCAGCTCAGGAGTATGAAAAATAATTATACTAAGTTTTGTTGAAATCCGTCGAGTAGTTTTTGTTCATATAACTCTGTAATATCTGTTTGTCTATCTGTTGAGTAACCACACATACAGGTAGACAGACAAAAATATTTACTGGTTGCATCTTTGGCATCAGTATTGATCGCTAATCACCCTTGATCGTTATTTTGGAAATATATTACATGTACAGAATTGACCTCTATACAGATTTATTATAACTATAGACATAGATAAGAGTTATCTGTAAATATTTAATATTAATACACTCGACGTCATAAAGTTGGTCTGCATCTTTAAAGCCACACATAAGAAGTTGCTGCAGAATCTTCAGACAGTAGGGTTTGTCGTTTGGTTCAGCTAACGAGAAGAGTCGACAATGAAGCAAAAGAGTTCACAGAAAAGATTTTCCCGAATATTTACTAATTTTTGGATTGAAGTTCAGCGAAATACTAAAACTGGTAGTGAGCTGCATTCGTTTGAAAAGTGTTTTCAAATCAAAACATTTATAACAGAAAACCAGGTTCCATAGAGTTAGTAAACACAAAATCCTTACATGCTAAGGTCATTGAAAAACGTAATAAAAACAAATAATAAATAAATAAATAAATATTTCACAACAATCACACCAATTCTCTAAATTCAAATAGATAATAAATTCAAATAGCGACTTATATGACTACGGTGTGGACTTTCATCCAATGTCATAGCAGAGGGAAGTCCTTCCCCCACCCGTCCACCGGTCTTTCAAGACACACAGGACTATTGTTGCTAAGGCAAAGCCTTGAAAGCATTGAGTTAGTTTTATGAAAGTTAATGAGAAGTCACTCGTTTAGCGAATTTCTGACGAAACGTGATCTTAAACATAGTCGTCTATTTTTTTAAAAAATAACTTCAGTTTTTATTTATCCGTGCCTTATCCACCCTAAGCCACGTACGAGCTCCGAGCGCACGTGTAACTGGCAGCTTCAATATTTATGCGCAATTTTTCCAACGCCCCCGCCCCGCGCCCCGAAAGGATGCAACCCCCCAATTGCGTAACAATGATCAATTTTCATAATGTTATAATTCCTGAGTTATAGAGGTTAGGCAACGTCGAACTAGCGATCTAATTTTAAGACATCGAAATTGTAGAGGTCACACTTGAGAGTAATAAGCTTTGTCTTTGAGATATAATGCATTGGATATCTTTATTAAATAAATACCTGTAAGCGATATAAAATAATTAAGAGTTTAAGATCTTTATCTTTCACTAGATTTTACAATTCACTTACTGAGAAACATAGTTAGACACAAATGTAAATAGCCATCGCTTAAGATGAGCAAACGTAAAATAATGCTTAAACTAGGGAACATACAAAATTATTTAAACTCAATAACATTTTTTTAAAGCGAAGATCATTACTGTCTGAGAATACTAATTTATACTTAATTCGATTGTGTTAAAAAAATGGAAGAAAAATTTTAAATGATTTAATTAGTTCTTTTTTAATTTTAAATTTTAACTGACAATCAATTACAACCTTTGTAATTACTCCCTACATAATCTCTTCTTACAAAATAACATGTGCAAATGGTATTATGAGATAAATATGTATGAGGTCATAATTTACCAAAGTTTCGGCGCTTTCTTTTCTTATTTTATAAAGAAAACCTCTATAGTTAATGAGTTTCAATAAGTTGGAATGTCTCCTTCCAATTTTACTTTGTCTTATGAGTTATAACAATGTATTATAACATTGTAGGATGTGTGTAGTCACTTAGCTAAATTGTCTGGTGGTAATTTTGTACTCGTAAGTATTTTAGATTTTATTTGTACTGGAAAACGAAGCGAGTAAGTTTTCTGGAAAATTTTGCTGTTTCGCACACTTTTGCTTTATGTTACTTGTTTAACTATTGTTGAAAACCAAAAGTTTTAAAACTTGAAAATAAAAGGATATTTTTTGGCCTTCTATGTTGGTTTCATGAAGTAACCAGGAGGAACCTGCGAGTAAATATAATATAGTATTACTTTAAGACTTTCAGTTCAAGTTACTAAGTAGTATACATTTTTCAATGCAGCATTTCAGTGTTAATACAAGAAAATTACGCAATAAAACACCCATCGTCACAGAACTTGTAAATCTCATAATAACGCAAGTCCGAGACCGCCCGTAATATTATTCAAATAAAAACAATATCAATTTGTTCCCAAATTGAAACAGAGAGCAGGCGGCATGTTATTACGTTTGGGCGGAGGTTAGCGTCGGTAGAGCGTGTAAACTGCCTTCAGAGGCTATAGACATTCCCTCCGGCCCTCATAGCCTATAACCGCAACATCGGGCTTCCCTCAAAGCCTGTAGAAACGCCTCAAATTTAGCGACTTTTGCTCTCAATACTTTCACGCGGCGTTTACACGGTTACGGAGTGTGTAAGTCATTTTTTGCCTTTTGTAAGAGAAAAATGCTGCTTTTGTATGGGAGCGGTGTCGCGGACGTAAGGTGCTATAGGTATTTCTTATTTAGCGTGCTCGATCGGGAAGGGTGTTATGGGAAATTCTGTTTCAGCTTTATGATGTAGCAAAATTTCCAGGGAGTGATGAGTTCAGGAAGCAAAACTTTTTTTGCCTTGGGTCTATCATGAACTAAAAAGCAGTCGATATATCCTTTTTTCTTCATTTGCTCTAAAATAAGTTTAGCCTTTTAGATAGAAAGATCCATCCTAGTATATATCAGATTCGCTCAATTTTCAAAAGTCTATATTATTACTCGCAGACGCCTTTCGTATCGTTGCATTTCGTTATTAATCATATCACTATAATCATATCACTATAATCATATCACTATCAAATTAACGCTTTAAACGTAGCAAAATACCTTTTAAATAAGAGCTAATGTTTAAATGCATCGTCATCTAGACGTGTTTAAGACACAATCAACCCAAAAATAGTCAGTCGACTTAAAGTGGGTGTTATATATCATTTTGACGGGCAATTATGCTAATGAAATAAAAACTATAGCAATTTATGCTCAATTCTGTCAACAGAATTTTAGCTAAACCTAGCGAAATTGTTATAAATTATGTTACTGTATTAAAGTAAAAATTACTAAAATATACGAATTAAATTGCCAGTTAAATTCAGTTTATTGCTGAAATCTATTTTATGTAGTGTAAATGTCACAATAATATCAAAAGCAAACATTCCTTAGTATAAATAAAACTGGATCAGTTTATTTTCGTAGCATGAATCGCTACGGCTACGAGGTGACGGTAGTGACATCTTTGGATAAATCGGGACACTATCAAACCACGTGCGTGCTTTAAAATATTTACTTTACATGAAACATTGTCCACAATTTTTTTTAATCCTGTCAATGTTATATACCTACTGTTAAAACAGAATATTACAAGTAAATTAATTGAAATAATTAAATTGCTTTCTAAGAATGATCGTGCTACTAACGCCATCTCTTGGGGGGTGCGAGCACTACATAAGTAAGGGCACGGGAACATTGCTAGCGGTGCATAGGGACGCTATGCGTTTTGCAAGAATGCATCGGGCATAATAGAAAGGGTTGTGCAATCGATCCTTTGTTCCCTAGCGAGAATGTCGGACACTACTTTTGCGACTAGTTTTGCTTTCGCACGACTACTCAGCGCTCGTCTTAATAAACCTTCTCATCAAAAGTTTATTTTTCCATGTACTAAGTCATTGATGACGAGTTGCTTACACAATCAGCTGTCCCATTCGATGACCCTCTATTAAAATAAAAGACACTTTCAAATACAGCGTTGCGAACATCCCACTCAAACGTTTACCGAAAAACTCTCCACGAAAATGCAAATCCGACTTAACCCCGAACCATAACTCAATTCGCGAATCCCGTACCCGCTCGCACGTAACCCCCACCTAGATAATGAACCCATTCTCACGTTCTTCTCTGATTTACGACCTCACATAACCGCTATAAGACTCCATAATGATACCTACCACAGCCACTTTATTTTTGGACCTCATACAATTTTTTTTCACACGCAACGATTTAGAATGTTTATCACGTAAATTTTCCAGCTCGGAAGGGAAATCCCATTGTCATTCGGTGCGCATCGCCCGTTTCCTTGCGAACACGTGTTCTTATATTTATATAAGTGCGTATATAAAGAGAGTATTTATTTAAGTCACGCAATTTCGGTGCGGGTGGTTTTTTTTTCGTATCCAGCCGGCGCGAGTTACAACTGAAAGTGGCTCAATTATAAGAATTTATTGGTGAACAACACGATATTTAGTTGCATGTAGTTCTGTAGATAACGTTTAATGTAATTTCTTTGGTTCCCTAATGCTTTGAAGGTACCAAATTAAGTGGCTGTTTGGAACTGTACTGAAAAATTCAGTCAGAAACAATTTGCCAAAATATTGTTTATTTACTTTTCTCACCTAGTTACTTCAGAATGGCTACATATTTTTGTTAGATCACAATTTTAAAATTTTAATAACCTCAAATCAAACTTTTAGTAACCTACCTATGAAAATGAAAAAATGAAAAATAATTTATTCGTTGCAAAGAATATAACAACCTATACTTGATATTGTCAATTCAGCTCAGCTTTTAGTGCTGTAATGCAAATTTAATTAAATATATTCACATATTTATAGATTTCAGAAAAAGTTAATTAATATATTTCGTATATAAAATTGATTCACCGGTGTTTGAGTTAATTACATTCTCAGATTTTACGACGCCGATGGCAAAATTGCCAACACATTGGATAGAACAAGGTGTCCATTACGTATCTTGTTCTAGTCTTTAATACTCTACATTAAAATTTTGCTTAGTTTCTGTCACTTCCGTCCCTAGCAAAGTTTCGTTTGTTTTCACTAAGTGGATGAACATTTTACAGTTAAGTCGTTTTACCTAAGGTTCATTATTATTTGATAATCAGTAGGGTTTTGTCTAAAATATACCTTCGGAGGGGAAACCCTGTGACAAAAAAAGGATGCTAAGTGCCAATACCAAGACGAACTTGAAACTAAATATTATAAATAATGTACTCTATGTATACCGCTACTGAAAATACAAGCTATCTTTGTTTCACCTCAATAATGCGTGAAAAACAAGATAAAACTCGTGTGTCTGATACCTTAGTTAACTTAAGCGACAGAAACACGTAACTACCTTATTATATTAACAGATATTTGCTATTACGCCATGTTAAACTATAGTTAGCAACAATGTATCGTATTTGCAACCGCAACTGCCTATCTAACAAGGACATTTGACGCAAAATGTTTAGCATAAAGACTGATTTATTTAGAACAGAGCAGCTTTAAAGTGTTAAGTGTTTTACTACGTCTAGAAAGATATCACTTTGACATTAAATCCTAATAGAAAATGTAAATAGCAGATTACTTATTATTACTGTTTCTGCTGATAAGGAAAGTGAGATACCTGCAGAATTCTTTTTCAAGTAGCTTATTCCAAACAGCGAGTCAATAAGGACCTCTTACTTAGTTAAAAGAAAAAAAAACATTGTGACTTTATCCCCCATTGATTAAATTAGTATTGATATCAGAAGGTGAACGTCATTGTAAGGCTTAATGTATTTGAAGTACCGTTTAATGAAAAAAAGGTAAGTAAAAAAAAGTAGGCTTTTCAAACCAGCATAGATTCCAACAGATTCCACTGTCCGTTTCGTCCGTTTGTTACTTCGCGTTGATTGCGTAATACGTTGATTGAAAGAGTCTACTTTATATAGATAAAAAGCCATAGCGACTGCGTCACGTAACGGGCCCCCTCATTGTCGCCCCTGGCTCATTTCGCGATAGGGGTGACTCGCAAACAGCCACCCTTGCAGATGGAGCTACTGTATTTTGAACAGATAGTTCGCGTTTTGGTGTCTAGGTGGAGCTGCTGGCTGATTTGTTAAAAATAAACAATAGTTTATTAAATGTCGTTCATGAGTTAATTAAATCATTTAATTTTAAGCAGGAAAAGGGGCCGAATTTGTAACACAAGCTTTGCGACACATGCGATCTATTTTTGGTTATAGGTGAGCCATACACTACCTTGCCGTGGTTAATACAAAGCCAAAACCTACACAGTCTTTTAAAAACCATAATGAAACATAAAGTTGAGATTTAAAGCATTGTTTTGTGAACAAAACCATTCACAAGTTTGAGAAGACTCCCGCTACAAATGTAACATGACTGACATTTAGGATCGACCTCCACGTCATAAAGCTGTAAGCCATTGAGATGAGTTCACACATCAGTGATCGGTACATAGGTGACATCACTATTGGGTCACCAATTTTGTAGCAGCTTAGCATACTTTAACTTTTAACTAGATTATGTATATTTTTATTATTGTATGTATGTTAGTCTGTAAGGTATTTATAATATGGACCTGTATTTTTACATCTGTTGCCTGAAATGAATGAATGAATTATTATTATTTTTATTATAATTATCAACTATTTTCCAAAAAAAATAAAACCTTATAACTTACTTAACATTTAGCAGGTAGGTAGCCTTGCTGTAAGACAGCCAATTTGAAGAGACCGACAGCACTAGTCACAATACTAGTTATTGCTTTTTCCTGGTTGTTTTAAGTGCGATTTTTCTGCTGAAACAGAGCTCAAACTTTAGTGGTGATTTCATTAATAGAGGGTTAACACAAAAATACCTGACTTATTTTACCCGTTATTAATTTACAACCCTTTCCAAAAGACATTAGCTAAGTACCGTTGGTCGTTTCAGTCAAAGCTAAATCTACAACTCGTTACCTGTGCCGCAATTTAGCACAAAACAAGGATTCATTGTTTTCACTTTATGGTCTCATCTCCCGGTACCATAGAGAAAGGGTTGCGTGACACGACAATGGCTTTGTCTATGCACTGTCCGACTTGTTCGATTTATTGACGGTCCAGCGGTTAATTGCAGAGTAAAACAAACATTATACGGTGCTCGGATGATTTTGATACTTGATCGAAAGATTATTATTCTTTTAGTTAGTTCCTCTTTGCTGAGGCAATTGCAATTTTCAAACGTGGGTGGCTCGCTACACAGTCTCCCGCAACTTTGGTCTCACTTAGTAATCGAAGGATACATTTGAATTTTAGTTTTAAAGTTTGGTCCGTCCACTTACGATGATACATACAGCGATACTCCATTTCACGAACTTATCAACAATTCACCAGGTGTAGGTTCTCACGCAGTAGTATATTTCCGATACTGTGCTTCAGAAGCTTGTTTAGGAAATGTTTTTTTTTTATATTTGGGATAGATTTGCGCTTGACCCATGACTAACCCTAAACTAAGTACTTAAGTGATCCTTTTATTTGGCATATGTGTCTCGGTACTGACATCAAGTATTAATTAAGGTACAAAATTAATGAATCATGTTACATATTTTATTGTTAAATCACACTTAAGCGACATCAAGTACCTATTTCGTTTGGTCTCCGTTTAAATAAAATACCTTGATGGTGCACAATGAAAGAAAATTGCGCAACGAAAAACCATAAAACCATCACACTATTACTCACCCTTTGAGGTGTAATAATTTTCCTGTCACTGCCAACATTGAGCCTGAATCATGACGTCGACTTTATGGGTTTTAAATAGGGGTGAGAATTGAGTGACATTTGAGAGAACAAAGCTGCAAAAAGGTGTTTGTAAAAAATATAACCGTTAAGGTAATTACGTAACAATAGAGAAGAGTTAAGGCAATGATCACAGGTATTAGGGTGCAAAAATGCGAAATGTTCTCAGTACTGGTTTGGTTGTAAGGGCAAGCGTTTTGCTTGTTTTTCGTATTGTGGTGACAACACGGTTATGTGAATAAGAGTTATGTGTCGTCTTGTTTTAAAGAAAAAGTGATGTGTTTCTAATGATTTTAAAATCAGTGTTTGAAAAACATATTTTAATTGTTATATATCTGCATTCTTTGAACTTGCAGCGAGGAAATCGCTTGATGAGTTATTAAGGAGTTGATGGATAGTTAACATTTTATTTATTTACCTCTAAAGTAAGTACAAGAGGAAGTAGTGTTCTTCATGGAAAACCGTTACGATATTCAGAATTACATCATTGAGTTTCCGAACAGTTTGTAAGATCAAAGATTTTTTGTTAATAACAATTTTATGATAGGATTTTAGAATTACTGTTTGGATAACCATCTACATTAGTTGGGTTGTTACTTGATATCTTTTGAAGATAACTATGAAAAGTCCACTTTGAAAATCAAATTTAAATTATATTTGGGATGTTAAGTTTCTTTAAAAAGAAAAGTCATTTGTGGCATCTTACAAACTTGTCCTCATAAGTAGCATAAGCTGACGTCAGCGATTGTTGTACGAGTATTATATAATTACTTAAAATATTTAAGATAAAACATATCGCTAATCACTAGCGGTCAAATGATTGCAGTCATTAAAACCGCATAACCGGCTTCGGGAAACACCTCGACCAATAATTTCAATTTCGTATGGCGCTTAGATATCAATAAAAGCATTTCCGAGGTTCCTCCACCGTAAACTGTCCCATAAAACGGTTTATGGGCCATCCGTACACACATTAAACAGATATTTACAATAATAAATCATCGATACTGTTCGTTTTAAACAAACGCGGCAAGGGTTATCCGGAGTAAATAATTTTATGACATTTACAACCTTGGATTGTCTCGCGAAATTTTATTGATGCAATGAATCAAGTTTACATCGGTAATGATTTAGGTTTCCTTTTTATATGGATGTTACATTGTTGTTATCAGGTCGGTAGTAAATCGCTCGGAAGAATGAGTGATTCCTACAGGCATTGAACCCAGATCCGGTGCCGCGTGTACAGAAGGTATCACATCAACCTATCTAAATCTATCAAAATTTTGCAACAAAAATTTACCCTAATGCTCAGACGTAGAGAGTTCAATTTGAGTTGGAAGAGTTTGCCTATTTTGTATGGATTGATGTAAGTCGCAGTAACCGGTCGGGCGGCCGATTCACGGCCGTCTATGCGAATCGAAATTGAAAATCGATTTAGTAGCCGATTCGGAATCGTTTTGATGGTTTCCGATATATTATGCGGCGAAAAACATTAAACCGTGGTGAAATCAGTTACTACAACATCGTTTAAATTCTTTACGGAGATTCTAAATCCATTTTTAACAAAATGTTTGTCTCATTTCTAGCCAGTTAGTAATTCATTCACGATATCGTTTACCAATTAAAAAATGAGAACCAAAAAATATTTTCATATACACGTGACTGTTTATAAATATAAGTTATAATAAAATGCAATAAATATTGCAATCCCAACTTCTTTAATAAACTCGTGCCAACGTTGCGTATCGATATTCGAATCGATTGTAAAGTCGACTGTCAATCGGTTGTAAATACACTTGCACGAATGCCGAACGATTTGCAGCGAGTGAGGCCAGTATATCGATTTAGAGTTCTGTAGTTGATCACGAAAGCTTTCGAGATCGTAAAGTGCATTCAATTCATCGGATAAGCCGTGCTGACTGTTATTCTGTGATCGTTCCATAGTTTATGAAAAATTATTCAAAAAGTAGTCTGAAAAAGTTTTCAAACATAAATTCTATGTATTCTAACCAAATCTTAAAAAACTTATTTTAGTCAGATTAGAATTAAGTATAACTTTTTAGAAAATTTCAAGGGCTGTTGTTTGGGATTCGCTACCGCGTACTTGTAGGTAAAACACCCAGTAAATGGCTTGACTACAAGCCCGTAACAGGATTACGATCTTCATGTTTGCGGGGCCATAAACTTTAATCAATCGAGCTATTATCAATTAACTATAACGAGACAGTTCGATAGTTACTACATAAAATAAGGTCAACGAACAATGTGTAGAGGTACCTATCCAGCATCATTTGAATTTAGAATATCTATATAGCGATCGTATTAAACACTGTGTTGCCTCTTTAGCGTCTATGCCATTCTTTACATTATGTTCTTGATTTTACGAAATAAAAAGTCACAAGTAAATAAAAGACATTCTTGTAATAAAAGAAAGAAGAACCCAAATTAGGATAATTTGGACTGACTTTTCAAATATATCACTGGCTTAAAAACTAATGTAAAATCATGTGTTGTAAGACTGATTTGCATCAAAATTGTTTTTTTGTGTTAAATTTTAATAATTGACGATTTTAATAGCAATTAATTATGCATTAAACAACTTATTCATATTTTTTATAATTTCTGTCTTTATTCATTTTAAAATGCACAGACACTGTAGGTGCCAACATTAAATTATAAATATATTATCTACTGAGAATTCTCAAAATTCTCTTAAAATTACATTACAGACATATGGTTTACTTGGTCGTTGAAAAAAGTCAAAATTTTCAGTAAAACACTCTTTTCTAATTCCAATATCATGTATTAATCTAAAACCATAAACTTATTTTTTTGTGTAACGGCTCTTTTCATTATCCAGCCAGCTAAATCTCTGCTTACGTATTAACTAATTATCCAACTCTATAATTTTGCAGTCCATAAAACTATCCTATAGCTAGAACATCAAAACTTAGTCCCATCCCGGCCGCGGTACAGAACCAATTTAACTTGCGACCGACTGGTTAAAAAGCAAAAGTTCCTTTGAACTTCGTCCGTAGCCGGCGAGCCCTTTATTTTTACTTTTTACAACTCTGCCTTTACGAGCCGCCATGTTGGTTCGTAGGTAGGTACAGTCCGCTAAGTGTGCCTGCTCCTTTTCTCCTATTTATTTTACGTCGGTAATAAATAATGATGGGATGGGAAAATGCCTGGTTGTAGACCTACAACCTACTAAAGCACTTCAGTCAAAGTTTTTTTATAAGAAATAGAAGTTTTTTTATAAGAAACCACAAGACTTGCTCAAAGCTTAGAACCTACAACCAAACACAGCCTGAACATAAACATATCTCTGTAGCTAAATAGGTCAGGTCGTTCTCAGTCATTTTTCCTTCGCCTAGTATGTACCTAATTCAATATTTCATAACATGTGACGTTTGTATTGTTAAAAGGACTCCAACTGTATGTTTTGGTCATCTGCGAACCGCATACATGTGCCTACCTATCTAAACTCTACCCTTTGTACAGCCTAGTAAGCAAAAGAACATTCTGTTTTTATTCGAACTTGTTTATTTATGGAAAATTATTATTTACGGAAAACAATTTATAAACTGTTCCTATGTACTAGTCATCGTACTTAAGAGTATGTTATCCTAGTCACCAAAGCACAAGCTTACTTTTTGTTTGGGGCTAGGTAATCGGTGTGTTCGGTGTGTTTTTTTTAATGTTTCTTTTACTACAGGCAAAACTTATCATAGCTGACCTACCTCTATGTACTGAACTCTTTCAAAAGCATATAAGCATTCTCCCAGCAGGTGGTTCAAATTTATCTCACTTAATAACGAAAAGGAATTTTTGCCCCCATAAATCGAGATTCAAGTCGGCATTCCGCTGGATCGCTCGCTACAAAAATTAAGTCGATCCCATCAGCGATAAAGCGAAGCCATTTAATAGGAGAGATGTTCTCGGCTTCTTAATTACGGGGAGTAATTGAAACTTCGCTCAGTGCGCTTATCGTTCGTCAGTCGCTTCGGGGTCGCTTCGGGTTCGCTTCAGCGTGCTTCGGGCTGCTTCGTCTCGCTGCGCAGTTAGTTCACGTAACATGCTTTTCATTTTGCGAGAATCTGTCAGCTCGTTTTGTAGGCTAGAATAAATGACATACTCTTTCATTGGCTTGCTATGGTGTTAGATAAGTAATTAAACCTTAATTAAATACTAGTCAAGATATTAAATACTTGCAAAGATTTCACCGTAAACTATGTTTTAAATTATACCTGGTAAATTGTTAAATTAATAGACATAACGTTCCAATTGATTAGACACGTGGCTAATGAAAAGCTTGGATTCAAAATTTCATTGATTAAAAGCCAATCCACGTTTGCTTATTAATTTGAGGATAGTAGATTCTTAATGAAGTGGTTTCCAAGATTGCTCATTCATTTGCAAGAGTTCTTTTTAATTATTTTTTTAAGAATAATATGAATTAATTTAGTCTTAAAAATTAAATTGATTGCTGGTAAAATTATTTGCAAATCCGTTGAAAACTTAATTTTTGACCCGGCGTACTTTGTATAACTTTTGGATGGGAAAATAAAATTGACGTTTTCAGTATATTCCTAGCTTTTAATTCATATTTTCTCACAGTTTAATTAAACCTTCCCTGAACTTTACACGAATGATTAAAAACCAAAATTATGTACTAGAATCAATACAGCCGTTCTCGAGTTTTAGCGAGACTAACGAACAGCAATTCATTTTTATACATATAGAAGATAAACATAGGTAGACAGTTTTGTAAAACAGTACACAATTTAAATGCTCTGCTGTAAAGGCCAAAAAACATCTCAACCAATTTCTATTCCGGCTAACGACTGTGAAAGTTCGCGCCGTCGTTAATTTGGGGTCGAAACTTGCTTAATTGTAGTTTAAATTCCACGATCCGAGGCTATAGCTGCTGATTAACATCGTTAAACATGTACTTACTTTGTACATAACTATAGTTATATATATCTACATCGGGCAGTCACGTCTCTGTAAAACTTATCCAATCTACGCGGCGTTGGTATTCCAATTGATTGTCGTCTCGAATATTTTTGTGCGATTTTCTTTTGTTTGCGAGTTTATTTTTTTTCTGTTTGCAATCAAAAAGTTGACGCTGGCTGGAAATGGCTAAGCGAGTTATTTATTCTTGTTAAGCTAACTATAGCTTACAATGACTAGAACTTTAAATGTTCAAAAAGAAATAGTTTTTATTTATTCATTTAGATTTTAAAGGAGATTACGTTTTTTAGAATTCGATCTATTACAGTTTCCGATAACGTAAGTCTCGAAAAATCCAAATCTGAAAAGGTTAAAGTATGAAAGATTTTTTAAAATCATAACATTAATGTACTTGTTTCGGCCCTCGCCCTACTATCGTTTAAATATTATCAACAGTCAATAAATCTGCGTTAATTAAATTAAAATAGGCTATATAATTTATGAACGTAACATGAATAATAACATCGCATTGCACCCATAATTAGAAACAGTTTATTAAACTAGCTTATCAACTGAACATTGAATGATTTAATAGTACATTAACATGTTTACTGTACTAGAATTAGAACAACAAAGGTACATGATTATTTTTAGAATTTTCATACGTCTGGAAAACTGACATACATTTTCGGCGTCTTCGCCTTAGAAAAGCAAAAGTTCCGTAAGTGTAATTAACTAATATTTTCTCACCAAGTTATTGCTTAATTACGTGTGTATACTACATAAAATACGGCACCTTAATCCCGAAAACATTGTACATGTGTCACCTTAAAGTAGATTCAACGAGAGCTCCTTACTCACTTTCGAAATAAAGTTGAAAATCGATTGGCTATCCGAATTAGTGAACGAACTTTTGTAAAAGCAAGTGCGTTGGGCACAGTTTAATTAAAAGAGCCGTCAATAACATATTCGTTATGTAATGGCTATGGCAGCGTTTTGACAACTGTCCTTGTTAAGTATGACATGTCCCACTGGTAAAGTTACATGTGACTTTGCACGGTAAACACATGTTTTCTCCCCTCCTAATTGATAAGGTTTTATTTTAAATTGTTTGTTACAGAATCATGTCAATAGGCAATTTTTTGAATGTTCAATGTTAATTTGTCATGTCATGTCTATTTTGGCTATTCGCGGACTGGTAACCTTTGACACGATAGTTTCTCACCTGCATAGTGACGTCACGGGCTTGATATATGTTTAAAGTATTTTAAAAGTTTAAATCAGTTAACTTGTAAAGCATTATTCTGAATATGGGTATCTTTCTTATAAACGCACCGCCTGCGTCATACGTTAAGTTCATTATGTCCTGTCGCAGCTACATTCCGCAGACTGCCTAGTTATTTTGATAAAAACTTAAAGCTTTTTTTAATTTTAATTTGCACGTGTGTGGGCTTCTTAACAGTTTTCATTAGTAAAGTTTTTAGTTGCCTTTAGAAGGGACTTGGAGTTACTGGCAGAAATTGGTGGTCAGAGAAAGAGTCTGGAGGAGACCTTTGCTCAGTAGCCGGATGAAAAAGGTTAAAAAAACTAAACTTTAAGCGTATATACGTCCCACTGCTAGACACAGGCTTCACCCTCAACTTATTTTTAATTAACAAAGTAAAATCCTCAAAGAATACCAAAGAAAGACATTTTCTTTCAAAGTGCAGGAAGGGTTAACTTACAGACTTGTCTCTTCCTATGCTATCTTATACAGTTGAAGTTACTTGGTGCATAGCCTTAGGTAGCCCAAAACAGTCGACTTTACATAAATCAATGCTTCGTAGTTCGCTAGCGCAGGCAAGCTCCCCCAATTTAAGTTTCGGCTAAGTTTCGAAAGCTAATAGGGGCAGGCGCCATATTGTTTTGACAGCTTTTAAAATATGATCACGATATGTTCCGGCGGATTGTTATTGCATAAGTTTGTGTTAAATATGTTTTTGTATGTGACAAGAATAGATTCGAAGTAAAAATAAGGGACAATTAATTCTTCCTAAAAGGTAGGGCTCAAAAACGTATAATGATAAAATACGGTACCACCTCATAGTTGAGGTGAGGCCTGTGCCCAGCAGTGGGACTTATATATATATAGGCTGATTTGTTGAGATGAGATGAGATTTCATTGTGAAACAAGTCATAGTTCATAAAAAGCTTAATGGTCCTTAACTGAGGTATTAAATATTTATTTACTAGTGGCCCCCTAACGACTTCATCCGCGTGGAAACCCTTTGTTTTCACAATCGTGGTCGAAGGGGATATGAAGTATCCTATGTCCGTTTCCTCGTTCTAAGCTACCTCTCCACCAATTTTCAGCCAAATCGGTTCATCCGTTCTTGAGTTGTGAATAGTGTTACTAACACCATTTTCTAATATAATATACGAGTATACATAGATTTAAAACTTTATTGTAAAGGAAAGCACAATGTGAAGAGTTACTTCAAAAATTTTTCTTTAGGTATTTACTTGGGCATTAAATTTCTGGAATTGGTAAAAATACTGAGGTACTCACCAGAAAAGTTCTTGTCACCGTATCTTTTGTGTCGTCGGAACTATGTGTATTTGAATTACTTTTCGGTTGATAACACTATTCTACGTAGGTATCTGCATAACATCATCGTAACTAAGTAAACTGACTACTGATTCGAGTTTTGAGAACCAAAATACGTGATTGTATTTAAAATGGCTCGGCGCTCATATTTCCAATGAAAAAAAAAGTTATTGTTTCAAGCATTTTAACGCTTTAGATTTACGACGCAACAAGGAAGTGTCGATTCGACATATTTTGACGAAAGGGTTACTATTGTCAGAGATATTTGTTGTTCTCGTATTGTCTCCTGTTTTTTAAATTCTCGTCTCATTGTTTATGAGCTATTGTTTCTTTTTACAGTTTTTTTGTTGTTTCTGTAATTTTTTGAAGTGTTCGGACGCGTGTTGTGTCTCAAAAGGCAGTTTTGTAAGTCTAGGTGTATTCTATTGTCCATGTTTTATATGCCTGGTGGACACACTATCGTTTCAATGACCGTTTGAGAACAGACGGCGCGTGGGTTGTAAAGTTTTAACAATTTAAAATTACTTTGACCATTGCGTTCCTTAGTTCATCGCGCATAATCGCTTTCGATATTTTACGATGCAAAATAGACATACTTTTGCTTATCCATAACAGCAAGGAAGGAACTTCGTTATAAGTATTTATGGAATATTCGAACACTTAACCAGTTATTAAAGATTACGTATGGTTGATACAAAGTTCTTGGTATTACATGTAAAGGCGGTTTAATAATTAGATAAGGAAGCTTCAATTCATGCCAAATGATTTTAGATTAATATAAACTCAGTTATAGACATCTACATTAAATGATCTAAACCGTTATGAAACGCTTACACTTTTATTATTTCTAGTATTTGATTGTGACATATATCACTTAGCTATAAGTTTATCACTTAGCTATCATCAGAACTTGTTACAGTTTCAAAGTATAAGAACGGTTATGCAACTCGTAGCGTAGCATTGCATCGTAGCACTGTAGCACCGTAGCGTCGTAGCACAACAGAGCACCGTAGCGAATACCCACTTGCATATTTGGTATGCATTGTGCACGCTCGCTCTGATAATTCACTGCTGATTACTGGGGGAACTGAATTCTGCAGGAACAAGATATTTTGCTGCAATATAGCTGTGTGCAGGATGCATGCTTCATAATGCGCATTTGATGTGTGGGTTACTACTTGATGAAATAGATGAGTATGCCATAAGGCATTAAGGCCTCCAAGTAATCATTATTGGTGCTATAAAGTTTTAAAAAAGTGATCATATTTGAGATTTTGATTCAAAGTATGAATTAAGATAATTATTTTGTCACTAATTTTGTAAGTGACTTACAAAAACGATATTAGGCACGATTATTTATACCTATTAACTCGTGGTTCTTACTGGTGATGAACACAATTCCTGTACATGTCTGTTACAACCTGTTGTGATGTACTCTAAATGTGAGGCAGCAGCGTTTTTAATTTAAATGTGCAGAATGTAGACTTATATGAAGAGCAGTAAGTCCTCCTGCATCATGGACTCACAAACAAAAGACAGACAGAGGGCTCGCTTCACCACCCATAAACGAGCCGTTTCTCATGCAAAGGACGAAAGATTGACAAGCAATCGAAGTTAAGGAAGGATTACTAAAGCTGTCTCATCTCTCTCAGCTTATACTCGTTCTAATGCTGGGCATAAGTCTCACCTAATCTATGAAATGGTAAAAGCCATACTTTACCACACAAGCTGTTTGTTTTTTTACCTTCCAAAAAATAAATACGGAGAGTCCTGTGTGCTGCGAATTCCAGCTCTAGTTCTCGAAGTGTTTCAGTTGTTTGGGTGACTGCGCTGGCGTCGTTTCAAATTATTTTTAATTTTTAGAGGGGTCTCCTTTTCCATTTGCAGTGTGTATTTGCGAACTGCAGCCGGTGCATACTGAGTGCAGTATAGTGCATAATGGTCGTCCATCAGCCTATTACGGGCGATTGTGGACGTCGCTCGCATTGATTAGGAAGGCCGCCGCGAATGTGTGTTATTGAGAAGATATGCCCGAGACGTATAACGTTTTATATAATAACCTTGGTTACATGCTGTTTTGGTTCACACGTTGATAAAATGGTGTTCTTATTAAATGTATTTATATGTTTACGTTCTGCTGTTAGAAAATTTCGAAGGGCCTAAAGGAAATCACTTTTCATATTTAATTTTAAACTACACTTATTTTCCGTTCCAGGAACCCCAGGCCTTCGCATACACGAGCACGGTGAATAATATGATATCACCGAAATGTTCTTACAACGGTTATTGATTTTCACCAATCTTAGACACTAAGCACACAACACTAACTTGAAGATTTAATTCCTATCCATAGGTTCAATCTCTGGTTTATTGCTTTGTCCACGCTATAAAATATATTGAGTGCACTTCTGAATGCATTCCGCGTTGCAGATACCAATTTACGACGGCAAATTGGTATTTCTATCGCATTCGATGCTTTGGCGCCGTTCGGCGCTGCATACTGTTTTGTAATAGATCACACGCTATTTTATTGGTTGCGATGTGCAGGTAGCTAAACTATGTCCTTGCAGATGCATATTATTTTTGTACGAGGATGAGGGATTGATAAAATCCATCATATCTGCTTTACCGTCTGAGTTTTAAACGTCAAATTGTAAAGTTGCAATAGCCTTAATAGCAAGTAATACTTATACAAAAAGTACACAAAAACTTCTTTTTTAAGCTCTTGTTTTACTTTCTGTCTAGTATTTAGGTAGTTGATAGTTTTTCCCCCTTTTAACAAAAGTTAAAATTTATGACACGTCATTTGAATTTGAATAAAAATGGTTTCCCACATATCATAAAACCACACGCATATCGAGACAAAAAAAAATATGTAAACCCTATTTCAGATTCAACGCGCGCAACCACAAATGTGGAAACAATAGCCGTAGTTAACAAGTTTTACTGGGAATAAAAATTAATATTCAACAATTCAGCAAGCCAGACGGGTAGCGCATTTGTACCGTCACTGCTTATGAGGCTACACATTTTCATTGGAAAACCGCCTTTATTTTATTTATCTAAGACACCTCAGTGTTCAGCTAGATGTGCTTTAGTTCGTACATACAAAACGCGGGCTTATCCGTCGGAAGCCCCACCTACAGGACCCTATTGTAATGCAAATAGGTCCGCTGTCTGCCTCCAAATTGCCCCTTCGGTCAAGCGGGAGCAGGATGACCAAACATTAGAACGAAGGGTTCGTTTAAAACCAGGAGCACAGTAGTGCGATGGCCATGTTAATTGCGCTGCGAAAAAAAAACTTTTTTTTTTTAAATAAAACAATAAAAAACCAAAATCCTGCAAGTTCAGGTTTAAAAAAAAATTGTGAGCTTTGGTCACCAGTATGGTTGGCAAAGTAGATAAGTAAAAATATGTGAAACAGTATGTCAGATTTATAAAAAAAATCATTGTACTTAAGAAAAACCAAGGAATTATTTGAAAGTGAAACATTGACTATTTTTAATGAACTGTACAGTATATCTGGGTGTACAAGTATTGCAAGCAAATGGTACCTTCAGGCATTTCAAAAAGCACGCCGTTTTTTAATTTGAATTACTTTGTAACGTAATAAATACATAGAAATCGGATCAAACTTGGCTATCATTCTCAGCGTGACATCTCTGATATCAGCCTGTAGTTTTATTCGATTTTCACCTCTCACATCTCGTTATGTAGGACATACACCGGTTATGGCGCATTTCATAGGTATGCTTGAGATATAATGCGGTGAAATACTTATGATATACGTTGGAATTGTGTGGAATATTACTATGGGAGTTGATGGAATTAACGAATAATGGTCCAGGGATGATGTCTTGCGATTTTGTTAATGGATGTATGGACTTAAGGGTGTGACCACACCCTTATTGCGACCCGTATTGCGTGTTTACGTTCATGGTTTAGAGGAAAAAGAAAATTAGGAATGATCATCTGAAGAATAAAAATCTGAAGAATAAACGGAATCTACGGAAAAGTAATCAACAGTCCGTCCGGTGATGTTTCTTTTGTTTTGTGAATTGCGTCAAAAAAAGATTGAGAAATAATTAAATAAATTTACCAGCACCTATCCATTACAAACATTGGACATTAAATGTACTTACTCCGAGTTACCCGTATGCAGTATATGCAAAGAATGATACATATGTAAATCTGTACGCCACTGCAATACGTATTAGGGACTCGTCAGATCCTCTGGTCAATTTCCTATGTCATAATGTTGTAGACGCGTAATAATTTTTGGCTTAATGTCTAAGGGGCGAGTACCAGAATTCTGTATCTATACAAAATGTTTAAGAGCACATTTGGTGGACCTGAAATATCCCCCTTACAAACAGGTTTGGTTTTATTCTCTGGTTACAGTTATCCCACTTCATGGGTGATAAATAAAATTATCACAATCACCTTCCATTATGAGATTAGACTTCACTTTCGTGAGAACTTCGAAGATTACTCTCTAACTTATACACTTTATCGACACTCGCTATGTAGATATTATTGTGTATTAAATATTTTAGTTATTACAGCTTCATCTAGGCTCGAAATTATGTCGGTGTATTATTGGAAAATATGAGTACACCTACGATGTAACCAAATTAACTAAATGTTTTAATGAACTGAAACTGAAATGAATTACAAATACGATTTTATAACCTATGCAAAATGTAATTTACTTAAATAAAAGTTAATGTGTATTGATGGGAATAAAACCTAGTCAATGGCAGTATTTAATGTCAAAATATACTAATTTAATGGATTCGTTGCATGTGCCTTTCACGCGTCACTTATTTTAAGTTACATAACAGCACCAAATGGTATGAGGAGAGTACATTATGTAGGTGGGTACCGTGTGGGGTTCAAATAAAACAAAAATGAAACAACTAGGTGTTTGTCCAGACAATCTCCACTGGGCGCGTCGGAACGTTCTCAGTTTCTCGCAATTTCACAAAACGCGATAAACACCTACCATTGTCTATCCTCTATGCCACACGTAACTACGACCATTTTAACTTAACACCGCCCAAAACTAACTAAATTTCTAAGCCATACCAAACCGACTAAGTTCAAAGAAACATCGCAGACCAATCTTAACTGGACTAACTCATAGACAAAAATAACTAGACAGACCGAGCAGCTAAATTAGAATATTCTCTTGAGACGCCTTAAGCTTCCGCTAATCTGTCTCTAGCTAAACTTATGTCGGGTTAAAACCAAGATAAATGTTATTTAAGTCACATTTAAATTTAAACTCACGGGTAACTGGCGCTATTCCAAATTCGTACTCGTAGTATTTAAAAGTCGGCAGTTTATTGTAAATAAAATTACCATAAAAGTCGCTATTTATGGCCCATTCGCTTGTAAAAATATAATTTTCCCTAACGATGTACCTAATGGCACTTTGCAATGAGTTGGAAATTACCTGTTTGGAGATAGACATAAATTAATTATAATAGGCCATAGGCGGGTATAAATCAAAGCATTCAGATAAGAAAATCCATTTGAAACGGCCTTGTATAGCTCAATTTGGTTCCAGTTGTGGGATCTCCCACGCACCCCGCGCCACTTTAAAAACGCGACTCTATGGCCCTGGTCCGGTGAATTTATAGGGTTCAATGTAAACTGGTTATTGGCGTTCGTTCTACAAACTGCGGGCGGTATTATGTAAGCACGCAATATCGATTTATTTTATCCGAAACTGCCGCAATTATGACATTAACTCAGATCATAAGAGCCATCGGTGCTCATATAGAACGTTAGATTCGAATAACTTTATCGAGGTGCCGCGTGAACGAAAGCGTTTTGGATGGTATGTGTATATATTTTTTTGTTATCTTGTAGATACCGAAACAGGTAAAGGTGTGGGAAGATCGCCGAATGAGTCTGTATACGGTTGATCGAACACGGATAAATTGTGTGTAGCGAGATTCAAATATCTCGGCGATTCCCTCCGTCGTATGTACTACTAGACGTAAACCGAACAGGTTATGAATAAGCCCGAGCTATAACTTCCACATTTAAAGCTCTGTATATTCTATATTGAACGGGTAATTATTTTTGTGGTTTAATTTGCAGCCGGTGTGCATATTACCATAGTCATTTTTACGTAGGTTTATGTTTGCAATGGATGCCGATAGGCTATAGACGGGTTATTTCAGTCGAGCAATTTAATGAAATTGATTGTTGTGTTTTTTTTCTGTGTGACATCAACATGCTAAAGTGGTCGGGGCAATAATTTAGTCTTCTGGCCATGCCGCAAGACTGCGGTTCACGATTTATGTTGTGCTGCCGACGTCCATACCCGATTTCACATATTTTAGTAAATAAAATAAGTATTTATTCGAAAAATATCCAAGCTAAAAGCGTTAATGCGAAAGTCAGGACGACTTAAGTCTTTGACACTTTATTTTAATTCTGTAGTTATTTGTAGCATTTATATGTTGGGACGTGTAAAAGTGCTAATTTGTTAGCCTAATTACAAAAATAAATTGATTTTATGATTTTTGATTTTGATTTCATCTAAAATGTCATTTCGTAAAATATTTGCCACCTTTGTGGTCAAACCAACTTGATATATACTTACAAACACAGTTTATGGATAAACAAGAAAGTCTACACTTAAAAATCTGTAAATTAGATGTGTATTCTACTCCAACAATGAACTGACGAGTTTATTTTAAACAGGTAGTATAAAAGCTTATAACATTAATGTGTTAAGAAGCACTTCCAAAACATTACCGAGTAAATTCTCGCTAGCAGCCACTTAGCCATGAAAATGTCAACCCTAAAACGTTTGAAAACGCCCATCCATAATTCTAAGCCTAATAACCTCACATGGGGCCTAAAAGGGCCATTTTGTCCCGACGGTAGTTCAAGAATTTGTGGTCTACACACCGTGATTAACCGACAATCTCTTTAAATCACTTGTGGATTTCCTCCCTAGGGCCTTATTAGAAAAGGGTGGGTCTGTATTAAGAAATTTCTTCTGCTGCAGTTAATTAATGAGTGATTTTCATTAACTTGCCCTGTACATTCATTTATTTATTGAAATATTCCGTTTATTGTATGAAATATACAATACAAAGGTCACTCTTAAATTCAAATGTTATTTGTTTTGCTCAAACAAAGGTCTGTTTTTGTAAAATATTATAAGATACTACTGGATATACCTGGAGATTATATTATTGCTTAGGAACGTACAACAATGCAAACCTTCCTCAAATTTTAAGTTATACAATATAAGTATGGATATGCATTTTATTAAGTTATGTAAATTATAATAATACTTATGCAGTTAATAATATAAATGAATAATTGTTCATAATCGCTATCAAGATATCATTTTACCAACCAGCTGAAACTTGCTTTTATGAATTATTGCAAAACCTTAAAGGCTCTCGCTTAAACGTGACGTTCCTTAAAATTATCTTCACGAGTACTTATTATTCATGGGATATAATAATTGCGTACAACATTTTAAGTGCAGTGCGAACAATACAATGTTGTAATATTATAATAATAAATAACTCAGCAACGTTTATGGGCCTGAATTTCATCCCGAGGTTTCGAACGTAATATTTACAAGCAATTTGAAATGGGTCTGAGGGAATATAAGCTTTATGTTATGGAAATAATGGTTGTTACACATCAGTTGTGTAGGTATGGCAAGGATCACGGAACAGTACTGGGCGAAATGTTCGGAACAGCACGTTCTTGAAGTGAGTTTTAACTCTATCGTTTGTACAAATACCGGTACGAGAGGATTACGTATGTCAAACGATATTTCTTGAGTCAGTGGTTTTCAGCTTTAGTTTAGTTCAATAACGTTTTTTAAGTTCGTAACACATTACCTACCCAAATAGTGTACACAGAAAAGTAGTATTATATTTTAAAAAAATGAAAAAGTTCCAAAACAAATCTATGACATTCATCATTTCCGTCGTCATTAGTTTTTATACCATTGTTTTCTTCGTGTCCCCCAAATCACGTCTATACATATAATAAGACTGTAAAAGATCGATTTCTGTACATTGAAGATTTTTATGAAAAATTGTTACAGGGGGTCTTAATTACCGTAATAGAAGCCAAAACAACAATTTTTAAAATTTTTGTCTGTCTGTCTGTCTGTCTGTCTGTCTGTCTGTCTGTCTGTTTGTCCGGGCTAATCTCAGAATCTACTGGACCGATTTTGACGGGACTTTTTTTATTTGACTCAGTATCACCTGGAGAGTAAACTGGGATATAAATAATCACGCCGATGAACTTAGGGGGCCGGCAGGAAATTGAATCTCAGAATCTACTAAACCGATTTTAATGGGACTTTTTTTTATTTGACTCAACATTACTTGGAAGGTAAAGAAGGATAGAAATAAAACGGTTTTAGATACCAAAATATGAAAGAATTATTCCTCTTAAAATGACCTTAAAAAAAATGTCTGCGACAGTATATGTCTATGCCCAAAATAGTTTGGCAGAATAGTGCAAATAAATTGTGGTATATACATTTGAAAAATAAACTTAAAAAAAAAACTATTCCACGCGTACGAAGTCGCGGGCACAGCTAGTAGTAAATAAGCCAGTTCCGAACAACGATTATATTTTATCCGTGCAGTAACTGTAGGGGCTATCTACTTCATTCCTGACGCGCGCGAATACTAAGTGCCTAATTTAGATTTTTCAACAAAAGCCAAAGAGTATCCCCGGTTCCGTAGATCGATCCGGCCCCTTGGTTCCGGTCGCAGCTAAACTCCTCGCCCGTTTTTAAAATCCTCGACTTAAATCCGACCAAATCAAATTGGCACACGTCTCTTCCCTGTCCAACGAACCAACGTCGATATTTTCAGGTCCCAGCACAGTTCAAGCTACACTGGATGCGTTATCAGCAGCAGGTAGCAGAAAGCTAATTGTGTATTCTTTCCTCGCTTCCAACGTCCTTAATCTGCCCTCTTCCCTCTCCCTACCCAACCCTGAGTCACCCCGAGCGGAAAGTTTTAAATACACTGCAATATTATGCAGATTTTTGGGCACCCGCCTTAACAACGTTATTTACAAGCGTGTTTACGGCGCTAATTATACTTCGTACATCAAAAGAAACTAATAACGTAACTAGCTTGAAACTAGAACAAAATAAACTCGACCCGATACAGTTTACAACTCGGTTTAACTTTACAAAGTGGCAATTTACCGAGATTATACTCTATTCTTGGGCGCGTGAGATAACAGTAATTCGATGGTACACAAAATTAACAAGTAAATTGCGGGATGCCCACAACTAGGTTTCTACCTCTGTTATAAGCAGACCCGAAGATAATGCAGTAGGACCCAATAACGGGACTAGTGGTAGAGCGAAGGAAATTGCTTGGGAAAAATTAGCATTTTTATTGAAATTTCCACTCTTGGCCGCGGATGAAACTATGTCTAAATACGTACCTTAAGCTTTGTGTAAGCGTGTTTGTAGCGACGACTCGGTAGTGTGTGGGGTGTAAGTGTGTGCGTCACACGGGTGGCGGTGAAGGGATGTGATGTAGTCGACATGATACCTTATCTCTCCTTAAACATTCGAATATCAGCGAAAAGCGCCCTAATTAACCTAATGGGATCATGAAATTGTTATCATAAAGAACTTGCATTAATTACACTTATCTTGAGGTAAGTAATTTGCACTCTGAAAACATACAACTTCACTTTCCTGCCTTGAGTTTTTGATCACTTATTTATTAATGCGATTGCGTTTGTTTTTTGAAAGCTTATTTATATCGATGGATGTGTAGGTCATCCCTTAAAGCAAGGCCAGCAGACAATTGCTCCGGTAGTGTACGTACATATACGTAGTTGACTTTAGGGAAGGGATCATAATAGGAAATTTCTCTGGCATGTATGCGCAGACTATCCGATACCCTTTTCACTCGTATTGTTTTTATTTTCCAACCCTAATGAAAGAACTTGCCTCGTCTGTATTACAATTTCAATATATGTATTGGAGTTCTGCAATAAGCGATACAAGCTTTTGTTCGTTTTGTACTTACTTGTAAGTATACTTGTAAGTAGTTGCTAGACTGTTCGAATTTAGTTTTTATAGATGTAGTATAAATTACATGCTCTTTTTAAATGTTTTTTAAAAACGCGAATTCAAGGTTTTTGTGTCAAGATTACCCGAGAATATCCTTACCATATTTGCATGAATATTTTTATTTCCTCATAAATAAATGTTATTATAAATTAGATGAATATTTAACATAAAATACACAATGAAGAAATATAATCTACTGATACACAAAAAATAAAAAATGGACAAAAAAGTCATATAAGATAACTAAATACGCAAATATAAATAATAACAATACAATACAACAAATTACCCTACCAAATGTGAACACTGATTTAAAAATATAAAATATTAAAAAAAAAAAAAAAAAAACCAGTACAGAACTCATAATCGATAAATGTTACAACTAAATAGATAAACATTAAATAGAAAATACATAATGATAAAACTAAATAAACTGATACCCAACTAATAAAACAAGAATTAAGACATGCATAATAACTAAAATAGATAAAAAAAAAATAACGACATAAACAATAACTAAATACAAACATATAGATGAAAAATACTTAATAACCAACTGTTTATTTTTATTACTTAAGTTTTTCTGATATTGTCATAACTTATAACCGTAAGTCCAAAATGCAATATTTGTAAGTGTTATTATTATAAGATACCTACTAATAATAATTAGATATAGCCCTCAAATCATTTTCAATAATTTTTGCAATACCCAAACTGAAAGGGTTACTAAGTTATAAGTGTAATTGTCTAGCATAAGACCTGCTATAACTATGTATGTATTTAACACTTAGTTGGCAAATAAAAGAATATGAATATGAATATGACAAATCAACTTTTATTAAAACTTTTATTTGATGTTCATAGTAAAAGATTACATTAGGTCTTTAGTATTACATTCCAAAACTGCGGGTAGGTAAGCATAAGCACCAGTAGCTAGCTCAACGGGACACTGTAAATTCTGGGTATTTTTATGTAGCAACAAAAAACTGGGCCAAGTAAACTTTTTTGTTCATCAGCTGTAAATGTCCCCACAAATGGACTATAAATTTCTGCTCTATTAAAATTTATTGTCTCCAAAACGTTTACTGGAACATTACGTAACTCGGTAACCCTTCCGGCAGCATAAAACAATGCAATGACGTCGCTTCATGCAAAAAATGTTGTCGTCTTCTGTCTTTTGTTTTAAGGTTCATATTTGTGAGCAGGATAAAGCTGATTTTATGATACAGGGGCAGCGTTTTACGGTCTCTTATCGAATCGAAAATTTTCTTCGGAACAAACAAACGTTCAAGTCCAATAAAGAGTTAATTTTGAGTTACAACGAATTAGCCGATAGAACCTTGTTAACTCTTCGCACGCTGGAAAGATAATATATTTTTTACTGCTCTACCAGTGTTATCGGTTAGCGTAATGGTAATTATGAGGTAGATGAGCATTTGTATGGCATGATGTTTGTTTTAGCATTTTACTGGTCGGTAAATTTTCAAGGCTATAACATTCTCTGTAGTTTGGTGTTGGCAAAGTTTTCTATAAAAGTAGTTTTTGTATTTTAAGTATCTTTTTTAAATCATCACTTCATAGGGACAGGTGCGGAAACTCGCTGACCCTATGTTTGTATGTATGTATGCTTAGATCTACTCAACGAATTTTAATGCAGTTTCTTTCAACAGATAGAGTGATTCAAGGGGAAGGTTTATTTTATAAAAACATATGGAGAAATGAGTAAACAGCGGGCAGGACAGCGTCTGCCGGGTCCACTAGCAAAAGATAAAATGGGTGATGTAGCGGCTAGCGCTAACCGTCTGTCAAAAAATAATATTAAACACGGAATATAAGTGCTTCGGTCAGCCGAGATCCAGTTACTTACAATAAGAACCAGTTGTAACAATGCAGCTCGTAGCGAATGCAATCAATTGCCGCAAAGCCCCCAACTCTATATACCATTTCTTTTATTCAAGATAAAGCAAACACCGCTCTGTGAAGATAAAGAGGCGAAATCGACCGCAACTATATAAAGGTTTGTGGCGATAAAAATACCATGTTTATTTGCACGTCCTACATCAGTTCCTCTGCTGAAGGAAACTGACGTATAGCCCTCGATACTGTATTGCGAAAACATACCTCAACTTGATGGAGATAAGACAGATATTCAGTTGAAACAAGATGGCAAGTCAAACTTTATTATATACTTGATACTTGAACTTACATTCTCCAGTATCAGTAAATACGGATCCCTATCTTGAGCAATTTTTTATCCTAAAACGTGATTTAAAAACCCCAGTCAATAACTCTTTAGGCGTGAATACTAAAGGGATTTGTTCAGTACTACTTCTTAGGTACTTCTTACATCTTGAACAGGTGGTGCTCTTAACGCAAAATTAACGCTAAAAGGATTGAATACTTAACACAAATCTGGTTACTTTGAAAAAAAAAATTGTGCTCGTTTTCAGAAAAAGTATACCCAACTTGTTTTCAAATCAATCCTTAGCTCACATTTTCTAAATGGGGTTTTATTTTAGTAATGCTCAAAACATTCAGTAAACATTTGCATGAGTTACTGATATCGATTCTTCTTTGCCCTTCATAAAAATGTGCAATGTAACCTTCATAAAATCATCAACTTTACTATTTCGAGTGCACTTTGGTAGATAGTTGGGGTGTGCATTTGGCCTTCTCGTTGTAAGTGCCTGCACAGCTGTTAGAGAGAGACCAATCTATTTCATAAATGTTTGTCTCCAAATCGCATATTTTAGAGGCACTATGGCGACAGTCACATCGCTTGAAATTTTCTATTAATTGTCATTTTTAGTGCTTTTTGTCGATGCCATTCAATGGGTTTAATGTACTTGCATAGCTGTATTGTCATGTTTAAAGTTTGTGTGACAATGTTTTGATACTTTTATGCTCGTAAACATACGCAGATACAATCTAAGCACATACTATACAGACGGTTGTATACAAGCATGTTTGAACACTGTACGCAGTATCATCGAATGTCTTATTGAGCCTGTCACTGATTTCGTCCCGACTGAATGCATTGATTGTCAAAGCATAGACTCATTTATTTTTATTTAGCAAATAAAATCAATTCGAACGTCCATAAAGGCCCATTCGATTGGATGCGAAATGTATGCTAATGCTACCGCCGAGTAGGTATAATTGACGAAACTTCCTCTTACGGAGCCATTCGATCATATAGATAGACGTTAAGCGTGCCAGTTGCCAGAGGAGCTCATAACAAATTCCAATAAAGAACGCCATGAAAAATTCAATAGGTCGACGGCCAAGTCCCAGGAACGAAAGTGAAAAAAAAACGAAAACAATAACGTGAATTTAATCAGTATTCAGTGTGCGCGTTTCGTGTCCACAGCTGGGATATTTGGCAAGAGGACAAATCCTGCCCTCTCCATTTGATTTTGGCGACAACGCTGCAACGAACAAAAACTCGTTGAAGGCTAAATTTATTTCGCAATTAACGACTGAAACTCACGCAAGGAATCAGCGCGTCCGACGAAAATATAACGCGATTTATCTGTGTTTTTAGTGCGCGGTCTGATTTATGTGCAGTAAATTAGATTCAATAGCTAAATGCTCTATTTATGCGCAATCATATTACAGCTCCGTTCATTGATACTAGTATGACAGTAAGGACTCCATATTTGTAAATAACGGTCGTGTCGGTATATACTCAGAATATACTCTCTCAATTCGCCTGGGATCCAACTAATCACGTCAATAAGAATGTCCGCCGCTTCCATTATCGTAAATAAGCTCATTACATTCAGCACAAGTGGCAATTCGGTCAAATACCTGATCTAAATCAAACCCAATGAATTCAGGAACAATTTGCACGTCCAAAATCTTTTATTTGTTGGGCCTAATAAATAATTTAGTGCGCACTCAGCTACTTCATGAATTTATGCTCCGTTCAAGTTTTGTGGCTTTTTGAGTACCTTCAATTTAATTTAAGTCGCAATTTCACGTAGAATCAGATTTAAGATAACACTTAGCGTCACATTTAATTACCCTTAAGTGTATTTTTGAAAATTGCAGGTGTCATTGTAATGATTTGCAAAAGGTTGTATGCGTATAAACGCACAGTAAAAAGTACAATAAGCTGTCTGACACCAGTTAATTTATTAAACCAGTCTCTTTGCAGTAGAAGAAAACAAAGACGGTATTACATTTAAAATTCAATGTAGGTACGGAGCACATTCAATTATGGACGTGGAGTGTGTTTTTACATAATTTTTCGTGAAACAGCATACGTCGGATCGCCTGCTTCAGTTTGCATGAATATCTTGCCGCTATCCCATTGTATTGTCATCCCAAATACTACCTTTTTACTTGAACGAAATTGTATTGGTGCAATAGTATACTTTTCTAACATATTTAATGGATACAAAACACACAATTATCACTTTTCATCAACTCTTATAAAAGAGATATTAATATTACGTTTCTCTCAGACACGTTCCGAAATAGCGCTGAATAATTTTGCGTCAAAAATTAAATTTTCTTCATTTCCTTCGCGACGGCTTGCTCATTTCAATTTTAACACCTAATGGAGATAAAAACGGTTTTACGTTGTTCCATTTAAGTGTTAAGAATGACTCAGTGACGGGCTCTACTTTATCTAACCCTGAATTGGAGGAGACTACGTAACGAAGGAACTATGTAACCTACATACTTGAAAGGTCGTCGACCCCACAAGGACGGAATCCGTCATCTGAGTTCAAGGTCACGTCGACTCATGTCTGTCACAGATCTGCATCTAATCGGCTACATTGATACCACTCGACTGCACTGCGGGATATTGGACCTTATGCGGTTGTGTTAGTGATGTTTAAAAATAGAGGTGCAATGACCTCGATCCACGGGAACACTGTTTGTCGGGTTTAATGTTTCAAGATGTTACTTTCGTTGGTATTTTTGAAACGTATGTATAAGAGTGTGGGTATTTTCGTTTATGTACGTATTTCCTGCTCTCTTCAATTTCGAATGAAATAAGTTTAGGAACAATTTTTATAACTAAATATGATTTGACTGCTAGTCGAAGTCTACATACCTACATTCTTGTTTGTATCCTTGTGTAACCTAACAAGTAAAAAACCCAGTATTTTCTGTAAAGGGAAAGATATTTCTATCCCTTTACAGAAAATACTTAGTGATAATATATTCCCAAATGGCCTTCCTACTTAGCAGTACCGGCGGAATATTTCCGTGTTTACGCTGAGTTGATTTTGATGTCAAATGGAAGGGTCCTCAAACATAACACATAGATACGTAAATACTAACAACATATACAGTTGTATTAATCGTATATACCACGGAATCGTAGTTCACTCGATCGATAGATTAACATCTAACAAATTATCATATGACGTAATTTTTTTGATGAACAGGTTGTTTAAATTTTATTTTAATAGTTTTAACATTTGGTGAACATGTTTTCTTTGGTACATTAAACACGCTTTACGTTAATCTTGATCTGTCGCGTCAAAACTTTAGATACCTGTGTAAAGTATTTTATGTCCATTTACTTAAATACCAATAATGAAAATCTATGAATAATGTGTTTTTTATAGCAGTATCCATACAAAATCAATTCGTCTGTACCACTTACAATTGCACAACACTTAAAAGTCCGTCATATTACATTCGTTATAAGAAAAAAACTGGTTTGATAAATGGATTACAACAAATTTGTTACGAGTCAGTGATTACCTAAGGTAGCGTTCAGACTAAATTATGGTTAATTCTTGATTGGTTCAGACCAAGATATAATAACCATAAATTGGCGATTTTAAATAAAAAACACATACCATAATATACACGGGACTAATCTTTGAAATAATCACATAAATAACAAAAACAACAGATGGTGTTCCCCTCTTACAACTTATTCGTTCCGATTTCATATTTTACAACAATAAATTGTGTGGTTCGGAAAAAAAAGGTAAAAAATTACAAGCGGCATAACAAAGAGAGATACAGTTGTTAATTCGGGAGGTGGTCAGGTGGTCTTTAATTATTTGAGATAAATATATGATAGTTCTTCATTAGGCGACTTCAAGTAATTTTGGCCGTAATAAATAATTTGAAGCGTCGCTTTGTAACGAGTGTGAGAGAACGCATAATGATAGCACATTTTGGGAAGTTTAATCTTCGTTTTAGATGAAGATAAGATGTGTACGGCGTGTAACATATACACTTAGCTACATACGTGCGTGCGTGAATTGCCATAGATTAAGCACCAGAGCGGTGTAGATAGGTATAATTATGAAAATCCGTGCTTGCGACGTTTCGGCGACAGCTGGGCGACTTTCTAGATTAATTTTAGGCAAAATTATAATTGCTACTTTCATTTCAACTTTAATATGAAGTACGTATTTCAAATTTATCGACTTCAGTCTTTGGTCCTCAAATTACGGTTTTGTTTATTTTTTAAATTGCCTGATTTTAAAAATACATTTTAGGCTTTCAATTTAAAGATTAATTAGATCTTTAGAATTTAACTACTTACCCTAAATATATTTTTTTCTGAGAAATTCTCTTTTTGAATATTTCGAATACATTTCGACTGAAAACTAAATTACTCATGGAGTTATTTTCGTCCATGATAAAGGTATTGGATAGGTACTTAGGTAAATTTAAAGCTGCATTGTCGTGCTTAGAATACTTTATGTGCAGACCTTGTAACGGTTGCAGATACGTTTCCAAGGCTGGCATTAAGAATACAAGGCCGATGCTCATTTGTTTGGATTAAAAGCTTTAAATGTTATCTCGATAATGCTACAAGAGATAGAGCCAAAGTGCATTATTTACCTTGATTGATGATAAAATTAAATATACACAATAAAGCCATATTGTTAATAAAATTTGAAAAAGGTTATTTGCAGGAAAATTAATTATTTTTTTGAAATAGAAAAAGGAAATCTTACGGCAACGAATTCTTTAAATAACATAAGTTATTTATAATTATTCATGTTGTCGATATCCAAGCAATTATAATAACCGAGTAAATTTCAACAAAGTTCTTATTTTTATAACTTCGTGAAACTTTTTGTATTTTTTTTTCGAACTGAATTTATTTTAAAATATTCTTCTTGGTATTGTTTTTACTTATATTGAAGTCCCATATAAATACCTTAATTGACTAAGGATAATCGAGCTAAACATTTTTATTTAACTGAAATGAAATTTTATTACGGTGCATCATACCGGAATGACATTAAAAAACGAAAATATTCAAAAACGCTATACAGGGTGCTAATATTTGCAACTCATTAAAAGGTTTATCTAGGCAAGTTATTTAAGTGTCTATGATCAAACATTTCTTTCAAATTATATATCCTTAAAAATATATTAGGTAAATCTATTTCAAAATTATAGTATTTTCGAATTATTAGATAATAGTATATTTTAAGACTTAAAATTTGATTTTGGTATAAACCTATATAAGTGGCACCAACGAGACTTAGACAGACAGTCAAAAGATGTCTTATTCTGTTTCCGCCCTAGAAGTAAGTATGTTATTTAGTTTTTATACAATGTACAGAATTGACCACTCAATCTACAGAATTTTTATAATGGCTCGTTATGACAGCTATCAAATTCTTGTATCCTGGCTTTCCAAAATCCAAATGTGAACCCATTTTCATCTATGCCGGATTGCGTAGATTAATAAAATGAAATCTGAACAGTCTATATAAACATTCGTAAAAACGTCACAGATATGTAATACTGGTCTGTCGAAATGAAAACCACGATTACGGAGATGAAAAGTTGCTCACCGAATTGAAAAAAATCACCGACATGACAACTTTTTTCTTTCCGGTGAATATTTCTTCATTTTTTGGTTACCGAATCCACACCGAAATTAAAATCATATTAATTAAAAAAACTTATTAGAATACAAGTTTATTTAATTTATTTAAGTTTTATTGCACAAAAGAACTATGTACAAAAAGTGGACTTAACGCCGTAGGGCATTCTCTACCAGTCATACCTTTGGGCTAAGCAGAATGATAATGATGAATCAATTAGTAAAAGAGAAAAACACAAAAAATTATAATACCAATAATATGACACACGAGATTAAATATAAAATATACAATCAATTTATATGAAACACACATACATATTTAAAATACACATAATACCTATATACTAAGTTCATTATTAAATAGCAATATTTTATTTCATGGTAAATCACGACGCTTTGTATCTTTAAAAAAATATTAAGGCTGTGAAGTAATAACGCACACTACTTACCAATTTGCCGAATAAATTTTGCGTTTCGGATACTCACTAAAGCATGTTTTTTTTGTTGACTGTATGTATGAAAATACATATCATCTCTTAAAATTTTCTAATACCGAAAGGTGTACTATTGAGATTTAATTCATATTAAAATATGAATCCCAACCCCTACCGTTAATATATTTTACGTACGTATAATAGGTAGGTAGGTATCTAGGTGCATCATTGTAGACAGAGATTTCATTAGAATAAGGGGTGAATTTCCATGGGGTGAGATGGAAATAAATGAGAAAACTTTGTGAGTTTACCATTTAATTGTTTCAAGTTTCCACGGAGGAACGGGAATTTGAATCTAAGATGGTTGGTGGTGGGAATTTATAGAAGACAATTTACAAAATACTGTAATTAAGTGTAGATGATATATTTGTGTTATTATATAATTAGTTTGATACCTTCTAACAGAAAAAACTTTATACAATTGTAATGAAATATGTACGTTTTGAAAGATGTCAGGCAGTTCTGCCTTTTACAATCAAAGTAGGTAATGATGATCAACTTGTTAATTTTTAAGTATCAGTAATAGAGTAATTGAGACGACATTTTATCATTGTGTCATTAATAAAAATAAAATAGCAAATAGGTACTCACAACGACAATTCAATTTAACTTTAAATAATAAGGCACTGACCGATTTACCTACCTTATGAATATTTTATTGAGAATAACAGGGTTTATAATCTTATTACTACCGTATTTAATTACCAAATGTAATTTCTTTAAAGCAAGCATAACGGAACTGCCCGCTGCGATAGCTTCTTCGACAAAACGGGACTTAACCGATAATGTACTTAATATAAGAATTAACTTAACATCTTGTTTCTCCGCTCTGAAGCCAGCCAGCTGCATGTTAACACGAAGACTGAAGAATTATAAAAGACCTGCATGGCGTATAACCTATACCAACTTATGCATCATCATTCTGTTTTTGCTATATTTGAAGTATGTAAACAAATCCTACGATGTAGAATCAATAAAGAGCCTAAATTTTAAGGTGAATACTTTGCCTTTCCTATTAGATGAACTTACTCAATTTAGATTTGGTTCTGTCTAGCTATGATGTGCTCAGAGATTGTAGGTAACGCAAAACAAAACACGTAGACGTTCATCAAACAAATAAAAAAACATCACTAGATGTCAACCAAAATCGTAAACTGCAGGCTAGACGACAAAAATCAGCTGCCAATTAAAATCTCTTAGCCCATCGCCGACTCACCACGGACTTAAAACTCCCCTGCCTGAGGGTGCATCCTAAAAGCATCCGAAGCGATAAGTCGGAACGCTGGAATGCGGATCGTCGAATGCAATGTTTTCTCTGCATGAACCTAAAAATAATAAACGTAGAGTTTAATTTTGTGTGTGCAGTGTCTGCGCTAGAGCTCATCGCGTAGTAGGAATGGAAGTGTCATGGCGCGCGTGACGTCATCCGACCAATGAGCGCGTAGCTTGCTGCGACGGCAGCGCCACTTCCAAGATGGCTGACACACACCCGTCGCCTTTGTTGTGCTAGGCCTAAATGTCACAGATATTTACGTAGATCCGCGGTTAATGTTCCTTTTTGGTAGATTTTTTAAATTTAAAAACGTTTAATTGATTATTGTAGTACTTAGTAAACATTATTTTGATGTGATTTGTGAGAATAACACTGATGCTTCACCGCATTGATGTCTGTGCGTAAGTAGGTAAGTGTATTTTTATCATTTATTTTTTTCTTCTTCCTACGATACTTTTGTTGTTCATTTCCAAGTGTAAGTTCATTAAGTTCTTTGCATAAATAATTCTAGTAGAATTCTTGTAAGATTTATTTATCACATTCCTAGTGTTGGTAACTAAGTATGAACTTAATTTCAATAGATTTTTTGAACTAATAACACTTTTATTTTTAAAAGCTTTTTATAGTTCTGCAGCCAAATAAATATATGTATACCTAAACTTGGCTAAAGAATTACTTAGCAATTGTTTATTTTAGTAACTTCAAAGTGTTTTCCGTTGTTAATATCACAATGAGACGTATAAATTACTAAGGGAAGTGTTATATAGGTATCATTATTAAATTTATCATTATCATCTTGCTTATTGACAGCCTGTATATACAGGACTAATACATTGCCAAATAACAAGGTTTGGTAAGGATTACCTATGTATAAACACTACTAGCTATAAATCGTTACAAATAAAGATACTTTTGTACAACTTAAATAACCATTCCCTATACTTATTTACCTATTGATAGATGATCAACATTTCATATAATTTTCCTTTATTATACTTATTTAAAAAAAATACATTTAGATGAATAAAAATAGCTTAAAAAATCGATTAATGTTATATTATGAGCTATCGTCAGTGTGCATATAGGTAATAAACTAGCTAGGAATCTAC
This sequence comes from Pyrausta despicata, assembly GCA_963921415.1. NCBI lineage: Eukaryota > Metazoa > Arthropoda > Insecta > Lepidoptera > Crambidae > Pyrausta > Pyrausta despicata. The sequence continues at coordinate 10,730,667 of OY992852.1, read as the reverse complement.
AAAGGACACTGTATTGATCATATTACCTACCTTCTCATGTACGCCTTATAAATACCTACATTTTAATACACTCTTACCATCTTCAGGTGTGTTTAAATTACCAATATCGACGTCCGTGCGTAATTCAAACTTGGCAGAATTATACCCTCAGTGGGAGCAATCACGCAACGTCAATTTATGACGTCACTGCGCTTGCGCACCTAACTTCAAAGGCTCGGATTTAACTGCATACATTCCGCGATATGAGTTAACACATTGTACCTCTTTAGTGCCTTATTTATTGGGTATGCGGGAAAAATTCAACACATTATCTGCCGCTTTTATAGCGCAGTAGACATTTACAAGCAACAAAAGCATCACTTAGTACCAAATAACGTGTTGCAGAATTTACTTGCCAATGTTCAAGATGACGTTTTTAATTTGGTAAGACATTATCTGCAGGATAATGCTATCAGAAATTTCTGATTTCAGAGAAATTTGGCTTTGTCAGACCACCCTGAAAAATTATTGTTTTACGTGAGCTTAACTAGGTAACTTCTGTCGGTAAGGTAAAGTCACTGAAGAGTTGTACAACAAAAGCATGTGAAATTACTTAGATGGTTGTGTCACTTACATCTCTATGTATGTTATGGTTACAGTTCTATGTATTAAAAGGCCTTTCTTTAAAAGATGTAAATCAATATACCTACCGCCGCAATGATTTTTAAGTGGCTTCAGAACATTTGAGTATTTTTTCTGTACATTAATATTATTTTCGTGAGAATACATTATTTCATTTTTTATCATAAAATGTGTATGACTAGCAGAGTCATTCCGAGAATGCGTCCCGAAATGCTATTGCCGGAAAACACGCATCTAAATCACGAAGTGTTTAATATTATTTTATTTAATAATTGGGCTAAATAAAAATACTTATTTTCTTAGACAGTTGTATTCAACAGACACATTGCACAATTATTTGTAGTATAAGAACTGACAAAAAGTGAGTCCGGAAAAGTTAACGTCATTTTCGTGAACGCATCAATATCTGAACAAAATATTTTATTGATGAACGCATCCTTCAAAGGTACTATCCTGACGTAGACTCCATAAACGCGTGTGTGCGGAGTGTTCCCGAGTTTTTCAATAAATTATTCAAAAATAAGTAGTATGTCAATTTCTATTTTAAATTTCCATACCGTACGTACACCAATAGTACGTCATAATGGAAACACGTGTTATTGTTTTTAATATTGTAAAGATACTTTTGCATAGAATGATCGGTAGAACTATCGTAGTTTACTGTCGTTAACCTACAAATATTGTGTTCAAAACGACTACCCCCGATGTCAGCCGCGTGACAATTTAAAAAAAAACGTCATTCCAAGAATGCTCGTTCGGGAACGTTCCTGGATGACGTCAATGATCCGGAAACAATAATTTTACATGCAAGTAATATATTTTTATTAAAAAAATATAATAAAATACTATTTACTGTCATTTCAGCAAGCATGCAATGGAAGTAAAGAAAGACGAGAAAAATGCCTCCTGCAAAATTTGTTAAGAATAAAGCTCGCAATCATTTATATTTTAAAAATTAAACGACAAAATATTACGAAATTCCTAACTCCAAATTCACCACTTTGGTGATCTTCACCCAGCTGCTTCTAACTTTAGAACATGTTTAAAATCTATCAATCATGCTTCTGATACAGGTTGATCACCAATTCAACCAATTCAACAGCAATTGTGACCGCAAAAACAAACATACATGTTGTCAAACATGGCGTTTCCACGCCATTAGGCAGAGCCGATGACGTGGCCCAGACAATGCGACGTGGGCGGCGGTTCGATTCCGCGCCCGACCAGAACGTTACCCTCTAGAATAGCTAATGTTAAAATTCATTTACATCGGAAGTAGTTTTTTACATAACCACCAGGACGTGATATAAATATGGTAGTTATTTCTATAAATATCAGTGACAAGGTTTGATGGAATTATGAATGCCTACGAGGTCATAAAAGAATACCTTTCTATAAACATAAATTAACCTATAAGGTAACCTTACGGTTCGTACTTAAAAAAAACACATTTCTGCTATGCATGTTCATTCATGTTCATCTATTTGATTTTCTTCATAAAACTGGCTCTAGTATTAAAAAAACCTGCCATGATTTAACATCGTACAAGAATCAATACAAACGAATAAATGTTCAGATTAAGGCAGAACGTATATTAAATTTCTACAAAACAATAAATGCTTAAGTAGTTGATTTGGTTTACCTTTATTTTATTTTGTAACGTATTTTTTCCTAAATAATTATTTTGACGAAGAAATAGCGAGAGCTCAAATTGATTACTTAAATATCTTTGCCTGTTGGATATATCCTTATGTAATATTTCTATTACATCATGATTACTCACCAGTAATCACTTAGATAACGATCACCAGTAATCATTTTGGGAGCGCTCTCACGACGGAACGATTTGAGTTATAGCTGATATGGCTCCCTAATCGCTCGTTAGGCGTCAGTGCGCCGTTGTGGAGGCCAGACTGATGTCACAAGTACATAAAATACTGTCTGAATTACTTGTTTATGTGCAAAAGAATATCCAACTTTCATGATATTACTTTGGACCAGGCAACACAATTTTGAAACTACAAATAAAAAAGAAGAGTCTAGCTAGGAAGTCACAGTTAATTTGGTTACGATTAGCTTAATGTTAGAGAGTTGTTTAATAGGATAGTTAAAAGTTCCCTTATCTATCTATGTTTATAATAAATCTGTAGAGAACTCAATTCTGTACATAAAATATATTAACAAAATAACTATGAGGAGGTGATTAGGGATAGATACTGATGCCAAAAATGCAATCAGTAAAATATTGGCTGTCTGTATAACCGTTATAGAAACAAAAACCACTTGAAGGATTTTAACGAAACTTGGTACAATTATTTTTCATACTCCTGAGCTGGTTAAAGTATACTTTTTATCACGCTTCTAGAAAATGGGAGAAGTTACTCCATTTTGAAGGCTTCCGTCGCGTAGACAACCTTAATGGTTCAGGCTACATAGAAATCATGTATGTCTAAAAATAATCTCTTTAAAATTAAAGAAAAAATATCCCACATCAACATAATATGTCTTTCATTTATGGTTGTTCGTTTAGCAGTTGTTAGTTTAGCAGTTCGGAACTTTCTGATTATACCTATTTGTCTACTATTACGTTTATAATACTCTAAGTAATCTAAATATAACGGTAAATCTCAAAAGCGACTGACTGACTGACTGATTGACATAGTGATCTATCAACGCACAGCCCAAACTACTGGGCGGATCGGGCAGAAATTTGGCATGCAGGTAGATGTTATGACGTGGGTATCCGTTAAGAAAGGATTTTAAAAAATTCTACCCCCAAGGGTATAAAAGGGGTTGCAAATTTTGTATGAATCGGTGGCAAAAAACTAAACTTCGTCCGCGTGGACTTTAGTAAACTAGTGTCCCTATTTTCAGTTTTAGAAATAGGCTATGTGATAAAAATATCATGCTGCATGTCTGAATGCTTGCACCTATTAACTTAAGTTTCTACCAATATATTAATAATAAATTTGTCAGTTATTTATAAGCAATTGTACCATGTTCTATGTAAATAAGGTGCATTAACAGTGAAAGGTCTATATCACAGTAACTAGTTGCAAATTGAATGAGAATGTCAACTATTCATTATTCGACCTATAAATGTTGCTACTTAGCATTAATGAAGTACCGTAGCAGTAAAATGTGATTGGTTTGATAAGATACGAAGTGTTAATAAAACTGTTATTTATTTATATAGGCTGGCCTACTTACAAAGATATCATTTGAAATCAAAATTCACTTTGGTTCGGCATAATTTAGTTCTCATGACTTCATATAAGGAAAGCCATGTATGCCTCTGAAAATTATAGCTTATGTACATACTTCAGTAGGTACGTCCAAAATTTCGCAATTTTCAACTTTGCAGGTTACAAAACAACATTTGTTGTTCACTTACAAGGCAGTAACCTACTCAATGACAAGTAAAAATAAAAAGGTAATAATAAATAATCATGAATAATAATTTTTAGCTCATTTTGTGTAGAAAGGCACGTAACTTTATATTTTGAGTGATGGAAGTTTACAATTTTAACTATGTAATGACAACTAATGCTTTAGTCTACCTGTGACTACAGACGCTGAAAAGGGTCCAAAACGTTAGGTTTCAATACAATGCACCTAAATAAATCGCGAAATAATCCGTAAAAAGTGTATCATTTCAAAAGGTAATTTATTTCATGTAGTTTAGCTTATGTTTTATCAAATAACAATTTTGTTAAAGTAAATAATTAGAGGTGTATCAAAAATAATTCAAATGCATGGAATGTGAATTTGCAAGTTAAAACACCATCATTAAAATAAAGTTAAACGTTGGTAACCACAGGCACATAATTTGTTTTTCTTAATGATACATTGTCTATCATAAATAATGCATCATTAGGTAGATATGCTAAACTATTTACAATTTGAATGTTATCATGATTAGTTCGAATATATTTCATTTACGTAACTTGCTTACCTACATTATTTTAAAAGGAATTAATATGAATTATATTAGATAATTTATCGAAAAAAAAATATTGTGTACGATTTACAAAATCCGAAGTTAGAAACATCCGTTTATGTCAATTATAGTTAACACACTAAGCCTAAGTGTCACAAACTTTTAAATGGTCAGTTAGGACTTAATCACTCGTTTTTGTTTTGATGATGTCAATGTCAATTGTCATACTAAAAATGATAACAGCAGTTGTATACTAGGCCATCGATTTAATCACTTTAGTGAAATCAGCACTAAGGTTCATTCAACTAATCAGCACCAATACTAAATCTTCTCACCACACTAAAAACCTGCGTACTGATCAAAACTTGGCCTATCTTTTCGTGCACCCTCTCCCGCACGCACACTATCATACACCCATTATTGCTATTAGAAGTCACGGCAATAAATATAAATCATCGTTTTTTGTAGGGTGTAGTCCCACCCCATTTTTTTCTATTGTCAACCCCTCCCCTGCCCATTGAGTGTGCATTTGGCCGACTTGGCCGTGCACTCTACTCTTCCACCGACCATCGAGCATAGAAGTAGTCGATAGTGGAGTAATCGCCGTTTTTGGTGACTCTTATGAGCCTTGAACATTCTTGAGAGATACTCTAGTTTGGTAACAGTAAGTTTTTCTTAAAAGAAAATGATAATGATTGGTGATGTGGAATGTAGGTAAGTATAATTATTGTGGTTACCTACCAACACGACAAGGGCAGAATTGTATAGTGTTCTGTTTCCTGCCTAGATTTTTAAAGGACCTTACTTAAAATACATTACCACTCAAGAGAGTGTTTTACTTCGGTAGAGATATATTTATTGATCAAGTATGTTCTTCCGAATCACGTCACCTGAGCAGAGGCTTGATAGGATTGGTAGCAAATAGCAGTTTATGGAAGTTATATTATTAATTTAACAATGTATTTTAAACACTGGGCCACTAATAAAATTCTTTGCAATTTGGTTATAATCAGCCTTACAAACGACCACTAATGTTTCCCAAAGTACTACCTCATTTACAGTTTCAACAGAACGGGAATTGGGATGAAAAACATTACATTTTCTCTAATTTCCTTGTGAAAACATGAGCGGGTCCCGAATGGCCCCTGTTTCGCTACGGAGCGTAACGTTTACCCAGGTAGGTAGGTAGGTACATCCCGGGACCCAAGATTAGCTTGCCCATGTTAGTTTTACAAAATTGCCACCAGGCATTTTCAGACGTCTGGCAATTTCGCCTTTGTAGAATCCAGAACTGTAGGAATCCCTTTATGTAAGTGTGTCTACGTTTATTTACTAGAAATGGGTGTGTGTGTGTATTTCAATGTGTTTGTTGTATTTCAATTGATTTACTATGAAACACCTTGGAAACGTCTAAAGTTAACAGGGATCAATAGACCTTATACAAACCTTGTTTTAATAGATCACTTGCAAACTGAATACTTATTGTTGAACTTACCAGGGCCTTAATTAGTAGTTTAATAAGTTTTGTAGGAAAAATGCGGAAAAGGATTTTCTTTTATGATAATTAACAACATAAACAGTGCTTGGTATAATATCTTATGCCCAAATTACCTCCAGCGTAATATCGGAGGCCGAGGAAGAAGCGCTATCTACGCCCGGTCACATTTTGCGCACGCCCCCGGCCGTATAAACTCAAACATTACGGCTTTCTTTTTAAAATGAAACCGTTACTACCCTGGAAAAGGCAATTTTGCGCGTCCCAAACTTACGAGAAAACACCCACATGTCCAATACTCGTACTAAACAGAAGTTACCCTGCTCTGGACGCTATAAACTTAGGAATAAAAAGCATTTGTCTGAGGTAGCCTAAATCCACAACGAACACTCAACCCCCGAGAAATTTAATAAAAGCGACTGCCCGTAATACACGCCGATTTAGATGAAGGTATAACCGTACATTATAGTCTAGAATGTAGGTATAAGCATTCATATCCTTGCGTTATGACATTAAAGAGGCTGATTTACGAAAAAGACGAGGGAGGCGTTGCGTAATGCTAATTTTAAGCTCACAGGAACAGGTGGAGCGAGCCGTGTCCCTGCTTAATATCGACTTTTTTATCAGAGACCACACACCCGACGCATTTGGATATAAAATGATCGGTTATCTTGTAGATCGAGCGTTGGCGAGCCTAAGCAAACTATCAAAAAACATTACGGGGTGCAAATAACAACGATCACGGTATGTAATGAAAATCTTGCATCGGGATTAGTGCCTAGTGGTGTGGCGGCGCGCGCCGAGCGGCGAGGGCGGCAATCGATGGCAGGAGCGCGCCCCGACGCCCAGACCCGCAGACGCCCGGCCTCGCCGACCCCGAACACACGTCCCGCCCGCGCCAACACCACATCCTTCAATGTTTACACATCGGACACCGAGAACAGCTGACCGGTAAGTCACGTGCTTTATCTCGCCGCCGCGACCCCGCGCTCCAACCCGCTGTAATGCCGCCGTAAATAACGAATATAATGCACCCTTGCGCCCTTTCACGACACTCTATTCATCCAGACTCGAGCAGGCTCGGAATTCTTTAGTTATCTTTACGAGTGGTGGTCCGAGGCTTTTGTAATTTATCCTTTATGTGCAACAAAGGCCGGTGGACAATAGCGGGCGACTGTCGCGTCGGGAATAGTAAAAAATAAAATCGGACTCGCTACCGGTTCGGACGCTCGCGAAAATTATTTTTGCAAGCCAATCGTGTGTTTCGCAAACTCTCATTGGGCTCTCGGAACAATAGAATGTTTCGCGACGATTTGACAAAAGGCGATCGATGTTTTGCAAACCAATTTTCTTCGGTATCTTTTCAGCGAGATGGTACATAATTTCCGCCGTTGCGAGGAGGCGTTTCGGTAGCGGAACTTATGTGCTATCAGTGTCCCTTTTCGCTTTGAAAACCCAGGCGTGTTATAAATCGGTTGCTTTATTTTATAGGTGGAGATCCCTGAGGAGCGTTGGGTCTGGCGTTACGGCGGCGTCGGGCTTTTAAGATATTGGAAGGGACCTCGATGTGGTGTGAAAATGCCACTTTTGATCCGTAAACCATTCGATCTGATAGCACAACTTGTACTGCACAATTCACATCTTTTACAAAATTTTTAAAACACTTCACTTGTTTTTTTAAACTTAACATATACACTCTACATAACTTATTAAAGTTTTACAGAACATCTTTTGTAACTTATAAATCTTGATTGTTTCAGGTACTTCTTCTGGCAGAAGATGAAGATCAGAAGAGAAGAAAATGCGTCGCCTTCTGTACGTATACTGAATGTATCCTGAGTGCCTCATTCTTTCCGGTATACCTTCAGTATACGTAACAGAAGATGACACTTGTCTGCGAGAGAAGATCTTGAAGCTCCTTGATATCTTGTTTCTTCTTCATTGTACTTTCTGTCCCTTATAATGTAATGTGTAACTGTAATTTATTTTTAGAAAATGTATTTAGGAAGATTTTGTTACAAGTTCAGAAGAAAATCATTCAATTAATATCGATATTACAAAAAACCTAATTATGTTTTTAATGATATTGCATTGTTGTTTGAGGCTTTTGTTAAAATGACGTTTTTGTTACGTGTCTTGCCATTTTTATGTATTGTAGAATTAAGTACGTACATATGTTTATCAAAATTGCTATTTTTCATATATATTGATATTTTATATATTTTTTTTATTTAATATTTATTTTTGATATATGTACCTAATTGTTTTATGATGACTTGTATATGATATTTTTTTCGCTATATTTGCATGCTATACCGTATTATGGCTGAATATGTTTGAACTGTATGTCGTTTATTTATTATTTGTCAATGTAGGTACCATATTCAAAAGCAAATAAATGATTCTGATTCTTATTCTGTACTTAATTGTGAGCTGGAACTTCATTCATGTATCGAATGTATTTATGTATGGCTATCGTTTATATCGATTTATGTGATTCTTTTTATATGTACTTTTGCTGGTGTTTTTTTTAATAAATAAAGAGACATAAACAATTGCTTATTTTATTTTCTCCTTGTGATCATACTTAAAACCATGGTACCTACTCTTAACTTATTGATAGTTGATATCCGGTCATAGTAGATCAAGTCTTACATTAGAACTAATTTTAACATTGACTAGCAGCACATTTTAAGATTATTGCAAAGTTACCTGCTTCTTACAACGCTGTCTAGATTTGCCTTACATACATTTAATTCTACAAAGAGTTTAAACGCAAGCTTCATTGATTCAATAGGTAAATATAATATAAATAATCAATTATACAAGTAGGAACCTATTTCTGACTAACATTTAATTAACTTAAGCTGTTATCCTGATAAGCAAAACTAAGAATTTATTTACTATAGAAAACATGATATAAGGGAGTACAAGAAGACTTTCATAGAAAACATGATATAATAAAATACAAGAATATATCGCTCTTTCTTACGCAGTCGGGATGTAAAAAAAAAAATTGATTCACAAAGGGTTTTACTTACGCTGGATACAGTAAAGAGGAAGGATGCAACTACCTACGCCGCCGCGCCGGTTCTATTCTTCTCAATCAGACAATTATGAAACAAAGATATCTAAGTAGACAGGGTTTACAACATAATAAATAGGTAGGCACAAGTGGATGTATGAAATGGATTTGTTAAGAAACTTCCAAGTAAACTGTTAAGAGGTTTCGATTTTCTCCTATTATATTTCTGATTAATTTAATTGAGGGTTTCAAGCCAAGACAGAGTTCCTCAGGGACAACCTTGCCTCTACTGGTTGGAGTTTTCATTTTCGCAATGAACTTGGCTAAACAGGATGCAGTGATGGGAAAATTTGGCGTAATACAATGGAATTCGTACTTAGGTACTTATTTAACATATCAAGAATGGGTTGAATTAGAAAAATATGGCAATATTACACCATAAATGTTACAAAACTCATTTTATAACATTTATGGTGTAATGTTTTAATTGCAGAACGCACTCGGCATGTCATGTTAGGTATTGAAAAGCCTTCTGGTAAGAAAGACTTAGACTAAGATTATCTACTTACCTACATACTTTACAGATTGACTCAGTATCTAAACATAACTATGATTTCCTCGATAGAAAATATGTAGTACTATTTATCAATTGCTTCTTCGAAAAGAATAAGATATCAGCAAAAAATACTTAATAGTTATTAAACATTACTAAGTAACAGGAATACAAAATACATTAATGGTTAACAAATTATGACACATACTAGTGATAAAAGTAAATATGGACGTATATGGACATAGTTTTAGTTGTATGAAGGTGCGTACAGACAATGTTATTATTTTTAACTTTGCAATATATGACAATGCGTTCACATAAGAAAAGCAATGTTCTATAGCAATTTTTTATTCATCATTTTCAAGAGTCGCTCTTTGTTGAACTTTATTTTAAAATTTCGTATGACTTGTGTTTTATAAAATTCAGTCTCCACATTACTGTTATATACTAAACATTTTTTTATAACATGTTATATTGTATAATCTGTACCCACCATAAGACATACATTAATATAAAAGATCTATTTGAGTATCTCGTCTTTACTTTAGGCATATTGATACATTAAAAGAAATGTAACATACATAATTATATTTCAAAATGCACCCTATAGTGATTTAGTAAGTTTTACTTATCCTAATTTTACCTGAAAGTCTAGCTTTACGACGTTTTTTTAACAAATTGACTACAGCGCCATCTCTGCAAAAGTGCTGGAATTACATGAAGCTTTTGCGAATGATTCGAGCTTTCGAATAGCAAGCACTCATTGGAAAGCTATCATACGATGTGAGAAGTATTATGATGATAATACATAAATAATATTGCAATAAAAATAATGTTATGGGGTGTAACTATTACTAAGAAAACGCATTATCTTCATGTTCTTAGGGACACACACTTCATACATTTTATACGTAGAAAAATCTCTTGGAAAATTATGCTTGATCCTATGGATGATCTAAACGGTACCAAAAATAAATTATCTTTGCAAAAAGCATAACAAAAAAAAACTATACGTGATTATGATTCTTTTTTTTTCGTAATGATTTTTAGAACGAAATGGTCGTCCACCTTTGAATCAGTTATTAGAATTATCTATATTCTTCAATTTAATTATTTATTAATCAGTTACATGGGAAACGTTTTTTCTCTATCATATCATGATCAATTCTTCAGGGTGACATTTTTGTAAAAAAATATTTTACTACAGAAATGAATGTAGAAAAATAGGGTATTAGTAGGTACTAGTTTGGCATTACTAAGGTAATAATTTCCTTTGATACTTTTAGCAATTTGATCATTTAGCGATTTGATTTGATCTTCAGTATCTGTTACCATCTTATGCTTGTTGTAATAAGGTTATAAAAAATAGTTTGTCCAAAATAAAAAAAGCCGTGTACTCTTTGAATTTTTTAAAGGTTTATGAGTACTGTCCTCATAAAACGTCGGTTCTAGAAAGGTTAATACAAAAGGCATTGTTTCAAGGGAAAGTTGGCGATCCCTTCCGCGTTGAGGTGACCAGGAAGAATAGAAATTGTATAAAAAGGAGAAAGTCATTGTAAAGGTACAAAAAATTAAAAATATTTGTGCAACTGACCAATCGTAGGGCGGGATGGAAACTTTCTAATTTTGAATTGCGTTCGACGCGTCTATTTTTGAGACATTTGGACAGTGACTCTGAAAATGTGAACTGATTAATTTAAATACAGTCAAATGAGATTAGGGTTCATTTTGTGTAGTGAAATGAATATGATGTAGTATCTAAACCAATTCTACATTATATTTAAAATGGTGTGCAAAAGTGAAAATGAAGTTCAGTGTGTTGTATATGGTTGGTTACATAAACATGTCAGTTCCACTAATAAACCTCAGACGCAAAAGGTCAGTAATAAAATTTTCACAACCCACTTCATAGGTTAGACTCCGATCACCCTTTTTGTCGATCGGTCGATACTGATTACCGTCTATATAGCTGAAAAATCGGTGGTTCTATAAAGTAACGTCATGCATACAAATTGGACAAAACGCCTGCATGTAGTCTTAACGAGGCCAGTGAAATTTGGTTTGCATAAAACTTAACACTAATTTGCATAAGTCCATACATAATCTCGGGTCTTGTTTGAAAACGCTTTCCAACTAGACAGCTAGTTCCAACGGTATTTTGCTAACCCTACAATGCTGGCATTCAGCCATCGCTGCGCGAGAACAAAAATCGACCAAATCCAGATACAGCATCTGATCACTTAGGGAGTAAGCGAGATGAGTATAACATTGATCGTGCGTCTGCGAGGCCGCGGTATCGAGCGGGCCGTTGTCATGACAACAGACAATGGTTTTCGGGTGCATAATATTTTAGGCTGCGTCGGGGCGCGGACTGAGGGCGCGGGGGGAGGGTAGGTCGAGAGCGGCAGCCATCTTTAAAATTATATTTCCAGTTTGGACGTACTCCTTCGATTCCACCGCTACTTTTTCCTTCCATGAAGGGATGTAGGATACGGTAACTTCGGGTATGCTTTTTCAGACCTGGTTTACTAGCTTACACTAGAAATTAAAAGTTAATAAAGGAAGTAAATAAAAACAGAAACCTTAATTTTTAAAATATACGTTCGGTTTTCATATTTTTTTTATGACTTCTGTATGAAAAAAATATAATAGAAACGTTAAGTCATTTAATAAAAGTTTGGTCTGCGCGTTATGAATAGTACTTATGAATGTCTTAACCGTATCATTAATTAATGTTTACGACAGTATCATAATTTTTTGGGAATTATGTTTCCCATCATTTTCTTGAAAGCCAATCCAAACCGTCACAACAGCAAAACTTCATTTAATTGCTACGAAAACAGAATGGAGAATTATCTGACGCGATGGTCAGATAATTCTCCATAAACCGTTATCGTTTTATCTGCAACGCGGACGTTTACTGTGCGAGTGAGCGCCTCGTCTGCGGCTCGGATTCCCTCGTAAAGCCTCCGATTAATGGCGATCCTCCGACAGCCTCCACCTCGATTAAGCGATATCCTACTACCTACCTGCCCTTCACTTATTTCAGAAGATGTTACTCCAACACAATTTCAAAGAAAATTTTAAAAGAAAAAGTTACATTGCCTCGCCCTAGTTGAATGGAAATCTTACCTCTTACTTTGCCGGGGAATAAGTATCCAAGACTTCACATCTGAAACAAAAAGAATCTTCATTTAATAAATGAATCTCGACCAAATTTGGCGGACACAAGTTTTTTTGGTTCCATTTTTACATAATCACAGATTTCCTTAATTAGATTAGCCCTCAGAGTTGAGCAAACTTTTAAATTACTACTAGAAATACGTATCTTTGATATACGATATTTTGTCTGGGATAATTGTGAAGTGTTAAGTCAATGTCACCCCGTTAGACAAACAAAACACTACTAAAGAATTCCATATCTCGTCGCTCGACCCCTCCGTCATCTCCCCGAGATCTTTTCTCCGTCCAATTTAAACGTATTACATAACACATTAGGCGTATCTCATACGATAGCGGCTCGTAAAATAAAAACAAAGTGGCTTGGCAACCCCGCTGCATTTTAGGGTTAGGCTAGAACCGCGCCAAAAATGGCTCAAATCTTCTGGTACACAATTTATTTGGGATTTGCATTCGTTACTTTTTGGAATACGTCAACATCTCACTCCTATCAGGCTTGGTGAGGGGCTCAGTAAGCTGTCTAGACTAGCTACGGTCAAAGTCCGGACGAAAGGTCATCACGAAATTGAAAGAAAATATCGACTCTTTGTTGTGATGCTTTGACATTTTGTCCGCTTATTTTTTCGACTATAATCAGATCGCAATTTGTAATTTCGTGCGAATGCCTTCAAGGCAAATGGGAGAATTCAAATGCTTGGTGGCCAGACATTATTCTCTCTTGCTAAATTAATTTTTGGATCTTTTGAGACGTACTTCTTTGATATATCTTAACATTGGTATGAAGGAAAAAATTGGAGCGAAGGAAAATTTTATCTGTAGGTATTTTTTCTTTTTGTTTGAATTTATTTTATACTGTTTAAAGTTATGTTGAAAAGATGAACATGCGAATACACTTATACCTATCAAGGTATTATAATGTAATAAGCCAAAGGTGAGTAAAACGCTAAAAGCTCTTGAACTAGCGCGAAAAAGGCTTGGCATTCAATAAAAACCAAATTTTATAAAGCCATGATAAGGTTTATTTACAACCGGAGATATAAAAGCTTGCGTATTCGCAACCAGGAAACCTGTACCTATGTGCTTTAAGTCGGTAGAAAAAAATCAATATAATTTATTCAAAATGGTCCCCAACATCGTTCCTTGCACGACCCCGCCTGGGAAATATGTTTCGGATAATACTTCCCTTACGGAAGCACTTTAAAACACCTGATGCCTACATTTTTGCTATTGTGGAGATGTAAAATTGAGTTTTTTCTGTGATGGATTTAATCTGAATTTAAACAAGCTTCAGTTTCATAAATGCAACACTTATTCTGTGAAGTTTTCTTTGAGAGGTAGATTAAATAACTTGAATTAATTTGACCTTAAAAGAGACTATTTATACAATTGTTACTAAAAGATACTTGCTGTATCTTTGCGAATTTTTATTTGCGTGTATTAGTACATAAAGCTAGCGTTAAGTTATTTTGAATGGAATAAATAAATAAATATTTCTCAACAAGCACACCAATTCTCTAGTCCCAAAGTAAGCTACGAGGCTTGTGTTATGGGTACTAGATAACGGCTATACATACTTAAATACTTTTTTTTTGTAAATAAATACATATTATAAATAGAAAACACCCAGACCAGTACAAACACACATGTTCATGCACACTTATGCTTGTACTGTGCGGGAATCGAACCCGCGACCCTTGGTTTAGAAGTCCGACATGCGGACCACTGCAAGATAAATAATCCTCTTTAATAACAACGCAAATACTTGCTACGCAATGAATATTGATTTCCCCATAAATCAATTGTTTAATCGTGCTTTCAACACGTCACGCGTCGTTCCACCGAGTGAGCAAACTCGAGGAATCAACACTCCCTTTAATTAGATTTAATTGGCACCTGTTTTCAGCTATTAGCCGATTAGAATTAACTCTGCAAGTCTTGTTTACCCGGGCAGTCTAATTATGTTAATCACGAAATAAAGTTATGCCCCATTTGCGAGGGACAAGCCCTCCAGTCCTCATGGACGACATTTAGCACACTCACCCTACTTGTCCCTTTCAGATATAGGTATAAGTACATATCCCAATATGCTTCTGATACTGGGGAATGGAATATCAACCGCGCGAATATGGTATTGTAATCCGGGAAATGTTCAGCAATGGTGTTTTGATAGTTGCTAATTTTATAGGAGGACGTACTACTTATGTAAGTCAATAACATGAGTGTGTAGTTGTTTGGACTTTCTATGAGGGATGATTTGTGAACGTGCACTTCCTATAATCTATTTTCAAAACATTTTTAATTATTTATGTATTTAAAGAGATTTTTAGATATAAATTTAAGTCAAAAATGTAAACAACCATATCGGGGTGAGAAAAAAGTTTCTCTTAAACAAACAAAAACAAACTGAGACTACACGTAAGCCCACACGATCGTAATCTGCGTAGTTAATACTTTCATCCCAAATTACCATTAAGGAATAAACTTGCTTCTTAAGGCATTTATTACCGGCGAAAATCTTTTCATAAATATTCATACTGTTGATAAGTTTATTCGCGCATCTCTCCTTGTAACGGGTTCGTGACGGCTTAATAACTTTACCGAATTTGTGTTTTTTGGTGAAACCTTAAGACGTGGCTACACTCGAATCGCATTGCAATAAATTGCAGCGATTTTACGAGGATCGCCGACCTGTAGGTACAAGAAAACAACATCGAACAATTGTGTATTGCGTAGCTCCCACCCTACATCTACACAAACCTTTACTCACCCACAGATAAGAAACATACAAGCCTCGCCCAAGCCCGGAATAACGATGGAATAAAATACAACTAACTTGACCTCAAACTTTGGATTTTTCATCGAAACTTTTATAATATTTTGTCCAGCTATAGGTAAATTTAACGTGACAATAAGTAGTATTAACTTACGCGATATTTTGACGGGTAAATTACATTACACAATTATTAATGACCAATGTAAACTCAATGTCAACACCCAAGTTCATGTTTTGTCGATACGCAATCTGGCGGTTGACTACGAATAAAATATTTTGATATGACATAGTGGCATAAATCGAAATTAACATCGATACGACAATGATGTGAATATTGGATAAAAAATGATTTGAAATGTATTGCCAGCAGTGAGGACTTTTTAAAATGTGATAGCGATATTAGGTAATGCATTTTTATGATTGGTACATATGATAAATAAATACACTGAAAATACTTTACATCCAAAATGAACTGAAAATTAAATATCAACTTTAGTTCCTTCAACAATGCTTTAGACACGTAGATAAGCAAAATAGTAATGATTGCTTTACAGGTCTAATTTCAAAGTGCACTTTTGAACTAAATGACATAATGCGAAGATGAATGGAACACTATGAATGAAACAGGGCTGATGTTCCAAGCTAATAGGTATGCTAAATACGCTATAATGTTTTCCGTACGCTTCCTAGTACCACTGTCAAACATGACTTCCACGTATGCTACTGTTCAGTATTACTATACAACGACAGGGTATGGAGACTCTCATTCAAAATATAGCGAGGCGCGTGGCGAATATAAAATAGGTACGGTTCGCAAAACGAATATGAAATATGTCGTGTTTGCAAATTGCCAACGCAAATTGTGGGAATATTTTTTTCTGTGGGTAAGCTCAAGTGGAAAACTTGTCTATTCGGAGCAAGGGATGAAAGTTTTCTTTGTAAAAGGTTCTTATACCACGAAAGCTGCTGATAGGGATGCGAATCCTGCATGGAACAATAATGTTCGTGTGATGAGCTTTAGCATTCGTAAGTCACGGATGTTTATAAAAGTATGTATTTCATCAGTTTTCACAAGCTTTAGTTTACTCTTGGTCTAGTAGAACTAGAATGAATTAAGCTAAACAAAATGTCATACGGTCCAAAGCAACACATAGCTAGCCCTTTATAGCAATTTCTGTTTAGCAGCCCTTGCCAGCAAGATCCTCAAGTTATCATACTTTCACACTATTCATACTTATATTATAATTGTGATAGTTTCTTTATTTGGATGTTTGTCCGTCAATCACGCTGAATTACTAGGCAAGGCTTTTGATGAAATTTTATATGCAGACAGAGTATGAGCTGACTTAGGTAATAGGTGATAGATATACTTCTAATCCCGATTAAATGCTCCTGTGGGATAAAACGGAGAACTTGGCAAGTCTTGGCTTATTTTTCTTTTCTAATAACAACAGGCAGGACAACATCTGCGGGGTTGTCTTGGCTTTTTTATTACTTTTTTTTCGAGTGTTAGTTATGTTAAATGTTACAAAAACATATTTAGGGTGGCAGTACGGACCGACAAAGTGCCTTGCAAGAGAATATTTACGCCAACTTTGTTTATACATAGCCGGTATTTATGTCAGCGTATTACCCTTTAAAGTCCACGGCAGTATTTGTAAAATATCACGTAGAATAGATAATGAAATGGTGTGCAGACGGTATTTCTAAAGGGCGAACAAATGTTAGCTCTCAGGTTGGGGCATGGTTACTGTCTTATCACATTTAGAGGCGCTTTGATATTAACAATAAGCGTTGTGGATAAACTATGAAATATACCAAACTAGTTGCCGCCCGTGACTTCGTCCGTGTGGAATCCTATATCCTCACATTTTTTACAAATTGTAGTTTATATACTATGCTGATAAAAAGCTATATTCTGGTAAAATTTTATTAAAATTCATCCAGTAACTTTTTCGTGAAACAGTAACAAACATCCATACTTACAAACTTTCGCGTTTGTAATAGTAGGACGTTGGCCACTAATCAGTTAGATTAAAATATTGTGTTTTGCTTTACCTTATGTAAGCAAGTAGTATTTCAACAAGTAAGTAGGTACGCTATCTTGAAGTAGCTTTGTAGGATAGATTATGTGTTATGTGTATAGGTGTCACAGAATTATATTATTTTATATGTATTTACATTATCGATCAATTAGATTCTGTCTTGTTCAGATTAGGTGAAATAGGTGTACTTCAAGAATGACTAAAATAAATATATCAATTTATATTATTATCATTTGTAATTCCAGCAATACATGAGCCAGTTTGTAAATTGTAAAATAAGAATTTGCCACCCAATCGAATGACTCGTCTAAGCAATAATTCGTACAATTTATCCTTTTTTAGTGGCTTAAAATACGAACATTCTTTTGTTCTCTGATATCCGATATGCATATGGAGTAGATAGGTATCGAAGACCTACCCACACAAACCGGTAACGCGTAGTCAGGTCCATATCTTTCTTGCATCTGTGATAGTTTTCCTTTCGTATTGTTTTTTTTTCTTCATTTCAACGATATTTGTGGTCGTACTCATCTTTTTTGTTGGCGGTACAACGATGGGTCCTCTCGATAGTGTATTCAGATGAGTGAGTCTTATAGATGCCGAAAGAAAATTCGCCCGGTTGAAAAAGTTTGAAAATCAGTTAAACTGGGCTAGGCGAATAAAAAGGACTGTCGTATGTTTTTCTCTAACCTATTGCATTCACATACATTTTTTCTTTTCTTTGGTCATTTTTACTGAAGTCGATAACTTGCTTTTGATCTCTAACAAAGTAGAGTTCACAACTACTAAGAACATATTTCAGTGCTCTTATTTTACTCTGTAGAATCTTCAAAAACCTTCGTCAAAAGTCATTCATTATATGGCATTAAAATTGTTTTTTTACACTTATGAAAGTCTGTTTCAATAAAGTGTTGGACCTAAATACTTTCCTTTTTGCTTCTTGCGTCAGCTGCTTGGAATATAATATTCAAAGATGGGGTGTCTATCTACCTTACTATTCTAGGAATAGCGTATAACACAAATTGTGACCCTTGCTCCATCCACCAAATTGGGTGAATTTGAACGCGAAATTTTAACACTATGGCTTTGTAAACGTGCCCTTGTGGTGATCAGTCGTCTCATTCATGTTTTTAGATAATTTGGAGAGAAAAAAAAAGTTTTTTTGCTAATAGTTTTTTACGCTGTTTCTTAATTCTTTAAAATCAAAATCATATTATCGCCAGGCCTAACCAATCGATGAATTATAAAAGTACTCCTCGCACGAAGGCAAGCCTCGTTGCGGCCCCGCAGATTCATTGCCCTCCTTTGCTCCTATACCTCGTAAACTTGCGTTTTATCTTCGACATTTATCCCCAATCAATTAGCCACCTTATCGTCTACAAAACACAGTCTGTTCTAGTTGGCCAAAGTGTTCTAATATAACCTTTTGGCATTATGACTTAGTAAGTAGCCACACCACACAGACTGATGACAGCGAGACCACAAGAATCGCTACGAGGAATAATCGCTACACGTTTTATAGGTCGTAATTGTTGTCATAAAATGGTAACAAAAGTTGTTTTTACGTTCGGCACGAGAGGTGTGTTTATCATCCCGTAGTAACCAGTCAAAGTTACACGACGATTATGGGAAACCGCCGTTTTTATGACGTTTTAATTGTTTCACGCAGTTTTTAGGGGTTTTCACACGTTTTTTTGCGGTAGGTCAGTGACTTTAGTGCCGCAGTAAAAGTTATTCGTTCAAATTCGTCACATTCTTGTGCTACGAAGTTCTATATTTAAGTACTTTACCTGCTTAATTTTCATTCGCCGTAGGTATACGATTATGCCTAAGTTATACGCAGAAAGGATGAAGGGAATATATTAAAATATTTAATTAAGGTTCGAGTGAAACAGGCTTCGCAATGGTACCATCTGCAGGGGCAGAATGTTGCGTTTCCTTGTACAAACCACGACTGGAATAAAACGCGTCTAATCAAAAGTCTATTTTGTACGTAATGCGTATTCAACGATTACTTTGAGTTTAAAATTATAAATTCTACGTGACATCGGCTGATAATTGACATGCATACATAGCTGTAAGGTGTCGCTACGTACTAGGACATATTTATTAGATATTGTTCTGGCAATATAATTGGCACAGCGCACAGGGACACATTAGTCCATGTAATGTTGAAACGTAGCCACATTAAACCATAAATTATTGTAGAAACCTAAACCCTTAGACATACGTAAAAGTCATGAAAGGATAGTATCTTATCTCAATTTCGTGTTGTAAGAGCCAAGAATAAAATTACAAGGCCGCACGTGATATAATTTTTGAGTGTAGAGTGACCTTGAAAAAAATAAGTATAAGCAAGTGAAACATGACATGAGTAACAATTTAACTGAGTATAAACAGAATGTGTCTTTTCAAGGATGAAAATGTTAGAGTACGTTATACCGAGTCGAAACCAATCGATAGCACCACAGATCTAAAGCTGGTTTACACAGTTACGAGTTATTTTCCGATTTGTAGGCGTAGTTCGGCCGTTCCCGGCGCCGGCTGACTCACTACGGCCGATTGTTCGACACTAAACGTCCATAGAACTGGTAACTCAAGCATTTTATGATCGACTTTAATAATAAATGGTGCGTTGCGTAATACCCGCCGGCCAACGTTGGTCCCAACATTGGACTTCCCAACGTTTGTGTAGTTATGAATCGTGAACACGTCTCCTAACCGAACTCAGCCGGCGCTACCGAGCACCGCCATCAAAAGCCGACAGAACGATAAACATAAATAATCCTGGTCGTTAATTCAACAACTCTGCGACTTGTGCCTTTTTTAACTATAAACAGTTCCTACCGCTCGTTAAGAAGAAAGATGAGCTCTAACACCTCGTTTATGGACAGTAAAAAGTATGAACGTTAAAGTGTGGCACGCGTGCGTTCGCGACAATCGCTACCTCACAGGACTTACGAGAAATGATTCATTTTCCTAAAAATCAACATTATGGGGTACTTATTTATAATCTACCTGCATGCTATTTTGTTAATCGTAGCTGTTTGCTACATCGTTTTTTAAGCAATCAAACCTAAATTATGTAAATAATGAATCTTCCTACTGAAAAAAGAAAACCAGTGAGTTTGTATCACTTAACCCAATACAGTTATCCTTATTTTTTTGTGTTAGCTATATCTTATCTGCATAAAACTGCATATTACTTTCTGAAAATGTTTCTGAGAACATCATAAATTAAATGAGAAAGCATGAATTAAGAATTTCAGAAGGTACATTTTCTACGATGCAAAAACAGATGCTTAATTTAATTTTCGAGTTGAGTAAAATTTATGCAAATGAGGTTTTAATAAAATATTATTAAAGTAGAAGAAATTATTATTGTCTGTAGAGACCGTTACAGTTTTTTTAAATGCCACTATTTTCAGTCCCAATGCTTTATTTTATATAGAGGATTGGGTTACATTTTTATATTTCAATGTAAATAAAAACTCCGGTCTAACAACTAAAACGAAACGTTACTAAAACTCATCACCAGCAAACTCAACTTAAGCAATCTCAAAAAAATCCTTGATTTAAAAATACCCTCATACAAAATCCTCTTACAAACAACTAAATCAGCTTGAAGCTGTTATCCAATGTTTTCGTTCAATGTACGCCACAACACGTTATGTGCGTTGATACGGTAGGTACCCGATCAGGTAGGGTTCCGATATAAATAGGTAAGGAGCGTAAATAGAAGCGATTGTATCGGCTGAGCCGCGACCAATCGATATGCCCAACCCTGAAATAAAACAGTCTTATCTAGCGCCTGAAGCCACGCAAAATAAGATCTTCGAATCAAATGGTTAGAGCTAAAACTCGCGCGGATTTTCGTCAGCTATGCTAGTCTCATATGGAAGCCTACACAAACGAGTAACGAAGATAGTTAAAAGTTAAATACAACACGTTAGAGGTTTCCTAATCAAACTAATGGAAACAAGAGTTAAGGGTCCACTTGTAATTGGCTTCGGATGCCGTTGTTGCAATGGAATTGAAGATAGAAAATTGCAAGTTCGGGGAAAATACATACCTCCTGTGGGTTCCCCTATGGAGTCGTAAAGGTTACTTTTAGTACAATTAAGGTACCTACTTGATATTTTATTAAAATGCTTATTTAATATTTCTTTGAAATGTATCTGTTAGATGCAGAGAAAAGATATTACTAGAATTTATATCCTTCAGTCAGGTACTTAAATGGGAAAAGATCTATAATAAGGATATGTAATATATAATCAATTATTGCAAATTTACAACGAGTGCATAATCAAAGATGCGTAATTACTATGGTCTTAGGCTGATCCATACTATCACACATTTAATCGACCGCTTTGATTTGTGCAAATATAGGTAATGTTTGTAAGTATGACACTACCCGACCTCGCTTCCGCAACACGTTTGAATGTAAACAGCTCTTCCTATCTTTATTACGAAATCACTATCCCAACTGCTCGCGCGTCTATTGCCATCTATACCCACTGGCTCATATCAAAAAGGGTGTAATCGGCTTCAACTGATAGATACTACAGTTCTTTAGTTGTTTTGTCTTCACGCAATGCAGGCCATCCGTTTGCGTCATTGCCTCTAGTAGAGGGATAATTTTACCTCTATCTACTTTACATACAGTTGCCCACATCATGGGTTACATAATGGCAGAGGTATCAGACAAATAGTTAGAGCGATAGCATCTCTTTAGCGGAGAAATATGTGCGGTAGTTTAATTAGCTTGGGACAGATATTATTTTGCACTAGTAATTTAAATATGATAAACATGACAATATTGAAGAAATGCTTTGATATCGCAGTCTGTTTTACACAATTGGTTATACATTATACCTATTGAGTATATAATAGGTAATTTTCTATACTGTTTACCTACCTATTAAAGGTATTCGATGGTTGTGGAACTGGAGGTAGTTTTCCGCTTTTCAGAATATTATTCTATTTTCTCGCACTAGGAGGCTGTTTTTAACTTGATCTGACTTTCAATGATTAAGGTTGATAGAATAAACCATAGATGTATACAGTTGACATAAAAATACAAAAAAAAACGAAGTCACAACAAAAATCTGATCTATGTGAGAATCATTAACTTATTGCCGATTGATTTGAAATTCGATATGCTGATTCATAGGCAATTTAATTTAATAATAAAAATAAATTGTTTTCATAAACATATCAATTATCTAGCCCCAAACTTAGCGTTAACTTGTGTTATGGAGACAAGGATAACGGATAGAAATACTTAAATACAAAAGGCTTAAAGGTCGGGGGTTCGATTCCTCCCCGATGACCGGAGCCGAAAAGAATTTTTTAAGTGTTTTCTTTTCGAAATTAAAAAAATTGCGTTGTAAACGCGAAAAATACTTAACAAATAAAATTATAGCCTGTTTCATCTTAACCGATTGTTAAATATTTGTAAAAATATTTCTCTCGGGTGATTTGAGGATGTCTCCCACAATCATTGATGTAACATACGCTGGCTCAAAGCGTTAAAAAGCACTTACCAAATTCAACGACTCCATTAAGGTTCTCGGTAGCTCAGTGGTCAGAGCATTGGACCGGACTTCCAAAGCCTGGGGTTGGATTTCTCCCGATGACCGGAGCCGAAAGGAATTTTTTAAGGGTTGTCGTTTCGAAATTAAAAAAAATAGCGTTGTAAACGCGAAAAATACTTAACAAATAAAATACTTAAATACATTTATAATCACCCATGACTCAGGTACAAATGCTTGTGCTCATCACACAAATATTTGCCCCTAGATTCGAACCCACAACAGTCGGTTTTGTAGTCTGGACTTCAGACAACTAGACCTATGCTGTCGTTAAAATATTGATCGTTGAAATTAGATGATAATAAATAAACAAAATTGCTAGCAAATTCTAAAATATTAAAATATTATCTACCACAGTTACACAGATTGCCGATTTAAATAAATACCTCGGCGATATTGTTTGCAATTTCTAAATACGACAGTTACTTCATTTTATGTTTTTTTAATTTAACTAGTTTTCTAATTTAATGACTGTGATATTTAATTTAATAACATAATACAATTAATGTAACAAAATGTACCTACCATTAACATTTGCATGCCTGTCCGCAGGCTGAATCAAGACTATTGTCTTTATTTCTAAGATCCTTTTAGAATTGCAAATTTGTTGTATTCTTGCAAATAAACGATTTCTATTCTATTATTTTCTATTATGTTATACTTTCAGAAACCAAATATTATAATTTAGTCGCTATGGATGGGCGGAGACACTACAGGCATCTGATTTGCTTAAAAGGTGTCTTTGGTCTTATTAGTATAACTGTACATTTCATGTTACTGAAATTTAATTATTATTAAACGAAAAAAAAACTGACGTCAATTACTTACAAAACGCAAAGAATATCGCACAATATATGCAGCTCTTAGCAGCATAATAATATTCGGTACATCTATGAAATTATCGTTCTAACTTTGTGTAATTTTGCTCTTGAATATCTTCGGACTGGATAGGAGTTGAGAATTATTATTTAAAATATGTTTAGTATATCCAATATGCAGTACCGTCTTTACCATAAGGGCACAAGGTGACAGTGCCCAGGGCCCCCATCCTCAGGGGGCCCCGAAGGGCCGATAATTTTTCTCACATTTTACCTCAAAATGCGCATTACACTTTTTTATTAATATATTTATTCGAATCAATACATTTTCAAGTCAAGTTATGAGTACGAATAAAGACTGATGAAACTTTTCCGAATGTTGAAGTTGCTACAAGAATATTCCTTTGCCTAATGGTTACCAACTGTAGTGGGGAACGTTCATTTTCGCAGCTTAAGGGAATAAAAAATGAATTCCGAACATTAATGCTACAAAAGCGGCTAAATAATTTGTCAATAATGAGTATAGAAAGTAATATTCTTCAAAAAAACTGAGTTTGCGGATTTAATAGAAGATTTTGCTCAACAGAAATCTCGAAAGAAACAATTGTCGTAATTTTCGTAACCATAATAAAAGGAGCAGCATACTTATAATTTTTAATAAGACTTGATTGCCCACAATAAAGCAGATCACCGTAAAAAAATGTATACCTATTTTTTTCTTTACATTCCAAAAGGGCCCCAAATTCTTGTGTGCCCAAGGGCCCCAGCACAGTCTAAGACGGCCTTGCCAATATGTTTATATAACCGTTTTCAGGCTCTTCTAAGTAGTTTTATGTTGAGAAAATTAGATAATATGTAATGGTAATTTTTCAGAAAATAAAGTCAATACATACATAAGGTACCTACTTTAAATACCAAACAATACCTTAATATCTAGGTACACGCCATCCATATCACCCTATTTTTCATTAAAAAAGCTGATAAATATTTCAGCACGACTATTCATGTAGATATCCACCCCGATAAATAATTTCGTTTTGACTCGAGTTTCGAGAGCGAGGGTGTAATGGGCAAAGTTGGACGGGGTTGAACTCTTAAATAAAATCTCAAACTTTATCTTTTACTTTGATAAGGCATTTCGGGACTCCATTACGCGTGCCATTGCCGAATACTTTGAGAAAGTTATTGTTGTGGCCTTGCGGTGGTAAATGGAAAAGAAAGAAAAAAAAAACTGCTTAAAATATGGGGCTTAGATGACGGCACTAAGCACTGTTTTTATTTTAAAGCATGTTTGTTAGGACGGCGTTGACTATTGTGTCGTAACTTTCGTCCAATGCGTTATGATAATATTATTTTGCTTCGTATGGTCCGCATAGGGAGCCGTTCACCATTATAATGTGGCCTAGGATTCATTTTCAACCTGAACCCATATAAGAACACAATTTTAATTATTTATTTAAGCATTATTGCACAACAAAAATTTATAGGTACAATAGGTGGACTTAACGCCTTAGGGCATTCTCTATTAGTTATAACTATCGAAAAAAAACTAAACTCAAATCATAAATACTTAATATGTCTATATGTATTTTCTTAAAGTAGGTACCTAGGTATTTATCAGTAGTAACTGATATTGCAATAAGTAATAAATTAGGGTAAGATAGGAACATCGTTGCACAAGGTTTAGAATTTAGTAAAATCCAATAAATCCAATAAAATCCATTAATTTCTGTAAGTAGGCTAACAACTAGCACTTTTACTCGTCCCAACATATAAATTAACCCTACCACTAGTATAACAGTAGGTTCGAAAACTTGTGTTACGGCTTGCGGGAGTTAATTATTTTCTTTTTTTCCATTACTACTATACTAACGGTAAATATTTCATGCAGCTTGCTTAATAAAATAGCTTACAATCCTTAAGCAGGAAAGCAGAAACATCTTAC
Organism: Pyrausta despicata; assembly: GCA_963921415.1. Taxonomy (NCBI): domain Eukaryota; kingdom Metazoa; phylum Arthropoda; class Insecta; order Lepidoptera; family Crambidae; genus Pyrausta; species Pyrausta despicata. The sequence goes on along the minus strand of OY992852.1, from coordinate 10,704,678 downwards.
TTAAGTACCTCCTTTCCAACCGTTATTTGCTGACTCAAGGTCCCCGAAAAAAATATACTATCATCCTTTTACTTTGTACAACAATAAACTTTATTGACTACAATTACGTAACGAGCCAAAAGTGGTACCATTTCAAAACACTTTTAAAAATACAAGCAAGAGAATTACAATTCTTTTACGACCCAATTTTATAGCATTTTTATCGATTTTCAATTGCCCTCGGCTGACAATCCGATACGTGTAAATTCTAGCAAAATATGTATGCGAAGCCTCAAAAGCTATTAAAATGCAAATGGAAACTTAATTTACTAAACATTATAGAGGCTGTGGAAGGCTTTGCCCTGAGCACTCATCTTAAGCTCCCAGCGAGTTTGAACATAAATCATGTCAAAGAAATCTTATTATACAAGTCAGAGTTAATTTTATCAGCCGTTGAGTCAAAAATATTAGTCGTAATCCCTAATTTAATACCATAAACATTCGTTATTGAAAGGACAAGGAATGCCGGAAAATGGAAATAAGGAAAAAATGGCCGTAGCATAATTTTTTATCAAGACTCCCAACGAAAATGTAGATTACATTATTAATTTTGCCGCTCCAGGCTCGAAATTGCCAGATTTCAGCGAAAATGAAGTTATTTTGACCATCTGTTCTTATAAGTAAATAAGCAACTATTACAGGAACGACACGAATTATGTCATTTTGCCTTAGAATTTATAAAAAAACATCAAATCGCTTGAATTTGTATGCAAATTTATTTCAATATTATCCGAATTACGGAATGAGACAGCCATGTCCCACACGAAATCTGGCTAATTAAAGAAGGGACCGATTCTAAGGATAATCGGTCGATTAGTTACACGTGTCGACGTGGCTTTCGTTATTATTTATTTCGCCCTTTCTTTATTATTTTTCCGACCGCTGAGTTTTTCTTTAAAATATTTATCCAATATACGCAATCAGTGCCGCCTCATTACTTATGAAAAATCGTTTCTCTGAGAGTCATCTATAAAAAGCTCATTCCAAATTAAAATTAAGGTCTCGCGTCTAAAGAAAAGAAGCTCATGTTTTCAAAGCTTAATTTATTTGAAAATGTAATTTGTGTTATGTATATAAGGTTTTATTTTGGATGTGGGTGGGCGGCGTGTTTATGGCGTATTTGGAATGGTGTGTAGTTGAAAGAGCTTGTTTTTCAAGATCTATTTTGTATGGGTGTGCTCTAGCTGGATTATAAACGTAGGAGAACAAAACTTTCAGATATTACACTCGTTAAATAAAGTGTTAATAGGCGTAAAACGTTCGGCTAAAGTCATGTGACGGCTTATATTAAGTATAGTAGTTATTTAACCGTATTGTGGTTAATAGATTTCAGGACACATTCGTGATTCGTTCTGAGGATTCTTCCAAAAATGTTGTTCGTTACTTTTTTGCAATCACCTAAAAAATAAAATAAAAAGATGAGGTGGTTATTTTATTCATTTGTTATTTTTTTACATTAGAAAATAATAGTAGATGGTGCACCGAGGTGGTAAAGGTCATAAGTCACGGGCGTTGGATCTTGAGCGTAGCGAGGGATTCGCTCATGACATATTGAAGTTTGATTTTGGATTGAGAAGCAATATTATAGTGCATTCTACGACCACACCTATTGTTGTACGTTGTGTGTGGTTTTTACTGATAGATTTAACGGATTTAATGAAATTTTGCAACCAATAAATAAAACCTATGATAAGCAAGTACGTTTAGGAAAAAAGTTGTTGTCGTTTCGAATTGCCACAAAAGGTAGGAACTTATGAATATTACCTATATCAAAACCGGGATCGCTTCTCGAGTGGCCAGCCCATTAACATCAAGCGTTATGGAGCTATACCGTGGACCCCAGTTCTACTCAGCGTTCCATTAAAAGAAACCATAAAATTACATTATTATGTGTTAATAATTTCCAAAGAAAGAACCCTCTTCAACTTGCTAATAAATTAAAAGCATCATTATCGGTTCCTTGCGGTAAATCGGCATTATTATTTATGTTATTATTCATAAGAACCATATTTTACAGGCGTTTCGTGCTTCTCAAGTAGCTAGCGTTAAAATGTACCTTCTTTTTTCGCAAACACTCTTACCGTTTAGTCATAGCATCGAAACTAAAAAGTTGTTACACGGTTTATTTCATGATTTCCGAAACAAATTCACTGTGAAAAACCACCTTTTTAATCTGATCTCGCGCTGCCATCTTCTTTAATCTCTTAACTTTTTAATGTTACGCAGATAAAATTTTAATGTATCTGTTTGGTACAAACCAGCGAGCGGAGGTTGCGTTCCTTTTTGTATATCAAATCGATAAATCATTTTAATTTATTGCCAATTCGAAACAGCGGAAGATCGGCACACGTGATTTTTTCTGTAGATATATATCAGTAATGTACATTATCTCTGATAGGATGTAAGTATAAAAGGCATATAAGCTCAGTTGTCACATAAAATCAGCGATGTAATTGCGGTTCGCGATTATCAAACTCGTTTACCAGACGCACAGGGCGTAGGTATTTCAGTAGATTAAGATTACACTTGACACCTTATTAAGGTACCTAAAATACAGTAATGTAAACATTTTCTGCTTCTTTATTCGCCGCAGTCTTCGCTGCTGTAAGGAATGACCCTTATTTATGTGCATTTTAGACGTTCCGTGAACTTTGCGTTTTTTGGCATCAAGGCGTATTTAAAATTATAATTATATATCTTGTAACATCTTAATTAAAAACGTCCTAATCATTTGGCTTTTAATATAAATAATTGTATGCTTGTTATATTTTATGCAACTACTTGCAATTAGGTATCATTATGTGTTAGATATAAATAGAATTGTCATTTGCAAATAAGTATTTGTTAGTTTCTACAAGTTTAGCTTTTAACTATTTTATTACTAATACTTTACATTTTCGATTAAATTAGTTAGTTTTAAGATTAGTTATTAGTTATAATGCTTAGATCTCTAGCTTAACATTATTACATGTGACATTTAGTGAGTTTTATCGTTTGCATAAAATGCGATAAGATAAGTTTTAAGCATGTAGCAGAATATGTCTACTCATTTGCCTAGTGTAGAATAAAATCTATATGTTTGAATGTCACTTAGGTAACAGAGAGTGATATTCTGATTGAGCTATTTATAACATTACAACAAGAAAGCTACCAAAACAGCATATAAAGAATTAGCGTTGACTAACTCATTAGTAGCGCAGCTGAGTGTAGCTTACAAACACGGGCCTAAGTTACGCCAAACCCAACCAATGTTTGCTGACCAATCAAGTGCCACACTTTACTGCACCACTCCGGTCGTAACTTACCGCAACGGGCACTGGCTCTCGCTTAATGAGACAACAAGGTTTTACTGTCAAATGTTGCCACAAGAAAAATTCAGCCCGACCCAGCGATCGTCAGTGCGCAATAAACATCGCGAAAATAACCCCAGCCTGAAATATTTGTGTGAATTTGCTCTTTTTAATTCGTGAACACTTGAAATATTGGGTGTACAGACAAGTCTCAAAGCGGACACGAATTTATACGGCAGTTGACAGAGATTTTAGCATGAGAAAAAAGTACTTTTGAAGTAGGTACACACGCTTCAGTTTTCTTTTCAGGTCCAGAAATACTCTTTTATTTCATATGATAACAATTACAATAAATGTTATTTATATGGTTTTTCAGCTTATTTATATGTGTCCAAAAATATTGTGAAATTCGTTTTTGATATATGTTAAAGAAAATGTTATTTACATTCAAGAAAAAAAATTAACAACGCATTTCACTAAATTATGGATGTTTACTTTCATCAATTTGAAAATGGTACATTTTCTTTAACAGCTTACTAGAAATAACGCGAGTGAACAGATAAAACAAACGACGGAGAGATGCCATTAACTGTCAATGTGCCGTAAATGTCACGATACGTTAATGTTAAAACCTATGTCAACACTTGTTAAATAGGAAGGCGAGTGAACTAAGGCGCAGCACACGCTGAAAAATGATTTTTGTTACATCTTTGAAAATTCAATAAATGGATGTCATTAGAAAAATAACTTCTTTAAATTCTGCTTAGACGAAAAAACAATCTAAAAACCATGTAAGATAAGTAGGTATTTAAGCGAGAATTTCTGTTGTTTTTTTCAGTTCTTCCACAGTGTAACGTCAACGCATTTAAAAAAAAAAGAAAAATATCTAAGATGTTTCGTACGACACATATTGACGACAGCTTTGGTCTAGTGGTCTGAGGTCTAGACTACAAAACCGGCTGTCGCGGGTTCGAATCCTGCTAGGGGCAAATGTTTGTGTGATAAGCACGAACATTCGTACCCGAGTCATGGGTGTTTATACATGTATTTAAGTGTATATATATCCGTTATTCTAGCCACCCATAGCACAAGCTGACGCTTGGTTTGAGGCTAGGTAATTGGTGTGTTCGTTGAAACAATAAAAAAAATGTCAAAGGTTTGTCGCCGGTTAGTTGGAGGCCTTACAACTTAAGTCTAATAGGGCATGTTCACCAGTACGCCACCGCGTCCTTAAATCAATTGAAACACTGTTGTTCCATAGCACGGGGCAATCGTACACTACACACACTTTAAGTGGTTCGATGACACGTAGACTTAGTTGTTATGCACTTAAACATTTTGTTATTGCTCAATAAATGTTTGTGTATTCGATTTCGCTAACTAAATACCTTAAACGATATATGAACCATGAGTACCTATCCTATGTAACGGGAAATAAATATAAATTTGTTTCATAACATCTCGATACTTACATCAATACTTTGATTGACCCTTGCGCTACTTAGGTATCTTTTTTCCTCGGAAATTAAAACGGAGTTTTTACAAAGGAGTTTCCGAATAAAAAAGAAATAGTCACGCCCTCAAATCGTCAACACAATTTCATATTCATCATAATCGTTTCGTATATCGGTTTATGACCGTTATCTAATCGATTTTCAAATTGAAAATCAACTGCCTTAAATATTAAAAAGGTACCTTTTTTAATATTTAAGGCAGACACCGTGGATCGATCAAAGACCACGGTCAAGATAGAGTTGATACCAATCTATAGTTGGGTTTCATTTGATAGATACCTATTTTATTTCCTATTATTTAGATTTCGATACCTAGTTTACCCAGCAGTTTAGCTGACCACCTCAAATAAATGCAAATAGTTTTTAAAAAATAGAACAACATAACATAAAGAATCCTTTTTTAATTTAATGTTTTAAGTAGGTATTAGTCGCATCTTCCAGACTACAAGTTAATTTTTTTTTAAATTGTTTATTTTAGTAATTAATGATGAAATCGAAATTTAGGTCTAGCTATCACTTTTTAAGATGATTAAATCTTAGAAAGGATCTCCAAAACTGACACTTGTTCTAAATACGTCCTGCCGCGTGTAAAAAAGTGCCTATAAAACTCGTATCTTAAGTGTATTCAGTAAGAAAATAAATGCATAGAAAAATTCTTTCTTGTTATAGGAAAGGCTAGAGGGCCGCACGTCGCGCGCTGCCTACATATTTTATTGACCCTGCCCAACACACAGGATGGAAAAGAAGGGGGATGAGTTCGAAGATATTTTCTGTTTTTCAGACGAAGGAAAATCCGGATACAGTAAGTTTAAATTTAACAAAATTAAAAGATTCAGTAGCTTAATAAGAAGCTTACACCATTTTTATCTTTCAATTAACCTTCCGTATACGAGTACAAAAATAAACGTAATGGTGTACATTTTTATTTTTCGTATGATAATGTCTACGATCATGTCATGTTAGAGATCATGTAGGTACTGTATTCACACCATATTTTATTAACATAACTTTTAATTTGTTTCAGCTACGTAAGTCAGACAGCGCGCCATATTTGATGTTTATTGATCTGAAAACTGTGTTTTAATAACGCCCTCCCTGAAGACGAATTTCAATCTACAGGATCTTTAATCTCGAGACGCATCCGTACCCTTCGTACCTTGTTGCACCCCGCAGTACTTTACGGCGTATCAGTCGGTGCGGTATTCCCAAACTGCACTTCAGAGCTCCCGGCCGGCATAAAGAAGAACGCACACTAACACATATGGTACAACACACACTCTGTAACGTCACACACGTGTAACGTAGGTACAGTTTGTCGCATAAAAAATCTGCATTTCTCTCTTTACGAAAAGTTTACGTTTCGTATTCTTATCGTGGATTCGACTGATCACGCCTAGGAGTTTTCGAGAACAACTTGATGTCTTGAAATATAAATAAAATGATGCTCGACGTTTGACTTATCCTGTTTTGTTGAATCAACGATAACTCGTTTTATTTTCGTCCACAACAAATCCTTAAAGAAAAATAACTCGGTTCATTTTCACCTCTGTGTAAAATTTCAGGATCAAATCATCACACCGAAACTCATATTGACAATTGAAGGAATAATAACTGAGCACAGAGGAAACAATAAGGCTATTTCTAGGTTGGCTTTTATTTAGGTCATTTTATAAAGAATGAATATCAGCTACTACCACAAAAACTGAATAATGCCTGCTTTTAGGTAGGTAATTTGTTTCAATCGAGACAGATAATTCTATTGTTGACTGTACAAGTGTATTTTAGTGTATATTACGCACCGATGCCCGAATTCGGAACACGTAACGTATGTTTTAGGCGAATTTCTTGGCCTATTTATGAGATGCAATGTATGTGTGTCAGTTTTATAGCGGCCATTTTGAAATTTTATCCGCTGTACAATGTTTATGTCAAAATAAGGTGTGATTCTTTGAGTATGATACTAAAATGTGATTTATCAATTTTCTTTCAGTTGATATGAACCTTTGGATTTATTATATATACAAATATCACAATAAAGATATTTAAAGCCTTAACAGCTATCGTTTTGTAATAAGGCCAATTTGTACAAGCAGTAAAATTTAAACAGGCCCATTAATTTCACGTAAATATCAAGTAAAAGTCATGCTTAAATTATTCAACCCATTAAATTAAATAACTAACGTGGTTGCATTTTGTATTCGTACTTTTCTGGAAAATTAGCAGTTCTAAAATAGTAAATGCATGCCAATCCGCTTAAAAACCAAAAGCCTGTGTCGGTTGTTTGTTGTTTTAAATTGTTCTAATAATCCTCCATTTCACGTTATAACCGCTCACAACCCCTATTTAGTATAACGAAGCTAAGATTAGTCTCGCCAGATGTGTCGACTGTTGTTACATAATACAAGTGCTGTAAAGCTCACCGCTCATTTATCGTCTTAGGCAAAACTACTAATAATACTTTAACAGTAAATAAGAAGTTCTGTCTGCTCTATACGTTTAGCAAATACCTACATTACTTATATTAATTTTGAAAATAATTGGTCTTATTTTTTATTTTTAAATTCATTAATTCTCAAACTTGCCACACCTTCTTGGTAACTAGGTCAATAAGTTCGTTTTTAAGCATTATAACTACCATCTATATAATGTAACACACCTAGTATGCAAATAAATAAATGAAATGAAATGAAAATTTGAATCGTATTGCAGCGTTCCGTATTAAACAAGGAAGCCTGTGCGTCCGTCTGTCCGCGGATTTTTTGTTAGGGGTAAGTATCCCCCCCCCCTCTCCTTCCCTCTATCTGCTCAACGGCTATAATAATATGTAGATTCGTGAAAAAATGACAACAATAGTATATAAAACGAAGTTTAAAAGTAAACTATCAGAGCTGATTAGTAAATAAAACTAATAAGTTATAGGGGACCAACTTACAAAATGTACACTGAAAATAAAATTTCATCCAAATTTGAGTGAAAATTAGTTGATTTACATTACTTGTAAAACAAGTATTTAAATATTTATAAATGTATCATATTTTTGAGAGTGCGAGTGCTTGTGTTGGCACTCACACCTACGGAACTACAAAGCTCATGGCTCGACACGCATTTCAACGGTTTTTTAGGAGTTACCCTAGCATAGACAAAAATGAAGCTTGATATAAGAGTATTCTGATCTGTGCACTAGTAATTCCGCTATTGCAATCGTAACAAAATCATGATTAAATTGCCCAATTTAGTCCAAACAATGATGTTTAAATTTAAGCGGAATAACATAGGGCCCTACTTACTAATTACTTACTTACATGCAAAAAAGTTCCATATTTTGATAAATGTTATGTGTTGTATGTACTCATATGTAACGCTAAGGATTGAAACAGACGATTTCTGTATTTTTAGTATTTGATGATGTTTTGGTAACCTTTGTTAGGGTTCCGTAGCCAAAAGGCAAGAAACGAAATCATGTCTGTCTGTCTGTCTGTCACAGCTATACTGTTTTATAAGAATTGTAGGGTTAAAACTATATAAATGTTCTGTTAACAGCATTAAGATTTTACACAAAAATAGATTTTAAGAAAATCGGTGGATTTTTTATCAAATCTATACGTGTCTATGGATAGGTCTTCAAAAATTATATTTAGTTTTCAAATATAATTATTTCCTTAACTGAATAGTTTGCGCGAGAGACACTTCCAAGGAGGTAAAAGGTGTCCTCCTGAAACTTTAAGAATAAGAGAAAGAACTTACATTGAAATTTATAAAAAACATCATAAAAACAAAAAAATACAAATCATGTTACTTGCTGCTACGGAACCCTTCATGGCTGAGTCTGACTCCGATTTTTCTTGTTTTCTTGTTACTTAGTTTTTTAATGAGTTATGTAGGTGTATATGTATAGGTATGTAGGTATATATACCTACATAACACATTTCAATTGGAGTAGATTTCTAACTTTTGTTTCAATACGGTTTTACACATGGATATATTAAGGTAACGTCCTCGAGAGCATGTAAGTTCGTTATTGAGGTACTTCAAATGAAAACCACCATAAACATTTTAGAAAGTAGCTACCAACTTTTAGTCGGTAATTCTTTTATGTTGCGCTTGGGAGGCGTTATACAAGTGTACGGCGACCCTTGTAATGCACAGCACGGCACATTGGGGGGTTGACCAACCACTCTATTGTTATACTAAGTAATCTACGATAAATAGAAAGTTGTAGTTAGAATGTTGTTGACCTTTATCTTTTACTTCGAATATGAAATTGATGATTAATGGTTATCTTATTACCTATTAATTAGGAAAAGTGTAGTGGGTAACTTTAAGCCTTTAAAGGCTTAAAGTTACCCATAGCAATATTATTTCTATTGTGTCTAGACACAATAGAAATAATATTGCTTGGGGTCACAATTAACTACCATGGCGCACAATGTGTTAACTAAAAATTTACAAGGAGAAATATTTGTTAGTTTCAAACCCTAAAAAAGATGTGCTTAGTTAAGTCAGCCGGTCGTTAAGGGTGGATTGGACCAAGCGGGCTTGGGAGTTAAGCTAACAAAAAAAAATCACAGAAAAAAAATGTTATCTACTAAACGTTTAATATCTGTTTGTTCAAAAAAAACTAAAGGTTGCTGCATACGTAACGAGCTTATACCTCGGACGGGACGTGGTTTCCTATTTGCTTAGGAGTAATAGACGGTACGGGACGGAATGTAGTGCACGAAGCATCACCTAAAAGCCGATCCAGAGCGAGACGAGACGAGGACGTGCATCATCGCTGACGATATTCTTCCGTCCACGTTCCCGCGTCGTCCGTGCACCCGTGACATATGTGTTTATGAATACATCTTACAGTACGAAACGATGTTTTCAAAACTCCCCGTCCTGTCACGTGTGCAGCGGCCTTAAGTCAGTTTTAATATTTATTTATTTAAATTTCACTTAGTGCAATCTAGTTCCAGACATATCTTCCACTTCGTTATTTATAAAGTTAAGTACACAGAGTTACTAATCTGAATTGCGGTCACAATCTTGGATTTTATCGCAAATACTAATTTGATTAGTGTAATATATTATTGATATTAGTGCGGTATCTACTCAATATACTGATGAGGGCTGTGAAATAGCTAGTCTACAAGTACATGTTAGAATTTCAGAAGCACCCATATTCAATTTAAATGTCTTATTTTTAATTGATGATAGTAGTGATTTATATTGTTCAACTAACTACGAGTACTTTCATTTATTGCCTACAACTATTATGTTAAATGGTTTGTGCCTATGCCGAAAATATTTAAGTACTTAATATTTTTGTAATTCAATTTCCAGGTCTACACTTATTTAACATCCTTGTTTCATATCGATTGTCAAATGTGTAGAAGGCATATCTAGAAGTAGATAAAACACATGTTTAGTTACCAGCCGACGGAAATGCTGTTTATTTTGACATAAATAATATTGTAGCCTGTCACGTGTCATTTTTTATACTAACACTGTGTTAAGTGATAAGGAAGAATATCTGTTGTATATATATGTGATTTAATGTTTCATGCCGGTACGAAAACATAGCATAACATATAAGTAGTTAGATCTCAAAGAAAACAATGTCATAATCTGAACAGTTTAAACTTTAATAATACTATGTTAAATATCCTTCAGAACCTAATGTTATGTGAAAAAAAGAATAAAATCCTTTTCAACCTATAAACAAATAGGGTGTATTACAGCGCATAAGTAAAAGTTCCTATTACTTATTCACATTTTTCTGTTCTTTATGTAACACCGATAAAAGAAATATAGGAAATCGCGTTTTTGCCGACATTCTTTCCAACATTATTGATCATAAATACCTGAACAGACACTTAACAGTGGACTTTTATTTATACTGCAGAAGGTTTATTCTTATTATACAAAATAAACATTGTAAGTAAACATCATGTTGTTCGTCCTCACGGCACCCTTTTATAGTAATACCTATAACTTTAGTACTTGTATGTCGATAAAATAAAGCTTTTATGTAAGTGCAATCATTTATTGACCTTATTTCTGAATACTGATCCAGCTAGATACCCAAATCCGACAAACCTATGTAGGTACTTATTTACAGATTCGATCGACTAGCAATATTCGAAACTCGACAAAATCAAAGTTTAAATTGTTCGTTTTACGATAATGGTGTACTCCGATGGTAGGTATCTTTTGAATACAAATTTGTGACATCGGAATACTCACGCAAACCGCTCTACAATCATTAAATATGCGAATTTCAACCTTAAATAGACAAGAATAGAGATACAATTGTATTATTTTGATTACACGGACTCACCTTACATATACTTAGGTCCAGATAACTTTACATGATAGCAACGAAGTACATATTTTAAGAGCATTATCGTCGATTCAGTGGAAATAGTAAATAGTAGATATACATGGGCTGATCGACGAAACGTTATACAGTACCTACCTACATTCAAAGAAAGTAAATTACGTGGTACAGTCGATAAAACTGGTGAAAAGTGGTTTTCGATTATTTTCTGACGCTGACATAAACTTTGGACGTTAAACGGCGGGTTTATAAAGTACTGTCATTGACACAATGCGTGCGATGGGGTTTATACGAACGCTTTTGGTGAGTAACTTTTATGAAATTACATATGTTTCCTTAAGGTCTAAAATAAAAATATGGTCATGGTGGAGCTGACTGCGAGCTACAATGGAAGAAAAGGACAGAAAGTTATGGTAAAATATCAATGAACGTGAGTAAGGCATACAATAAGTTAGAAGGTAAATATTTCAAACAAAAGTCATTAGCACTGCTCTCCGTTCGTCCATGTTACGTTAACTATCAACTAAAATTATTTTTATAACAAAACAATTAACCAACCTACTGTACTGAGATAATTGTTCCACGGACGAAATGGAACACTCGTTATTATTTAAATAGTTGGATGAATATCTTCTATCGGATACCGTCTTTGAATGACCCGCGATTCATATGGCCGATAATAGCCTTCCCTAATATCGCCTGATCGATACAATGTTGCCATAAGCCATCGATTTCGTCATTCGATTGCTGAGAAATCGATTTACCAGCATAGAAGTGCGCATTATCGACGCTAGAATCGTTTTATAACCGATTGACTACCACATTCGTGATTGGTATTGATTTTTTTTTTGGATTGCCCGCGCTGTGGGTGGAATGGTTTCATGGTTGTAGAATTCGAAGGTGAATGGATTGTAATTTCTAGTTTTACCTACGGCTATTTTCAATAAATATTACCTACGGCTATTTCAATAAATAATTAGAACAGATTGCAACAGATTTTAAAGTGTAGATACTAAGGGTGTAGGTATTTTTTTCATACAATGCATTTAACGGAGCTGTTCTAGGCTAGATTTCACGCTATTAGGTTAAGGTATTGTACACATTTTTGAAAACGCTCTGAGAATTACTAATGGCGAATTTCAGTTTTTTATTTAATAAGGATGTTACATGTGTAAGTTGGTTGTAGATTCCTATTATGTAGTAATGAATCAAGGAAAGAAAACAAAACCATGGTGACACGATACATGTAAAATAAATAAATAAATATTTCACAACAATCACACCAATTTTCTAGTCCCAAAGTAAGCTACGAGGCTTGTGTTATTGGTACTAGACAACGTATAAACATACTTAAATACTTTTTTATTGTAAATAAATACCTACATATTATACATAGAAAACACCCAGACCAGTACAAACACACAAAATGATTCGTTCTCAAATTCAACTGATGTTTCGAAGGTAGAAACTTATATTCTAGGCTAATATGTGACATGTGAGACTCAATAAACTACCTATGTTCATTTTATAAACACACTGCATATTGAAGATTTGAAATGTGTAGGTCGCTTACTTCAAAATATGATATGTAGGTATATAAACCTACCATTATTTAACATGGATCAATAAAAGACATGTAGGACATACCTATTATGAAATCAAGGAAAGTTTCCCATCTTGACTGTGTTCTTATTAGATTAAAACAATAAAGAGAACCAAAACAAAGATCTACACCTCACCAACTTACGACTAACTACTTACAAAAATAATTTCACACTCTACATAATGTTGGTAAGGAAGATTGAAATTTATTTAATAAATTTGCGTGTGAGTAAAGTACTTAGCTTTTGTGATAGGTTATAAATATTTTGTGGTAAGGTTATAAAATTGTGTACTACATAAAAGTTACTAATTCTTAGCTCTACATTGTTCATTCAAACTAACTCAATTGGTAAGTTAAAAAATCAAAACAAAAATATTTAATAGAGGATAGATATAGGATTTTGTAAAAGGAGTTAAAGCACGTCACGTGCATGGTCATTTCAATTTAGAGGTTATTAAAATATCGAAGTTGGTTGAAAAAACTTGTTTCTAATAAGACATGCAGATAAAGAAGAAGCTACTACCTATAGGTTACTATCAAATTATAAAAAGTATATTATGTACATTGTTAATCTGCTAGGTTAACTTACAACTGTAATTAGGAATAGATTGCTACAGATTTCAAAGTGTAGATACCAGGGTAGGTGGTAATATTTTTTTAACTCAATGCATTTAACTGAGCTGTTCTAGGCTAGATTTCACGCTATTAGGTTAAGGTATTGTACAAATTTTTGAAAACGCTCTGAGAATTACTAATGGAAAATTTCAGTTTTTTATTTAATAAGGATGTTACATGTGTAAGTTGGTTGTAGATTCCTATTATGTAGTAATGAATCAAGGAAAGAAAACAAAACCATGGTGACACGATACATGTAAAATAAATAAATAAATATTTCACAACAATCACACCAATTCTCTAGTCCCAAAGTAAGCTACGAGGCGTATGTTATGGGTACTAGACAACGTATAAACATACTTAAATACTTTTTTTTGTAAATAAATACATATTATACATAGAAAACACCCAGACCAGTACAAACACACACAAAATGATTCGTTCTCAAATTCATCTGATGTTTCCTAGGTAGAAACTTATATTCTAGGCTAATATGTGACATGTGAGACTCAATAAATTACCTATGTTAATTTTATAAACACACTGCATATTGAAGATTTGAAATGTGTAGGTCACTTACTTCAAAATATGATATGTAGGTATATAAACCTACCATTATTTAACATGGACCAATAAAAGACAAGTAGGACATACCTACCTATTATGAAGTCAAGGAAAGTTTCCCATGTTGACTGTGTTCTTATTAGATTAAAACAATAAAGAAAACCAAAACAAAGATCTACACCTCACCAACTTACGACTAACTACTTACAAAAATAATTTCACACTCTACATAATGTTGGTAAGGAAGATTGAAATTTATTTAATAAATTTGCGTGTGAGTAAAGTACTTAGCTTTTGTGATAGGTTATAAATATTTTGTGGTAAGGTTATAAAATTGTGTACTACATAAAAGTTGCTAATTCTTAGCTCTACATTGTTCATTCAAACTAACTCAATTGGTAAGTTAAAAAATCAAAACAAAAATATTTAATAGAGGATAGATATAGGATTTTGTAAAAGGAGTTAAAGCACGTCACGTGCATGGTCATTTCAATTTAGAGGTTATTAAAATATCGAAGTTGGTTGAAAAAACTTGTTTCTAATAAGACATGCAGATAAAGAAGAAGCTACTACCTATAGGTTACTATCAAATTATAAAAAGTATATTATGTACATTGTTAATCTGCTAGGTTAACTTACAACTGTTAAACATCTTTTTAAAGGTTTTACCTAGTTAATTAGGATTTAAACAGCTGAGAACAAATAAACTCTACCTAGAGGCGAGAAAAAAGCTGAATAACTCTGTCTTATATACTATTTCCTTGCATCAGTTTTTAAGGAATGCTCTCAAACATTATTTGCTAAGTTTATTTATAGATACAGAGTGATTCTCAATGTCATTGCCTAAGATCAGCTGATTTTAAAGACAAAATATGTGAACGAACACATCGCCATCTAGTATGGATTGGCTGAACTGCGTCTCTTGCAGCGCCATCTATGCAAACTTCGCACTAACTACCTCATCACACACACACACACATTCAAAACTATCTCCTTGCTGTTCTCTCGCATGCATAATGAGGGAGATAAGAATACCTCGCAAGATGTCTGCCAAATTGCTGTTTAAATGTTGCCAAGCCTTGATTGGTCAGCTTACGTAATGGAATACTAGTTTTTTGGAGTTTGACCAATGAGACGGCATGAGGCGTATGCTGTACAGGCAGCCATGCCAGTTCAGGCGGGGCGAGGCCCTAGATCCTCCTTTATATTCCTGACGTATGCAGTCATTTGAGTTATGGATCATGGCGTAGTAATACGCATTTTTTAGGAATAACGCTGAGTTTTGCTTTCGTTGTAATATTTTTCATGTTTCATGCGTTTGTAGAATAATGATTACTCCGAATATAAATGAGTGGTATATTTGTTTGATTAAAATCATTATAATAGTTGTAACCTTTTTTGTTTTTAAAATAAAACAGACGGTTTAAATTTTTTAAAGCAGACGTACTAGATCCGTATAAATATTTGAACATTTTTTGTAGATGTAGAGTCATAGTGAAGGGAAAAATATATGATTCGATAATTTTTATTAGATTTATTGAAGTAGATTGCTTAAGTTAGGTAGTATGAAATTAATGAATAACCAAAATATGTTTAAAAGTTTACAAAACAACTAATTAAAAGGATCCTTCCTTCTTATTATTTATTTGTTAAGAATAAAACGTACGGCCGAATAAATTTCTTTTATTTTCATACTTGACTAGATATCGAAACGGGAAATTTGAGGGATAAGAAAACAAAAATCAAATGGATGTCAATAACACTATTCAATCAGAAACCATAAAACAACACTTCACACGCTATATCTTTTTAACGGTCAATAAAAATAGTAACACCACAAAAACAGTTGAAAAATTATATAGCGCCGTTCTTTTTAGTTTGCAGTCGTAAACGTAACGTTATAGTGAGCTGAATGGAGCATCCAGCCAATTATAGCGTATTAAAACGAGTCTCATTGACGAAAATTTTATTAACACAATGTTGGAACACAACAGGTGACCGTAGATTTTACGATCTGGCGCGTGGCGCGCCGTAAAACGACGTCAAAATCGTTAAATCGTAAGAGCGCTCGAATTGCCCCTAATAGAACATTATAGTCCGAATGACGTGTTAAGTTTTATGTGATTTTCAATGTGGACACGTCTTTATGAATTGAGATCACGTGGCCCGTGGGGGCGAAGCGATTATAGTTTTGATGGTACGCTCAAATAGACCAGTAATATACTTAGGTAGGTACTTACTTTTATGAGGATTTAAGGCAATTATAATAAGGTAGGTAAGTAAAAATTAAATACAAAAAATCTTAAATTACTTCTACAAGACTATGATAGACAGAAACAGTTTCTGTTTCTGTTATCCTTTTTACATAGGTAGGTCCTATGTATGCCATTTTGCGTTTGGTTAATGCGGAATTGAATTATGGTTAGCTCTTGTAGTCAATACCTTTACTCAAAATTACATTTTATTAATATTCCCAAGAGCTGGAAAGTATTTTTTGCCAGTAATGCAACCGAAAATAGAACTTGGCCTGACCACAAGAATCTCATACTTATGCGTATTTATATTCTCATACAATTTCTTTTTCATGCTTTTATACATTTCTGATCAGCACTAAATTTTGCTTTTGTTTCCAACACAAAGTCTTGGGGTACCGAAAAGGCAAAAGGACGCCCCTGGCAAAATGTCCGACGTTCATTATAACACCCTCGTGGCCCTCGGCAGACCCTATCTTATTATCTTTCCGCTGATTCCATACCGGCCCGGTGTAGGGCTGCCAGATTTTGGTAAAAAACACTTTTGATCTTTGGTAAGCGCTGACTTTTAGGTACTTACAATCAAAACTAAGTGTAAAAAATAAGTGTTTGTATTTTAGTGTGTGTTTTTGCTGGTTTCGTTGCGGATTTTCTCCCTACTAACGTTACTAACTCATTGCTTCAGTTTTAAAAAAAATATTCGTACTTACTCCTCAGCTAACAAACCGTAGATCAATTGAAAACAACAAATATAAACATGTGACAAGCCGCCGGGCTGCTAAAAACAGTGGATTGCTTAAGTACATTAAGTATGCCTTAAAAGAGTGCCATATTCTTTTTAAATTTGTACTCTTAGGAGCACAAATTTATTACCTAATTAATTATTAGTAATTTCATTTTTTTTTCATTATTTTGAGACCATGCTCGAACAGTTGAGATCAGCAAGCCTTGAAGTTGGGCTGAGGATGAATAGGTCAAAGACCGAAATCATGACAAACGCTACCAAAAACACTGTGGTATTGGATGGGCAGGCGATGCGATACGTTGACGAGTACGTATACTTGGGCCAGATAGTCTCCTTCGGAAACAGGCAGGATAAAGAAATCGAGCGCCGCATCGATAACGCCTGGAAGAGCTTCTGGTCCATGAAAGCGTATATGAAAGGCAACTTGCCTATATCGTTGAAACGAAAACTCGTCGACACTTGCATTCTGCCCATTCTTACCTACGGGGCGCAAACCTGGTCATTGACTGAAAGTCAAAAGCAAAAACTCAAGGTCTGCCAACGGGCCATGGAGCGGAGCATATTAAGTATAAAACGGAGTGATAGAATCCGAAATACTACCATCCGCTCCAAGACTGGTATCGCTGATGTGGGCAACAAAGCCGCGAAATTGAAGTGGGAGTGGGCGGGTCACATCTGCAGGATGCATCCAGAGAGGTGGGCCCAAGTCGTCACCAAATGGGTGCCTACAGACGGCTATCGCCGAAGAGGCAGATCCAAGAAACGATGGTGTAACGTCTTGGTCAATACAACAAGGGACTGGGAAACGTTGGCAATGGACAGGGACAGGTGGAGAGATTTGGGGGAGGCCTTTGCCCAGCAGTGGGATGACATAGGCTAAATAAAAAATAAAAAAAATTTTTTTTTTACTGACAACAATATTTGGGGACCCTAGCCAGCGAGCTGTGCCCGATTGTGTTATGAATCGGGCATGCATTCCCCGATACTCGTACGCTGCCGTCGATTGGATTGCTCAAAAATGCTATACGCTGAGTCCGGGAAAAGAAAGCTGAAATGTAGTTTTCCTTTTAGAAATGTATTACAAAATTGAGTTGTGTTACAAATTGTACTCTAAGATGCACATTTTATATACATTCAGAAGCTTTAGTTCAGTAGTTAAATTTTAGAGCCTTGTCTGATATACCTACAGTTATCATTTTATTTGAAATACAGGGCAGTATTTCCGGCTAAGGTAGAGCTAAGCTTGCTTTTTTGATAATCTGCTGATGTATTAAAATTAAAATAATGAAGAAATATTCTTCACATTATTCACATGAATATATTCAATAGATATAGGTACAATAGAATATTCACATTAATATCAAACATGTTGGATATTAATGTGAATATTAAAGCAAAATATTCTTAAAAAGATCCAAATATGTAATTTACTTACATGATCCGAGAGCCTTGACCGCTATCATCCGTATTCTTTATGAAGCTGAAACAAAAATACAGACCAATGTCAATACACCCGACATTTTATGTGACACATCTCATCTGTAGGTATCGACATTACCCCTTTTAGGTAAGCGCATTATCTTACATGGTCACATGATGTTTGGTACATTATTGTATTTGCCTTCCTCCATGAAGCTCGCTATATTTTCCCGATAATGTATTTTGGCCAAAGCGTACCTAAGTTTTTATTTATTTAGATGTGTTCATCATTATTTTAGCTTTACAAAGTCAACTGACGCGATGACGATATTTTAAATAGCTTAAGAATTATCCTTTCTACAATATAAAGATAATATCATGTAGGGAATTGAGTATAAAAACCTGTTTTCAAAGCTTTCATTTTATAAAAAAAAGGTATTTAACCTTTTTTTTATATATTTTATATATAGTAGTTAATGAGTAATTGCTTTTTCATGACTTACCGATATATATAAGACACATTCCAAAGCTATGACCTAATTCCGTGTTGAATACTACTCAGTCAGGCAATAAAAATATCACCGAAGCGACATAAAAATTACACAATCGCTCACTTACAGCCACTTACAACATCTATTTCCTTTTACATCACCGTAAAATGATGCTACGATAAAATGTGCATAAAATTTGTACTATCTTACTACGTCGTGCATGATTCATGCATATCCTACGCATTGTACAGTTGATCTAGTAAGATTAGGAAATCGTGGGATTCGTCACCTGTCTGCGACTCGTCTGCTTCTACTAGTCTTAACGAGGTTTATAAAAATAACCAGCTCGTACGAGCATGCATGTATGCGGTCGTTAAATGACACCGCGTAGAGTTTAGGGGCCAGTGCCGGATCGAAAAACTATCGGAGGTCAGTGACCGAAAATGAGAAGCGTTGTTACATGGGGAATGTCGTTGCTGAAGGCATTTTGTAAAGAAATTTCAAGGCTTGTTTAAATAATCATGATATATGCCCCCAATTGTTTACAAAATTGTTTCACTTTTTCGTGATCACAGGAATTAACCTTTAGAACAGTTAAATAAAGACGCACTTCTGGGTAAAATGTCTAAGAAACCCAAATAAATCATTATAGGGTAAAGACATCCATCATTCGTGAAATTGTTTCCTATCGACTAAATAATTTCCCACGCATTGAAATGAGAAGTGCCGTTTTCATCCTGTGACGACTCACCCCACGTATTATTATTTCCGTACTCAACTTATTTTTCTTCTCAACTCATCCATAAATATTTATTTTTCGCATTTATCCTACGAGCCTACCCATTATTTTGTTCAGTTTCGATTAGTTAAGAACGGATTGAGGATAAATAAAGAAAAAATAATCGATATAGGTTGAGTTAGGACCACTGGTTTAGGTTGAGTGAAGAAATAAGATGAGACGTCATAGGATGAAAACGGAACTACCATTAAAGTGTTCCATAAACCTACCTTTGTGATGTAAGCACATTATTTTCTGTTTTTTTTCGAGACAGTTTTCTACAACTTCAACTCAAATGAAAATAATACCATCAACCCGCCAAAAGAAAATACGGAACCTGAAGCCTCTCCGAGCTCGCTCCCCGACTTTTTATACCAAGTTTATAGCTGTTGTGAAACATAATGGCACACTTGAACTTGAGGTGCTAGTGACACCATTTGATACATCGTATTTTATTGTTTCGCTCAATGGACGGAATTTTACGAGCTCGTAATCTGACGTGGGTCTACATAAACTCTTCGACGTCATTATGACTCATTTAAATGCTCGCCAACTTTCAATTTCAACGTCATAACACGCAACTGAGTAAATTCTAATAGATTTTTAGAAACTGTACAAGGTGAACATCTTCTCCATCTAGACAAAAGCGTGCCGAAAGCAAAATTGGTTTCTAGTTTTGATTGACATTGACCGTGGTCAGGCGAAGCGTTTAATTTGAATTCAAATTACTGAACTCTCGTTTGCGTCAATTTTTTAAAAACAATTTACCGAAAAAGATCAAGGATTAGTACAGCAACGATCACTTTAGGCAAAGTGCGTAAAAGCAATTGCTGTAATTGTCATTAAAATCAAAAAGACACCTTTGCACCAGACTACAGTTAAAATAATTTTCGGCAAGTGTCAATGATATCCAATTTTATCACTTATTGCGTGTGGTGGAAAACACGTTCCATATTATTGAATTGGAAAACCTGCTTATTTATGAATTGTTCTAGAATATAGGGGTTGCCCTAAGACCCAACCCTTATCTATCTTTGATAACATTTTTCCCAGCGGCACCTTAGCAAAAGGAAAAATCGGTCCCGAACCGTGACCCTAGAAATTGGAATTTGCATTACGCTCATATTTTCTCTGAAGGAAACCTTTTTGGGCAAACAAATAATAGGTGGGATGCATCTGGGTCCGTATTAAGGGACATTTTTTATTCGTTTGGAAGCTTTGGTAAATATTTTTGTTATTAAAGTACGTCCCTGGGGATGTTGCGAGGGTCCCAAAAGAAAATTGGGTAAGTAATCTATGTATTATTGAAGAACTTTTGTGCGTTTGTTTACTGTACCTACTAAGTAACTATTGATAACACTAGTAATAAAATTAGTCGAGATAACTTTGCCTGCCGAAAAACTTTATTTATGTGTAATAAAAAAGTTCTCTTAATTACTTGCACTACAACTTGGCCGTACAAACATAATTAGTATGTAAAGTACATTGAAGTGATGGAAAATATATTTTAATCTTAAAGGTACAATCTTATTAAGCGGTAAATTTGAATTGGTAAGTAAATAGATGCCTTGGTAATTTAATCCCACTGTGAGGTAAACTTTTTGACCTCAGAACTGTATCGATGTCGATTTATTAGCAATTTAGCATTATATAATAGAGTAACATGTGAGCGATCATTTATATTATTATTAAATAATAAAATGCTGGATACTTTTAAAAATAATCTCAAGCTTGCAAATACCTAAAACCTTAAAGTAAATATTTGCAGTCGGTACCTATATACTGCATTCCGCGCCTTGGGAATTCACAAATTTTAATCAGCTTACAACGCGAAACTCTCTCTCAATGCATAAAATGCAATATTAACATCGTTTCTGCATTACGCGTATTCCGAAAACCTTTTAAATGCGTGAATAAAATCATCGACATTATTTGACAGGGCATATCGTGACCTTACTTTCGAGTGTCTTGACTTTTTGAAACAGGTACATATCTATAAAAAAATCACGTTTTAAAGAACACGAGGTTTCAGGTGATAGTATGCAGTACCAATGTAAGATGAAACATCGTTCAGGATATTACGCGTTCGGAACAAGTCCAAGCTATGATGGACATATAGGTTTGATATGCATTTGTACGTTCTTGTGGTTTGTTTCGTGTTTTAGCAGAACAGTATAATGTTATCTTACAAGATGGGGCGTCGAGATTGCAAGAGCGCTAGCGTCTGCATAAAAAACACACTTTATATTACCAACAGATTCAGCTCTCAGACGTTTTTCGTGGTTCTTATCGCCACTTATACATGCTAATGAAAAATTGTAATGTAAGCTTTAGTGAAGGCGCTCTCAACATAATTTGCAGTCTCTTAAGTATTCATGCTGCTCCTTGACACATTCATTATTTTTTCAATCTTAAACTTGCATTCAGGCCCTCTGAATAATCCCGTTTTTCATTAACAGGTAATAAGAGTTTTTAGAAAAAAGTAACGAACTATACTTACGTGAATTTAAAGAACCTAAACTAATTTATGTAACAATTGTGTACATCAAAAGACTAAAAGTGTTCACTATAATAGCGTTGCAACATCATAGTCCAATCTCAAATGGAAGCATAAATAGATGCTCTCCTGCTGTCGGTACATCAAAGGATTGCAGGAAATGCATTTCCAAGGCGTGGCATCGGGAAACGAGCATGACATTCGTATGCCATAGAAATCATCCAGTCTGGAACAGCCAGAAATGCCCAGGGGAGCTTCTCTTTTGCAACACGTGAAGTATTAGTGTTGGGATCGTACCGGTAAGTTGGTCGAATATCGACAGGAAAAACTCAAACAGTATTAAGAGTAATATTATTTTATAGTAGGTACTAACTTGTTTTCGTGAGCAGAAAATGTATCTAGACATGGTATAATGTCGTAAATCTTAGATTATTTTTTCAATTTTTTACTTTTGTTCTTTATATTTAGGAAAGTACAAATTGATTATTTGCCTTCTCTTACTAACGTTTTAACTGCTTAAACGTGATATTACAGGTACAGCATGTACATGTTCAGCGAAGAGTAATCATTAAGAAGTCTCTATGCTAATTATATTAGAAATTTGTGATAAATAAAAATCACATCATTATGATAGAAAAAGCTTAAAATATAAAAAATCCTCTTGTTAGTTTTTTTTCAATAGAAACACCTTTTTTATTCTAGACATTTAGACACAATCTCACCTGGTAAGTAGCAATGTAGCTCAGGATGGATCATTCATGTCTGTCTTGTAACACATTTGACATTTCGTATTATACTAGCTGACCCGCGAACTTCGTACCGCCTTAGCGTTGCAATGATTGAACAATGTCATCGAATGACATTGACATTAGTTATGCGCGTTTTTTTAAATATGCTAAATTAAATGTATATTTTTCACTATTTCAGAGAGATTTTCTTAATATTTTTTTCCGTAAGAACCTTCTCCTAAATAACAAATACAACAAAAAAAGAATTAGTAAAATCGGCCCAGCCATTCACGCGTGATGCCGTGACCAAGGAAAACGGGTTCCATTTTTAATATAAATTATATATAGAACCATAATAAAAATATACTGAATATCTTGTCGATATTCGACATCGGACAACAACAAACACCTGCACTACTCAACTAAAGGAAAGTAATGGGATTTACTTCGGATTTTCTCGCTGTATATGCAAATGTACTTTGTAAAGGTCCGTTATTGCTTATGGAAAAAGTTTTTGTCGTCTACCTAAATGGGGATCGGGTTTTTGTTTGTTAGCTAAGTAAGGTTGGAAAGCGTTTTGGTAAGCAATCTTCAACTTTTTAGCTCCGCAAAAAATTTTGTGTGATGATTTTGATGTTTACATTTATTTAGAATCAGTTTTGACTGTAATAAGTAGCTTGATAGCTCTTGAACGAAAATAAATGACGTCAGTTTAAAAAGTTAAAGAACTCAAATCTTGACCAAAATGCAACAATACGATGTTGAAAGTATGAAAAAATCCAAGATAGCGGACAATTTTCTTGTTTTTGGAACCGTTTCGATGAAACTCTGTTTCCGGTAAAGAGTAGAGTTTGCGTTGTACCTAAATCCGAGTTTCATTAAAATTTGCCCGAAAACAAAAATGTTAGTTGCCATAATACTAATTATTTTCACACTTTTAACATTGCGACCAGAATGCAACTACATTCTGGTCAAAATACTACCGAAAATCGAGATACACAAAAACTGATCTCGTATTTCACCTTATTTTGCCTTAGATTTACTATAACACTACTTATATTAATGAGTTACAAATGAATTTCATTTCCGCCCGGTATTAATCGCAATCGCCGGGCATTTACTGGGCTGAAACGGGTTTTAATCTAGCAGTGGGTTTTCATCTGGGCGTTTACCCATCTTCAATTTTCATTTAATTTTTTTTAACACGTATCAACCTTGCCAAAAAAGCCCTGTGCGGTATAAAATAAAACCATTCAAATCATGCTGTGAAGGTGAAGCCAAGTGGTGTCGCAAATTGAGGTGAATGCACTCAAAACAACTTTGGGCGGGAACTTGAGAAAGAAACTGAATTACATTCTAACTTTATGTGGAGATGGACTCAAAACGTTTTCCAAGATGTTTGTGTTAGTGGTGATGTTTTTTGTTAGACTGAAACTTGAAATTGTTCGAGAAGGTGCTATTCCTTGCTGTTTAAAAAAAAAACTTTACACACTCTATTTACCAATGATTATTATAGTAAAAAGTAGGTAAATTGGTAGCAGTTTTCTTTCATTATATGAAATCAATGCAATATCTTCTGTTGCGTCTGAGTCTATATTTTTACCAAAACTTATGTTTTATTTGTAACTTTACATATTTTTTTACAGCGTCTGAACAACGATTTTGGGTTAAACACACATAATCTATTGTTCTCTATTTGTTTTAAATACGCTTTGATTCTTACGCGTGGGCATAACTAATCTGTTTTTCCGTTATAATGCCTTCAAACGCGTTATCGAATCTCGTAATCCAACAACGGCCGTTGCTAACACCACCGACCATAAACAATATTGACCCCTTCACATCAACAGCAAATAGTCAAAAGTTAAATCAAAGGCTGCTTGTAAAAGACAAAGGGGCTCTCAGTATGGAAATAGAGTAACAAGGCACTTGTTAATACCAGTTCGGGGCTATATTAAAACATGAGGAACTGAGTGTTGGCTTCAAGCCAGTTAGTTATAAGTTGTAGCTACGAACACGAAAGACTTGGAGAACAATTTACTTTGTGAATTCAGGTAGGTACATACAATTTATAGTTAAACACATGTAATGTAATTCAATATCAAATCACATCCTTCTGATATCTAGTATATTTATAACTAATCAGGGCAATGACTATAAATGTACGGTGGCCAGCACGTCACGGTACACATTGTGGTATTTTATATGATTGTGATACGGGTGATTTTGCAACAAAAATGGATAGCCTGATATGCTGGTCAATGTACCTATTCTATTCGTCTTCAAAGCAGTTTAAAGTACCTAATTAGAAATCATTTACCTACATTTGCGGCCATTAGATAACCTATTATGCTAAAAATCAAATAAGTCCTACTTTTGAGACAATATTCCTAAGTTGTCTGTTTTGGTTGCCACACTGAACCCCGGGATTAAACTGCCAGGGGCAACAGTCTGGTTCCAAAACTGAAAAATAATGAGTAAGTTGCGCAGTCACCAGTATATTTACGGTGTGATTTTAACATTTTTACTATCTCATTGTAACATTTGTAAAATGTGAGCATTCCTAGTTGTCTTCTTATGATATATGAACATGTTTACCTGCGTTCAATGAGACAATGTAATGTATACGGGCGGATTTCTAGTACACATGTGAATAATTAATGTAGTTGCTTATTAAAGATGCAAATAAATAAATTTCGGGAGCGTGGGCCTTAATTAATGGCGCTCGTAACGAGTTCAAAAGGTAGAAATACCGACTAACATTGTTTTATTAGCTTTTTATTGTTATGTGGCCACGGCACGGAAATTAAACACGTATTCAAAGTGCGTTAGTTTTGAACCTAGATAATTTTGGAACTCATTTGGTTTCGCACAATACAACCTAAGACTAATGAACACGTACTTAGGTATACCTATAAATATAAAGACATTCAAAATTGTTGTAAAATTATGGCAAACATAAGTACCTAACCAAATGCCATAAATGAGAATAAAGTTGACTGATAAAGCTAGGCTTGAGGAATACTTTTCAGGAAACGGGGTCACCTTACTCTAGTATTTGTTACGTGTCGCAGTGATTGTGCAAGTTTGGCCTTCCTCCAATTTGGCACGTTTCTACGCGAATCGCCTGATTTGACTATAATTCTCCAAGGATTGTCGGGACTTTGTTTGTCAAAAATAAAATAGTGACTTCAAAAATAAAGCCTATTCTGAGTAGAAAAACAGTTTTTTTCTGATTTATTTTCATTGTGTAAAATGTTATTAGTCTAAACTTAATTTTTAAAATAAAAAACAAATACCAGCCCATATCCTTACCACTGATACTTAATAACATGATAACGAATTTACAGTAAGCTTATCAGTATATATATAAACAAGTATATCGAATATAAATTAACGGGTTTTTTATATTCAAACTGTTTCAATGGGTAAGGTAATTTTGAATTAACGTGAGCTGATTACTCCAAAACATACCAATTGATGTAGCTACCGCCTTAAACAGACACGTAGCCCATCAAAGCCCCATTGAACAACAAAACGTTCTCATAGAAAACGTAACAAAATGCAGTTCTCAGGAGTTAACTAATTTGGGGCGCCCAGACTTAGTAATGAATCACGTTTGACTGAGTTGTTGGGAAGCTCGATGGATTTCAAATTAAATTATAGGAAAATTGCAGTGACTCAAGAAAATGATAAGCTTAATATTGTTTTTTTTCTTGCCTTACCTCGATTAAATTCTAAATCAATATCAGATCCTTGTTTCCTCGCCTTTCTGTCAAATATTTGAGCAAGCGTGAAATTTAAGTTAATACTTAAAAATTAGCATTTTCGCTATATTTTTGTGAAAAGCATTTACCTATTTTTAAAAGTTAAAAACTTACATATGGTTTACACACATTTGAATAGTTCAATTCGGGATTCATATCAAATTGGTGCTTTCTTATTTTTGAGATCCCAATATTTCGGCCCTGTCACAGGTGCTAAGATTGCGGGGTTACCCCGTGATACATACCCCGTCATGGCCTATTACTTACCCAAAAACCTAACGTAAAACCACGTGAAAATAAATGTCTGCATACCAACGCACCACGGTGCGTGTCAAACACTCATACACAACATTGTAGAGGTAAACAATGGGCCTGTTATGAACGTGTAAATTAATTAACTCCACTGAGGGCGCGATTATCGTAATAGGATTGCGAGAATTACAATTACAAGTCATTGTTACTGACTCATAGAGATTTTACACATTTTGAAAGTTTTTTTTACATTAGTAATTAGTTTGTTTTGTTTCACTTGCAGTTTTTAAAAAAGCTGGAGTTATGTAAATAATTAAAGCCTATGTAAGTAATATGGTATTATTCTTTTGACTTTCCATTTTATTCTACTTTTTGCCAAAAATAACAAAATAAGCACGTTGTCATTCGTGTGTAGGTATGATTATTCGCCAAACCATTTTCCTCCTATATCATCAGTAAGAGCAGACAAGCGAAGTGATATTATTCTGATAAAATCCAATATATCCTTCATAAGTCAATAGATAATGCATTATTTATACTAACACGATGATACTGAATCAACTAGACCCCGTTCAATTCAATCAACCTTGAGACATAAATGAAGATCGGACGAAAAACATTGGATGGATTTATTTGTGTGTTATTCCTATTTTCTTGTTTTCTTACTTGGGGTTTGTTTATTTGATATTCCCTGTTTTATGTTCAAGGATGATTATACTGGTTAAATAAGAAAAAAATGTGATGAAGAAAATAAAAGACGACTACTTAAGTTTATCTTTTCTACTGAAAGAAACATGGAAACAACGTCGAATATTAACTTTTAAATGAATTTAAGCAGAATACAATACCTATACCGTTTTACTATAGATTTACAAGTTAATAAATAGCTCTGTTGCAAAATACGTGACACCAACTCGAGTCAAGTCAATAGGTAACATAAGTAAATAAAAGATAAACGGACGATTTCCATATTCGATGGGTCGGCGATCGTGCTTGCCTACAACAAAATGCGAATATCGGTAGGATCACCATCGGAATAACATAAGCAAGAAGGAAAATACCATTACATTACCTATTCGATGACGGTAGTTCCAATGCACGAAAAAACAAGATCGTATGAATGGTCACGAAAATATTCGTTGTCACAAAACTACGCAATCACCATTAGCGTTTACGACTCATGTCCGCACTTGGTTATCACTTCTGATAATTGTGTCCAGAGGAATATTTCATATTTTAAACTTTTTGTGTTATCAAAAAAGTGCACTTTTTGCGCCATATCTCAGTAATGTTCCCGGAATGAGTGCAACATGCAACTGGTCTAATAAGCAACATTACTGAGGTACATCGTAAAAACCCGCTCTATTCATCAGAACAAAAGTTGCGTAACACAGCTTTTGTCTTGGGCATATCAAAAAACACCTTACCCCGTCCTTCAATCTGTCTTTTGTTACTCATTTATAAAGAAACTGAAAGTGCTTTGTTCAAATACTGGTCGGTTTTACTTTTTGCCGGCTTTTTTAGGGCTGTCATAAAAATTAAGATCACGAACAAAAAAATTAGAACCCTTCCGCGTTGCAACAATTGCACGCCCAAGGTATGCATCAGTTCGTAATTACAGGTGACATAGTGAAGGTGGTTTTCTTATTGTGATAATGTGTCTGTTTGTCTTCCTCGTGGTTTTTAATTGCTTTCTTTTATAAGCAATCATTGATTTATTGCTGCGCAGAGAGGAACAATGAAAGGTGAGCACGGACCGTGAAATCGTAATTTCTTTTAAGCATATCTACAACTGTTACAGAATTCCTCAATTTCATAGTGAACAGTACCAAAGTTATAATTGCATCAATCAGAAACCATTGTAAGTAAATTATCTTTTAAAGTATCTACACCTACATAAAACACTAACATCTTCAACCATTGATGTGGGCAGCGAACCTTTGTCAAAGTAATAATCTTGGAATGAAGTCGTGGGTGCAGCATCATCCCGTCTTAATAAACATTATCTATTCTCCTTGTCATCTGATTATTCCTCTGACATCATACTTATTTACAACCGCGTCTGACATGATTGTTTAAGCTCGAATATATGTTGAAATGTGAAGCGAATGGAAAGTGATGAGTGGGAAAGTGTCTCCAAACAATCACCGATACATACACGAAATCTAAACATCAATCGCGCACGTGTCCCAATAAAGACAATGCATGTAAATGTTTCTTGCAATTTCATATCGTCTTGTACGAATCTCCTATATTACGGCTCAATGTTTGCCCCGCACCACCAAGGTATACCCATTTGGCTCGTATTTGCCGAGTCTGTCGCACAATATTTGTCGAACGTGCCAACCGGCGTGTCAAATGTCACATAACAAGGCGTGACACGTCGCCACCAGCTACAATTTCAGTTATTACATGTGTTCTGCTGCAGATAATCGCGCCGTCTTTTCTTTTTGGCCCAATAAAGAGTTGATTACGAGCAAGACGGCGCGGCAATTGGCAGCCAAATAGTGCCTGTGGGGTGCCGATAACACCAATGACTCGACAAACGCTGTATAACCTAATCTAAGTCTGTCAATTGTTTGTTTCTTTAATCCCACCCCCATGGATACTTCGTTCTAATCGCAGCAGTCTAGCGGAAAAGGATTTCGTTAAGTTTCCTCAAAAGACTTACTTCAGTTAATGCGGCAAAACATGCAAATGTTCGTTCCCAAAATTGGATGGGGATTCAAACTTTTTCCGATCTCGATAGAGCGTTTTCTTAAAGGTATACGCAAGCACAATGCTTTTCTACTTTGTATCATATATTAACAATTTGAGTGCTCAGTTTTGTTTTACGTATGAAAAATTTAGGTAAGTTATTTCGTAAGAAAATATGTTTTTAAATAAAAAGTATTTTCGGAATCGAAAAAACGTCAAATCGAGAGGTGTTCGTAATCGATACCAAATATTATTGCTACGGATTTCGGATAATGTGGATCGAACACGGAGTTGAGTAAGCCTCGTTTAGCAACTCCGAGTTAAGTATGGAAGTTTTGATAACATTCTAAAGTCCGGGCTAATCCCAGCAGATAGGAAACTTCATGAATAACCCAATTTCACCGCTTCAGTCAACAGTGAAGCGGTTAAGATTTAATCTCATCTAAATCTGTTTATGAAACAGTTGTGTAACGTTGAGTATTAAAGTTTCGGTTGTTAGCTATCTCGTTTAGCTAGTCTACAATCTGTTTTAAGAAATTAATCGCGTCTAGCAACTTTTCTTCAGTTATCCCAGTCCAATAATAGAAAAGAGACATTTTTTTGAAAATCTGTACTATTAATATTTAATATAATATTATAAAGCTGAAGAGTTTGATTGTTTGAACGCGCTAATCTCAGGAGCTACAGGTTTAAATTGAATAATTATTTTTGTGTTGAATAGACCATTTATCGAGGAAGGCTTTAGGCTATATAACATCACGCTGCAATGTGAAAAAAAAGGGGAAAATTATTCATCCTTGAGGGCTTCCGTTGCTTGCGCTGCGAAAACGGTTCAAGATACCAAAATATATGTATGAAAGAATTGTTCTGCGACAGTATAAGTCTATGCCCAAAATAACTATTTCATGCGGACGAAGTCGAGGGCACAGCTAATAGATATATATTTATGAAACCCAACCCATAAATATTAGTAAACACTTAATAAAGTGGCACCTACGCTAGGTAGGTAATACAATGCTGTAATACGAAATCATCATGATCAGTTTGCTGAATACGATGCAGTAAGATTTTGTAAGAATTCCAATTTGCTTATATAAAAGTACCACTGGTACCTACGTATAATTTAAAACTCAATTTTAAACGGGTGTCATAATAAATTTTCATATTATACTTTGTAATAAGTGTAGAAATTATGAATAACGAAGCGATACTCGACAAACTCGCATGTTCGAACGGCCCGCTTCCAAACTCAGCCGCCATGAAATGTATGATGAATATAGACATGCCCTCGCGTGTTGGTTACCGTTGCGTCCCCACTACCAAGGGCTGAGCGATACCATAATCCAACAACAAAAATAGCAAGACCCCTCGACCCTCCTCCTTACCCTACAACCACAGATATCCGCAACACAAACCATATCGTCTCGAAGACCTCACGAAATTGGACGGCTTTATCAGATCGAATTGGGGTTCACTGCACCATATTAAAAATCGAACATTCTAAAATGGCCGGCATTCATTTTCGCTTTTTTTTAATCAACGCCCTAATTTCACGGGCAAAGGCATCATGTTTCAATCCGCTCACTAAGTTTTTAATAGAGCCAAATTATAAGCGTTTCCAATCTCGCACTGATTTCGGATCTAATGACTCTATAGCTGTTCTAAATAATGTAAAGTTATTAGTGACGGTTGTATGCAGATCGTCTGATAATACTGCATTTAAATGCATTGCGGGATTGCGTTCCCGTTAGCGTGGCTCTGCGTGAAACGAAAATTATTCGACGCTGATCATAAGAGGTGGTTTCAGGACCACCTGCTTGACACATGATCGTTGAAAATACCAATTTATGTACGGATAAGACGTGTTATTGCGAATAAATTAACAGTTTTTATGTTACGTATCGAATCACCGACTTATAGGTATGTTACGTGAAAGGACCCGACTGAGCCACGGTTATAAATAAAGTGTAAATATCTTAAGCAATTTAATTAAACTCTTGGGGACGTGTACTCAAATTCGTTTAGCTGATACTGTCCCATAAGTCTTAAATAATTGTTCTAGATACATTGCGGGTCAAGTAACCTGTTAGTTGTCGTTTAACACGAATATATTTATTAAATTATTGCGGGTAAAAAATATTCTTACAGTAATCGTTTCGATTAAAATCTGGATTTTTATTTTCAAGCAAGAATAACATTTTAGAATACTGCCACTGGCCTGGTTATAATACCGATAGATACAAGTAGGAAAGGGAATAGAATTAGGCACCCAATGAGTTGTTATTGCATAATATAAATTTAAACCTTGCATATAAACCCTGAACCTCTTTATGTAAAAAACTAAAATCCAGTCAATCTCATTCTGTGATTGGAATAAAGCTATAAAACCTTAATGCGGACTAGAAGATAATTAACGCAAAAGCTTTACTTAATTGATACCAAAACCGAGTAATTTGCAAACATTGCTTCAATTAGGAGGGTAGCGAATTTATTGCAGCAGTCCTGTTTTGTGTATTTAGACACAAATACCACTTACTTAAGATTGGTTTAATCTCCGAAAGCCAACTGTAGTCTCAAGAGGCCAAATTAATTTAAAAAACAGAACAATTTTACCACAAAATAAATGCAGTTAGGGAAGCTTGTGAAAAAGAATAATCTGCCTTATTTTTAAGTGCTCAAGATTGATGAATCAGTTGTGAGAGCGATACGATATGATTGTGTGTTTCTAGAGTTGACTATGCAGCTGGGTCATACTGGACAAGGAACAGATGCCCTCAATGACTTGTTTGCTGTAAGTTACGAAGCCCGAATCATTTGTCGTATTAGAGCCCCCGCGCACAAGGCCGTCTGGCTGCGAAGCCAGGCGTAGCCAGAACATTTGCGCAGCAATTATAGCAGTCAATCAATTAATTTATCTGTAACATAAGTCTCTTATCAAAATTCAGTACGCAAAATATGTGTGGTTGCTACAATTAGAGTGCGGAGATTGAGCAGACTGACACATACAATTGCCTACATACGTTCTGACTGCGCGCAGCCAGCCGGCTGCCGTGCAAACAAGGTGTTGCATCGGCTGCCGCAGCCAGGATTCGTGGTTGCTTAGTGCGCGGAATCCTATGAGGATCAATGTCATATGCCTTACTGGCTGCAACAGCCTAGCTGCCTAGTGCGCGGGGGACCTAATTGTTTCGCCAACTCGTTTCGTTACCCGTTAGACCCTTGTCTGGTATCCTGATTAATTTTGAACTTTCATTTGTTAAGCTGCTGGGTAAAATATCAACAATATAGAACTGAGGTGTGCTTTTGTTTTCTTTTCCCTTAGGTGTCTGAATAAAATATGTGGTTTCCGCGCATCGGAGTACACATGTGTACAGTCGTGTGAATATTTTCTTATCCAATCTGCTTCACTGGAAATAACAAACGAACGCGTCAACCCCCTATGGCGAACGCATGTGATATTAAGGTTCTTCGCGAGAGTGCGCCTACCTTTACACGGAACAAAGAGCTCACTTTGCAGAATTGGAAGGGTTGGAAGGTGGTCTATATTTTTCTTGATGTTAAACGGTATCCCTAATTACTGGCCGGTGGTTTCTTGTTAGTGCAGTCGACCCGGCGTTTCAGGAATAAAGCCGTTTACACTAAAGAGCTAGACGAGGATGAAGGGATAAGACACTAGCGTTTTAATTCTAAAATGGCAGAAAGTTATCAGCTAACATTTTTATTTATTTATGAACACGACACTACCTACTGTAAAAAAGACTGTTTAGGGGTTAACCAACCGCGTATATTCTTGCCATGAAATTCAGCATTGTTTGTTTTTCTCTATATTTATCCAGAAATAAGTCAACAAATTTTACAAATCAGTTTTTTTTTAAGATATTCTTTACTATTTACTTCGTGTGTTCATAAAGCGTCGCTGGATGAAATATCTGAATTCTATTTAATTGGATTCAAAAAGTAACTAAAAAATCATAATCAGCAATGTGGAACGTATCCTTTCTAAAACTGAAGAAAAAATATAGACTTGTATACCAACCGCTCATGCCTTACACACGAAAACATAGCAAAACCACTCAGTACTGTGCAATGGCACGGTCTAGGGAGGGTACCGCCCGACGCGGCAGACCGAGCCGTCTAGCCGGAACACAAACATAACAAAACACACGGAACTGAATGTTGGGACTAGGTATACCTAAGCGGTAATCTACGGAGAGGTAAAATGCTTAAGTTACTTTACCTATTCTTCGTTTTTATTTAAATGAGTCAGTATCTACTCTTGAATTGGGGAGAAAATGAGTTGGTAGTATATAAACAATAGTTTCAAAAACATTTTAAGGAGAAGTTGTTTATTTATTTATTTCATGATTCAAAGTTGGCTCATTTGATGCTTAATATTTAAAATTAACATATCACATAACAAGATCAAATGAAATAAATTTTAATGTCACAGTAATATTGATTAGATGAGAATCAACAAGAGGTTAATAAGATTCAAAATATTCCACCCCGACAGAGCACGCGAGCAGCATTGATTGGGTTGATCAAAAACGAAATGTCAGCAACATTATTTAGCTCAGTCTTTAAGTACCTACATGTTTCCAATAAACCCCCGTCTACACTCCCAAAATGTAATGAGTAAAACGCAATCGGATCACGTCCTAAATAAACTCAGAAACTGGATAACGCAAATCGAAGAGAACCATCAAAATCTCATCTCTATTCACTGTGAAGACAATATCATTTTCGAGTATCACAACCGTGATTTGGTAAATTCGGGTATTCGCATGCTGATCTTTAGTTCGGTGCAACGTGAGGCTCTGTAACGAAGTCGGTGCAAACTTAGCTGGGATTTTTAAAGGACGATATCTAATCTATCTTATTTTACTGGATGTTTGGGTCAACTCTATTCTTAAAAGGCTTGATAGGATCATGTCTTACTTTGACCTAGTATTTTATGTTATCATCCCCAAATGGTTGATCAGGTTATCAAAATAAAATTAATCATAACCTTCCATCTTGAAAAAGTCCCATGATATTGGGAACATTCTAGTAACAGTCTTTTGATTCTATTTGCTTTAAATTTTATAAAATCCTCTCTATTGATAGTTTGCGTAATATCGAAAGTCGTAGCACTTTCGTAGCAAAATGTTCGTAGCAGTTACTTCTACTACGCTACGGGATATAATTGTGTTAAACGAATTTGTGATTATTTGCATGACTTAATCCAGTTATAATAACTTCAAACTAAGTTTTAAAAATCTGAAATTTTATGTAAGCAGAATCGTCTGTTGTAAATCGTCCTCCAAGGGGCGGCTCCCTTACACCCCAGGGGGTCTCGGTTCGCTTGCAGGATGCCTGCCAAAAGGTAGGATGTGCTCATTTGTTAGTTTGTGCAACGCGTTTTATGTAAATCCTATGCTTTTGGTTTTGTCTGGATTGTTCGCTTATTCCGCTCGTCTAACCGCAAGAGTCAAGAAATGTTATTCATGTACAATTCTTTGAAATGAAATCCATTTTGAATTTGGCTGATTAGGATATCTTAATGCATAGCTATAGTAGTATAGTAGTCCTTTAAGTTTTAAGCTCATAATTTGTTAAAAATATACCAAGAACATTTGTGGTTAAAAGTAAACCTAGACAACAAAGCTTTTCCTTTTAGTCATGAGTAAAAATAATAATTACTTCTAATGTGAGAGTAAAAACGTAGTCGGCTTTCAACCCTTGCTACGCTGTGTGATAATGTTAAAAGGTTTTTAAAAGTTGAACACTTGACTCCATTTTCAAAATGTAATTCTTACTTATCGAGCATTAACCCGCCTGACATTTTAAAAGTCACGATTAACAAACAAGTTTTATCAGAAACTTAATTCCGTAACAGCACAGCGCTTTTTATTAAATGACGCATGTTTTTATTTGTTATAATTTTGCCAAACCTAATCCTACTTCTTTATTGCTGATTGCTCATCCGTTTAACTTCCCATAAAAGGTGAAGCTATTTCGCGGTTTACATAAGCTTCGGAGGGCCCCGTACCCAAAATAATGTAATGCTAATTCGGGTGACGGCGAATAAAGTGCTTAGGTTATGATACCGTGCGCGAAATTGACAGGCGAGATTCGTCGGACCAAGTTTTTTTGGGCGGACATGTTTTTGGCGATTTTTTCTTTTTCTTAATTTATTCTGTGCATTCCCACGGATTTTAAATTGTACTTGTTTTGGGCCGCTGTATTTTTTTACTTTGATAATGTAAAAAAATGTGGTTTCTTGTTTCAACCTTTAAGCGAATTTTTTTCGGGTAAATTGTTTGTTTTTGACTGTTAACTTTAGTGTCAATAACATTAAACTGTATTAAGTTCGCTTAACCTATTCTTTGGTAAGTACGCTTTTAGCGACAAGACTGCCTAAATTGTACATCTTTCTGTGTGTTTTTTGTGGTGTGCAATCAAGAGTTATATCTATTGTAAATAAGTGAATAGGAAAGTGACTTATGTAAAGTTTTAACACTCAAATCTATTCAAAGCTATTGGAAAATGTTTCGCTTAGTTACATATCTGGCCAATGTGTGGTCACCACATCATTATATATAGCCTATGTAAGTACATAGCTGAAGTTAATGCATGTCTGTGGCCCATTAGTGAGTATCAATGAAAGGCCGAGATTTACGAGCGTCGTCGTATGTAAATCGAGTCGGGCGCCTAACACGAGCTAGTGATGTCACTCTTTGAAAACTAATAAGTATGAAAATATTATTTAATCTAGGAGTTTCGGAAAATTTGATGTCAGTGCAACATTTGTAATTTTGTAAAACTCGCTTTTGGTGTCTAATACGAGTAATATTAAAATCTAAAACTCGTACATCTAATATTTCAGTTTCTGAGTACAAGTTTTCGATAAGTTTAATATAAATCAATTAAATGATGAGTTCTATATGAAATTATAATTAGTTATTGAAATTAGTTTCATAATTGCAACAGAGAAACGTAGGTACATTTTCACTCTATTTTTCTACGTTACATTATATAGGTACATAAGATCGTACTAACTCGTTCTCAGAGTTAGTCCATAATTATCGACATATAGTCACATCACTATCACTTCTACTATCTAATTGAAATATTCGAGGCGTACATCACCCATTATCGGCGACCACAGACATGGTAGAGGTTACTCTGCGTTGATAAGCCCGGCACGATTGGATGCGTGTGAACGGGACCGCACGGAAATAATAAAGCAAGACATTAAATATTGGTTTGTTTACTACATTTGCTACATGTACTGGTCGATAAAGGGAAATTAACGGTTGCTATATATAACGGAAAATATTGTCAACGACAAGACAATGAAAGAATGAAATAGCGCTAATCTGAAAAACGGGAAGCCTTTCAATTAATCGTGCCACACTAAACTGCTTACTTTTCTTCCTGCTTTGAGGAGTTTTGACAGATCTTCAGTGACGAGATCCGAAGAAACCCACACTTATATTATTCTTACTTAAATGGTACTTACGGGAATAACATTAAATGTTGGTAGAGACATGGATGAATAGGGAACTCTTTATAGCACACGATAAATAAATACGTATACAAAAACAAAATACACAGAAAGATGCACAATTTAGGCGGTGTTATCTTATCACTAAGAGCAATTCTTCCAGACAACCTTCTAAGTAGTTAAGGATATTGTTATTTATATCTAAAACTCTTAGTTATTCCAATAAGAATAAAAATCCGTTTAATTATAAGCACATTCAATACTGACACATACAAGTAAGTATGTGTCAGTATTGAACATACGAACGGAATCGATTTATTCGCCGACTTTCCCTGCTGCTTGCCTGTGACATGATTTATTGATTGAAGATAACCTACTCGTATATGGAGCAATGCAATTCACGTACCAACAGATAGGTATACCTACTAGTGGTCTATTTTCAACCCAATTCGTATGGCGGATAGATTTATGAAACGAAAATATGCGGCCGGGAGCTGCAAAAACAAGATGGCGGACAAAAATGGGCCGCTGACTGACGCCGTCAGCGGTATCCACAATCCGTTGTGGTGCAAGCAAATCTATATGTAAAAGAAAGTGGTGTTAGTTACCTACACTATTTAAGTACAACTCAAGAACGGATGAACCGACCGACTGAAAATTTGGCTGGAAATTGATGGAGACATAGCTTGGAACCAGGAAACGGACATAAGATACTTTTTATCCCGTTCGACCGCGATCATGAATACAAAGGGATCCCACGCGGACGAAGTCGCGAGAGCCTACTAGTGTTTATAAAACATCAGGTTCAACGATAGATTTGACTACTTTCTTATTGGCATTAAACTAATACGTATTCCAAAAATTAGAATTTAGATAAGTGGAAATTAAAGGCCGATTATTATTTTTTGAAAAGCGTCGCCAACTTAGGTACTAATGATTGACAGGGAAGGAACTTGATTCCACTGCTCGTTTAAAAATATATTTTTTTTGTCTTTACGGCCAGTGTCAATCTTACTATCCAATGCACTTATAACTACTTATATTTATCGTGTGCACGAAATATCGACCTCATCTAGTATAGATACACCTAACGCATTTTCTAACAAACAAGGGGTTCTTGTACGCATGCGCGCTTGTAAGTGTGTGCTCTTATAAATATGGCGTCGGGACGCCCGGCCGTCGGTGGTTATGCAACAGAGCTTGATCTAGAAACATCTTTGTAAATCTTTCGAAATCTCCTCTCAGAATTCCAATTAGGTAAATTGAGGAAGTCGTACCTTTTCGCTAGGGATAGCATGAGTTAATTTTAAGTTGTAGTATCTTTGTAGATTCCGGCAGATTTGAGATCAAAGAGCCTAAACATGAATATACCTACTTGCATTACATAATACTTTAGTAGTAATGAATTACTTTTAAAATTAGATTAAATATATTGAAAAATCTCGTGTTAAGTTATTCTAATAAGATACTCAAGCAAAAAAATAACAGCCCAGACTAGACTGACGCGAATTAAATAACGTTGATTTATGATAAATGCATTCCGAATATTGTAATTGCATTACAAACCCGAGCATTTGTTCTAGTTTATATTAAAATTATACAGAAATCCGTTTCACAATCAGCGAGATAAGCAAATTCAGATGACCCGATTCGAAATTCGTATTCAAATTTATTCAAACCGAATTCTTATCGGACCACCTACCAACAGAGATTTACAATTTGCATGTTTTCGCAAAAAAGGTTAGGTGTAGTAATAGCTTCTTTGGCAAAAACTAGAAGATGGGGTTCTACGGTATTGGTCATAGAGGCGGGAAAGAAGAAGGCGCGTCATTATGTGCGCCTAACGCCATCTATCCGAAATCCTTGGAGGCTTTTCCAAACTCGACCGAATGCTACGGGACGTTGCTGAATAAAATAAATTAAATTTTGAGTTAACATCGGAACGGAAGTTTTTTAGAGTTTTGATTATGAGTTTAAAATAGGGTTTTAAGTAATGTGTGGTGTACAAAAAATAAAATAAAAATTATGTAGTTTAAATTTTGCATCATCATTTTCAGTTTATTGCATAGCAAAAAAAAAGTAATTGAGTATGTCATATTGATTTAATTAGCGACGTTAAACGTTTTTTTTTATATTAAATAGGTTGGGACTTTTAGATTATGGGTAAATATCTAAATCTATGGAAATAATATAAAAACATATCGTGTAGGTTTTTATATGATGTAGGTAGGATCTTAGAATCGACATCAGAAATCATTTTGATTAAGGTGTATATCAATAAAAAATGAAATATTTTTCTGAAAAGCATTGGTTGAATATAAAAATTAGTAATTAATTAATTCCGTAGAAACCAATCAACGTCCCGCAGCATTCGGTCGAAACCAGTTTTCCCGGTAAAGCCTTATTAAGGCCGCAGCAGCCTACTTTCTATCTGTCTCTCTTTACGACTGTAAACTAACCCACATTAGAGCGAGATAGCGATCCATCGTATAAACGTCTATGCCCAGCGGGGCCCTTTTAACTTCTACATGAATTAATAGGATTTCGTGTAGTGAATATTGATAAAGAATTCTTTAATTAGGTATTTGTGCCCAGTCGATATTGGTATAAAATACTTAGAACGGTAAAGTTCTAAGTATTAATAAATAGTGTACGTAATGAAATTGCTGTTATTTTATGTACCAGACTGTAAAGTTATATGCGTTTATGTTTTATTTTGAAATAACTAATTATTGTGCATCTTTTTAAACTTTCACTTTTATCAAAACATTTAATGTACTAAGGTAGGTTGATTGATACCACCAACCAATCCAAAGGCATATTTTGGTAGGTAAGTAAGTAGTTGGCTGTGTGGTTATCTCCTCGATATAAAACAAATAATTATGTTTCTTATTTCCCCAAGCCCTAAAGATAAAATATTTTAGTCTAATTAACCTGCCAATCCTGTTTTAATCTTAATTACTTGAAAATGCATTGGGTTACATTTTCAGTTGCTTAAATTGGAACGTACGCTAGAAATTTCTAGCAAATTGAACTTTATTCTTCGGTTTTAAAGCGTATTATTCAATAATGATTATAGAATCCACAGTACTGTTTAAGGATGCAACTGGATATTCTGATTGGGTTTTTTATGTTTTTTTTTAAATACATTTTTGACCTAAGATAAGGATAGCTTTAGGTAATCATTAGTTAAGAAGACATTAAATAAAACTTTTGGGGATAGTGAACGACATACATATTTACTTACAATCTTTGAGATGAAATTACACATGTAACTTATCTTTCTTTTCAATTAATATCAGAAAATATAAAAAATACATTTGTTTATTTGAATAGAAAAACCAATCTTTATTTTCTTAAAACATGGTAAGTAGGAACTTACATTTACAATCACCATTAATATTTTATTTTATTTTT
This sequence comes from Pyrausta despicata, assembly GCA_963921415.1. Lineage (NCBI taxonomy): Eukaryota > Metazoa > Arthropoda > Insecta > Lepidoptera > Crambidae > Pyrausta > Pyrausta despicata. The sequence goes on along the minus strand of OY992852.1, from coordinate 10,664,199 downwards.
AGGCAATAACAATTCAAAATTTCAGGTAACAAGGATAAAATTAATCGTGACACACTGCTCCCGTACGCTGAAAAAGTTGCGCGTGCCAATTTTGTCACCACCTTCTTATCATGAATCTGGACTAAACTTTCTACTAATACACACGGGCGTTTATTTATCGACCTTCAAAGTTCAACCGGCGGCTGACTAAACACCAATCATAGCCACCTGCTGCCACGAGACCTAGCCGATAATTTGCTACACAACACACCCGTCTCTGTCACACGCCAAGCTACATGTAGAGACGGCAACAACGCCACGAGTCCCCCAACATTAGACACGTCAATGAACTTCATAATCTGACTACGATACATTCCGTCCTTGGTCGTTGTAATTTCGGATTCGCAACGCATCTCTGTAGTAATGGAAATAAAATGTGGACTTTAAAAACGGTTTGAAGGTGAGGCCGTCTCGACGTTGTCCTCGTGACGTCATGTCCAATGATAATGAATGACATTGCCGCAATAATATTTGCCGTCGCGTGAAAATTGTCGTGAAAGAATTCAAAATGTCCTATTTTTGTTTTCTTTTAAAATAAATACAGTAACGATCCTTACAAATTTTATCTAGTTTAAGAGGCGAGCAACACAGTTTATTTATGAACGTGTTTTTAATAGTAACATATCAATCATCTCTGTACACGCATAAAAATATAAAAATAATTAGTAACAAACAATTAAAATTAGAACCAGTCCTAGTAGCCAATATCAGTATGCTGCTACGTATTCTTCCATCTTATTTTCAATAACAATTATTAGGCAAATTAGTTAAGTTTTAATTAGATAAGAAAAACTGTTAATCTAACTGCGATCTTGACACTAGTCATTAATTATCATAATATTTATACAAACTCAAATATAAACTAGGTTCAGTTCGGGCGAGCAACTCCGATAAAAATTGTTCACGTTGTCGGTCCTGATGAAAAATGGCGTAGCTGAGATTTCAGGAGTGTATTCGTTGTTTTATTTTCGATTGATGATTTTGATGATTTCAAAACATTTGGTAATTTTACTAGCTAAGAAATTGTTTGGAGTTCAGATTTACCTCTTGCAAATATTTTTACAATGACAGCGTTGGTCTAGTGGTCTGAGGCCCAGACTAGAAAACTGGCTGTTTTAGGTTCGAATCCTGCTAGGGGCAATTGTTTGTGTTTAAAAAAGTATTTAAGTAACTTAGTGACCGTGGTACAAGCTAACGCTTAGTTTGGGACTAGGTAATTAGTCAGGCAGTTTTAACAGTTCAGACTGATGATGGTTCTTGACAAAGAGGTGATTTTACTGAAAAACCTTTTATTTAATAAAAATAACACATAATTTATCAATAATAAAATAAATAACTTGCTAACAAGTCTTTTAATGTCCAAAAGTAGTTCGTTGATGGAGATACGTGTATTTTGTTTTTTATTACGAAATGTTTCCGTTTTGACATAATGACATCAATCTTTTGTCATTTCTATAGTTCTTAATAATTATTCTTATAAGGAAATTATAAAAATGAAATGAACAAATTTTCCAATAAGAAAGTTTACTTTCGACTTTTTCCGCGAGTAGCGCAACTGTTTCGTTCCCAGGTTTCCTAATAGATGGCGCTACGAGTAACTTCGTTGAGAAGAAAGTTTTCGTCCATGTACAGACGAGTCGTCTGAATAAAGTTCACGCACACAGTCAAATGCTGTATTCACGTATTCAGCGTAAGCACGAGGGAGAGCACACATTGAAAGCTCACTGACTTGTTTTGGTGCGTATGATGAGCGTAAACGAACGCTTTGGTTTGTGTGGGTAAATGTATTCATGTCAGGTGTACGGTTGTACGACGACCGAATAGGTACACACAAAGACAGTTTATATAAACGTAACAATCTTGAACATTGGGCTCGATAGATGGCGTGCATGTATCTTGTTTATGTTGGTACAGCTTTTTCTTTTTGTGACTAAGAGACTTGTCTAACGTTTTTGTAATTTAAAATATTCTATCCTATGTACTTGTCTTATATCCTATGTACGATTTGTACTTTTAAATAGGTACGTAAAAGGAGAAGGTTATCTATTCAATCTTTTTTCGGGCTAAAAATCCCTAGTTCTCTCTGTAGTTATGCCCGGTAGACAGAGAACGGACTGAACATCATAAGTCAGTGTTTTATTCGATTCGAATAAAAGTTCCTAATATAGGCATTTTCGTTTGTGTAATTAATATTGCGAGTTTAAGATACATAAGTGTAATTAAATATGAAAGTACTTTTAAAAAATTTAAAATATAAAGTTGCCTTACTATACTAAAAAGAATTAAATCCAACTAAAGTATCTCATCTCATCAGCGTCAGCGACAGCTATACACATCCCAGAACTGTGCACAGGCCTCACCTCAACTATGAGGTGGTACGAGCCAAACTCCACCACACGGGCTCAGTATCAACAAAGGTTTAATGTTAACCTTGCGATTAGATTATCAAAAAATGATCTATTTAAAAGTTAATACTTTTAAATAGATCATCAGACTGGTAGAATTATTGTTATACATACTCATATTTTATTTTATGCCTATTTACTAAGGCAGAAAATTTCGCAAATTCGTATTCAAGCCGTCTGAGGTTGAATGCTCTGTAGACAGTTTATCAATAGGTTTGAACCTCAAACAAGTGACTATCAGACATGAACGGGCTCTACAGCATGAGTCAGAGTGTTTTCTTAGATATTTTGCTCCTATAAGATGGTCTTGCTATTATCGGTACGTTTTATTGATTAATAGTTTGTCAGTTATCATTCACAGTAAGTTATTTATAATTTCTTGATGAGTATGATAGTAAGTACCCCAAATAAGTACCTATTAGATTTTTATTTTACTTCAAAATAGATAAATAATGAGTACCTACTTATTATTTGTCTATTTTAGGTAGATATTGGTAGGTAATATTATTGGAAATGGGCATTAGGACGGTTTATGAAATCTGTGTGTCTGTTTGTAACTGTAGTACCTACCTACCTGTTAGGTAAATACTCAACTGTATTACAAATCTTTGAATCTACAGATTTAACATATTTGTATTATTTTGTAACCTATAAAGTGTTATTCATATTTTATTCACTTGTTGACAATTCCAAAAGGACAGCGAAAGTTGAAAGTTGGTTGAACCCAAATACAAGAATAGGCTGTGATGTCTGCCGCCAACACGGGTCGGTACCATATCGATTGGGGCCTACCTATTATACATTGTGGGTTCTTAAGCTTCCACAAGACCATTTACGTTCACGTCATGCTTTTGTCTTAGTACATTACACGGCTCGTGTGATACAAAAACGTTTTTTGTCGGATTTTAAATTTTATCGACTGAGAACCAAACTTTTGGACAGCTGAGAATGGACAGGTTGTGCTTGGCGCTGAACGGTAATAAAAACTGTCTTGTAACTCAATGTTTTGAATTACATATTATGTTTGTGATCTATCATTACAACTTAGTTACGCAAAATGTAGAGCTATTGAAAAACTCTCATCAAACTTTAATAGCTTGCTTTTGCCGTCTGTTTTGTAGGTAATAAGTTATTATGGTGTTACTGTATTTTTTTAACTTCGTGTTTGTTTTATGTTTGTTTATAAATGTAATTTATCTCAATATATTAATTTTAAATCAGCTGCATGTATGAGACAGAATCTGTAACTCTATCCTTGTCTTCGCTTTCTATTTTACAAAAAAAACTCAAAACGGGTGACGGCCATTTTGTGAAACCGAATCGATTGGCGAGAAAAAATCCATTGTCATAAAATAAGCATAGCCCATTGGCCCAGTTTTTATACGAGGGTGGTACATCGCAGCCCGCTTTCCCCATTTTTTGCCAGCGGGACCCTTTTAAATATAAATCCTTTGTGTTAAATCGCCAAGAGTGGATCTGTCGTTTCTATTCAAAAGATACGCGTTGCAGTTTGAAATGAAAGTTAAGAAATCTTTTATTAAAATGATAAAAAAAATAAAATTAAAACCCATTTCCGGGTCAAGTGCTGACTGAAACAGGTATGTATTTTTTTTAAATAAGTTTTTGATAGTAAGTCCTTATACTTCGTTATACTTCATAACCAAGTATTTAATAACTTCAAAATGCAACCAAAATTATTGAATTTTTCTGCATTAATTGCATGCAATTATTTAGGCAGTATTTATCCCATGTTTAAATAATATCCAACCAACTCGAAACGTGCCTCTTTTAGGTTATGTCATTGACGCTGCCATTCATTTTGAATTGGCTGGCTTATATTTAGACGAGGGATAATCAATGCCTAGTTCTTTTGTAGAGGGGCTTTTAATAAGTTGAAGTGTTTTTATTAGGTTGAAGGTAAGTTCTTACTTAGGCACTTTTTATTTACAAAGCATCTGTTACTTTAAAAGTATTGTGTTAAAAATAAATTCATGTCATACTATTTTTTTTTAAAGATGGGTAAACTGTAAACATTTTTCACATCTCATTTGTTACTCGTCGCTTGTAACCAAGCTTTTAAAATAGCGACTCAGTTAGTCATACAACCTCTTTTGATGTAGCATCTGTGTTGAATTATACCGTCCACTATGCAGACGAAGTCATTGGACATAGTTCAGTGGTATGTAGACACATGTCAGTGTTAATTATGCTCTACACTGGCACTCCAGACAATACTACATACATAGTATACGTTGGCATATCATACCTATTTTATAGTAAAACGTTGTAACTGAAGACACGCTATTTTACGCTGGAACAGAATTACACTCTCGCTGAATGAATAGCGTAACGATGCCGCTAAACTTTTTGCTTTTTAACAAGTTCTTCTTATTTGTAAAGTTTTGTTTTCCGGTCGAGATCTATTCGATGCAGTTTTTTTTAATATGTGATAATGAAGATCTAGAACATTAAGGAAGCGCCGTGAAATTAGACATTTATTGTTTGATAGCTCAAAAGAGAATTCAAATGTTTCTATTTAGGCGTGATTTTTTAGGTGTCATTCTATCCACCATATCCATTCATACTTCTCATAGAGCAGTCTACCGTCATCTACACTTCTACAATCGATTCCGTTCGCCGTCATTAACCGAAGCACTTAAGAAGTGCACTAAGACGAGGGCTCCTATATAGAATAGAAGCTAAGAGCTTTGCACTCACTCAGCCACACACTGCCTCGACATAACCGGAATACCTAAGATGTTTTGCTTTCAACTTGAGCTTTTATAAATGATACCTAATGAATGAATGACACGGGTTATATCGTTTGATTAGAAAACTTAACTGAATTAAAAATAAAATATTTTGATTGTGATGAATGAGCTTTCATTTGCTTTAAGCTTACACGTGAAGTTATCACGTGACAACTTGTGTGATAATTACCAAAAGTTTTTTTTTTAAACAAATCAATACTTAAGTTCTTTCTTTAGTACATTTTTATTTACTAATGGATTTAGTTTCTTCTCTTATCTTTTTGTTGACACGCCACAAAAAAGCGCGTCAAAAGATCGAGTTATTTTTGTCAACCCCTCGATCACCTTATGTGTCCCGAAGTGCAACATTTCATCATTTATCGGGACACACTAGCCCTACAGCCTGCTGCACTTAAGCAACAATGTGGTATCGGTCGTTCAGGGGTCGGCTTACCGTTACTTCGGATCCCATTACAAGAAATAGTCCAGTTGGAGCATTCTTGACGTAAATGTGAGGTAATGTAAGTTAAGATATTTGTAGCATGTGGGTGCATTTTCAGCTGCGTTTTATCGTTAATTGAACTGCATACCGCTTTATCAATATTCATGTTAAAATGTTTTGTTTATTAAAATTATGAAATATCATACAAGCTGGCGTAAACCGCAATAATTAATAAATTTGCATATTTACGAGACACATACTTTATCTCAAAATTTACTTTAAAGTAACCTGTAGTTACGTCTGCATTTACAGGTTAATTACCCGTATTGTGACAAGCCTCGTTTAATACCAGGTTTCAAACGATCCTGTGCAAAATCATAGCGGCGTGCGGTAATATTTTGCTTGGTTTATTAAACGTGAAGTGAGAAAGAGGCTCTAGTCTGAATCACCCAGATGCGAGGCTGGTTCTACCTATGTATGTCTTAATCCCCACGGTTTGAACAAAGCTTGATCGTAGAGCCATGACAAACCGAATGGACTAACCAAAAATGTAAATAAAAGTACTACTACTACATTTAATTCATAAAAATCAGCTTAATAAAAAAACAAATAATATAAATTATGTAAGGTTGATTGCACATACGTACAATCGACGTCAATACCCCATGGTCAAATTTTTTTATACCTAGTTAGCATATCGTCCAAATATAATGAATGGTCTTTATTTTTCGTGTTTTTCTGGACTCTATTACTTGTACAATCTTTAAAATCAAAATCTGTGAAATTGTTCAAAATATAATATACCTACATCTATACATATAATAAGACTGTAAAAGATCGATTTCTGTACATTGAAGATTTTTATGAAAAATTGTTACAGGGGGTCTTAATTACCGTAAATAGAAGCGAAAACAACAATTTTTAAAATTTTTGTCTGTCTGTCTGCCTGTCTGTCTGTCTGTCTGTCTGTCTGTTTGTCCGGGCTAATCTCAGAATCTACTGGACCGATTTTGACGGGACTTTTTTTATTTGACTCAGTATCACCTGGAGAGTAAACTGGGATATAAATAATCACGCCGATGAACTTAGGGGGCAGGCAGGAAATTGAATCTCAGAATCTACTAAACCGATTTTAATGGGACTTTTTTTTATTTGACTCAACATTACTTGGAAGGTAAAGAAGGATAGAAATAATATTACATATTGATAAATTCTACCCCCAAAGGGATAAAATAGGGGTTGCGAATTTGTATGAAGCCCGGTCGCAAAAAACTAACATCCACGCGGACGAAGTCGCGGGCGGCCGCTAGTAATATAATAAGAGACAAAAACTCGAACTTCTGCACTGCATTGGCACTGACTCGTTTCTATGCTCCATGTAGTAAAACGCGGCGGCTTTTAACCAACCAAAGCGTAATCAAGGAGGCAAAAGTTTACCGCAAGTTCCTGAATCCGACTGGTTACTCAACGGAGCTTTAGTGAGCTTCGGGTATAGCATTACGTAACTGCTCGTGATCTTTAAAAAAAATATTAAAACAGAAAAATAATAGTTTCTTTTTGTGTATTGAAATTTAGAAAGAATTTAATTATTTACTTTTGTTATTCCCAAATAACAAAAATATATATAAATATACATTCCCTAATTATTGGAAGAAAACATGACTCAATAAGTTTATGTACATGCTCTTTAAAACGTTAACCTTACACAGACTATTAAAGATGTTATAATTCATGTTTTTTTTTTAATTTCAAAATGCAGAAAGGAACATTTTTTACTAATTGGTTTAAAATGTATTTGTTTGGATTTTTCTCGTATAAAAAAGAAAAAATATATTTATACCAAAACAAAATACTCACTCCTTTTACAGCTCAAGTGGTAGGCATTCGCAAGGATCACGAAAGCATTTCTTAGGCGCACGTTAAGCTTCTATTATCCTCTAACATTTGCTCAATAATGAAACCCCCCAAAACAACGGAATGAGAATTGCCCAGCCTTTAGATAAGTGTACCTTGTAACTCGTGTTTGCTGACGGAAATCAAGACCTGTCGAGTCGAAAATAAAGGCTAGTGTTGAAAGATACAAGATTTACGTAGATTGGCTGAACATACGGCGGTAGTAATATAGAAAACATGCACATTTTTGCTTTCCTTAACGTATGCTGCCGTTATGAGAAGAAAGCATGCAAATTTTGCGAAATTCAGTTAGATACAATGATTGTAATCAGTGAAAAAGACGCATTTCCTAGTATTATTTATTTTTTATTTCATAATTGCTTCAATTCTAACCTCTGATAGAAAAACGTACCTGCATTAAAACACAAGGTTTACTAAGAAGAAAAGACTTCATCTGACATCTTCCTGTTAATATCCGTAGATATGTCTTTTTATTTTAGTATTTCAAAAAAGTTCTAGGCGCAACTGCCACTTGCGACTTTTCTACTCAGCATTTTTGTACGTGGGATAAATAAAGAAACTTACAATTCAAACAAATTACATATTTAGAAATACGCATATTTTCTTTTTATGATCAGACTTATCATAGAAAAAAATAGACGCTTCTGCGTAGATATGTCTTTTTTCGTAATATCGTGATTTTTTTTTTACTACGAAGAAAGGGAAAACCACATTCATTTAATAAATAAATAAATATTATAAATTAAATGTGCATAAAAACATAAAAAAGCTCTAACCGTAATTAGTAACTGTGAAGTTTTTTGCATTCAATCATTTATAAAAAATATATCTTCCTAAGCACAGCAATTTTTTTTGAAAAAATATACTAATGTTTTTTTTGTTTTAAGGGTTGATGCAGATGCGTCCCTTTTCCTTATGGGTGTTATGATTCGACAAATCGTGGTAATTTGGTTTAAATAAGTATGTAGCTTGCTATTTTAGTGACGTTTGATTTTATATTTAATTTAAGGACCCCGCAGACGTTGTCCTGCCCGTTTAAATGCCTGCAATTGACAAGACCTAAGATTAAATAGGTAGGTTGAACAGCACTCAGTTTATTATACACTTAACACAAAGTGGCCGCGATCAACCGTGGGTTCTAGTGCTAATTTTGTGCAATCAGTTACCTTTGAAATCGCCCTTGTTGGTCAATCGGGACAATAGTCTATCTCGCCCACCGAACCATTTACATACTCGTTAGTACGAATAACTCTGAGACCTTAGTGATGTAAGGAGTGATTTCATGTTATCTTGAAGAATAAATAGTAATTAATCTATATATATAAAAATGAATTGCTGTTCGTTAGTCTCGCTAAAACTCGAGAACGGCTGTACCGATTTGAATAATTTTGGTCTTGAAATATTCGTAGAAGTCCAGGGAAGGTTTAAAAGATCAGAAAATTTTAAAATAAAGTAACGGGCAGGATAACGTCTGCCTGGTCCACTAGTAGTCTTATATATACAAATGAATTGCTGTTCGTTAGTCTCGCTAAAACTCGAGAATGGCTGAACCGATTTGAATAATTTTAGTCTTAGAATATTTCTGGAAGTCCAGGGAAGGTTAAAAAGATCTAAAATTTTAAAAAAAGCAACGGGCAGGACAACGTCTGCCTGGTCCACTAGTAGTTATATATAAAAATGAATTGCTGTTCGTTAGTCTCGCTAAAAATAAAGAACGGCTGAACCGATATGACAAATTTTAGTCTCTAAATATTTGTGGAAGTCCAGGGAAGGCTTAAAAGATCAGAAAATTAAAAAAAAAACAAACGTGGGAACGTCTGCCTGTCCGCTAGTAACAGATAAAAATTACAATCACAGAAAACGTAACATTATAATTTAAAAAGCGATTTTTTTATATAATATACAAAAACTGACAGGATTATTTTTAATTAAAAAATAACATTTAATTTCAGTTTTTTTATTACTTATATTGTAATTTTTTAGATTACATATTTCTAGAGCCCCAAAGTAGAGAATCTATCAAATAAGAATCGTAAAATAAGGAAAAGGAAATTGTATTTCATTTGTTTCAGAACTCAATACAAACTTTTCAACGCTCTGGTTGTTCTGAAAGTAGTTTTATTTGTAGTATTTCTTTTCGATACAAAAGTTTCTACCCACCAAACGTTTTGTGTTTATATCGCTATGTATGCATAGGTATGTTTAATATGAGAATACTTATCCTTATGTTTACTAAGTTTTTCACATCTTTTTGTATTCCAAACGTAGTTTAAAATTACTGATCATAAAAGTGATCATGATTTAATGTGATACGATATCGATAAAAACTCCAATATCATGAAAATATTGCATAATGATAGGTAGATAACTCTACAATAAAAAAGTAAAAAAAAATAACAAGAGATGCACTTTAACAAACCTATTATAAAGTTGACTCTAAACTACGACGCTACCATCAGAACCATCTCAGTGTGAGAACCCACCAAAATTACGGTCAAAAACGCCAACTTATTAAGCTTAGTGCAATGAGTTGGCACTTGTGAAATCCAATTTCGCAAGATTGCCGTTGGCCAACGTCGATACATGTTCACAAAAAACGATGCTCCCCAATGTGACCGTTTAAACTTCAAGTGGACATAAATAAGGGCCACAGTATTTGGCTGGCTCGCCTCGGCGGGCGGTGTGCTCTCAATACCTATATACATCCAAAATCAAACCTTAAACTCGTAGAGAAAAAGTAGATATTTCTTTTTTAACACGTCTGAAGCGGTTCTTCCTAAGAGCAAAGAAGAAAGAACTTTCAGAACAGTGAATATGATTCGTTTCAGTCTAAAAAAGTTAAAGGACACTCGAACAGAAATTTCTTTGCCAAAACTGTACGTCACAGCATCAGTTTTTGGAACAACACGGATTAAATAAATTCTTCGGGGCGTAATTTGTTTCGAATTATGCAATGACTTTCGCGCTAATTTGACGGGACGAGAACGGGACGACCAAGTTTAAGTAAACGTAAAGTTTAATTTAATTATTCCTGGGATTCGGCAAGACCAAAAGGCGAAGTCCAATTTTGAATCTGTTGCGTTGTTTACAAGATTTTAATTCGAATTTAATTTTGGCTTTCAGACAAGCTCCAGTTTAATGCATTTAAATTTTAATCAAAGTTCGTAGATTTTTTGCCACACACCTAGACATCCGCCTAGGGACGCTTCTCATTCCGTCACCATTCCCCTTTTATGTTTCTATCCGACCATCGACTTTCAATTTCTGCGCCACGCTCTCGCAATACGACAAAATAACCGAACCATTGTCGGCTTTACCCACCTTTCGGCCTTAATACAGCTCAAGAGATTTCGCCCTTGGCCGTCCCATATACTCGGATCACGTAACTCTAAGAATATCCAAGAGACACGATGGTTTTCCTTTCGGCCCCATTTACCGGCCCAAGAGACTTATTATACTGTGTCTACACGAGATACGAGAAATATTTTGTTCAAATATAATCAGGGATGCTAGTTTCGGCCAAACAATGCTTCGGTTTTATTCAGCGGTATGAAAGGATATGGACGGTATGACGGAATGCAAATGTTTACTTCATATTGGATCCGAGGGTCTCATGTGGTTTTTCTTTATACAAGCATGTTGGAATAAATAGGTAGGTACAGTGAAAAACATTAACAAATATTGGACACAAAGACAACAGTGCATAAAATATTTTTTTATGACAAAGTCCCGTTATTATAACTTCCTAATAATCAATTACTTTTAGTTATCTTAGGTGACCACCACCATCACCAGACAATGAGTAGGTATCTTATTTGTATGAAAATAATTGGTTAAAATTATCAGGTGAAATGTAATTAAGTTACTCTTTTCTACAAAGAACGCTTATTTTTTGCATTAAAAATTTCAAATCAACAGAAAACACCGTCTCGCCACACGTGCAACACATTCTATAATCCGCGCGGAATACGAATTCGCAAATTTCATTTTTAAAAACGGCGGTACCAATCCCTGAATAACAATTTCTCCCGGGTTCGTGTGTAAACAAGGTAGAGCCTCAATAATATAAAACATGAGCGTGGGGGCTCCACGCGACTTTGGCCACCCCTACCCACCTGATGTACCTACACGCTAGTTCAGATAGTGGATGAAATGCAAAAAATGTTGGGGATATTTTCTTTGACCCGGGAACTGCCTGATGCGCTACTATTTCGGAATTTCGGGAGAGTGGATGAAAGAACAGAAAATGTATTGGTGTATTTTGTAGTTACGCTCTAAAATTTTTATGTAGCATGCTTTTTACTTTGTTTCATTGAGCTTTTATGAAGAAATATTAGAATTCATTTTGTTGTATTACTTTCATCAGATACCTCTTCGAAAGTAAGAATTGTTTTCCACGTATTCACGTGGAAAAGTTTTATCAATTACACTTAATTTATTAACAACAAAAATAATTGATTCTATTTAAACAAACTAGTGCAAGACAAATTAAGAAATGCTATAGACTTCCAAAGATTAGAAATTTGCATCAATAAATATTGATCAGTTTCTGCCTACGAGGGCTGAATAAGTTAATATTTGATAAGTTCTTGCAAAAAGTCATAGTTTTCGGTAGCAACGAATCGCCGGAGCGAAGGTCACGTAGCAAACCAATGGACTCTATAGCCGAAATGACGTTCCCCGTTAACTCGGATAACCGGCCGGTCATAGATGATAGATTGGGTAGGATAGGAAACTATTCTTTGACAGAATGAAATTGTCTTATGAATTACCTTATGAATTTAACATTATACATACCTATCTGGACTTAATAACTTTTGAGTTAAGATCTTCAACAAATACGTTTCAGTTATCGTCGTCATTGTAAAATTTACAATGTTTTCGAAATATTAATAATTTTTAACACAATGTCAATAAAGAAATAAATATTAACAGATTTCTAGCAAAAACATATTTAAACAATTTAAAACTAACTGAAATTAGTATCTGAATATCACCCATGTAAAAATGCAAAATAACAGACACATGACCTTGATTCTGACGCAAACAATCGATCTACTCGTATATCACACATTTGTATTCAACACTTCATCAAGCCACCTACCTCGTTATGTGCTAACAAGCAGCTGGGCTATAAAACTACCTACTCTGTTACGAAATCGCGGTCTCTTTTGCGGTAAGAAGGGAATACATACCGAGCGACAAACGTCGATCGATTGATTTGATTCCATTTTGAATAATATCAATATGTTAATTGTAAGATTTTCAATTATCTGTTTCTTTTTAAATATAAGGGACATTTAACTAAATTATTTGGATTTAACTAGTTGTAGGTAAATAGAAAATGACCGGTATTTTTCAAATGCGTTGTAGTTCGCGTTTCTACATTTTTGTGAACTTACTTAAAATGTGTTTTCTCAATCTCAAGATAATCAAACAGTTAAATCGGGTAAAACAGTTAAAAAACATTGTTGATATTTTACCTACATCTCGTTATAACAATGTCCGTTTTAACAAGCAGATCTACAATGTACCTACTCTTTGACATAACTTCGACACGTCTGTGGTTGGACCGGATTCGGAATAAGTAGGTACATATATACCGCTGTGCGCCCAACCGTCCATCGTTGATTTGATTACATTTTGCTAATAGCACTATTTGACGAACGCTGATTAGTGAATTTTAAACTCGGGTAGGTACTAAGGGAGATGCGTAGCGATGGATTTAGTATTTTTTAAAGAGCTTCGTTACTAGAAATGAATTTATGAGACCACAAAAGTCATGTGGCGCGGTTAAGCCGCTCAGTAATTAGTTGATTCAATGCATTGTTATAATCATCAATTCAATCAAACCAGCGAATTCTAAAAATAATCCTATTTGCCGTAACTCTACATAACTTTTTATATCTACATAACTTCTAACTATTGATCATGTTTAAGTTGTGCATAAAATTGTTTAAAATAATATATAAATTTATTTTTGTAGTTCATAAGTAACTGAGAAAACAGAAACACAGTTCCATTCTTAAGATAGACCCGAACGCCTGAAAACGTACAAAAATATTTTGTTTAATTTCTTTCAGCCCGACCGAACAGAGGGTAAACTTTTTAAATTTATTTTTCAGATAAATTCGTTGGCAGCGGTGCAGAGCATTTCGGCGAAGTCAGCAAGAACCCGAGTACACCTAAACTTTGGAGCCGTGTTCCTGCCAGAATGGGTATTAGAAAAACCGACAAGCTTTTGTTTATTTTCACTTCAAGAGAAACTCGATTCTGAATAAACATTCCCCAGGCAATCTTAGACTTGAATCGTAAGTTTCATGTTTCATTTGTATGGTTTGGAAAATATGCAAACATTTACTTAGTAGTTATGCAAGGCCGCATACGAACAGTTTCGGTCTACTCTTGACATTGAAATGCTCGCAGCCGGCGATATCGTCAAAGCGACGACATAAATTATCTCGTCTTACTACTACTGCGAAGAGGTCATTGCCTGTCATTTTTTATTTTTAGTGCACTGAAACAATTCGGCACGCGTATATTGCTATAAATTCGGCTGTTGTCATCACGTTTAACCGCATTTTATCATCTTTGAAACAAATGACAGTCATTTCTGACAAAAAATGCCGTGTTTCTTTCGCCGCTACTATTTTTCTTCTCGATCGTAAGCGAAAAAACAAGTGAAAGTCACGCAACTCTTTCAGAAGTGTGGGTGGAGTAGGTATGGAATTTATTTAAGTTGTCAGGTGAACCGCCATTGTGCCCGCATGCACCCCGCGCCCCGCCCGCGCCCCGCCCGCGCCCCGCCATTGACATGCAAATGAAACGGGCCAAGCTCGCGGACCGACGGTTATTTATCTCTGATTGGCTTCGTTTATTCCGCTTTGACAGACATATTCGAATTCCGTTCGGAATTCGTTTGTGTTTACGTAATTAGATATGCTAACGAATGCGCGCGGTTTCGTGAAAATCGATTTTTAAAATTGAATCCGCGAATCGATTTCGGTACGTGCATGTGTTGTTGAACTTTGCGCGGGACTTTATTGGAACTGTTCGGATTGGATATTCTGTATGCTGAATACATACCAATATGTTCGAGAGTAAATTGAGCCGATATGATATTTGAACATGTTCTGATGAAATTAGCCTTGTCAATAACACGATCGTAATCAAAAAGTTGATATCGATTACCGACCTAATTTATGATGAAGTCTTCCCCTTTTTCATTGGACGTTATTACTAGCAGTCGGCATTTTCTCATCAAGCCTTAATTAATAACTCTATCTAGCGTCGGGAACTTTCTTTAAGTAGGCCACTGACACAAATAACAGAACTTGGAAGTTAGACAGTTGAGTAAGACTGCTATTCCGTAAATCGATAGACATTTTGCCAGGCGTTCTTGCCAAATGAGAGTTTTGTGTGTTCCGTTCAATGTAACTTCTATTCAGCGATAAACCTTCGGATAAGCACCTTAACCCGTGATGTGGATCCGTTATGTTAAGGTACTATGTAATGTACCTATTGGCGAATATACAATTAGTACCTACAATTTTATTCTATCTCAGTAGGTAGGTACTTTTGGGGTTAATCTATCAATATAAAAAAGGGTATTAAGGCAAAATTATTCTTATTTATTAGTATTCTCAGTTTTTTTTGTTTACACCACCAATTATATCTGTATGACAGGCGGTTGACTGGAAGAGAATGATTTCTGGCATTAAGTTCGCCAATTGTATTCCTATCGGTGCAATAAGTTTTAAATAATGGATTATTCTCAAAAATGAATAAAGCGAAGAAATTTTTATCTTGACTATGTTGAGAAATCTCTATTTACCAATTTGCATACTGATATGTCTCCTCAAACAAAATTTGTCGAACCGAGCCAATCCCTCAGCCCTCCGGCGATGTCATCGGTCCCAAATATCCTTCGATTTGAGATATGGAAATATGAGACATGCAAAATGTATACAAATGTACTCGTAGTAGCTAGAGACACTTCTAGGTAGACCTTTCTATATAAATAAAGAAAGTAGAGAAAAATGCCTTACGTCATGTTATGGTTTAAAATAAAATACTTTGTTTTTGTACATGTTCACTATCAAACTATAACATTATTATGAATGTTAAAGTTTCATTGTTATGATGTTTTCCGCCGAAAAATAATACTGAACGGATTTTGATGAAATTGAAATACAGACGGGTATGAGCTGACTTAGGATAGGACACTTTTTAAATGCTCCCTTGGGATAAACATGCTAGTTACTAATATAAATATTCCTCAAGTCACAATAATTTTCTCTTAACTATCTGAGTGTTTAAATACTAAAGATATAAGAAGTGAGTTTATAATTTTCTATATACTCTACAAAATAACTCACATACTTGCAATACTGTGGTAGAATATTATAAAACAACAATGTTCTCTCATAATAATAATATGGCATACACAAATCGTATCATCTACTAGCCTAAGGTCGATACCACATCAGGGCTTAACTATCGTCTCAGAATCTCGTTACGGGATCGCGGTTTTTCGAAATTGGCTCTATACGGTATGCCTCAGCTTATGAGAATAAGTAATATATACCTACTGAATCCATTGAACGCGTGTCGGGTGTACGAATCGGTGAGTCGGTGTTCAAATGACTATTTTTCGCAAGTCACGTCTCTGTTCGAGCTTATCTGGCGTTAGGTTTGATGATAATAAGTGATACCACAAAATATCGGCGGCACAGATCTATGACATTACTAGAAGTGGCACGGAACTTAAACCATTTATTTTATTTAGGTAACTTTGCTCAGGTAAATGCTAACTCACTTTAGTGAATAACAGCAGCTGTTGTTGGATTAAGTGTTATTGGAAAAGGAATATTAGTGGATAGCTAAACATTGAAATAATGGCCTTTTTCCGGACTATGATTTCCATGTTATGGTCACACATAAATATTGTGTGAGTGTTCTGAAAAATATGAAAGAAATACGGTTTAAAAAAAACTGACTCCATAAAAGTAACATAACTAGATCTTCAAAAACTTATTAATTTGAGTAAAAAAAAAAATTGAGACTATCTTCTATTCATATTTATCTAACCTATGCGTATGTTGTGGTTCATGGATCCGTGACGATAAAACATTACATAATTCACCTACTGTTTAATTAACAAGAATTATGTATGACAGAGCAAATTTTGGGCCATATTTATAACAATTTGTTTAGCTTCACTAATTTGAATTAAAATAAACTAGCAGTTTTTTTACTGGTATGTATTTAATTAGCTTTGATCATCAGCAGCAGGACAATTAATCGGGTAATGACTTTTAATTTATCGTTAGTGTTGATCGTTTCCTTTATTTCGCAAATAATCTGATAATTTGTTATAAAACCCCTTTTTGGCCAAATAGGACTATACGTGATGTTTGGATTTTAACTTAGCCTTTATCATGTATTGTGGCTGTACAAATGTTTCATCGTGGGTTTAAATCCCGACTCAGACTGTAGATTTGCTTGCTCAATTGCAAAGGTGATTATTTCATTCCTTGTTAAATTTACGAGCTTCACTTCTAGCCATTTAAATCTCAGTCCAGGAGCATACACGAGGCGTCCTCCTCGAGTCAATATCAATAAATGGGAAGTTGGGAAATTGGATGTGTTGCGGTTCGTCGCCGCGGCCGCGTAATAACATAGTAATGAGCCGATCGTAAAAATATGGACCGCCTCCTGGTCTATGGCTAAATATTTAACTAACCTGACTGTCATGGGTGGCAGGCAATGAGTTTCTGTTATGCGAATTATGTTTATTATTTGTTTTTGCTTTACTGTGTGTGTGTACTGTTACCTAGGTTACCTAAATGTAAATAATTAATAGCGTTACAGATCGCATACTTAATTTTTTCAGTACGTTAGGGCCATTGCTAAGGTATGTGTATAAAAATACAGTATTTAGTACATACGTACTAAACTTACTACCTAGCTTATTATTAATCATCGTTTTAAGATACACTTTCATTTGTTTCCCGTAAAAAAAAGTTGCACGTTTCTTACATTCAGACAATTATTGTTATACTTACAATATTAATATTTTGTTATTTAGTAGTAGTAAGTATAATTTTGAGAAAATATAATGATTTTATTATTCAATACATTTCGTACTTACCATTCCACACACATCGCTCTCCATCCCACTGGAATATCTGAAACAAAAGACGTTAGCATCAATCAATTAACTCATAGCTAAGGTCTAATTTGCTTCTATGACAGCAGATCGTTCCGCTCGGTTGCATCAGCCTAGGATTGATTTGACATTGGCAAGCGACGCATGCGTACTGCCCTAATTCTGTTTTAGAAGCCCCTCTGACGGAGACGGCGTTATTTGAATACGTATTAGAGAAAAAGAGATAGGGGCAGGAGCGCAGGGCCGTCTGAGACGGCGGGTAACATGGCCGGTTATTGCAACTGTATGCATTTTGAAGAATATTGTGGATGCGGAGACGGGTTTTTGGATATGAGTAGGTATTTTTGGGAATGGCATTCGAAAACTCGTTACAATTTTTGCAAACGAACGTAATTATCAAAATTCTTAATCGTTTTGATCATATCTTCACTGATACAATCAGTTTAAAGTACAATGCATTGATTTTTCCATGTATTTTTTTTTAATTTAATGCGGTGACGTCAAGTAGATTAGATTAATTCTTTGTCTAAATATTTGAGTAGCTATATATAAAGGACTGTCACGACCGTTACTTTGATTTAAATTAAATAAATCCAGGAATACAATTTCTTGTGTAATCGTTGTCTCCCAACGGCCAAGAAGGCTAATCGGCCCAATTTGACGTAGGCAAAGTAAATAAAAGTTTAAACAGATTAAACTAACGAGAGCCCAGGGGTGCGGGAGGGGTGGGGCGCAATTATCTCGTCCTATTTTTCCTTCTAATTTCACGTTAGGTCCGCTTTGAGAGGTACGAAGGACGGGGAAAAACGCCCAGCGTTTTTTCGACGCCGTTATTGTAACGTTTTTATTATAATCTTAATATATATATTCTCAGTTATATGTATAAGTTCAGTAATGACGGATAGGTATTAATTTGTTTTAGTATTTTTTTTAAATATTTGGATTGGGTACTCGATATCAATTTATTTTCTGCGTCTCTTTTTAATGTTGTGTAAAGTAATGACTACGGAAGCATTTAAATGTTAAATTTAGATGTAGATATTAATTATTCTTCAAAGTATTCATCAATGTTAATGAACCTCATATCTGTTGCATAATAATTAATAATAAAAAATGTATATAAATTGTGAGCTTTTGACAACGTTTAGTTACTTATACTTTAATTCTTTTATGTGTGAATTATTTATGAAGGTCACTGGTAACTTGTTTGTAAAATATAAGTGAAATATCGTTATTCGTTTGAAACGTGTAACTACTGACTTCACATTTTTTAAGTTATGTATCTATACCTAATAGTTAAGTCGCTCGTCTGTACGGTCCGGGGAGTCTCTGAATGGCAACACCATGGCATTCCCTGGAAATTAGGCCAGCCCAAATATTTCTACTTTTCTTTGCAACCTAGCCTTTTTAAGAAAAGTTTATTTAATTTTGTTTAAAATTAAAAGATTATTCTTAAAAGTGCTTTGAATTTCTGGTTATGATTTCAAAATTAATCAGCTTTTGATTTTAAAGGTAAGTCGTTCATTTCAGTTATAAGCTTAGACGGTTATTTGATTTAAGTTATTTCCACTGCATTTATGCCTCGAAAATTTATTCAGAAAAAAAACACAACCTATTTTGTTTTTTAATTAAGAACGAAGTCAGCTTGTAAGAAATTTTTCAACAAAAAACAACACAAATGTTGTGTCCTAGTTGTGGCTTAATAAATAAATATGCATATCAGGCCAAGGCCAGAGACATAACGCTGCCTCGGAAGCATAACGAAGCACACACAGATATCTATGGTAATACAGTCTTTGCTATGACTATTATGATAACTGCTAGTAGTGATTTTGATCTGGGTAAAGTGAAACATATTGGAAGAATATGGATTTATCTATTAGCTACCTACTTTTTTTTTGGTAGGTACAAATGATCAGACAGTGATGCCTAAGTAGAAAGTGTAAATAAGAGTTAAAAGTCAGAGAGAGAGAGAGAGAGAGAGAGTAAGACTTGTAGTAAAATGTAAATATCTCCTAAAATGTGACAAAGTCATTCATTTTGTCGTACATCCAATGAAATTTACATCATTAGATTAGAAATTAAACAGACACATTTACATCTAATGAATGTACATCATTCTCAGGTCAGTACCACTTTATTTAAATGAAGTCCAGCTTAATTAAGTAAAGAAGACAAATTAACAAACAAACGTGTACAACTCAAATTAGAATACAAAACATCTGTTTTGCTGTGCGCAAGTTATACGGCATGCAAACGGTTATTATCAAAGTCTGAAATTTATGCAAAAAGGGGGTGAAAAATCTCTTGATAATTCCAAGTCGAAAATATTCCGATTTACAAGAGAGCAAGAGTTGTCGGATTAGCATCTAAATGTTTGCAGTTGACATCGTGCTTTATTAAGGAGAACCCCTCCTAAACACCTCATACTTGGATACTTTGGAGATCTACGCCCAGTTTTGTTTTGATCTCGTAAATACTAATTTTGTACGTTTGCTTCTGTTATTTTTTCTTCTTCGAAATAAGAAGGATTTTTTTGTGGCAACTACACTTTGGGCAATGTTTCCTTTTTTACTTTGCGGTTTTGTTAGATAAATTTATGAGCTACGCATTGTTAGTGGAAGGTAGTTCAAATATAGAGGTCAACTATTGCGTCTGTTATTTTTCGTATTAGCAAATTCAGTAACCTACTAGCCTGTGTGTGCATGTGTGTATCACAAAAACGTCATAATAGAATTACACTATTTAATTTAAAACCAGTATTTCAAACGAGTACAACGGAATTGCAATGCAAGGCGTAAGAAAATCGATTTCTATACGCATGCATGCGATGCAGGCCCTCAGTTAGGTACCTAGCTACTTACGTTATTTAATCAGTGTATATGTATGTCAAGCCTTATACAGATACTCGTATCTGCATAAGGCTTAAATGCATAAGGTACTTCTCGTAGTTACCTACCTATTTAATTATTGACATGTCTCTAAAAACATCTCATGAAATATGTTAAACTAAATGAAGTAAAACAAAACACCAGTTTAAACAATATTAAAACTAAAATAAATTTGAAATCACGTGTTACATTAACAAAAATAGCACCTGCTTGATTGTGTATATGGAATGGATGACTTTGATACTAACTAATCTATTTTTTTTCATCGTTTATTAATTGATACCTACCAATGATTTTTGCATTCCGACACCATTTTAAGAGTTGCCATTCAATATTAATAAACATGAGCTTACCATCACAGACTTAAAATAAATACTTACCTATTACTGTCGAGCTTTTATTACTGTTGTTCTCCAGAGGACCAACAATAACGCAAAAGAAAATCAAACACAGTCAACGAAAGAACCGACGCTGATAGAACTGAACAAAAGTAATTCATGAGAAACTCGAAGAATACAAATCGAAATATCAAATATGTTAATCCAATCAATCTCTTTGTTTCAGAGTCCGATTGCGGGACCCATACGAAAGTGCCATCGTCAACTCTCCCACAAACCCTCGTATTAACATGTTTGTGTAATCTACAAGTCTGTATTGGGTTCATCCGTGACTTGAATTAAGTTCTTGGGCCTATCAGCAATGGCAGACAAGAAGAGCTAGAACAACCTTGGAGTGCTATCTCTTTTTCTGCTTATACGAGTAGTAAAACGAAGATGAGAACGTAGAAAATTCTACACATGTACCTATCCTGTTAGGCAGTCTAAGACCGATTAACATCCTGGTCAGAGACAGTGTTTAATATGCTATTTTGGGCACAGATTTCTTTAACATAAATAATGCTAGAGTAATATAAGCATTCATCTTAAGCATTCATTCAACTTAAGCATTCATCGATAAATGGTCTATTCAACACAAAAATAATTTTTCAATCCGAACTAGTAGTTTTTGAGATTAGCTCGTTCAAACAAAGAAACAAACTCTTCAGCTTTATAATATTAAGTATAGATTTCTCCTATTCACTATTGTGCAGATATTTCTATGACAAATCCAAATCGAAGACGAGACAAGCGGAGAGTTGTTTTTAAACAACCAATTGAGTATTTGACGCCAATCAAAATAAATTCAGAAAGCCTATTCCTCAAAATTAACACGTAAGTTACCATCTTTACTAAGTGACCATTTTTTATTATTTGCAATATTTGATTTGTAATTCATCAAAAATTCACAAAAAGTACACCGATTGCCAAGTGTGAATGATGACGTCACAAGCTAGTATCGCCATACGGAATCTTTGGGCGACTGGCATCTTGATAGTTCATAGAAAGTACGTTAACGATTGATGCTTGGTGTCAAGTGCCCAATTGAATTTCGTTGTTAAAGTTGAAAACCATGGAGTAGTATAAAAAGCGAAATTATTTTGGCTGTTTAAAAACATTACCTCTCCGAGTCCCTTACCTTCTGTTGGGACTTCGCGTAACATCGTTGGCATCTTCGGAGGCGGCAAACACCGAGGTCATCCGAGCCTGTACGATCGCGCCCGATCAGTTCGCGGCCGACCCTAACTTTCGCTTCACATTCAAGCACTTGGACTTCTTACACTATTGTCGCCTTTTTGATCCAAGATTTTATTCTCTGTATTATTTGAGGGCGAATAACAGCACCTTTAAATTACAGTCCGCTATTTTTTTCAACCTATCGATAGGACACCCAACACCTATTGTACCTAAGATGGTCTGGCTGACTTCCACAGGCTGCGGTATATAAACTCCGACTGAAAGCGGATTGTCTTCGCACAGATTAAAACAAACATTTACATAATGTGACAGACAAACTGACGCCGTTACTTTCCTTTAGATATATCGATATTGTAAGTATTATGCCTTATTAGTGGACCCGGCAGACGCTGTTTTCGCATTTTTTTCATATTTTTATGCATATATACTCTTGAATCTTGTTATCTATTAAATTTGCTATCTATTAAAAAAACTACAATGAAATCCGTTGATTAGTTTTAAAGATCTAATAATACCTACATACATTGGCAGACATAGGGACAGACACGGGCAGCAACTTTGCTTTACATATACTCGTACCATGTAGTGACAACTAGTAATAAATAAATAAATAAATATTTCACAACGAACACACCAATTCTCTAGTCCCAAATTAAGCTGCGAGGCTTGTGTTATGGGTACTAGACAACGGATAAACATACTTAAATACTTTTTTTTTGTAAATAAATATATATAAAACACCCAGACCAGTACAAACACACATGTTCATGCACACTTATGCTTGTACTGTGCGGGGATCGAACCCGCGACCCTTGGTTTAGAAGTCCGACCTGTGGACCACTGCACCAAGCGGTCGTCTAGTGTATTACAATTTATTAACAAATGACAACTAGTAACTTTTTGCGAGCAATATTTAAAAATACATTTGCTTCAGTGTTATTTACTTATTAAAAATCAATATTGATAAGTTTTCAAAACACAAAACCTCCTAGCCAAAATTTCAGTAAAGACTAAAAAGTGCAAGACTCCTACAGGTATGTACTGCTGCAATCAAAAAGGTGTTAAACAAGTAAACCAGCAAATATTTTGAACCAAGGTTTTTAAGTTTCAAGTGTAACATCACCTGCAGCGGAAATTAATGCGTCTGACTGTACATGCGGCTTGTTAACATGCTTTTAACAGTAACGCGAGAAGAGCGTTTTTGTAACAGTCAAAAAAACAGCACTATTTCTAGGCGCTAAATTTATAATTGTGGTAAGATTGGTCGAAAAAAAAACTTTGATTAGTTCACCATTTTAACAAAAATAAAAAACGTAAAAATATTGAAGCTTTTTTAGGACATACATACTACCAATTTGAAACAACTTAAGCCTTCGTGTGGTTGTGTTGTTATAATTTTATTACAATTGGGAAGGTTGAAGTCATAAAGCTGCACTCTTGTTTCCTAAGTTTTGATGTGCAAGGTAAATTTGTTTACCTACCTGTTAAATAAACACCCAGTTATTCAACTCTTTACTAAGCCGACAAGATCAATTTGACCGAAAAAAGACAAAAATTCGTAAACATTCCGCCTTTTTTCCTCTTTTGAAGAATACAAAAGTGAGGCTACCGTTTTACCGAAACAATACAATTGAAAGTATCAAAACTTTCGTTTTCAACAAAAAATTAACAGATTTCACTTTAAAAAAAAATAAAGATCTTGTTACAAACAGGTAAACATACAAACAATAAGTAAATGAACAATTGTATTCAATACTATAGCTACTTCCTTAAATTACTGGCATTGTGTTTTCGTTTTGAGTTTTAAATTTTAGGAATATAAAAGTTGCAGCAATTAATAAAACGAAAAAAACATTCATTGTGAATAAAATGAATGTTTTGAATTCGTTTTAGGGTTTGACATTATAGGAATATAATACCTAGAGGATAGAGCTGAAGTGAAAACAGCAAACCTAGAAACAAAGGAAAAAGTTGAAAGTCTTGTGGCAGTTATTTCAGAATAATGAAAATTGTCTATATAATCGAACTATTAAAACAATAATTTAATATAGTATCAAATATAACCAGCTAAATTATAATGAGGGAGGCGACAGCCGAGAAACATCAATAAAAAAGAGTTAAGACTACCTTTTTCGCTAGCACGCCCAATGCATTCACACCCTAAAACCGCATTCGCCAGTGTATCCAAGAGTTTTTAGTTGCCATTCGTCAAGTTTTCCCGGGATTAGAGAGGTCGAGTACGAGTCAGCACGGATCGTTCTCCGTTTCGACCTCGATTACCCCTGGGTAGAACAAGCTTATCTCGCTCTGATATTAAATCAAGAAACTTATTTTAACTTGTTCAAATTTTGAGACCTAGTACCTACGTAGTACTGAAGATTCGATGGGCTAGATCTTGATTGTAATGGCTCAAAGTAGATAAAATAATAATAATATAAAATAAATATGATAAGAGATAAGCTTAAATAGTCAAATTGGTTTAAAATAGTTTAAGATTAATTGATATTTTAATAAATAACGCATGTGACAGAAAAGATAATATTGCAGCAAAGGTATTTTTGGCGTAGCTTATTCATTTTAGTTTTTTGAATGGAATTAAAAGGTTTTTCAACCTTTTTATTCAGGTCCAAAAAGGTTGGTTGTGTTTGCGCGGTAATGCAAACACAACGACGCATGCAAAATTCTACGTCCCGCTCTTCCCTTCGGGACTTATTATCATAAAGAGTAGTTTCCCAAGACTAATTCCAAACACGAGCCTCTCAGCTAAGTTATGTATAGCTGGCAAGTCGGAAACAACAAATAACAAGTGAAAATACAAAAACAGATATTATAGAACAATCTTCAATATTTGAATTGTGCATTGTCATCCAAATAAAACGTAACTATGTAAGTATATAGTATAACATTTTATACCGATCGGACATAGTAAAGTATTATAAATTTATTTCTAAGATCCTAAAATTTGATAACAAACACCGGGATAAATGACTGGTTGTAAACTAAATAAAAGCTTGTTAAAAAATAATCCGAAGTTAAACTATTATCATGATATCAGATTTATATAGATAAGGTTTTCTGAAGAGCCAGCTAGACAAGCTGGCTCTTCAGAAAACCTTACATGGAATCTGAAGATCACAATGATAAGTAGGTACTGCAGTATTAAACGAATGGCTGAGTTTTGAAGAAGAAAAATATTTGGCGCGCTATAGAAAAAAACTAATTTGTGATTCTGTTTCAAATCTTTGCGCTCAAGATATTAGTGGTACTCAGGGGAAAACTTCAAAATAAATCCGTGTGGGTGTATTATATGAAGATTAGAAAACTTATTCGTTTAAAACTTAGTGCAAGTAGATAAATTAAAAATAATAATATTCTTAAAAAATATAAGCTCATTCGAGCTAACAACGAATTTACCGAAAGCGCCAAAGTTCCCAAAGAAGGGCGCTTCAAACTGTCTCCGAAAATTCACTCTTATACAAATTTCAGGACACTGTAGGGTTGTCACTGACGAAATAATGAACACGAAACATATGGTCAAACCTGATGGTACAAGTGCAAGGCAAGAAATTAAAGGATTTTGTTTTCATTAATCTTAGTTTTTGACACTCTTTCAAAAATTATAATTTAATAGAACCTATTTAAAGATTTTAAGGATCGAACGATATCAACTAGTACCAACTCATCGAAACGTAATATTAAAACCATCTGTTACTAAAACGTTCCTTTAACCGAAGGTTGTTTGGAAGAGATTGCTACAAGCGATAAGACCGCCTAAATTGTACATCTTTCCTTGCTAAACTCGTCTGTAATGTTTGTTTTATGTTGTACAATAAAGTGTTAACCTATCTATCTATATAAAACCAGAAATACTTAACAACCCGTCCCTTTTTACGTTGTTTGTGTAAACCCTAAAGCCAAGGCAATATATTTTGCATGAAGCGACCGTGACGTCCCAAAACCACGGAATGCGCCCTCTAGACGATACCTACCTACTCACAACTGTTTTTTATTTTTCCAATTCTCTTGCAACGATACTTACACGAAAAATTGTGACGTGACGAACTAATAAGCAAAACAAACCTATAAATGAATATTATGTGTTTATCTAATGAGGTTTTATGATACCTTTTTAAATAAAAATCACACGTTTATTTTGACAATTTATGCATCCGCTTGACTATTAAATTACGCAAAGATAAATAGGAATACTTTTCTATAATACTTTATTAAATATCACAGGACATATTTTTTTCTTTCGTATTTATTTTTAAATTTTGATTACTTACAGCGTTAACATAATCTTTCATATTATTTTAAGGCTGAAATATGCGAGACTTTGGTACAGGTAAATATTCATTTTAAGTTCCTCTTTATGAACAACTGTAGCACATTAGGAACTTGAAACTTTAAAGATCTTACTTGATTAAACAAACTCGCACATTCAAAAGTTTAGTGAACAGTCTGCTACTCACTACGTAGAACATAATATTTTATGTATTACATTCATCGAGATCGCGAACAATGTTGCTCTGGACGTCCAAACCAGTGGCTATACTCTCTAAGCAGTTATCTGTAGATTCAAATGAAGCCATCCCTGTCATTCTTACTAGCTTCACCATGCGAGCAAATGAGCAGGCTAGAACAGGAAATACAGATGAAACGATTCACGGTGTATGGCCTCAGTTTACGTCCGAAGTCATTTCAACGTTTCATTTTACGCAGTTATGCGCAAAGTGGATTGGCTTAATTAAATTGAGCGGTTTATTGAAATCGTCGTTTGCATTTGGCAAGTGTTACAGTTGCATCTTGTAAAAGCACATGAAAGCTGACAAATGTCATTACATAACCTTTGAGATTGATGCGGTCACAAAATCTTTTGAGTCCAAAAGAGTTTCTTTTTTCAGAAGGAGATACATATTTGCTTTAATATTAACTTTATGTTTTGTTTTTCAGAGTTCATCCTGGTGAACCCTGGCAGTCACTGAGCTCTTATTTTATAAAGGAAATAAATATAAGTAGTACAATAATTTACAATTAAGTCAATCGATACAGTTACAACTAAACACGCAAGTTTAATTTGAAAGATCAATCTCCTTTTTGTGTATAAATATAGACATATAAAATAGTATAGATAGACAGCACAAACAGTGTCAAGTCATCTGGAAACGAGTGTTGTTTTCTCACAAATTGGACGCCTCTATTCATATATTGGCTGATATTGCGCCTCGATGTGTGCCGTTCATAACTAGGGCTGGCACATTTGAATGAAAGAATTAATAAATAAAATGAATACATTAACTGGTAGCTATCATGCTCAGTGTGTAGCCTTCGCAAACCAGCGAGGCATTGCTGCCAGTGTCTAGAGCAAACTTCTACATTTAAAAAAAATCTTTATTAGTTTTTTTAATAAATATACTGTTAGTTATCTTAATAAATACATGTAAGAAAAAAAATGTGCTTGGTTTTGAACTGAATTTGATATGAAATTCATTTTCTGCTTATGAATAAAGTACGAGTACATTGAAGATGAAATATTTTTAGGACGTTCTGTTTTCTTAGCATGCAATTTTGAAAAAAAATGGATTGCTTGGTGACCGTCATGCTCAGTCATTTGTTTTTTGCAATATTATTGTTTACTAATAATGGGATTATAAGTTGCTGTTAACCACCTTACGATCATGGCCTAACGTTCAAATTTTATTTGTTTTAAATGTTTTTTCAAGCCTTATTAATTTTATTAATAAAGAAAGCTAAGTAAGTCAGGGAGCAACCCTATCGACAAGGTTCGTATACGTTGGGGTACATAGAGACTTGTAGTAAATATTTGTGACGGAACTTTGTGTTGGCGTGGCAAAACACATGTTGTAGAGAAACTTTCATATTAAATGAAAGAGTTCTCTTTTGGGTTCGAGTTGTTCAGAATTGTTAGCTTTGTGAATTTAATATTAAGCATCTTTGAAACACGACGCAGATTTTTTTTGTAAAATATTTTTTGTTACAAATCGTAGGTGAAAAACGATACTTACTTCTAATGAGAAAGACTCAACTATGTATTTTAATATAAATAAAATGTTGAGATTTATGTATTTGACTTATTAAAAATCATACCTAGATATACATTGTGAAAAATAGTTAAATTATTAGTAACCAACTATAATAATAAATATTTTTGAACATTCTCGTTTCAATAATTTCCCTACACCTGCGTTAATATAGAAAAACATTTCAAGCTCTAAATTAAGTTGCATTAGAGTTTGCTCTTTGCTTATTCCCCAAAGCTTTTAAGGCTAGATTAAGGCTAATTGCTGCACAAGAGAGTTATACCGTCGTTATATTGCTGCATTATTACCGCTTACGTCCAAGGGTCTACTCCAGGCCATATATAAATTTTGACCTGTTACCTCTTCCTCACTCTCCTAAGGATGCGCCCAATAGCGAGTGGGACACAAGAGCCGAGAATGTTTTACAAAGTAGGAGACCTGTTCGCAAAATGGAACAGTTTCGTGTGAGCTCGATAAAAATAACGAAGGGACGTGCTCGGCGAATGTTATAGAATTTGTTTTTAGCGCAACACGAATACAAAATATGAAATTCGCCCGCGACTTCGTCCGCAAAAGGACTTTTTCTCCTACCTGTTTTATCCTAAGGGAGCATTTAATCAGAATAAAAAGTATCCTATCACCCAAGTCAGCTCATACCCTGTCTGTATACCAAATTTCATCAAAATCCGTTTTGTAGCTTCAGCGTGATTGACGGACAAACATCCAAACAAAGAAACATTAGAATTTATAATATTTGTGTGATTTGTTTATACTATTACTATTATTATACTTTGAGAAATACATTTTTAGATACTAAATAAATAAAATACAAATGAGATACCAATGTCAATATTAATAAAATATCAACTTTATTTATTTTTGTCAGGTAGGTACCAGATTTAAAAAAATACAAACTTATAGATGAAATATCTTATTGTCTTTTTAGATACATACAAATACTATATGCTGATTTTATTGATCAAAAACAGTCCTTTTCTTGGCCCGGGTTAAGTTTTCGCCTAATAATGCGTGTGTTAATACCTAATTGTGATTGCTATTTTCATAAAAAGAAAATATATACCTGGCAGTCAAGATAGTATAGCTACGTCTGTCTTTTATTGTATTATAAAGTCAAACTTTTTGCATTAAAACCGAGATTTTTATGACTATCATAGAAAAAAACTATGATCATAATAATATACCACAATTCAAATAGGTGTAGGTGATAAAGATGATACAAAACTGATGAAGATATTACGACCGATCCCGCAATAAACTTAATACCCTGTTTAGTATTATTGACTTCTAATTGAATTTATGGCGATTATATGACCGGTCATATATTATACGCGCTGTAAAATCGTGTAGGTATTTAAATTATTTGATTGCATCTGCTACTAGATTGTAGATTGTAACGCAATAAAAAGTTTGTTTTCTGCCAAAACAATATGTTTGTTCAACCAATTTACCAGAAACCCAAACAATTAAGATTTATTTTTTAGCTGATCTAGGCAAAACCTGTTGTAACAAAATCCTGTAACTAAGCAAGACACACAGATCAGTCGGACTGTTGCTGATTTTTTCATACATTACTGTTGGTCTACGTTTAGATTTCATTATAATTTCTTAAAAACTTACCACTAGAAGTTACATTGTTTATACGAGAAGCCTGCTTCAAAGTAGTGTCTTTAACTATTTAAAAGGTTATTTTATTATTAAATAAAGGAAATAAATATAAGTTGTACAATTATTTACAATGAACTAAATCGACACAGTTACAACAAAACACGCAAATTCGAATCGAAATATCAATCTTCTTAGTTAAAGATCAATCTTTTCAATATTGTGTATAAACATAGACATATATTGTAGTAAAAAAAGACAGCATAAACAGTGTCAAGTCATCTGAAAACGAGTGTTGTTTTCTCACAAATTGGACGCCTCTATTCATATATTGGCTGATGTTAACTCTAACAACTGTTTCAAAGAGACTCTAACAATTCGCAATGTATCTCTTACTCATCATTTCCTTGCCATCAAGTTTGTACTTCTAGTGTCAGAAAAATATCAGTGTTATTTGTAGTGAAGACCGCAATGTTTTGATTAAATTTCCAGTTTCCAAATCACAACACAATCAGCAAAGTAACAACAAATTGTCACCGTCTCCGGCTTTGCACCAAATTAATATTCGAAATTGCGTTTCCCTTTTCGCCTCTACGTATACGTTATACGTCCCATATGTCCTATGCTCCTGCGGAATCCATTTTATTGTTACGAATCTCTCAATTCGCGTTGCGGCGGCGTTCGCTACGAAATTTCAAATTGGAACGAACGGAGGACGTAATGACGTAAGTTAGATGAGAGGGTGGGACCCGCTATCGCCACTTCACGGGTGAACTTAGGAGTTCAGGCTAGAGTTTAAAATGGGATGTAAAAAAGATGAGTTTTGTTAATCTGACGCGAATAGGTCGAAGTTCGGAGCGGTGGAGTTTGATGGTGTGGAGTTTTTATGTGTGTATTAAAATGTGCAGTCTCTTGTTTTTGAGGTTAAAATGCAACATCTTTTACAAATAAAGGGGGCATGTTTTATTCTTCAATCCCATTTTTTTTTTGAGAATAAAGGATAGGTCATTTTACATATTCATTCATAAAGTAAAATCACGTATGTAAAAACGACTTTAAAAGCATGAAAACCCACGCATAACTGACTAAAACCCTTAAGAAGTCATAAAATATTTATCAGAAGCAGACTAATTAATGACTTAGCCATTTGAGGATATACTTAACATTCCGATTTCTGCATGGTTATGGGGGCTCATTAGTAAGCTCAATAGTAATGACACCATAAATAGTTTCCATACAGCAACATGATTTATGAGCACAAAGATAGAGTCTGAAGTGTTAACTCACACATGCTTGAAATGAAACTGGCGCCTATTTAAAACGTGTTCGTTCAATCAAGTCATAGCAGTAAGATTCAAATTTAAATAGGACTAGTCTTAATGTAATTTTGGCAATTGGTTTTCAACTGGTCAATTAAAAGGCTCTTTTTTATTAAGTGAGATATTTATTCACTATCAAAAAGATTAAGCAGATTTTTTAGTGCTAGGAAATTTTTTTTTGTTTGTAAAAACCATTAGTATTATTTTGTGACTATCGAAAATACCAATTAGAATAGGTAACAATAAACTAAAAGGTTTCAAAAAGCTGATCCTAAAGTAATAACTTTAAATTGCATCTAACTTTGAAAATCAATATTTTAGCGACGTGCAAACTAATTAGTATGATATCAAAAAAGTTCATCCAAGTGAGAAATCCTATAAGAGAAACTAATTTAAAACTTTACCGCGGCTCAGTGGCGCCGAATGAGTAAAGTTTAGCTCTACCCGACCAAAATACGAACCTTCTTTCCAACGCCACCGCGCGGCGAAGGGCTGAACTGTTTGAATTGCCGTTTTACGACCAAAAGAGGCTCTCGGTGTGCGTAACCTGCCACGCACACAGCGACCAACTTTTCGTGCGTGTGTGCAGCTTTTTGTATGTTGTCGAATCACGAACGTCCCATGTACAAAAAGGTTGTCGGCGATGTTTCCAGTTGTTATCTATTGGGTAGATAGATGGCATTGGAGGTAGCGCGAGAGGCAGCGTTTCGCTAAGGCTAGTGAACATCACTTACCGTGACTCCGATGGGTTATTTTTCACTTTTGGTTGAGTTCAATCTTGAGCCACGTGCGATGTGTGTGCGAGAACAAAATTAGGCACTCGTGCACAATTTAATTAAAGCCGTAAAGACGTGTTGGCCAGCGCGTGGTTTTCTCATAACTGTGATGAATAGCGTGAATTTAGTTTCACGAAGAAAAAAAAACTATCCGCGTAGAAATGTGGAGCGAAACTGCATCGGCCATTGTTTAGTTTGCCAATTTATACGGGTCGGTTACACTTGTGCCTTTTATTGATGCATTACCGATAAAAAGAGTCATAATACGTTTTATAGGCAGATTTTAATGGCGATGTGTTAGTAGATTTGCAGCTCGTTCAATAGGCTAAGAGAACAATAAATGAAAATTGCAGAGCTAACCAAACTGAGATTCTGCTACTTTATTTATTTCCTAACAAGAAATATTTTAACTTTTATATTTTAACGACGACTTTTACAGCAGCATAATCGCACATTATTTTGAATGGATGAGGTGTTGACTTTTGCATGATAGTTTATTATTTATTCATTCACATAAATATTGCAGCGTAAGATAAAAAGCTTGCTGCCAGTTTTTAAGATACCGTTTAAATTAGTAAAATAAAAACGCTACGATTCAAATAATTGTTTAAGTAAAAATGCAAGCCATTAGTATTTAAAAAAGGAAAGCCACTCACAGGTGTTAATTACTAGCACCAAATTGAACTCAAGTAGAAAAAATATATATAATAGAACAGATATTTCAATGCACGCTGAGCAAAAGCGTTGCAATATACGTATAAACATACTGAAAATCCCTGAAAAGCGTTTCAGAATATCTATCAAGAACCCGTTCAATCTTGATACCAGATTTTCAATCGAGATCTTATGATTACCAATTTAAAGAACAATGCTGGCTATCGGTGCCTTATCGGTCTTAATGTCCGTGGTAAGTCGCCGCTGTTATCAGCTTGTGCTATTTCGTTATCAGTGTTGGAGGTTCGAGAAAACGTATTGTGCGTAATATATGGCCCGTAGCTTGGGCCTTATTTAAACAGTACGTTTTATTCCTTTATGCAATATGCGCCAGGCTTTTGTCATTTAAAGTAAGAATGTATTGTTCTAGGACATGGTTCATGAAATACTTAGTTTGAATTTGAATATCTATACCGGCAGCGGGTAGGTTTCTAAGGAACTGAATTTAAATTGTTTTAAAAAGGACTGCATATTAAATAATTTCTAAATCATCATATTTTGTCCGATTCTGATCAATCGCATGTATGTATATTAAGTTACTTTATTTTTGAGCATTAACAATGCAAATTTCTTTACAACGTGAATTTTTGAAACACACCTAACGAAAAGTGTGACGGTTGCTCAATTGGGAGAGCAATCGCCCGGCTTGCGAGAGTTGCGGGATCGAGTCCCGCCTGAGGCAGTCCATTTTTCTTTAAATTTGTTTTAATTTCACAATGTTTGTTTTTTTCATATGAAACATACGCATCTGTTTATATCATTATTGGCTGCAACTTAACTTAAATAAAGATTTGTATCGATGAAAACAAAAATATTTTTTGACCAAGTTACCGGGAAACAAAACACGCCATGTACTCCTCAGCAAAGTGCCCACTTCCATTGCTGTCTCGCCTACACGACACAAGGCCTCAGCTGATTGCCGTTAAACCTTTACGACTGTGACGTCACAGTTTTTTCTCAAATGATTTACAACACCCGTAAACCCAACAACTGTACTGATTGTTTAACTGTTAACCGCAAGCACAGACTCAACCCTTTCTAGGTAACGGAGTTTTTGCTCCAGTTTCGCTCTAAAAATACACTGGGAAGTCGTTAGTTATGCAATAATATGCAAAAAAGGGTTGGATTTTGGACAATACACCTTTTGTACGCGATTTCCTTGAGACTTTTGTTGGTGCGTGAGCGTCGGCTGGTCGGTTTTAAATGCGGTCATAAAATGCATAGTTTGTCGTCTGTGCTATCTACACTGGACAATATCGGCTAAGTAGAGCCAGTGTTGGTTTGCATGTGTCAATGAAAAACAAGAAACCTTTTAAATGTATCTTTATAAACGGTACAGATGTTTCAAAACAACATAGTAAGGCATGTAAGTGGAACATACAAAATTGGAAATTGGAAATTGGACCAAAAAAATTCTACGTAAATAAAATTCACGTTCTACTTCAATTTGCATTAAAGATTTCTCTTGTTGATTCTTACTGAAAGTGTTAACATAACCTTGTAATACTTTCTGAATTATTTGACTGCGGAAGTATGAGAATACATTGGTCCCTAATTAGCAATAAACGTTACATAACTTATACTGAGAATCTATAAAAATATCAAACAGCAACATAAAGAAAAATGAACGTTGTATCCACAAATAACGAAGGAAACGGGAAGAACGAACGAGAAAGCCGAAAATAAAATACTCATTGATGTTTATACTAAAACACAGGGGACAATACAATATAATGGCAAGGAAACTGTAGCTCAAGGAAACTATTATTATGTAATTGGCCATAAAAACCCGTAATTGGGGAGGTTACTTTATTTTGTCATAAATATTTATTTGTATATTTTTTAAGAGCAGGGAGTGCTTATTATTTAAACCGATTGGTAGAATTTTAGAGAAGTGAGGAAGTGACAGAATGCAAACATATAAATAAACATCATCTACATAATGGATCAAGTTTTACGCAGATAAGATTTAAAAACTATATATTAGGTAGGTACATACCGTAAATGAAGATTTTGCAGGGGTTTCAGTTGTTGAATATCTATATATACTCGTATAAAAACGAAACCCGTTTTCCTTGGTCACGGCATCACGCGTGAATGGCTGGACCGATTACAGTAATTCTTTTTTTGTTGTATTTGTTATTATTAGGAGAAGGTTCTTACGGAAAAAAATATTAAGAAAATCTCGCAGAAATATTGAAAAATATATACATTTAATTTTGCATATTTAAAAAAAAACGCGCGTAACTAATGTCAATGTCATTCGATGACATTGTTCAATCATTGCAACGCTAAGGCGGTAGGTACGAAGTTCGCCGGGTCAGCTGGTAGTAAAATAAATTACCTGCCTACTCATATCTAATTTCATTTGATTAAACAATAAAAAATAATAATTACCTAATACGTTTTATTGTAGAAAACAAAATATTATCCAACAACAAAACAGACAAACCAATCACTGTTTAGTTTTCAACATTTCCACGGAAAGCAAACAAAATGTATTGAAAATATTTTATATCGATATAAAACGTGATCCTTTCAGCGTTACATCGACGATCCTATTTGCTCTGAACTATTGTGAGTGCGGTCTCTTTTAGTGTGGCGGCCATAGTCTTAAGCATATTTTTCGATGGTCTAAATATATAAAATATGTGTACCGCTGGGCATAAATCATGAACTCGTTCGGATTTACGAGCGAGCTCGGGCAAAGCACCGCGATTGGAGTTGTAATTTTAGGCTGGGATTAAGAACGCAGGAGTAGCGGGACCGATGCACCGATGTTGTGGTAAGTAAATAAATATACCTATTGCGTATGGTGAGATAAATAAATATTGTTATATTATTATATATGTATATTGATCTGACTCCGTGGTAAGTAGCTTAAGCACTTGTGTTACAGATATCAGAATCAACCTCAAGATGTTACCTACGTTTAGGAATACAGTTCACCGATTCATTTATTTAATTCATTTATTTCTTTTTTGCATACTAGGTGTAGGTTACATGATATAGGTCGTAGTTATAATGACACGGCTTAAGATCTAGTTACCATTGCCTGTATTTACCAGTGAACCATAACACGATGAGAGCTTCCCACTGAAAATGCAAAGGGTATATGCATACTTACTCGTATATAAGGTGCGTGAAGTGTGCTATCAAGGCGCGTGGCGTGTGTTTTATTTACAATCTTGAAATATTCTTAGTCAACTAGTGCTACTGATTTGTAATGCTGGGGCTTTGATTCAGGAATTATTTAACATCTGTAAAGATTAAATGAAATTTGTATGAAAACTATACTTTTTTTTTCTCAGGATCAAAAACTGTTGAAAGTACATGTCCTTTTTTTAACACGTATGACACACGACACACTACTAAGCAATAAACTATAAATGTCCCGCTGTTCTTATGCAACATGACCTCTCGCTAATCGTTTCAAGGGCTTTAAGCGTCCATGACCCTCGCGCGGCGGACGCGATGCATGGCCTCTATCAGATGATGGCTGCTCGACTTTGCTTTTTTGACGTTTCTGGCTAAATGTACCCACAAATATGTATAGATAAAGGGATGTGAAACAAGTTTTAACGCTTAATAAACGCTTTTTGATGAATATTGCTGGTACGCGTACCTATGAATACGCTAGATGACACCACCAATCGTTGACATACTCTTTATTATCTGTAAAAACAGTCTGCCTTCATAGATTTTGTATGGGAATAGAAAAAAGTGACGTCACGGTAGAGTATCAGAAATCAGAGCCAATTGACCAAATATTTATTGAATTTTGTGTGTTTAAAAATTGGTTTCTACAGCTTTTTGGAAATATACCGGTTGTATTAACTTCATAGGGGCTATGTTTTTAAAACGCCATGGTCTTGAAAATATATAAGATAGGTGTCATCAGGATCATGCCTATTGTTTATAATGTATGCAGTATAATAGTAAATTAAGGTATTAATTGGTAAGCTTAAAATAATAACGACCGTGATGAGTTAGATATACAGTGGCTCAAATAAAAGATACCTGGTGGTCGAGACAATCTTATTTAGAAGCCCATTAATAGCGGCTGACTTAGTCATTTAGAATACAGTGCCGATTTTTTGAAGCACATATTGCTATAAAAAAGATAGCGGCTCGTATATGTTAGAGTTTTGGCCCATTGTACTCGCCGATATCTTTAAAACGGTACGGTACGATATAAAATTTTTAGGGCCTAGCACCGCGACACAGGCTGATAGAAAACGAATGCTCTTACACAAATAATATATACAATTGTTGATCCTTGTTTAAAATATTTAGTAGGCGATGTAAAAAAGATGTATTAGTTTATTTGGAGTTAAGATATTTTCATCTGGCTAGGTTGTAAAAAAAGAAGTTGAATCATTTGGTCAAATTAATTTTGTTAAGTGCTAGAGTTTGATATAGTGAAATTAATACACACTAAAGAAAAATGGACTGCCACAGGCGGGGACTAGAACTCGCAACTCTCGCAAACCGGACGATTGGACTCACAATTCTTTTCATTCATTTTTCTTTAAGTGTGTTTTAATTTCACATTGTAAAGAAATTTTCATTGTTAATGCTAAAATATAGTAAGCACTTATCATAAAGCGCTTATTAATTGGTTTTGGACTAAATTATGCTCTAAAATTCTTAAAAGTACTATCTTACGTCGAATCATCTAGTAAAGTGCAGACTTATCATCAGAGTTCAACGCTAATAATTGGAAAAGTTTTTATCGATATATATAAATATCCCTCCGAAGTTCGTAAGGGTAGTAAAATATATAAGTACTCGTAAGTGTAAAATCCTCGGATTTGCTTGGTCTGAGAGAAATGTATTTAATCCCAGTAATGCATCCCGAATAAACCCTCGAGTAAGTACTTACGTACTCTTGTAAAAAAGTGTTTTTGCGTCTGGCTACCATTGGATGCCTCTTTATTATGATTTATACGAAAGATACGCAAGTAAGTGTATTTAAGCTTTCTAAATAATCTTTAAGATAAATGGAACTAAGCGTTATACACTTCGCATTAAAAAAAAACGCTATGAAGCTCTCAAAAGGGCCTGATGGGAAAGGGTCGTATTCACCTATCCAAATTTATTAACATACTATTTTTTTTCAAAAACATGAATTAAAAAAAGTTTTGTACTTTGTTTAGAAATTATTTCTAATTAGGTGTTACTAGAACTTTAAGGTATGATGCAATACATAGATCTATAAGCATTATATTGACTAACTACCAAATGAATGCGATTGTCAATAAAGATACGACCATGAAAATGTACTACATACTCTAATGTTAAGAGCTGTGAATCTTGTTTTCCAATAAAATAAAATAAAAATAAAATCAATATAACAAAAGTGTTTCCAAAATTACTCAAGTGCATAATTTTTTTAGGGTTCCGTACCTCAAAAGAAAAAAACGGAACCCTTATAAGATCACTTTGTTGTCCGTCCGTCTGTCAAGACCGTTTTTCTCAGGAACGCGTGGAGGTATCAAACAGAAATTTCTATATGATACCTAGGTCTACGGTCCCTGGAAGCTGTAGAAAAATCAACCTTCCAAGCCAACGCAATCAAAAGATACAGCCATGCCAGGCCGCAAATTTACGCAAATTTTCGAAACTCGCACGGGAATCAAAACCTACAGGGTACTTCCCGTAAACTTAGAATCTTGAAATTCAGTACGAAGTCACGTCTAATAGTACAGATATAGGAAAAATTACGAAAACCGTAAATTTTCAGTTTTATCATATAAAATAAATATTTTTGGAATATATTTTTTTCAATTTTGAAAATTTCAAAGTTACTACTCCTTATCTACAGGTTTGTACGGAACCCTCAATGCGCGAGTTCAACTCGCACTTGACCGGTTTTTTAGTTTTAAGAGGGTATTAATAAGCCTGATTTTTCAGCAGTTTAGATTGTCATGAATTATTTGGGAAGAGAGAAGTTAAAAGAAGAGAGTTTAGGTTGAGTTCGATAAAAAAATTTTGAAAAAATTTTTTTCAGTTTTGATTATTTTTACAATCAAATCGTAATTTATTTAAGATTATTGCACTGAAATGGTCATGCAACGAAAAACATTGAATCCTTTTTGGTTAAATTGAATAGAATATGTAGAAATTACTAATATTCAAATGCAATTAGCGATACTCAAACTCTACAACTCAATCCAAACTTGATATCCTCGATTGGCCCAAAATCAACTCGGTATCCATACAGAAGTTATTATCTGATTCTGTTTAGGCCGAGCCGCTTGCGCCAGCACATTAGTTAAGTGATTGTTCATTTTGAACCTTAGCTGTATAAAAATAAGGTAGTTATTTGCGGTGAAGGTGTGGCTTAAGGGTGGTTTAATGGTGTCATTTGGCGAGCGAGGTGTAACGGCGGATATATGCATAGAGGCGTGTAGCCAAAGTGACAGAATATCGGCATCGAGTATCTATTTGACTTGGTGGCGTACCTACCGCTAAAATCTATATAATACTAGCTGACCCGGCAAACGTTATTTTGCCATATAAATGTTAAGGGTGGACAACCCTTATCACTAAGGGGTATGAAAAATAGATGTTGGCCGATTTTCAGACCTACTCAATATGCTCACAAAATTTCATGAGAATCGGTCAAGCCGTTTCGGAGGAGTAAGGGAACGAACATTGTGACACGAGAATTTTATATATATAGAGATAACGTTGTTTTGCCATATAAATTATTTTGGACAACCTTTATCCCTAAGGGATATGAAAAATAGATGTTGGCCTATTCTCAGACCTAATACTCAATATGCTTATAATATTTCATAAGAACCGGTCAAGCTGTTTCGGAGGAGTACCTACGGGAACAAACATTGTGACACGAGACTTTTATATGTAAGATAATAGAGCTAGAGACAATTTAGAGCTATATGAGACAATTTAGAGCTATGTTAAAATTTGCTGAAAGTGTAGTGCAGTATCTGCATAACAGATCAACAGGTTATACAGGCGTTATAACGTTTTAGAAACGCTAGTTAGATGAATAAATAACTTATATGTTAGAGCGCTTTCAATGGGTTTAGTTAAAAAAAGGTTATCACTTATCATATTGTCATGGTTTAAAAACAAAGCTCTACTTATAATTCTACTTCGATGAGAACGCTTGCGCTTGTTCCTGACCAAGAGTGTCACACCCCAGATCAATGGTTTTAAGAGTTGAAAAAAAAACATCGATGCAGAACATGTATTATTAGGGAAAAAAATTAGCAGGTATCTTTATTCCCTACCATTATATAAAAATGAATAGCTGTCCGTCAGTCTCACAAATACAAGAACGGCTGAACCGATGTGATCAATTTTCGTCTTGAAATGTTCGTGGGGATCCGGGGAAGGTTTAAACGATTAGTAAACGTGGAAAAACATGCTAAAACCTTGCATGCATTGCTAAAACAGCGGGCAGGACAACGTCTGCCGGATTTACTAGTGCCTTATAAATGCTAAAAATGTTAGCAAAGCTTTCTTACACCTTACATCTCTTACATCTTAGTTAGTCACACTTACACCCAGCGTGCGCCGATCTCACCCCGTATTGAGCGGGCCGTTCCGGTCGCGGCCGACCGGTCGTTATCCGGACTCCGGTCGCTAACGACGGACTAAGAATTTGGTGACACCCATTAGTCCTGTCGGTCGTGTGCCGAGAATGCAGTCAAGAAACTTGGATAATCTTGGATGATACTTCAAGAGTGTTGGTGTGATCATGATCACGTTTTGGGTTTGTAACTTTTACAATTTTCTTAGGCTATTATTTGGTATGTAGGATAGTAGAAATAATAGAATTATAACATTAGTCAAATGGAAGACTGAGTCGTTGTTCTGATACCAAAACAGTATGCTTGGGTAGGACCAGCTGATCCAAAATGGCCAACTTACTAAGAGAATCTATTGGCTGCTTTTTAAATATTAATAAAATTAATCCCTTTCCAATAACCCTCACTAATGAGGTGCGTAACGGTAAATGGGTATACAATACGTAAATACTAATTAACCCTGTAGTGTTAAGAGCTGACATCCGCAGTTTTCAATATGATTCGTTTAATTAACCCCGCAACCGGTACGTCTATCTGGCCGCACTGCCAACTCCTGCATTTTGCGCTCGAAACAAGTCAAATAAACCAGAGCTATTCTCAAAACAAGCCCGGGATTTTGTGCCAAATAGTATTATGAAAGTTTATGCTATAGTCTGGAAATGTTTGCCTTGCTTATCTGGCGTTTTTATATTTATCCACAGCAAATCTGGAGCAGTTAGAAATGCTGTTAGATAAAGATATAAAACGACTAAAAATATGAGATGAGATTATTTTATTTTATAGCCTTTGTTCGCTGTACTAACTTCAAATGTAATTAAAAACTTTATTATTTTTAATTTGCAGCAGATATGAGTTGTCTGAATAACGTAAGCGTCAATGAAAAAAACCAATGAAAAACCTGGTAAGTGTTGGCTTACTCACTATCTTCCTACTCGTACTCATTTTTAAGGGACATTCAAGCTACAAACTGGTAAACTAGTCTCATTACAATCGCCTAAAAAAGACATTCGAACGACTTAAGTCAACTTACAGGCGTTAAATACAGAATAAAACGTCCAATATATGTAAATGTGCGGACGTTGCGTTTTCGATACGGTCCGGATTGGAAAACGTTTGGTCCACGGTCGTAAGGTCAAATGGACAATAAATATAGCGTCCAATGGCATTCGACAAATGAGAACTCCCAAAATCGGATGACGCAAGTACCCACATTGAGCAGCTTAGGGTTAAGTTGGAGAAAGTAAAGGAAAATACACGTGTTGGTATAAAAAAATCTTTTGACATCAGTTGAAATATCGATAAGAAAAACCTAACGTGATTATAAATGCAGTAAGGACTATTGAGATATATCTAATTTGAATGTGAAAGTAAAACACATTTAAAGAAAAAACGGACTGCCACAGGCGGGACTCGAACCCGCATCTCTCGCAAGCAATCGAAAAGAGCAGTCGCCCGGCTGGCATTATTTTTTTCTAAGAGTGTACTTATTTATATTGTATTATTTATATTTATAATGTGTTTCACATTGTAAAGAAATTTCCATTGTTAAAACTAAAAAATAAAGAAGCTTATTCTAATTTGAACATATGAAAAATATTTTTTTTATTAGTACATTTTATCATCTAGATTCAATTGTGTATGACTAAACATTCGACAAATAGGTAGGTTACATAAAAAGAGACTCGGCAACTATAGTTCAAAATACCTACACACTTTCGTTCAAAACTGCACCTACTAGGAACCAATCATCTCTATTCTGACCTACTATATCCGTCATCGGTCAATTTGGAGGGCAACAAAGCCAACACATCGTAAATTAACGTGCCCACAAACAGACTTAATGACAGCAAACAGTGTGGAGAGCCCTTGTACCCAATAAGGGCCGTGATACACGGGTACACCTTGTTTGAGCAAGTGAAACACTATTTATTTTGGTATGGTCGACTATGCTGCAAGTTCGATGGAGTTCGAACCTTATATCTAAGGGATGAAAGAAGCAAGGTAAGTAAAAACGCCGAGAGGTATGTGTTAATTTACGCCCGTGTTATTGAGTGTCCTGGTAATTGAAAAAACACTTTCAGACGATTGCAACTATCTTTTGGTTAGTTACACGCATAGTAAAAATAAAAAGCCTGAGACTTATCGAATTCGTAATTTTTGAAAAATAAAGTTAAGTGACCGGTAAGGTTACGTGACGTTCTTTTAAAAGAACCTTACTACCCAATCTACTTGCACAGAAATGGTCACCACTGCATCTAAATATCTAGCCGCATAACTTTCTAGACGGATCATTATGTCCTGAAGAGTGCACCAAGCACCTTCCGAACTTAAAATTCCAGCCACTTTCCAAGATCCGTAAAACTGATGCAATTTCGTATTCTCCGTGACTTTTCTAGTTAGCAAAGGGAGGGGTTGAAGTTCTTTGTTAACTGGTTGTGTATCTTGAAGAATATCAGTTGGACAAACATGCGGGGGTCGGTGGTAGGGGCGGGCGGTGTTTACTACGCTCCAGGGAGGTGAGAGGAGAAATGAAATTGGCAGATATTTCGGTGATGTGTCACACACGTGTAGGTAAGCAGTAAGGCTGGCTTGCAATGAAAGTTTTGCGAGGTTTTTCCACTTTCTACATGGCCGGAATAAAGTAAAAGGTGAAATGGTACACGGCGCACAAGGGTAGCATATTTTGTTTATAGTACGGCGTAGTAGCGTATTTATTGAGGCGTGCTATCTCGCTATTCGTGTCATAAAGTACGGCTTAATCCAGCGCATTGGGAAGCATAATTTATAAGAAAATAGAGAGTGTAATTTAAACGTAATGCTGTTTTGGAACCTACATATCCTGCGTACTAATCTGCCTTGTCAATACAAGGAGAAGGCCGGATTTAAATTGGAGCTCTTTCTCTCAAAATAGTTCTCCGTCTCATTTGGAACGCAATCTGAATTAAGAGACGAATCATGGCAACGTGTTTCTGTAAAAGTTCGTGCAACAATGTTGGTATTTTCCATTTGTACGAATAACAGGGGAAACTCACCAAGCATTATGGTCGTGTTTGTCACCGAGAAATATTTGTTCAGAAACTCGACGATATTTGGGAAAATCACGACTCGACCGCGATGCTTACAGATTGAAAACAAAAATAAAATATTCGTCTCGGTATGCACTTCGGTGAATGAGAACAACACCACTTAACCGGAATGTGAATTCGAGATGTTAATATTTCGGGTAATTTTTTGTTCAAGTTTTAGTAGGTACCTAGTTTGATTTTAAAGGGTTAAGGTGGAGAGTGCAAGATAAATTACGAGGATTGCAATCACGTTTTTCTTTTTAGAAAATCGTGACCGAATACGTGGTCTATTCTTACTACTTTTTAATACTTTACAAAAAAAAATAATTTTAGTTTGACCCCATACCCTAACAGTAAATTCACATAAATAGAAATACAGAGCTTTTAGAACACAAACGTGCAAATAGACAAAACATTCTTATTAATCGTTCAAACCTTACAAACATTGTTTGTCTTAATAAAGTTTTCTAATGCAGCACATTCTCTGCACTAGAACATGCAATTATATCCAACTAGAGACACAAATTCTATTGTCATACATGTTAATTTTCCCGCGTTCAATTCGCTATGTGCAGAGTTATTAAGTTTC
This sequence comes from Pyrausta despicata, assembly GCA_963921415.1. Lineage (NCBI taxonomy): Eukaryota > Metazoa > Arthropoda > Insecta > Lepidoptera > Crambidae > Pyrausta > Pyrausta despicata. The sequence goes on along the minus strand of OY992852.1, from coordinate 10,620,321 downwards.
TGTGGCTGCATTAATTTGTCTCAAGCTGTCTTGGCTCGGCTTTGAATACATTGTCGCCTCGATTCGCCGGCATCTTGGCTTGGGGCGTGTTCACATCGAGGGCAAGGTAAGTCAACGTGACTTGATGGTAAAACATTTTAAATTAAATAAATAAAAATAGGTACTTCAATAAAGGTAAAAAGGCTTGGTTAAGATGATGACGGTGATTAATATGTAGATTTTACTAAATAATTTTCATTTTGTAATATTAATGAACATTTTGACACATTAAATTTTATTCTTTATTTCCAATTACTAATCAACAATAATTAAAAAATCTCACCACCAAGCAAACAAAATAAGTTATAGTGCAAGGGAATCATCAAAGTTTCTATCAGTAAACATAAGCAAGAGGAAAAATATGCAGTTATCCACCAAGTTGGATTAGTTTGTAAATAGTTGCCAAAAGTAACTTTGTTCGTGTGGAAACAGCGTAATCCCGAGGCCAGTACAGCAATTGAGTACAAAATGTCTTGGGACTCGTCTTACGGCTTAATATTCCGCTCCCGAGCGTAATAAGGCCCGCACGGATAGAGGTCGTCAAAGTTGGGCCATCGCATCCACCGTGCCCGTACCTACGCAAAAATATGTTTTCCTCACGACATTATGTTGTTTTTCTGATGCGTGCTCTCTGGGCTTGTAAATAAATATGGGTCGATATGTGAAAAAAAAACGGCTGCCAAAAATATTATTATAAATTTGAGCTAAAATATATCAAATTATAGTACAGAAGTGCTTTTTTTGTTTCAAAATTTTTTTTGTTTGCAGTAATTTAAATTTTGTAAACGCACCGATGTATCTATGCCTCGTCAACATCCTAATTGTATATCAACTTGTGGAAGCTGTTAGGCTAACGAACAAAACTTTATTCTGTAAGTATTATTTAATAGAACACAGCTGTTTGTAATCCTTAATAAAAAAAAAACATACAAAATACAGGGAAGGAGTGCTAAAGCTTTAAATAGGTTATTTATACACATACTTTCAATACATTCACTTGTTCAGTTCGAAGTTTACTCTGTCTAATATATAATATATATAATACCTTATATACCTATCAAGAATATTTTTTTTCTGCTCACCTACAATCCTTAACTAATGAGCATAGCTTCGAAACTTCTTAGTTAATGGAGTAAACATGCCAACGGAATTATATAGCATTTGTTACGTTTTACTGTCAAGCGATACCTCGGGGCATATTTCAAAAAGGCTCACAAAACTGTACGGCCGATCAAATAGAATGATCCAACTCGAGTCCATTTCCCCTTTGTTACGTAGACAACGTTCATTTACATAAATTTACCTATTGTTATTCCCGGTTCGGGTGCCGTCTTCGCGGAGACAAATGAGATCTCTGAAACTTATTTCTATACAAACAGTGATGGGACGAGCGACGGAGGAGCTGTTATTTGTAGGTACTGTCTGTTACAGATTTGAATGCTATATTTTTTTTTTATAAACATACATTTAATTAATATACGAGTACATTAGAGTGATAAGTCATAAATAAGATATGAACACAAGTAGGTCCAATAAATAATCTGTAACGGCAACAACCTAATTTGTCATATACTAATAAATTATTTCGTGAAATTGTTATGGGATCCTGAAAAACAGTGTTACGAATAATAAAAGATAGATTGAAAGAAAGGGATGTGTTATGGACCAAGTGATGAAATAGGCATTAAATATAGTATCCGGTCATTATGATAAAAGCCCAGTTTGAAAGATTGAAGTATTGATAGAAAATTAGAAATTAACCAGTTAGCCCAATACAATTTATATATTTTTAATAACAGGGCATTATGTGTGATGCACGTGTTAATCACCTGGCCCATAACATATGCATGATTAGTGTTATGTTATGTAGAAATATTATTTGCAATAACAAAATAATACCACACTCTTTGGTCAAAGAACGAGATTCACATAGAACAAAAATCTGAAAAATCTGATTATATCATATGGCACCCGCCCCATCACTGGCTGGCGGAAATTTGTTTCTCCGATACTGCAGAAGAGGCCGTATCGGAAACGAGTTAAATAACAAAACCTCTTTTGTTTCGTTGAAAGCTTCCAAGAAAATGATGGAGTAAATACGAGTAACAAGCCAGCAGAATACTAATGAATCGTGGGTAGAATCTGAGTCTTGAGTTTTTTTTACCCTCGTTTTATGAAGGTATTTAATAAATTGCATACTTATCTCGGCGTTCGGTTGATTAAACATTTTCGTAAGTGTATCCGGATAGTGCAGGGTGTTTTAGAAGAGTTTTTGGTGCTTTTTAGCGAAAAATTCCGTTATATACCACCACTCTTACATGTAGACAATGTGATAAGGATATCCAGTTTCAAGTACGACTTGAAAGAAAAAGTTGATATTTGGAGTACCTATGTTCTTAATAGGCCACATAATATATTCAAGCCTACTCAATTTGAATGGCTTACCAAAATGAGTATGGACGGAAGGAATTCCATACTTATTCATGACGTAAGCCATAAAACATATTTACTGTTAATCGACAGGAATACTTAGGCTCCGGCCGAGCAATGGCTTAAAACACAATGGCCTCAGTATTTCGGACGAAGCATCCAGAAGTTAATGAAAGGCATTTGTATGTAACGGACTTGAGCAAGCTTCCTCCGGGGTCCGATATCGGGGGCCGTTACGTGTGGTCATAGAAAGTAATGGCTTGCGTTGGCTATCGAGTTGAATGGTCCCTGATAGAGTCTACAAAAATATCAAGCATCGTCTTCTTTTTGATAATTGATCATTTGTGTTTTATTTTAAAAGTTCGTAATGCAATGTTCATGGAAAAGTAAATAAAACTAAAGGAATTGCTAGTGAGTATTTAAGGAGGACGCGAGATGGTTGAAGGATATTGGGATTTATATAGAACTAACAACAGTATATCGGTCAAAGTATGTTATTAGTTCTTTACATAAAATGCATTGAGTCCGCACATATCACGCAACTTTTGAGGACCTCTGTGGTCGACTTTCATCGTCACGGTACAGAAAAACATTATGTGTCGTCACCAATCGGGCTATTTGAAATATCTTCATTGTTTCTGTTTGCTTAAAAGTTCTACCTATAGCTCCAAAAACCGTAACCGTTAAGGTAACTGATGTTGTCCAAAAATATAGCAAGCTAAAGTGGCAGTGGGCTGGCCATGTTCTGTCGCGAACCGACGAGAGGTGGAGCAGGAAGGTTCTCGAATGAAGACCACGCTTAGGTAAACGAAGTGTGGGACGCACCCCGGCTAGATGGACGGACGACCTGAAGAAGGCAGCTGGTAGTGACTGGATGCAAAGGGAGGGAGATCGTGCGCTGTGGCCCCAAGGAGCACCACCTATGCCTATGTCTAGCAGTGGACTGATATGATGATGACAGCTCCAAAAAAAATGAAGGAAATATTTATATATATATATACCGCTGCATAGACATTTACGAATCAGAATTTACTCCATATATATACATTAGTAGAGTAAATTCTGATTCGTAAATGTCTATACAGCGGTACCCGGATACGTAATCGGTCCGGGTCCCTATTCCCGGGAACGGCCGCCAGAGCATTTTGCCGGAGAGGTGGCCATTTGGCTCGCTGCTCTCCACTTCCCGCCTCCGTTTCGTATAAACCGTGCTCAGTTTTCAGCCCGAGTTGAGAACAGCATTTTAGCCAGCGTCGTAAAGCGAAAGATCTCCAACCCGTTACCACGAGACTCTGAGCGACATCTAAATTCAAATTTTTCGCTCAGACCTTACGACTCCCCTATCTGCATAAAACGAGATGAATTTCATTTTATAACGTACCTTACGTGTCGCACTATTTTTACGCCGTGCTATATCGATTTGTGTATTTCCAGGTGCCCGTTCGATTTTTGTGCCTAGAATTGGCGAATGTTTTTATTCGTCTCCCAGATGAATTTTATATTGCATCCAATTTTGCGTCTCGCAGGTTTTCACGGAAAACATTTTTATAGATTTTGGACGGATATAATTGAATTGAAAGCAAATCAGTTCTGTCGTTTCCATATAATCTACAACTCTACAAGTTAAATCTAATGTCGTCAATGCTTTTCAGGTTATAACTGAATCAATCAGTGACAATTAAAATTCATTACACTTTTTATCTTTACTACAATGTAGTTAACTAGTTGTTTGCATATGTAAAAGTACTTAGACCGTATCAACAAGTAAGGTAAGAACCTTTGTAAGAACAATTTTTACTGTCTATTTGTATTACTAAGCTTCGCAATCATAAAGTATAATGCCTTCAGTAAAGGCGTATGTTTTCATCATACTCATTATACGACAAAAACAAATCTAATAAATATCGTTACTGAATTGTTAATAACCAATCGAAAAACCATTTACGTGAAACTGTCGAAGGGCTTGTTTATCAGCGCTTTTAAGTCGCCGCCCCTTATTAAAATATTACAAAGTAATCAAGACCCAGACCCGCATTATATACAGGGTGAGTTTATCAAGAGATGTTTAAGGAAAATTGCCCCTGGGGGGTGAAACGTCCGACTAGTGCTTTCAATTAAGAAAAACGTTTAGAAAAGTAGACCTAAAAACAGCTGTCAGTTATATTGTACCTAATATTAGCGAGGGTGGCGATGATGAAAGTTTCACAATTGAGTATCTTTTTATATTCATAAGTTATTTCACATGATCAAAATATGTAAAAATCTGATACAGTTTAGGTTTTTAGGTAGGTAAATATTTATTTTTAATCTACTGTTCTGAATTCACCTTGTATATCTTAACGGTTTCATTAATATCGGTAATTGACTATTTAGCCCAACAACATGGTTAAATGTCTTATTGTTTTTATATTTATTTTTAAAAATATTGAAAATCATGCATTTCCTCATAAACATTTTAAAAATGTAAGTGAGTATTATTTTTAATGCTGTGATTTTTTTGAGAGGGCTTGACCCAAGTTCAAACAAAAAATGTGGGGTGTTTTAGTTTTGTTACGTACTTGAGATGAGTATTGTGTATTTTTTCATCGTTTTCTTTAGCTATTTCAAAAGGAATCATTTTTATCTTAAATTCTAATTTTAGGCCCTTATATACCTATTTATCAAGCTTACTTTGTAAGACAACATAAAAACTGCTAATTCAAGATCAACCATACCAATGTAAATGGTGGCTTTCACATTTACATGATTTTCAAATAAAAATTACCATAAACTGTAACCGTCATGCGTTAATTAAAAATTAACGTGGTTATCAGTAAAAATCATCTGATATTAAAGTAATTGGCGTAGAATGTACAATAAGTGTGTTTTTTATTTATTTTTTGTTTTATAATCTTACTAAAGGTTTAAATTGACATAAACCGTAGGTATTATGAAAAAATTAAACACTTTTAATCATATCGTCTAACGAAGAGAAAATAATCACGTTGGAATATTGCCATGCCGTTATTTAAATAAACAAACATTTGCGTAAAAATACAATCACATGTTAAAGCAACATTATCTTCTCTTGCATCGCGTAAAAATATGACATCGGCCCGACCCCCAATTTTTCCCTCAAAGTAAATCTCTGAAGTTTCCAAGCTAAAGCATTGTGAATAGACGCGTAAAACAACGAACAACCGTTCATTTAGGGTTCTTCAGTGTTACGTCAGCGTCTTATGAATAAAGAGGGGCCGGCTGTACGAAAAATAAGGGAGTTATTCAAAAGGAAAAGTTTTTACGCAAAAAGAAAACGACTAAGCGGTGGATTATCGTCCATCGCTGACAAGAGTTTTGTGGGCCTTCGTGGCCGAGTTCGGGAACAAGTGTTTTTTTATCGCCCGCTTGAAATATTAGGTGGAGTTCGAGATGAAAATATATTTTTTCCTCGACAAATATTATCGAGCGGTTTCTGTGATTAGACTTGTTTACAAGTTTCTTTTTATCATTATTTTCCGAAGGAACTGTAGTACTGACTTGTGGCAGTGTGAAAACGTAATAATATTTTAAAATAATGGAAAAAAAATTCACCGTACTTTCTCCTAGTTCGTTCAATGTCCACAGACGCTGAAACTTCTTTATTGTTAAAAATTAACCTCAATTAAACCCCAAATATTTCAGTCAAATACCTCCCACGACCTTAGCTGCCACGTTCAATAACTAATCGTGGCCTGTATTCGTATTAATTTTTGTTCCGCGATAAATAAGCAATTTCCGTCTCATTTACCGTCAGTTCTCACGAAACCCTACAACGATTTAGATGACTTTATAAGAAATTATAATTTTAGTGTTGTGCCTTTAAAATTTTAAGAGCACTAGAAAAATAAAAGTTTTAGCCAGTTCTAGATAAATTCCTGCAAGCGTATTTACTGATATATTTGATGTGTATTTAATTTGAAGTGCTTTATAATATTATCTGCCTGTTCCAGTGGTGAAATTTGGCCTGGGCACAAGGGTTGGAAAAATAATAGTCAGCAGGATGCAAACTCGTCGAGATTTTGGCAGCTGGAGCTAACAGCCCAATTTGACAAAGATTCATATCTTTTTGATCAAAGTGAAGATTTTAAAGGTCTAGAAATCTTTAGCCAATTTTCTTGAAAGTAACAATTAGATTTTTTAAAATAAAATATTTTTGCGATTCACCATTTAAGAAGTATCTAACATAAAGTTCTGAATTAACAGTGGATAATTGAGATTGCATTTAGTGTGGTGCTAGAAACAGCGCATGAAAAATACTTTACGCTAACCGTATACGATAAATACCGTTATGTTTCGACCTAAGTATGTAGGTATCATTCATAAATAATCAAGAATGTTTTTTATCGATACACCTCAAGGCACAGCACTAATAACTTTTCACATGCGGCCGGGATTCGTTCCGGGACATTACCGATGCCCGGGCTCTGAATCCCGGACGGGTAACGAGATCTCCGGCTCAGCGTGAAATTGTGAAATTACCGGGATGCGTAAGGACTAACGCGGTTTTCCGAAGTTTTGGAGTTTGAGCTTTAACTCATGATTGAGTTTGAGGTGTTGATTAGTTTTAAGATAATTTGGATCTTTGCAAGAACATCACTCACTGTACAGATATGATCCATCCTCGGCCACATCGCCACTTATGAGATGAGATCGTGGCTAAGTGGCTGGATAAGTACAAAAAAAAATGAAAGATACATACAATCTTTAAATCAACACCTATTATACCGTTGTTCAAAACGTCTTTTTTGTACATTCGTACTTTCTATCATCAGGCAATTTTTATTATAAGGTATCGTTGTGATCTTTTGAAACTTTTTTTGATAAAACCTAAAACAATTGTAGAAAAACTAAACATAGTTAGTACATTATATCAATGACTGCCTTTCAAGCTTAATATACATCTGCTTTCACAGCTTCAACACGATTAAGGGTTTTGCACGTCCAACAGTCACTGAACTAAAAACATACCCAATCTCAGTACCAAGTTTACTAATTACGCTAAAAGTCGTTATCGTGGCGAAACATCGAGATAGCACCACTTCAGTGAGACCTCTCCCGATGCCCTGAGAATTTCCCGGGATATAGAGGAAAATGTCTCGAAATGTCTTGTTATTACTTTTAAGGACTGCTGGACTTGAAAAAAGTGTTAGCACTTCAGTGAATTCTCATTATTTAGGAGAGGAAAATATTAAGATAAAAATTAGCCGTACAAAGCGCTGTTTTTTTTTCTGGGTAATAAGTAAATACAACTTTAATATGTAACTGTGTATGTGTGATATATTTTTTAATTTATATTTGTTTCCTTTCTTGGTTTTGGTTATTTATCTTTTAAATTAAACAAAAGATACAATTGATCAGTTTACAATCATAATGACATCATAACAACGATGATTGGTGTCTTATTAATTTTGAAATAAGTACAAAAAGAAGAGGACCAACAGACATCATAGATATCGGAACATAAAATGTATCTAGACGTCTAGACATCTGTAGACAAATAAACCTATAAAATTCTAAATGGTTAACCATCGATGATTGGGACGCATTATCATAAGTAATTCCTCCTAATTGAACATCGGTTCCTAACATTTACGAAGCTTATTTTATACCGGAGCATATCAAAGACGTACGTCAGACAGAGATAGCTTTATCAAAATTCAATATCTTTATTTGTGTTGGAAAAGGACGGTGCACTTTATCCGGACTCATCTCGATGGAACAATGTTGCGACTCAATCCAAAACAATGCGGAACCAAACGTACCAAAACCGTTTAACTTTCAAACAATTTTGATCGTTACAGACACGGAACAGGGGTTACATTTACGTGGGACAATTGTTACTTGGTAGCGCTTAGTTGTTGGAAACAAGTTTCATACTGTACGAGTTTGTAAGTTGTTTCATACATTGTAACTGTCTGTGTCGATCTGAATGCCGTCGAATAACATTTACGCAAGCGTTGCTTGCCCACGGCGGTTATAAACTCGGCAATAATTGATAAAATTTACTTTGGCGCAGTTAATGAGGTTTCAAATTTACTTTACTTACCTACCGCAGTGCGAAGGTATTCCAGCATGAAAATATTCAGCAAGTACTACAAAAAACAAGGCGGGTAACGCCACTACAACACTATGTTGACTTAGGTATTTTTTGCAAAATTACAAGGAACTCTACCTTCAATGGTACTCAACAATTAAAAAATACCGTTATTTTTTTAAGTGTGTTGTACCATAACAAATGAATTCAGCGCTTTTTATTTGGGTCTAGTCAGTTTTTTCTACATTCCTTTCTTTTTAATTTTTAAAATGAAAGAACCAGGTAAAATTAATTTCGCATCATCATAACACAACAACAACAAAAAATACTTAAAAATGTTGTTTCAAAAAAGTTTTTAATGATTGAATATGACAAGCGAATAATTGGTGGTTAAAAACGTACAATCAGGCACAAAAAACTATGTCAGTGTCCCGCCATAGGGAAATAATTGACGGGCGCGCCGGGACCGCCCCCCTCCCGGCCGCAAACAAAATGGCCGCCGTACTCACAGCTGACTGCGCTCATGCTTTTTTCTCACCATTCTTTTTTGCACACCCATTTTGTCCTCGCCCGGCTTTATTAAAAACGTTAGATTGTTCAAAGAAAATGACGGTTTGTTACCCACTGAGAAGGGTTGTAGGTATAAAGTTTTTAAGGAATTCACCGGCTGGTTATAAGACCGCAAGTTTATTTGCATGTTTGTCTCCAAAGTTTTGGAGCAACTCCAATAGTAATACAAAACGGTCGTGGTAAATGTTAACACGGTCCTGAAATAGCATTAAATGTTTTGAACCACTTGTAGTATTACAGGAGTACAAATTCTTATTACAATGTTTGACAATAACAACGGTGTGATTCAGTCATTCTGTGTAGGTAGGTAATTTTGGTCGTATTTAAAAATATGAAGGGACCATAATGGGGGTAATATAATGACCTACTATATGGTGAATATTACCTAAATCTATAAAGTTATAAGGAGTAGAATGCTTACCACTATACAGGTCTACGTGCTTTTAATAACTCTTTAATCTCCTCAAAAGATAATATTTGACTTTACTCTGTACAAGTTGCGTTGTTCCATCTTTATGGTATTAGGTTAAGTTCGCTCCGAAAGGATTAAGCCGGCTCTTAATTCAACGCCCCGGGCCGAAATAAATTTAACGTTTTGAAGCTTATGAAGAAAAACTCGTGACGTGCGGACGTAAGCTCTCTCGAAATTTCTCAAGATATCTCCCGTTTAATACACTGGAGGATAAAATGTTCCTCGGATTTTCGGAGAGCATATTTTAATATCATGACTGTACGCAACATAACTTTGTGTTGTTAAATAAACTAGCACGTCGGAAATAAAGTTTTAACGCACAGAGATAGCTTAATCAGAGAGCAATAACATTGGATTTACACTTTGAATTGATCAATTGTTTGGACTGGATTTTACGCGACGCCATACAAGCTAGGTTTTAATTGCCGCGCAAAATTTATGCGAGTCACAAAAGTACTACGGTTGCATGTGTACGCAGCTTCAACAATGCAGATATATGTGGTTATTGGAACAGTTCTCCCTATATTTTACTTCCAACGTCAATTTTATTTTATTTTGCGAGGAGCGCTCCGCTAGCGGAATGGGAGGTAATTGTAGGTTGCGGGAAGGGTTCCCTCCAGGGAATAATTGTGCGAATATAGTAGAGCCTCCGGGAGTGTTTAATGTAAGGTTATATCGACGCGGCGTTTTAGGCCCGCGTTATACTGGACAAGGACGATATTATCTCGTAACGAGGCTTGTAAAAGCGGCGATGGGAACTAATGACACTATTGCGCCCAACTTGTGTGAATATTTTCATAGGGCATCACTTTAATTTTGAGCACACGATTAATTTTAATGGTGATGCCAGACCAACGCTTAAGCGAAATATTAAATTAGTCAAGTGAAAGCGACTGTATATCAAAATACAGTTTTAGCAAGTTCATCCCGGCAATTTTGGTTTATTTTCATGAACTCATCTGAGCGAAGTCATCAAAAAGTTGGGCAACATTTTAGTTAAACTTTGCGCTGACGAAATACGGTAGCTAAAGCGTGGATTAAACGGTGTATGAAATGACGGGCCTACCTTTATAGGAAAGGTTTCAGCACGGTTGGATTAACTGTCTTTACTGTGAGTGAGCGCAAGGATAAACTAGCTACATGGGTTGCGGGTGTTTAAAAGCGTAGGGAGCCTAATGTATAAATTATGTGTAATTATAATAAAAAGTACTTACTGTGGATGTCCGCCAGGACTCAGTCAACGGTCACACTGCAAACCACTGAATATTTTAAATTATGAAAAGCCAGGACAACGGTCCAGGGGCGTTCCCTTTTAAAAATGCACTGCACTTGGGTTTTACTACGCCGTGCAGGTTGGTCGGACAGAAATCCTTAAGACCAGGATAACAGTATCGTAAAGGAGGTGGTTCTCGAAAATACCAGTACGAAATAAACACCTCTCCACCAAAACGCGGCTTGCTGTAAAATTTTACAAGTGGCTGAAACGGGGTTTTAACTACAAAAGAAATGCGAGACGGGTAAAACCTATATTATAGCTATACCTACTTACTAGACGCATAAAAAGCTAAGTGAGGCCACAAACTACTTTCATTTGTTGATTCATTTTAATCAGGTTTTGTTGATTTTCTTAAAAACAATTGGTATTAGAAACTATATTCTAGAAAATTTTAATTAAAGCTGAAAGTAAGTTTCTAATATTTAAATTTCAGTTAAGTTGCTTATTAAATTATGTTAAAGTTAATATGAACCAGACCTGCCTAATTAATTCTAATTAGAGAAAGGTGAGGCATCATTGTTATTAAGGAAGGGAGTTTCGGGAAAAACGTAAATGTACCGTAACCTTATTTAATACCGTTTCTCTGGCCTCGTCGGGATTAGTTAGGGCCACCATTTGAATAATTTTCTCATTGATTCTAGCTGAAAAGTTCCCCCACCTACGCTTGTAAAACAAATGTTTGGGTAAGTAGACTTTCTATATAAGTACTTAAGTCGTTTTCGCAAATTCCCGGGCAATCATGTACCGAATAGTAGTGGTAAATACTAGGAACTATTTAGAAGACTAAAAATCCCTGTAGCAAATGTGATTGTAAGTCCACTTTGAAGTTAACAAAATACTCATAATGATGCAACATTAATCTGCAACTTCCTGCCATTCATATTATAAACATTAACTGGATGATTTTTTTACTATGTCAAACTCAATAAAAGGATGAGAACTTGAATTATTTTAAGGGTCCAAAAGTGTTTTAATCGTCCAAAACTCAACTTAAATTATGAGTATTTTTCCCTTACATTACCATTTCAGAAACATCCAACAATTATATACAGTTCATTACTCTTAACTGCGGTATAACGCGGTATCCGCAAATTGGGAGAACTGGTAAATGCATTATTTCCGCATAATAAGTCCGCACTTTCAATGCAAATTTGCTCTTCCTACATAAATGAATTTTAATAAGAACTCTTAAGTTACCCAGGGTCCTTTTACGTTATGTATTTTATTGCAGTGTTTAGTTCTTGTGCTCACATTTCAGTTTCGATTGGATTGTGTGGTTAGTTGCTGGTTTTTTTTAATCAATATTTGTGTTCCAACAAGTGACTCCTTATAAAATATTTATCAACTACTAACTTTCCACTACCTATGTAGTGGAATAATTACCGGCACTTATTTTGAGTGACAGTTTTTTTTGTCGTATGCAAAGTGACACCACACTGTGAAATAGTATTCGAACTATGTACCTACGCGTCATGAATATTCCGTGCAAATATTCCATCCAAAAAAGTTTCAACTCTGTGACAGCATATGCATAATATGTATTCATATTGACAGCCATAGTTATTCGATCTTTGAATACAAAATGTAATATAACAAAAATGCGCCGTCAATGGCATTTTTCCCACGCAGCACCCACTGTAATTCGATTAAGATTGAGTGTACAGCCTTTTCAAGAACAAAAACAAGTGTTCAATTGTACACTTAAGATCTTTGTCCTTAAGTTAAACAGACTTTGACGTAATTGACACTACTACTGGCGCAATGGCGGTGCTCCTACCTACCTATTTATTTAAGTTCATATTTAAATAATTTTTCTAAAAAAATAAACACATGACCTCTATGTACTTTTAGATTTATTTGTTTATTTTATCGCTTATTATTTATTTTTAACGTCGAACGCGACGTCAAAATCATATTCATCATTTTAATACAAAAACGGCTTGAACATATAATATGTACATATCTGATCAGATATTACTATGCTTATAAATATGATACACGGTTAATCCCTGGATAAAATCATTCCAATTCTACCGGCCCTACTTTATAACATAACTTAATCCACACCTACACAGTCCGTTTAAATATTTTGGATAATTTAAATCCACGTGATTTAGACGATAGAGTTGATAATGATGTAGTTTTTTTAGCTTTATCCGTATTACATCACAATTCTTGTCGATGTGATGTGTATTCAAATATTTTTTTTATGTTACCTAATGATTATTTATTTTCAAAACCAGATTTTTAATTAAAGCCCTTTCATTAAGCTGATAAGTAGGTACGTACTTTAACATAAATATTACGAGTCTTACAGAAAGTACCTAAAGTCTTTCGAACCCTTAAATGTACTAGCTACGTTAAGCTTTATCATCAATCCTTCCTGAAATATTTTTATATAAACTCAAGGTACCAAAGAAGACAAACATGGAATAAGACAGGAGCGCTCGGGCGTCGACAGCGATTGATATACGGAGAGCAAACGCCTGCTGACTCACAACTATCGTATTGTACAGATTGTACGATGTGGTGTATGGCCCAAGTGACAAGATCTATAGACTATCGTCCGAAGCGTAGCGAGGCAGAGGAGCGGACCAAACCGAAGAATGAACCAATAGAATGGCAGGAAATCTCCTCTCTTCTTATTTTGTGCAGCTCAGTTAGTTTTTATCTCCTTGTACTCCGCTCGACTGCCTTAATTCGCTCCGCTGCCTCAGTTCGATCTGCTGTCTTACGTTGGAAACGTTGCATCGTCAGTCACGGTGGTAATGCAACGTGAGCGATTTTCAGCGCTGTGTCTTGTCTTGTTCATATCCTGTGTGTATGTAATAACGTAATTTTAGCTATTTCGATCGTTATATCAAACGATTTTTTCGTGGACAACGGAACAACTACAGAAATTAGTCGGGGATATTAAAACATCATAATTGTACATAAAAGAGCATTTTCAGATAGAGCGCCCGGCGCCTAAAAAGAAGCCTAAAAATTAACACATGGACTGTGGCTTTAAAATATGTATCTATTACGAATGTATGTTCGAAGGCATGTCTGTAAGAATATAGAAAATTACTTTTGGTGGGCAATTAATTTATTATTTTTTATGATTGCATTAGCGGAATTAAGGTCCTGATTCTTTACTGTAACTGTATTAAACTCACTACTTGGTTAAGTCACTAGTGTCTCATAAGTTCATATCTCATAACTTGCGGCATAAACTTATACCTTCACATACGTGGAATTTTTACGTAAGCCGCTACCTACGCCCGTTGAGAATTTATTTCGAAGCCGACGAAATGGCTTGATGCGCTTCTATAATACCTATACGAAGATAAAAATAATAAAGAGATTTTGTTTTTCCCGAGCTATTTTACAAAGTATCTGAGCTATAAAATAGATAAATTAGATGGCTATCTATAAGATATGATTGTAATGTTTCGATAAGAATTTTAAAAGCTTTATTGTGAGTATAAAAGCTGGCTTATATGTTGTACAATTCAGAGCAATTTGTATTTACACTGCCTCCGTACTTTAAAATTAAAAGTGTTTTAATATTTTATGTATAGGAAAGAACATTGCTGTTTGGGATTTTATTCTATCGGTTTCAGAAATGATGTTGACTAAGTCAAGAACCAAAACATCCAAAGTTTTCCTGTAAAATCCAAATACCTAACTTAAAATCGCCGGAATAAATCTATTAGCAGTAAAACCTGAAAAAGCCGAATACTCGTGAGTGCACCCGATGTTTTTAACTCGCAACAATTTAATCATCAAAGTGTTGAGCGGAGTAAGGGCCGGTGCACACTACAAAATGTACGGCATCACGTAGTAGGTATCCGTCGCCGCCGCCAATCTAAATAATTGACCCGTCCGCTGTCCGCCACGCTTGCAGCTCTCGGGCGGAACAGAAAATGAATGGAGACTCCTTACGAATTAATTTATTTAAGGGAAACTTTAAAGTCTTTAAAAGTCTTCTGTTTGCTATGAGCACTGTTTGTTATCAAAATAAAGTTATACAATTGCTGTTTACTTTAAAAACAATCATGAACCGCAAATCCTCCCATTAACTGTGGGCTGCTATATTTGTATTTAGATTTCGTTAGTTAGACATACTAATCTTGCAGTTCTGACGCGGTTTCAAATAGAAGGTGGGTGTGTGCTAAGGGCGTCCGTCTTTCTTCGCCTGGGGCGTGGCGACATTTTAAGGTGTAGGTATGATCGTAGTTGTGTTTCATTAAATTAACTATGTTATTCTCATGATAATCAATGTAAACGATGTGGTTATGTTGATCCTCAAGAGATTAAAGTAATGTTTTAAAAATAATGATTATCATAAAATTTTAAAGAGTCTAAAGCTCTAGAAGGCCTTCCGTTGTTCACCATAATTATGAAATAAATAAGCAGCGCATGTTATAAATGATTTATTGCTATGCCAACTTTGGTGACACGTTTATATTTGTAAAGGAAAATAGAAGAGGCGGTCTTGTGACCATGTACAGATACAAGAAGCCATATTTATTCCACGAATGATGAATATTAATAGTTCTCAATCGTGACTGGTTTCGCATTATCATTTTGCTGTTAGCTCAAAGCCGCCAATTTATGTGATAATTTATTCAACATCTTAGTTTGAATGTGCAGTGGTTAAAAATAGTTACAAAGGAAGGTTTTAACATTATGTTAGAGCAGTCATGAATTCCATCAACCCTAAAGTACTTTACAATTTTAAACAAAAAAGTTCGTTTTTTCCAAGTGAAAATGAGTGCAAACAGGGATATGTATAAAATTGGTTACAATAATTTCGACTCTACTCTCGTCTGTTTTCGTATATAACAGTAAAGGGTGGAAGTAAGAAGTAAAAAGAGGAAAAAAGTTTATTATTAGTCTCTTACCGAAATGGAATTGGAACATTTCGCTAGAAAATTCCAGGGAATATTCGCCTCGCTTTACTTACTTAGCTAAGGGCAGCCATCATACTTTTGGTTCACTCACCTTCTCGTTTTGGCAGAAATTTCAGGACTGTTAAAATGTATTTGGTGTATTACGTTACGTTACGTAGGTTCAAAGAATCCGTCAGTAGAACTTTGCTTAAATTGATAATTCTAATAAGTTTTTAAAATTATTAACATGTGTTAAAATAGGCACTAGGCCATTATTTTCAACACATATATCTGGTTCTTTTTGTAAAAATACTTTGAGGGACTTAATCAAAATCTAATGGCATTGTAAACTTTTGAAAAGTAATACGAACAAAGTCGTTCCGTTTCTCTGAATAGTTTTCCACAAAGGGTTTCTGCCGATCAAATTAAGTTATTGTAATATCTTCGATGCGCAGCGGATATCATAATCCATTCCAACTTGATTATATTTTTCCAAAATGGACCTGTCAAACTTCAAACGTCAATAATAAATGAAGATTTTATATGTATTCTTTCCGTTTGAAGGTGCCGCCAAGACGGATGGCGTAATGGTCAAATAATGGTGCGGGCTCAGGCTTCATTGTAAAGCAATCCTGAGGGTGAAGTTACGACCGTGACAGGTGTGAAGCTGAATTAACTCGGTATATAACCTCTTTTTTAAGCAACCGACTTACTAAGGATCAAAATGAACAGCGCTACCCACACTTTTCTCCCTTTCTCTCATAATTAAGAGGTAGACGACACTTGATTACTTAATTCGATTTTTATTAACGATTTGTAAAGAAATTGCTGTTAATGAATGACCAACCTGCGCGGGAGTTTCATCATAGCACACAGTACCTGCAACAGAATACAAATTGCATTATTTAAATATTTTCATACGAGCTACGCTAGCTGTAAAGAAAGTTACTGTGACAATAAAAGATGCACAAAAACGCACTCGAATGAAAACTGGTTTCCTTTTGGATTCGTGTTATCTGATCGGGGTCGTTGACCGAATTATCGGAGTGTGGGGACAATCGTCATGTTTTTCAATGCGATAATTAAGTGTCAGCGCGAGTTTTAAATAAACATGCGCCATTCCTGGATTAATCCGAGTAAAACGCGCTGCGCTTTTCAACGACAAGATAATAATAATAATAACAAGATAATAAGTTACTGGTTGACTAGGTATATTTTAGCTATTGACAGCTACGGCGAAAGCTTATGCATGAAAATGATTTTGAATTTCGAATATAGGTATTATTATAAATGATCACTCGACGGCGTAACTCTATGGGCAAGTTTCATAGATGTGAATAAGTGTGTGTTTCATAGATGTGTGATTTATAAATAACCTATATAAGAACCCAGGTACATGTTGCAATATTAAGTTTGTATTAAGCATAGGTACATATAATGGCAGACATAAGTATATGTAGCGTCAATAAAATTTACGCCACTTTACGCGTCGCAAGCCCGCAGACAGAAACATTTTTCATCCAATCAAGACTTCGGGTGTGTGCTCTGCCAACGAACCCAGATGTTTATTTGTCTCGGACACTGATTCGGGACAATTTATATTCATATGTATTTTTACAAATGTAGAACCTCGTGTATAACTTGACAATTGACATTAATAATTATGCAGTTTTGAAAGTAAGCAAATCTATACAAATCCTGAATTCTGTTCAGTCTAAAATACCACATTTTTGGGCGCAAATATATTTTTGGCCCGAATATTTAAGAGTTACAGTTGCTTAGCCAAGTTATTTTCAACAATATTTCAGTGATAATTGTATTGATCAACCAGATTTTACTCATAGGTAAATATAGACGTAAGTAGTTTAAATAACAAGAGCTCAAATAATAATCAAGCTGGGTAGCTTACATCATAAACTCGTCATATTCTCATTGAATTGACAACTGCACCGGCGCTCGGCACTCCCGGTAAGGCTGTCGCCAAACAGAATAAACACTAATTGAACTCGAGGGAATGCCATCCTCGATAAAATTACGATTCATCGAGCGCCAGATGTACCTACATTTATGACCGAGCGCAAATTGAAACCGCTCCTGTAGACAATTGCCTCGAAGTTATTGTTTTTCTATTGTGAATTGATGGAGAATTTTCCATCGACTTTAAGTATGTAAGGTAACACAAATACACTTTGAGTAAAAACCGAGTATGACGAATATTAAACATAGAAGCATTAGGCTTCGAATTCTACTCGTACAAATAAAATCTTACATCGCGTCTCTGCATAATGACTGATGACGGTTTCATTGTATTTTTGCATAATCATTTTGTAAAACCACAAATAAACATTCATAACATTTCTTAAAAAGTTAATATTATGTTAAACATAGTCAGTTGATAAGTATCCTAATTAAGATAGCAAATGCAAAATTACATTCCAACATTCCTAATCGATGATCGAACCGTTGTCATTAGTATTTATCTTATCGATACAAAAGTAACCTCTTTTTTGTTATAAAGCCACTAGTACTACAAGTATTTATAAATATTTTTATCTGTACATAGTCCCACCTTGCAACAAAGTGTATTGATTGGAGGGGGAGGCAAAGCTCGACGCACATTCTATTTTCGAATATCCCGATCCAGAATTATTTCACGATTGCCGGACTGGTCCAAGTCCATATTTCGTTCATGTTATTAGGGTGGTACGTTCGGAAACAGGTGTTCGGTATACGTAAGTGAGACGCGTAATGGCACTGACATAAGATTATGTAAATAAATTAGAATTTACGTATGTAAATTCAAGATCCATCCGACTGGTTGATAAGATTAAGTGACGGGTTGCTATCTGTCTAAATATGTGTTTTAATTAAAAGCTGTGCTAATAAACAAAGCTTGAAATTGCTTGAAGTCAAAGATCTAAATTAACTAGATGTAGGTATTTATTGATTTATTTTGGCATTAAATCTTTCCCTTAAGCCAAGCGTGTACTTACTAAATGATAAAAAACATTAAACTATTTTTATACTCTATGTCAAATATTTTATTAATACCTACATCAAATGAAATGCAACAGACGAAACCCAAGAAGTATTCGAATGTCTTTCTCGAGAAAAATAATAAGCTCTACTTTAAGCCCTTATTATCTTACTTTGTGCTTACTATTCTCCGAGAGACTTATGCAAAATGAGTGTAAAGTATACTTATAGGTATTTTGCATGTATATTGAGAGTAAGATGAAAGCACATTCCGTACGAGTAGCTAGCACTGATTTAAATAAATTGACGATTCGTATACTACGGTACACCGACTCATTCAGTATTCGTCTGAAGAGACGATTTTGTTTAAAATATTTGACGTTTAACTATGACGATACACTGTTGTTGAACTTGATATAAGATTGGTTAATCAGATGTGAATGAAAATTCACATTTCAAATGGTAAAGATACTCGTACTTGGTAATATGATATTTCATCGGCTACATGAGCCAAACGGCACTTAATATTTTTCATGTAAATAAAAGAAGATATAAGTTTTAAAGCTGAAAAGGAGAACTATTTTGCTTGAAATTTCCACTAAACATAAGTAAATAAATATAAGTTTTGACTGTGATATTTTAGTTTAGATATCAAACTTTGGATAGTTGAGGCTGCTTGATCCCAGTTTATGTTTCTCATTTTACAGCGGGACTTAAAATCTTTGTCTCGAACCAAACGAGATGAAGTCATCTTCATAACGTACGTCTAGACCAGGTAGCTGAACAAAGCTGCCTAATAAACTGTGCAAACGTAATCCCAAGTTCCAATTTCCCGATATGTACCCATAATCTTTGTCTCGAGGTATTACTAGGCCCGATCGGATGACGGAAGACATAGATACTGACGGTTTGCAATAACAATAATGCGGAGCTGGGCGACCTGCCAGGGTTCTATCGATCCACCACCGACCCACCAGACCAGCCGAACGAGACACCCAAAAATAACCCGCTGACATCCAAATGACTCGAACTTGTTTATCACTAAACGGGGCGAGGCAGCTCTATGGTAGCTGGTCCCACAGATCTTCAAGTAGGTCAGAGGGAAAATTTACAAACACTACTCCCGGAGAATGTGGACTTTTTTTCGAAAATAAACTCGGATACGCTTTCCGGGTCAATGAAGATGGAATGCTTATCCGATGGTAATGATTCGCGCAAATATTTTACTTTTCCTTATATTTCTACGTGCCCCCATTTTTACTCTACTTGGCTGTATTTTAATAGTTGTGTTTTAGCAAAAAAGCATTCGTTTCAATTTGACTCTAAAAATGCAAACAAACATAAGCTTACGAAATACAACGACTAGGTCAAGTTCACTGTTTTATGGTCCCATTCACCTATCGTTTAGCAGGTATGTAGTTACTATACAAGTAGGTATTAGATAATAGTTTTACATGTCATGTTCAATTTAAATGTTACGGTTGAACTTCTCATGGTGAAAACATTACTTTTTGTTGATAAGATTCTATTTAAGAGAATAGTAACTACAAACTTTTTTCAAATTCTACTAGTAACAATAATTATGTCTATAATTATGTGAAAGTGCTAATTTCAACCCATTCAAAAGATTGTTTGTAACACGATTCCGTTATAAAAGTTATTTGTAGACTCATTCTTTCATTACAAGTCTATAAAAATTAGGAGTTTCTCGCAAGTAACAATTCCGAAAATGCCGTAAGTATATCCAAGATCTTTTTTTTACTCGACTTCTCAGAGAGCTCTGGGAACATAATAAATCATTAAAACTCAAGTACCTCTTCATACTTTTGAGTTGAATTTGCTCAAGATAAGTCTTACCTACAAATCGTGTACTTAACTAAATGCCAAATTAAGTTAGAGCTCCGAAGTAGAGCGGTGGTAACGTATTTCGTGTGCTTTTACGAGGCTTTAAGAGGGGTTCGGGGGTCAGCCTGAAATGGTGGGAGGTGGGGAAAAGGGACGCGGGTCGACAATCAAGAGTGTTCCAGATAAAATATGTAAAGGTCACCTTAATGTTGGGCCTTAACTTCGAGTTGGAGGTCTCGAGCGATTTAAATTCTTGCCTTAAGTTTACGTTTTGTCGAAAATGTCACAAGAAGGAGCTCTTGTAAAACGGGACAGGTACTTTACATGTAGACAGAGTTATTTGGAACTTGTCTCTTGCCTACTTGTTAAATTGTCTCAGTGTTCACGACATTCCATGGAATCACAAATCTAAGTGAACGAGTTTGTATGAAGCATACCGTATTTATTTATATTTATAGGTATTGTAAGATAATAAGATTAGGTGCGCTATATCACAAATATCTCGTTAAATACAGTTTTTTATTCTGTTTTACCCTCTAATGAAGGACAACGTATTGTTTGTTGAATAACGAGTTTACCATGTTTCTTGAACATTTGAAATCATTACTGTCATCTTAAAATCACATAAAATTGAAAATTCACAGCAAAAATAGATCCAAAGTTTTGATGGTTCGACCCAAAAATATTAGATGGAAATATAACATAAACCGTCTACGGGTTTTAGGCAGTTCAGACGGTAGCGAAAGATTTATAATTGACAATGCTGAAAATAGATTATATCAACTGAAGCTTCAGCAAGAATAAAGCTTGTCTTACGAAGATATTGTTTTAAGACTTCAAATATTCTAGAGGAATAACGGTTTCGTTTGGAAGGCCTATGACGTTTACTCGGATTATTAATTTCGCGCAGTATGTTTGTTTTCTTTGACGAATAATAAGGTGTATTTGTTTCTCACA
Source organism: Pyrausta despicata (assembly GCA_963921415.1). Lineage (NCBI taxonomy): Eukaryota > Metazoa > Arthropoda > Insecta > Lepidoptera > Crambidae > Pyrausta > Pyrausta despicata. The sequence goes on along the minus strand of OY992852.1, from coordinate 10,598,827 downwards.
TCACGGCGTTAGCGTTTTAGTTGCACAAAACCATGCGTGCATAATCATAATGCGTAGGTACATTAATAAAAACCAAAAAACGAAAACGGGTGAAACCACTGATTGCAAAGTCCATTCTGTTTTTCATTTACGTTGTTCCCATGTCGGGAAAGCCTAAGGAAACGACAAAGATGTTTTGCTGCTACTAAATCGGTATGTCACCGGATAATGACCGTTGAGGTTTAGGAGATAAGGGTTTAGTGGTTTGTAATTAGGCTTTTTGTGATGGAAAGTTTCCGTTCTTGGGTGTTTCTGAAGGCTGGCGATCACGCGATGTGTCGTGTCTGCCGTCGGTCCGCCCTCAACTGTACCTGGTCTATTACAAGGTAATACCTGGCGACAATGTTACATGCAATATGTGTTCCGTTAATCGAGGACAAATGCGGTTTGCGAGGAATTTCCATTAAGAACGTTTTAATAACTATTAAGCTTGCGTTCGCTATCAAGAATCAAACACAATGCTGATTGCAATCAGTCAGCGAGCTACCTAACTTGCTGGCATTTTTTTGTTCTTTTTCAACCAGTGTCGTTTAACTTGTTGCTATATAGGGAAGCTGTCAATGAATGTTAATCAATTAGTTTGTAACTCGGGAATACTAACTATAAATTAACTATTCAATATGCGTGATGCACACAGACAATGTACCACACATTGCGTTGTAATAAAATTCTGACAACGACCGCCAAACAATTGACGGCTCAACGTATAGGCTCCTTTTAAGATGCATATAGGTCTATTTACTACGCTTGTTCAAAGCCAAGTAATAGGTAGTTAATCTTAAATAGTTGATGTTCCCAGACCGGCACTCCTTTGTCAATATAACAATATCTTTAAGTTTAAAAAACTCATCACAAGATCGACACCAATAACGCGTTGCAGACTAAGCATTTTGAACATATTACAAAGTAGTATCCTTCAAGTTATTTTGATTGAGCTTCCTATCAATGTCTTAACAAATAAAAGTTGTTAACTATATTTACATGTTAGGTAGGTATAAATGAAACGGCCAGTCAGAAAATGATTGTCACTTGATAGAGAGCAAGGTGTATGTGTACAATCCTATATACAAAGGTACCAAAGGAAAACCTTTTTAGCGTCTTGTTAAACAAAAAAGACTAGAAATTTGTACCTCTAAGTTCTACAAATCAGTTACAACAACATCCAATAAAAATTTTAACATAATAAAATAATTATTAACTCCCTGTTGTTATTATAAATTATTTTTATATCTAGACTTTTTTACACCAAATCATAACGATAATACCTTCTACACTTTTGAAATGTTAAATCCAGTCCGTGTAATTTATATATTCTAATGCCTAAGAACATGAATAGTTAGTTAATAGTAATACCTTCTACACTTTTGAAATGTTAAATCCAGTCCGTGTAATTTATATATTCTAATGCCTAAGAACATGAATAGTTAGTTAATAGTATTTATTTACTACATTGTATGTTAATTAATTGCGCTAGTTATTACGCAAGGAATATTTTAAAAGAATTGCTTCATAACAAATTATTATAAGTTTTCCAATTATCGTGATAAGCATACACGTTGCAAACTTAAAATGTTATGTTTTTCCCCGCATCAGACAGTTGATTTAATCACTGCAAAATGTTATCCTTCACAATAATAAGTTCACAAATTTTGGTCAACCATGTGAAATATACGATGAGCAAATAAAAGTTTTTTACTCATTACTAAATATGAACAGATTTTTATCGTGCACTATACTACTAGGTACCTAATTTATACAATTGATTAGATCTCTAAAAACATAACTACAAAACATACCTAGAGAACAGATCGAAATTTCCAACATACGCTATCACAGCCACTATCACAAAAACAAGCACAAATTATCACTTAATTAAGTAAGCCACTCACACCGTTATCACAGAGATTGTGAACGCAATTATTTTAACACACGTATGACTTTACTCGGTAAGCCAAATGTTCAGACTAACATATTTTTATGGAGCGACACTTCGGTATTTTTATTAGAGCATTAGTAATTCTCAATGCCGACCAACTATTGTGTATTTATATTAGCTATAAACCAGTCCCGATGCTTTGTAAGTTAACCCTTCTTCTCAGAGGTGGTGTTTTTTCGTTGCCTTTTTGCTCTAGTTTTTAATGGTCACCGCAGTTACTAAACAATGCGTTACTCGTTATTACCATTGCAAAACACTGAAAAAGATGCGGTAAAAAATGTTTTGAACTGTTAGATGTGTCGTTGCAAAAAATGTGAAGACCGTTGTGTTTTTGGAATAGATTTTTACAGTTTTGGTTTGTGCGTGACGCATGTGTTTCTATGTTTTTAAAAGGTATAGGATAGGGTAGGAATAGCAGAAATTATAGTCACAATAAGTAGGTATTCGATACGTTATAAATGTTTGAGAACTCATCGGTTTTAATAGGTGTTAATTTTAACACTATACTGATCTACAAGGTCATATTTTATTAAAACTGTAATAACTTGAAAAACGAACTAATGTAAAAAAAGAACGCTACGAATAATCACTCTAAAGATTGTTTGTAAATTTGTATTAAATATACCCAAGATATCAGCCATTTAATTTTAACATTCGTGGTTATATACAGTACTTATATAGTATAATGCACCAATACCACCAATTTGACATAGCGTACCGAATCCTTTTTCCGATGATTCTGCTAAAATCAGCATCTCACTACTCTCCCCTCCCTCACCTCTGATAATGGGACCCCTCTGAGTTTGAGTGTGTGCGTGTTGTTATAACAGTGTAGAGACACGAAAGAGGCAGGGAGTAGAGTTGTAGTTGTGAACTCGCTTGAAAGTTCTGCTATTCGCCGCTAGATGGCGTTGATCGTCGCAAAATGATTAATGAAGGCTCTACATTTTAGTTTAATTGTAATTAAATATTTATAAATATAAATCGTATATAACAGTTCAAAATAAAATATTTTTTACAGATATTTTGTTGTGGTTAAAATAGAGCCTGCTACTTAAAAAAATTGTTAAAAATTTTCAAGTAGGTAGCATGCAATTTTTTTTAAATTGTATTTTCTAAGAGATAATTTTTTTTAAAAAATGTACGTAATTATACAGTCATATAAAAATAATAAAAGATTTTTGGCAAAATCCAAAATAATACAAGAAGATAACTTATTGGTTTCGTAAAAGGAAAATGCAAAGATAGTGCTGCCACGGATTTGACGGAAAAGGCTGGAACTAACCGTCTTCGCCCTAAGCCTTGAGTTCTTTAAGTGACTGAGCCTTACAGGGAGCTATAAAACTTAACAAAACCCAATAAAGTTCACTTTCCACTGCTTAGTATCGTCAGTTACCGCTTTACGCATCTACACAGTCCATAATGTTTTTATGTTGTATTCGTACCTTTTATGAGATTATAAATCGTTTTCGCGCCGAACCTAGTTGACAAAAGTGTTTAAAAAATAATTGTGATGTTTAGTTTTTTATCTTTGAATCATGACGAGTAGAGTGGGTAGTGTTAGATACAGTTTTTCACTATTTATAGGTAGGTAGGTATTTTAGACAGCAAAAAACGTTTGCCTTCGCTATTATAAAGGGATGAAATTAAGCCTATGTTCGTCGTAGTGGAGTATTTTTGTAGGGTATGGTAAGTGGTCCCACATTGAACAAGGTGAATTTCAGAGGCTCACAGTTTCCTTTATTTACTTTTCGTTCCAGTATTTTTATTTAAAAAAAAAATAGGTTCAATGAGTACCTACTTCAGGGCGTACAGATTTAATCAGGGTATGTTCTACGTTGAACCAGCTTATGAATTATCAAGTACATATAATATATACCTAACAGTATTTGTGTAGGTATGTATTTATGAGTTCATAATTAAAGAAGTTAACAATCAGCTTTATTTCATTTAAATTAACATTAAGTCTTAGTCTTTTTTAATACCTACTTTTCCCTGTAATGTGCAGTTTTAGGGCCTCTAGCATGTTATCTTTTGAATCTAGTGCAACTTACAAAAAATACCTAAATTAAATCTAATAAAATTAAAATAATAAGGAATTATTATTCAAATTATCAAAGATAAATTATATCTAATTACAGGAGAAAAATAATATGATAAATAATAAGAAAATAAGGAATAAGTTTGTTCTTTAGTAAAAAATTTAATAGAATCAGAAAAAGACTATAAAATTCCTATTAAACCCACTTTATTAGGACCTTTACGAGTTTGAATATAACCTAAAATTTTCACCTTGTTTCGTGCCTTTGTACAACAGATTAAAATATTTATAAAAACTTTACTCATTTAACAATCTGGGTGTACAGAAGAACCATGTTTAAATGTGTACCACCCTATAGTGGCTCAGTGTCAGACACACCACGTTTTAATAACTTATCTCAATTTTTTCGACAAATCAATCTAGTAATATAATCTTGATAACTGCACAATCCAGTGTAAACATTAGAAAATACTATAGTATTTGGGATAAAAGCAAAAAATCCAATAAAATTTGCAAAAAATTGCTTACTTTTTGAGTATGTTTTTATTTAAACATTCTTACTTAGACACCCCGGACGCGATCGCCACATGAGTCTGATGCACTAATGCATTTCTTTCACTCATAAAATCATGGTTTAGCAAAGTCGTAGTTTCGAGATATGGCGGTGGTTCAATCAATTTAGCTGCCTGGTTCAAAATGAGACACCCGACCCTACTGGTATATTTAATAGGGTAGGTACTTGAATTGACTTGGCTTGAAATATTTTGATTGATAGCTTGATTGATTAACTCTTTGTTGCACGCCACAAAAATTCAAAATACACATGTACAGTTTAGGCGGTTTTATCGCTTGAGCGATCCTTTGCAGACTTTCGGGTTAAGGATATTGTAATTCACAGGAAGTTTGACGTAAAATTCATCGATTAAAATAAATAAACAGTAATATGTTTAAAGGTTTCAGACCCAATAGTGACACAGCATAATAATAAATATATTTTCACATGTCAAAGGAAAGCTATATACTCTTGCGCAATAGTTAGGCACATGTAAAAATAAGTGTGCATTAATAATTGCCTATTAATACACTTCTTTTTACATAAAAAATCGATCAAGTGCGAAGTGACGAAACGCACAAAGAGTACCGTACCATCTATGTTCACACACATAAATGAAAAACGTTATTCAACATGAGTTGAACCCAAGTTACGCAAATTTCATATGGAGCTAGCTTAATTGTGTTTTTTCCGAGTTGGCACATCACTAACACACACTGTTGCCTCCTCATCAATCTTCTTTCAGTTTCTTGGCTCTTGCGTTTGTTCAGTTCGATTTTGGGATCGGGACTGTAAATTTTAGTAATGTGCAGTGTGGTATGACTACTAGTTTACAATATTTTTCAGCAGGCTAGAATTAAATCAAAGTCATAGAATTAAATTACCGTTATAGTTGCAAAGTGAAACAATTAGAAAGATAAGATATTATGATGCAGGTTTTAGTTTTAGGATAAATCGTATAATAGGTACCTACTTAAAAAACATTTAGTGGCACGTAAAGTTATGTGGATAATGATGCTATTTTTTTGACTTTGCCACACACCAAGTTTAATTTTCTTTAGAAAAATCTTTTCATGAGCTGTCAATAAATATATATATAATATATGTGCACCACGATTAATTGATTACCTTAAGTTAAAAAATCAATAAAATTGCTACATCTAGCGACCTTCAGCAAATGATATTACTTAACCTGTGGATAGCGTAGTTGGTTACTCATTTAATATTTTATTTCTCTTTAAGATATTGTGTAAAAATGTGTAATGGTTAACTGTTTGTTATCCCCTTATTAATAAAATAAAAATGCTTATAATCAACTTAAACTGACAATTTGTTTGAAACATTTGTTTGAACTACTATTCTTAAACTGATTGTCAATAGGGACAACTGAAACAATGCTGGAGGATAAAAAAAAATTGATGCCGATAAAAATTAAGGGGTGCAAGCCCTATTTCAAAGCAAGGACCCAGTTGTAGTAAAAACTATGAGCAAAATTTTATTTTTGTTAAAAAGGTGATGAATAAGAAAGTCATGATTAACCTTTGCTCTATACTGAGTCTATGACACATAGTTTTCAACTTATTAGCTACTAGAAGACGCCCGCAATTTCGTCCGCATGGAAACCCTTTTCTTCACAATCCCGCGCCAGACAGAGTGGCGCTATGAATAGGTAAGCTGTGAGTTGATTTTAAATTTTTACATGGGATTGAGATGTTTTGTCGCGAAAAAAGGAGCCTTTGTCACTCCAGCCTCCTCCATACATAAAAAACATATCGAAATATTGCTCCGTTGCTTCGTGAAAGAAGGACAAATAAACAAATGAACGAACTTTCTTTCCTATTTATAAAATTAGTAGGGATAGGGATATATTGAGCCGTTTAATTCAAAATTATTTATAAAGTTACTGGTTATGCGATGCATTCCTTAAAAAAGAGCTTATTTGCAGTATTTTAAGTCATATGACATTAAACTTGCTAATTTCTGAGTTATTTAAAACTTTAGTAGGTACTTATACAAAATTACGGAATTTGGAGGTATGCAACATCCAGCCCAGTTGATTTCCCTAAAACATAACTTTTTTTGTACAATATATACTATTTACTGTTAACATACTTCTTAATGTTATTACTCTACATTTTTACATAAAAAACTGAAATGCTTCAATAAATTATAGCCCTCGTAGCCGATTTCGACCACGGCGGCCTATCTAGTGCACAAGTGTGAGTGCAATACACAGGCGCACTCACTGTTCCAATCACTCACTCTCAAAGTTCGGTGACATGGCAATCCGACAGTAATGTCGGAGAGAGATCAGGCACAGGACCAACGGCTTTACGTGCTTTCCGAGGCACAGGGGTGTAACACCGCCAACTTCCCGACTACGAGCTGTTTTTTGAGAGATTCATAAAAGAAACAAAATCTCAAAAACAATTTTGGCTCGACCTGGGATCTCGGATGTAAGGCAGAAACTTTGCCACTACACCAACGAGGCTCGAATAAATAACTCATCTATTATATGAAGTTACAATTAAACAATTTTCGGACATGGTGTCATAATAATAGGACGCAATGGACTACATAATGTAAACAAGACCTGTTTGTGCCAATCCCGAAAATCCCGAGAATACTTAGTCAAGTACATTACCGGGATTTTCGAGGCTAGGAAACGGCCGGGGTCCCGGGATTCCGGGACATATTCTCTATATTAGACTTAAATGAGTGCAAATAAGGTCTTCTTCAATCTCTTTCAAGGAAAGTATCACATTGCCTGTCCCCCATATTACTTGCCAGGAATATAGGGAAAAGGAAAAACCTTCATATCCTTAGCTATGAAAAAATTAAGAGACTAGATATTTTATCATACCTATTTAAGTCTCAATTTCTTCTGTCATATAGTAACGCATGATATATTAATCTTAATGAACGTAAACTAATGTGCCCCCCAAAATAATAAAGAAAACAAATACTTCCTAATACGTTAGTATGTTTTTTATCTTAATTAGAGATCGAGTCACGACTGAATGTTTCTTACCAACAAATGAGTATTCAATTAAATTCATCGTTTAGTCAAAAAAATACCTAACTTAATACATCTATGCTATAGCTAGTATAATAATATAGCTATAATAATCTGGCGTTGTATCTACTACAAGAAAATTAACAATATTTAAAGTCTGAAAGCTATTGGTACCAACGGTATTTGGTACCTACCTACTCTCACTGAGATGTCTCCACTAGGTTTTATCACTAGTGCTGTTATAAGCTTTATGTTGCCAAATACCCTACAATATACTAAATACCTGAAAAACAAGCCATTCACACTGTACTGTACTGCATATATTTATAGAAAGTATGCACATCAGCTAAAAGAAAAAACACTAAAGTATGTAAAAATAATCGTATGAAAAATAACCTTAACATTACTGCCACCATTTCTGGTTTTCTTTTTTGGTTATAATCTCTAAATTCTTGGTTAGAATATCTAGATCGAGTTATTTTAATAACAAACCAATTTTCCTTAATAAATATATAAGTAGAGTAAGTAATTAATATGGCAATAAAAAATAGGACGAATATATCCCAGTGGGCCGGTACGGCGTATGCCTATGCATAGTTTTTTTCCCGTGAAACTTGTGTGAAACCGAACATCATCCCAAAACACGGAAATAAAATTTGAATGCTACTTATATAACAGTTTCAATATAAAATAATTTCCTAACAATTTTAATAATGCTCTTCACCATAACCCGCCATGATCATACTATATTCGGAATAAAAGCCAACGCTCCGCCTATTTCGTAATGGTGGTACATTCCACCTCCATAGCCACTCATACGACATGTCACAACTAACAGACATCTGTTTATCTCCCGTTGAACGAGATATCTACATATAACGTAGCACGCATCGAACAGAGATAACGACATGCGAGCGAGCGAGACAACTGTATTTGAAGGTGCACTCCGCATCGCAAGGTAACATCTTTAGTACAAACTAAACGAGACACATTTGCATTGCAGCTGCAACCTTATCTCATGTACAAGAGGGTCGTATTTGGGTCGCGCTGGTGCATCAGACCTGTCATACAATTGCGGCCCGGTTAGAAAAGGTGGGGTGTATATTTGCAGCGAATATTAGAGAGGAAGGCAAGATATAAGGAAACAAATGGTGGCTGCACCAAAGTTTCACCCTGATTGTAGAGGTTTGCAGTTTGTTTAATAGATGGCGCTACAAGCTTTTTCGATTGTGCATTGCAAAACATTTGTAACAAAATGATTAAATGCAAAAGAAAAAAAAGTGACCGCAAATCAATATATTTTTTAAGCATTAAAAAAGCTTGATTGCATTTTTTTTAGTAACAATCTAAGAGAAAAAAATAAATAAAGACCGAATCACAAAAAACGTAATCTAATTTTATATTCACAAATATTGTATGAGAAAATTGTTTCTCTTGCAAAAATACTCATATCAGTGATATTAGGTAAGGTAGGTATTTTTGCAAAAGGGTTTCCAGGTAGGTATTTACCTAGGTACCTAACTTTATGATGAGATTAAATAAATAAGTTCATTTTAATGCTATTCTAATAATATGTACATATAGGTGAGGATCTTTCTTTAAAAAAAAATGTTGAACCAGCTAAACACGCAACCGATAAACTTTGACCTTATTAAATGATAGATTTCCTAATTAATTAACTCAATATGACGAGGTCCAGTTTGTAAGTAACTTGATCTAGTTTTGGAAGCCACTTAATCTCATCGTTTTTTTTTTACATTTAAGCTTAAAGTGTGAGAATTTGCTTTTTCATTTTGATTTTTCACGAAAAACTGGCACAAGCATCATTTTCCATTCACAAATTCAAGAAAACCGTCCTTAACCATCTGAAAAACAAATTAATTTCTTTTACTGTCACTTATTTGGGCTTATATGCTTGCTTTTTCTGTTCAGAAACACGTTTTTCAATTGAAAAGCAGTACGTCACGTGAAGTTTAAACACAAATATGTAGAGTACTCACGGCTGTTTGCGGCCAGCTGCCGCGGAGGGAGCCGGCGCGCGGCGTGCGTCACCGTCCGCGCGACAAACACGACAAAACCACGTTTTCACACCGAAAAAACACAATGTACCACAGAAAAAACACCTTCATATTTCGGTAAAAGTGCGGAGCGAACCGAGATGTGTCGTCCGTGGCCGCGTTCGCATCTAAACGGCCCGAGTTTTATGTTAGATTACAGACGTAACTTTTATAGATCCTCGGTGCTATATAACGCGGTGGGCGTGTTCAGGGAAGTTCGAGCTTTAGCTGGGTGGTTTTAAGGGTCATAATGGTGTGTGGGTCGCGGTGCACGGGTGTCATTAAATGTCGCGCGACGCGGGGTGAGGCGGGTGGAGGTGTGTGGGTAAAGTTTTGGGTATTGATTGAATATGAGCCGGATTAGTGGCTAATGATCAACAATTGGGTGTAGAGGGTTAATCGTGGTGTTGGCGACACGCGGTGGGAGGTTATTAAGGGGGCCTGATTAAGGAAAATATACCAAACACACTTGTTTTGTGGCTAAGGAAGAAGAAAACAAAAATAAACACTCAAATGTAAACCTTATCCAAACAAAAGTAATAGTCCTCCTGGCCGATTTCGACCACGGCGGCCAATCTCAACAGAGATCAGCCAACTACGCAGGAGATGTAATAGTGCACAAGTATGAGCACAATACGCAGGTGCACTCACTGTTCCTTCACTCTCAAAGTTCGGTGAGACGGCAATCCGACATGACCGGTGAGAGATCAGGATCTGCCAAACAAAAGTACCTACCTAATAACCAAATTACCACAATCTATAGATATAGATAATTAACTCTCACTCTACCTAATAAAAAACATCAACATGTTTAATCCTAGTTGGTTGCACCAACGAAGGCATGACCACGAATCCAAGATATAGACATTCCAAGAATGCATGGCACCGTACAATAAGGCGGCTTGATAGAGTCAGCTCACGACAAACAGAGCTTTAGCTTGAGATTACGACGGATTAGATAAACCCAAACGTACGGAGGGCTACGGAAACGGGCCGGGTTATAGGTTTCGTATAACTGAATTTGTGAACGAATGATATTTGTCGCACAATTCTGAGAAATGTCTGTGTTTGGGTATATAGAAGTGGTTTCGGAAAAGATTTTTTAAAAATGGTTTTGAAAAGTGTGATTTAATTAATATCAACACTTATTGAAATAGTGAAATTTATAAAATAGTGAAACATATTTTCCTTCCAGGAATTGGGAAAGTCAAAGGCCTTCTCGCTGTCGGCTAATTAAAATATCTTATTTACAGGGCTTATTTATAAAGTGAGGGCTGGTGCATCATCATCAGCCTATATACGTCCCACTACTGGGCACGGCCTCACCTCAACTATGAGGTGGTTCGAGCCATACTCCACCACGCGAGCTCAGTGCGGATTGGTGGAGAGGTGTATTCAGTAGATTTACAAATATTTCAATCCAAGCATTCCACGCCTACTATCCTCGCTACACGATTATAACAAAAAGATATAACAAAAAATGTCACAAAAGACTTACGTAAGTATTTTCGCACGTCCACGGTGTAAGATCGATCGGTCAGAGCTCAATCGAGTCTGCTTTATATTCCGATCACAGTTCGGCTCCACTGTTCGGACAGAGGCGGCCATGATAACGTAACAAGCATCGAGCTGAAATAACGTCTGGGCGGTACGTGAAGTAAATCGCGTGCCCCGTTACCTTGTTCCTCGCTATACAAATAAAATAAGAAGAATGCATTTATCAATAGCACAAAAGAGTAAATTTTCACACGTCCACAGTGTAAGATCGATCGGTCAGAGCGCAATCGGGTCTGCTTTATATTCCGATCACAGTTCGGCTCCACTGTGCGGACAGTGGCGGCCATGATAACGTAACAAGCAACGAGCTGAAATAATGTCTGGGCGGTACGTGTAGGAAATAGCGAGCGATGTTACCTTGTGCCTCGCTATACAAATAAAATAAGATGAATGCATTTATCTATAACAGAAAATAGCACAAAAGAGTATAGGTATTTTTACACGTTCACAGTGTAAGATCGATCGGTCAGAGCGCAATCGGGTCTGCTTTATATTCTGATCATAGTTCGGCTCCACTGTGCGGAAGTGGCGGCCATGATAACGTAACAAGCAACGAGTCGGAATAATGTCTGGGCGGTAACGTAGCGGAAATAGAAGGACCTGATTGCCTTGTTAGTTTTCCACAACGGAAGGAAAGCTTTCGTGCATTTTTATTTTAAATTTATAAAAACCATTAAAATAAACAATGTTATGAATTTGATAGAATTTACTAACAACAGCAAGAAAATAATGCTGTACTTATTTTTTTAATTCGTTATTGTTATTTACTCAGCGCATTTTTTTTAAATATCGAACTAACTAAAAACAAAATCCGGATATACTGTCATTATATATTTTTTATATTAAATAATAAATAAATTTAGTAACAATAAAATGAATTAAGTATTGAATTTTAATCCTTTCCGCTTTCCAATGCCCTGACATGTAATCATTTTTTCATACTTAGTTTGCGAATGAATTCCTCCATTTCAATCCTACATAAGCATTGTGCTTATTATACTTAGGTATAGTTTAGTATACATATTCGGTTCTACCTGCGCGATGGGGTACGGGCCTGGAATAACAAATTGGCCCGCGCGGGGAACGGCCTTCGAATGAGTCGTGATGATATGCTCATACCTGGAATAAGGTTGTCATTGGTCCTTTTTGGTGTCAATTTTGTATTAAGTGTTGAGGAGGTGTGAATTTTTGTCTATTTTAACCAGTGTCTTAGCACATCAAACAAGTCAAATCAAGTCATGATGATATTTTTAAGTTTTTTTTTTTCAATATAATCTCTGTCAGTCATTGTTATGTTTCTTTTTTTTAAATAAAAATCGCAAATCGATTTTATTCTTAAGATATAAGCTTAAGTAGCTAATTAAAAAAACACAGGCAAAACATTTTTGTAAGAAAAATAAGACAGAAAACTCCACCCTTATAATGACCAGCCATCATCGCCGCAATAAAGTGTTAATGAACAAACGAAAACAAGCTAGCTAGACGGTCCCAAGATTAGAATTCAACCCTTACAGTGCGCAACGAAATTTCCTGCCGCAAAAAGGCTGTCATTAAGGGGTCTTAGTTCTTAGCTCCCGTTCCGAAAACAAAGGCAGACGGATGGGGGGTTAAGGGGGAGGCTGTAACAGTTTTACGATCGGATATACGGAGTGCTCATGCGCTCTGCAGCACGTCTGGAATTTGCATCGGTTATCGACGGGCGAGGTCCGGCTACCCGGAACACGAGGAGATCTGTCTTTCATTAGCTTACGCATCAGAGAGTTTTGTTGAGGTATGTTGATAACAAGCGTAAAGGGATGTAGGGATGTGATCATTTAATCATTATTTAAGATACAATACATTATGTAGGCATATGCAAAGCAGAAGAGAATCTATAAAGACTTATTTCAAAAACATATCGCAATCATAAATAATTATGGTTCGATCAAACTCGGCACGTAGGCTCTGGTATTATTTAGAACTGTTGAATTTTTTTAAAGAAAGAGATGTAATATGTAGGTGACACTACTAATAAATGTTGTCAATAAATTAAATAACCTAATGAACCTAATGATTCAGCTATACTGTATATCACACGCATTAAAGATTATATCAGTAAATTGAATTTAGATCTCATTTAATATTCAATGATTACTTACTTGCTATGCAAGTTTAAGTTGCAGTTTATCTTTATATGCAAAATAGTATCGATAACCTTTAATGAAGAACGTAAGTCAAGGTAAGGTAAATTAAGGTTTTATAAATGTAGTACCTATGTTCAATTATATAAAAATGTTATAAACATAACATAACTAGGTATTGATCCATGTCCCAATCATAAAAAAACATTCCACCTTTCGTAGGAGGTCAGGGCTTTTTGAGTATACTTTGCCATTAGCAAAACACCGATCTACTTATTAATTATTATCATTTTATTCTCAATCAATAAAAATATTGAAACTTACAAGGCTCATTTATTGACAAGTGTAGTTAAGTAAGTAGGTATGTACCTCATATAACCGATACCGTCTGATGTCAAGCATTTTCATTAATGCAATTTCATAATATTAAATTACGACCGTCAATATTTCTTAGTTACACCAATTGATGTGGACAGAGAGCACACAGACTCCGTTCAATTGAAATGACAGACGACATTTAGTATATTATGTACTTTATTTAAACTCAATAAAGAGTAAATATGTGAATGGTTGGAGTTCTGGCCTTATTATTTGTTATGTGGCATTTTAATGATCTAAAATTTAACTTTCACTGTTGAAAAACATGACATTCAAATCAGAACATCAAACCAATTGCAAGAGGCATATCACAACAATTTTGACCGCTAAGAACATCAGATCGATGGGTTGAAAAGTTGTAGTACATTTCAGTTAATACAGTTCAGTACATCGATTTGTACATTGGCTATATTTTAGTGCAATTGATTACTTAACATCCACCTCCGAATTTTGATTTATCCCTTGAAATCAAGATTTCAGGAAAAAACGGCTTAGCTGTCAAAATAATTGTTATATGAGCCTTAAGAAGCTAAAAGATAACGTTTGTGTTTTCTACTTAAATACCAATCAACACTTTAAAAAAAAATGTAACGCATAACACCTTTTTCAGGCGTGGTACCTATGTAGGTACTTACTTCAACTTACTTTGTATTCGTTTATCAAGTTAATTCATTGCATTTATTGCAATTTACATGCACAAATAATATCAGTTAAAAGCTCAAACATAGCACATGAAATTAAATTCAGACAATAAAGTACTTATCTTATCTATTCAACAAAGTAAGTTCAATAAAATGACATCCTTGAGTCGTGTTACCGAGAAACAAAACGTATCAAAAACAACCAACACTTCACTTTACCGAGTAAGTTCGAATAAAGTACAGTTGTAAACAAAAGCTGTTCAGCGACGTCCGCTTTTAAAAGCTTTCACTATATTGATTCTACAAATTTATTATGTAAAAATTACTACATAACTATTTTCTTATATGTAGTAAGTTAAGAAGTTCCCATATTGTTCTTCTGTGTATCTATGAGAGCTTTTTTGCTGATATGTGAATACTCGTAACAGAAATATATGAAGTACTTTTACTTTTCTAAGGTTTAAGTCTACGTTGTATCAATGCGCAGTAGTACTCAAAAGTATTTTAGATTTAAGTAGGTACTTTAGTGTAGTTTAAAAAAAAACCTAAACTTAAACTTACCTACCTTAATTAAACTAGGTAAGTTGTGAAGTTAAAAAAAAACACTATCGGATTCCACCGTCCACCACGTGAAGAAATCTCTTTCAGTTAATCACTGGCAATATTTCTGCACAACTGTACCGCGCTAAAGCTCCTCTCCCGATTTAAATAGGTATCCAGTGAGAGAACTGAATGTGATCCTACGCTATTTATCCGACAATTTAGGAGACAACGACACTTTGTCGTTGCAACTATGTGGCTGTTGCACTTATGTGGCTTTTTATATCTTTGTTTGTTGCCAATGTATAAGGACAATATGACTTCGACCTTTTGCTGGAATAGTCGCAGTAAACACGTTTTTACCAACCCACTGTACAGCGTAGGATTTCACCAACTGATTTTGTGTCTATGTTTCATACATCTTATGTACAAACCGCAAGTGTAATGCATTTTAATTAGCAAGATGATTGTCGAAGTGATAAATATTCAATATGTCATTTAACTTTCACGATTAATGTAATAGTTATTAATTTCAAGAAAAAATATTTCCTTAAAATGAATTTTAAGGTAATTATGCGAGTACATTATATTGCTTTTATTAGTTGGCCTTAAGAAGCTAAACATTTCCATGACTAAAATTTTTATTAAACTTAACCTTATCTCGTTAATGTTTTTATTCATTAAGAAATTATTCCGAAGTTATGAAACCCTGGACTATTTTAATGCATCTTAATCTGCATAGTCTAAAATTAAGGAACGAAAATATCCTCGCTATACCACTTTTATCTCAGTGAAAAGCTTTGAGATAGCTTAAGCTGATGAGTTTTAACGTTATCTCGGCTACTTTGGTATGTTAATTAAGTCCAAGTAACCTTCAGGGTTATACTTGTAAGTAAATGAATGAAGCATCTACGTAATTAACTATAAAAGTCTACTAATTAACCAATTAACTATATAAAATATGAGAAAAGCTATCAGTGTATCTGTGCACTTAATCGAGGCTTCAACTTTGTTGCAAGTTGTACAATAATATTTTTTATTAAAATCAATTATTTACTTCAAATTATTTGACACATAATAAGGTTTATTGATACCTACATAAATATTAAGATTTATGTAAATATATAACCTACAGCTTACATTGTGTCAAGCTAGTATCATAGTACCAACGGTGGTCAGTGCCTGCGTCACGGTAAACACTGTGGTATCTTAAGCGCTTGTGATATGGGCCATTTTGCAACAAAAATGGGCAGCCTGATGTGCTGGCCTCTGTACATACCAGTTTCAAAAATACAATCCAAGCTGATTATTTATTTTTAACAACATTAGTTGCGTAGTACTTGTCTTTTTGTACTGGTCTGGGTGTTAAATGTTTTTATTTAAGTTTATTTATAATACCACTGTTAATTCTGATATCTGTAACACAAGTGCTTAAGCAACTTACCACGGTGTCAGATCAATGTATGATGTTGTTGTATATTGTATTGTAGTATTTGACACTACTACCATAAGCTAAAGGTAGGTATAGCTAGGTATAGCTGCACCTTAAATATCATATACTAAACTCTGAAAGTGATAAAATCACTTATATACAAGTAAACATACCAAAGAGTAGAACAGTACGCACGTTTGTTGTATGTAAAACGAATTTCGAAGAGCACACAGACATAAATTTAGTTTCTTCATTTCCATACCTTTATCATAATAGTATTGCAAAGCCAATTAGAAATACACATCTTGACACCCTTCAGGTACGAAAAACAAAAAATATTATTCTCGACTCTTCACTTGCACAATGACACATTCACTAAACATCACCAAGGTGCACTGAACTCGAAGGCGAATCAAATTAATCAGAGTTTTAATTGGACAACGTTATGCACTAGCAATACGTATGCCAGCCAAGACCGAATTGTATTCAGAACAGAAGCCACTGAGGCCAGTCGAAGTTTGGCTATAACTTATTTGCATGAGAATGCCCGGTCGGCCGAAACAAATAGAGCCGTGGGCGACCTACTTTCTAGTTTTTTTTCTTTTTGGAACAAAATCAATGGAGTTCAACCGTGATTTTGTTATAAAAATTGGACGATAACGTAGAGTTTTGGATTTTAACTTTGCGATTAAAAATTAATATCCAGGTATCATTTAAAAATCAATAGGATATACTTATTGTTATAAGCTTTTTCAAATTTTGGACAAACGAGCACGTTAGAACATACGAACTTATTCACAAAGGACGATCGATGGACTTGAAAAAAATATATTAGGTATCTTCTTAGGGGCAGGAACAACTCTTTTTAATCCAAAAAAGAGGGTTATTATAAGTTTTACTCCTATTACTGTTTATGTGTGTATTTTTGTGTTTATCTATCAGTGGCGTCGTAGCTCGTAGCATCCATTCAGGAGCGATTATAGTTCGGTTTTTTTTATTCGACCGATAATATATTTACTGTGGTTCTTAGACCGACTGTTCAAAACCCGTGCAGCCGTTTAAGCTCACCCTCGGTTTTTATGGCTCATTAGGTGGTTTTTGGCTGGAAAAATAGTTTTAAATGAATCTAAAGAACTTGTTTTACTCTACTTATCCTAAAACAGATTGACTGCAGGTTGAGCTTCTGAATAACAATTTTTATGAAGTGTGAAACTTAATATTATGCATTAATAGTAGTACTCAATTAAAATTTTATAAATGTTTATGGAAATAAATTATTAAGATTGATTATTAATAACCTACAAAACTACGGGACCCGTCTACATGTGTTACAAACAAATGCTAATGCTTTGAATATAATGTTATGCAGAGAAACTACAAAATGGGCGTACCTTGGACCACTTGGCCAGTCAGATTTACCTCTTGTAGAGCAATTTTCAATCTTGTTATCCACGAATTAAAGCGTATCAAAGACACCAAGGTTGCAGCAGAATGTTTTAGTAGACTGGACTTTGGATAAGGATCAAAAGATAAACTCCCACGCAGTAATGTCACGAGAGTA
Organism: Pyrausta despicata; assembly: GCA_963921415.1. NCBI lineage: Eukaryota > Metazoa > Arthropoda > Insecta > Lepidoptera > Crambidae > Pyrausta > Pyrausta despicata. The sequence goes on along the minus strand of OY992852.1, from coordinate 10,580,956 downwards.
CAACACTAACTACGTGCTCTCAGGAATTATGACAGTGTTTTGTTTTGCTACCAACCTATTTGTAGGTTTGAAAGTCAGACATATTTTAGAAGGTATATAAGGTATATTAGGCTTGTCTTCTTATATATAAAAATAAATTTATGTTCGTTAGTCTCGCTAAAAATCGAGAACGGCTGTTTTGATTTTAATAATTTTGGTTTTGAATTATTTGTGAAGGTTCAGGGAAGGTTTGAACGAAGTGAAAATGTGGAATAATTGCGAGAACAGCGAGCAGAACAGCGACTGCCGGGGTCTATCCGTCGTTAATAAAGTTATATTTTCTTGGAGCTCGTGCTTTGAATCAGCCTTAGAACTTTTAGCCCTAACAAATTAAGAACGGATTAATAAGAGACATTTCTACCCACATTAACATAAATATCAAAACTCGTTTTTGCATATTTCCACAAAGAAACTTTGATAGGTAGGTAGCCAATAATATGAGACCAAGCAACGGATTAAAAGTAGGTAGATCCGCCCTTTTATAAATTATACTTATCCCAAACGTATTCCCATCGGCTTATCGACACAAAAAGTCACTATGAACATTAAGTTCGTATTTTATTTGTACACCTTCACCTCAATACGTATTTCTATCGACTGACCATCGACGAACAACATAATGAGTTAAGATCTTTGTCAATCGGGTAAATTTTTTCCAATCTTCGGACGGAGGCAAAGGAATCACATTTTTATTCAAATCCAGCCAATACATGGAAAGGTCTACACTGAGCATTTCGAATTCCTAAAAGAAATTGTTTTCAAACTACCGATGCGGGTCGTTGTTATGTTAATTTGTGAAAGTTGTGCAACGGCTCAATGCAGCTTTGATTCTGAAAGGGTGGTTTGACAGGGACACTGTTTTATGAATGTTGTCTCATGCTTTTGTCTTTTTTAATAGGCGCGAGATCTGTGCAATGCTGTCATTTAATAGGTAAAAAGGAATCCGATTAGACATAACGAAGATGTTTGTGCCTTGCTACTCGCCCAAAATATTATTGAATTCGAAAGTAATACTTTATTTGGCTATGCACTGGTAATTTCAATGTGAGTAGATGAACATACAAAATGTATTGTAAAGAGTAATGCATTCTCATATAAAATATTTTGCGGGTATAGTATAAAGAGTAAATATTCTAAAGTCAGATGTAGTAGGTAGGTATTTACTGATATATTAATGACTATAAAAGTAAATAACTCTAGATTATATTGGATTTCACTCGAAGATATTGTATAATTAAACATATTTACACTAGTCATTTACGTATAAATGTTATGTATGATCAATGTAATTTTATGAGCAGTAAAATTATAATATTAAATAGGGATAGAGTTATGTATCAACAAGTAAATAAATCGTATCTGTTAGAGTAAGTACATGTTAATTTTAACGGTCGTAATACATACATTACAAAGGCTATACTCGTATTGTGTAGTATATAACATGTTTATGTTTAGTTACGACCTAAACGAGTAAAACAGAGAACAGGATTATTGTTTAAGGTCTTTTAAGTTATTTTGCATTCTCAAAATATACTTAGCACGGAAAGGCAAACCGTCTAAAACAGAAAAAATAATGAAGATCAGATCGTGTAGCTCGTTAATCTAGCATTATCTCATAGTGACAACATTATAATATAATATTGATAAATCTACAAGCAACCTATGGTTCTCATGTGTGTAAAATACAAAAAGTATTCCTAAGAAAAGATACTACCTGATAAAACTGTTCAACGCATGCAAGTAAATATAAGGAGTCCTAACCTAGCCACAAAGCATCAGCTGATCATCTGTTGAGGCTAAGCCAACAGAGCCACTTAGTTTTTTACTATCAAAATGCCAACAAATTCCAAATTCAAACACTTTTCCCGGAACCCTTGAAGGCAATAGCTGCACTTGGACATTCAAACTCAAGATAAGCCTGGCTTTAGGGTTGAACGACCGGCAGAGATACAAACACTGCCATCACTCATTACTATCAGTCGACTAGTGACATAATATGCCTCGCGGGAGTTAGCTAGGCAAACCGGTCGCCCGCAGTGCAACCACGCCAGCCACAGAGGAACGACGTAGGCACCTACTACATATGCTAAACAGTACTCACGTCATCACGTGCCACGTGAACCAGTCTAGACCGCCAATCCCTGCACCGTGCACCACTGTCCTTCCGACTTAACACTATCACTCCCGTATCTACGCTCGCGAATGCGGACTGATTTTTTTTCTCGCGTAACGGCCCATTAAACTTGTAGATTCCTATCTCGCTCGGTCCTGCGATAGTATTAAGAAGCGAGACAAAGAAAGGTTGCGGTTTATGGGTTGTTGATAGAATTGGTATCCGCTTCGTAACGTACCGCCACCGTGTTGCATATTTTTATATGGTGTGGCCTTGTCGGGGCGGGTTATTCAACAAAAAAAACGCTAGCTACATACAAATATTCGATATTTTCAGCCTAAGATTTCTGATCTCAGTATTGCAGATTCCGTTTACTTCAGCAAGATAAAATGTTCCTTGCCTTCACATGCACAAAAATTACGTTTGCACTTTTACAAGCACTCCCACTGCACTGTATTTTAATATGATCTTATTATTAAGCTAAACTTTCATCATATTTTCTGGCGTTTTTCACAGGACGGAGGTTGAAAACTGAATTATAATAAAAAAAATGATTTTGCTTAGAATAATGCGAAATCACTTTCTGAATAAATTTCCACTGTTGGAAAAACAAAAAAAAATGATTGCGTTAGTTATGATTTTACCGACATACTTAAATATTGACTCTAAAACTGAGTTTTGACAAATGGTTTTCCGACACTACTTTACTGCGACACTACGCTACTCCGACAATACGCTAATACGACAATATGTATTTCCGACATGACTTTTATCCGACACTGTGCTGCTCTGACAGTACTGTAAATCGACCTGATTTTACTCAGACACCATGATACACCGACGAAATGCTATATCGACATTACTTTATTCAGAGAAACTAAGATGACAAATTGGATAAAACTGAGACTGATACATTGCTACAACTGCCATGTAAAGAAAAACTAAATTATAACCTAGGTTACACATCATATTATCACAGATTTACTAAAGTTTTTAATGTCATAGATACCATTATTATATTCGCCGTTGCAAAGCCAACCAAATTGACATTTCTTATATCCAACTGAAACCTAATAGTGATGCAAAAAAACGAATATCAAAGCCTAAATATAACCTTAAATCAACAAAACGTACCTCCGAACAAGGTCACACCGTGCCGCTTTATAACGTCAAAAGATGTTTAGGAAATATAGGCGTCGCCCAGAGCGCAGCCGTACATCTTGCTTTATACCGTCTCTCCCAGCATTGGAGAGCAGACCATCAAACAACGTTATGACTCCAGGACGTGCCGACCGCTCGCCGTAGAGAGGGACGCAGTTATACGACCGAGGGGGAAGCGTAATGTTTTTGCACGACTACAGATTTTATTATTCCACACAACAAACAAAGCGAACAATGCTTATTGGCGATAAGTTTCGGAAAAGTTTTTCGGCAACTTTTCCGCGCGGGCGGACGTTGACCTTCGTTACGATTTGAATCATCGAGATTTGATTACCTAGTTAAGTCATTTTTAAGTTACCCACTTAATAAACTGTTACGAGATACCTATTGATATTAAATATTTTCTCAACTATCGGAGGTCTACTAAATCTAAAAACAAGATTTTATATTAGATTATTTTATACATGTTATACTTACCTACCTACGTTTTCTAAAGTAGGTAATTTTCTTTTTACAACCACCCACCCTTTACTTTGTTAATTGAAATTTTCATTGGCTTGTAGGTATACTAGTAGGTAATTTATATTAAATATTTTATTTTTAATACTTACCCAAGTATTATGAAAAAAGAAATACAATACTTACTTAAATTCCCACGCCGATTCTCATCGCTCCCCTGGGGCTGAAGCGCGTGCCTTTCCACAATTTTATTTTAATCGCTTAATTTTCTTTCAGTGTCATGTTGAATGTTTCTATTTTTACCAAATTACCGAGAAATATGAAGCAAGAATACGGTAGCCTAAGCCGGCTGTGAACTAAGTATTCCATTTCATCGTTGGAAACAAGTTTTAAAAAGCTATCTGAAAAATTGCACAATTTTTTTTTTATCAATATGGGTTCGCTCTTGACATCATTCTCCTCTCCAATTATACTTTGAAGTTGCCTTACTTTGCCGACTTGTAAGTTGCTGCTGTTCATGTTACGTTTTTCAAGTTTTTGATGTCATTGACATCAAAATTGCTGCATGCAAAAATACAGAACTCGTTTTAGCTGCAATGTGTTTTAAATTGCCTCAGTATTTCCTTGATTGTTTTCAAATTTGCACATATCGGAATACGTGCAAGATTTTTAACGCAATATTCAAGTTTAAAACTTGTACTTGTGCTTGTACACCGATGCCTGAAATGACGCTTGATATATAATTCATTTTTTTTCCTGCCACAGCTAAAATTCGTGAGCGTTTCACCCGACTGAACAATAAAATTTGAATGCCTCCTCCAAATTCGTTCCGTGCATTAGGCCGTAGGTGAAATTTCCACATACTTATCAAAATTGAATCCCGCCGAGTTGCTCAGATGAGCCGTTTTATTTACATTGCGCAAATTGAAACCTTGGGCATGAGCCAAGAGGGGCGACCTCACATTTAGAATGGGGTGGATAAAACAAAAACAAAGATTTTCCTGTATTACAATTATTTACGATGTTCAATAAGTAGGGATGAGATTTTAGGAATTTGGTGCTATTGTTTTCGAAAATAACATAATAATTTCAATATAAGACCGCCATATCTATCGATGTTAATATCCTACGATTAGTAAATTTGGTAAGTTGATCCTAAAAAATAAATCAATTTCATTTATTTACCTCACCTGAACAACATGCGTCTTATTCCTTATTTGTTGTTCATTAATTTAAAGAGCCTTGCTCTTGTCGGTGAAACATTCGCCACTGTATGTATTCTGTCGTGTGCCTTTTAGGTACAAATTCCTTATTGAGGTACCTAATATCCACACATTGTTGTCATATAATAAGGTAACAATAACCATATCAGTTAATATAACACATTATATACCCAGAAAGGACAAAAAAAGTCGTGCATAAGAAGTGCCCTTCAAATTGTCCTTAATAACAAGCGATGACCTTTTAACTACCAGGTGCCGTCTGCAATGCAAAAAAAAAACTAAAGGAAAAAGCAAGTATGTGATGATGTGATGATGTGTTTTGCGGGTAAATGCATATTTAAGTGTGGACCTCCTGCAAAGTGACTTATAGCAGTAACTAACTAGGTAGATATAGGTACAAGTTATAAGCTAAGCTAACTATACCACATAGAAAGTATATATTTTCTCTGTTTGGCTACATAAGTTTCTAAAATTAACAGCACTTAATTATTTCTCATCGCAGTATTTATATATTTCAGCTATTTTTTTCTTGTTATTCAGTACTAAATATTGTAATCTCGACCAATCTCTTTAAAAGTTTACCTTGATAGACCAGTATGTCAAGACTTTTGCAGGCACCTATTTTCGTTTTTTATAAAATAGTAAAGTACATAAGTACTTTATTATCATCATCACTATCAAACGGATCTTACTGATGTACTTTGGGCTTGCTTATACTTAACATTACCTACAATCATCAAAATTAACACCAGCGGATCAAATAATCACAATCCCCGCGGTAGCGAGTAGCAACGTTCGTTATCCTCACATATCCGCGGAGGGCGGGCGGGGCGTAGATTCGATTTGCCTAATAGCGCAGGGCGGGAGGGCGCACTCAATTACCCAGAGTGAGTCGAGGTGTCTCGTAACACTCAGTACATAATTACATTATCTGATAAACGGGCCGAGGTCGAAACCTTGTGTTTTTGGTGGGAAATTGGCAAGACTTTTCGGCTTGCCTTTTTTTGTCTGTATAATATCTAAAATGTGAAGAATATTAATACTTATGATGCATAGCCTAACGCTAACGCTATTTTAAATTTTTTTTATTTAGATATAGAACACGGTACCTACAACACCTTCCATACCTTATTATTATACCTTGAATTTTATTCTTACCCAATGATAAAAGCTGCGTGTATATATAGTATCTTTCATTAGCCATACGAGTCATAAAAGTTGTAACTATTTACCTGCATAGCACCAAAAGTTACTATAAGGTAGGATATATATAACTATCTCATCAAATGAGCAACAAAAAACTTGATAAACAAAATCAAAAAATATCTATCTAATAATAAAATCCACATTCCTAACATTAAAAGTTTTTTATGTAATTGATATAACGGTATAGCACGTTTTCATTAAATGGAATGCTTTTACTACAAGAATATATTTTGGAGCAATAATAATTCATGTGTTATTATTTAATTTAACCAAGACAAGTAAAACGTTGTTTTTTTATAGATTAAAATGATAACTTTCACTTGGCTACGACTTAAGTATGTTTCCTAAGTATGTTTTATCGATATACATAGAACACGTCATGTTATGTTGGAGGCGTAATAAAATACTTCGTTAATATTGCCTGATGCTTTCAGCGTTTATATGCTGTTTGTGTTAAATCCCTTCTAAACGACCCGTGTCGACATAAGTAGGTTTTTTATATAAATACTACACGATTATAAATACTGCAGCTCGCAGGATGAGCTCGGCAAGCCAACATACCCATAACAGGCCCTCCAATAACACTAAACAACTGATTTCATTATGGCCGCATATTTACTTACTTTATACGTCCGCACCGACCCCTACATTGTTGCCATAATATCACTGCTTAAGATATCAGAATAAAAATGCATTTGTAAGTGTAAAATATTGACGATATTTTACTGTAATTACTAAGTATTCTGAGGGCTGAGAGCCAATGGCAGCTAGTTCCATATTTAAACTAATGCGTCCAGTTGCGGTTGGGCTGTGCTGTGTCCGTTGTTTTTGGGATTTCGGGTTTGGGGATAAAAGAAGGGGGGTCAGGATATGTTGGTTTTATGGTATGAAGTTGTCTCGGTTCGCTTCATTTATATGCTAATCGGGGAGGAGGCGGCGGAACCGGTGCGCGGGCGCATAGGACTGCATACAGGTTACTTTGTAAGGTAATGCCCTTGATCCTTTAAGCCTATTGTAGGTTTTAATAAAATGTCTTGGGGCGGAATATGGAGTTTTATACTGCCACATACTTTAGTACTTTACGTGTGAAATAAAGTTATATTTACACTCCTTCGGACCAATATTAAACGAGTGCATTGAACGCTATCATTCCTTCTAAATATTTATTTGGTGTAAAGTCATTAATAAGAATACGTAATTGTAGGTATCACTTATTGTTTAATAAAAAATATATATTTATTAAAACGAAAGTAATAGAAAATTGGTGAATGATTCCATTTTTTTAGTAGGTACCTGCTTAGTACCTACTAAAAATTTAGCTTAGAAGTTAGTCACATTATTAAAAATAATTCCATACTGACCATATCCAAGTTAACAGCAAGATTATAAACGTCGGCGATTCTTCAAAATAAATATTATAGTTTTGATCAAATTGTGAAAACATATTATCAAACTGGCTAGCAATATCACTTAAACCTACTTACGAGTACACAAAGCCATTTACATATAAATATAGGTATTAAATTTATACTAGAAAAGCATTTGTCACTGTCAGTTTCTTCAATGACGGTAGAGACATGACGCGTTTTAAATCTAGTACATGTTAAGATAAATCGGTTTGGTGCAAGTGGGGTTTTAAAGGGTAAAGAAACTTTCCTCGATTCTTTCGCCAGATGGCACTACATCAGCAAGGCCTAGAACTTTTTAAGCAGCTCAGTAACAATATAATCGTTAAAGATATATGATTTCGAACAAAAAAAAAAAATAGATGTGCATCTTGATCTCGATGAAGATCATGTTGGTTGGGTTCATAGAGTGTAGAGTAGGTACCTAGGCTGATCTTCTACCAGCACCACTATTTGCATTTTTCACGATTTTCAATTGAAGTAGAGTATAAATAAGTACATATAATAGGATAAGCAAATGACGAAATTACCAAAGTACCATGAAAGTACCTTTATGTAAAGGTCTCTCTCTCTTGATCTGAAGCGCCATCTATTGAGTGTTTTTCCTTTCCGAACAAACTTTTCCTGCTGTGCTATAGCGATGGATACCTAGATACGACCCCAGAACTCATAAGTTTTCTTTTAGTAAAAAATGTGCCTAGGGACATTTTTCAATAGAAGAGACATGACTAATGAACACACAGAGCTTTTTATGCTTTGTTAGTACCTACTTAGAACTACCATTTTTACTTGACGTTATTTGTACAAGACTAGAATTTCCCACGATTGAATGAGGATTGATATTCAAGAATTCGTAATAAATTTAAAACATCCACGAGTGAAGAGTTTTTCGCAGGGAGGTTTTATGTGTATGATATACTATTCTTACTGAATGAACTCATAAGTTAAGATTACCCCGACAGGTAATTAGAGCAACTCGTAAATTAAACTGATTGCTTCTGCTGATATACTTAAATTGATATCGCAATTGTGATGGTTATAGAAGCATCGTTATTATGTATTTCTGAGCTAACAGCAATTACAAGGTATTTAATTTATGTTTATTTTTCCATCTTATCTTATGTTAAGATTAAAAACAATCAATATTGATTTTTATGATGAACAAGAAAGGTGACACTGTAGATATTTTTTTACTAATGTTAAAAATAGGTAACGTTTGTGAATTTATAAGCTTGGAAGGGGTGAATTGGTAATTTCTGAAATTACTGAACCTATTAAAAATGTTCACGGCGTTATTCGATAATGCTTTAAGATTTATTTTGGTTTGACAGGACATGAAGTTGTATGGGTTTCATAGTACCTAATTTCTTTTTTTCTTGACTCAGCATTCTAGCAGCAGATCTATTAGGTAGGTACAACATAAATTTTGTGAACTAGAATAATTAAACATTACATAATATTATTAAATTTTATAGCTTCTACTAAAATTAGCTATGACAATCATTTTTCTATCAAGCAATAGCAAAAACCCTTTTTCAGCATTTCTATACGTTCTTATTTTTTTTTTTTTTGTAATATTCACGGTATCGTATTTTTGAACGTATTTATTTTTTATAGGCAGGTATACATCCCCACACATGAAAAAACAAAAGGAAAAGGGTCAACCAAGAAAAAATAACGCAGACACGACGAAGTATTTAATTTTTTCCCTTTCATACATTCTTTTCTAAATTCGTCATAAACTGTCGAGAGCACATTCATTTTAATTATACATTATACTTAACAAAACCTCACATTTTCTGGCGTGATTGACTACATTAATTTAACTGTACAATAATAATTACGAGACCTTTAATTATTACAATAATATAGTTTAGGTAAGTATGGTTCTAATAATAGTGTCTACAGAAACATTTTATTATACAATGTTATATTGAAGCTGTAAGCTGTTGACTTTATCCGATGACTTTAAATTATTATTTTTTGTTGTAAAAATTTTAATATATTAGAGCACGATGAAATAATAAGTACTGGGCCAATTTTTGTATGAAATTTAAAAAAAAAAGTAATTATAATTGCTTCTCAGATAAAGTCAATGTAGAAACAAACTGTTTACTTCTGTATCTTTGAAGACAATTGTTTCGACTGATGTTGAGTGCACATGGCGACTTGAATCTAAATTAACTAGTCTCGATTCGCCTACGATTGACGCACAAAGATCTAAGATGAGCGTAAATAAGGTTCAGATTCACTGAAAATGTTTGTTTGCAACCTCGTTCTTGACACAATCTTGTCAATTCTTGTTTGTCTATTCCTGTAATTCTTGTAGTTTTGATTGCTCTTAATATGATGGTATACATAGAATGTTCTTATTTTTATGAGTGTCTCAAACAAATCATTTTAGTGAATGCTGTTCATTCGCAAAAAAAAACTTTAAACATGTAAAAAATTCGGTCACCTAGACGAGGTCGCCTTTTTGTACAAAAACATCTAATTATTTATTCACTATAAAATTACGGGACAATACAGATTTAATGATTTAGATCCGATTGAACTACTAAGTTTACAATAAAACATTTATTACATAGATATAATAATATGATAAAATAGGGAAGATGAGGGTAGCTAAATAGTATTATGATGGTATTCTAAGACTGTAATGAGTGTATGCCGATCACTACGTAGATAAAAAAATATTAAAAATACTTTTAAATGTACCTACATAATACATTCGATGTAGAGTGGGATGCAACTGTCACAAAAACTCACATTAGTGTACAAATAAATAATAAAATATTCAACTAAAACAAAATAATAAGTAATAGGAGTGGCTAAAGCAAACAGTAAAATGAACCAAAGGGACAATATTAATGCACTTGCCCATAATACCTAATTAATTGATTACAACATCAACTTCAAAAAAAATGTCATAACAGTAACTTAATGAATAATTCTACTGGAACCGAGTTAAAGCTTTGTCAGAAATCCATAATTTAAAAAAACAAAATTTACGAATTATCAGTTAAGAAATTAAACAGTAATAAATATTTGATCATAATGTGGATTCTATCCTCTGCATAAGCCTGTAATATATTTAATAGAGAAATGTGATGTGTCGATGGTACTAAAAGGTACATACTTAGCTATAATGGCTGCCATTATCTAAATTAATTCAAAAATATCGTACAAGTCGTCAATGGATATTTATAACTGCCACCAAAGCAACCCGAGAAATTCAACAATTTGGTAACGAAAATAAAAGTTAACCGATTAAAGACTAATCACCCCCTGAACAGCGTACGAATACAACAATAAGCAGTCTCACAAAATATTTTACAAAATTTATTTTCAATAAACTATCTAGAAACTATAATTCATCGGTGACGTCTTTAATATTCGTAAATCGTACTTAAATAAATTTCAAATACATAATCAGCACTATACTAGACATTATTAATATCAGGAATCGTTATCTACTCATGTACTTAGTCTCGTTAAAATTACAGAACATAATTTCGTAATTAATACTATACACAAATCGACAACACAATAATTATCTTACTATGAGATTCTCTGGGACTCGAGGCGCGCGTGCCCCGGCAAAGCGTCCACTTACGTACGAGACGGTATAGCAAATGCAACGTTCTATCGTTCGGTTCAGACATTGGACGTGAACGAATCCATCAAACCTTTAAGTACGACCACATTTCACACTTTTAGTCCTATGGAACTTTCCTTTCGGCCGTCGGATTTAGCTGGCTATACCGTGGTGAAGGGGATAAGTCCCAGAGAAGGGCGCGGGTCACTGATGGTGTTTGGCGGGCGGCGCGTGGTGCAGTGCCACGTGGTGTGGTGCGTGATGGTGCCCGCCGTGGTGGTTATGGTTGTTCGCATTTGAGTTGTTATTGTTGTTCTGCGCCGCCTGGGCCGCTTGCCGCTGCGAATTCTTCTTGTTCTTCATCCTTCTATTCTGAAACCATATTTTGACTTGTCTCTCTGTCAGGTTGAGATTCCGCGCGAGCTCCCACCTCTTCTGCTTCGACACGTACGCGTTGAAAAGGAACTCTTTCTCTAGTTCGAGGGTTTGGAACTTGGAGTAGGGTTTGCGTTTTTTGCGAACCGTTACTTGGCCGGTCCAGTCGAGGGGATTAGATGATCCGCAGCCAACTCCAACGCCGACTGACATCGACAGGGAACCTGCGCATATAAAAAACATGTTAAACACATTCCAATACAGTTTTAATTTTTACATCGTTACATTAATGGTGTCTTAACTATCCTGGCAACTGATGGCTTTGCAGATGAAAAAAATCGGTTGTCTGCAAAGTCGGTTTACTGACGATAGTTGAACGTGACAACGTCTTTGTCACGTTGCCTCTTTGTCGCTCGTTCCGCGCTCTCGCTTGTACTTCAAGCCTTGAATGGAACGCCTCAGAGCGAGGTAACGCCGCATGCGTCATGTTTTTTTGTGCGTGCAGCCGGCTCCATCGACATCAACGTCCTATAAACGTTGTCACGTCAAAAAGAGACTAATTGGTCAAAAAAAATCTATCATTTAAAAAACTGTCAAGTGTTTAACATGAGCCAAGTTCGAATGAATGAATATTTTAAGTTAAACACAATTCTACTCTTTTTGACCATATTTCCAACCTACTTCATGATGTTTATTTGGAGTTCGCAGTTTTAATCATACGACGCCGGTGCATTACAAACTGCAGAGCGCAGTACATTTCGCTTTAAATTAGCTATTTCCATGCGGCGTTCATAGAAACAATTGGAGGCGAGCGTACCGCGCGTTAGAAGTAACACGCAGGGGGTTTTATGTGCGCGGTCCCTTTGATGAGATCACCGACTATAAACTTTGTATGCTACGAGGCGACCTTCTCGATATTCGATGCGTGCAGCACACTGCACCATTTCCTATTATTCAAAACGGTACTCGCACGAACATTGCGAAATAGATGCCTCATTGTCTAGCGGATGAATGCACAAGTCAGTGTCGTAAGCCAACACTTGCATCTCGAAACGGACAGACATGAATCTATAGATAGGCTTGTACATAAATAACAATAGCTTCGAATGTGAACTCGGTGATTTAGCAATTTTTAGTGTCGCTTTGTGAAGTTATGTCTACGATATTATGATAAATTGTATTCGTAATCATAATTTCTGCATGAGTATACCTACGAGTATCATAGCGTTCTTGTTATCTTGTTTGTGGTAGTAATGCTTGGCTTTTCTTTTTTTTAATTTCTGCATATTTTTTTAATATTTATCGTCAAATTGTCAGTGTTTATTCATTCTGTAACACTTCCTTTTTTGATTGTTTTTAAAGAAAATAAAAAAATTCAGAAACCATGGCGTATATTGAAATGACATCCCTATTGAATGAAATACTGTGCTGACGTGTCATATTTATGAAGCAAACTTATTGCATATAACCGCGTCTGTAAACATAAAGAAAATCGAGTCTCTTCCAGACAGGCTTCATTATCCTTGGAAGGAATTGCCAATTGTTTAAAGAGAACATAATGACAAGTCGAGTTGTCAATTATGAGGGGATAGGTAGCGATCAGTGGCAATAAAAGTGCGGGTTCTCTTCGCCCGTAAAAGTTTACCTACCCGACCGCGGGCATTGTCTATCTACTGGGCAAGATTATCAGGATTACACATTCTTTTTCCTTATGTCAGAGACTGTAAGATTTAAAATTGACTAAATTTTGGTTTGGTCTCAGAATTATGTCAATAGTTTTTTCTTTGTGGTTGTTGATGATTGGACATGTTTCTCAGTTTTTTTCCCAATAGGGTTTGGTTGGACATGGTGCGTCGATCACTTGTCTCTACATTTTTGAAGTATTTTTGTAACCTAAGTAGTTTCGAGATCCAATAAGTTAATGATATATCTTTTGAGATGAATGATGCTTGCCAGTAGACCGAGTTGCTCGTATCTAACTCTATAACAATAGTGAGAGTGAGCCACAGTTGTAGATCTCCACAAAGTAGAGACTAATTAATGTCCTATGATTCACTTTAAGTCTATACAAGCATTTCACAAACCGTTTACTAACCCGTAAATGCACAAATCAAAGTCAATGTCAACCTCAGGTGGGCCATAAACACACAATCATAAAGTGACGTGAACACTCGTATAACTTTTTCAACAATTGTTTCCTTTTAATGGGCCATTATATGCGCGTTTTACGCAAAATTATGTCAGGTTACACCTCTGCCGTAACAGAAGCACGATAAACCCATCTTTATGGTTAGGCGGCGATCGAAAGTGAACTAGCAACGAGCGTTTATGAATGAAGCCTTTTTATTGCCCTCATATTGACATCGCGGTTGTAGTTTCGTAATTACAACTTACTATCGCGATTTAGGGAAGAATCCATTACTATTGCATGCTGTGACGTCGGCGCAGTTTTACGATTCATAAAAGTGATACGTATCTTACGACAGTGAATCGCAGGCACTGGCTACTTAGACTCCTGTCTAGTTTTTTATCACCTCATCAGCCTATAATGTGTTTATTGTAGCAATATTTGGTTTATTGCTGCTACTCAAGATCGGTTTATTGTCTTAACGCTCAGGTATCGTGTTTATTTATTAGTTATACGTTTTTATTGGCGCTTTATTTTACGTAAAGTTTAATTTATTGTCGGTTGTATAGTGCCGTTTTACATTGCCTATAAAATGGTGCTTACGGTACGTTTTTAAACATTTGTAGCACGTGTTTCGTTCATTCATCAAATTTACGGTGGCTTGTGGGAAAATGTTTTGATTTGGGCGCGAGCTCGCGCCGAAGGTTCGGGATTACAAGCGTACGGAGGCAATGCTGTTTTGTTTACAGTCAGTTTTATGGACGTATTTGGTACAATGATAACCTTAAATACGTTGATGGCGTCTAGAAGCGTGCTTCTTTTGATGTGGCCTTGTGTGTGAAAATGATTAGAAGTAATTTGATGGAGTTGATAATTTCAATTGGATTCTCTATTATAAGGTGATTTTGAACTTTGATAGAAACTGTTAGGCCGTGATGTGATGAAATACATTTGATAAATATATTAGTGACAACAATACATGTTTTGGGCAGTATTCATGGGTTCTGTGAATTTTAAAGGTACTAGGTTTGCCAACGAAACGAAAAACCAAATATCACATTTTACATTTTAGTCAACATAAAGGACATTGTGTACAAAGTTTGGATATGAAACATAACTGTATCAGCTGAGAGTAAAAACTTATAAAACTAATATAAAATCGTGCCAATCAGCGTCGTCGAACACACCGGGACGAGAAAGATCGCAGAATCACAATATGCACAAGTGTGCATCGAACTGTCAGAGCAACACCCTCACAGCACCGTGTGGCTGCGTCTGTGTGAGTGCACACACACGCGATCCGCCGAGCCGAGCGCCGCGCCATCTAGCGGCATGCAGCGAAAAACTCACCGAGGTCAAGGCTGACAAACTCATAAGAAATTATTTACAAATCAACTTTATCAACATCTAATTTGTCGCCAACCTACAACCTGAAAAACATGCAACACGCTCCAAAATCAAAACCGGCCCTCACTTTGTATTTTTGTTTATAAATTCAGGAAAATGTTTTGCCGAACGTATGTTTGGTTCTTGAGCTACCGATAAGTTCAGCTAAAAGATTACAAACAGAAACCGCGACCGGACGTAAAAACGTGAGCGCCAGGTTCGAGAGCGTACATAAATATCTACGAGTAAGCAAAGCTACTGACCGGGTAAGGAGCCTGGAGGCGGGTAGGGCGCGCTGGACACCGACTCGGGCGCGTAGTTCCGCAGCCCGTATGCGTCGTGCGAGAAGCTCGACGCCTCGGAGACGGCCGTCCGGCGCTCCTCTCCACCGACGTAGGGCAGGGGCTGATCACCACGCGGCGCTCCATATGGGTAGTTCCAGCAGGGCTGTGAGAACCCTTGATGGCAGCCACCATCAGCGTACGGTTTATACTCGCCACCGCTAGCAGGCCAGAAGGGCAACGTCGATTTGCGCTCCCTCTCCACCGGCAGGTTGTAGTAGGTGGGCCCGGTGGGGTACTGGTGCTCGAAGGAGGCCGGGGCGTCAGGGGGGTAGCCCCAGGGCTGCTGCGCGTGCCGGATAACGCCCGGCTCCGGCTCGTAGCGCTTGGCCGGGATGTGCAGAGGCGGCTGGGGCGGGTTGGAGCCCACGGAGGCCGGCGAGGCGCTGGAGGCCGAGGGCGGCGCGGCGGCTGGCGCGGCCGGGGGCGAGCCCCCGGGCGGCGACGCGTGCGCCTCCTCGTACAGCGCGCCGCCGACCCCGTTCATCATGGTCCACCAGGCCGGCCCGGCGGAGTGGCCGGATGCGGGCGCTGGCGACGCGGCAGCCGCATCGCAGGGCGCGCCGAGGCCCCCGACATGGTTGTCAGGGTACAGGGTGGCGGCCGGGCAAGCCACGGGGGATAATGAACGTCACAGGCCGGTTCACGCGCGCCGCGGGCACATTGCACCGCGCACACACGCGTCCCACACACCGCAGCAGCACATGAAAATTAAATAGCGAGTCCCGATTTAGCTAGCCCACCGGACGAGTGTCGACCGCAGGTTACCGTCCAGAAAAATAGTCGAGCCCGGTGGAAACGTCGGGCTCCGGTACGTGTTGAACAGTCACTGATATGATAAGCTCGTAACCTCGAACAAAAAAAATCAAGTCCGTTGATTGTTATGAAACTGTCTCTCGAAAAAACTCTTTAATTTACTCAAAAATCTTTTCACTGTTTGTCGAATATAGTCAGTTTAGTTTTTGGGATCGGTGCGGTGACGCAACAGTTTTTCTTATTTTGTTAGCCGATTGTTGAGCGAGCGACGAGTAAACGAGTTGTTGTCTCGCGTGTCGTGTTTATTCGTGGCGAGGGGTTACACGCGAAGCGCGCGTTCTGCGGCGCGGTCGAGCGCGGAGTGGCGGCGTGTGGCGGTGTGCCGCGCACACAGGCGCGCACTCCCGCGGCCATCTAGCGGCGGGCGGATGAACCGGGGCCCTCTGAGGACCGGCCGCGCCGTAGGCGGGCGGCTACGACTGGCGTAGCGCCCAAGCTCTGTCTCTACATTCCTAGCGTTTTCGTTGATTTTTTTCGACGCCGCATTTTTGTAGCACCCGTCCGCTTATAAAACTACGTAACTATTTTTGAATTTCTTATTTGTTATGGTTTATACTGATTTTTTCACAAATAATTTGTTTTTTATAAACACGTTTTTTAAGAGTTAATAGTTAATGACTGCCTTTAAGTCAAAATTACCGAAAATTGATCAAAAAGTTATCCCATTAAGTGTGTTTAAGTGCTGATTTGGAACAGTGAACAACTTGTTAATAGGCTGGCATATCAATGTACCGGCGAAGGGTTGTCGAGAGCGGAGGCTCGGGTGCGTAGTAAAGCGATTAATGGAGGCAAAATAGCCATAAACTGCCGTTTAACCAAACTGCAAGCGTCACTCGCCATCGCCGAGTTGCCACCAATAAAAAACGCGAGACTTTATGACGGCAACTCACTCACATTTTATTGTGAGTATAAACTTAATTTTATCGTCTGTTAATTTCACCACAAATAAACTAGGTACTAGATTAAATTACATAATTTTATTTTATGAGCATTGTCAATGGCAAGGCCGCGGTCTAATGCCTTGCATTTAGTCATTTTGAAGTTCAACGACTTTAGTAGGAAATATTTGTACGAACTTGCGAAGAGGATATGTTATGAACCAATAATAAATTTCTTAGAAAAAAAACCTAACGTTGGGAACTCGAAATAATTTAACTCCATTGGCATACCCAAATTAGTTTGCGTTCTGTCGTTATGGTTATAATAAGACATCCCCTCTGTACAACACCCTTTCTTTCCACACCGAACAATGCTCCTTACACCCGATAAATTTAGTTACAATATTTCACACCTATACACGTTGTTTACACAACGAACGGCTATAAAATATATCAGACTAACAATGGATAAACATACATAGCCTGACAAATGGCAGTGTGTTAACATGGTGCTAATACAACCGGGATTGTCAAAATAAAATGCGACCTTATCGTTAATTTCCCACACTTGGTCTATGAAGGTAATTACTGTATGTCAATGGTTAATGCGACTGTATGAAAGGTGGAGCTATAAATTTGCAAGTGAAAAGACGTGCTGACAAAACCTATGCAGTGGATTACTCGTGTTTTCTTTATTTTATTCAAGAAAGTCCCTTTATAATAGCACAGGGCATCGCACGACTGACAATGTGGTGCATGAAAGGATTTTTTATTATTAAAATTGATCATACAAAAGTTAATCAGACTAACGGTTAAAACATCCTGATCAAAAATTTAGGTCTAGTAGTTTTAAATACTAGAGCCACTCAGTTAAGCTAGCAGTTTTTGGAACAAAATGAATAGTTTAATATCGTGTAAATTACTAATGCCTTTGACTCTACCTCTTCTATGTTTGATTAAGAGCTATAAGCAAACTCGCGGTCTAAAAAAATGCATAGCCATTTGATAGAGTTTTTTTTAAATCTCTTGTTGTCTGAAAAGAGACAAAACAGTCCGTATATACGAGTTTAAACTCATCTTCAGCTATGTGGTCGTACATAGAGGATCTCAAAATAAAAATAAAGTAACTAACACCAAAACAGACGCTTCATGCGCGTTGAATGACAGAAACAAACATAGCTACAAGTGCGTGCGCAGGCCTGTCTATAAATGTTTACGTTAGAAACTGTTCAGGCCATTGGTCGCCCATACGTCGGGCGTATAAAAGTATGCTTTCTTATCTCGAACATGTGTTGCGCAAACGAAACACAAGCTTGTAACGCAGATTATGTATGTGTGCAACGAATCCTAAGTGTAATAGGAATTGGTTACGAAAATATAAATGTTGTCGTCAATAAAAAGTATTTAGGTAATGCGGAACGTAAGTATGTTGACGATAAATAAGGAATGTAGATTACTTTTTTTTTTCAATTATATTTTTACACGTTCGAGTGTCCCCTTATTTTTCATTTCAAATATTATCTTAGAGTTAAAAAATCTTGAACGCACGCACGATATTTTTTTGTATTCTTCGTAATTTTATTTGGAATAAGCACATTCTTGTATTTAAAAATATACTTACTTTAAAAACTGAAACCGTTAAGTTACAAACTTGAATCGATATCGATCGTTTTAATTTAAAAGAGGTTAAGGGCTTTTATATTGTCCGTTTATAATGAATATCAGTGACTGATCAAGACTCTGCATCCCATATACTTTATCATGAAATAATTAACCTTAAATTTAAAGAGTCTACGTCGGGAAGTGCGGTATGATTTATGATGATTATACCAAATTCCTTTCTAGAGGCCAGAAGCGGCGCAAATGCCTAGTACAGGTTGGAATTTTCTCTAAAGAAGCATTTAACAATGGCTGATTGTGTGTTTGTGTTCCTCCATTATTAGGTAACTAATTAAATTTGAAAAATACTTCTTACTTTTCTTTTCAAAACAAATTAAAACTTAGCCCCAGACAGAATAAAAATTATGATACTAAATAATAATTATTACCATGAAAAACTCTACACTTATTACGACTTTCGTGCTAGCGCTAATTGAGGCCGATATTTTGCTTTGGCATTAATAAATTATAAGTAGCGAATAATTTTTGAAATTTTCACCTGCGTGCTAAAGAGCAATATCCAAAGAAAATATATTCACCTTGTCGTAAGCTGGCTAGCGACGTCTGTGTGAAAGGGCAGGGTAACCTGGAAACAAATTACACAACTGTATAAATATATACTAACGTATATTGTAAATTATGATTATTGTATTCAATGGGCAACATAATTACTACCGACGAGTCAGGTGCGGCCAATCAGTAAGTTGTAAAAACCTCATTGGACCACTAGCCTATTAGTCACATGTTAATTAATTCGTTAATAGCCAGACTGGCGGCCCACAAAGAGAACAATTTTAATTTCTCATTATAATATATCGAGACTTTTATATGGCAACTTCCTTTTTTATTGGGACCAACATCTCTTTCGGGCAATATTCGAAATAAAACGAAAATACATACTATGATACTAAATAACATATTTTAAACGTGCGAAACTTAATAAGCTTCTTAATACACGGTAACTTTATCATATAATATCATTAACTTTCATAATTTAATGGTATCACTTTACATAAACTGGTTTGTGGCTACTTGTCATAATATAATCTTGGTAATTTTAATTTCATGTCGTGTTAAATACATGCGTGAAAAAAAAGAGAAGCATGAGAGTTTCATGTACTTACTGGAATCAAAACATCAAAAAATTTTGATCCATCAATCACCGACTCTCTGACAATACTTTCAAAATCTAAATATAAAATGTCAGTCAGCTTGTAGCATCCCACAGTGTAATAACGTGACATAACAAGCCACAGGAACTAAGCTTAAATCATTATGGCACATAAACGTCTAGGGCGCGTTGCTTCGTCTATTTTTAAGAAGAGCGTGGCGTCTACGTGCGACCCATAGCCAAAGCGTCTAAAGTTTCTATTTATTCCGAAACCTCGTTGCTTCTACTACTGAAACATGTTAGAAGGAACTGCTCAATATGTGTTGAAACGGCTTGAGAACGCGTACACTCACTCCAGTCGAGTTTTTCTTATAGGTGTTTATTTTTAAATAGAAAAAAATCTATATATAATCCATTCATTTCTTTGAGTGATAATGGGAGCTTATTATAAATGGGAGCAATCAAAAAAAAAGTTTATAAAAAGCGTGCATCCAAACTAGTCAAGAGTAGGTGTTATGGTGCAGCCCCATACGATAAATAAATTCTTTCTAAGTCATTCGATACGGCGGAAAGTCACGAAGTTTACATAAAATAGGCGATTCGAATGCCGGCATTTTTTCGGCGAGCGATGAGGGTGCTCACCTACTAAGGCGAAAAAAAAGCATGTTTACAGGGATTTTTTCAATGTTACGACGCGTTTAGATCGTAAATCCTGTTTGGTGTTACGTAACAATTATAAGCGGTCGTGGTGATTGATTTTGAACAGTCTGACAGAAGGCTGTGAGAATATTTAGGTAAATTAGGAGCCAATTTTGAAAGACCTTTGCTTTTTATCAATATTTTTCTTTAAGTTAGAGACCTAGTTGATACACACATGTTCAATATCATTATGTTGGGAAAAACAATATTTTATTTCTTAAACCACTCCGATTTAATACAAATCGGTCAAATTTGTTAAATATTATTTTAGACCTCCGATACATGTAAAATGGTATCACCCTCATTTCGATATAGTCGCCATTTCATGTCGTTAGTGTTTGAGCAAAATAAATCCACCCAATAAGATTCGCACAGCTTATACATTTGTGTTGAAGGTAAATATACAAATAAGCTACCTACAGCAACCAATTCTCGATTGGACCGCTGCCAATTTAGTTAAACACACCCCGCGAGTCTGCGCTAGCAAAACGAACGAGACTTAGTATATTTTAGTTAGATTTATTTTCGTCGGTATTCAATTTCGGAATGTTTGTTTAAGAAACGTGATGATTATGAAAAATTCAATTCTTTGAAGATTAATAATACAAAGGATCACTGAGAAATCTTTTGCAGTTACAAATTAATATTTTTTGTCTATTTTATTCTGTTTAAAACCAATATATTAACTTGTAACTACTACAGTTACAACAAGTTAATATATGGCTATGAATATACATCTAAGTATGTATGTATGTAGGTATGTACCTAGTTGTTTGAGGGTGGTGTATATTAGCGTTCAAGTAAAAGAAGTTTCTTTGATGGCGTAGTAACAACTTTTCTTCTTTGTTCGCCTCTATTCCGCTCAAAGCTTCGTTTACGAGTAATGTATACCGTGCCGTACATACACTCAACGAAATACCTACCAAGAAAGATTAGGACGAAATCCGTCGGGAAACTTGAGCCATCCGAACTTCGGCGTTCATCTAACTTTATTCGAACCGACACTTCTATCAGGAATCGTAATCCGGGCGTTTAGTTTTTTTTTTCAAGTACCTCCCAGTAAATAGAGCAACAGAACTACAGAGACCACTCCAGTTGACGTTTACGACTCAATTCCAAAGCATAGGCCGACGTCAAAACGGGTGTGTGCTACCAACTTAATTAGAGCCTCACCTCCCCCTCCTATCCTCCCCGTAATCAAATCAACGCAGCCTGTTAACTTATGTTGGGAGGTCTTGGTTCGCTGGACGGCCGTGGGTTTCAATAGCCCTGGTGATAGGACGAGTTTGGACACATTATTACAAGCTGTCAAGTCGCGTTATCTTCGCCATGAGTGCGCGTATGTTACTCCCACGGCCGCGGACGGACTCGTACGAGAATCTACGTACTCACTTTATAAATAAAATATTCCTACTTTGCATAGTTTGTTGATAATCTTCATGTTAAATTCTTTAATAATTTAATGAAATTCCATTTTGTTCTATGACGTCCGCGTCCCCAATTCCAATGTTTTGTTTTTTGTTTTGTGCAATTACGAATGACCTGAAATTACTAAGTTTCTATATTCTTAGCATTAACAATGTAATGCAAATTTCTAAACAATGTGAAATTAAAACACACTTAAAGAAAAACCGGACTACAGGCGGGTCGAACCCGTACTTCCCGCAAGCCGGGCGATTGCACTGAAGTTACTAACTAGCAAATAAAAGTTAACGGACCAAATACTTTACAAAATAATATATGGGATTTTCATGAATGCCCAAAATATCGTTGCATAATTTATTCAAACAAACAAAGCCGTTGGAACATGCAAATGTACCAATCAAATCCTAGTTACATGTCTGTCGCGTATTTACAAACCCCAAGGGAGTGGGAGGAGGTCCGGCTAGGTTAATGGCGCGAAAACTGACTGGATCATATCCCGGGTTTACGACTTGTGAGTAAACGGCCGATTCATTTGCAATTTAAATGCGACTTAGCGATGGGAGGCGATTGTCCGGTCGTCTTGCCGTTGCGATTTCTGAATGCGTTCATCTAAATTCTAATTGCACGAGCTAGATAGTTACGAAATATGCATAATGCTACAGTTATGACACATTTGAATGGTCTTATTCTTGAGATAAATATAACAGCTTACGAGATAGGTAAGTATTTTCTATGTGTCTATATGGTTACTACACTACAGTAGACTCTCCTTCCTTAAAGTCACAAATAAATAGAATCCGATTCAGTTAGTTGAATTGATCTTACATCTCCCGAATGCCATGAGTTTGAGAAATTCATTCCTCGTGCAGTTAAACTTTTCTACTGCCAAGTATTTACTATAGCACAGAAGGCAGTTACAGAACCAATTTCCCCAACGCCTATTTCGAGCGCCCAATTCTATGCCCGTTTAGGCTGTACGGCCGGTGGTCCCGCGCGCTTAGTATTCGAATCGCTCTCAAGACCCGATACTATCTTCAAGGACACGTATTGTGATTCGTAATCCGCCCGGAATAGATCGACGGAGCGATACAAGCGATCGATGAATTAAAATGTTCTACAGACTTGCGTGAAACGAGTCTCATGCCTTGAAGATATTCCCAGTTTATCGAGAGCAATACCCATGTAAATTCAGAGTAGCGACCAATATCTCGGGCTATAGCCAGAAGGTTACCTCCTATCGATTTCGCTTAGTGCTTTCAACATGAAAGCGCTGCGGAAGAATTGGTGGTTTAGTTTCGCTGCTATTTTCATCGCCGAAATAAACTCAGTGTCAACTTTTCGTTACACGATTCCGTGCGTGCGTGTTTTCTGTTTTCCACAGCTGCGGATCGTAAAATTAAGGTGACAGAGGAAAAATATTCATGCAAACGCCTTACAAACTGTTTCCAAGAAATGGTCGGTGATTTTTTGCATCAGATTAAAACGTCGCCCTTAATATCACAATCGCAACAATGTTGTGACGTGACTTTTTCGAGCATGTCATAATTTGCAGCGCGATAAATTGAGGCTTTGAATTAATATGACAGAAGCTGCAGGCTTTTGAGTTCGGTCAATATATAAAATGTTGGAAATAAACTATAAAAATGGATGCGAATTTTGTAACAAAAGAGTAAGGTCTGGACCACATGTAACATTAAAATAAGAAACTGCATTCTAATTTTATGTAAACCAATTGTTCTTATATTTATGAGTAACCAGACATAAATCATAAATAATTGGAATTTCCTGCACTAGTTAACTGTACTTATTTATTACTTTCAGTCAAGTAAATAATAATAGCACAAAATCACCTTCAGTTGACCATTAAAACTAAAATAAAGAGAGAGAAAAAAAACTTTCACATCAATTAAAAAAAGTTCTTTAAAAGCGTTAGCACTGCACAGTAAGTGGACCTTTAATTTATACTTTAAAAGGATACCGTATTTTTTTAATTCGGCCAAAGCTCTTTCAATGCAACCGACCTTCATTGCATGCGCGTGAGTGCATGCAATAAAAATGCAAATGAGTTTGCGGATGATTTCGCGCAGCGGGCACGTCGTCGCGACGCATGTTATATGCAATCCTCTCGTGATTGCATATGTACATTTACTTAAGTTCAGTCAACTGTACCTACGCTGAAGGATATTAGTGTATTATTATGTATGTTCTCTTATATGGGATATTTTTCAAAATATTTTTACGATTTTCTTACGTCTATCAGGTAAGGATAACGGACCTTTTGTAGTTAGTGTTGGGCAACGCACATACGCCGTATTAACCTAACTAAGTTTCATGAAGCTTGAAATAAATTGCCCTATCTAATATATAAAATTCTCGTGTCACAGTTTTCGTTGCCATACTCCTCCGAAACGGCTTGACCGATTCTCATGAAATTTTGTGAGCATATTGAGTAGGTCTGAGAATAGGCCAACATCTATTTTTCATACCTCTAAGTGATAAAAAAAAATAAATGGCAAAACAACGGTTGCCGGGTCAGCTAGTAGGTAGGTATATAAGATTTTTTTTACACTTATTCGGTTATTCTGCCTTGGGAAGTTCTCTAACTGCTTATGTATGTCTGTCGAGTCTCTACCTTTCTTTAGCGTTATTCAATCACATGTATCATAAATCACAGACAAGTTTACATGTTTCCATTCAATTTCTACGAGTAATCTATTGTTAATTATAACAAGCCACGTTTTACTTTCACACAATACGTACCTATTTAATAATTAATTAGTTTTGTAACGAGACATATAATTCATAATAATATAAGTTATTCTATAGTAACACATTTCATTAATTGAGTCCAGTAATAGCATTTATTATGTAATAAATATGTATAATTAGGTTAAATGAGCCGCACTGATGTTATATATCACCAAAAGCGTATTTTGACACCAATTAATACCGAAAGTCGGTGGGGTTCCGTACAATTAAGGCAAATTAAGCGGCAATCAGATAGGCATCTGTTAAATAAACGTTGGTTACACCTTCCTACTGTTGTTTAGGCGTTGGAATACGAGTAAAACTGTAATGTTTTGTAGTTTTTTTTTCATGACATGAAATGAACTTACAGGTTCCATTTTGGGAGCTTAAAATCAGCGTTCGTGTAAAATGTTATGAAAATTGTATCATGAGCTTATGTAAATATTATTTTAAAAAACGCGCATTTCAAAATAATTTGGACTTGAAACACTGACAAAGTTTTGTTTCATGTGTTATGTAGGTAAGTAGTGCACAATATTTAATCATATTTTTACGTACTGCCATGAAAGCTCTATCAAAAATTTCAAGGGCGTCTACAACAAAAAAGCGGAAAATGCAAGCATTCTGTATTTTATAAACGAGTTTCATGCATTTGTGAAAAGTGGTACTAATAAAGCAAGCTGAAAAGAAGCGTAACTATAACAAAAATAAAGTTCAAATTCAAACCTTAGTATCATGATCTGTGTGGCGTCGCCGCCTCACCTGTTAGTAAGGTCGACCGCGAGGTTTCCGCGCTCGAACCTTACCCGCGAAACGCCTGAAAAGATGGAAAATAGTATTATTAAAAACATATATAATTATGCACTTTATAGTATTTGGAACAGGTAATTAATCAATATGATTGTTGTAGATATTGTCTAAATAAATAATAATAAATTGTTTCATCGAATAAACCAATATCCAGCCCCAAACTAAGCGTTAGCTTGTGCTAAAAGGATTAGGATAATGGAGAGAAATATTTAAATACATTTAAATACATTTATAAACACCCATGACTCAGGTACAAATGTTCGTGAGTGAATGAGTCCAACTCGACTTTATAGTCACCGAATTTAGTCTATACGAGTAGAGCACCCTACGGATTAGACGGACTGAAAATTCTTTTAGGAACTATTTATCGTAAATGCAGTTAGCTTCTTACATTGTTCTTACTCATTTAATTTATAAGGAACTTAAGGAAAATACTAAAGGTAAAGTATGTAGCACCTTTTACAGAGAATGTTATTTGAACTTTCAAGGATGTACTGCATAAGGTTTTCCCATTAATTACGTCACGCACTTAGTGTAACGTGGACTTTGGGCTTTGGTAACATAACATAAGGTTGAAGTGAATAAGGTAAAAATGTTAACTTTTTCTCTAAGTTCAGTCCAAAGAGTTAGTCCAAGTGTAGGTATACTATTTTGCAAAAGTTTTATAAAATACTCAACTTAGATTTAATAATACAACATCAAAAGAAAATACGTACTTAGACGACCAGTGTTACATTAGGTTTTACAAGTAGAATAGGAATAGATATAATTTACAGTAAGTAATGTATGACGGTTTCTTAGAAAAAAACGTACAACAATATACTAATATAGCTTGTAAGATTTATTTTACTAACAAAATGGACCTGCGTTGTCTGATTTTCTAAAATAAATAAATAAAATAAAAAATATAAGCTCTCTCAAGTTTTGTGACTTTTTTTAAATAGAAAACCAATCTACTCGTATTTATATTACGTAAATAAGAAACAATGCGCTTTGTGAAAGACAAGGTTCATTCATACCCACCCACGCTTCCTCAACATTGTAATTTCATATTACAAATTACCACTATAAATTATGCGAACACATATTTACTACGCAATAAAACAAACAAACTAGCCTTTTTCTCACTCCAATCCTTAATGGGGTAGGTCATATCGTGGAATCTGTACATAAGTGTAACGTTCAGAAAATTTATTTACTGGAACGATCTCGTTATTTTATAACTGACATTTCAGTCTAAAGAATAATCCTTTGTGTTACATTGTAACTGGCATGACACACAGTAAAACAATAGGCCTTTCACGATGAAAAAGTAAAATGATTAATTTAACTGAGTCAGAGTCGTCTATGTTAAAACGACTGTTTGAACTCAATACTACTCGTAAACCCAGATAAAAGATAAATAAATATTCAGACATTCATCTAAACAGAGAAAGGGCCTTCTATTTTGCATATCAATTTCATTTTAAAAGCAGGGCTTTAAACCTTTCACCAATCTTCCGAACAACCTTTTGATAATCCAATATATTGTTTGATCATTTAGAGAAATCCAGTTAGTGCGCGTATTCCGTCCAAATCTCTACAATAAATTAGATAAATGGTCCCACATAATGACAAATCCGATAACGTTGCCTTATTTTGAAGAGAACAGCTTCATTTAGTTCTGATTGGATGCGGTGGGCGTCGTAAAAAGTTAAAGCGAATTTACATACAAACTAACATTCTACCGGTTACCGTTTTGATTCAAGATAAATGCATATTTTAAGTTTAACGCTGATTAAACTTCATAACTTACAATTTTCATGGTAATTCCTTCGAGTTGGAACACGAGTATGCAAAGTTACAGTTTGTGATTTTTGATTACAATTCATTTAGGTCCTAATTAAAGCTTTTTCTTGAGTAAGTGAAAATATCCCTCATTTTTTTTATCTGTTGTTCTTTTTATGTTTGAATACCGAAAAACCTAATCAGTATGTATTTAACGCGTCTCGGAGCTTTCCCCAAAGCTTCCATTAACGGTAAAAAGGGCTCGCATCCCCTCCACTCTCAAAATCTCAGCCATAAATGCCCACAAGCGCTAAATTTATTTTATCGTTTGTTCCACTTAAGGAATAAGATTGAAAACTGTTCCGATATTTCCCGGTAATTTGTTCCCGTATTTTTTTCTTAGGGCAGTAAAATATTTACGGGGCTCAGATGAATCCAGGAGTGGATTTGTGCGTCCTCGTTTCTCCACTTGGACAAATTAATTCATTTTCATGAATAAATCATTATTATAACACGGGATTGTTTTACGGCATCAAAACATGGCGCGCTTGAATAAAAACAGCGAGTTAGTAATATGATACCATATACATAATGTAGTATCTACATGCTTACTTTATTTATGTAACGTAAATCTATCGGTAAAACTTAGCTTCTAAGAAGTACGTGGTCTCAATAGACAAACATGTCTGGGGGATTTTGGAATAACTAGAATCCAAAACAAGAATATAACTTTTGAAATAACACAAGTATTTCATATATGTACATGATGTAATTGGAAATGAAAAGTTTATTTTATTTCATGCAGATTTTATATATATATATATATATTATTTTTAACCTGTTCCCAAAGTAAGGAACAAAAGTGTGTCAGGAGTCCCGCCCTTTTGTAGTATTTTAGTATTTATAGTTAAACTGAACTAGTTCTATAACTCCTAAGTAAGTGATTATATTCTAAGATTTAATTCAGGTGTTTGGTCGATTACATTTCCATACTAAGAGCCCTCAAAGCCAAGCATCGACAAAATCTTGAACATTCCTGCCAGTCGTATCACCAGGGCTTGCATTAAAGTGCAATGTCTATCTCCGCATAGTACCTCTATGTTATGCAAAAAACGCAGTGCATTGCACTCGGGTTTCTCAGAAGTGCAATATCAGATCCTTCTGAAGGCGTGCAGTCGTTACATGGCGGATGCAACGATGTAGATATGACGGTATATGCATATAACTTTAATGTAATGAGTATGGTACAGCCAGAAACACGTCGAAAGCTAATGTACCTCTGCCATTCTTGCCAATAAAACAAGATTGTGGTAACCATTTTGGTGATTACGCGTGTACTTTAGAATGCTTATGTTATGTCGAGAATATGTTTTAAGCATGATACTTACTTCTATTCAGGTAGACTTAAGCTTAAGCTTATATGAAACACAAACAACTTACAGGTCATCAGATTTATTAATGTGAAAAATTTCACTGTTTTAGATGACTTGGCTACCATTTCCTGAAATAAGTATGTATCAATTTCACCTTGGGTTTTGAGATAACCATATATATTTACTACTTCCACGAGCAGATTTGCATAACAAACCGGTGACAGGCTTGTAAACATTGTTAGAATTAATCGAATGCCGTTATAATTAATTTATGTAGGTACCTACATGAACAATTGCGTTAGAACAGTACAATACATTTAATAAGCGTATGTAAAACGTTACGTTACATAAGGGCTCATATACATAGAAAGAGTAGCTGAGTATTAGGCTTTGGAAAGAAAATAACTACCTAACAATTTACATATAAAGCTTATGTTTATGATAGCGGCAGAATGATTTATCAATGCCAGAACATTGTATACACTTAGCCAAATTTTTCAGAAGTTCTTAATATTTTAAATGTAAAAAATCTTGTGTAGTTTTTGTTCATATTTTGCCAAGTTGATTGAGAATAATTAATAAGTAATTGAAAAATTGCTCAATTCAAGATTTGGAAAAGAGAGATTTCACTAGCTTTACCAAAATAAGTAGTTAAAAAACTTAACCGTGAGTTCTTAGCTTTAGAGTTTATGGAGCTGAATATCATAATTGTAGAGGAGAGGGGGAAATGCATCTCTTTGTTTCGTTGGCTTTACGCCTGGGTTTATTATGAGGTCGGCGCTCGCGCTATGTAGATAAACCGAGTTTTAGTCCTTTTGGTCATTTTATGTCACTGGCATCTAACGGAATGCTTAAGCTTGGGTGCCCTGAAACCTTGGATAAACTAATATGAAAAAATTCGCGGCTTTTTGGCTAAGTTCAAAGTGTAGTATCTATTATTTTCAACTAATATGGATGAGTCAAGTCATTCCCAGCAAGTTACATACACTAGCGTCAATTTTGATTTGAATACTTTGCTACAACTGGTAAAAATACGTACAGCATTACTTAAGTAGTAAATACATTGGCAAAATGACAGTTGGTGAACAGGGTTGAGATATACGTATATATATACGATGTAGGTACAATGTAGGTAAGTTGACAAGTTTGTTTCCAAATTGACTTATATGAACGTCCGAAGGACTTGTACCTACCTACTTCTTTCATCGACAATTAAATAAAACCGGTGAGTTTTTAAACACCATACGCAAGACGTAAGTGTATTTTCTTACAGCCTGTGTTGGCTGAAGAGATTTTCCAATAAGAAACACAATATCAGCCGGTGTTTGCGAGGGGTCTGGACACAATGATTCAACATAATCCCGCGGAACATATGTCGCAGACTCATGCGGCCTTTTATGAAACCTACTTATTTGGAAAAACAATATCAAGGGGGAGACGGAGGTACCTATCTTACTCAGTAGATAGGTAGATAAGCTTTTATGCTTATAACTTAAACAGATTGCTGGAGCTGCATAATTTTTTCGCTACTTACATGATGGCATGATCATTGTTTTACATAACTACTCAACATAATTTTGTCTTAACTTACATTTGTAAAAAATATTTGCAGTAACACAGGGAAGTAGTTGTTTTTAGATTTTATTGGAATGTGATATCATGCAGTAACTGAAAGCTAAATTAATCCACGCGGTCGATGAATTAGAATAACGACAAAGTGCATAAGAATGATTTTACTTAACACTTCGATAAAATCGGATAAAATGCTATTATATTGCAGTTATCTAGTAATTGTGTGGTTGTGTGGCGTTAGCATAAGGTCAACGATACATCTGGCGCCGGGATTGTAGGCGTGTGCAGTTTGGCTCACCTTATAGATACCCGTGTGTATGTATGAGGGTAAAAATAATGTGTGATGTCTTAACTGATGATAAGCTTCTTAGTTTACGCAAATAAAGTTGTAGTACCTTTTAAGATGTTAGAAAAAAAAGCTTTGAATATGATGATATAACTTTATGAATGCATTTACGCAGAGTTAAGCTAGTGAAAATTAATTTCAAAATATTTGAAGACCTAAATCGGTTTTAGCAGGATTGTGTAATTGAGGTAAGTCAAACAGTAAAGTTAGAGTATTCGCAGTGAATCATGCTTATAAATAAGACTTATTTCGTCATATAATTTCTCTATTCACGATCCAAGAGATTTAAACACGGCCACGGCGCCGATTGATACCATATGTTTTGCTAGGGTGCGCACACTGTATGGATTTTATGGACTTTTAAGCCCGATAAGAAGTGAAGAAACGCAACAAAGTAGTTTTTTTTGATCCGGTAAAGTGTTTGCATATGACCGAAATGATCGGGAATATAAACACTGCTAAAGAGATTCCGGTAACTTTCCCATTTGATTGCATCGCAGGGTCTCCCTAGTGGTGACTCATACACCGAAACTGCGTGAAATAACATGCGGCGTGATATTAAATCACAAATATTATTGATCCAATAACACTTATAATTTAATGTCAATGCATTATCACATAGTTAGGTAAGTACTATATATATGATAGTCACACTAATATTATCAATGTGAAGTTTCATAGTTTGAAATTGATTGAAAGTGAAGAAAGTCGGAGAAGATGGCACGTTGGTAGTCAATCACGCTGAAACTAGTGAACAGATTTTGATAAAATTTGGTATAAAGATAGGGTATGAGCTAACTTGCGTAATAAGATACTTTTTATTCCGATGAAATGCTCCCTTGGAATATCTTAAACTAAGGCGAACGAAGTAGCAGGCGTCCGCTAGTTTACTAATATTACTGACATTGATCTACATTCATGTATTGATCTTAATATTCGTAACACGAGTGTCTGAGTTATCAGATGCCAAAAACGTTTTCGTAACTTCAGCCACGATTGCACCGTGCAATATTGATCTACTCGCTGTGAATGTTGCTAAATGCGATGCTTCATCAGCATGTGGGGCCGTCCGTCCAGCAAGACAAGCAAAACAGCTAGCCAACCAACGGATGTTTGTATTACGTATCTCCACCGGTTAGACGTTTATACGTGCCGTTGTTCGCTACATCTGGGTTGAAAATTATTTTCGACGCGCACCTAATTCTGGTACATTTGCGATGAGCTTAACAAGACGACCGAGCGGCGCGCTTTTCATCTCTGAAGCGCAACATTTACATTTTCGTCTCATTTATTTGCTATTTTGGGCTGAGTCCACCCCCCTCCGGCCCTGTCCCCCTCCCACGCCCTCCAATGAATAAGTCTCGTGCGTCAGGCGCGAGTAAAACGAAATTGGGAAGGAACGCTCTATAAAGTCTAATTAAGTTTGAAGTGAATGCACAAATGTAAAGGGAAATACAAAAAAAATCTATTGTTGAATTTTTTTTTTGCAATGAGTACCTATTCTGCTTTTTCAGTCTTTTGCGATGACACTTAAGTGTGTCATTCACACTTAAGTTTAAACTTTTTTTTTTTTTTTTATTCTATTTTCTCAAGTACTTGTAAGTCCTTTAGAATTTCGTAGACTTCCTCATACCTATATATACAATAATAGTAGGCGTTCTATTATAGTAAGCCACAGAACATCCTTTTAAAACATGATAAATCAACGTTAAACAAACGTAAATCATTGATGAAAAACAATTCTAAGCGTCGGTGGAAAAGAGGAAGCGAGACGGCGCATGATCAGAATGTAATCGCGCGATTCCGGCTTTTATTAAGATATTTTACGTAGAAAAAGGTTTGATATTCTGTCGACGTGTGTCGTAGAATAGCTTAGCTTTGGCTTTGTTTTGGGGAGACGTTTCGGGGGCCGTCGCCACCCCCAATTGTCATTCGCGGCCTGCATTTGGCAGGATGCAACCGCAGGCCGTGATTGAATTATAAATATAATTGAATAAGAAATATATTCGTACTTAGAAAGGGTAAGGGACTTACAAGGCCATTTGTAGATTTAAGCCTGGCCCTGTAATAATTGAGACTACCGTGTTTGCCTGAAAATAACATTTTATCTTGTACCTATTACGGACTTTGTACTTAGGTATAATAAGTATTTTATTACAAATTCGCTTCATTCAAATTACCGTTGACTTAACGTTACGTCAGTCTTAGTCAATTTCAAAATATATTACCGAAACAAAAATAATTACATTTTTTTCTCGTATCTTTCATAGCTTATTTTCTTACTTCAACACAAAATTTTTTTGGAAAGAATTGAATCAGAAAATCCAAACAATATTCCCAGTTTATGTCCCATATACAAAACGCCAAAAGTTCGAATAGCACCGATAGGCGAGTCACCTTGTATTTTACGTTGCAAGATCCGATAGAAAAACGCGGCCCAACCGCCCCCGCATATAAATAACCTTCTTATATTTTCCGGGACATTGGGATTCATGGAGTTTGTGAGCCTTGACAACATGCTTCCACCAATAATAGTGTGTACAAAAGTATAGATTCCTATATATTGCTATTGCTAACCTTGCTACCCTCAATTTTGATCTCAATAAAAATAAAATAAATCTTTTTTGCCTCATCATATTAAATTTCTTACTACTCGGTACCGTTTTACCTACATCATGTCCCTGAAACAAGAGATCTTTGTTATAACTCAAATATAAGTATTTAGCAATGACGCTATAATAACGTACTTGTTAAGCTCATTATTGCCAATTCGGTTCGTTATATAGAGCTGACATATTAAGGTATTAAATGACTTTAGTCTAGAGCTTAGAAGGAACCTTTCATTATCATGGGCCAAAAATACAAATAAACAGGGTCGCTAAATATACATTTGAATGAGCCCCTCCTTCAAGGGGCTGTTTTAAAAGCTTCAATGAGTTCATTCCCTCCCTAATTATGATGCAAAGCAATGTAAATTCTACCGTCGACAACCTTCTGAAATTGAACTCTGTATAGATACCTACCGGGGTTATAAAACATCTTCTCTGCTACAGAATTGCAATCTATTTATTTTCAGAGCAAAACATTAAATTCAAAAAAGCTCAAGACGTCTCAAAAATTAATTAATCACGTCTCTACCTAAACGGGATCCATACTAGATTCTACCTACACATGTACGAAAAGGTACGCGTTCAATATCGTGCAGAAGTGAAAAGAATATAAAGTGGGCTAAATGAGGGACTCATGCGAGCGGAGCACGAATTCCGCAGTGCCAACTATAACTCGCTTACCTGATGTCGGATGACGGGCACATAACCTCGGCTTTATCTGATTATACACAGCTTTGTATATAATGCAGATGACAGATGAGAAAACGTTATATGTCACACAATTTTGGTCAGCGCGTCGCTAAGGTCTTTTAGGGCTAATTTCGTTTTAATTTACCTAATTTCAATTTGACATTTCACTTATTACTCGTATTATTATTATTATTATCGTTTTTACACTTTTGTGTCTCAGCATGTAGCTGGTATTCCAGAGATGTACGGGCCAAAGCCAAGTACATTTCTAATAAAAATCAAATTATGACGTTATCGGTATAGTTTGACTTGTGAGTGTGGTTCGTGTGAGAGAGTGTAGTGCGTGTGAGGTGCTAGAAGTATGTGGTTGTGAATGGTTTTCTGTTTGCTGCTGGAGCTCCTCACAGTTCTGAAGAAATTTACGGACTGTTCTGCAAGTGTTCAGTATGACTGCTTTTTGAAGTGAAATGTATGTATGAGCTGGAATGTTGAGGGTGATGAGCGAGTGCTGTAATTGTTTCGGAATGACGCCTGTGGTAGATAATACGATGGGAACAATGATTACGTTAGTTAGTCGCCACATTCGTTTGATTTCATCCTTCAAGTCTGTGTATTTAGAAATCTTTTCAGCAATTGTGTTTTGTAAATTATGAGTGTTAGGAATAGCTATATCTATTATGTATGCAGTTTTATTGTTTTTATCCTGAAGGGTTATATCTGGTCTATTGAAGTGTATCGTCTTGTCGGTTAGTATGGTGCGATCGTAATAGAGTCTGTAATTGCTATTTTCAAGAACTGATTCGGGGGTATATTTGTAATACGGGATTAGCTTCTGAGGGATGAGTTCATACTTTTGAGCAAGTTTTTGGTGGATGATGTTTGCAACCTGGTCGTGACGATGTTTATAGTCCGTCTGGACTATCGATTTATTATTATTATTATTATTATGGACATAGTCTGAAATAAAATGATTTTATTTAATTATATTTTATTTTTATTATACGTGTTTAGTCATTAGTCAAGTTTACATGTGTCCTATTTTCGATAGGCATAATTAATTTTGAAAGTTGAAGGTGATACCGAAATAAGTCGGAGAAGATGGCTGGATTGTCCGTCAATCACGCTGAAACTGCAAAACGGATTTGATGAAAAGTATATAGACAGGTTATGAGCTGACTTGAGTGATAGGACACTTTTTATCCCTTAAATGCTCCCTTGGCATTAAACAGGAATTAGGAAAAATCCAACGTTTGCGCGGACGAAATCGCGGGCGGGCCGATATTTGAAAATAGTAATAAAAAACAAATACACTATTATAATTCTATAGAGGGAAATGTAAATTCATGATATATGAACTGACTGCGCTAATAGAGCGGGCAGGGGAATTGAACCTTAATAAAAACATCAAAGTTAATTTCATTGATTCAGTCGCATATTTAATTACTTTTTACTGCTAAAAGCTCGCTAAACCAATCAGATAAAGACGAAATTATACGATATGCAACCTCGATCGCGAATCCGTAATCACCATCCTCACTCGACCAATTTGTGATTAAAAAATAATCTCCACCAGAACCAGAAAGCCCTTATTGCGTCCACAATAAAGAAAATAAAGTTTATTTAAGGCGATGACAGACTATTTTCACAAATAACGCGAATCGCGAATTTTTCACTTCGACTATTTTTACAATCGGTTACCATCTAAAAATAATAATGCTGGTACTTGTATTAATATGGAAAGTTGTTTTGAATATTTTATTGGAATGACACAAACAAATACCTACAAAACATACAACACGGTGGCCAAATTAATGTTAATGCCTTTATAAAATTAAAAACTAAAGCTACCTTTATCCATTATTTAAATTTCTACGGATTTAACTTTAAAATGTGATGTACTTTACTTACCACTATTATTTTTAATAATAAATAAATAAAAAATATAAATATTTCACAACAATCACACCAATTCTCTGGTCCCAAATTAAACTACGAGGCTTTTAATATGGGTACTAGACAACGGATAAACAAACTTAAATACTTTTTTTTGTAAATAAATAAATATTATACATAGAAAACACCCAGACCAGTACAAACACACATGTTCATGCACACTTATGCTTGTACTGTCCGGGGGTCGAACCCGCGACCCTTGGTTTAAAAGTCCGACCTGTGGACCACTGCACTAAGCGGTCGTCAAAATAGATCTCAATCCACTACACTGATATGATTAGAAATTCACGACTTAGAAAACAACACACTTCCACAAGAAAAATTCAAAGTTACTTTTACGTTAAAAAAGGCAGGCTCGCTCGTAACACTTCGTGACGTCACCGGGGAATCGTCGCCTTAAGCCCAAACCAGTTTCCAGCGAGACCCGCTCCGAGACCAAGTTATTAACATTCGTATGTAAATCAGCCATTTTCTACAGCCTCCAGTCAACGGGCCTTTATCTCGTTAGGGATGAGATAAAATGAACTTATTTAGCCCGGCCTTAAAAATTTTCTTCGAAATATGAAATATTCAAAACTTGGAGTGAGAAAATAAAATATTTCTCGTTGAATAGAGCGTCAGCCTGTTTTTACGTTTTTAATTTCTTGCAGGGCATGATAATGTGAAGACGCTTCTTTTATGAAAAAAAAATCTTTTCATTTCCAATTCCAATTTATAGGTACTGAATCAATTGAATAAACCTCAATTCAAAGATATCTCTTAATTAAAATAATTTACATGCTATGAATATTGAACCCAAGCTTATCAATCACAACAACTAAGTAATTAAGTAAGTATTGCAAAAAAACTTTCCTGTAAGGGTTATTATACTTCTTCTTACAGTAGAAATTTTATGTTTTTTCTTGACTTGACTAGGTATAGAATGTGTAAACGTTACCAACTTGAAAACACAATGTTATTCTCAACAGTTTTTTTGCGTGTAGAAAGTCGGACT
Source organism: Pyrausta despicata (assembly GCA_963921415.1). NCBI lineage: Eukaryota > Metazoa > Arthropoda > Insecta > Lepidoptera > Crambidae > Pyrausta > Pyrausta despicata. The sequence continues at coordinate 10,544,071 of OY992852.1, read as the reverse complement.
ATCGCTTGACGAGCACAAAATTAGCATACGAAAGCATAAATGCACAGTTTGACGAATTTATTACGTCAAAATGAATTGAAGTAACAACAGAATGGGGTACAAAGCGATGGTTACACAACAACTAACAAAGGGAGAGAGCGACATGAATATGAATGGGTTGTTTTGAAACGGGATGCCTCTGGAGTTGTTTTTTTCAGTTTTCGCCGAGTAAGACTGGCTGGGAGTAGGATAATTTGAGTGTGGACTCGTAAAGGCAAAATATTTCCACTAAGTAATAACCGAAGATCAACTACACTTTTCTTTATATTGCGCTATGCGGTATTTTATCCCCTAATTTGTCGAATTTTTCAGGGGCCTATGTTAAGCAGTGTATACCTTGCAGCAATGGAAAGACACCTCTTAGTCAAGTCCTACGGTGGTTTTCTTTTGACTGTGGCCAGATGACGACAAATGTAAAAGCTTTATTTATGTATTACTAGCGGACACTGCATACGTTGTCCTGCCCGTTGTTAATTATTGTTCCCAAGAAACATCCCCGCACTTTGAGAAATATCATTAAAGAAAGAATTGGCCAAATTGATCCAGCCGTTCTTGAGTTATGCACTTACCAACACATTTGGGATTCATTTTTGGATTATAGATATGCTTACACATTTAAATTACCAGCTAAAATATCTGACACGGGTGTATCAGGTATTATCTGAAAATTACAAGCTGGAAGCTTTCTTCGTTGACATGTTTAAAACTCATAGATTTTTGAGTTATTTTGGGATAGCATAAAATGTTTAGATATTATGAAAACGTTGATACCTACTTAGTTTGGTCAACATTAATTCTACGCGTCACTTATATACAGGATTTAATTTAATTATTCATTAATTAAAAGCAAAACTAAATACTGTGTCCTCCCAAACAAAATTAATTAGGCGCACCTAAGCCTGTGTCCAGCAAAAGATTCGACCGTGCAATTTCGGTTGTTGCGAAGTTTCCTGACTCCCTAACTGTCCCGGGTGGGTATTTATTAAATTACCCCGGACAGGGAGAGCGGCTAAACCCGGTTAATAAAGGTCTAGCTTAATATACGTTGGGAATGCAAATACACTTATGTGAGCACTGGATTATTTCTCATGAGACGGTTTATGTCTTTTGTCCGTTACCTACGATTAAAGCTGTAAAAAATAAAGGCAATGTGCAAATAAGTTAGTGGCTTAAATTAATTGATATCATTTTTACCACATTATAGAACTTGAATCTACAAGGATCAATGTTTTTATTTAAAAAAAAAAACAGGTTAATACTAATTTTATTGCGACCAAAATATACGATTATTACCACAACTTTTAATATATATCAACTCATCTGAAGAAATCATTCCGTCATAAAAGTGAGCGATTCAATGAAATCTAATAGCATTATTATTCGTCATAAGATAATAACGTAAACAAATAGTGACATGCGCGGTTTTGAACGCGCATTTTGAGGAATACTTACCGCAAGCTCCCAACTCGTGCGGATACGTTATCTTAGCCAAACTAAACAACTCTGTCACTCCTAACCAAGTGGTAAACCATTCGAAACGACTTAACTGAATATGTTACGCCAGTCAAATTATCCCTTTTCAACTTAACCAGAAGGTTTATTTTAGTTTGCAGAAGTATTTCCGAAAGAACAAATTGCTACAATAGCAAAGGCAACGCTGCTACAGTAAACCTTTCTACGAGTTAGCCAGTTACCGCAAAACTGAAACTATTTAAATGCTCCATATACGAACCTTCATTTAAGCAAACAACCGGCTTAAGCGTTTTGGGTAGAAATAATAAATTTAAATTAGGTTTTTCTCTGTTCAGTTTTCGGGGAGGAAAATAATCGTCTTAATTCGTTGAAATTACGAGACAGGAGATTGTCAGTTATGGTTGCGGAGACTGAATGTGCTGAATTGCTGAGCGTCTAAAGTGCTCGTAAATCTCGCAAGTTCCCGCTGGATGAAAATACGACGCGAATCGCCAACGGAACGAACACTGTGCCAATGTTTTCACTTAGAAAAAATATTCGAACCACTTTTTTGTTCCTAGCCATTGTAAGTATTTAGATTTTTCTTTTAGGTGATAAGATTTTAGAATAAGTAAATAAATAAAAAATAAACTTTTATAAGCACTGGACACAATAATGAAATCAAGAAAAGAAATCTTACAACCGACTGATAAAATTGGCAGCCATTTCTTAATTCAAACATGGAACGGGTTCGTCCGTATTACAAACTTTTTTATAAATACACGTGGCAAGAGCAACCATGTTGCCATACCGACCAATCAGAGAGCGCGCTCACGTCTGGGAAAATATGGCGGCCACACACTGGCCGTTATCATTCCCTATTATTATGTTGGCGAGGGCGGACGTCTGGCCGGCTGGGATAAATTGGACGGCAAATAAGACTTTAATAAGCAGCTTGCTGGTTCCCCTGAAACAGATATTCTTCTTGGTTAAATTGCTAACATGTGTTTAGCTCGCATTACCCAGCAATTTTGTTTAATTAACTGACTGCTTGCTTCAAAGTAACCTATTAAAAGTTAAATTAGTTTTCAAAGAGTTAACTGTCTAGTATGACTAATTCTAATTACCAAGATTAAAAGCACTTCTTTATCAACACACTTGAGCTCTAGATGTGTGTGACTGAAATATGTGAACAGATGTTTGGGGTGAACGACCCTCAGAATGGTGCTCACTCACACTGCATAGCTGCTGATTTATTTATTTATGCGCCTACGCACTCAGCTGTCATTCCAAATTTACCTCAACATAATAACAAGTTGAGTTGACAATGTATCAACGAATTTATTATATTTACTTTATTTTTGTGTTAATTATTTTTGGCTATGAATTTCTATATAAATTGCGCATTAGTGTCAAAACAGAAGAGTTTTTATGATCGGCAGGTAAGTATGGATTTATGAAATGAGAGTTTTATTATGTGTTACGTTTGATCTACGCTTGTCAATGATCTAAATGAAAGAATCATTGACTCAGACGTTGAGTGTTCATAGACAGTATTCGATATTACAAAGAAAACATTCTCCCTCAACATTTACGTTAAAATCCTTCTTTTAATTTAACGCTTAATTAAAAATAGTCCCAACGGTAAAAAGAAAAGAAAAATGCTTAAAGATAACAAAATAAGAGCAATCTTTTGTTCGTTTCGGAGTATAATTTCGTTTCTATAATAGACACGTAAGAACAGAGAGGGCAGGAGGTGGGTGATTTAAGAAAATTACATTATAAAAAGAAGAAAAGAGTGCCTCAAGGGGCTGGGGCGGGCGGCGTTTCAAAGACATTTATAAAATGTACCAATTTAAATTCGAACATAAAAGTGGTGGCGTATTGAAGCGAGCTATTTTGTTGGGCGATCGGTTGTGGAGTAGGTGCAGTTGTGTTGAAGGGTTATTGGATTCGGAGTTCGGACTCTTACTTTTGTTGTCATTTTTGTTTACGATGTTGGTTTCAGTGTAATTTTATCGACAAACCTTAAGTAAAACGATGCTAGTAAGTGACCATTATTAAAAGTAAGAACGAAAACATGCTATTAACAGTAAGAAAGAAACTTAGGTACTTATAGCCATTAATTAATTCAAAAACTTTTTGTTTAGGGTTATAAATATCCTTGTGTGAATACATATATTATTTCATATCATTTACGTACCTAAGCATGTAGCCGTGTAGGTAATACAAAATTTAATGATATTTAAAGAATAGTAATTCTGCATCAGCTAAAAATGCGGAAAGTTCAGAATAGTCTGAGAAATTAAATCTCGAGACGTTTCTAAGAGTCAGGTTTTACTACTGCGATTTTCTCAAATTGGTATAGCAGACAGGGGTCGATCTAAGAACTTGGCCAATAAAAACTTTCTTTGTTACCCCATACTATCTGATTGGAACTCTTTCATTCAACTCCGACGTTTCAGAGAAAATCTCAACAGTTTAAATGACGTTCAGATAAGTAAATGTACCTTTGCTGTAAAGTCATGGACGTGGGACGAATCTTATCTAGTTTAATTAAACTTTGGATATAAAATGTCGCCCCTTTTTACTTTCAGTTGGATTTATTATTTATTAATCATGATAATCAATCGATCTCTTAAAAGCTTAAGAGACCTTAGTTAATATGGTTTCACTTGCAATTGGTATTTTGAAATTACTTAAATTTTGTTCGATCATATTAAACACGATGATCATATTTTTTCCAGATGTCTTAATTAATCGAGACACGCTTGACGCATTCCATCACGTTTGTTATGTCGATACAATATGCATCTTAACCTATCCAGATAACAGTTAAAAACCATTTTATCGCTCCAATTTTCGCGCGATATCAAAATTTTGATTAAAAATTCCAATCTTAGCGCAGTAATTTCTTACTTCATCATTCTGGAGGTATCAGAAATGCCGGTCCCGACCGCTGCAATTACAAAATATTCTCGCTTCCAATTAAAATGTTCACCCGCAAGATTCCCGGGAAGTTACTCCCCCCACTTTAGGGGGGAAATTCTTGGGATGTCTCAACTCGAGCATTGTTCGTTGCTCTTACGAAATTTGTGGATTGGCATTTGTTTAACGCGTACAGTTGGGTTGTTACTGTGGTATGTTCAAATTAGAAGCGACTAGCGGCTAGTTACGTTTGCGCTACGACGTTTGCAAAGGCTGATTACGTCATCATAAAAAACGATAAAAAATAAGTTCCAAAACCAAAACCCGACACTCATAAGTATGAAACATGAAGTTAAAATTATTTCAATATTATTATTATTATTTTTATATATTTTCATTTTCTCCATCGTGGTTAGCAATGGGTAATTTTTAAGGCATGTAACGCGGGCTTCAGCCAAGCGAAACAGCCTGTTGTGAGTCGGATGACAAAAATTTGCGTGTGATTCGGCATGTATTAAGTATAACGGCTTTCTGAAGAAGAGGTATTATTCTGTCTGAGATGTCGAGTACTTGAAGGTTCCTATTTAGGGTTCTTGGTATGACTCCCGTGGAAGAGATTACTATAGGTACTATCAGGACTGTTTGGACTCGCCATTGTGTTTTTAATTCTAATGCAATGGTTTGATACTTAGAGATTTTATCTGAAATTATTGTTTGAAGATTGTGCGTATTTGGGATAGCGATGTCAATTATTACCTATTATTATTCCTTCTGCTTAAACGTCAATAATGTAAAAATATTGACATCCAATGTGTAAGTCACATTGGATGTCAATTTATTTATTTTATTTTAGGTAATCAGACTCCGCAGGTCCATTTTGTTCGTAAAATAATCTTACAAGCTATTTTAGTTACAGGAAAAAGAAAAAATTAAAAAAAGTACACCACAGAGAGATAACACACAAAGCCACGGCGGGTCAATCTGTATTTCTTTGATCAACGCCCAGGCAAGGTGGCGAGTTATAGGGGAGTCATATCTTCCCGCAATAGTCCTAAGAATAGTCCTAAGAAAAAGAAAAAAAAAAAAAAAGTTGGAGCTGGCTCGTATCCTGCAGAGCAATGACGCTGCTTTTTTACGCATGATAGCGTAGAAATCGTCAGTGCGTGCCTCAGCAAACATTCCCGAGGCACTGCAAAATCGGGGCAGCCCCAACAGCATTCTAAAGCCATTATAATATTGGACACGCAGAGCATTTACGGTCTTCTGCGCAAAGCTAGCCCACAGGCTGCAGGTGTAGAATACTTGGCAATACGATTTGAAAAGAGTGATCTTCACTGCTCGACCACACCGCGCAAACCTGCGCACCAGCATGTTACATCTGACCGTCAACGCTCTACGTTCCCTCTCAATTAGATCTTCATGGTCTCTAAGGTCGTCGTTACTATGTGTCCATTCCCAATAACTCAATAAAGATATCAAAAACACTACATATTGTACAAAATAATTAAACAAAACCCCGAAACAGTCGCGTCTGGAAGGAACTTTCGCTCATAATCCCTCGAGCGAGACGCACAGCACGAAACCCCGATATTTATAAATAATAACATAAAACAATATAACTGTTACTCTTAAGAGCCCGCTACATAAACTCCCTAAGAATAAATGGATTACTTGTGTCCGCCGGCTCCATCTAGCGGGGGGTGCGTGCACTATATGAGTTATTGTTATGGCCAGGATATCCCCGCTTCCGAACATGGCACTCACCCTCCTCCAGTGAGGGAATCGTAAAAATCTGGACGAAATATTTTCACTAAATTAATTTGGGTTTACAAAAAAACTAGCAGTAAATATGAGTGGATAAATCGCGCGGTTTTTTGGGTTTTATTTGTTTCCAACTGAATGTAACAGTATTGATAGTTATCTTTTTGGTTTGTGCTCTTCGATGCACGATTTGTTTACTAAAAATATTATTGCGTTCTCATTGTAAGCAAATTTCTGTAATTCTTTGTGAGAATAAAGATTTTCAACCTTAAACCTTAGATATCGTACGAGATGGTAGAGTCCAAATGGAATCCCATGCCACGCCGCTATACGTAGAGGTTACGCCGCAGGTTTTTTAGTGGATATGTTTGTCGGGTTACTGCCACTATTGCTGCAACCTGACAAGAGAGTCCCACATAACCTTCCATCTCCACCGGACGACTGGCAAAGCATTTTACCTGCGAGTAAAAAAGGTAGGTATCGTACAGTTTCTAATTTTGATATAAAAAATTAGTCTGCTTTTTTAGCTTCTTAAAAATTGTATGTATTCTCTACAATTGGTATTTATCTGTTTTCCGTTAAAAATATTTAAACATACCACCAAAATAATCATTTTCGTGTGTCGTACTCGTGATAAGTATTCAGTTTAAAAATAATTAAAATTTTATATATACCTACAGCCTAAACTGAAACACTTTATGACTTTTATAGTATCTTGTGTCTTCGCCTATCAAACCAGAAAGAAAAAGAATTATTTTTAGGAGATATGTTAACTATACTCCGTACGCATTGAAACACTGGCGTATTCCTGAGTCCGAGTGTCTATTCCTCGGCTATGGACCTGCTTATTAGCAGTAACGAGGCCGTAAACCGCATTCGTTAGTCTCCGGCCGGAGGACGCATAACTTACCCGCGACGAACGGATCACCCGCGTAGACCCGCTACTGAAGTACCAACGTTTAAAGACAGGACACGTTTGTAATGTGGTATCGTATGCATAGTACGAATAAGGACAATTTTGCAACAAACGAAAATAAGTTTTGTGCGCTGGCGACTGTGCGTGAGCGAAGATACATTGTACTTGGTAAAAGTCACCGTAAGATTGTAAAAACGGTTAGTTTATAAACTAACTGGTATGTTTTAAGCTGACCGGAAATTGGACTCTGCGTCAAACTTTCACATAAACTGTTATAATTCTATGTTAAACCATAGATAATATTAGAGATATTAGATAATATTAATAACCATCAAATTGAAAAGAAAACCAGTGATTGGTTATAGTACGTGATCTGCGCCGCCATTTTTTTACAAACGTTTTCGTATAATAGAAGGCCAGGTAAAGTTTGGGGCGCTTTAAGAAGTATTTTCGCTAGCCAATCAGCGCCTCGCAACTTCACTACCATTTAAAATAATATTCAAACTATTATTTTCAATTTCAATTTTCAGATAATTACGTGCAGGACGTTAAGAAAAACAACATCACTAATGTTTTTGACAATAATGTCAAGCAGATTACTAAAACACAAAAATAATGTTATGCCATTAGCATGTTATTATCAAAATTAAAACATAAATATAAAAGCCTGACAAGGTTGTCCAATAAAAACCAATTTAGTCATAGTGTAGTTCATTATTATATTCAAAGACATCCGCAATCAAGCCAACATTTCATTAAATTCGACATCAGAACATCATATTTTACTCTTGTTCTCATTTATTAAAATTATAACAAATGATATTGTATAATTCAGCTTGAAGTCTCGAGCCTTAAAAGTATGCGCTAAGATATTTTGTAATTTTAATATGACCAACTATAAAACTTTGAGAATGAAGCGATCATTAAGGCTGTAGGCTTTAAATAAAACGGTAAGTAAGACCACACAGCGTGATCTGAGTCCGATCAAGGTAATAAGTACATAGCTTAGACATAATTTATTTTACTGATAGCGAGGTTCACATACAACACTTGGGATAAAAAGTTCAGTTGTAGGTATAAATCACCGACAGTAGTTTAGATAAGACCTGATATGTTTGATTAGAAAACATTAATTAACGTAAATATTAATTGTCTTATTTCATACATAACATTACTCATGTTTGTTGGTATAGCAGATGTTACATAAAAAAACAAAAACTAATTGGGTATTATTGTTGCCTTCAATACTTTTCAGTTCAGTCAAGGTGCTACAATCTCGAGAAAACATGAAGTTGGTTATTTTAACCATAACCAAAAGTCAAAACTGTTTCGCTGTGTCGGAATTTATCATATTTTAAAGCTTAGCAAGATGATAGAGTGCTTTATTTTTGGAAACTTAATTTGACATTGACGATATCCAAATCCATGTATTCATTATATTTCAAGGCATATTGATTAAAATTCATGAATTGATTAAGAAAACACGAAGCACATACCTTCCACCGCCATCTGGTTTTTCGAAGCGCAAATAAACGCCTGGCTCGAGGCCAGCGCACACGCATATTTACAGTTACGTAATTCAGAATTAAATTAAATTTAAAAATCACAAACATTTCGCATAAACACGACACTACTTTCTCGCATAATATCTAAAACTAAACTGACTAACCGAACGGAACGCTAGCTTTCTCTTTGCTCGCAAAAAAACTAATTTGAATTTTTATACAAAATTGGGTCAGAATGCCTTTCTAGGAAGCACAATCGCATATTTATAATGCATTGTCTCTTACACAATTCCTGGTTACAAAATATCCTTTTGTTTATCTATTTACCGAAAGATATTATAAAGAACAAGACGACCACGCAGACATTGTCCTGCCCGTTGTTTAAAAAAATGATTTGCCAAGGTTTCTAATTTATACCAAGGGAGCATTTAATTGGAATAAAAAGTATTCTATCACTCAAGTCAGCCCAAACCCTGTCTGTATACTAAACTTTCATCAAAATCCGTTCTGTTGTTTTAGTGTGATGCACGGACAAACATCCAAACCTTCAAACAAAGAATCTTTTACATTTATAATATGAGTTAAATCTAAATTTAAATAAATGTGTCTATGGTCCTCGGGGTAATCACACCATCATGTTCTGTCTTAAGATTAAATTGGCAAAAAAAGGCGAGGCTAAGCACGGTTTTTTTTTTGTAAGAAGGTATCTCTTATCTCCAAAGCAAAGCAGGCTAGTTAGCATAAAATCTAAAGTTTCGCTAAATATTACTTTTAAAAAGGTTTGGTTAGCCAGCCTCTTTCACGTTTCGTTAAAGTAGGTACCAGAATTAGGTTAGCTATATTGTTGAAAACAGAAAGAAAGCACTCAAATAATTTTTAAGATTAAAAAAAACAAGAAAACATAAGTTCATTGTGTTATTTCAGAAGTAATTTCATTAATTAGTCATTGCTACTAGGTGTTTATTCTTACTCGTTTTACGACAAAATGGTAAACTCATAAAACGTTGAGTCACAGTCGGGGCTAGCCGAGCTTTCGGTTGAAATGCAGAACAACGCCATCTATGAAAAATTGGTAGAACTTCTAAGAGCTTTTGTTACCGGTGAGCTTTGGTAAGCATTCGCTCATCTTTTGAATATTGGATGGCACACAAAAAAATACGAATAGGTTTAAATATTTAATAATTTTACCACGTTTTTGTATATTTTTGACATTTGAAACGAAAGCTTTTATTTTTGTTGTTATGGTAATTATAACGAAATTAACTTTTATTTTGCTGTTGTTTGCTATAATGAAAACAGAATTGGACTTTAAACGTGAATTCAGTCTATTTCAAAACTTCTTACTACTGCTTTGCTCATAATTAGCATTTAGAGGAAAATAAGATAAAATCTAAGGGCTATGGCTTATAGGCATGACTGAGCTTATTTGATAAGCTCGCTATCCGGTTTTAGTACCCTCGAAAAGCGCCATCTGCAGCATTTTCTTAGAACTTATGCAATATGCTATCAGTTGTCGTAAACCTTTTGTGTACATTATTAATTTAAATTTGGATGATTTCAAGTAACTTTTTATTTTGTAAATTTTATAGAAGCAATTATTTAACATGTTCCTTGCCTGCCTACTCAGTAGCGCCATTTTTGTTATATTTTTTGTAATCCTCATTATTCGAAAAATTATGTTTGGTATTGTAAAAAAGGATAAAAACTACCATTTATTATTTTGCTTTTTTTTGTGAAAACATAGTCCGAAGTCATTTACGATGAAGTTGTAAGTTTAGGTTGTTCCCATCATGTTTAGTATAACAATAAAGTATGAATTATATTCAAGTTAAAAAAAAAATTTCGTAGAGTTTGTAATCCTTCAGATTATTGCGTCCCCGATAAAATAATTTTAAAATATTAAAAACTTTTTTTTACACATCTTAAATATGTTATTTTACCACTCAACCGAATGTTGCCAAGCTCTGATTTCAAGACCCTCCCAGTCGGCAATATTATACCACTCACACACCAATAGCACACGTGTGCGCTCAGGAATTTTGGTCTGCCATGCCGTACCCAGCGACGCCATGTTAGTTTGTGCGCTGTCTCTTTCTGACTTCCACGATTGTTTGCCCATAAATTGAGATGGGTGGTGTGTTCGTGTCTCTTTCGCTCGCGAGTGGGCTCTTCCAATTTGTGTGGGGAATGAAAAATTCAAAAGAATCATGGCGATATCGTGGGATGCAACGGTAGGTCGACTGGGGCCAGCAGAACGGGTTGTTTCGATAATGGCGGAAGACGGCGTCTTACGGCCGAGGGGACTTACCTTTTAGGCTACGTCTTGTGGATGGTTAACGTTGCTCCCGATTCATACCATTTTGGTGGAATCTGTAAAATAAGAAATTACTTTTGTTATGGTATTTTGTTTTAAAATTTTAACAAGTTTTTTGTACTTAAGTTAAAATACCTACTCGTACTGTTATTGAAAATATGTTTCAGTCGTAATTTAAATTGTTATAAAAATATTTCAAAATAAAATAACTGAATTATATACACAGTTAGGAAGTCTGATTTCAAAAGCACGCTTAGCGTATTTAAATCAAATCACAGATTTTAATATTACTTTTCGGCATATTCTCTTCAGAATACTCTAGAGAGGCGGTCTCTTTTAAAACTCTTAGTTTTCCTTACTCAGATTGCTACAACAGATGCCAAGTGCCATTATTCATAATTTAATCAGCATAGTAAACGTGACTCTATAACCCTAACTAACCGCTTCCAGCTAAATCACCAACTCACCTATATTATTTCACAAGTGCACTTACAACCAGAATGACTAAGTAGTGATAAGAGCTGACATAGCCAACTTAGTAGCGACCAGATGCTTCGCCTTGGCTCATAAATTAACCTGCACCGTCTACTGGGTTTATATACTTCAGGTCATGTAACACACTATGTGTATGAAGAGGTATTATTTCACTCTTAAATTATTTTTAGAGCATCAAGCAAGTCAAATCAGCATTTGCTTTTGTCCTGAGGTACGGTTTCTATTTCAATCATATTAATTGATACACAGCGTTACCACAAATAGTGTTTGATCCGTGACTAATTAATATAATTCAGTCATTAAAAGGAAATCACAATACCTACTAGTGAAAGTTAATTTGACCTCTCTAATGGTAGCATACTTTAATTCATGGCTTCCCTAATATATATTTTACGAAAGTTTTAAATTTTTTGACTGATGTTGATGGTGAGTTTTCAATGTTTTTGTTAAATATATAACAGATTTTTTTTCTTACTGATTTTGCAGTTAGTGATTTCCTGCAAAGTAATTTATAGGATATCTGAACTAGGCACGTCAAGGGTTAAAAGTAAACATTTTATTACCCTTAAAAATTACAAGTAAAAGCTTTGATAATTTATTACTCTGAAAGGTCAAGCGGCAAGTAATAAAAAAGTTGCAAGTACATAACTGACAAGAAATTACTTAGTCTAACTAAGAGGGTTTGTTCAAACCAGAATTTTTGCGTTTGCGAAAAAGATACAATTATAATAAATAAAATTGATAGTTTTAGGAATGAGTACATCCATGTGACCTTGCATGATTACACGGTTAGAAATACATTTACTATAATAAATAAACTTTATTGTAACAAGCAAGTCCTAATCAGACAAAGGTCACTATGAAATCGCTCGCTTGAATGAGTGATTGATTCGAAATAAACTGAATTTATTACGGCCAGCTATAAACGTTGTGGAATGGCTAATCATCTATTAATCGCAGTTTAACGCATCTACTGTCAAATAATACTTAAAAGAACAAGCGATAAAAAATTTAATGGCGTTTGTGAACGCATGCGAATTTCACGTAACGTTATGTTAGGGTAGGTCACTAAAATGCATTCGCTTTATTCGCCATCAGAATTAAATGTGCTTTTATAGTAATTATAGTAGAATTTTAAAACAAACACTTGACGTCGTATCCTCAAATTACGTCGATTACCAATATTCAGTAAAGTATATATCAGAGTTTTTATTCATTAGTAGCTACGAATAAGTGCTACGAAGCTACGGCCGTCTACGACAACTACGAAGAGGAGTCGCTATTACGCGTCGTAGACATTTAGCTGTAGCAGCTGTAGTCTTTCTTATTGGCTGTTTTACATTCTTATATTTCAAATAATTTTTAAAATTAGTTACGTAAATGTGGTATTGTGACCTTAACGAATAATATTATGTACTAGGAGCTTTTAATTTAATTATTCATCTAATCTTTACCAATAGAGAAAAACGCAACTTATGATCTTTATAAAATAGAATCAAATGTAAAAAATATAGCACTTTCGTTGTTGCTTTAAAAATTAGTTCAATTCGCTCACCGGTATAATTATCGAGAAATAAACGTCAATTTACAGGGTTAGGTGCACAAAACAATAAAGCAATTGGAGGCAATAATAAAATGGCGAAGCAAGGTAAAGCAAACACCCACACGGAAGGGCACTGCAACCTACCGCAAAAGTTTGACGTTAACCATACAATTGTTTCTTTGTTTATCGTCGTACCTTTTATAGTGCGCTTTATGAGAGCGGCCGAGTATGGCCGTTGAACCGAACTTTCCGATTACGGTTTTTTAATGGTTCAACGGGAATACTTGTTAATATTTCATTGTTGGTCAGCGATAGTGGGCGAGGTGAATGCGTTTGCAGGCTGCATCTTGTTTATTTTACAGTGGATATGTCTGTAAAGCACATAAATTTTGAAGTCCCGAAAGGTCGTATAAAACAAGAATCTACACTTACTACTTTAAATATCGCGCAAAGTTCTAGTTCTAATTCTTATACCTAGTAGCAGGAGAATATAATACATGTATTGTTTCTGTAAGTTACATATACCTATGGTTAGAATTGATTGCCCACATATATTATTTAGATATAAATTTAAGGATAAAAAATTTCGCTTGGTTACAAGAACGGCGGCTTTCAGAAACTGCCAACCTCAGCTTTAACAGAATTTATAGCCATTTATACCGAAGGTAGGCACAAAAGGTAACGGTTTATCCGCACCGAAAGGTATAAAGCTCGGCCTCTGGAAATCCCTGTAGATTTAGATAATGAGCTTTCATAGGTGACCGATTTTATTTTCTCCGGCGCAAGTCGTAAACCAAATGGCTGGAAACTTGTAGGTCTGAACGTGCCCTGGTTTAAAGTACAAATGCGAATTTATTTATTTGGTATTGATACTGATACATCTGTATTTTTCACTATGTGTCTATAATTGACATTAGTCAGTTGGTTGCAGTGACAGAGTGAACTGTACAGCAAAAATCGACAAAACGGTTAGTTATTTAGGTGAAATCAGTTGCGGTTACAAGGAAGAAATTTAACTTAATTTCTTTTTAAATAAATTTAACCTAATTTTAATTTAACGGGCAAATAATTTAGAATCTATAATTATTTTTCCTAAAACGATAGACACAAATAATTATTTTGTGGTTTCAAAACATAATATTTGAATACTGAATTAACTTGATTTTGTCGTTATGTGTTCTTAATTAAGTGTATGTAACTTACAAAAAAAATCAACTACAATAGAATCAGCCGTCATAACAGCAGTAAGCCTGTTTTATCTAGATCTCTAACCCGGCCAATCTCTGTGGCCAATTTTATTACAATCAATATCAATTTCATGGGGCTGTTACTTATTTGTTACTTATCGAGTGTTACTTGTAATGACAACCATTACAGCAAACTAAATGCTAATCTTTTATACTGTTAAATGCGTTACTAAATCGATCAATGTTGTAATTGTAATCGAATCGTAAGTATAAATTGAAGTTTAGTTTGAAAACGAAAAGGATTGCTTTCAGATATGTAAGTGAGTCATAGCCTAATATTTTTGTTTTTTTTAATTTTTATCTTTTTCAACCTGCCACAACGGATTCCATTCACCAAGCGTTAACGAGTCTGCAGCTCGCTAACTAAGCTTATTTTTCGTGACCGATCTCAAGTCGGATCGGTGCCATTGCGCAACTAAATAACGCATTTCCTTGCTCACCCACTGAGATTAGATTCTCTGTCAGGTACATTTGAAGGCTCCTGCCTAGGTCTACAGCCAGAACGCCTACCTATAATTATCACCCCGCAGCTATTAGACACGTAATGACGTTCCATTCAAAGGCCGCGATCGCTCACCCAAACACCAGTTTAGTGATGTTGTAAATCAAATCATCAATTACGGGTGCGTTTACACCCGCGACGCCGCCGTGTAAACAATCCTAACATTAAAACTGTGCTACCTACGTTTTACGAGTGTTCGATTTGGGGGAAAATCGATTTTATTCGCTCGCGCTACAATCGATTCACGGTTATAGTCGTTCGGTCGTAATCGCGTTTTTTTTCATGAGGAAGTGGTGGCGGATGCACCGAGGAAGATGCAGTGCGTAAACAAAGCGTAACGTTTGTTTGTTTTGTTAACCTTTTCCTCCGGTTTTATGATGAGATGAAGAGTTGGTAAAGTACCAAACTTTCTATGAAAATAGACTATTTAAAATCGAAACAAATCATTATCACAAACCTTTGCTATGCTCTTATCAAGATGGTTTAAGGCCCCTAAGTATTCCACGAGGAAATATTACACTCAACAGCACATCACTTCAATAAAGCCTATCAAACTGAATTGAGAATTTAATTGTACCCGGCTGTGACCATCGGAGTCATCAGTCGAACTGAGCCGCCATGAGTCCGCACCAACAATAAATTGCACCACATATTTATCTCACTACAAAACACTAACAAATTGATATGTTTATCTACAAAGAACTATAAATTCATTCAGAAAGTCCCACCCTTTGGCGAGGGGACCACCCTTCTGATTTGAAAAGTTGCAAATATAGGTAACATAAATAATAAAAAGTCGTCCCCTTAAATGTCTTTCGCTATGAGACATAATTTTGGCAAACTCATAGTTCCGGGGTAATGGCCTGCGAAGCTCCTTTCAGATTTAAATTTGGTCATGCAATATTCATGAGAGCATTTCTTATGTAGGGACTAGGGAGTACCTAAGTACCTACACTTTTGAAAAGTATATATTAGGACATTTCTGATCAAAAGAGATTGGTTACTTTTCATGTAACTATGACATCGACACAAGTAAAATAGGTATTTAGTTACATATCTTTGGTTTACGATCCACACCACGTAGTCGACGTAAGTATTTGAAATATCTTAGCAATCAGGTAATACGATATGAACAACAAAAATATAATTCCTATCGCTGACGTACCGGCATTGGTTTCTATTGGCCGAAAAAATGTTTTTGATATTCATAACCCGCACTGTACACTGTCCCCATTAAAATAACCCTCAAATCACAATTGGTAAAAAACTAAAACTAGTATAGGGGTGTTCTATGTTCTAATTCAGAGTTGATGAGAAAAGTTTAAATCGTTCCGGGAGCGGGTAATGTAATAATTGTTTGTTCTCCTAATTGGAAACAGGGCGTTGGTGTAATCACGTCTAAATGGGAAGGGAGACCGGGCATAGTACATAATGATGCAATTAAAATTTTTGATGAAATCTTTAAATCTATAATTTTGATGCATATAGCGTACCTACCGTAAGGACATTTGTTGGGATGCCTAAATCAAAGAAATTAGCGTAAGAAAGAATGACTCATCGCGTTTCTGGACTGGACAGTAGTTACTTTCCAATAATACATTAAAATAAATATTTATGATTTTATCATACTCGTATACTGATTGTTATTTGAAGATAAACACACAAACAAACTAATGATTCATAATCACGCAATAACCACAAGTGGGTAGGAACCAACTACTTACAGAAAAGAACTGTAAAAAAGTTAACGCTGCTATTAGAACATTGAGCGAAGGAATAGAACGAACATTTCAGATAAATGTAGTCATTTAATTTTACAAGTTTCAAGCTAAGCATATTTTATGGGGCTACTATGGACTTATAAAAAGACTGGCAGCATACAAACACTTTCTCGGGTCAAACACGCAGTCGGACCGGCGGCGGCCGCTTTCCCGTCTATATTTAACCGTTTTCCTCCCTGCATTAATTCAAATGTTTACGACAGACCCGGGATAGTCCGGCCAGATGCCGTGGTGCCGCTCCCACGCGGAGTGTACAGATAACAACACATCAGGCTACCTCTTATTGTAGCAAAAACGCCCTTACTACAATATATTACAATACCGCAGTATTTAACCTGACGTGCTGTCGTGTGTACAATGTCCCTTGAACGCGTAGGTGGTTTTGTACACGTTGATTCTATTGTAAAATCCGAGGAATAGGCGCGGTGAATAGTCTGTTTTCCAATTTTCAGTTTTAGCAACGGATTTTTAAGTATACCTGTGGTTTTTCAAATAGCTGAAACTACTGAAACGATTAATATTTGGTTTCAACTAGAAGTAAATAGTAGAACTAGAAGTAAATAATATACGTTTAAGGTTATAATAAAATATGCCTATATGTACTTACGTTAAGCGCTAAAAAGCCTCGTTTATTGTATGAAAACTTAAACTTCATCTTATACTTAGACTTACTTATGCTTACAGTCCCACTGGGACTCCCCAGAGCTGGCACGCTGGATTACATTGCATGCAGTTAAGTAAGCCCAGAGTACCAGCCCAGCAATCTCCGAGGTTTTCTTTTGTCTTTTTGTTACTAACACTACTTTTTAAGTTATTGTATACCTACTAACAAAACATGCATCTTATCTGAAATAAATGATATTATTATTATTATGTTTGTCCTTTTTCTTCTCGTGACTACAGGATCTTAAGACTTTTGGAAGGCGTACATGGGGCCATTTCTGCCCTAGCGAACGCTCACTCAGGCCAGCCAATGAAGGCAAGCAAGAGGTGGGAACTCTTATTTCTCGTCAGTGTGCACTCCAGCTGGCCAGTGAAACCGAGCCGGAGATGAGAAAACAGGTGTCCGGGAAAAATCCCGGAGCAATTAGGTGCGTGGGGTCGCTCCTGCCCAACAGCTCGCCTTGCGCCTTTATTAATGTTACCATAATTATACAAAATATACAATACTTATATGAAAACATATTTCCCGTACCTACATTTAAGTATAGTGATAAAAGAAAAAATCTACTGACTAGATTCATGTGTTGAAATATTTATCTTGGTACCGATGCCCAACTTGGAAAATTTATTGATACTTTAACGATTTAAAAAAATATGGGTCTTTTAAAAGCCGCCTTCTCATTCAAAGTATTAGGTAAGTGGATAGATATGTAACAGATAAGAGGCTTTTTTTCTAATCCGACAGGTATGTAGAAATGTATCAAGATATATTAGAATAAATTGTACAGATTTTCGAATGGTAGGTACTTAAACTGTTCTTACAGAATGACCCAAATTAAACTGTAAACACTTTAACATGACTATCATAACACAACAGTGAATAGCGAAGTTAACTTTCAAACATAACTCAAAACCTTAATCATAATGCATAGAACACCTATAAGTTGTAAATCTCAACTTTTTATGTTCCAATAAACCGTTTTATTAGTTATTAACACGTGTTTAAACGGCTGAAAGAGTGGGGCATTCGTACAAAAGTCCAGACATTAACATACAAGTGTGATTGACTACTACAACCTTATTGACTTGTGTACACTCAGGTTAACATTGTTTTGGGGAAATGTATTTTTAAAACACAAGTTTTGCCATAAATTTATTTGTATTTCTTAGTGCAAAAGATATAGATATAGCGCCTAATATAACTTTTATTTTTTGGTAATGGAGCCTGTTTCTGATACTTACACTAACCGGGTGATTAAGTCTCAATCGGTCCATTGTAGTTGGCAAACTCGGCCCTTAGTCAATAATTGTTTAAAAAATTGTATTGTAATGAAAAGACGAGGAATAAATGATGATAATTGTCGTTTTCAAGGCAGTTAAAAAACGGAAATCACTATGATATAAGATTGTAACAAATAACCTCAAGTGTTTCAACCAAGTATGCATTTAATGCGTAAAATAAACATAGTAATCTTTGGGTGAATGTGACTACAAAAATATTATTCTGACTGTACTCATTATGAGCCATTAAACTATAACTCGATTAATGGGAACTAGAGGTGTGAACAAACAAATTATGGCGTTATTGCACCCATTATAATTTGTGGTTTTATTGAGCTCCAATATCACTAAATTGTAAAAATGTAACTGTTTAAAACTAGCAGAACAAATATTTCTGTTGGACTCAAACAAATAAATATTATAAATAATATTGAAATTACAAAATGTTGTTCGCTTGCGTTACTTATCTTGGTGTAAAGTAAAAGTACTGATAAGAAGAAATAGTTCAGTGGCTTAAGCAAGAAACACAATAAGTTGCTGTACCTGCCATGAACAGCGAATAATAAAATGAAACTTCCTGTTCTAAGATACGAAAATAACATTAAAGTAAAGCTGGTTATGTAAACATAACGAATAGACTACGTCTTTTCTATAAACTTGTAGATGCTACGGTTGCGGAAATAGTCTTTGTTTTATAAAATTTTGCGCAAATAAGTACTATATATAGAACAAGCCCATCCAAAATGTAAAGCTCACAAATCGGGATCAAATTTACATCACTAATAACGGACGTAAATCAATTATTCGTCTCAAACAGTCATCGACTTTTAAATAGTAATAAAATGCACAAACGGCAGTCAATTTATTTATTGCCTTAAAGTTGTAAAACGATATTACACGCCATAATGACGTGTGTTATTGGCGTTTATTCGAACCGTTTTACCATCATTGACCACTTGTTGAACTTTATGATTATTGTTTAATTAAAAACAGATTAGTTTCACAAAATACGCCACTGATTGCTTTATTCGCTACTAAGTTCACTGACTGAGTCTCACTCTAATGACGTATAACAAAATATACCTACACTTATGTACTGACCATAAACAAACGCCACCTAAGACCCCAAATGTTTTACATTGTTGCACATGCGCCGACCATACTTTGCACTTGATTTATTTATTGCAGGCACGAAAAATGTCAACAATGAAATATTTTAAAAGTGAAACGAAATTATTGTTCACAAGAGGGTTGTCCAGGCATTGTCTCCGCGCCCTGTTATGCAAATCAGTACGCTGAAACCGAAAGTCCGCTCCCACAAAGGGATAACTTGTGCAACCTTTACATAAATTATCGATACGCATTAGGCAAATCAAGGGACCTTTTGTGTGGAATCGTCTCAAACCCCGAACCGGACAAAACCAGTCCAAAATGGACAAAAAATGCCTAAATCATCGCCTATTATCCAACGCCTTTGAAGAAAGGGTTGCATTTGCATACTATTGGAATCAATATTTTGGCTTTTGTGGTAAACGCAAACTTTCATTTTCGCGTTTACACCGTCGTTATTTGTGTTGAACTGACAGTTACTGCTAGGCACTCGGACTAAATGCTGAGTGGTGTACCGATAAGATTTAGCCCGATAGAGATTGTTTCATGAAGTTTAGTGTCAATAAATTGATAGCGACGTGGCCATTAACCTTTGATAATCGTTATATACGATCGTAATATCAATATTATGTGATGCTGTGGTCGTGTTTGATTACTAATTAACTTTGTGATAATATTGAGTGTAAATAATTTTCTTCGTCCATTAACTTAGTCGTATCGGTGATTTCAACCATGTGAAAAGTGTAGTGACCTACGAGTATGATTTCAGCTCTGTCGTCGAATACCGAGCGTGGAAAAGTTTCATAAAGCGCGATCGTGTCGTACATATTTTGATAAGTAACGTTACTAGTTGTCGTGATTTACATTCAGGTGTGTTCGTGTTACCGGATAGTTAAGTTTTTATAGTTACGATAGTTGGGCGAGTGAGTAGAGTCGACGATTTGTATATCGTAACTTGAAGCGACGACAGCCGATGACACGGTATCAGGCATGTCGTCGATCTCTTTATGTGTAAGTGTTACGTTTAGTACCCCATTTATAGCTTTTGGTTGCGTCGAGGTAGTGGTATAACTTGTTAGCTAGAAACTTTAAAGTGCCTTCGGGTATTTTTTTCAATCTTTATCGAGTTTAGATACGTGTGAAGCGTCTTTCTAACAATAAATTCAGTCGGAATCTTTTACTAAATAAAAATGTTGACTAACAAAGGGGTTGATGTTTATTGATCATTTTTATTATGTCCATTCTAACGACATCTCGATTAAGTTCTATTTAATTCACTTGGACGAGTATCGTTACAATTTTTTACAATAGAGACTAGAGAAAATTGTAAAAATTTGAAAATAGAGTGGTCAGAGTATCTTATGATTTCATTTTCTATCGACCATAATATGTCACAGACCGCAAGTCAACTTAATTCAAGATGGCGTCAAACCGCACTGGTCCATTCATCAGTGTCATAAAATAGTATTACTCGGATCACAGACTGTCTGCCATGATTACTGCGAATCATAATAAATCATTCCCGCAGAGGCCCGCACATTCTAATTGCTAGATCTCCAACCCTCTATAAATCAAACATTTGGTTGCGTGCGGGCACCATTTTTTTATTGTAAGATGTCGTAAACTGCAACTGAAACTTTGGATTAATGGTGCGAACTAATTTTCAAAAGGAACGCCGCTTTTTGCAAAGATCCACTTTAGAACATGAATTTAATATTAAAGGCAGATGATCACATTTTTTCAGGGGTTAATTGAATGTAACCTTGTTAATTGAACGAAGAACGTGAAAATATTTAAGCCAAACTGCTATTTTGCACTCAATATTGCGGTACGTTACTTTTTACAAGAAAATAACCCAAGAATTTTGCATTTATTTTAAGTTTACACATGTTAGTTAGTAGGTCGGCGCTGTTACCGAAATATCCAGGTGCTTTTACAACGGTACCAAATTGATAAACAGTTTTAATTTAACGCTCGATTACATTCACTTAATTAACGGTCACAACGAGTTGTTATTACCTGTTTGTGCTATCAGTACAATTCTGATGTTTAATTTAGTACTATAACAGTACCAACACGATACACCGGCCCCTTCACACCTAGTACCGAAGAGTTAATCCACAATAATTGACTCTCGCTGGGAAAGCAATAAATGGTTATTGAGTGTACCAATAAACTTGTACGATTAATACCTCTCTGAGTATACATTATAACCCTAAACAATTATATAGACCTCGCAAACACCTTCTTGGTTACGATGAGTGAGATCAAATATAATTTGTTGAAATGAAGTTGTTTTAATAGTGAGATATATAATTTGAGTTCTTGTTTGTACAGCTAGTAATACCTTAAGGTAGACAAAAATTCAGTGTTCGCATGGTCACAACTAGACTTAGGTGTCAGAAATTAGTCCTGATATTATTTAAAAATATTAAGTTATGCCTCTATCTCACGAAAGCTTTGACGTCTGTCGAGTCAGCTAGTAA
The DNA here is from genome assembly GCA_963921415.1 of Pyrausta despicata. Lineage (NCBI taxonomy): Eukaryota > Metazoa > Arthropoda > Insecta > Lepidoptera > Crambidae > Pyrausta > Pyrausta despicata. Next base: position 10,522,048 of record OY992852.1, on the reverse strand, counting down.
AATAAAAAGATTATATTTTTGTAGATACAAAGAGCAATTTTTTTTTAGAGTAGGGGAACCTGTTGTACCTTGGCACTATGTGTACCTAGGCCACTGGGCTCGTTTTCAAATATTCGCGCGATACTAAATTCTACTGTATAAGGTATTCGATACGTCACTACAGACTATTCAATGTGAAGTTAGTCGCATACCGCCATTAAGCCGGTGTTTGGTGATATCGACGCTGAAACTTTTTTTGTGTGAAAAAGTAAGTATTTCTAATATATTTTGAAGTCTAATAGTTTTAAACGTTTTCTAATAGTCACTTAACTGTTATATGCTATCGGTTCTTTGATTTAACAAGTCTCAACACAATAAAAAACTTACGAGATACTTAACCTCTAAACTATATAAAATCCACCGTTTTAGTGAAGTTGGAGTAGTGTTGTACCTCGGTCACTGTCGATCAGCTGTACCTTGGCCAGTGGCCAAGGTACAACCTGGATGTTGTACTTTGGTCAGGAGAATATTTTATTAAATTATTTCACATTTACGTAATAATATTCCTAATCAAATCTATATATATAAAATTCTCGTGTCACAATTAGTGATGTACAAGGTCGAGGCTTCCGAATCCTTTTGCCGAGAGCTCAGAGTCGTTTACAGGGCTCGCCTCATTTATATGAAGCTCGACGACTCGGAAGCCTTTTTGAGAGCTCGAGCCTTTTTGAGAGCTTGAGCCTTTTTGAGAGCTCGAGCCTTTTTGAGAGCTCGAGCCTTTTCGAAAGCTAGATTGATTACTTTGCACTTTTTATTTAGATATTTTATTTATTTACAGCTTTTAACCGCGACTTCGTCCGCGTGGATTTTGAAACTTGAACCCCTAATTTCAATCCCTTAGGGGGTGAATTTAAAAAAAATATAAATAGTCAAAAATATAATATGTTTAGATAATGTGGCTATTTATATTATGTTTTACTTAGTTACGGATATATTAAAGTCATATACATAAACTTGAGCTTTTATTGAAGGCTTGCGTTCATTTTGAGACTCGAGCTCTTTTCACGGCTCGAACTCTTTTCACGGCTCGAGTTCTTTTCACGGCTCGAGCTCTTTTATAGCCTCGAGGCATGGCTCAGAGAGCTCGCAGCTCGGCTAAGCTCGGGGCACCGAGCCTACCGAGCTCACTGAGCCTTGCCATTCCGCCTCGAGGCTTCAAAAACAGGGCTCGACGCCTCGAGTCTTGTACATCACTAGTCACAATGTTTGTTCCCGCACTCCTCCGAAACGGCTTGACCCATTCTTATGGAATTTTGTGAGCATATTGAGTAGGTCTGAGAATCGGCCAACATCTATTTTTCATATCCCTGAGTGATATGATAAGGGTTGTCCACAATAATTTATATGGCAAAACAACGTTTGCCGGGTGAGCTAGTATCTTTATAAATTAACTAGCTGTCCCGGCAAACGTTGTTTTGCCATATAAATGTTTAAGGTGGACAACCCTTATCACTAAGGGGTATGAAAAATAGATGTTGGCCGATTCTCAGACCTACTCAATATGCTTACAAAATTCCATAAGAATCGGTCAAGCCGTTTCGGAGGAGTACGGGAACAAACATTGTGACACGAGAATTTTATATATATAGAGATAATACTTTGTACTGTAATAAACCGAATAAAATGATTTTAGTTAAGAACACTTGATAATTTGCTTAAATTACCCCCAAATTTCAATGTGTCCTAGGTACAACGTTCTACTGGCCTAGGTACATAGGGTATGTTGTACCTTGGCCTCATTTCCCTTTTTTTTAAATTTAAAAATATTATGTAAGTATTAAATATACATTTCTGATATTTTTTTGGTGAGTACCCAAATAATTGACATTTCAAAATATGCAAATATGATTTGTGTGCTGCACGTCAAATCACAATAAAAAATATATTTCTAAAAAACCGGCCTAGGTACAACAGGTTCCCCTACACTGAAACAAAGAAGAGTTCTAAATGCCTTACAAAATCATAATGCGAGTACATATGCGCTTAATCCAAGAATGACAATGATCTTTTCTTAAACCCGTGGAAACGTCGTCGAACTTTTCGAACCGTAACTAAGTCTAGAATTTTGAGAAACCCGCAGTATTTTACGTGCACTAGCAAATACTAAGGTACTACAATGCGGCTATAAACCCTACAGATCCGTATTCGTGCTAAATAAAGGTCATTGGGTGTCGTAAATTATACTTTATATCGTCTCCGGGACGGTCCACTTTTGTTTCGTAACGAGCGGGACACGGACTAGCAGACGCCAAGCCACGAACGGCGACTCACGATTTGAAAACAGATTTATGATCGGCCACGATAACGGGTTTGCGATAAAAAATTGCCATTCTAAAGTAGGTAGAAGGTACTCGCAGTGGACATAGGTATATATGATCCATTTTTTCAAGAATGTGACAGCTAAACACTCACAGATAACAATCAAAATGTCAAAAAATTGCAATCAAAGTCAAATACTATATAACAGTTGTTAAATATTCAAGTTTTAAGAAATTTCTCTGTCGGTAGAACATTTAAAACTCTGTTTTTTTTCCTACTCGCAAGCTGAGCGAAAATGCGTTGTCACGTCACGTCACGTAGGTGCGTCACGTCGTAGTTAGTGGACTCTTCAAAAAATTTGTCCACAATAAGAAAACAGTAAGAAATTTAACACTTTAATGGAGCTAAAAATTAGCTAGCTCATTAATTTCCATTATATCCTAGATTCGCAGTATGTATGCGCGTGTCACACGATTTTCAGTAAAGCTCACGTATTTCAGTCGTGGGACAACAACTATTAAACGTTCGTGTCACTAGTCACGATCACGAACCCCCGTTTTTGTTCTGCAATGTCTAGAAGTCTTTTTTTATATTTTTATGTTTATTTATTCTTCCTTTTGTTAAAAGGAATTTTGTGATTTTCGGAAAATTCGCTAGCAAGGTTCTCAAGCATTCTTTTCTGGGCGGGTTGTTTGTGGCATTCAATGTATTGGTTCGAGGTGCCTTTCATTCGAAGAAATTTATATTAACAATTATGCCATGCCAGGCCACTCAGAAAGTTTTGCGAAAAAATGGTTTCTGTATGACAGACTGGCTGGTTGTAATTAATTCGAAAATATGATCCTTTTTTTATTAATTTTAAAACCTCCACCAAATATTTTACGAGCCATTTCAAATAATCGTGCCTGACTAGAACATTGATCTACGCCGGGAACATTTTCACGCTATGATTTTCTATGATTTTAAATGTCGCCTGAAACCGGACGAATCGTACGATATAGACCGAAAGATAATGGAAATGCTTAAAATGAAATTTTGTGAAGCGAGCTCTTTCAAAGCAACTGTTTATCATTGGTATACCGAATTCAAGCGCGGTCGTTTATCTTTGGAGGATGGAGAAAGAAGTGGTCGCCCTTGAACGCCTGTTACAGAAGAAAACGTGCTAGCAGTGAAAATTTTTGCTCAAGACAACAGGCGAGTTGCGTATCAAGAGCTTTAGCACATAATGCAGATTGGATCAGGAAGCATTAACGATATTTTACAAAACCATCTTCGCGTGAGGCGGATAGTTTCACACTGGTTGCCGCACAACCTCATGGTGGCACAAAAACAGGCCCGGGTGACATGGTGTCGTGACATAATAGATAAATTTGATGCAGGCTCCGCCTAGATTTATCAGTAGGTACGATCCAGAAACTAAGCGCCAGTCAACGGTTTAAGAGTTTCAAAACGAAGCAAAGCCTACCAAAAAGCGGTGGGAAGATTTTGATCGCGAGTTTTCTTAATTTAACTGGCTACTTGGTATAAATTCCTTTACGGGAAACGGGCGGCCTTATGATATTCGACAGCAAAATACACTTTGTTACACGTCCAAAGAAATGAAAAACAGAGACAGCGCTTCAAATTTACGGCGCGCCTCGGCTTCTTTGCTCATTTCTCTCCTGTAACTACAGTAAAATCTCAGCACCCCTACCAACGAAGCGTAATCGAAGCCGGCCCGAGGATAGAATCGGCTGGAGTCACGTAAATTCTGCATTGTTCGCTATAAATAAATGTAGATGAAAGAGTGCCGCCGACCTCCACGCGAGGTCAGCGCGCAGGCGCGAATAATGCCATTGTTTTTGATCTGGCCTCTAACACGCCATGCTGTTTGTGGTTAGAGCTGGCTATGAGGGCTTCGTCATTGCAAGTTGCATAGTAATAAACGATGTACAAAACACGGAAATAGATGATCCCTTTTTCCATCGAACGGCTGATAGAAGATCATGATAGATCATTAAAGACATACAAAATTATCGAAGAGTAATGTAAAAGTTCATAGCATGCAACTAAATATCATATTAAAGTAACTGATTTTATCCTTAGTTTGACCATTTGAAGTGATTTGAAGTAAGCTATAGCTTGTATTTTTTTTTCGATATAAATTGAGTATATGCCTATAAGTCATTAGTTGGTCAAAAGGCCTTTCCTTTTCTTCTGTTCCATTCCTTTGAGTCATGTTCTATTCTATCAACGGTCCCAAATGGACAAACATAAATACCAACATCGTAACCAAGTTTATAGATCTAACTCCGTCCTTACAAGTAGTGAGTTAAAATTAAAAACCGTTCACGAAGACTTTTGACCAACTTTCTATGCATTGTAACAAGTAGGTATATATTATACTTATATTACTGAATATAGTTTTCAATTAATGTGCATTTAAGTATTCTTACCCATTTAAAGCATTGACTCACTTCATTTCAATAGCAAGCAGATCTGTGGTAACACCGACTTAATTTCTAAGTAGAGTCCGCAGAATAAAGGTGTTTATTCCAATTCGTCATTAATTAAAGGCAGTAAATAATAGAGTGACTGCTTAGATCGTTTCGGGAAACGTAAGTCACTATAGTTTGATGATCTCTGTATGATTTAATCTCGCCTAGACACTTTATTTTGTAAAATTAGATTCGTACCGTAAGTTCAATAAAAAACTGAAGTAGGTAAGATTGAAGCTAACCCGTTTGATCGTATCAAATAAACTAAGTAATTTAACTGATAGAATTGAATAGCATAATAATAAAGTTCTTTGAACTTTGGTATTAAACTGGTTTTCAGAATAGTTATTATAAAAAAACATAAAAAAATTAATTACTCACTAATAATCCATAAATCTCCTATATCTTCGGGCACATAATGACTCAGGTCATAACTGTAATGCGTTCGTATAAACATGCACTACTACATGTAGCACCGTGCAAAAATCAACGTCCGACTGGCGATAAGAGTGAAAACGTCAGCGCGCTCGTTCGAATCACAAAAGTCATTTCGCACGGGTCGCTCTATAACAATTACTTTCTGTTGGAAATTGTAAATTCAAACTTGGAATCACTCGTCCGCCATCTTGGTCCGGCGTGCGTACGCGCCTTCGCGCCGCGAGCACTGCGAAATTACAGGCACAGAGCGCGCGCCCGCTCTCGCGTTTAAAAATAAAATAAAGTTAAAACAACGTCATTTTGTGCACGTGTGTGTGAGGGCCAGTATTTATTTATAGGCTAGTAGCTATGTAAATATAACGAACGACCAAGTCCGGTTCAGCATTTCTTGTGGTTTGCGAAACGTCTTAATTCGATCGCATTCGTAGCAACCTACTTTGTACGTAGATAAGTCTACGGCGTCTCGTGCCATGCGCACTGTGGATAAGCGTCATAAAATGATTGTAAGGACTATGATTTTAACTTGTCTGGATAGGTCTGTAGGGAGATTGGAAAGTCAAATGATGTATTTACAGCGTACAGACCACAGGGTAGGCGCCAGAGCAATCAGATAGAGCCAGACAAGCACTTAGATGCGGTATTAATTACCGCACCGTATATGTACCGTGAGTAGAGCACGATAAATACGTGTCGAAATAAGTTTTTAGTTACCATATCTGCAATTATTTTTATTGATGATTTGACGTTTAACCAGGTTGAAGTAAGTTAATAAATAAAATGCTAGAAACTACAATATACACTGGCTGGCAGAAAAATCGACCTATTTTTTTTTGCAATATCACCTACTACGGATTCTAATAGAAATGACAAGTCCCTATGAGTTGTGTAAAATCTTAATAGGTTGATTTTTGGATGGCCACCTGGCCAGTATAAGCAAGTTAGTTCACTAAACAAAAAGCCTTTTCACTTACCATGATTAAGGTAGTTACGACATTAGTTTTTTTTATAAAGAGTTTTTAATTGCTAGCCCAGTGATGGTTACTTCGCAAACGTCCATGAATTTAAAGATTGTAGTCGTAAAACCACTGCGAAATGGTGAAATTTTGCAAATGTCTGTCTTAACCAGTAAGCTCGCGATTACTGGTTAAGAATGTAACATTCTTGACAGCCATATATTAGAGTTGGTATTGCTCCACGCTTTCAATTTTTTTCCCTAAATGAGATGCATTAAGTGTATATTGTAATATGAGTAGGTACTCGAAGTTGTATTGAATTAATAACAAATCACTTCATTTGGTAATATTGGCGGCTAGCTACTTAAAATATTCCAAAAATAAAGGATAATGTTCAACCTATTTTACAGATATTTTCATAAAACTGTGAACTTCTTGGTTGTTGTAAAAAAATATAAGTTTAATTAATCATTAACTTACAGAATAGGCTTTTATTTTATTTGTTTTACTCATGTGGCTACCAAGAATACATAAAACCGAATTGTTGTAGTAAATATTAAATATACTCATTCATTACGTTTAGTTTTAATTGCTTGTTAATTAGCGTATTTAAAATCTTTTACGCGCATTTCCTTCCCATGTAATTAATAAAATTATAATTAGTTTTCTAATATCAGCGTTTAAAATTGATTTATTTCAATCGTCAATTGGTTTTAGTTCTTTAATCTTAATGTAGCGGAAATGTCAATAATTTCAATTTCAGTAGAAGCACTTTCAGGAAAATTATATTTTTTTATTTTTTATTTACCCTTTTTTGAAAATCATTACTACCTAAGTTTCTGTGATTTTCCTTATTTACTTTATAACTGCGTGAATTAATTAATTTCAACCCATGTTTCCCTGCATATTTCTTTGTTAAGCATTTGATCTGAAACCCTAATCCAAAACCTATTTAAACATATTTCTGATTATGTACTACGAAAGAGTAGGTAGATAAAAAATTACCGTTTCAGCTAGTATTTTTAGTGCAGTTAACCGAATTCAAAATCTTCAAACCGAATTCTCTTGAAATTTACGTGCAATAATATGCGACAGTAAATTATTTTCTTTATTTGAAAACGATTGCGTTCATAAGGCTGGGTGCAGACGCGCGGATTAAGCCCGGGGTAACGCGGTGTTACAGCGCGGGCGGCGGTCGATGACCTCGTCCCATGCCGACTACGGCTGAGGGTTAGGGCTGCGATTTTAGTAAAATAAAATCAATTTATTTTTGTAAGTAGGCTAACAAGTAGCACTTTTAAACGTCCCAACATATAAATTAACCCTACCACCGCTTCGGGACAATTTGGGCCAGTGCTGAGAAGAAGCGGCGCAAGAAACTCAGTCACTATTGTCATTGCCTCTTTTCAAATTTGATTTACAATAATTGTAATTGTTTACATTTAAACATTTTTATATATCTTTGTTATTTATATAATCATCAATTTTATAACATCCTTTCGACATTAATACATCATTTACAGCTGTTTTAAATTTATCTAAAGGCAATGAAATTAAATTTTCAGGTAATTTATTAATAAAAATAATTTAAATTGGCGACCAAATGAACCCTAAAAAGCTTAGCAAAAATGATTTTTCAGACTTCAAGGATCAAAAGCCGGCTGGCCACTCAACAATGAAACTGGTAGCTTTTGGAGCTTGTTTGGTTAGGAACATTAATTGTATTCTATAAATGTCTACAGAATTTTTTTTAGAACTGTACTTACTTAGCAGTTTAAGTTTGGTTTCATTAAAACTTCTTGATTTTATACTAGTCGTTACTTTTTTGTAGTTTTAACTTGTTGATTTTACTAGTCGACTAGTAAAATCATAACCACTAAGTATCACTTGACATGTATAATACTTAGTTACATCACTTTTGACGACCCTATCCAAAAGTTCTGCGTCCGCTTTTTAATTTTACCTCGCAGCTGACTGCGGCCTGCATAAACACACCCTTAGACACAGATATAATTATACCGGCTACGTGTAGACGCTACTCTACCTTACAGTTTACGACTGACTGAAGAAAACAGAGCTTGTAATGTAATACTTCGATAGAGATCCATCGTATGAAAAGTAATATTATTGTTGGAATTATTTTTACTTTTTGTTGTGTAAATAACATAAGATGTAGGTATTGTTTAGTAAAAAACCTTGCAGGGTTTATATTCTGAGATAGTGATAATCGCCGACCCACACAATTTAAAAATCCAATGAAAGCTACCAATATATTGTTCCAAAAAAATTAAGATCAGATAAGTACTTACCATGTTTTTGTCGAATAAAAAAACAAAACAAAACATCTCTATCGTAAAATCGATTAAAAATACCTAATTTTTTAGGGTTCCATACCTCAAAAGGAAAAAACGGAACCCTTATAAGATCACTATGTTGTCCGTCCGTCTGTCAAGACCGTTTTTCTCAGGAACGCGTGCAGGTATCAAACTGAAATTTCTATATGATACTTAAGTCTATTGTCCCTGGAAGCTGTAGAAAAATCAACCTTCTAAGCCAACGCAATCAAAAGATACAGCCATTTAGGCCGCAAATTTCCGCAAATTTTCGATACTCGCACGGGAATCAAAACCTACAGGGTACATCCCGTAAACTTAGAATCATGAAATTTAGTACGAAGTCACGTCTTATAGTACAGATATAGGAAAAATTACGAAATTCGTAAATTTTCAGTTTCATCATATAAAAAAAATATTTTTGAAAAATATTTTTGATAATTTTGAAAATTTCAAAGTTACTACTCCTTATCTACAGGTTTGTACGGAACCCTCGGTGCGCGAGTCCAACTCGCACTTGACCGGTTTTTTTGAGATGAATAAACGATGAAACTCTATTTCTGGGCACGGGCTCATTATTATTTTACAAAAGGTGCGTATCTCTGACAAACTGCCTGACGCTGGCTGTTTCTAGCACCTTTGCTTCGAAACCATATTTTTGTAGAAAAAAATTACATCTTCGGTACGGGTGATCTACAGATAGTCCGTAGATACATCGGTATATACGGTCACTAGCACGTCACGCTAAACACGGCGATGTCTTATGCGTTTGTGATATGGGTGATTTTGCAACAGAAATGGTTAGCCTGATGTGCTGGCCACTGTACAAAAGAGGGGATCTCTTCGGGGAAGCATCACCCCCGCCCCTGGCAAACAATAAATATGTCAGTGGAGATATTACAAGACGCGGAGACGTGGGCCCGTCTTAAGTAAATGATTACCCAACAACTTTTCCTGATAAGTTCGCCGTGCCTAATAAATAACGGAGATGGTTTTATTTTCGTACGGGATTATTGTGGATTCAAATATGGAGTCAAATATCTCGCTGAGTCTGCTTCGGCAGAAACAAACCCGTAATATTTATTTTCTTATTTAACATTAGAACTCATTTCAGTTTTTGACATATTTTTTTTCCATTTTGAGGACAACAGGAACAATGATGTGGATGGATATGATTTCATAATGGTGAACTTTATGATTTGACTAAGTAGTGTCTGTTTTCGACTGTACTGTTTTTAGTTTGAACCGACACTCAGTTTGAAATTACATGGTACAATGGTGTAAATATAATGTTAGGCTTTTTTCATTGTTATTCATTACCTACACCATTCTAGTAAAGCTAATTGGTAGCTAGAAATTTGGTTTAGTTATCATCAATTAAAAGTCGATTTTAAACATTTCCGTTACGGCAATTGCACAATCATTGCATGCAAGTAAAACAGGTATTTGAACTCATTTGAAAGGTGTTAATAAATCAAACATTGTTGTAAATACTACTCGGATTTCAGGCATCACTTTAACACAGTTATTCAGCTCGCATAAACAATAAAACAAAACATTCCGCTTGAGTGCCTCGCGTTTTTTGTTGAAATATTTAAAAATATGCCGTCTCGGGTGGAAACTGGTAGGGAGCAGGCTCGAGGCAACGTTATCGTATGCGTGATGGAATCCAGTTAGAAACTGAAGTTTCAATTTAGATAACACACGCGTGCACACCGAGTCGTACTTCACTCCCACTCGCTCGGCTTATGGATGGGGCCAAATCACGAATAATAACCATTTTAGGCCGTGTACTCATCGCATGACGGTTTATAATAAAGATTTCAGTGCGGCAATGCTGGCAATTATGCAAATTCGCTCGGAATGGAAGTGGGAATTCACACGCCAGTTTAAGGAATTCTATAAAGCAGATGGAAGTTTTTACATTACCTATAACTAGAAACTGTAGGATACCTTCCTAAATACCTACTCGATTCTGGTTATTTTATGATCACAACCTTATTGCGGTTCGTTCACAAAATTGATCCTGTATAATCTGTTGTGTTTCATTTAGTTATCCAATTTTTTTTATTGTTACAAAAAAAAAACTAGGTAATCATCATTAAAAACCAAATAATGTTTTGTGTTTACTTTTAACTTTATTAATGACTTTATTAAGACTTAACACTTTAACAGCCGATACGTTAAAAATGTTCGTAGTTTTATAGAGGTTGGCCGTTACAGTGTTATTTTTTTATATATTTATCCATATCTAAGTCGAAACACCTACAAAATACAGGATGAAGAAAATGCGTCCTAATTCAGTGAACTTGATTTGATAAGTGTTACAAAATGGTGAGACATACAAATGCCGGCGGGAATTTTATTTCGTAGATCCTAGAAGAAAATGGTCCATCCGCGCATTAAATGGAAAGCTTACGAGACACGGGGAAAACACTAAAAATACATTGTATCGTCCTTACAAAGCTTACAAAACAGTTTCCCGCAAAAAAAATCAGGAAAAAGCGCGCCAGAGAAAAACAACGGGGACTATAAAAGAAAGAGCAGAGTTGGCGGGCGAAATGCGGCGTGCTCGCTCAGCGGACCGTGATTGGCGGAGGCCGCCCCCCTTCCCGCCCTCCGCCCGCGGCCCCCGGCAGTAACTCACTGTTCACTTGTTTTTACGGCCGCCATTTTGTGAGTGTGACGTTCGCTCCCGCGCTAATCCATACGGTGCGCTTGTGTGCGTGCCGTCTCGACCGGTTCACTAGTAAAAAAAGTTACGGCGCCCGCAGTTGGCAGCATTGGATCCACGCCCGATAGAACGTGTTCTGCTGATAGTATGGGAATTCAAAATGGATATTAAAGCGGTCTTGAAGTCGGCAGCCGCTGCAGTAAACTAACTGAACCATACTCAATAAAAAGTGTATGGCAAAGCTAATGATGTAAAATAAAATTTAATGCACGCTGTGCTCCTTAAGTTTATTTTTATATTCTTGTATTATTAACTCTTTAATTACTTATATCTAAAACATAGGGACACTAACATCACTTACATACTCAACCGTCTATAAGTATACCTTACTGCCTACTAAGAGTTTTCATATATCTACTATGATTCCACTATTTCATTCAAGATTCCATCAGCCCACGCATAGCAGCGATTCTCTCATCCAAATATACGAGCTCTTTGTATCAGAGCCAAGGGCTATGTAATAAAACAACAATGGCCAGTGGAAATATATTATGACGTAATCAGATAACTATGAGTATCTGTGATCAAATGACAAGTATGTGGTTCTTTCATATATCAAACATTTATTCAAGTTTTATCTAACGTCATCTCCCCATTTAAACGGCATATCTGAAGCCTAGGTGAGTTACCTATCGCATAATAATTTATTTTGGTAACAACAGCTTATAAATTAGTTATTCTTATTAAATATATTTTACTAAAACTATAGCGAATATTGCATTAAATAATAACATTAACAAAACAAAGAAATACTTAACTAACTTACTGAATAACGACGTACTTAATTGGTAAGAACTGTTCAAAAATATTTGAGAAAACTTATAAACCATAATTTATTAATTATCAAAACTTAAATTATAATAATCAGGAACTAACGGAGCCCACAGGCGTTGTCCTGACCGTTGTTTTTTTTTTCCTTCGTAAGAACAATCTCTGTACTTTAATGAATATCATAAACAAAGGACTTGCTAAATTGGTCCAAGCGTTTTTGAGGTTTGCGCTTACCAAAACATTTTGCGACTAATGTTTTATTATAGATTACTCTAATCTAATAGATATTTTTCGAAAAAAAAAACATAATTTCTCAAATTTATTCATCAGTATTAGCTGCGGTAAGACTGTGCACAGTAATGGCACATAATACGCGTAATGCTGCACTCCCAGCAATTAAGCCTGTGTACACAGAGCCATAAAGCCCCCGCGAATGGGGCTAGCACAGTATTTTGTACTACACGCCTGAAGCCACATAGTTTTGTTGTGTATGAAATACTTAGCCATGAAGCTATGATATTTATATACGATAGAGCAGTTAGCTCTGACTGAGTTACTTTATCTACAGTGTTTTACCTAAGCAATCAGTTTTATTAAGCCGAAGTAAGCGCTTAACCAATCCTTTGCATTAATTTTATAATAATCAACAATACAACAACTTCAGCAACGCCATGTTCCTGAAAAAGGTAGGTAAGGCTTATGCTAGAAGGTTATATATAAATAAATTCTTGTTAGTACCTAAGTTATATGATTAATACGCGAACCACAATTGTAGATAATGCTAAAACCTAAAACACAGAAAAGGTAATAATAAAATGTGCCGATTTTGAGTAATTAATTCGTTTTAAAAGGCTCTTTCGATGTTTCCGTGACCTCCATAAAAGCACTCAACATTTTATATGAAAAAAAGTATCTCACGAAACTTAATTTAGTTTTAATCATCCTCATTCTGATGAGCCCAAAGTTTCGTCCTAATGAGAAGATTAAGACGTAAAGATAGGCCGTGCGTTCCATTACGCGCGCCCTTTCCGCTCCCTCTTCTTGCATCTATGGTCCATTACTGGAGATACGTGGAACGGAACGTTAATGATAATGAACGTGCTCGGGGGACACGATGATATACGCGGAATACTAATTTTGTAATTATTTTGGTGAGATAATCTTCTGAGAACGCCTTAGCGTAACACATAAATATATTAGCTTGCTGGAAGGAAACATAAAATCTTTTTACCTTTTGAAGAACAAAATGATATCGGTGAGGTCACAATAAAAATATGTATCGTTCAGTGGCTAAAAGAATTATAAAATTGATCAAATTAAACTTGAAAAAATACAAGTTTTTATTCAACTCAGATTGTGGGTATCTAATAACTTATTAAAGGAACAATGCTCACATTTTAAAAAACTGTGCAATTGAAAATTCACTACAAGATTAATAAGCATTCAATTAACCGAGAAAATGCCTCGTTTTCAGCTTGTCTCCCTAACGAAGACACTTAAATTCTGAACATACATTATGGCATCCGTTTTTAGTCGCAACAAGCGGTCAACATGATATTGGGTTGAATTTATGCCAGCAAACAGTAATCTAATTAAATTAATTAAAGGATTGGATAGTTTGTGGAAACCATGTTTCACTTTTATTTGCACCAAGTTGACTGTACCTAGCGAGATATTTACACAAGTATCTAGGTCATAGACGTTCATCAGGAAGAAGTTTATCCATCTATTATGATAAAGTGTCTTCTTATGTATCTTCATCTTTATACATTAACCATGAATTATTTTAAGTTTAGACTTTTTTATTTTTTCAAAATTTGCATACTACCCTAATATACAAAATTAATTAACAATTATTTCATTATCAGCATGTTACAGTCCACTGCTGGACATAGACATCCCCCAAGGAGTGCCACAGCGCACGATGTCCCGCCCTTTGCATCCAGTCACTACCAGCTGCCTTCTTCAGGTCATCTGTCCATCTAGCCGGGGGGCGTCCTACACTATGTGTACCTAATTGATGTGGTCCAAAAATGTAGCAAGCTAAAGTGGCAGTGGGCTGGCCATGTCTGTCGCAGAACCGACGAGAGGCGGAGCAGGAAGGTTCTCGAATGGAGACCACCCTTAGGTAAACAATTATTTAATGCAAAAATACTTTTAAAATAAATTTATAATAACACAAATATTATAAATGCGAAAGTTTCTTGTTTTAATGTTTGTCCGTCAATCACGCTGAAATCGCATGGATACATTTGATGCCGATTAAATGCTCCCTAGGGATAAAACAGGAAGCAGGAAAAATCCAACGTTTGCGCGGACGAAGTCGCGGGTGGGCCGCTAGTAGGTAAAGAGTTTTTTTGCATAAAACCCAATTAAAGTAATAATTATGAAAAGCCAATGAAACATTATTGACTTTTCACACCCAAAATTAACTAATTATCGCCAAAACTGGCTATTACGCTTTTACTACCCAAAGGGTCTTGAGCTTGAGTTGTCCCGAAGAACATTCTAAGAATTGATTATGTATTTGTAGCCTTGCACGCTTAATTAAGTAAGTCACTGTTGAATGATAAGCTATGTCTAAATCTTAGACTGACAATTTTAAGGTAATGAAAAAAAATAGGTGGCAACGGTTTGGTAGTGATACCAAAAGTTAAGCAACATAAGACGAGTTTATGATGGGTGACCATTCTGACCATACAAGTGACGCCTTTTTAAAAGCATCTCCGTGCTTCGGAAGGAACGTTAAGCTGTTGGTCCCGTTTAAAATTGATAAATAATAGTCGTTAGCCTTGTCAGAGGCCCTCGGGCGGCTTAATACAATTGAGAGTAAGGTTGGCCACTTACCTTACACACACCTCTCTACCAATGCGCACTGAGCCCGCGTGGTGGAGTATGGCTCCTCATATTTGATGTGAGGCCAGCAGTGGGGCGTATATAGGCTGATGAGAGTGAAAACAATAAGAGACTTCGCCCAATGAGGGCACAATATTTTTTTGACAAGTTTTAGGAAAAACTTATTCCTTTGTGGCAATTCCGAAGGTATAGTATTTTTTCGACGACGTTACTTATATGGCATCCAATTTACAACTTAAATTAAATAGATAACAAAAATTTTGCAAAACCTATTACGAATTAAGATTGAGTTATTTTCATTGTTTTTTTACAACCAAAATCCGGTTATAATCGGAACAAGTCTCCCTTAAAAAAATATTAGATACAAAAAAGTGTTAATTACTGCTTTACTTTAGATAGGCAATTAACAGCTTATAAAATTAATTACCCAAAATTTTGAATCACTACATAGAATAAAGCATTGCTTCCCGCGTCCCTATGTCTATATGTATATACAGGGTGGCGAACACAATACGACAATTGAATTTCTGTCTGTTACTCTCTCACGTCTTAACTACTAAACAGATTTAAATGAAATTTGGTACACATACATGGTCGTCAACATTATATATGTATACTAAATTTCATCCCAATCTGTTCAGTAGTTTAGGCGTGAGAGCGTAACAGACAGATATTCAATTGTCGTATTGTGGTCGCCACCCTGTATGCTTAGATCTTTTAAACTACTCACGGATTTTTATGCAGTTTTTTTTTTACATAGATAGTGTGATTCAAGAGGAATGTTTATATAATTAAAAAATGCCTAATATATTAAAAAACCGAATGCTACGCGGGCAAAGCCACTGGCGGGAAGCTAGTTGACTATAAAAATACTGTGGATGAGACCGCTTGCCACCATTCGTTTGAAAATAAGTACACCTAAATTTTATTTAAAAAAAATATACTTTGGAGAGCTTCATTTTTCAAATCAAAAAACTACCTAATTAAAAAAAAACCTAATTTTTAGGTTACAAGTTTTTTTATTAAATTTACCTATGAGGTTTTATTCTACCCAAATACATTCCTCACCTTATAGGTGGAAGAGTATATAAATATTGATGTTATTTATCTATTGTATAGTGTAGGTATATATTATCTTTTGCTTAAATTCAAGCTTAGAACTTTGAATCGGTAAGTAAGGCTATTTAAAACCGATTCCGTCGTGCGAAAAGCCGCAACATGTTAAATGACTGTTGATGCAGTGCGTTCTCCTTTTATAGTACCGTTTACGGCTCCAAGAGTGGAACGACGCTGTAAAGAGGGCAATTGTCACGACACTCAGCCCTCTTAACGTCCCAGGTTCATTTCCCGGCCCTACTATAGTGGACTTAACCCTGCGTTTGCCGCAACGCGGGAAAGCGACAAAATTACGTACGTTGAATTCATTAAACTGAATTTCTAATGCGTATAAAACGGTGTATTCGTTTTCGCGAATTTACTTTCACTGAATATGAAGTACCTACCTTTATCTGGACAACACTTATCGAAAGGTCAAGTTGATAAAATGACGTAAATCTAAGTCAGCAGGTGCTTTCCTGCATTAATTCAAACGCACTTAGGTTGCACGAGAAACACAGGTCGTAAGTTTTCTTAAATTTGAAATATTAGTATTTCCCTTGCTGTTTTATAATAATTGATTAATCTCACAAAAAACACGCCAAAAATGTTTTAGATAATAGCGTAAGGAGCCATAAGTATACACTTTTTATACAGAAACTAATACCAAGGGAACTACGACGTTAAGTCCACCTTTCATACATTGTTTTGTTGTGCAATAAAGCTTAAATAAATAATTTTAAAGAAGGAGGAATTTTCTGATACAATAACTAGGCAGGTATAAGGTCTTTGGAACAATAAATAACATATATTTACCAAAGTAGGAAAAATTAATCAGTTGTTTAACCTTAAAATGAATATGAATTTAAATCAACAAAATAAAGTCACTTTTTCAGGAAAATGATCTCTACTATTTTATATTAATTCTTACGTTTCAGCAAGAAACCGCCCGGAGCGTCCATATAAGCTATCAGCCGCGCGCAGGTTAAACCTCGCCCGACACCCGACCTCTGCCAAGATGCCCTGCACAGCAATTTACGGCGATTAGAAGACTCGCGATTATCGCAACCTGTGAGGTATGTTAGAACTTAAGCTGGTACAGTGAGATGCAAAGTAGCTTGTTTTTTATTTAGGCTCAAGGAAAAGTTTAGAATTACTAGAAAACGCGCTATTTTTAATACTTTCATATAATGTTAATTCGTTTAAAAAGGGGTAAGTATGCTGAGACTCAAGTCTTTAAAAAAAAGGAGGATATCAATTTGACTGTCTTTTATTGGCATGGAGAGATAATTATCAAAATTGGTAAATAATAATTTTGATAATTAGGTAATCATAGCTGATTTTATCGCACTGCAATAATAACTATAATTTTAATAGCCATTACTTAATAAGGTATATTCCTTACTAGTAATTTCATCACAATTATCGTTTGCGTTAATAACCTGCGAAAATGAATTATGGATAGATGCTAGATAATATCTATGTACCGTCATAATTTTTGTAGTCGATTCCCAAAACGGTTCCGGTTTTCCACAAAATCGTTAATTTAAAAGGTACACAGGGTGGTAAAACAGTAATGGTACATTTACACAGTTCTAATAAAAGGGCGATGTTATCTTTACATTTAACACTTTCGTTGTCAAAAGCGAATTAGCATAATTTATGCGATCACAATTGTTCTGACGAATATTTGTGAGCGTTTTGTTAATTGTGCCCATAAATAAATGACCAAGCAGGCATTGTCCGCGTGTTTTACTGCCCGTTCCGGACATTCGTATTGTGCCCGAAGCTTTGCCATTAAATATCACCGGGTTTTGAGGTTTCGATGCAGGATATTAACAAAATTATGTAAATACTCAAGTACAAATTATTACCGGAAAATTATCAGTTCGGTGGAGGGCGAATCGATTGGTGAGTATTTGTTGGAGAAACGTGAGTTTGCAATTGAAATAATAATTTAATATACAATTAGTAGAGGAAGATACAGCAGTTACCTTGCCTACCTTTCTTATGCTTATGAGCCAAGCATTTAAAGTCACGCTGCTAACCTTATGATTTTCAAAAGAATTAAAGTGGATTTATTTATTTATAAGCTTTATTGCACAACAAAACTTTTTACAAAAGGTATGTCTATCTTTTGTAGTTTATCTCTATTCCACAACAAATTTGTGCAAGTAGAACTAATTGTTCCAAATAGATGCCGTAAAAATGTTTACCATAACAATGTAACAGCTTGTTTGTTTGTATCGGCAATTATCGGTCTCATTAATATTGACAAATATTCGACCCTCTTGGTTAATACCATGGGCAAGATTCATAAATATTTATTTGTGAATATTGCCCAAGAGCAACGGGCAACGGTCTAGATCACTTTCTAAACTGTTGACAAAAGAAGTATTATACAAGCGTTCCGTTTACCAATTGGCTCTGTTAAGTTACAGTATTTTGAGTTGCAAAGACAAACTTTACCAATTTCAAGGACTCAACAACTAGGATATGAATAGGAAAACAATGCCCTTGTAGTAAAATATATTGACGACCGGTTGGTGCAGTGTTCCACACGTCGGACTTCTAAAAACAAGGGTCGCGGGTTCGATCCCCGCACAGTACAAGCATAGGTGTGCATGAACATGTGTTTTTGTACTGGTTTGGGCGTTTTCTATGTATAATATGTATTTATTTACAAAAAAAAGTATTAAGGTATGTTTACCCCGTTGTCTTGTACCCATAACACAAGCCTCGTAGCCTAATTTGGGACTAGAGAATTGGTGTGATTGTTGTGAAATATTTATTTATTTGTTAAAAGAAACAATATTATTTTCGAAACAATTCTTCATAAGACAAATGAAATCCTACATAAACACAAGAGTTTACGCGATAGAATTCTCAAAATAATCCGTTGGTCGCATCACCATAATCCATTACGTTGAACAGTAAAGTCACCTGAAAGATTGATGCGTTCGAGAGCACCTTTCCTAAAATATCGACAGAGGAGAAGCTGGGGGGAGCGCGTACCATATGTTCTTGATGGACAAGCTCATTGCGCTGTTCTAAGAAAAATATTCAGGCGAATTTCAGCTCTGTACCGAGAGCGTAGGCGAAAATTTAAAATTGCTCAGCTGAAGAATTTAGAATGGTGCACCTTATAGGTGACACCCGAACTGTCGATACATTTCACAATTGTCGTAAACTGAGGAGACGGAAGGGGAGCGCAGTAAAATTATCATTTTATGCCGTTCGACGACTGAAATGACACTGGAATGCTGTAAAACTGATTTATTGGATACATCCCGCGAGTCACATGCTGAATTTTTGATGAGATCTTTGTTTTGAGATAACGGGGGCAAATAGATACGTCTGTATTTTACGGCTTTGGATACGCTGAAATATCTAAAATTAAATCTGATGAAAATCTCAACCGAGACATACAACTTATGAGTTATTCTTTTTCCGCAAATTTTTATAGTTAATAATAAAACAGCACTCATGTTTCAAAACAAGAAGACGAACTTATTTATTAAAGAGTATTCACATCTCATTTTCATCGAATGCTCACACGGGCTGCACCTACGTCTCTGTATTGCTCTGTAATTTGATTAAGTCAGCCGCCACTGGGCTGTTTTATTGCCCTATATTTCCTGATTAGTCACTCAGCCACCCACCTTCAGTCATGGGGTGCGCTAATAAATGCTCATCGAGTGGTTCGCCAACACACGTCGTACCTATATGACTATAGGTACACACAACAGCCTTATGTGCTGACCATTTTGTTGCAAAATCTCTCTTAACACACGTGCAGAAGATGCGTCAATTGTGTATATTTGCCGCGTAGGCAGAATCAAACACGAATGCTTGTTCGCAAAAATTTGTTTAAAACGTATATATATGGTGGCTCGTGAAAAATGCCGAGGTCGTAATTAGTAAATACCTACTGCTGGCTAAAGTAAACATCTCATGACTTCACCTTAAACTTTCAAGTAATTTAAGTACCTATATGTTTGAGTTGGTTACAACCATGTAGAATTCACAAAATATCAAATCGACTCATTAATGTGATGAATGTGATCCATTAAAAAAAATAGAAATTATTTACATTCAAATGAAGGAGTAAAGATTGTATGCTACATAAACCGTACCATATGAACAGACCCTAACAACACCAATTCAACTTTTTACATTAATGAGTTAGCTTGATAGATAAGCGCATAGTTTTCAGGCAGAAATTATTCACAAATCGAGCACATTAAAATACCACGCCTACAATAAACCTGCCATCGTTATTTGTATCTTCACTATGCTATGTTCGCGCGCGGTAAAATTAATAAACGGATTTGTTCACATCATTAAAATGACTATAAACCACATAATCAATCCGCCGACAGTGATACTATTCAAGATTAATGCGATAAATGAATGAGAAAGCAATTGTCGCGACCTCTCGACTCGCGAAAAACGCATTAAAACAAACAGTGCAGTAAAAATAAATCTAACTGCCTATAAAAACTGCCATAACTATCACTTAAACGCCATTGTGCTTGTAGCGTCTTTTATCTGAAGTGCCGTCGAAACGCAGGGGCAACAATGTCCATCTTACAATGTTTCAGGCAAAATTGTCAAATATATTCTAGGCGCTATCTAAAAGCCATTAAAGCTCTTAAAAGCAATTTATAGACCGGTTGACACCGGCACAAGGCCCTAACAAAATTAATAAATAATTCATAGGACACTTTAATGCATGGCCTACGTGCTTGAGCGGTAAACGGTTAAAGATTTTCCATGGAAAGGGAAGAGAGAGATTAGATAAAATGTGCGTGGGCTACGGACGCCGGGGTAACCAAATCCCAACAAACATTTACTAGCCAAGCGGAGAGATACGAAATGTTTATCGTGCGGAGAGGCGACCTAACACAATAATAATAAAGACAGTTTATTAGGCCTCTCGACACGAAGCCTTATCGACTTCAATTAAATATCATTTTTATTAGGAATCGCTGGAAACGCCCCGCGTCCTCTTCGCTACGTACTTAACTTTTTCTTTATTTTGCATCATAATTTAAGTTTTTATGTGACTGCGTTCTGACATTGTTGTATATAAATTCACAGTTTATGATATTCCATACTTAGAGTGCCACAGGTAAGATTATGTTACGTACCAATTTCTTTAATCCATAATTATCCGGAATGCGACATGAATCTGGAAGAAAAAAGCACATAAATTAGATTTAGTTATAAACGTCCTTTGTTTGGATAGAGAGGTAAGATACTAATCTGAACATTTACGATCCAAAATATAATTAAACGTCGTCACATAAAAGCATAAAAAATGTTTTCCCAAATAAATCAAGGAAGAAAAAAAACTGTTGATACCATTATTTATTTAAACGCTAAGAAAGCGGCTCGGCCCATAAAACCGTGAACCCGCGGGCTCGCAACAATGAATACGAAAAAAACATGGAGCCAAAAGGAGATCGCTTTTCTTCAATGGTTACTTTATATGCAAATTCCTTGCAATAAAAGGGAGAACCCTTCTCTAGCTTTATACGGAGAGCGCAAGACTCGAATCCGTTTTATGTATTCGCGAATCGACGCTCTTTTATTAGTATCGACTATCGATTCGGCATTCCAGTCGAGAATTCGGAAGTAAAGCCGGCCATTTCGAGTGTTTCGGCTGCTAGTCGTGCCTATTCGATCGCTATCAAATTTTGATTGCCCTGGATAAAGTTCACTTTATATTCATTTGTTTTTGTTTTCCTTACTTACCCCTACCACTTAGTATAAAGTATCTACGAGTATTAAGTTGGAGTTCATTTAAGTTTCAGGCGGCAAAGAAACGAGAATAAATCTGGCGTTAATTTAAATTCTTGAGGTGTTGTAGCCGTATAATGTTATCTATGGTGATATCGGTATCTGAATGCATTAAAAACTTTACCCGCGCGACCCGCAAGGTTCTTATTATAATAAAGCACCGATTTTACGACTTTTATAACGATTATCGAACCTCATCTCTCGCCTAATTGCTTCTAAATACTTTTAGCGAACATTAAGTACAGCAAGTATCTACATAAAAGTGCTAGTTATCGATCTGTACAATCAGATATTAATGAGCAAGACAATTATCATAAAAAACTATTTGTTACTAAATATATTTTTGAGTAACATTTTATTTTTCAATTTGCATAAAAAAACACGCAAAACCTCGTGTGAATGAGTACATAGGTCCTAAAAAGAAACCCCATGCAATTTTAAAATCTTCCAACACTTGTAGTTTCTGAGATTTTATGATAAGTGTGTATGCTATTTCGCAATAACATTTTATCGGTTTTATCTATCTCATGTAGAAAACTTAATTCCTCCTGTTTTCATTACCCTCACACGCACGACATATACACTGTGTCATTTTAAAAGACTATATTTTTAGAATATACCTAAACCAAAAAAAACTATCGACAAATACACAAAATGTATCGATTTTGACAGTTCATTAGACCGCCGCTATGGTGCTGCCATCTGACGTCGGCCATTTCAGAAAACCCTCATTGTGTCTCAATAAGTTAAAATCAAAAGTCATCAAAATGATAATCCTGATATTAGTAACACGTTTATATAACGTGTAGACTACAATATTTAAAGTGTATTTCGCAACACAAGAGCACAAACACCAAAGTTTTTCACAGGCTTTAAATTATCTGAAGTCTTTCAAAATGATTGGTATCAGAGTTACCCTTTCAAAACTATGCCAACCTCTTACTATGTAGCCGACTTTCTATTTAAACCTGCGTCTTTACATAGCCGACGTAAGTACTGTACATATATATCCCGCTTCTATCATGCATATATTATCTCCAACTGAACCTACAACCTCACGTACACCCGACAGCACATCAAGTTGAAAACACAGCGGCATCTTAAACAATCGTGATACGGTTGACTATGGAACAAAAATGCATAGCCTGATACGCCTTGGTGTGTACATAAAGCGGCACCCGATGTCAGATACCGGAGAGAAGGCGTCCGACAAGGATCTTGTATTATCATAAAGCCGACTTTACGAGCGCACCTGCTTTCGACCCTCGGAGCACTATCGAAACTACACAGCCTAATTGCCGGCGAATTTGTGAAGTGCTTTCGGTATGCATCGGAGTTCATGTATTAGACAACAAAGGTATTAAATACAATCTATTCTACATGTTGGTCACGAGTCTGTGGTAATCTAAGAATTATTTTGAGGCATTTTCTAGCTACAAGTATGTACTCGTAGGTGTAGCATGAAAATTGCTAAAGTTTTTTGTTTTCATTTACATATCTATCAAATATTAAAAAGTTTATTAAGGCAAAATGTTAAGAAGAATAGATTCCAATGTGCTCTTCTAAAATATGAGCAGGTTAGTGTAGTAGGTAACATGACAAACAGTAAACAACGTATATGAGACAATATTATAAAAGTTTAGTTGAATATGGCACAGAAGTTAAATTCCAATAGTAAAATAAGTATATTAACCCTGTCGCCATAGTCGATCTCGCCAGCACGGTCCTCTTTACGACATGGCTAAGCTTTAATAAAAATCTCTAATAACATTCCGACGTCGTGTCCAACGTTTATCATAACTGTGCTTCAACATAAACGGTCCACTATCCAATTACCGAGATCTGTTTTCATAATTTCAACATTTAAACCTCAGACGGCTCGGCCGGTTCAATCGTAATAAGTTATAACGCATAACACTCCAAATTGCCGCCTATATTTTTTTCCGAAGTAACTAGAACCGCCTTGACTCCACTATAAACTTCATAACAAACTGCCACATGAACCCATATCTTGTGTACATTATGAGCTTTTTCGTTAAGCCCGAGCAACGAATCTTCTTTCGAAATTAGACGTAAGACGCACCGCACGACGACCAAAATATCAACTAAATATCCACAAGATAAAGTTTACTTTTCAAGCACAGACCTTTTGTAAGGTATTAAAATCTTGATCTGTACCGCCCTTTAGATGTTTTACTTAACTGTTAATAATGCGAAGGTGTGTGTATAAAACCTGCCTTGCTTGGGTAACTTAATGTTGGTTGGTAAATTTAAGAAATCCTTTGAATTTGTATTCGTTTCTTCCTTACTTTATTATCTGTTTGTGACAAACTCAGACCAGCTGCAGCATATTAAGTATCAGAGATACCTACTAAATGGAAACCTCGGGCATGAAGACAAACACAATCAACACAATTTGTTCAAAATCTCTAATAGTTTCAGATTTCGGTAAAATCCTCTAATCAATCCGCTTCAATCAATCACATTCAATATGAGAAGCAGGATTGCGTCCAAAATAAATGAATACATATTCACAATTCATGACTTATCACCTCATATCTCACCGAAAAAACGGGGGTTCGCGAATTTCCAATCAAGCAGTCCATCCCGCCACCCACTCGGACCTTCAGCGAGCCAGTAAACATTGCAGTCGCCGTTCTCATTACGACATTGTTGCTTCCAACATCTAAATTACAGTCCGACTGAGTTATAGTAACATAAATTAACCACTAGCTACGCCCTACTGGCTTATTGGATGGGACCCCGCAGGGAGACCGCTCAAAAACTACCATTATCTTCCATAAGTATGTGGGCTTTCCATATCTGAAGATAGAAGAATATGGTTTCAATTATGGAGAGAGTAGAAATTTACTAATAACTAACTTTCCCTGGCCTTGTTTTATGAAAATTTAAACTATTTTAGGTAATAATGACGTAATAAAAGGGATTCTAAAGAGCACATTGTGTGACGCATCTTTCAAAAGAATTTTATAATTGTAAACAATATTAAAGTGACTTATCAAGTGTGCTTCAAGATTACTTATAAAACTAACTACTTATAATGTAAGCACGTCATGCATTAATAAGCTTAATTTGTGTTTCTTCATGAAGACTGAGGCTTAATAAAAAGTGCAGAAGAATTCACGATACATTCACCATAAATTATCACGGTATCAACAATCAGTATAAGACATCTAATGGAAACTTGGAAAATGGAAATAATTATTACGAGCTTTCACTTGTGACTATCAACCATAGGAACACGTCTCAGCTTCGAATATTCTTGTATGCCTAAGCCTGCGGGGCCTGATCGTATAATAAGTTCGGGCGTATTATGTTCGCCGCATGTGTATACTCTTGAGACATCCTGTGGTAACCCCGTTACCGGTTTCTGAATTCGTGGCAGGTCATTCGATCCCGTAGTTTATTGAAGGCTTAAACACGATCTTGGCGCATTTTATTGTGCTTACGTAACCGCGTTGAATCGCTTGGCAATTGAACGGTTTTTATTACTCAAGAATTTTTAGTTAATTCTAGACTTTGCTGTAAAATTTGCTTTTGCAATAAGATCTCTGAGCAGCAGACTGAGATTTAATTTTATTTATTAAATTTTATTTAATTTCAAATATATTTAAATTAATTTAATTTCCTATTATGTTTCTGTTATGAAAACTCTGCTAACAGTTTCAGTCTAAATGCTCTATTCATTAAACCATTTTTTTGTTATTTTGGTGTTCTTTCATAATTTTTAAAACAAAAAATAATATTCTTACAAGAGACGCGGTCGCAAGAATACAATATAAATATGCGACAAGGGCAGCGTCACGTCCTATGGCGTTAGCATTTCTTTTGTGCACGACCCGAATTGCCCACATAAAAATGCGGACCTGTTTTGCTACGTGACGTCTTCAGTACTTTTACTGCCTATATTACCCGACATACTCTTATCAGTACCATTCTGCTGAAAGAACGTCCCTCAGCCATTCCGCAAAAGTTGAATCGTAAAACATCTCTGTCTCGGAGCGGAGTGGCAAAAGAAATAATAAAGGCGGGTAACTTTCCCGTTTCCTAATTAATGTTGCAAAGAGATATCGCAGGGAAAAGTTTTTTCATCACGTTCGGCAGAGGCGCTGTAATGAGCGCCCCCGCGGCGAAGCGTCGTAAAAACACCATACAACTTAATAAATAAAACTGGAATTCTGGAAGATTTATCACGAGGCCTACATTGCGATTCGTGAGCGCGCCCCTGGGCGTGTTTCGCCGCGCGGATAAGGCCCGCATAAAAACTAGATACGAGTATCATAGCCGCCTCTCATATTTACAAAGGCTGCGATATGAAATATTTTGACACTTCTCGGTAGCTCCGAATGAACATATCGCGCGGGCGATCGTTCGTGGAAATAACTAATTTATTGCGGATCCAACGTGGGGTATTTTAGTTAAGACATAGCTCGCGTAAATCCGTCATCTGCGGTGGTGTTGGTTAGTTTTTAAAGCAACTATTAATTTCTTACTCAAGAGTTTTTACGCAAGACATCCATCCACGCTCCATAGCTTGGGGACTTTTTGTGTTTTCTACCTAACAGTCGTCCTTATTGCATTAAATAAGGGATGAAAAGAAGGAACGAAGTAGAAAAGGTTTATTTCCTTCTTCGAAACTCGAATGTTTTCCTCGAATTGTTTAAAATTCTCTCCACGGCTCCTTAGATTCAGCCGGGTCTCAGGTGATATTGCAAGATACACGACGGTCCAACTTTTATTGTTATACCCACTCTGCGAATTGAATTTGAAACAAGCGAGTGGCGGATCAATACAGAACCAGACGGTACAAAGGATGTTTGCCTTGTGCTCCATTTTACGTATGGTAGGTATAGGTACTTATACGGTGTATATCTTCAGAGCGAACCCAGCGAATTGGTTTTACGACGGTCTACAATAGACTCTGATTTGATTTACAGAGCTTATATTTCACGGGTATAAAATATTTCATGAAAACATTTCAGGATAAAATTTCCAGGACACAAAGTTTCTTTTTTATTCGAGTAGAAAAGCGTAGTTTTGCTTAAGAGCCTAAAAGCAATGCTACACTTTAATAACTCAAACATAATCTAAAATTTAGAAGAAGAAGAGGTTCTTCTTTTTTACTTTATTTGGGATAGATTTGCTTCTGACCCAAGACTAAGCCCGACGAGGCAAAGACTGAGTCTACGATGGAGCAAGCTCACCTAGAAGATGCCTGTTCACTCACAGCTTTGAAAATTTTCTAGGTTTTAATTGCAGGGAATCACTTCTCATATATATTATTTATTACAGTTTTACATTAAAAACTATTTTTATCTGGCTAGTGTATCGTACGACATACGTAGGGACCTATAATAAGAGAACGAGAGTTACTATGTTTTCAGCTTCAGTGAATAAAACATACTGCTACGAAGGACTAATATTTTCTTCATTTTGCTACGAAACTTTACCTAACGATAATACATAGACTGTTTGTATAGGCGTGCATAAACTAATTTTGCTAAGAATACCGCCGTAATGCGTGGCTTAGCGTGATCTCCGAAAACCCGGGATTCAGCTTATTGCCTCTCCCGAGGGTCGGGCGAGGCGGGGGCCTCTTAACAAGATTACATTGGAGATAAAACGCGGAGATAATAGCGGCCCTGTAAGCCGGCCCTGGAGCTCGGTTCTAAAACAAAATTAAAATAGGACCGACTCTTTGTAAATGAGATTCGTAATTAAATCGTGGATGGAAGCACTATCTTGATGTGAAAGTAAATGGTGACCATAATATGGTGCAGGGTAAAAAATATATTATTTTAAACTTTTATATTAAACTTCGAATAAGTTTTTCAGTCGTTAGCGACATAACTTTTTGTGGAATTTCTGATAGGTATTGTTTCTGATACAATTCCAAATTTTTTGAAGTCTACTAAATCCTTTTTCTATCTGTAAATATATGTTTATGGTAAAAATAAAAAGTCATACTGTTATTTTGTCTATAATGCTGAATACATCTGTCAAAAAGTACACTCCTCGGAATTCGTTTTGGATCTGGTTTTTTTACACATACATTTGGGATATCATTATGCCCTGGAATCGGTTGCCAGACATTGAAATATGTTGTGGGTGTGTGCCCGATTTAAAAACGGCAGCAGCAATTATCGCTGTCTTAGGAATTGTAAGTATATAGGTATTGTTATTTTCATAACCTAATTATGACATTGAACAAGAAAACAAAGTTGACGATCGAACCGTGTACAATGCTGAAACATATCTGTGGCGATCTAAAGCTTTTTTTTTATAAATGTAAACTATTGGTTATTTAGGGAAATGACGATTCCCCGCATTGCAGGTCTCTAAGGAATTTGGGCATCCTAATTTAATGGGTTATTTAATTCGAGGTGTACCTCATAGTCGAGGTGAGGCCTATGCCCAGCCCAGCAGTGGGACGTATATTATACTGATCAGAGAGATTTAACTATGAATATTTTCAAGTAGAATATAAATTACTTGTTAAGATCTGAGGCGCCCCTAAAATCTTTATATCCTAATCTTACTTGTATTTAAATCATTCCACACGTTTTAAACTGTGATTAACTTAAGTAAGAGTTAAAAAAACGTAGCGTGTTTGTGTCTTGTTTAATAATTTTCAATAAGTATAAAACGAGTAGACGACTGTATCAAATTACTGTAATTTAATTTTCCAGGTTACAAGTCCGGCAGTCTCGTGGGCCGTCGTGAGACACTCTTACATGATTCGCGTGTCGTGCTTAGTAACGACCAGCCAGGAACGACCAGATGTGGTCGATGTAAACATCAATAACATGGTTAGTATTACAGCGAAAGGAAATTGAATTTGTACAAGGATGGGATACCTACAATCTACGCCGTGTCCTATGCGAAATTTAACTAAAATACAAAAAGTTCACAATAGAATATTACTCTGCGATCTTTGGATTCAACCGGTTAAGTTATACGGATTTCTTCTCTATTACTCTACTTTTGATAAGGGTTGCAAACCAGCAGCATTTTCATCCCAACGAGATTTTACTGGAGTCAAGCGTAGATCCAGATTGAATGCAGCACGGATCCAGAAAAATAATAAATCTGATATGTTTTCGGATCTGCACCGCTGGAATACCTAAGTGGCGGATCCAGCTAGATAGATTGCTCATTGCACAGAATTTAAATTTTTCTGTTCAGTAATTACTTTTTATCAGGTTAAGACCTGTGTGTGTGTGTGTTAACTGTGTATTTTAATGAGTTTTTAGTGAGTACCTTACTCACTGCTCGACATTTCGGCTGGATTGCACGAGCTGACTCACAGATTCATATTCTGTTCAGATAAGTAGATACCTTAACTTCCATTATTAAGTCCATTACATCCTTAAATCATTTTTCAATTTCCAGCTAAGCTTTGGTTTCGGTGCAAATGCCGGCCTCGGCCCATCCTGTCTAGGCGCAAATCAAAATAAGGCAGACCCGAAAGACCCAAATGATCCGACTCTAGTGATTCGAACGTCATCACAAACAGAATCGAAGTCAAACTTCGTAAAAGTCGTTCAATACATAGGATGGATTGTCCTTGTATCCGACATGGTTTTTGTTTTATGCAGTGTATTTTTTCTGATAAGAATATTCAACGTGAGTATCTAGTGTGTTTCTCTCGCTCGCGATTTAATTTTAGGTTCACCCAGTGATTAATTAAACAAAAAAAAGAAAAAAAAGTTTTAAATAAACTGAACAAATAGATAATCTAAGCGAGCCATCTTTATCTACTTTCTTTTACCTCAGAATTGATATTCGTTAAAATGTTCAGTTAAGAATTGAAGGGCACCAAAAGTACCTACCAATTTGTAATATAGTACCACAAAGATAATTTTCAGCTGCCATTTGAAATGAGTCCTGTAAAATCTTATAAAATGTTGTATTTTCAGGCCCCAGATCCACGGTCAGCAAAGATATTCATGATAACATGTTTAGTTGTTATGTTTTTATCATTCATATACAGCATGATTTATGTAGCAGCCTGTATGGCCATGGGAGGGGCGTTTCCTGTTTTTGAATTTTTATTCGCAATTTTTGATTTGTTAAGTGAGTATATTCGTTTATTTGGGTATTATTTTCTTAATTAAAAAAAATGTTATTTGCTACTCAGCAAAACACATAGCATAACGGATCAAAATCCGATAAGGAGTTTCCGCTCCCAGTCCGCTAGTTTAGGAGTAGAGTTCGTTTATTTCAGATCAACGAATTTAGACTTAACAAGCTGGCTTAAAGTCGGTAAACTCTAGCCTTATACAAAGTGGCCATTTCTCTCGATAATTCTGATACACACTCAATAAATAGAACAACCTCCACAATCACCTGTTCAATATTTAAATCGGTGACGATAATGATGCGCTCACAGCGCTATTAATGTACATACTAACCGCAGTGCGAGTTTTAGAACCCTCATTCAAAACAATAAAAAAACGGAATTATTTTTAATTTTGTATTCTTACAGAGTGGACACTATGGATCCACTTTTTGCAAGTAGTCAACACTTATCGTAATTGGCACTTGCTTCATCGCGGCCAGCCACCACCGCCTTAGCAATGGCCACACCGTTGGCTATATTAGCCAAAAGGAATCTATTTGATTTTAGGTACTGTTTCTTTTATGATTTTGTTCTTTTTGTTTTCAGTATGGGCGTACTTTCTAATAGTGGTTAATTCCTACAGACGCAGGATGCT
Organism: Pyrausta despicata; assembly: GCA_963921415.1. Classification (NCBI taxonomy): domain Eukaryota; kingdom Metazoa; phylum Arthropoda; class Insecta; order Lepidoptera; family Crambidae; genus Pyrausta; species Pyrausta despicata. The sequence goes on along the minus strand of OY992852.1, from coordinate 10,491,550 downwards.
TATGCCAATGCACTCGTAAACTAAGCAAAGCTACAAAACATACTGAAAAGTAAAGAAGAAAACAATGTTATGAAACTGAAATCAGATATCTGAAGTTATAAATTAAAGGTCCATGAAATATGGGCTACAATTTAAAAGCGGCTGATTACTGTTAATCATCGGAACATATATTTAGTATGTTTTTACTTTGATATTAGATATTATACTTTTATTAACGTTGTAGAAAGGTTATTTATTCCCTCCACTTTAAATTATTGAGGCTTTAGAGCATACCTTCATAGCTGTTATGTAAATAGCTGTTAGTTAAATAAATTTATCAATCACAAAAAAAAGTACTCATGCATCTTTGCTTGAGAACATGGCAGCAACAGATTTTTTATTTATCTTCCTAAGACGGTAGGTACTTTTTATCTAAATCTTTTAGAAGGCAAGAAGTTAGAGAACCCATACATATACTTAATCTGCTTACATAAAGTAGTTATATGGTACTTATGAGTGTTCAAAACTCTCCGAAAAGTTAATTAAAGTGTCCTCTAGATTGGGTAAAAGATCCCGCGCGACGTTATGGAGGGACCCCGCATCAGCATTAATGTCATTGGATGCAAGATTTTAATTATCGGAGCACAGCCCTCCGACCCACCGCCGCGGCACTCGTAAAAGGGTTGTGTAAATGAGATCAAAAATTTGCTGATAGACGCTAGGCCAAGTTTTTGACGAAACTGTATGCCATTGATTGATTAAAACTTTATTGTACAACACAAAACAAAATTAGAGACATGTTTAACAAAGAAAGATATACAACTTAGGGGGTTGAATCGCTTGTAGCGATCTCTCAAGATATGTCTCAAGGTACAGCACTTAAGTATACTTATTAATAAAGAATAATTCTAAATGATGTAGCGACAACATCATAAGTCTAACGAACTTGTTTCAATTTCAATAGGTGCTAAAGAAGAAGAATATGGTAGAAGACAAAAGGTAAGTAAAAACATTCCTTGTGAAAAGTTAAGCAGCTGAAATATAGAAACTTAGAAAAAAGGTTTACGGTAAATGTCATTTCTGAAAGCAACTGTAACTGGTGTTTGTTTTCACTATAAAACGCGGAAAAAGCTAAGAAACTTGGCAGGTGCACTCCCATGCGCCGACATAAAATTCCCCTAATGAAGGCACAATCCTGCAAGAGTCGTTCTTGAACAAGTATTGTCCTTATACAGAGTGTATTTTATTGTAAGCGTAACCTATAAAGCTAGTTCAATAAACGTTGATAGTAATGAAAATGCAATCTTAAATGACGTTGATCCCATACAGCAAATAAATATATACGGAATATGAAGTCATATACAGTAAAAAGATACTTAGTAACTATGTTTTACATTCAAGAACTGTTATTCACTATTCTGAACAGATGTACGAAAAAAGTTAAGGATAAAGTAAAAAAAGATGGTGGACATGTGGCGTGAATACGTTTGCGCAAAATACCGTGTATGAAATTGTTCTTAATGCAAAAGACTGACGGTATCATAGATGTATTATTTTGTGGGTATTGCGATGTAAGGATGATATTACATTTTATGGTATTTTAGTGAAAATGTGACTAAACTCCAAGCACGTGAAACGAAGAGCTATTGTTACTCAAAAGCTCTTAGCATCCTATTTACCTTTATGTCTGGGGTGAGAATATTTTTGTAGAGGGGGCTACAAACGGAAGACAAAATACTTATCTTAACTAGGGGAAGTAAATATTTAATATTGTTTTATTAAGCCAAGCCTTAAGTATGTATTTTTTAAGAACCTATTTCATTATTATTATAAATGGGAAGAAAAGAAGTAATTGTTATTGGATGTTTGTCCGTTAATCACGTTGAAACTACTGGACGGATTTTGATGAAATATAGAATACCTACAGATAGGGTATGAGCTGACTTGGGTGATAGGATACTTTTAATCGCGATTGAATGCTCCCTTGGGATAAGATAGAAATCTTAACAGGTGACTATTTTTTTTTTCATAAAACAACGGGCTGGCCAACGTCTGCGGGGTCCTCTTGTAAGTAATAAGACTGAACTTAAGAACCTTACCTACGTTACGCTCTCCAAAATTTTCACGAAAAAAATTTTCCATTTAGTTCCGTTTAGGAATAAATTTTCTATTTCCTAGCTTGTACCTACGCTAATTTAAATCATAAGAACACCAAATTGTTTTAAGTTGTAAGTTTTTTTTAAGTAAACATAAAAAGATACAGCAGTCATGTAAATGTTAGTAACAACAAGAACCATGAAAACCCCTTTAAGATAAATTGTTGTCTTGCACCGTAAAGAGGGCTAGTTTTATATGTTATGAATAATTCTCCAGGGACCCTTGCCGCCATCGCTGTATTGTTGTTATGCATAAATTGCAAGCTCTGGTAAAACCAAGACCAGTTTAACTGTTTATGTTTAGATAGAGTACTGCGACTACTTACACTTACCTACTAACATAAAATATATTTTCATTTCAATACGAAATGAGTACCTTCCAAGTAGGTTAGCAAGACAAAATTATAATATAGGTACTTAATTAACATAATTTCTCAAAGGATTATGAGTTTGTTAACCTATTGGTAATCGTATGAATAAAATAAGGTACTGTTGACGTGGTGTCGAAGTCGAAGAAATTTAATTAATGCCTGCCACACATTTTATCTCTGATCATAGTTCAGAATCTTACAGTACCTAAATCTAACAACTCAATATTTCTATATACATAAGAGTTCAACGTAAGAACTAAGAGATTTCGAATACATTTATTATTTTTTACCATTTACCTCGAAAAAAAATCGTCAGTCCCTAAATTTTCGACTTTTAATTACTAACGCCATCTGTGTCTTGAGCCAGTAAAAACACGGGTGCTTTTAAAAGCGCATGCGTGAAACAAAATGGCCGCCGATCAATACGAAGAAACCACCCCATTCCCACCCTCCTGACGGTGTCCTTTAGTGATCTGCTAGCCAAATAAAGCCTCTAGGACCCTTAAACTAGAGTTCAACCAAGACAATTGGAAGAGATAAATCTTGTCTATACCTTTTCTTTGGTATACCAACTAGCTTTGTAAGCAGGGTGGAGAATATTCAACGGTAAATGGATGAGTGAAGGTAAGCAGATATGATGAGATGTGCATAACTAGTGAATAGGAAGCTAGATATGAAATTATTAAGATAAAAGCAACAAACAAAATATTTAGTTTCGAATGTTAGAAGTTAAGGGAAGTTAAGCGTAGGTAGGGACTTTCAGAAATTTAATACACAATTATTATGTACCTACCTACATATCTGCCTGCAACGCTTTCTTTATACGATCACTTTGTTATGGGTCAGATTAAGTTAATAATCACTACATAAGTTTAAAGCAAAGTCGCTTCCCGCGTCTATCCCTTTGTCTATAATATGTAGGTATGTATGTGTGCATGCGTAGATCTTTAAAACTACTCATCGGACCTTTGATGCAGTTTAAACAAAATAAGATAGAGTTATTCAAGAGGAAGATATATTGCAAAGCGGGCAGCACAGCGTCTGCCGGGTTTCCTAGTAAGTATTTAATTAGTTCATATAGGCGTGAGATTCTTAAAAAAGCTATTCTTTGTCACAGCAGTCAAAAAATAACTAAGAGGGGCATAGAAACCAACTGGAAATAAGTATGATGGTAAAAAGGTATACATAACAATAATTTACAAAACAAAGAGTAATAGACTCTCTTATGGTCTGATCAATATTAAGCTCAGTTGCCTAACTGCATACCTACACTACCCAACTACCTAAGTAGTAGGTACTTTTTGTTAGGAGGGGTTGCAACCAAGAGTTAATACTGCTGTGGAATGGTATAGCGTACAAAAATCCTTGCAAAAGCGTACAAAAAGCTGACTCGCTCATAATAATATCGAATAGTAATCTAAACGACACTCCACAGTGGGCTATTCTAATTAGAAAATATACATGTTAAAGAAGGTATTGCAAAAATATTAAAATATTAGTTGTTAAGTTAAATAACACAAAGAAAAGTCAGTTAATAATAAAGAAGGAATTCCAAGTAGGACGACACTAGGAAGTTACACGTATCTATAAAAGCTCTATGAAATTCATTTCGGAGCGCAACCTCTTGCGTCGTACTATGGACCGCAGAGACGCTACAGTTTGTTTCTGGGAAAGATATTGGGTTCAGCAAAAAAACATGACCACATGAGAATCTGACAAAGCTTTTGCACTTTAGTAAACTCATAGCCTACAACGCCATCTGCAAATTTATCAAAGCACTATTATAAACACGCACTTGAGAAATCCAAACATATAACTGGAAAAGCCACTAAAAAAAGAGAAATTAATTAAAACTTGAGGAAATTACGAAGGTATACCTAACGACACTTTTATTTTATTTTATTTACATTGATGACGAATATATGTTTAAATAATAAGTACGTACGTCATTTTTAACATCAAAACTCAGAACCCAACAATTAATGACGCAAAACATGTCATAAAGTGACATCTGCTGAAATAAGGACACACTAAGTTGCATGAGCGAGCTTTCAGGCTAGCGACATCTGTTGATGGCACTAAGTACTACATCGTAAATTGGGCTTTCCGTAAGCTTTCCTATATGTTCACAACTTTGAGTTCGCAGTTAGGTTTGATAAATAAATACAGATGGCTTTGCTTAACTTTGTTAAAGCTTTTTTTAAACAAAAAATATGTTTATTTTGCATTGATATAAATATTAATGGAAATATACTCAAATCCAAAAGGAACTTATTAATATTTTATTAATTTAAAATTATTTAATAAAAAAGAAAAAGTAGGTACATTTTATAAATTTAAAATTACCTACCTATTGAATGAAAAATAAAAAGTACATAGTAATTTAATGAATGCTATATTTTTTGGAGTGAGCTTGGTCATCATCTGTTGTTAATATCAGCTTAAGTTTATAATAAGTAGTTCATTTGTAGGCTTTTTTCCAAGAAATAATATTAAAAATGGCTGACTGAAAAAATACTTCTGATTTAGGTACCGTTGCTAAGCAACGGCTGTGAGACACGAGCGCCTGTCAGATACCTCATTGGCCGATTTGGGCGCCATTTGTAAAGGGCCGAGCTTATTTAGGCCCCGCCCACAAGAACGCCCAAAAACCTTGAACACTTAACAACTTGCTGGTCTTGTTCCCTGTTATGGGTGGAGCTTAAAAGATAACGTAGCTAAATTTAAAAGATACGACTTTTGTAGAGTTTGCTAACTTTGATGCGACTTTTTAATTTGATTGGATAATTATAAGAGACATTAAATGACTTCCATTTTGAGAAGATGTGCTTTCTGATAGGTAGGTAAATTGGTTTCGACGTGGGGACGAAGCTTTTGAACCATTTAGGTAAGCTAAAGTAAAGGGAACTTTTGATATTGCTCAAATGCTCGCTTCTTTGCTAAATCCCTGTAACTAGCACTTTTTTGGTGGATACTTAGAATCATTCACTTTGCAAACTGTAAACTAAGTAAAAAAGGCATTTAATTAAATTTTAACCTTGAATTTTTATTTTATTTTTTAGAAATACCTAAGTATGACTACCATACCTTCAAAATTGAATTTATCCTGAACTTTCAGTTTTTATATGATAAGTTAGTAAGTACTTAGATAAATATGCGATGAAATACTTAAACTAATTAAGCACCCATGAATGATGCAACCAGTGTATATTCAGCCTAACTTAACATTAATTTTGTAGTTAGGTACCTACATAGTATGTAGGTAGGTACCTACTCGTACAACATGAACCTTTGATTTGCACGTAGGTAGATGAGTATTTCCAAAACCCTGATTGCATCCAATCTGAATTCATAAATAAAGGTTAATTCGACTATCCAAACATAAATAAAGCCGCTAACAGCCTGGCCAAGTATCTATTTGTTAGCGTTTACGAGACTCCGCGGTAACGTCGTTCATGAGGATTTATTGACACAAAAGTTCATAACGTTTGAAATTATTGCTCGTTTGCGCTCGAGCAAGTCAACATCGTCAGTTAGAGTCTTTGCAACTGGTCAAATGCAGTTTAGATATCTGTTGACTGAATTTTTCAGTAACAACTTAAACGAAGAAAATAAATTCACCCTTTAAAATGGGAAAAAAGGTTTGGATAGCCCATAGAAAAATGTTTTACAAATAAGGAAGGAAATCAATTTCAGAAAATTTGAATTCTACAAAGTGGCGACAAAGTTTGTATGTTCTACTTTTTCGGACTGGTAACTTTGTGTAACTTTTCATTTCAATCCTACTACTTGGCACGAAAAATCGCGGGCGACGGCAAGCACTTGTAAAGTAGTTATTGGCTGGAAGCTCATCATTTCTCGACTGAAAAAAGAAAAAAGAAAGCTTGCCACACTGACAAGGAGCACTCACACATACAAAACGCACGCCGTATACATACCTACACCGACCCGACTTAATTTCCCGCTTAGTTAACTTTACGGCCGAACACTGATTGGATATTGATTAGAACCAACGTCTCAACGGTTTAAACGGCGATTCTTTTGAAATAACATCGCGCCAGCACAAATTTACACTCACTACGCGTTTGTAATTACCAATCGGGGGGTTTATTACCACTCTTGATTAAATAAAACATACCATAAAATTGTTTTTCAGATGAGAAATCGTAGTTGCATTAGCCTGTGTTACGTCAGAATTGGCGTTGACCTCGTCGGATGTACACAATACAATTTATACTTAGAATATTTACATCTAAACGGTTTTTTTAATATGGACCTAATGATTAGCAGTACCTATTAATAATCAAAAAACCTTTCCACGTATTAATAAATATGTTGCTGAATTTACTTACGAGGAAAAAAGATATCTGTTCTAAATCGTAATGTATCCTGTAAAAAGTTATTAAATTCTTATCTGTAGGTAGGTAAACATTACATGGGACTTAAGCAGTTTCCTATGATAAATAATCACATAAATATCAGTTCATAATAGAGTAAAGTGGTAACTAATATGAAAGTTCCTTATTACATTTCATAGCTAACGTGAGTGATTTGACAGTAAGCGCATCCAAAAGCTTTAATTTGTTGCATCGCATCAAAATGAGAAGGCGTAATAACAACAAATCGTAAACATAACTTTGACGGAGTCTTAAAAATGACCTCCGTTCAAAAGTGCTTTATTGTATGGCGCAAGATGCTCCTAATCCACTACTTGGGTGTCTAGTTTTATATCAGCTAGCATAGAGTCGTAAAGTTGTTTCCGCCCAAATTGAACCTTATTGTTAAGGTAATAAGAGCTGTAAGAGTTCTATGGAGCGTGGAACACGTGGGTGAAGATCTGGCCATTATGAGTTTACTGCTGGTGTCATTCATTTAGCGAATCGCGCGAGCCGGATTGAAGTAATTTACATGAAAGTTGTAGGTATGTATACGGTCGAGATATATGCATTTGTTAAAGGCCATTAGAGATCTTACTACCAAATAATAATTTAAATGTTTTGATAAACGAGAACTAGCTACTAACTTTTATTCCATAATGGCAATCGAATTAATTTGCTTACGTATTGTAAACGTAGAGACCTTTATATAGACGGCCATAGTTAGGCGATATATGTATTTAAGGCACTTGGTTCTTAATTCATTATTGGAGGTAACGAAAACTAAGCTCTGTATAGCATTATACAGGCTATTGAAGATAAGTTTCAGTCATTTAATTTGGTTGTCAGTCCATTTTCTAAGGTTTTCTGATTTTTAATAGATATAAGAAGAAGGTTAAAAACGTTTAAAGAAAAAAAGGAATTCATGGGAGTAATTTTTACATTTAAATTAAGTTTAAGATTATTTTAATTCATATTATATTACAAATAGGGAAGGTAAAAAAAAGTAATTCCAATACTTATAAAAGTTTAAGTAAGCTCTTCTCGGGTCAGGAGTTTGGTCAAATCCCGATGACGAAAAATCAATTTCCTCCTCAGGCGATGAATCTTTGAATAATCATTTGCGAAAATAAATTTTAAAATCGTGAAATGTGTACTCAGACAGAAATATATTAGCATCGAATGGAATCATTGCTTTAACTATTATAATGGCACAATAAATGTTTGTTAAGTAGATCTTACTCTCGGTAAATCGCGTAGGAATGCGGCTACGGATTATTTGATGAAATTCCAATCACTTATTATTTAGGTAGGTATAGGTACTGCACTTCAGTACCTAAGTTATTTTTTTTTATTGTTAGCAACTTATTTCTGAATAAAATTTTGTATTTTAAATGAACTTTAGGTATAGGTATGCTCAAAGCTTGCGTTTTCTAGTTCTTGCACGTTGCATGTGAAACGTCATTTGTTTTAGTGAGTCTGTCGGTGGCGTGTTTAAAGAAAGAAAATTAACTTTAAAGAGCCATTCGAAGGCAAAGTTAGTCAGTGTTCTATAAACTAGAGAACTGAACGAATACCCATTATACTTGCATCCTACAAATAAACAGCAAGGTCCTGGATAACAATAAATTAATAGAAGGCCAGAGCGACTACCTATAGATACAGGGGTAGTTTTTTTTTGGGAAAGTTGTGTCTGTTGTTATAGTTTAGATGGTAGTACCATGATGGACTGCTGTCCTGGCGTAAAAAACTAGTCACTGGTATCTCAGGTATACATCATTAAAACAAATCATTCATGGCACGGGACCTACTAGATGGCGAGAAGATCTACTAAAAAACTGTTTCCTACACAAAACCTTCGCCTATTTTGCAGTGTACCTACTGCATGCAAAAAAGCTTAATGTGAATCTTAGTCGAAGTGCACATCCGCACCTGAAAGTTGTCAATTTGCAAGGCAATAAGTACCTAAGTATATCATTTTCTTTTATTTATTGTTTTTATTTAAAACTTTATTGCACAAGATATGTGCAAAGAGTGGACTTGCCTTGAGTGGAATGCTAAAAGCATTTTCTTCCTCCACTCAACCTCAAGATGCAGAAAGAAGGCAATTGGTGCTTTTTTATATGGGATATGTTTGCCCTTGACCCTTGGTGCAGAGAAAACCTAATGAGAAACTAAAATAACCACAAAACTTATAGTGAAATCGGTCTCCGTTTTATCTATCGCCTCATTTTAGCGTTGTCTTTTGAAATATTGATAGCACATGTGTTGCTGATATCAGAATCAACAGTGGTATTACAAATAAACTTAAATAAATACTTATAACACCCAGACCAGTACAAACAGACATTTTCATGCACACAAATGTTTGTACAGTGCGGGGATCGAACCCGCGACCTCTTGGTGTATAGTCAACTTCTTGACCATTACTCCATTGGTCGCCAAATAATCACATTAGATGAAGTAAAAAAGACAGCGACCCTCACTTACAAGTGAAAGTGGAATTCTCAGAGAATCAGAAATCCATGTAATAATTATATTTTTTTTTATAGGAACATAAGACTCCAACGCGTTATGAAGTTATATTAATTTACTTAGTAAATACGATTATGAAACACATTTTCTAGGGTGGCGTCAAATAGCTTTATTTAGGTGTGTAAGTACATCAGTATACTTTCAGAAGTAATATTTTTAAAGTATATAGGATTCGGAACTTAACATTTTTGTCGTTGTAAGTTCGTATGAAAGATAATGCTTTCTAGTGTCAGGCGCTCATTGCAAATTATGTAATTTAGTTCGATTTGCTAATTGGATTTTTGTTGTTCAACTATGACAATATGCACATCTTTACAAAAAAGCCTCTATCAATTCTACATCTTATTAATTGTTCTATATCTGATGTTGGGTATATTGGCCTTATCTTATATATAAAATTCTCGTGTCACAATGTTTGTTCCCGTACTCCTCCGAAAGGGCTTGACCGATTCTCATGAAATTTTGTGAGCATATTGAGTAGGTCTGAGAATCGACCAACATCTATGTTTCATACCCCTTAGTGATAAGGATTGTCCACCGTCAGCAGGACAACGCCTGCGGGGTCCGCTAGTTTAAAAAAAATATAAGTAGAAAAAGTAAAGTGGAGGTAGTCAATACGTAAGTGTATTTATTTATGCAGAAGTGTGTGTATTTACATAGTTGTTGCAAGTTGTTACCGGCAAGTATCGTGTGTGTTTATGTGTAGTATTTGGTGAATGTATTTGCTGCATGTGTAGGGCTAAAACCGTAGGTATGGGGTAAAACTGTAATTGACCAATAACGGTTTTTACCCAAAACTGTGTAAGTAATTAATTTTTAGTGTATAGATTTTTAAATATGCCGCAAAATTATAAAAGAACAAGTAATAGATAAAGCTGGGATGTGGAAACAATGAAAAAGGCATTGTAATGTGTTATTGAAGGGGACAGTCGATGGATACTGTCCCAAAATCTACTTTGCAGGACCGTGTTAAAAAATTCAGGGCTTCTGGCGACATACATTTTTCCAAAAGCAAAAGATTAAGGCGTTTCAAACCTGTGCTTTCATCGTCTGAGGCGTTTCAAAGGGAAAATCAGTGGCGAAATCAGAATTAGTAAAGGTTTTGTTTTTGTTTAAAATTATCATTTTTGTTGAAATTAATAAATATTTTGTTGTTGATTAGTGAAGTTAATGAAAATCTTTAATAAAGAAGTATGATCACAAATCTCTACTTTTATGCGTTTCAATTACGTAGGCTTTACAATTTACAGTTGTTCTTAGCTGTACGACTTTGACCCGGTCTCCCCTACTTAAATATCAGTATGTACTCGTACCTTTAAGTTTATGGTTTAAATGATTACATGATGATTTAAGACCACAGATCAGCAAAGTAAACTGAGATAATTGGTTTTGACTCCTACCTAGGTAATACTTAAATATAGCTTCTAATATAATGTTTAAGCAAAATAATCATCAGGGCATTGATCGTACTAATAACTTAGCTACGTATTGTAAGATCGAGAAAATTGACAAACCTGTTAGTTTTAAAACATTATACATGCATAAATAATTAATATATGCACATTATTTGCAATAACACCACTAACCCAATAAGTAAACGTGGATCCAGTCACAAACTAAGTTTAACATTCACAAAACTTTTCAAATGTGGTCCACAAAACTTTAACTACGAACGAACCAACAACGCCTAGGTGTCTCATGTCCCTCATAAGAATCCACTGTGATATTTATAAATTAAAAGAACCAGAAATAGTTAACGGTCGTCGCATTCAACGAAAAGTGTCGAATTGTGGCACGTCAACTCAAAGCGGACACCGAAAGGGTCTTTGTTTTGCCGCGGTTCACACGGCGTCTGTTTGCTCCCCGAACCGCGCGGCATGCGACTGAGCAATTATCACTTACCTGCGACACACGCGATCACAACACACCACAGATTTATAGTCGATAAACTTGTATCATCACTTTTACTGGTGTTGTAAATTAATTATGTGCACTATTTATGATGCGCGGGTAGACGCGGCCAGTCGTGGCGGCGGCGAGTGACGGTGTGTCGCTCTGGGCGGGCGGGGTGCTCAGTTCGGCGGGGCCGGCCGCCGACTAAGCGTCGCGCGCCGGTCTCCTCATACATACAGACCCCGGGAAATGTATCATCGACCCTATGTGAAGTCTCCACATTTTTTACATGCACTCGACGACGCGCTACGTCATTGATTTTTTTTATTTTTATTAAGTGACAACCATCAGCGCGATTGTGCAAAGCGCTCGTAGAGACTTCATGGCATAGCGCGATGCACACGCAATCGTTCAGGCTATTAATGACGTATGCACTGACGTATTTAATGGCGCACTACGGTGTAACTTTACAACCTATTATATTTTATGGTTACCTATTTAATGCATTTTCCGAATTAGAGGTCTAAAAATACTGTGCTTTGACAGGGGTTAATGAAACAATAAAAATAACAAATAAATTGTTTTCAGCAGTAGTTGACTATTACGTAAAAACCTAATCACTGAAATCAATAAGTAGTTATTAGCTAAAACAGCATTAACAAGGTTGCTGTTTATGTAAAAAAATATAGTTTCGTTACTTACCTTACACATGAATATTTTGCTTATCAAGTAAACACGCAAAATATTACATCAGTAAGTTTAATTTAATTGCATGTGGTTGATATTGATGAAAGCTGTGCGTCTTTTAAGTTCAAATAACCCACAACCTGTACTAAACTGTTCATATTTACTAGATGTTTAATAAATAAGTTGATTTGCAGTAGGTATTATTTTACGATCATTTCGAACTGTTCCATAAGATTAATTGGAGCTGCCGTTAAATATTTTCGACTAATTACTGATTGCTTTGGTGACAAAATGAATTGATTGGCATCAATCATGTCAAGTGCTTGATACGATCATATATTTTTCGTTTACAGTCCGGTTAATAGCCCAAATAAATTGTTTCGAAAGATTTAAATGCAAATATACTCATTTGCAAAAATACTAAAATAACTTATGTTTTATATATACTTGATCCCATTACAAAATGAAATAAGTTTCATTCTTTTTAATATTAAGAGTAGATACCACGCAATTAACACAGCAATAATTACTTAGATTAAGATCCGTTTTGATACAATTTGTAAGATAGTGTATGACCGCTCTCACATAACAAAGCACAAAACATTTTAATGTTCAAACTAAGAATAAAGGTAGATTGTGTGTTAACTTGTGAAATGGACTATTTTCTGCCAATGGAATTATCTTGGCAATGTCTACTGTTACCGTCAAGTGATTTTGTGGCCACTTCTTCAACTTACTTCATTTTTCCTAACAGAGTGTTGCTGTTGAATTAAGAGTTGAATTAAGCCTCCGCCGACGTAGTCCAGTCCTGTTAACTGCTCTCGAGATTTGTGGTTAGGAACACATTCAGCGATTTATTTGAGGCTTGGTTTGATTTTACGAGTAGAATTAAGGTTGTTTTTTGTTTGTTGCCTTCCCAATCGCAAAATTGTGAAAGATTTTACTGAAACACTTACTGAAAGCATACCTGCTGAAAGCTAGTGCTTTCAGTGGGTATTTCAGTGAATTGAGAATGTCAGTGGTACCTAAAACTCCGTTTTGACCAGATTGTATGGATCGTGTTCTCTAATTAGACTGATGGGACTAATTACTGTTTTGCTTGAGTAGTTTCAGTATGTATTATTTATCAGAAACAACCATGATTTTAATGTTCTGCAAAAACTGAGCCTAAAATCAAAGCTAAATCGACATTTAATTTTTATAAATTATAATCACTTTGAGCAGAAGAGTCTTTCATGCATATTTTTTGGCATGCCACTTACAAGAGATAGAGACTGAAAAAACAATAAAAATGATTTTATCTGGCCCCGTAATAATCTAAGGTGTTGTTTATTCAATTTTAATGGTGAGCATTGTTATAATACTGTAGGTAATGGCAGTGAAGCCGTAATGTTGATTATTTTATTACCTACAGAGGGCCACAAAAATACTTCAGTGGATCTTTGTTATAAAAGACCACTACTTTTTGGTTTATATAGTGTTCGTTGTTGGTTAAGTTGAATCAGCATTATTGTGTCGCCACATGGTAATTGAGACATAGTAAAACCTTTAATTATGTTTCCATTTTTTTGAGCTTCCTACTGTGCTCATTGAGTTAAAAATTGTTGTAATTGTATTAAGTGCTGTTTTCTTTTCACAAGCTGTGATAAGCATTATAACAAACTCTTTGCTTTGTCGAGGTATCACTATTGAAGCAAGATTTATTTCAAGTCACAAATCCGCACTGAGCCCGCGTGGTGAAGTATGGTACATACAGGTGGTACGAAGTTAATTGAGGAGAAGGTAGTTGAGGTGAAGCCTGTGCCCAGCAGTGGGACGTAATAATAGGCTGGTGAGAATGAGAGAGAATTCAAGTATTGTATCTTCATTTAAGTTAGTTTAATAAGTACGAGAACCAACTACCTAGGCCATAACCGCCGTACCTAGGCCAGTTGCATTAAAATTTTTAGCGGGTTACAGCAGGTTCCCCAATACAGTTAGGTACAACGTATGTACCTAATCTGACCATTAAAGTTACACAATTTTCACCAATGAACAATTATATATGGTGAAATAACAAGTAAGGAAAACTGCAGACTTATAAAAATTTAAAAACACACTGAAAGGGAAGCTGTTAATTAATAACATTAAATTCGTCCTGACAGAGACAAGTCAATCCACTTAAGGCCATTTTGCTTAATTTACAGCCTCGTTGATTTGGAAACACGCTTTTTGAAACAATAAAATAAATACACAAAAACTACGTGGTTGGTACTTAGCGATTTAATATCGGTGTTTATAGCATTATTAAGGCAGCAAGTTTAAATTTATTTCAAAGTAAGTTAAATAAGAAATATGTGAAGCAAAGCGTGATATGAAAGGGTCAACAGTGAGACAGAACAGTCTCTTGGCCAAGGCATTGCATATTTGATGGCCATTAATTCTTAAAAAGTTGTATGACATGCGAGAACGATTGGTAAATAATTTAATTTGTATGTAAAAGCTGGTCTATGTACTATTTCTGAAAGTTTATCGGCTGCCACGAAACCAAAGCTCTGCTAACCAAGCGCTCTTTATTACTTTTCTACCACTTGCAAAAAATTTTGCAGTCCCGGTTTACCTCTTTGTGTTATATTGCTAAGTTGGTTAGAAAAAAAATGATCATGCATTACTTTAGCGGTAAATGATTACTAACGTAGGTGGCTAGACAAGCAAAGGTCTTGAGAACGCGTGCCACATTCCTGCGGCTGTTGACTCGACACAACACGAAGTTACCTTACGGACACACATGGCTGAGAACGTGTAGCGATTGCAACGGCAATTCAAAATAATCAGTTGCAATACGCGCACTGGTCCACTGCTGCATAGTGGCCCATCAATTTCTAGTTGCATCAAGTAACAAGCTGCTCGGACCAGTTTTATACTGAAATATTTACAAGCTCGTCAGTCCATTTTGCTTGCTAATCTATGCTGCCATCAAAATCTTTTAAACATTGACATAGGTATTCTTTAACTTTTCTGCCTCAACCTCTATCAGCCTAGCGCACTGCAAACATGGTTTACCTATTTATCTACGAGGGTCAATAACATGTCAATCTACGAATCTCCGTGTCCTGTTTCTATCTAGATGACAAAAACGACAATAGCTCTTCATGGCTTCAAAGTTTACCTGTATTGAATTCTTAGCCTCTATTCAGTAAAACGCAATTGCAACGACTCTAGTGAAGTTTTTCCGTGCTAACGTTACGCTTGTGTAGCCTGCACAAGCGCAAGAATGGCGCGGTGTTTACAAAGCGCGCCGCTAATTGCTGACGAGACGCCTTTCAGCTGATCTTGCACTTTTGAACGTACCTTTGCGGATCTTAACGGAAATTTTCTAATGAGTATCCTTGATGCTATGGTAGGTACATTCGGTGAAATACTACCTTTTCTTAATTGTTTTATTGAAAATCAACTGATATTTTTCATCATTTGCTTGGCTTTTTTCATCATGCTTTATGGGTGTGAATATCTGAAAAACGTCGAATCTTCCTTCCGCAATAAAAATAAAGAAATATGACTTACGAGTTCATAGGAGGACCTTATGATCGCTACGTTATCTGCATTCAAATAATTAAATCGTGATCACATTAATTTATGAGATAATTGAACGTGGTCAATATCAACTAACGCTAATAAAATTATAGAAAAAAAACCTGCAAATTCAGAATTTCAAAAGTGGTATTATTATTCTACTCGCCTGGTTTTGTTGGTCGTCAATTCGTCGTCGTATCGATTGTTTCGGTATTCAGACCCGATCGGGTTTAATCTCGAGTTTACGTCGTCTCGCGACCCATCGTAAACTTTAATGACAGTGACTACCACATCTTAGATACTCCATCAATTATTTTTCGATCGCATACGTACCTTTTTTTTTAAAGTACTATGCATAAATGTAAAGTAAGGTTAAGTGGATAAGGCAGATTTTTTTGATTCTTTATTTCTAAATATGGATAATTTGGTCTCCGTCACTTTACAATGTCGTGTCAATTTCGGAATTCTTATCACCTGAAAAGGAATTATAGCTGCAACAAGCACTTTTACTTTCAAATTTACTCTAAAAATGCATCTGACCTACTCCCAAACCCTCGGTCAACAGCATTTGTTAGGAATTTCGCACCCGACGCGACTCATTCACACAAACAATAGTCCCAGCGATCGAGCTCCACAAACAAACAGATCGCCGAAACCGTCAAAGGGGTTGTTTTGAATAACAAAGACGATTCGGTAGCCAACTTGTAAAAACCTTTTGCACGCCAAACGTAAATATTTATCCCTAGAACAAAACAAAACGAGCATGACGACCTTCCAATTGACAATATGGACCCAGTTGGCTTTCCATTTCGATTTTTTCCACTCTTTTTGGAAACCCTTCCATAAATGCTACTGTTGGCAGTGCTGATTTGCATAACAGTGGACGAAACAATAAAACAAGCGTTTATTTGAACGCGAAAAGTGAAAACGAGGTTCAAGGTGAAAAAGGTGATGGTTGCCAGTCGAAGTTTCGATTTCAGTTGAACACCACGCATGTGTTGAGGATAAGCAATTACATCTTACGTCTATTGAATCGAGTGAAAGTTAGTGCTTAGACCTGAAGCTAGAAGCTACCCGTTTACTTGAAGTTCTTGGAACAAGAAGTTATAAAGGTGTATTAAAGGCAAGGCAACCAGCAGCTGATATGGCCATGGAAATCGCATTCTAAAGCATTCAGTAAGTGTGTTTATGCTCATTGATTTATAACCATTTTATAGCTCGAATACATTTTGTAGTCTAGGTAATATCCGTAACTTTTTTCGCTACTACGATCAGCTGATAAACCGCTATGATTCGGTCTCATTTACGATACCTCTATAACACTTCACAAATTAGTCAAACGTTAACTCCGATGAAATTGCCTGTGGGTGCAATAAACGCTTAACGGATGATTTGAATGCAGTTTTTAAAATTTCCGTTATTTGACAACGAACCTTAAGATTTTTGCTATAAAGGGTATATTGGAGAAGCCAGTTTTTTGGTGTCATAAGCCATTTTGCTACCAGCTATAAAAGTAGTGAGGATTTGTTAATAAGCTGAATACACATCAGTGTGTTTGCAGGAATCGTTACGTCATTTTGAGTCGGCTTAACGAACTCGTATCCCAATATTTAATGTGTGTGACTTTAGGACCTATATTTGTAGTTCAATATTAGTTTATTGTTCGTAGTTTTGAACTAGTTGGCGGTATGCTTCTTAAACACTTCCACGTTACGAGTAGGTGTCAAATGGCTATAAAAAACCAATGAAAATGATTTATCCTCGCTGTGGTGGTAAATGGCTTTTGCAGTTTCATTGTAAGTCGATCCAAGGTTGATAAGTAATTAGCAATCATTGCCTTACTTATTACTTTATGGATTATCTCCTAGCTTCTGGCCAAGATCAGTTTTATTACATCGTGAATCAGTGTTGACCAAGTCTTATACTCGTAAGTGTGTTAGGAAATAATGATAAGTCCTAACATAGAATCCTTATATCGATACGGTCTGTAACTACGAGTGATATAGTATTGTAGACATTTGCCCTAAGTAAGATAATCAATTTCCCTTTCAATTACCCACTTTCATATATCCGTCGCTTCCAACGCGTAATGCTAATGGCGTCAATTAAAAACCTTATAACGTCGGAATTGGGTCAATGGATAATAATTTGGGTCATAAAGTCAGTTTAGAGTCCACGTCAGCTGTCTGAAACCAGCCAAATAATAGATGCGGTTTGGTTTATTGAGCCTCATATAACTTGATGGTGAACCCGCCGGTCTGCCTGTTAGTCGATTTTGAAACACAAACGAGACAAGTCACTATGAAAGATTAATAATTTGTGGGTTTTGGTTGATAATTTTTTGTACTTGAACGCGTAATATGCAGTGTGTTTCTTTTTGGTGAAGGCCTTTTAGAGTTAAGGACTGATCTGAAATGAATCGCGGTAAACCACTTTGAAAATTCAGAGTAAGTATTTATAATTGTATTACGTATATTGTATTACCAATATATACCTTCCAGTATCTTAGTACATGTTTGATCCTTAAGTATTTATATTCCTCTTAAAAGACCGTGTCAAACACTTTGATAAGTTATTACTCCCTTTAATAGGGTAGTTGACACCACCAATCGTTGTCGTACTGTTTATCAACTGTCAAAACGCTTTTCTCTATAGAGTTTGTATGGAAATAACACGATTTGACGTCATTGCGTGCAATGCCGACTGAGTGACTATTTATCGATTAAATTTCAATTAAATATCAAATTTTAAAAGCTGCAGAAAAATGGTAATGAAAGGGGGTTCGAAATTATGTAATTTTATAGAAAATCAGTTTTTGAATATTTTTTTCACGGTGGAAACAAGGCTATTCCATAAATGATGCGTCTATTCCTCTACGGTCTAATAATAATTCGATATTTCTTACTGTTTTCTACTCTACAACTTTCAACAAAGTTTCACAATGTGATGTAGTATCCGACAACAGAACGTTTCTCTTCGTCAAATGATGCAGTTAAGTGCAATCCCGTGTACAAAGATACAGTGGCTGCAACATTGTCCTTATATTAACTACCTTGGTACTTTTGCAGACATGTCCTGTATTGCTATGGTCGGACAAAAAAACAGCTTTTCTTGAATTGCATTATTTAAGAAGCGTTACGACAAATGACAGTATTTTGGTCTTGTTTAAATACCTATAAAACTTTAAAAGTTACGGCCAATGCTTTCAGCAAGAACATCTATGTCTGAAACACTCAAAAACCACTTCATATTTTTTATGATATTAAAAAATGCCTTTAAATATAGTCCGAGCAATAATTAATTTACTTGTGAATGGGTATTTGATATTAGTATGCAAGCAATGCGCCTTCGACATGGGAATTTCTAATCTACAAGAAAATTAGAACATGCTTTTGTGTTGATATCAATAGTTTCCACTAGTACAATCCTACACCTTGTAAATATGCTCTATTTGTATTAATCTCACATCAAAATTTGATACATGAGTATGATATCACAAAATAAAATTTCTATAAATTCTTTACTTACTTCTTCGTGTTAAAAAGATCGAAGTGGTTGAAGACTTTGCTTCAGGTTAAATATAACACGGCATTGGCCTGCACGTTTTTTTGCAGTATTCGTCTTACCGTTCAAATAGTGAAGTACCTACAAATGTGTGAATGGATCTATTTACATTGTATGATATAATGTAGGTAACATAGATACATACATACGTCGATTGCACTGCAAAAAACGTAATATACCTACGTTTGAATGGATCTATGTACATTGTATGGTCATGTATGTCTATGTATGTCATGTTCAGGTCATGTATGTACATGTAAATGATGTATACTTCAAAAAAACGTACAGGACAAATGCCGTTTAACGAAGTCTTACAGTAGCTTCCTATTTAGAACATTTACCATTCGGATCACAGAAGAGTAGTGTAGGTAATTGTTTTCCCACGTTCGTTATTTACATGTGAACGCGTGTTTTGCGAACAGTGTAAGTTTTCACAGTTTTTCAACAAAATTTTGTCAAGATAGAGCACCTGTGTCAGTGTCTATTTACTTTGCAGTGTCAATATAAAAATACTTTTAACTATTTATGTCGTGAATATTTATTCTTTTAAGTGCGAAAATAAAATTTCCTCGTCATTTTGACTCAAATACGTAATTCATTAAAACATTTTTCTTAAAAGTTAGCGGCATCTTCTTTTTAAATATCCTCACAAAAAAGTAGATACAAAGCCACATGTCGTGTATAGGAAATTACTTCGATGAAATCTATACCCATAAAACTTCCAAAATGTTGAGCTTTTCTATTTTTTATATGTAAAAATAATATTTTATCAGCCGAGCCGGGTCGGATGTTCGGACCTATCTTATTTTTAATCTGTAGGGATATTTTTAAGTCGATAAATTTGGATGTCAGTGCACATGTGTAGGTAAGATAAGGGCTGGCATCCCCGCCTCTCGCAAAGCCGTCGTAAAATGTTATCTGGCACCAGACATTTATGCCTTTCTTGAGATACGTACCATGGAATTTTGATGTGCACATGTGTGGGTGTGTGTAGGTGTGTGTATGAGTCAGGTTTCAAAATGGCGGAGTTGGAACGAGACTTATACTTAGTTACAGATATATTTATTATTGAAGGATTTGCACCTAATTATGTATCTGCTAATAGATTTTGTACAGTGCTAGGATAGGATGCCATTGGATAGCTCCAGATCTAATCATTATTTTTATATGGAAGGATTTAATTTCAACTGACATCTTAAAAGTTAGATTTTTTAATTTCACCTTACGCAAATCATTTTAATGTAATACTCAACTACTGTTAGAAATTGATAATAATAAATAGGTCTAACCTATAAAATTGCCGTTTTTACTTTGCACTTTAATTTCTTCGGACTAGGTGAGAGTTAAAAACTCTAATTAATCTTTAATAAAAGCTAGGAATAAATTGTTTAAAAATATACGTAAGTAGTGGTAACATTGGTTTTCAGTTAATTGGTTTAGTCAGGATTGGGATAAAACGACGAGCATGGAAAACTGAAAAAATATATTGTTCTACCGTGTCAGTAGTTAGGACTACAGAAACAGTTGGAACTGTTTTCAGCCTTTACAAGTCAGGCACTGCTCAGAATTTTTCTATGGGGTTGTTTTTTATATAGAGGAATTCGTAACTTTAAAACTTTCGTAACTTATAAAGACAATTTAAAAATGTTATCTGTTGATATACCGATGGATTCATGTTGTGTTTAATAACCCTTTTTGGATTTCAAAGCATCGCAAATACAGGGTGCATTTTTCCCCGTAATTCTTTATTTATTTTAAATGTTAATAAAAAATAAATAAACAAAAAACCATGCTATTGATAGAGATGTCTGCCTTGAAACGTTTTTGAACAACTATCTACGCAGAGCAACAAATTTTCGAAAAAAAAAACATTTTTATCAATATTGTATGTATTAGGTTGTAGATCATTCCTGGTTTAATTAAATTATTCAAAAACAAATAAACCTATTTACTATACTCTCCTAGCTTTCATTAAAGACTAAGTTGAAAGTTTCAGCTCTCACCCAGTCCGAAGATATTCATGTTCAAAGTTACAAAAAACTTAACACGACAATTCCATAGGCAAGACCTAGTTCAAAAAATGTATTTTGTAAAATTCTATTTAGTAGGTAGGTCCTATTTAGCTATACTAAGATTTTAAAATAAAAACCTGATTATATACCTACCTACTCCTGTTCCATGAAAATATTTTTCTTAATTGTTTTTACAAATCCTAATATAACTAATATTTTGGTCTGTCAGTGATTTATATTAGTGAGAACGTTTTAATCTGGTATATTTAAACATTTCCAGCTCAGACAATAAAGGGTCCGTTTCGATCGATCATCGACTTTGTCTGCGGGCGCATTCATGGGTCCATCGCTACCATCGTAAAACATCACTAATGTCCCGTAATATGTCGCTTCGCTTGCTCTATATCTTTATTAACAATTCCCGGCATAGATTCCTTTCAAAAGCTTTATGTCTAAGTTACGACGCCCTTACAACTTTCCTTTTATCCCCAACTACTTTTCTGAAAACACTGTTTTCTTTATCCAATTTAATATGCCATATTTTTGTTAAGTGACTCCGCTATGTAACAATGTTGCCAATAATAATGGATATAAAAAAATATAAGTGCGGACATAATTCTTGCTCTAAAAGCGGCGTATAAATCATGCGTGATTCTTTTTGCGTCACTTTTAAAAAGTGTTTCTTGCTTTATGAATTCCATATGCACGCGCGAGTTTGAATGTGAGCACGGATTACTTACATTGTAATGGAATTAGCAGTATAGCTTTTTTAAGTTCGCACATTTAGTAGTGGGTATCCTTATGTATTTTTAGATTGAAAAAAAAGTAAACGTTTAATGGATCGGAACGCGGGGCGGGGAACGAAGATTTATCTTTTCCAATATGGTGTCCGTGTGGGAATGCACAGACCGTTTCTTCTCATTTGAGTTGCCAGCTCAAGTGGGTTTTTTTTACGAAGATACGCTCTAATTTGGGTTATTTCTCGTCGAGACGAAATGTAATGGATTTTAAAAGGTCGAAACACTCGACACAAGAATCAAGTTGGAGCTTTTATTATTGATTCAGTTTTGAATTATTTTATTTTGTCAAGTAACTGATAGTAGGTGCTGCGGGGTAATGCAGAAGGAACATGCATTTCTATCTGTGTTTTCATTTAATTAAGTGTGTTATTTTGGTTATAGCAGTAAAAATGTGATAGAATACCTAATCAATTCAAAACTTTTCGATTAATAGACATGATATCTAAAAATATAGGTAAAAACAAACTATCGTTTTTTCCATGGTGAAAACGACTCCAATATCTACCTACGTAAATAAGATTTGATTATTATCACACAAAGAGCTTATATCGAGACTTCTATGTTTGTGAATAACAAACCCACCATTCCATTTATACTTACCTCAAAATAATCCTACAACCTACTAACCAAAATCAAAGTTCAGCATTGACCTTAAACGCAAAATCGTCGTGTTGCGACCGTTACTCGTATTGCCGCCATAAACTCATTAAGCCACATAACCGGCCAATCGAGCATTCCAATCATGAAATTAAAATTACGTCCCCTTTACTGCCAGCCGTTACGACCTGCGAAAAAAGGGGGCATAAATAAAAAAGGGGGTATAAATAACACACCTTCCACTGCACGCGAGGCGAATGAAGGAATACAGTCGTAAATAACCAACTTATGGTCCGATCGATACCATTCATTACGGGAAATGTTGCCAAGTTTGGGCGTCTGCACGTTTGCGGTTTTGAAACAGTGATTAAGTATACCTAATTGTAAATCAACTGGCTGTTTGAGGGTTATGGGTCGCTTTTTTAACGCGAGTTAGGTTTGGCATTAACTTTTAGCGTTATAGGAATATTGTTAACTTTAAATCAATCATCAGTCATACTTACTGAGATATCTTTGTGTTGGGCGAGTTTTCTTTTCCCCTGCCAATGGATGGTGTTGGTGTTATTATTCCTTTCTTTTTTGTTAATAAATATAATTAATAAACACAATAATTAAAACACCGTCTTAAACGTTTTCATTTCCAGACAGTAATCTATTTTTTCTAGCAAAACATTTCGATGCTACATAATATACCTACCTAATAACTTATATTTTATCTCATCTCATAATTATGATCATGTCTCTACGAATCGTACCTAATATGTATTCTATGTATCTACCTACTTGATTAAAATACGCTGAAGTTTCAATAGGTACTTACTCTGTAAGGGGGCAGTCCGTCCCTCCGCGGCCGGGGACGCAGAGACCCGGGCCGATCGATGCAGCTCTCCCTTCGTGATTCGCTCCCCGTTCAGCGAATTTACCTGGGAAAACTTAAGCCATACCTTAGGCTTACTTAGGCGGAATTTATAGTGTTTTTTTTAAAAAGTTTGGATGTAAATCGTGAAAGAAAAGTCTACGCTAATTTTAAAAAAATAACTACGTTTGAGCCAACCACGAACCTTTGTTTGAACTTTGAAAATGAATTACCTATGTTGTTAATTCATTTTCAAATTTCTTTATTTACGCCTATTCTCGCTTTAAATAATATATTTTCAGCCGATTTTTTTTGATGGAAATGGAAACGGGTAATGATAACTAATATTCTTAATGATGATTAGCAGAAGCCCAGTTATACCCATATTCCAAACAGGTATGCGAAAATTGACTCGTTTCATGTTATTCGCCAAAAAAAACTTACTACGTACGTGACTCTAGAACATACATTTTCTGTTACCTACGCAAGTCTCGAATCTCTCTTACAAATTAATTAAATCCAGTATCAGGAAAACCAATTACTCCCCGAGTAAATCCTCAAACTCCACGTTAATTTATAGTCGCCTCAACGAGAGCGGGTAATTTGGAGGGGAGCTGAGTAGATAGGGGAACAAAGGGGAGATAAAGGGGTTCCGTGACTAACGAGGAGCCAAGTGATAAGGAGTTATGTTGAAATTAATACCTATATACTTGAGTTTAAGCTTGCATTATTATAATATACTAACTTATGACACGAGTGTCTTGCTCTTTGTTCTAAAGCGTTAATGTTTATACTTGGGCCCCAATGCGATGTAGATTTCACCTCAAAGGACGCTGATTTTAGGTATAGGTGTCATAAAAGAAAATAATTATGTTTAAGAATTTTGTAATAAGAAATAGGTTCTTATTACAGCCGCTCTATGAACGTGTTTGTGAGTTGTGACCAATCCGATTTCTTTTCATACCTAGCTGTTGAAAATGTTCACATCTCGTACATAGACGTAAATACTATTTCTAAGTAGAAACAGTCATTGCATTGCTATAAGTAGGTAAACATTAACGTAAACACAAACAATGCAGATAATTCTGTAAAGAGTGAACAAACACAACATCTTAAAAACTTCGATTCAAAATTTTGTCAAAAATATTCATTTGCATAGCTACTTCTTGAATCTCAACCTTCCGAAGACAAAGGTCGTTGGCACCCGCTGGCGTCCTTTGAGCTCGCAATTGTACCAATTAAACCTGAACAGTCGAAAGTGAAACGCGTTAAAGCGAACCGGCGTTGGAACCTTTTTGCCCAAACAGATTTACATATTTATTGGGGCACATTTTACGAGGGCCCCAGAAAAAAGCCCCGCACGTTTAATGGACAAAAAGGGTGGCATGTATATTTATTTTGTCGCATCCTTTTTTACGTGCAAAGGACGTGGATGTTTTTTCGGCGTCATGGCACATTTGGCGACGCACTTTGCATAAAAATATTGGAACGTAAACTCTATGCTGTTCATGGAATCGAGACCCATGTGTGGAAGGTATTGGATTTTGAAATAGGGTTTTATGAAGATACTACCTGATGATTGAGATATGAATGTGCGATAGTACTATTTATTTTCTATTAATATTTGATTTGTAACACCTGCAGTGTGACGAATAAAAGAAACGATCATGTGAATTCATTTATTGGTATGGAAGGCAAATTCTCTTGTCATGTAAACCACATAATGTAGTTTTTTCAACCTACTACAGATTTTCTCCGATGATGAAACTTCAGCACAATTTTCAAATCGAAATCAGTTAGATAAAATAAACAAAAGTAACCCAATTTACTTGCAATTCCACTTCTTGATAATAATTAACAACTGTAGGTAGGCACCCGTCGTATTTTTTGTGCATGTCCCTTAATTTAAATACCAAAGGCGATAAAGTCTACCGAATATCGTTAGATGGCATCACATAGTGATATAAATAAAATACCCCAAAAAGCCGACATTAAACCCACCCAGGCATAAATTTAAATGAAAACCTGTTTGTAAGGAAACTGTATATCCGTGGCTCCTTAGGCAGGTTACCCGCAGCTGAATAATATCGTGCCTCCATAAATTACTGTTGGTAAAATCCTATAATCCGGAGGTTACTGCACTTACTTACATCTTTCCTTATTGTTTCAAGTTAGATATTTAAGTAGTAGGATTTTACTATACGACAGAATATATCGATTTTCATCGGTAATTTATGCCACGCTCTGTGATATGGGTCCCTGTTTTATGATTTTGACACACGGGTGGGCTCGGATCGCGCCGAGTGAACATTGTTCTTTAATTATTGGAGCGGAACCATTTAATTACAATATGATGGCGTCTAATTTATTTGGAACATATATCAAAATGAAAAATATTGCACACATTTAATTTGAGCACCATTTTACAGAGTTATTATTTTCAAAGCTTACACGCTTACGAGTTTCGAAATGAGCAGCCGCTTATTGAAAGAGTGAATCATTGTAACGATCTCGTATTTGTTGAAATGATTGATGTATGCACCATTTTTGGATATCATTATCTATTATTTATTTAAATTACACTTTTAGAAAAAAGTTCTGAAAAATGAACATAATATTAAGTAAATGAGAAACTAGATAATCTTTCACAGTTGCTGATTATTGCATGCACTTTTCTTCCTTCCACAGTCGTAATATTCGATTCCAGTAACGTATTTACTTGCGTAAATAAAGACTAGGCGGCACCAATGTGTAGGCTTCTTCATTTGAATCTGTAAATGCACATGTATGATTATAAAACAAAAAATTCAAAACGAAGCCTAGTCCTTCACCGTTGATCCGAAAATTTACTCCAGCAACACTAGACGACGGCACTTCTGGAATGCACCCAGTAAATCATGCGGAAGGCACTAAAACGAGCCTTTAGTGCTCGAACTAGGGTGACAAAGCTGATGTGATTTGAGAAAACAATTTTAAGTAAAACAGCGGAAATCAAATTATTAAGAGTTTTTTAAGACTTTTAAACGAGTAGAAAGTGACAGATCTTGTGACTTTTAAGTACTTAATTTGAAACGGGTTTTAGAACGCTTAAGCTCATTTGATACTTGCCTAGTTTAAATACACAATATCGACGCCGTAACATCAAAATATCCATTGTGTTTAGATATTGTAGGTCAAGGGATCAAGTTTAAAACATAAATAAGTAAAAGAACTCACCTATTCTGTTTCACATTGTAATCATAATAATAATATGATAGTGTGCAATAATATTCGAGTATGTTTGATGTTTTTTTTAAAAGTTTTTAATGATCGCATACTCGAAACTTTAAAAACCAAAAACTTGGAAATTATGGAGACCCTAGCGCCACATGAGTGGTGCCATAAGCCGCTATAAGGCGATATTGTCCGTCGTAAACTTGTAATTTTGTTGTAGCTAAATCCACAGGCCTATCTCGCACACTGTTTTATCTAAAATGCTTTTAAAGTGCTAAGACGTCCCCACTATGACGCGTTATCTCCAAACTACAGTAGAGGTTTGTCTAACTGGATATATTGCCCTGATTTGTAAGCCATGTCCTGTCATAAACGTGTCTAGTGGTCGTCTATACAATTTATTGTACTTTTAGACACTTTTTAAGATATCGAGTAAAGTGTTCTATGAAACTTATTTGTCATACTTGGGTAGAGTAGAGTCTTAGTAACTATTTTGAAATTTACCTTGAAAATAAAAAATACCGAAAGCCGCCTCAGTGTTCATTAATCAGCGGATTAGATACTCGAATTATTTACGAGCGCGTCTAAAACGTACGGAATTTAATTTCATTAGGGGTTTTTAGTGAACCATGTTGTCGCCCGCTGCGCCGGGGCCGGCAGACCGGCGTATTTCACCCAGCTGTCAAGCGCCAGCCAATCGCGTTCGAGCTTTACCCGCGTTCCAACTTTAAAAATGCTGGAGATAATATTCATTGTATATTATTTGTGACAGGTCGTTATTTCCATTTTTTATCGAATCCCACTCTGTGTATCGAGACACCTCAGACGAGCCTTTCGTTTTTGAGTTTGACGATCTCTCATATTTTATGTCACCGTTTAAACTGGAAAACTTTAATGCGCTCCGGGTAATCGATGTACGTGTAGGTAGGTATAAAGATTGCCGTTCTATATTTTCTCCCGGACGAAGTCAACTACTAAAAACTTCCATAAAACAACAATTTCAAACGGGCCATTTGGCGCGGGAAAAACAGCATCCCGGGCGGTGGTGGGGGATTTTCCGGGGAATGGGGGTCCAAAGTGAAGCCTGCTGGTTTATGTCGCGGAATTACGACTTAGACGTTTCAAACAATAACTCCTCCCATAAATACAAGCCGATTCCTTCACGCGTCACTGCGCAGATTGTTTTCCTTAGCTAGCTGGAAATACAGTGCGATAAAAAAATACATAAAAAATGCATTAGATACTCAATCTAAGTATAACAGCAATCTAGTTGGGTACCTAACTGAAAATTACTTTTTCGTAAATATCAGTAAAATGCATTGAATCATTGCCACATGTAGTAATTTAAGTTAGTCGTCAAAATCTGATTTTATTAATTTTCACATTATTTTTGGAGCCTGACACGATTTTTTTTACTGACAATAGTTGTACAAATATATTGTCGGTTTTTTAATGAATAAAACAACAAATTGTTCACACTAAGCTTTACCGCACTTACGAGGATTCTGGTAACCGTAAGTTGATTGCGTCGAGTAGGTAGAACAATGCTTAGGTACTTGGTATTCACCAATAAAATAAATGATTCTTAATATCATATTACCCACCATTTCACTTACCTTTACACATGTGACGTGTGGCACCAAACCTGGGGAATTCTCCCGACCTCGGACCAGCCCGTTGCTAATCTAGAAAACCTAATAAAACCCCGTAATAAAAACGCGCGTTTTCACGTGAGCAGTAAAAATATGATAACGCTCACGTTCGCTCGCCTGAGAGCCCGTTGGGAAATATTCGAGGTACAAAGCTACGAAAATTGGCAAAGCGTGTAAGGATATGCTGGTATAGGGTTCGCATTCCTTTTATCAGTGCACCTCCATTTTCCTCTTGGTCTTTTTACGCTGAAAACTGCGTTAAAATGTTAATTCTTTGAAGAAGGATATTTTTTATTGACGGCGGAAATGCAGCCTTTAAACAAAATAAGTTGAAAACCGCACAATACAACCTTACCTAGGTCCAGGCCTCAGTACGAGTTCTAAAATTATTACGTTGTTTTTTTATGAAGGCTACCTATTTAAACACAAAAATTACATTTGAAATTAAATACCTACGAATTTATTTTTTATCGATAAAGTAGATCAGACGCATGTGAAAATGTACCTCGTGTGTTCATAAGTTTTGAGACAAACTTTGTGCTTAAAAAATAGAAATAAAAAATTACTGGATGCTATTTATTTCTTTGTCTAATTTTGAATTTTGAATGTTAACTTTTAATTCCTTTGATTTTCAAATTCATTTTTTTTTCAATTTTCTCGTGATGGAGAGAACAAAAGAATTGCGTGCGACCGTGATTTCACTATTTAAGGCGGGAAAAAAACCAATGGAGATTTTACGTGAGGTGAAAACTTTTGGTGTGAGCCGTAACTTCGTGTATTACACTATTAAACGATACAAGGAGACAAGTTCTTTGCAAGATCGCCAAAGGAGTGGTCGGCCGCGCTCTGTAAGGACGACTGCGAACATCAAAATCATCCGAGAGCGACTTCGCCGAAATCCGTGTCGAACTCAGAAAAAACTAGCTCTGCAGACTAATATTTCGCGCGTTTCAGTCAACAGAATACTGAAATATGATCTGAAGGTGAAGGCGTATAGCCATAGGAAAGTTCATTTTTTAAACGATCGCCTTCGTAAATTGCGACGCGAACGTTGTCCAATACTGCTTAAGAGACACGATGCGAGGAAAATACTCTTCACCGATGAGAAAATCTTTGCTGGCGAAGAAAAGTTCAGCCGACAAAACAATAAAGTGTATGCAAAAAGTAGCAAGGACGTCCCAGCTTCAGCACGGAATGTCTCGCGTACTCATCATCCGGCTAGTGTGATGGTATGATGGGGAGTTTCGTATGAAGGTGTCACTCCGCTCCATTTCTGTCAACAAGGCGTCAAGGTGAAAGCCAAGAACTATCAAACTGACATCTTAGAGCCTGTTGTGAAACCCCTGTCCCTTACTTTGTTTCACGAGAAGGATTGGGTTTTCCAACAGGACTCAGCGCCATCCCATAAATCAAAAACCACCCAAGCGTGGTTGAGGGAAAATGTGCCGGCCTTCATCGCGGCGAACGAATGGCCCTCTTCCAGCCCCGACCTCAACCCGCTGAATTATGCTTTATGGGCTGAGCTAGAGTTCAGGGCCTGCCAAAAGTCCCACCCAAACTTGGAGTCACTGAAGCGAGCTCTTGTCCAAGAAGCAAAGCGAATCCCGCTGTAAAAGATTCGTGCCGTCATTGATGACTGGCCAAATCGTCTAAGGGCCTGTATTAAAAACAAGGGTGGTCATTTTGAATAATAATAATTATTTTTTGTTTATTATTATCTACTAATTGTTTACTGAAAATTTTAGAAATATATGTTAATTATGAAAAAAGTTATGCAACTTTTATTTCGTCTCAAAACTTATGCACACACGAGGTATTATTCGACAGCGGAACTCAAAAACACCGAGTCGAGATAACATGGGCTTTGCATTAATTAGCGTTTTGGCAGTCGAAAGTAGATAAGGAAAGAATGTCGAAAGTTTATATTGCGTGGAAGTTGGAAATAACCTTCTCATTAAGAATTGTTTCTAATAAATAACGCATTTATTACAGCACTGTAAGACTGTTAATGTTTAAGTCAAGGGTGTCGATCTCACGTTATTTAAACCAGTTTCGTCCATACCAACTTTTTTTTTTAACTTTTCAGGCACCCAATATCGACGACCGAAGGCAACAATTTCAACAAGTCTTTCATCGCGTCCGCACCAACGTTTAGAAAATTGTATTAAGGTAATTAAACATCTTCAAGCTTTGCTGAAACAGCATTTCTTCACAGTTTTCTTCTTCTAAAACAAGATGGATAAACAAAAGCAGCTGCGCTTACTTCGAGCCTTGAGTCCGCGGATTAGGGATGCACATGTGAAACTTTTAAGGCGCCGACTGTACAAATAACAATAATTAGAAGCAGACGTGTCCGCGTGAGGCAGCTGTTGGTAGTAAAGCTCCTCTCGTATCGTAAGATAGCTAATGGAATTGCAGATTCCATCACACCGCACGTTCCGTAATGCGCGATATTCTATTAGAAAATGTGGGGTAGTTTAATTGGAGAAAAAAATTGTGCTTAGTTATCAGTTTCATTTCATTACTAAGTGAAATAACTTACTTTTTATTGTCACCTATTAAATAAACAGCTAAAATACAAAGACCCAAATATTCGAAAATACCTATATGAATTTTAGAATCTGACCATTTTAAGTCAAAAATATCTTAAACTAGTGGGCCCCGCAGACGTTGGCCTGCCCGTTGTAGTTTTATTAAATGTGGATAAAAAAAGAATTGGCTAAATTAGTTTAGTCATTCTCGAGTTATGCACTTACCAACACATTTTGAAAATAGTCTTCTATAATATAAATATAGAAGATTAATCCACGTTTTTGGTACCAAGAACATGAATTATAACTAATTACCTTCAGATAGTGCTGTACCAGATTTATACATACTGAACCTAATGTAGTTTGTGGGGCAATTCAGGAGATATAGACAGAGCCTTCAAAATACAGAAGAGATGCATTCGCGCTCTGTGTAACGTCTGGTATCTGGACAGCTGCAGACTCCTCTTTAAACAGCTTAATTTGCTTCCACTTCTTGCATTTACATCAGAGAAGCTTGTCCATTTGTAAGGTCATTTCCAAGCTATTACAAAACATGAATAGAAATCGCGGGCCGGCAATTAAGGCAGCAATACATAAACCTAATGCATCAACCTCCCTGTCGCAAGGACATATATAAAATAAATGCATATAATAAGAGTATTGTATAACTTGCCACCGGAAGAGATAAAATCACTTCAAGGGCCAATATTTAAGAGGAGATTGACCAACTGGCTTTTGGACAAATGTTTTTATAGTTATAATGAATATTTTAATTGGCGACAACATAATAATCTTTAATTTAAATATAATTTAATATTTCATTCAATAATAAAATTATACTAATGTAATTTAATTGACATTAATATATTGTAATTGAATTTGTATTGATTATCTCTTTATTGAATTTTTGCACGTCTGCGAGCAGATTGAACACATGCGCTAATAACTTTAAAATGTAATCTTTACTAACTGTGTTCTTAGCAAATAAACGTTTGAGTTTGAGTTTAGGTAAATGTTGTCAGTTTTTCTCTTATCCAACAATATTTACAACATTGGCCTTCCAGAATGAAACGGAAGATACCAAAATTCTGGAACATTAAGTTCTTTTAACGTTAATGTAGGATACTTTTGAGCATCTGAATAGATAGTACCTACTCGTATCTACCTCTAGATCAGTAACTGCTGCTAAGGTACCTATTATTTATCACATCTACTTATATATTATTAATTTTACTGAAACTTTGCCAACTTGCATTTGCTTTATCGGACGCCAAGACCCCTCTATAAAGGTGGATTAATATCGCCGAAAGCCCAACTTACTTAATAAATATAAAAGCCTTCCTCCCGCCTCGTAAACCGCCCACTGAGCTCTCCCAAGATTACTTGTATCGCAACCAGGTTTAGAAGAACTGCTGGATTTCATTACACTTTTTCATGGCTGTCCAAGAAGTATTCGACCATTTCTTAGTTCATTTTTATTCAAGGTGAAATTTGATCTTAGTACATATTTAAAAACATTAACGATAATCGCGTCTCAAACTACATAAGCTAAGTTACTGAATCAGGCTCATTCTTGACGTACACATACTAATGACTAATTGAGTGCTAACCTCCACCAAGCTGGATTTTTATCGAGTTCCTCCAAAGCTTTTGCTATGTATTAGCACGCCACTTAAACTGTTAAACTAGACTCACAGTAAAAAAGTTCAACTAAATTGGTTGTAGACAAGAAAATACAGGATTTATAATGCTTGCTATGTATCGACAGTGAATTCAAGTACAACGACACACAAAATAGATCCTTCTCTATTTTCGATCATAAAAGGTTCAACAAAACAAGATAACTTTCCGGTCGGATACATTTCGGAAATCAGCTTACGAGTTTCACAACATCTGAAGGCGGTTGGCAGGTCTTTCTTCGCTGGTCTTGCCGCTATCAGCTCTATGTAGATTGCGCTACGCTTTGCTTTCTCCCAGATAAGGGTTTACGGTCTGGTAGAAAGGATAATGTTCCGTTTGATGTAAGAACTGAATTGGTCGCGTTCCGGTCCCGCTGTAAAGATAGATAACTTCAGTTTATATTGTTCATCGTTTGTCTGACAGACGAGTCCCTTTGTCTTGCTTCAGTATTTGCACAAAATGATTCGTGCTTCTAAAACTTGGTTTGAATTTAAAATTAATGGATTGTTTTTATTTTTGTTACTATGTAATTTATAATAGCAATACTCTAGTCATCTAGAATTGCTACGAATGTTTATTTCAAATTAATCTGTATAATCTATCTTTACAACATCATGGGTTTTAATTGTTGCGCACCATTATAACATTACATAATTAAAGAAGTTTTCTTGCATTACAAATCTTTATGATGTGCTTAAATGTCTGCTTGAAACACTAAGCGTATTTTCGACCAACCGTTTCTTTTTTTTCTATGTAAAGTTACTCTCACACATCTCCTAAAACAGTTTAGTCAAATTAATGCTTCCCTATGTATTCACATTAGTAATCTACCAGATGAAGATATGTTTTTATGTAAGGCTCCGCTTATACGTTCGTGTTGACTCCTTCCATCGCAAGAAACTCTCCTCCTCATCGCAAGAAAAAAATCCTCTGAAACAAAACTTGTTTTAGTTTAGGAAAAATTTTGTACTCCGAAAGCCAAGTAGATATTCAAAATAACCAATGTTCAGACAGCTAATATCAAGAGAAAAGCCAAATACTGTAGTCCGGAGTGTGGCGTTATCAAGAATTCTACGCGCCGTCCTTTGATGTGCGTTGTCTATTTACCGGGTGGTAAATCTGCCGCGTTGTTATTTCGCAGGGTTCACGCATAGGCGGGTAAACAGCAGACGATAGTCAGTAGGTCTGTTTAGTTTAAATGAATATGTTATTGTTATTGTTGTTTATTTAAATAAATATGCTTAATATGTTATTAAACATATTATATGAATGTGTTCGATATTGTATTGAACATATTTACCAACTCGAAAAGACATTTAAAAAAATCTTTTCTGCTCCGGTCATCAGGGAGGATTCGAAACCCCGACCTTTGGAAGTTTGAAGGTCCAATGCTCTATTAGACCGGCCGTCCAAGGCCGAAAAGGTTTTTTTTAGTGTTATGTCTTTTCGAATTTAAAAATAGCTTTGTGAACGCTAAAAAATATAATAATAATTAATAAATAATATAACAGCAGACGATAGTCAGTAGGTCTGATTAGTATAACATTGGTAAATATGTTCAATATGTTGCAAAAGGTCTAACCATACCTTCTAAATTTTATTTTGTAACATAACGTCTTACCTTAGTTAACATTTAAATATACGTCAATATCATTTTTTTTAAATCGAACAGAACTACTACTAATACTTATGATAACAATCGTAACAAGGATCAATTGGGATCAATCTTCTTAATTAATGGTAAGTCAGCCCTTAGTAACTAAGAGTTGTTTTTCGTATATTAACATTTTACCTTAATTAAGCATTTTACTTTTTATAACAATTACCAAAAAGTACCTACTAACATGCTCAGTCAATACTTCAATTGAACTCAACAATATTTTATTCAATTTACTAGTCAGTATTTCAATATATAAATATATTCTACAGTTAGTATAAAGATATTAGTCGCTAAGCCTGGTCAGAGGCCCTCGGGCGGCTTAATAATATCTGACAGTAAGGTTGGTCACTACCTTACAAACACCCCTCCACCAATCCGCACTGAGCCCGCGTGGTGGAGTATGGCTCGTACCACCTCATAGTTGAGGTGAGGCCTGTGCCCAGCAGTGGGACGTATATAGGCTGATGAGGATTCTACAGTTGCTATTCCGTTGGCACGCAACATCAGCCTAGCATTAGTAATAGAGATGCCATATTGCCGCCAGCTTAGGTACATGTTGGAGCACGAGCTTTCATCTCAACTCTACATATCTAAGCCTTCTGCTCTACATCCGTTTGTTCTTAGGCCCGTACACAAAGTTGCGTATAATTTACGGCAGTAAGTTTATGGCCGCGGGCCAAGTTCGCACATGCGCGCCGCGACTCGGACCCGTCGTAAATATCCACTAACCCCTTCGCCAGGTATGTACCCACGCATAAATTCCAGCTTTCAAGATTTATCCTCTGACATATAGAGTTACGGGCGTAAAATTAAAATGCATGTAAATATTGAAGGGTACTAAGGGGAGGTACTAATAAAAGGCAGTCAGAATGGAAAAGTAAAGTAAAATCAAGAATACTTAATAAGTTTTAAAAATCGTTTTTAATCGAATTGTACAAACCCCTCAATCAAACAATCATTTAATATATATGTACTTATATTTTATTTTAAAGAAAGATTTTAAAAGAAAAAATAAGCCATGGGTCCTCTAGACCCATCCCCGTTCTTTAAGCAATACCATAGAAAACGGATTGGCCAAATTGGTCCTGGCGTTCTTGAGTTATGCGCTTACCAACACATTTTGCGATTCATTTTTGTATTATAAGACTAGCGGCCGCCCACGACTTTGTCCGCGTTGGCGTCATACAAATTTGCAAGTCCCATTTAAATGTAGAATTTATCGAAATCCTTTCTTAGCGGATGCCTTCGTCATAACACCTACTTTCAGGCCAAATTTCAGCCTGCTCCGTCCAGTGGTTTGGGTTTGCTTTGATAGATCACTATGTCAGTCGGTCAGCCTACCTTTGAGTTTTATATATTAAAATGACTGCGAGTGTTATAAACAAAAGAGTGGTTCTGGTTTCTATAACGGTTATATATCACCCCCTGATAGCTATTTTAGAAATATATATCAAGCACAAAATTGACCTCTCTACAGATTTATTATAAGTATAGATTAAAATAAACTACATTTTTATTTTATTTTATTTTATTTATTCATGGCTCACATAACAAGTTACAGTCAGTGAATAACAAAAAGTAAAGCAGTATACAGAGCTAGACTGAAGCTCTTAACATGTGTAAGCACAATTTGTGCTAAGTTAAATGAAATGTTAGAGGGTTAAAACTTAAAAATACAGATAATATATAGTCTATCAACTATATTAGTTGTGTTAGTATTATAGTAAAAAGGAACTAATAACAAGAACAGGTGTGAATAACTTACTTAATTATACATAAGTAAATACAACTGGTGATTTAATCGACACGACAAGAGACAAGAGAGACATTGAGTGGCGTATGCGCTTGAACTTATTATTTTCTAAGTTCATTAAGAGTACGATATGATTCTGTATTGGCTCGGCAGACTACATTTATCGCTAAAGCTATACAGATACAGCTAGTATTTAAGTCATTAAAAAAATGTCTGTGCTCACAAGTCGCCCACTTACGCCAGAGCTTATTTCAATTAACAAAACGCTTTACACCTACTTAAAGCAACTTAGTAGTAGTAGAGAAATCACCATAAAAATAACACTTAATTTTAGCTCGCAATTACGACGCCGTTAAAGGGTGGCTGCCTGAGGCCCGACATTGCCATTACATTAGCTCTACACCTACCATGCTTACATACTAACTAGGCTCCATAGTTAGTGGGTATTAGTTAGTGGGTAGGATCGTAAAGTAAGTCGGCGCATACGACGCAACGCTCAGGTTACCGCGGCGTAACTGTAGTGTTTACTTCACGTAGAGAATTGGTTTGATTCACAAAGTTCAGAGTATGTAAAACCTAGAGACGATTTAAATTTTACATGAACTTGGTCAGCGTGCATGCACATGAACGTGTTAAATTAAATCATTATTACATTATTATTTATGATTATGACATAATTATTTATGGACAATTATTTATGATCCACTGAAGTGCCCAATAAGAGCTCAGTAAGGACAAAAAAAATATTTTGGTATATAGCTGACAATAGGTACTAACAGATGTGGATTGAAATAATTAGTTTACGCACCTTTATGCATATAAAGAGGGACCGAAACCCGCATTTGTTTTATAGACAAAGTTCATTGTTAAGATAATAGTCACCTCGTAATATCCCGCTGCTTTATCTGTAGAATAATTAACGACACGTGGCCGTTAATTACTTAATGCTTTCTACTGCAACTTTATAAGTGCACTACGTGTTTTATGCTGCGACGATAATAGGCTCTAATAGAAATAAATTATTCTATCTAGTACATATATATACATAATAATAATAGTCCTCCTAGCCGATTTCGGACACGGCGGCCAATCTTAACAAAGACCAGCCAACTGCGAAGGAGATATTGACAAGTGTGTGAGCGCAATACACAGGTGCACTCACTGTTCCGCACTCTCAAAGTTCGGTGAAACACCAATCCGACATGACCTAGGTAGTTGGTTGGTCCTGCGCCTGATTCATACATATACTGGCTATTAGGCGGATTTAATGAACTGCAGCCGATCCGCAATACAAGTGGGCTACCACGGTGTAATTCCTCGTGTTCCATCGACAAGCTAAGAAAAAGAAGGCAATTACTTTGTATTCATATTTTGAGCCTGGAAAAGGTTTTATCAAAAATAATTACATCTCTTGCAAAACTCAAGTTTCTCGTTTCAATCTAACATCATTTGGCAAGCTTTTTTGTTCTTCAAACGTTTCTAATTTTCTGTAATTCAGTTCTACGTTTTACTATGTGCAATAAAGTAAACATGCAAATGCAATTTAGATAAGTTGTAAGAGGGTGGGTGGAATTTGATTAAATTCGTGTCTAAGCATTTCAATAAGGAGAGAGGGTAAATGTAGAGGGTTTACTTAAATAAAATGTGTTATATAAAGGATGCCGTATTTATATCATGCTACTGATTCAACAACCTGTCGTAATTTCCAGTAATATTGCACGATAACAATAACACAATTTGTTCAACTTTTTATCTATATATAAATAAATGAAACCCGTTTTCCTTGGTCACGGCATCACGCGTGAATGGCTGGACCGATTTTACTAATTCTTTTTTTGTTGTATTTGTTATTATTAGGAGAAGGTTCTTACGGAAAAAAATATTAAGAAAATCTCTCAGAAATATTGAAAAATATACATTTAATTTTGCATATTTTAAAAAACGCGCTTAACTAATGTCAATGTCATTCGATGACATTGTTCAATCATTGCAACGCTAAGGCGATACGAAGTTCGTCGGGTCGGCTCGTACTTAATAAAGTAACTAATACCTAAGTCAAAAAGCTGTAAATTACGATATATAAAGTAAGTTACGTTAAAATAACGATAGAATAAAGAGATTTACGTTTGATTTAATTATTTTTTCTTTTTTATCTATAAACCATGCTGTGTATACAATTCGTGGATTATAGTTCCATTAATTTAATTAAGATTTCTTTGTTAACCTAGAATTAACTATAATCTGTATATATACCTTTAATAAATAATATTAAGTACATCATTAGGTCTAAAAGACCTCGTTTTGAGGCAATGCGTATATTGCCAACCTATGTAATAAATATGTGCCATTTTCAATCACATCCAAGTACTTATAACGTTCCATAAAACGATCTTTCCATGTCATTAACCACCCTTTTTCTTCTGTGAATAAAATACGTGCCTATTCTTTATGTTTAGGATAGTCTTGCACCCCCTAATGCGATCGAATAACGAAAGTAACGACCTTGATAACGAGGCCCTTAAACTTTGTGCCGACTGTACCTACCTACTGCCAGGAAATGCTTGAGTGCTTTTTCTAGGGGATGTGATGTGCCGTTGGAATAATCTTATTATGGTGTAATAAAATAATGTAATGATTTTTGGTTTCAGAAACACCAGTGCTGTGAAGTACCAGCAGAAAGGCATAAAGCGTAAGTTTGCAGTATTAATTGCGTAAAAATTGCAAATGGTCTCGTGGCAATTAATATTAATACTTAAAAAAATATCTACGAAATTCGCATATCATTTACTTTCCAATGGTGACTGCTTATATTACAATGAACGGCTAAAATTGCAAAAAAAATCAAGTTTTATTAATGTTCAGAATAAATCAAAATTTTGACTCAATCTAATGGTTGAGATACGTTACTGTTAGTAATTATAAATTTGTTTTATATTTTTCAGATCCCGTCACGGTTCGAGAACTGCAAGCCGAATAAGTACTACGCGATCGCTGAAATATATCGCCTTTGTTCTTATTTTACATCCGACTTCCCGGATCCGATTGCCTTCTTTTGCACCCTTATTACCCGTCTCACTTTATCTCAGCGGATATTTATCAGCTGTCCCGTTCTCGCTCGAGTCTTAAAATGGCGTATGCTGTGAGAATGCGCAATTCCGAGGGGTGGCAGGAGTGAACTACAGGGGTGCTTGAAACTTTTAAGCGAGAGGAAGTTTGGGGAATTAATCTGTAAGGGACGTTAATCAATAATGTAAGACTTTTGATTTCCGTTATACATTCTTAATTATTTGGAAATAATTCAAGCCTTAATTAATGTAATTAAATTGAGTTGTAGAGATCAGAATAAATATCTTACTTAATTTTACTAAATCAAATAATCGTATTAGTTTCATGTTGTACATACCCTTACTGTGTGTTGCTTTTAAGTGATATGAAATTAATTATGTAAAAAAATTGAATTCTACTGTTTAGATAGTTATCCTTTCCCAATCCCGCTGCCAAGACTGTTGCTATCTAAACATTAGCAATACAAAACAAAACAGCACTAATAAGATACATTACCGGCGAGCTATTAAAGTGGTCATAACACTCGTAAGTAGAGTATAGCCGGGTGTAATTACGGAGGAAAGTAATCATTAAGCCACGCGGTGGACGCTCATCAATGCTTGATGACCGGGAGCAGGGCACATGCTATTAGCCGAAACCATCTTGAGCAAGGAAGTTCTAATCTACTGGGAGTTGTAGTAGTAAAGTCAATTTTATGCGCAGACAAGTTCGTACTCGTACGCCCTTTCTGAAAAGCGGGATGACAGATGCAGGTGGGCGCCGTAGTACGTCATTGCTTAAAAATTGTGTAATGACACCGACCAAAACAAATTTTGAAAACCTATTTCTCAATATTAACACGTGTAGGTTCTGCTTCCAAGGGCACACGGTGGAGCGCCAGTTTGAAGTGGGTATGCTCGAAGATACGGAAGGGGTCTCGGAGTGACGTCAGCGCCAAGAGAAACACGAAGATGGGTTATATAATAAATCCATAAATTGTGTCTTAAACACATACAAATAAAGGAATTAGAGCACGGGCACAGTGCCAACCAAAAAGTATAAAATTCTTAGAGTACAGGATCTTATAATGATATTCTGTAAGTCACGAGATCGGATGTGTGTAGCTTAATGAGTATGAAACGTACACGACACCAATGCTCCGCCTTTAATTATTCGAAGATAGTACAAAATGTATGGGACATCCTAAATAAACAATGGCTTTAAAGAATACTGCGAGACAAACGTCATCCAGCGACATCTGTTGTCATCCTTCGAAAATAGTACGGTAAGGTGTCTTAAAGTACCTA
Source organism: Pyrausta despicata (assembly GCA_963921415.1). NCBI lineage: Eukaryota > Metazoa > Arthropoda > Insecta > Lepidoptera > Crambidae > Pyrausta > Pyrausta despicata. The sequence goes on along the minus strand of OY992852.1, from coordinate 10,451,331 downwards.
AGCGTCTAAGACAAACCGCTAGTTAAACGACACTCAGCGCCATTTCTTGATATTTTCCGTAACTTTATAAATTAGAGTTTGCTACACACGTAATTTAACACGTTAATTGAGTAACCACTTCTTATTAATATTGATCTTTGATTTTTATTTGATCAAACATTAACAAAAAGTACACCTATTGACGACTGCGAATGATGACGTCACAATTCGATATACAAAATCTGTGGGAGAGTGAGTGTAGGTAAGGTGGTATCAAATAGGTACCCCATTCGTGCATTTGACAGAAGTATACGCGCGAGTACTCTACCTTTCCTGCGCTATCATTTAGATTTTATTGTCCCCGCTATCTGCCTTTCTGCAGAACGGCCACGCAAGATCTCGTCGGTCTATTAGTTATGATATTTCTCAGTTATTTGAAATTTCTGCAATCAAAGCTGGTCCAATCTTCTGTGCGGCATAACTCTGGTATTAAAACGGGGCATCTACTATACTAAGCAACAATCTGACTACAGAATTTGTTTACGCCTAGGTACGTACGCCGACTTGATAAGATTAAAAACGAAAAAAAATGAATCACATCGTGCTGCGATAAAATCGTATTATAATCTCTGACAATAGGTGTTGTTACATGATTCAGCCTAAATTCCAAATCAAATCAGATAAGTATTCTTTCATATCAAAGATTACTATCATTGTGTTATGTCATTTTCTGTTTGCAAGCAACAGCTTAGTACCTACATTATCTCTACTTTAGACAATTTTGAGCAAATATTTGGAAAATATAATATAAATAATTAACATAAGTAAATAACCATACAAACTTGACAAATACGAACTTGAATTTATACGAACTGACACAATAAAATCCCTTTGTTCCGTACGCTGAAAGTGCAAATGCCTAACATCTAATTTCTTATTTAAATGAGATGGTCCTCTTAATGGGGTCCTAAAACGTAGGACCCTCACCCCTCATTCGGTCAGGTCAACCAAAATATGTAGACCCATTGGTACATTCGTTTTCAAAACAGCTCAGGTCCAGGGAAAAATATTTTGTTAATGCTTCCCATAGTCCGGAAATCACGTGCCCTCACCTCCCTCTGAGATTTGTTTGAAGGGTTTTGCACGGACCGACATAGTGTCGCCTATATTTCTTGTTTGGAAAGAGGGGAGGTATTATTTCTTGATACAATTGATACCTACCTTGTTTACTTAGGTTATAATAATCATATCAGCTAATTGATTTCACGTAAGTAGGTAAGGAACCCTAAACAATATGATAGGTATTGGCAAAGAGGATTCCAGGTATACTTGCAAGGTGAAACTAAGACAAAAGAGTTCCACATTTTCCGTCTAATCTAGGGAATTTAAATACCTGTGACCAAAAATGTACTTAGATACAAGTTATTTTTTTATACATTCTCATATTTTTTATACTGGTACAATTAAAAATGGATTACCGATGAGTGATAACAACGAGAACTATCATTCTTAGTAGACTCAGCTAACTACTATACTACGAGGGCGGTTTGATAACTCCATGACTTTCAGGCTGAATAGAAACTTTTTTTATTTTTAATGATATTTTCTTAAAAGTAATATTTTTGCGAACCTAAAATAATTCTATTTTCAAATATGGCGCAAAAACAATATTTAATAACAAAAGAAGTTTGGCGGCTGTGAAGGTGTTCTTCGAAAATGGAGAAATCCGAGTTTCGAGTCTTGATTAAACACTTTTTTTTACGCGTGAAAACCATTAAGCAGACCGAAGACAAGTTGAAAAAATATTACGGGGATTCAGCGCCGTCTCATGGAATGGTACATAAATGGTTTACTGAGTTTCGTTGTGGACGTATTACAACCAATGATGCCGAGCGCCCAGGAAGGCCGATTGAGGTAACCACTGAGGACATTGTTAACAAAATCCACGATATTGTTTTGGCTGACCGTCGAGTAAAGATACGCGAGTTAGCTGAGGCTGTGCACATCTCAATTGAACGAGTTTTTCATATTTTGCACGATATTTTGGGAATGAAAAAACTTTCTGCAAGATGGGTGCCGCGCTTACTAACAGTCGACCAAAAGCGAAAACGCGTGACTACTTCTGAGGCATGTCTGGCTATGTATAATCGCAATCCAAGTGAATTTTTGCGTCGGTACGTAACCGTGGATGAAACGTGGGTCCACCATTATACGCCGGAGACTAAACAACAGTCAAAGCAGTGGACTTCTACCGGCGAACGTGCACCAAAGAAGGCAAAAACGGTATGTTCGGCTGGTAAAGTGATGGCAACAGTATTTTGGGACAGTCAAGGGGTTATTTTCATCGATTTCTTGGAGAAAGGCAAGACAATAACCGGTGCTTACTATGCTGCATTGCTGAAAAGATTTAATGAAGAGTTGATGAAGAAACGACCGCATCTAGCAAAGAAAAAAGTTCTATTTCATCAGGATAATGCTCCGGCCCACTCGTCTGCAGTCGCGACTTCAAAACTTGTCGTATTAGGATACGAATTATTGCCGCACCCTCCATATTCACCAGATTTAGCCCCCTGTGACTTCTTTCTCTTCCCAAACATGAAGAAATGGCTTGCTGGGCAAAGATTTTCATCCAATGAAGAGGTGATAGCTGCAACCGAGGCCTATTTTGCAGGCTTTGACAAAAAGTATTTTTTGGATGGGTTGAAGAGATTGGAGCATCGCTGGAAAAAGAGTGTAGAGTTGAAAGGAGAGTATGTAGAAAAATAAAATGTTTTTGCACACAAAATATATGTTTTTCTTTTCAAAATCATGGACTTATCAAACCGCCCTAGTATCTACTATAACTGTAAGATAATTGAATATTATTACATCATTGAATAAATTGCCAGCAATTTATTGCTGCCATATATTTATTAAAGGATTGAAAACTTGTTTAAGATTAACCCCCAATGAATTTAGTATTGCACTGTCTGCTTTAAATAACCCTGTAATAAATTTTACTTTATTAAGAAAATTATTAAGTAGACTATTATAAGGTTAGGTACGTTGTGCAGTATGAACGAAATGTCGTGATCTGGCAATTTGATACAGATTTTATACCTCATATTTGTTGTATTTGCGAAATAGAGCCTATGGTCGCTTTTTCGTTTTGCCGATCCTTTCCAATTAACGACCGAAACGCCACCATAGTAAAATATTAGAACTACTATATAAAAGCTCAACTTAGCGTACTTCACGATACTAACGCCATCTCTTATAACTGCTTGAAACTTCACAGCGGTATTAAAAGCTGGGTGAGCTTTTCATTAAAGCGCTCTCTAGTGTTAACGTATTGAATCACAGCAGATACAAAGGAAATGATACACGTTGATGAAAGCAAAGCTTCCAATGGTAGATAAAAAAATACCGGAATGTTTTATCTGATAAGCTGTGACATACATATTTATATAAATGACACATCGGTGCCTGTAAAGGAAATAACACGTAACAAAAAAATAGGTGGGTAGCTAACTTTCAACCCACCTTCAAACTACATACTTTCAACTAACTTAAGCAACGCCATCTATTGAATAAGTTGCAAAGTTAAAACATTGTCCGTTCTCTTTCCATGCGGATTCATCGTTAGTTTTTTTGTAGATGTAAAAAAACGTTTGTTTAGGACTATTTCTGTTTTTATTAATTATTTGTTTTCTTTATAGATTTTACCTTTACTTAAAATAATGAGTGATAAGATAAGATGATATTTAAAATAAACAACATTACGTACTATTTGTTAAACAATCATCAATCACCCGTTATCAACCAACTAATCTATCGATGACTTTTTCTCGTAAATAAATAATTATGTACTTAAAACAAGTTAACGATAAGGCTCACACAACATGAATCATTATTGTGCTTAGTAATCGGCTTCTTAGAATTATTATCCATAAACGGATACATGTAAGAATGTCCAAAAAGAGAAATAAAAAACAAACCGTAAATTGAACACAATATGTCTACTGGGTTATGACGCCTTAATGTTACAGTTTCTTTGCCAATACAAACAAAGTTCGACTGGCGATAAAAATAGTTTGACCCCCCATTTATAATTCTTTGAAGACCACTTTGATGTAAGGGTTAAGAGGTTGACTATTAACCAAGAGGTTGCAGGTTCGATCCCGCACTGTACAAACATTTGTGTACATGAACTACTTATACTATAAAAAAAATCATATAAAAAAAAATCTACCTGTCACCATTACATATTATCTCTCTCCAGGAGCTCCACTCTCTTTTCCAGTTAAATATTCTTGGCAGCACTACGATGACTCTATTAGGGGCAAAGTGACAGCTTCAATATGTCAGCTGTCAAAAAAATGACAGCTCATTGCCGCTTTCTGCCGCTAACTAAACTCACAGAACCAGTTGCGGTTGCGCGCGCGATCTTGTGTGTAGACTCGTGTGTGTGCGTGCTCAATAAAATCGGATATTCCTTCGTATTTACATTGACCTAGTTTTTACTATTTATAACACTTATTTTATATTTATTTTAATATACTAATAATATATGTACATGTGTTCTTCGCGCACCTTGAGTCCACCTAAATTCAATGTCATGGCCTTCATGGGTCGTGAGCATGACTTAAGCTGTGTGCGATATAGTTCAGTTGACATAATTTTTCATTACTGTCTCTTTTACAATAAAATATTATGTGTGTGTGTTTGATATAATACAACCATTGATAACATTATTAAATAAATTTTCTTTCCTTATTTCTTTTTTTGAAGTGAAAACTTCTTTAGCGGCGTTGAGCACTTTTGTGGCATGGGTAGAAACTGTGAAACTCGCGTCAGGTCACGTGATGCTGATCGAAAAATCGTAAGACGGTTGTTAAGTTTTCACTTCTGCCGGCACTCCCGGAGTGCAACCCGTGTTTTTTTTATAATATTGGTATCTATGCATACGATATAATTCTAGCCTAAATTCTTTGCCATTGTTTTTCTATGTGTGTGTGTGTGTGTTTGTGTTGTCCATTGATGATAACATTATTGAATAAATTTTCTTTCTTTTTTTATTCTTCCTTTATAATATTTGTGTATTAGTCTATGCATATGAGTTCAATTCTAATCTCAATGCTTTGCCTATATTACGATGATAAACCAGGAATAACGTGAAGATTTTTGAAGTGAAAACTTCTTTAGCGGCGTTGAGCACTTTTGTGGCATGGGTAGAAACTGTGAAACTCGCGTCAGGTCACGTGATGCTGATCGAAAAACCGTAAGACGGTTGTTAAGTTTTCACTTCTGCCGGCACTCCCGGAGTGCAACCCGTGTTTTTGAAGTGAAAACTTCTTTAGCGGCGTTGAGCACTTTTGTGGCATGGGTAGAAACTGTGAAACTCGCGTCAGGTCACGTGATGCTGATCGAAAAACCGTAAGACGGTTCAAATAAATCAAAAATGCACAACGTTAATAATCAAGTTTTCACTTCTGCCGGCACTCCCGGAGTGCAACCCGTGTTTTTTTTTGTAATGACGCAGTCACAATTCGTTTTTGGTTTCATTCAAAAATTAAAGTAAAACTGTGGCCTTAGACCGTTCAGTAAAAAAGTTTTTCAGGGCAATGATACTGTGATGTCTACAATATAAAATCAGGAACCAGGAAGTAATACCTAGTTTAGAAGATTAAAAAGAAATGTGATAAACATTGACTTATCAAAGGCTCATAAGTACTATTTATGGTAAATTTTCTATATAAAATACAGCGCCATCTACTTAAAAACTGTGACTATAATCATAGTAGGCACAGTATACTAATAACTTAGTACAATCCCAGTAGAGAGCCTATCAGAAAGAAAGTAGAACAATAAAAATAATAACAAATTAACTTCTGTGTTTATTGATTTTTCAGTGCATTTTTTTTATTTTCTATATTAAAACTGTATATGCACTGATAGTGTTACGATTGGCGGACTTATTATCACCTAGTTACACCTTTAGGGTAAACAGAAATGAAATGTTGTCGTTGTGATAAAAGTAATGAAATACTGATACCTATACTCATTATTTTTTTTTTTTTTGAGAATTCTGCTAACAATAAGTAGCTATTTTTGTCAATATGTATTTAAAGGTTTATTTAACTAAATTCTAATGACAATGTCAGTGCTCCGTAATTACTATTTCACAGTGTTTCAATCAGGATCAGGAACCAAAAAGTAAATTAAGTAATAAAAAATACAGTAATAAACATTGACCTAGGACGTTCCCACTGTGCCACACAAGAAATACGGCGCCATCTATATAAATCTTTATTAACTATATTGTCTGTGTAACTACATCATACAATGATATTTGCGTGTTGGCCAACTTTTTATCATCTTTATTAAAACTTCACAATAGGCGGACTTAATACCTAAAGACGGATTTCTACTGAAGCTCCTACTGCGCAACTGCGCTGTGGCTTTGATCATTATAATGTCCACTTTTGTAGTATTAATGACATTTGCAACATTATAACAAGATAGTTTAACTGACATTAATGTTCACTCATCGTTGGTGTTTTTATTTTCTATAATATAAAAATAAGTCGGGTTTTCTTTCCTGACTCTATAACTTCAGAACGGCTGAACCAGCAATGGGCAGGAAAACGTCTGGCCGGGCCCGCTAGTATTTTAATATTTTTTTACAATATTGTGGCCACAGATATTTAGAAATAGTTATTTGTTATACAAGAGTGCAAAGTTGCTTTTTAACCGCGTGCTCAAATTTGATGACCGAGCAAGCGAAGGATTCTAAAATTGAATCACGAGCGCAGCGAGTGATTTAAAATTAGAATCCTGAGCGTTAGCGAGGGAATCAAAAGAGCACGAGGTTAAAAATCTTTGCACTCGAGTGCAACACGTAACTTTTCATTCCACCTTAGCGAGGAAATGACTAAATGCAAAAAAAACCGGTGACAATCACAAGATAGGTACTTTTATTTCAGTTTAGGTATTAACTACTACATTGTGACAGGTAAGTATTACAGAATAATCTTTAAATTATAACAAAATAATACTTAGGTATAATTAATCAAAATTGAAAGTAACGTTGCTACAGTTATATAAATTGAGTGTAATCTTTTTGTCGGGTACTGTAATATTGGTGTTAGTCACTTGTGTACTGTTTTTCGAGTGCTTGCTTTCTTGTTCTCGGATAATTCTATAAAATATGCCAGCAAAACGTTTTCTGAGAAAGTTTTGGCTCCTTTTGCTAGTCGCCACGTGTTGAACATAACGTACTGTTTTAAATACTTCCCGCGTGATTGTTGAGGGAGAAAGCTCACTGTTGGCGTCAAACAAACTTCCTCGTCGCTAGAATCACTCATTTTAGTTTTTTCACTTGTTTTCAAGTTTCTTGTTTTTAAAGGTTCAACAATGACGTGAAAAAATGCCGCGTAAAGAACCGCCTACAAAGCAAATTGAAAAAAGAACACCAAGAAGGTTCCGAGTTTGAGTTTTTAACAAATTAAAAAAAATGTTGCATGATATATTTGGCACCATAGAGGTAGCAATAAATAGGTTTAATGTTTTTTTTAATTCACAAACTTAGTGCACACGATGTTCTAAATTCAAATTTACTTTCACCTCTAGTGAATAAAAACGGCTTTTCCACTCAGATATTGAAGAGCAAAAATACTCTTTCCGAGATGGTGGGATGAAAAAATAATTATTTATTTTGTCATTTGCTATAAAAATATATATTTTCCCACGAGTCAACACGGTGAACAAGTCCTTACTAAAGCATAGATAAATTCGTCATCGGAACGGTAATCTTATCGTCAAACTGATAGTAAATAAATCGTGATACCTACTTAGTATAAATGTAATCCTGGCTTATCGCGTGTACTTACACTTTAGTAATCTCACATTTTCCGAGAGTGCAGTAAGTGAACTAAACAAAATGTGGAATCACATGTGGCTTAGTTTGTGCATTGTCGTCACTACATTTGTGGGATCACAGGCCCAAGAGTCATCTGATGTTAAACTAGTGTACACAAATCAAGGCCCTATTCGTGGACACAAGTCGCCAAAGTACAATGTGTTTGAATTCTATAACATACCCTATGCAACTGTTCCAGTTGGTGTCGACAAATTTAAGGTAAGTAAGTAACTTAGGCATAACTTTCGATGAAAATATTACAGATATATAGCTAGGTAAACGGTAGCTAATCAATTAATAAAACCTTGTCTTGCTTTGATTAGCAAAATCTGCAATGTCTTTGATTCTCTTTTGTGGTGACTTGAGTGTTGATGTATGAAACAAATGTTATACCTACATCAACACTATGATCCATGTTTAGTAATTCGTTAACTTAACTGTTGCCGCCTAAGTTAGAAATTTAATTTAATTTACAGGCACCGCTTCCACCACCAACATGGAACGAGACATTCGACGCAATCGATAGAAAAATAATTTGTCCACAACCCATGCGAAATACTGGCGAACTCTTGCAAACAGAAAATTGTTTAGTCGCAAATGTGCACGTACCCGATACCCAAAATATTGAAAATTGTACTAACTGTAATCAGCTTCCTGTTATGGTACTTATTCACGGAGGAGCCTATTTAATTGGATACGGTGCTGAGCGAACACCCAACGTACTGGTGAACAGTCAAAAAATAATAGCCGTAACATTTAATTATCGCCTAAACATACATGGGTTCTTATGCCTTGGCACTGAAGTTGCGCCAGGGAATGCAGGCATGAAAGACCAAGTAGCTTTGCTACGCTGGGTCAAAGAGAACATCGCAAGATTCGGAGGCGATCCCAACCAAATCACTATTGTTGGTTGCAGTGCTGGTGGGAGCTCAGTCGATACACTCATATTATCGAACATAACCGATGGGTTGTTTCATCAAGTGATTTCCGAAAGTGGTTGCAGCCTTGCTTCATATGCTGTACAGATGAATCCAGTCGAAAATGCATTTGAACATGCTGTAAATCTTTTAAACTACACGGGCACAAATGACACTACTGCTTTAGGAGAGTTCTACTCCACACTGTCTGTTGAATCTTTAGCACAGAGTGTAGGACTCATGCACCTTGAAATTGGTATATATTATGTTTTTCAACCGTGTGTTGAAAAAGAGTTGAGTCATGAAAGTTTTTTAAGCCAGGCTCCTTCAGTCATATGGAGAAACGGTAACTACATAAAGGTGCCAACTTTATATGGTTATAATGATAAAGAAGGAATAATGAAACTACGTGTCATTCAATCGTGGCAAAATTCTATGGACACCGATTTTTGGAATTTATTGCCTGTTGATTTACAATTTGAAAATGATGCTCAAAGGAACGCGGTGGTCAACGCAGCCTTACAATTTTATTTTGATGGTGCAGTGAATGCTACAAAAGAATTAGAATTTATTGATTACTTTACCGATGTCATGTTCGCGCATCCAATTTCGCGGGTGGTCTCGTCCCAACTTGCGGCTGGAAACAATCAAGTGTATTTGTATGAATATGGCTTCGTACATAATAATTCAGTTCCTTTATCTGGTGATGCTCGAGGTGCGACCCATTGCGAGCAAATAAGCACAGCTCTTGGGACAGTGATCGGTGGCGCGAACCCTTCAGAAGAATTTCTGGAAATGGCCGAAAGGATGGGCGAAATTTATCTAAACTTTATTGTGACTGGGTACGTAATTTAAAATTGAACACATATCATTAAAGCTAGATTTATTTTAATTGAGCTCTGTACGAGTGTGAAAAACTAAGCAACTGCCGAGGAACTAACAACTTGAAACTGGAGAATCCAATATTGATAAAATTGTTAGCACCTTCTGTGTATGATATTTGTTTTTCATTTCTCATACTCGGAAAGTAGTGTTTGTTTGATCAGAGCAGCGGGTCGAAAACGATGCTTCCCTCCCTTAGGCGGGAAAGACTCATAGTAGGTAATTGCTTCCCTCCCTAGGGCGGGAATGAATTTTAAAAATAGAACTAAAATTGGTTATTTAGTCGGCTATAATTTTTTTTACATAAATAAGAAAAATATCGATTAAAAAAAATGCTGCGGTCTTGTGAGTGTATACGGTCAATGTGAATTAAAAAAAAAACCTATTAAAGTGGGATGGCCCGCGGCGGTGACGCGGGCGGTGTGTTCCATATTTGAAATTTAAATTAAAAAAGACTATTTTTTACTTTCCTTATATTTGAAATGAAAAGTAGAGTGTTTAACACGGGTGAAAGTCATCAATTCCCACTCGGACTATATCCGCCCTCGCTTCGCTCGTGCGTCTAAATACCTCGTATGGGAATTGATTTCTTTCCACCCTTGTATAACAATCTACTATTCCATATGTCAGTAAAATCCTGTTCTAAAAATACACCTTGTATACAATCTGCAGCAACTTAATCATTTACAGATTCTCATAGGTTTATTTTTTTTTAATCATAGAAATCATCAGATTTTTAATAAAAAATAATTCCGGCGTTAAGATGAACGTCATTATCAACCTTATATAGGGTGTAAAAAAAAAACTTTACGAAGCCCAATACCACATATTTTATTCTACCAATTGTTACGATCATTTTTTTCCTTTACACCATACCTGGGAAGTTAACGGTTACTGGGGAATTGATGGTTAAAGGTTAAAAAAAAATTACGATTTTTACAGAAATGATATAACTTCCGATCCGATATAACTTAACTTTTTTCCAAAGAAACATGATACAAATTTTCACTAGTTCTTTCATAAAAAGCCTCTAAATGGCACACTCCGCAATGTACAGCGCACACTCGAACCGAACCGCATCGCGGCGGCGTATAGAAAATAGCAACACGCCCGCGGTCATTTTTCCGCATGCGCGCTGTACATTGCGGGTGAGAATTAAATTGTTTTTTTTTATGTCAAAAAATAAAAGTTGTTTCCCAGCCAAAATTTCTTTTTCATACGATTTGGTTTGATGTACTGAACGCGTGGTTGACGGCTTCGGTAAGGTTTTTTTACAGCCTGTATAGCTTTTCCAGAACCAATAGCCTACGCACGCTAAGAACTGCCACTCTCTTAAATTAAATTGGCCTTTGCTGATTTGTATCTTTCAATCGCACTAACACATTACATATTTTTTTCAGGAACCCGAACCCTTCAAATGCCACCAACTGGCCCGTGTGGACGACTGTCAACAGCAATGCTACCCGAACACCCTACCTATTAATAAGGAACACAACCGAATTGATAAATGCCAACAACAATCGGCCTATTACAAGAAGAATGCAGTTCTGGGACCAAATATACCATGATCATGACATTCGGATACCTATTCCGCCTTCAAACAACGCAGCAACCCTCAGCCATATCATTTCAAACAATAAGTGGATTGCGTTTGCAATAATGGTTTTTGTGTGTTTCTAGTGAACCCAAGGACTATTGTCTTGTATGTAATTAGTCGTAAGTGAACTTGTTATTTGATAAAAATATGATCTTAATTAAATTATAAATTATTTACTTACCTGTTATACCTGTTATATTTTTACTTACTTACCAAATAAGTATTTATATTTATTGTAACATCTATGTACCATATTCTTATGCAAATAAATAATTATGAATGAGGTTGTGTAGGCTAGTGGTCAGCATATCAGGCTAACCATTTTTGTTTCTAAATCGCACGTATCACGAATGCATAATATACCGTGTGGTTGGGCACCTTATTATGTGACCCAAATTAACTTTAAATATTTATTTCTACTAGACCTAAGTAATGGGTATTTTCTTTATCAATAATTAATTTCTTTTCAAATGGTTTCTATAAGTTAGTATCTGAAACTATTTGGCCTGCGCGCCATTAGGACCGCGCTTTTGGATTCGCTGAACTAGGCGACACCAGCGCCATAGTTTTGGCTTCCACACACCGATCGCCGACCAATCGGCGTCATTCAAAAACTTTTCGAAATCACGGGCGCGTGTTTTTCACGTAATTTTGGTGAAAAGTGCATAATTTTCCCCGGGATGGACATATAGAGTTAAAGAAACTACCCAGCAGTGATTACCTACTGTGTCTCGTGCGTGAAAGTGTTTCACGACGGGAGCTGAGTGAGGACAGTGACTTGGTGAGGCGTTCCTGAGCTGGTCTGAAGGTAAGTGGGCCAATAGTTTTCGGGTCTAACGGCGAAACCATTTTTTCTAACTCTCACAGGGTGGGTTTCTTAGGAATCATCAACATAAATTTTCATAATTGAGCTCCCCGCGTGTAGTCGGCTATTTACACGCCGCTGCACCACTTCTAATGGTCCTTCGAGCCGGATATAGTACTAGCATACTATATTTTCCTTCTTAATACTTATTATAAGTATTATTTTCCATATAAATACTTGGATGTTCGCAGATTTACGTAATTTTTTGGTAAATTCTCGAAGTACCTACATCGTACCGCCATTGTGCGCCGGTTACGCCATTTGCAAATTCCACATATTTTTACGTCATTTAAAATAATTTCACTCGAAATAATTATTTTCAATTTTTCTCATATTCGTTGTGAATTAATTACTTAAAAATGTATACGAATAAAGACAATACGTCTAGTGATTCGATTGATACGCAGTTCGTCCTTTTAACTGCTAAAAAAGAACGACTTTTTTCGCGGATGAATGATTTGTTTAATCTTTCAACAAACATTTCTAATTACGCGTCAAGAAGTAATGAATCTTTCATGGCCAAGTCTGAATCGATTGATGAGATGCGTAGGCAGTTCGAAACGATAATTGACGATTTAAATAGCCACCAGTTATCACTTGATTCGACATTTAAGCCAGATTACAAGCCTTTGGATGCGTTTGACGATTTATACCTCCGAGTAAAGCACACCCGAAATAATATTGTTCAGGCGTTGCAATCAGACGAATCATCGTCGCGAAATGACTCGTCTAATTCTAATGTTGAATGCCACGTAAAGTTGCCACCAATAGAATTGCCAAGTTTTGATGGCAAAACACAAAATTGGCCTAAGTTTTACGAAAGTTTTAAATCTAATATTCATAATAATAGTCAGCTGACTGACTCGCAGCGCGTGCAGTATTTAGTAGGTAAACTTACGCACGACGCACTCAAGTTCACGGCAGGCATTGTGCCTACGGGTGAAACCTATAATATTATATGGGAAAGTTTAGTAAAAAAGTTTCAGGATAAACGTGCATTAGGCACGCATTATTTAAATAATATTCTTGACTCTAAAGGTTGCATAAATACGGCTTATAGTCTTGATACATTTATTGGTATGTATACCTCTTCCGTGGCGGCATTGAAACAATTAGGTATAGAGGATTTGACCGATTTTATCTTATTTCATTGCGCACTTAGGAAAATCGATTCACAAACGGTACAAGCGTTTGAGTTAGCGTTTCGTAATAGAGAAATTCCGTCTTATAATGACTTGGTATCTTTCATACAAGATCAAGCAAAAATATTGCAACGTTCGAACAATAACTCGACGCGGACATCGAACAGTGGCGCGAGCGCAAGCAAGCCGTCCACTAATCAGTCGACCCGGCCTCATACCTACAAGTCGTTCGTCGCGAGTAATGAGAGTGTGCCTACTACTTCGCCGACTAAACTGTGCGAATTTTGTAACAAAACTGATCATTTAATTTACGCTTGTTCTCAGTTCAAGAACTTAAGTTCACCGCACGCGCGTTTTGAATTTATTAAATCAAAACACGGTTGTGTTAATTGTTTAAGTGGGTCTCACACAGTTACGTCTTGTAAATCTACACATGTTTGCGATATATGCAATAAAAAACATCACACTTATTTACACTTTGATAAAAAAGATCATAATATTAGATCAAATAATTACGTTGAAGTGTCTCAACTCCCTACCGGTCAAGGGTCATTGACATCACCTGTGGTTCCGTCGCGCGTTTCGTCCGGACAGATCGACGTAAACACAGATTCGCGCGTTATGAAAAAATGCTTAGCTGATAATAGCGCACCTGTCTCGCCTGCGTTGCGCATCGATAACTCGAATCATAGTGTTGATGTTTCCTCCGGTATTCCTTCGCTGTCATTAAGTGCAGAAATTAGACCTACTTCTTCTATCTTACTCTCAACCGCGCAAGTTTATGCGAAATCTCAGAATGGTAATAAAAAATTAATACGATGCCTTATTGATAATGGCTCTCAAAATAACTTAATAACCGTTGATTGTTGCAAGGCGCTTAATTTAGTTATAATTCCTTTGAGTAATTCTTTTGTCAAGGGAATTGGCTCAGCGTCTCGGCCGATATTAGGGTACGTTAATTTAGACATTGAGTCTCGCGTATACCCAAATAATAAATACACGATACATGCACTCGTCGTTGACTGTATAACAGATCAGCTGCCTACTCACTATATAACCAAGGGTGATGTCGGCTACTTAGAGGGATTGCCCCTTGCTGATTTGACGTGGAATATCCCCGGGAACGTGGACGTCGTTCTAGGCGCGCAATTGTTTCCGTATATTTACTTAGGTAATAAAGTGGAGTCTGGCACTAGTGCGCCCCCCGCTTTATTGACCGCGTTCGGATTCGTGTTGATGGGTGACTATCCCTGTCATGCGTCTCAAAATAAAATAAATAAGACTTCTTTTTCTGCACTCGCACTTAATGATTTAGTTCAGAAATTCTGGCAGCTAGAAGAAATACCTAATATGCAATTTTTAAGTCCGGAAGAGACTGAATGTGAGAACTTGTTTACTTCCTCGATCACTCGCGCTGAAGATGGGCGGTATTCTGTCGCGTTACCTTTTTCTAAGGACCCGAGTGCACTGGGTAATTCTCGCACTGCTGCTCATCGTCGACTGATGGCCTTGGAACGCAAGTTCAAACAATCTCCTGACTTACAAGAGAATTATAATTACGTATTGAATGAGTACGTCGATAAGGGTTACTTGTCACAAGTCGCCGAGTCCGATATTACTGACGAGGGATACTACATCCCGCATCACGCTGTTACCCGTCCGGATAAGCCGATGCCTCGGATTGTACTTGATGCCAGTGCCGCAACTCACACCGGATTGTCATTAAACGACGTGTTATATACCGGTCCTAATTTGCAGGCAGATTTATTCTTGCTATTGCTTGATTTTCGTCTTTTCCCTGTCGCTATGACTGCGGATATAAAGCAAATGTATTTGCAGATTGAAGTCCCTGATAACCATCGTAAATATTTAAGAATCTTATATAGATTCAGTCATGATGATTTAATACGAACCTTCCAATTTAATCGAGTCCCGTTTGGACTCAAGTCAAGCCCGTATTTGGCCATGCGGACCGTCCGCCAATTAGCCCAGGATATGAGACCACATTTCCCGGGTGCTGCCACTGTGGCAGAGTCTAAACTTTATATGGACGATTTGGTTCATTCTATTGCAGATGAATCCAGCGCCATTCTTCTTTCACGAGAACTGATCTCGTTGTTCAAGTCCGGTGCCTTTGATTTAGTAAAGTGGACGAGTAATTCCCAAGTGCTACTTGATAACCTTCCGGATTCGCATCGCACTACGGTAGACTTTTGTGATGGTTCTTCTAGTAATGTTTCAAAGGTATTAGGCCTTTCATGGGCACCAGTCGATGACAGCTTTTTCTTCACGACTCATAATGTAGAAGAGAAGTGCACTAAACGGAGCATACTGTCGGTAGTCGCCCGTTTATTTGATGTCCTCGGCTTAGTAGCCCCTATAATTTTATATGCCAAACTGCTTATCAAAGAGCTGTGGCTGTCTAATATTGGATGGGATGACACTCCTCCCGAAAGCATTATTAAAAGGTTTTCGGCGTTCATACAAGAATTTCCGTTCATTTCATCTCTGAAAATTCCTCGGCATGTAGGCGTCTTGCGTGATAGCACTGTGCTGATCGTTGCCTTTTGTGACGCTAGTATGAATGGGTATGGATGTGTCATATACCTACACACTACTGATCCTGCTGGGAATATCACAGTGAGATTATTGTGTGCGAAATCAAAGGTTTCCCCTACCAAAGTGACTACACTTGCTCGCTTGGAACTTTGCGCTGCGGTTCTTATGTCCAAGCTGATACGTACAGTTCATGAAACTTATCGTGCGCGTCTTCCTATTGCAGGAACATACGCGTTCTCGGATTCTACCATCGCTCTTTCATGGATACATTCTTCACCGCATCGGTGGTCTGTATTTGTTAGCAATCGCGTTGCCCAGTGTCAGGAGAATTTGTCTCCTGAAAATTACTATCACGTCGCCGGGTTTGAAAATCCGAGCGATTGTCTTTCGCGTGGTATGTTGCCTTCGCAGCTCATGTCACATGACTTGTTGTGGAACGGCCCGTCGTGGATTCGGAACCCACCTTCGGAGTGGCCCGTAAAACCCTTTACTCCTTCCAATGCAGGTCAATTGCCTGAACTCAGGGCGAAGGTACTTACGGCGACAGTTCAATGTGAACCATTGATCCTTAATGAATTAGCTCAGCGTATATCCTCTTGGGATAGGCTTCTTAGGATTGTCGTTTATATCCTTCGTTTTATAAAAAAGGTTCCCCCTTCTTCTGGCATTGTCAATAATCTTATGACTGCAGAAAAAGCTGTGATTCGTTCTGTTCAAAGATTTCACTTTGCAGAAGATATCAAAGCTCTTAATAAAAATAAACTACCTTCCAAAAAGCTGCAAAGCTTATTCGTGTTCCTTGACGAAGATAGGCTGTTGCGCATAGGAGGTAGGCTTTCTAATTCAGACTTGCCATTTGAGGCTAAACATCCTCTTTTACTCCCTAAGCATGACCCTGTGGTGGATCTTTTAATTGATCATTTTCATGTTATGAATTGTCATACAGGCCCAGGTCTGCTTATTTCCATTTTGCGCCAACGTTTCTGGATATTGAACGCCAGGACTGTTGTTAGGGCTAGAATACGGAAATGCAACTACTGCTTCCGAGTGAATCCATCACACTCCACGCCCATGATGGCAGATCTGCCGTCATATCGTGTGTCAGAAGCGAAAGCCTTTGTTCACACAGGCGTTGATTACGCAGGCCCTCTACGAATAACGCTTACTCGAAGAAGAGGACAGCATTCGCAGAGGGCATATATCTGCCTATTTGTTTGCCTTGTAACTAAGGCCATCCATATCGAGTTAGTCTCGGAGCTAACTTCGGACGCCTTTTTAGCTGCATTTAAGCGGTTTATTTCTCGGCGTGGCCCTGTCTCATGCCTATACTCCGATAATGGCACCAATTTTGTGGGTGCAAAGGCACAATTGGACAATATCTTTCAAATGCTGATTGACTCCGAATTTCAATCTGCTCTAAAGCAGGAGCTTAGTAAACGCCGAATAGAGTGGAAAATGATCCCACCCCGAAGCCCACACTTCGGTGGGATTTGGGAAGGTAATATTAAAAGCTTAAAAACTCACCTTCACCGTGTGATAGGAAACCAGCTTCTCACTTACGAGGAGTTGCAGATAGTATTGGTACAGATAGAGTGCATTATGAACTCTCGTCCTCTTACTGTTGTGTCTTCTGATCCTTCACCAGAAGTTATAACCCCTGCGCATTTTTTAATGTCAAGCCCACTGCAGTATTTGCCTGCCGTGGATTTAAAAGACGTGCGTATTAATCTTACTCAACGCAAGCAATTGCTAGATAGCATGGTTCAGTCTTACTGGAGAAAGTGGCGTTTGGAATACCTGCACACGCTGCAAGTTAGGCAGAAGTGGACTTCTCCTGACCGTCCCATAGAAACCGGAACTGTCGTACTTGTTGGACAGGATGATTGCCCTCCTTTAAGTTGGCCATTAGGCGTAATCACGGAGATTCATCCCGGTTCGGATAAAGTCGTTCGTGTCGCGACGGTTAAAACTAAATGTGGAGTTTTCAAGCGTCCGGTTGTAAAACTGTATCCCATACCAACTCAATAAAAACGTTATCTTGACTCATAAACATTTAGTCATAATTTTAATAATTTAATAAACATAATTCTAATTCCATACTCATTCAATTTGTCTTCTTTTGAAAGTTCTGCGAACTTCCAAGGCGGGCAGCATGGTTGGGCACCTTATTATGTGACCCAAATTAACTTTAAATATTTATTTCTACTAGACCTAAGTAATGGGTATTTTCTTTATCAATAATTAATTTCTTTTCAAATGGTTTCTATAAGTTAGTATCTGAAACTATTTGGCCTGCGCGCCATTAGGACCGCGCTTTTGGATTCGCTGAACTAGGCGACACCAGCGCCATAGTTTTGGCTTCCACACACCGATCGCCGACCAATCGGCGTCATTCAAAAACTTTTCGAAATCACGGGCGCGTGTTTTTCACGTAATTTTGGTGAAAAGTGCATAATTTTCCCCGGGATGGACATATAGAGTTAAAGAAACTACCCAGCAGTGATTACCTACTGTGTCTCGTGCGTGAAAGTGTTTCACGACGGGAGCTGAGTGAGGACAGTGACTTGGTGAGGCGTTCCTGAGCTGGTCTGAAGGTAAGTGGGCCAATAGTTTTCGGGTCTAACGGCGAAACCATTTTTTCTAACTCTCACAGGGTGGGTTTCTTAGGAATCATCAACATAAATTTTCATAATTGAGCTCCCCGCGTGTAGTCGGCTATTTACACGCCGCTGCACCACCGTGTTTACCGTGACGTGCTGGCCACCGTACCTAACTTTGATTGGTTATTTTCCCTGTATTATTTCTTACTGTAAATCAAGCCAGAAGAAGTATTATTATGATGGTATTATTATACATTATGTACATAGTGTGTTACTGTGTTGTTATAGGGATTTAATTCAATTAACCCTTTACCCGCCGAGCGTCATGTCGGTTGTCGTGCGCCAGACACGGTAAAAAGTAAAATAAATACCGTTAATAAATAGAGATGCTCAATAGGTGATCGATATATCCGTCTCCTTCGCACGCTAACAGATTCATCTAAACATCGTAACAGACGTACAAGGAACTTTGTAACTTATTGTAATTTTATTTCGAATATTGGATAGTATTTTGGTAATACAATTAAACAAAAAGCGTTTAAAGATCTTGAAAGATTTATCGTTTTCCGCACAATACAAATAAACCCTAAAATAAATTTAGATATTTTTATTTCTCGATGCTGTCATGTCATGTAGGGTAATCTTTAATTTTATACAACAGTTAACAACATTGGTTACTTTTTGAATAGAATTCATATTAATTCTTCAGCAGTAACCATAAGGTTCCAGAAGGCGGCACTGGCGCGGGGTGTACTGACAACATTCGTTTCTAAGCATGCAGGCAACGGATGGGAATTGTCAATTCAGTCAGAAACCTTTTTATACTATATTAGTTATAATGAATAAATTATATTAAACAAACACATTTATTTTTACAGTATCCATTTTATTTATTTGTGTCATGATTAATTATAACCAGAAATATCTTAATTGATAGTGCATAATATGAAATGCAGTAGATGTGGCTGCTTCTTACATGATTAGATGTTAACGCATTAATTACTACTTATCTATTGTTTTAATTAAAGCATTCTCCCACACTTTTTATAAGGGAAAAAAACCGACCAAGTGCCAGTCGGACTCGCCCATGAATGGTTCCGTACATCCGTAGCAGCTAGTAACATGATAAAAAAAGTTTTCATATTTAAGATTTATGACGTATAAAAAAACCTAGATACTTACTAGTTCTCGTTCAACCCAATTTTCGGTGGAAGTTTAGACGGTAATGCACATCATACTTTGTTTTTAGTTTTATAATCCTCTTATTCTAGAAGTTACAGGGGGGACATTTTACCACTTTGAAAGTGTCACTTAGGTTTGGAACAAAGTAGCTGTGTCATACGGACATATAGAAAGACAGACAAACAGACAGGACAAATCTATAAGGGTTCCATTTTTGGCGCTTTGGCTACGGAACCACGCATTAAACATTCGGTACTCTAAACTTCACTTCGTGTGTGTTTCTGTTCAATTCAGTTTATTTTCGGACATAAATTAGGAAACATAATGGAAATGATTACGAGCCGTTGTTGTAAATGAATGGATCCTAAGCAATGCAGTTGTAAGGCTATGCGGACCAAAGGGTTTTACGAGTTCAACTTTTGGCAGGGCTAAATTTGAGAACACGTTATCTACTTTTTTTTGACAATAAATTCTTTTAATGTTCTTGGAGTAACATTCAATACCCAACATATTTACATGTTCACAATAAGCAAAAACTAATTATAATTTGAAAATAAGTATATAATTAGGGACTTTATAAGAATAACAATTTATGTAACGTCAGATTTTCATGACATGATGCCAAACATTAGTGACAGTTTTATGGATTTCGAACAATTTCGAAGCCAAGAGGCAAAAAACGGAATCGTCGGAAGATTTGTCATATCTGTCTGTCATTCCGGCCGTACGTATGTCACCACAACCACTTTTTCCGAACCTTCAAGAACTATACCGTGAAAACATGCTGAGTAGATGTATTCTGTAAACCGCATTAAGATTTCAAATAAAAATTGAAAAAACATTTTGGAGATTCCCCGTACTTGAAACTGAAACTTAATTATTTTTCCTCCTTTTGTGTATATTTGTTGGAAAGGTCTTCAAAAATGCTATTTAGGTTCCCACCGAAAATTGGTTCGAACGAGATCTACTCGTAGTTAGAAGTTTTTTTTCATATGTCAATCGTAAATACAAAAACCGGTCAAGTGCGAGTTGGACTCGAGCACCGAGGGTTCCGTACAAACCTGTAGATAAGGAGTAGTAACTTTGAAATTTTCAAAATTGTCATAAATATTTTTTTTTATATGATGAAACTGAAAATGTACGGTTTTCGTAATTTTTCCCATATCTGTACTATAAGACGTGACTTCGTACTAAATTTCATGATTCAAAGTTTACGGGAAGTACCCTGTAGGTTTTCATTCCCGTTCGAGTTTCGAAAATTTGCGGCAATTTGCGGCCTAAATGGCTGTATCTTTTGATTGCGTTGGCTTAGAATGTTAATTTTTCTACAGCTTCCAGGGACAATAGACCTAAGTATCATGTAGAAATTTCAGTTTGATACCTCCACGCGTTCCTGAGAAAAAAGGTCTTGACAGACGGACGGACGGACGGTCAACAAAGTGATCTTATAAGGATTCCGTTTTTTCCTTTTGAGGTACGGAACCCTAAAAACTATTATCATGATACTTCCTGCTACGGAATACTTCATGGGCGAGTCCGACTTGGCCGGGGTTATATAGAACCTATTAAACTGAGTTCAGTAAATTGCCTTCAAAGCTTGGCTAATTCTTACAAAAATGTTATTACTTACTTAGTAAAGTCTTTTGTAAATACCTATGCCATATTGCTTAAATGTAGGTATGCTGAAATTCTCTATATATTTTTTTTGGTGAGATTCATTTACACTGAAACGACATTTAGATCAGTAAACCTTTGGACACGGTATCCCGATGTAGAAAGGTGTGCCTAAAATAATTTTCTTAAAAAGAGTGCGAATACGATACTGAGATTGAAGAAAAAAATAGTTCATTGAGGATATGTTTACAAAATCAAGGTATGTAAGTGAAGTAAGTATTTACATTTTTGTGTGTCAAAAAATAAACTGTAGATAATAGTTAATATTGCACGTCTGATTTTAATGAACATTCAGTTAATTGAAAACTGCAAATCTACTCATTACATCAAAACTAACCATTTCTCTAGAAATATCTATTGCCCTATGCACATCACCTTGATTTTTTCCCGCCATCTCACACCATTCCAATACGGTAGTTGACACCACCAATCGTTGACGTACTTTTTATCAACTGTCAAAACGCTTTTCTTCATAGAGTTTGTATGGGAATAACACACTTTGACGTCATCGCGTGCAATGCCGACTGAGTGACTAATTATCATTTGAATTCCAATTAAAAATCAAATAATACGAACTGCAGAAAAATATTAGTGTAAAGGCATCTGAAATTATGAATTATTTTAGAGAAAATCAGTTTTTGAATATTTCTTTCATAGTGGAAACAAGCCTATTCACTTTGTTCAACTATCAGTCAAGACGATATTTTTGGAAGCCATCTTGTAGATAAGTATTAAACTTTCTTAAGCTTATGCGTGATCGAGCTGCGGAGAAAAAGCTCAAGAGCTGGCCAATCAGGAAAGCTTATTTCAGGCGCCATCACAGTAAGGCGGGTACACATCTCATTCAGAGGACTCAAATTGATTTATGCGCAGTGAAATGCTGCGCAGAGAATTTCTTTCTACTGGTTGCCGGGTGACGAGAGAACGGCTGAGTCAATTCAAAGTGGACGCCATGTTAAAAATAAATTACCTTAGCTGTAAGCTGCATAAGCAACTTGAATATTAGGTATGTATTTTATAACAACGTCGCGTCTGTCTGTGTTTGTACAGACGCATTGACATTTTCCCGGTTTTTATAATTTTACCAGAGAGTTATAAAAACCTGACTTTACAATTCCCTTGCGACTTATGTATGCATTACCTGCTGAATCACAAATGTATATTTATTAGTTATTAGTAGTACATTTATTTCAGTGAAATCGATTAAGTAAGTTATTTAGGATTACATTTACGTGTAAATACCATGTGCCTTTTGCTCAAAAAATTTATAGATAAAAATACCTAATAGAACCTTATCTTCTACAAAACGGTAGGTAGATACTCCATAAATACGAATAAACAGAGACTAATTCTTCACTGTTCTGCTTATCTGTAAACTGATATTAAATAAATTATTCGTGATAGCATAAATATAATCATCGTTGTACTTTACACTTTAATAAGGATCAGACTTTCTGAAAGTGCAGTTTGATTTAAGCAAAATGTGGAATAAGGTGTGGCTTAGTTTATACCTTGTCATCGCTACATTTGTTGGGACACAATGCCCAAGAGTCATCTAATGTTAAATTAGTGTACACAAATCAGGGCCCTATTCGTGGACACAAATCGCCAAAGTACAATGTGTTTGATTTCTATAACATACCCTATGCGACTGTTCCAGTTGGTGTCGACAAATTTAAGGTACGATGGCTTATTACGTTTTCGACTTAAAAGTGTCTATAAGGCGCGGTCTGCAATATCGAAGTAACTTAGTGATAACTTCCGAAACAATTATTACAGAATTAAATATTACCTTAATTAAAGCATTCAAGTCTAGTGGACTGAATTAGCAAGAAAGATCTGATTTCTGACGTTTTTCATCTTTAAATTACTTTCAGTAGTTATTCGTTCTGTTTCCGAGCAAGTAAGAAACTTAATTTAATTTACAGGCACCTCTTCCACCACCAACATGGAACGAGACATTTGACGCCATTGATAGAAAAATAATTTGTCCACAACCCACAAGAACTACTGGCGATCTCTTGCAAACCGAAAATTGTCTAGTCGCAAATGTGCACGTCCCTGATACCCAAAACATAGAAAATTGTACCAACTGTAATCAGCTTCCTGTTGTGGTGATTGTTCATGGTGGAGCCTATTTATCTGGATATGGCGATCAGCGATTTCCCAACGCACTGGTAAATGGTCAAAAAATAATAGCCGTGACATTTAATTATCGCCTTAATATACATGGATTTCTATGTCTTGGCACCGAAGTTGCGCCAGGGAATGCAGGCATGAAAGACCAAGTAGCTTTGCTACGCTGGGTCAAAGAGAACATCGCAAGATTCGGAGGCGACCCCAACAAAATTACTATAGCTGGTTGCAGTGCTGGTGGAAGCTCAGTTGATACACTCATGTTATCGAGCAACACCGATGGGTTGTTCCATCAAATGATTTCCGAAAGTGGTTGCAGCCTTGCTTCATTTGCTGTACAGATGGATCCAGTTAAAAATGCATTTGATCATGCTGTAAAACTCTTAAACTATACGGGCACAAATGACACCGATGCTTTAGGAGACTTCTACTCGACACTTTCTGTTGAAACTTTGGTACAGAGTGTAGAGCTCATGGAACATGAAAATCCTGCATATTTTTCTTTTCAACCATGTGTTGAAAAAGAGTAAGGTCACGAAATATTTTTAAGCTAGGCCCCTTTCGACATATGGAGAAATGGTAACTACACAAAAGTGCCAACATTATATGGTTATGCTGATAAAGAAGAAATATCGAGACTTCGTTTCATTCAATTGTGGCAACATTCTATGAACACCGCTTTATGGGAGTTCTTGCCCATGGATTTACATTTTGAAAATGATGCGCAAAGAAACGCGGTGGCTAACGCAGCCTTGCAATTTTATTTTAATTGTGTAGTGAACGCTTCAAATGAATTGGAATTTATCGATTACTTTACCGATGTTATGTTCGTTCATCCAATTTCGCGGGTGGTCTCGTCCCAACTTTCGGCTGGAAATAATCAAGTGTATTTGTATGAATATGCTTTCGTACATAATAATTCAGTTCCTTTATCTGGTGATGCTCGAGGTGCGACCCATTGCGAGCAAATGGCTACAGCTCTCGGGACACTACGCGGTGACGCGATCCCTTCAGAAGAATTTTTGGATATGGCCGATATGATGGGTGAAATTTATATAAACTTCATTGTAACAGGGTCAGTGAATAAAAAAATTGACAAATCTTCAAGACAGCAAGGAAAAAGCCATTATCTCTTAAATTAATTAAAGTACTTACATATTTACGTGTGCGCTATACTTTATATCACACTTATACCTAAGTCAGGTGGGCCTAATTATAATCACCCGAATCAACATTACATATTTTTCAGAAACCCAAACAACACAAACGCAACCAACTGGCCCGTGTGGACGACAGTCAAGAGCAATGCTACCGGAACACCCTACTTATTAATAAGGAACACAACCGAATTGATAAATGCTAACAACAATCGACCTATTACAAGAAGAATGCAGTTCTGGGACCAAATATACCATGATTATGACATTCGGATACCAGTTCCGCCAC
This sequence comes from Pyrausta despicata, assembly GCA_963921415.1. Lineage (NCBI taxonomy): Eukaryota > Metazoa > Arthropoda > Insecta > Lepidoptera > Crambidae > Pyrausta > Pyrausta despicata. The sequence goes on along the minus strand of OY992852.1, from coordinate 10,426,452 downwards.
TAAACAACGCCGCAACCCCCAGCCATATAATTTTTAACGAGACGTGGATCGCGTTTGCAATATTGTTTCTTGTGTGTTCCAAATGAAGCCAAAGAAAATTATCGTGTGTGTGAAAATCTATAATTAATCAAAAATTATGTAACTTGGTTTTTCATATCAATTGATTAAGATAGAAACTGATATCGCCATATGGAAAGAAAAAGAGATAGCCTTGAAAATAGTTTACTTTTGTAAATGTGTAATAATCTTAAATCTAATTTAATGACTATGATATTTAATTTAATAACTTAATATCATTAACATAATATGATCAAAATGTAAAGTCTACTACTAATATTTGCATGCCTGTACGCAGGCTGAATTCACAAGACTTTTATTTCTAAAGCCTTTGTATTCTTGCAAATAAACTATTTCTATTTCTAATCAATACTTAAGTATTTTTTCAAACATATAGCGTTCCTTTGTCTTCACAAAGGATCACAACATGTTCTAATACGAGTTTTTTTCTTCTTATTAAGCCAAAAATAAGTTACATTACATGTCATTATGTTATTGTGATCCTTCATAAGTTGATGAACACTGTCCTTTGTGTGTATGAAGATATCGAACTCTATTACAGAATAATATTAAAAATATATATTAATTGGTTTAATTTAACGCTCTGTTTTATAACTAACCACAATGAGACTATGTCAACCAGTAATTTCTAGAAAATATATCATTATATCATTTAAAAATGTCAAGAAAATAATCACAAAAACTAGGATGTTTTTTTTTGTTGTCTAATATTTAAAAAAATGTATTTCGTAGTTTTATAATTAGAAGGCTATTTATACATACAGCTAGGAAGATTAATATCTTCCAAACTGAGAGTGTATCTCAATAGATCAAACGTTAAAACAGAAACTTTGAAACTAAACTTGTCACTTATCAAATACATACTTATGTACCCCCGCGAACTACGTTCGCCTACATTTGGGGCTTTACATATAAAGTTTCATTCTCAATACAACTTCTATACACTATGTTTAGGAAATTTGTATTTCTTATATCAACAGAAAGTGCTCAAGGCGTTATGTTCGCACCTCATACTGTTAAGCTAGACTGCTAGTGTTCCCAATTCAGTACAGATCTTAAGTATTATTTTTTTTGTATGAGGAGAAATTTATCGAAACGTTAAACAACTTTTTCTGAAATTCTACATTCATATACTCCTTGCCGTATAGTAGATAGCTGGGCTGCCGATGTGCCACTTCAAATCTTAATTTTTGATATGGTTACAGAAAGTGCTCGTCACGCTGAACTTCCTTTCTTAAGGCGTCATAACTATTTATACCTTTTCTTACTAAGCTGGGCTGCTTGGGTTCAAAATCAAATATTCAAATCTTCATTTTTTCATTGCCATACATAAATTGCTCGTTACGTTGAACAACTTTTCCTAAAGCACTATATTCATACTTCTAACAGTTTAACTGGGCTGTTTGGTGTCACATCAGGTACCTACTCCAGATCTTCATTTTTGATGATAATGATGATAATGTCTTTATTTCTCTTTCACGAAATTAGTCTTACAACTAAACTAGATCTAAATATAGTAAACTTCCGATTATACATGCTGATAAATGTAGTTCCCAATTTTGTGAGAGACTGGTGCCTGATAAAGGTTTTGTTATAGGGATGAAAAGAGCTCGTCATGCGGACCAATTTTTCCTATGCCGTTATATTCATAACTCTTACAGTTAATCTAGACTGCTGGGGTTCCACCTCAGATATTCAGATCTTCAAAATAAATTGTAGTCTATAATCTGGCCGGGAGTTTTCTCACACAGATTGGTAAAGTTTTCATTAAAATTAAAAATTAGGCATTTCGTAGGTTGTCACTCTAATGTTATACCATTAACTCGTGATTTTGTCCAAAAGTTTATTTTCGGTCATAAATTAGGAAACATAAAAGAAGTGATTATGGGGCATTGTTGTTGGTTGAATGAATCTAAGCCTTGCAGTTGTAAAGCTCTGCAAGACCAACTAAAGGGTTTTACAACTTTTGCCAGGGTTGAACTCGGGAACACTTTTGTACTTTCTTATATTTAAATTTCAACAATTTTGTTCTTGAGGTAATATGTAATCGTCCAACACAAAAACAAAATTAGGAGATACAAAATATGACTTTAGAAGAATAATAATTTACACACTTTAAGTCAAATTGTCGTGACGCCAAACATTACAGCGATAGTTTTTTCAGTTCCTACATGACCCTCAATGCAGGCCTGGATCATTTTTACAAAAAATATTTATACTCACCATTGTGTGTTGTGCCCATATTTGATTTGGAAAAGGCCCAAAGCTGTAAAGAAGCTGTATGAATAGTTGCTTATGTCAGCTGAAATCTGCTATAAAACATTTTGGCGTGATTCATTCAAACTGAGATGCAATGTCGATCAGTAACCCTTTGGACACGGTACCCCGATGTACCCACCATTTTTTTTTTAGTTTGGTGTTACGCGTATGGCTTAAGAAATAATAATTGTTGTTTTAGTGTATCGAACAGTAACTTTTTGTGATTAAAAGGAAACAATATGTTAATGACATTATCTATTTCAAGGTAAGTGATTACTTATACTTTTTTCGTAAACTTATACGATTTGTACGTTTGAAACAGGCTGGCTAGACCCTTTCGGGTACCTTTATTCCGTTCACTTGCACGGACAAGCTTGTAAGGCCCAGCATACACAACGAAACTCGAGTGCAATGAAACCTTTTAAAATTAATAATAATCAATATCAATATTTGCAACTGATTCCCAACGTGTTGCAAACCAGTTTCAAAATGGTTGCATCGTGTGCAGGCTCCTCAAAGAAGTCTATGGCATAAACTCAAATGAAAATCAAAAGTAACAAAAAGTTGCATTTTCGTTGCACTTGCATTTCGCCGTGTGTGCTTGTGCTAAGAGTGACAGGAATGGCTACAGAGCTTAGAGAGCCTCTGATATAATATGAAAGACCAGTCATTAAAACTGCATCTACTCCCAGCAAGACCAATTTTTATAAAAATATCTGACATATATCAGCTTGAATTGTTCCCGCCATTTGAAACGACCAACCACCGTCACTTTTTCTTTAAACTGTCACGTAGCCGAGACAATATTTCTAGAGGCCATCTTCTATTAAACTTTCTAAAGCTTAAGCGTGATCGAGCCGTGGAAAAAAGCTCAGGAGCTGGCCAATCAGGAAAGCTTATTTCGGGCGCCATCGCAGTAAGGCGGGTACACACGTCATTTTAGGGGACTTAAATCGATTTATGCGCAGTGAAATGGTGCGCACAGATTTTATTTCCACTGGGCAAAGTATCTTCGAAATTGACGCCCATGGAAAAAAGTTGCCCTAGTTGATTTATTTATTTGAATTTTTATAAATCTGACCATATAAGGTTTTATTTTTAATGTTTCGCAAACGTCATCAAACTAACTGAATAGTATAATAGCTTGTACAATGTGCATGTTATAACAACGCGATGCGGCTTTCTTGTTTTACTAACAAGAAATAAGTTTAAGAAAAAATAGGTACGTGAAAAAATGTAAATACTTCAAATACCTACCTGAAAAGGTGAAACATAGAGTTCGCATTTAAACAACCCACAACCACTGTATGTACCTATGTTTATGAAGCAATAAATGATAATGATTATTATTATTATGATTATAACACTACAAATCGGCAATCTTTGTCTTCTCAATAAAAAAGTATACTCGTATTAGTAAAATATTGTACGGTCGTCAACAGAAAGTAGTTGTCACCTTAAGGATCACGATTGCTTGGACACATTTTGTTCACAAGCTAATAAATTGATGGAACATAAGTAATTGTTTTTATTTTTTTAACGAGTATCAATAATTTCTTTATAAAGTTGATTGACACTGACAACATTACTGTAATTTCAAGGAAGAACGAAAATAGTTCTATTGCAACAACACCATACACTAATTTGTCGTCTAAAAGCAAAAAGTGACATTCTTTTTATTCTCGATGAGAGAGCTCAAATTGATTCATATACTTTGAAAGGTAACAAGTAACTTGTTAAAGTATTTTGGACTTGAGTGATAGAAATGTGATACAGAATATAATTAAAAAACTGGTAAACACTTTCAGACCGCGACAATACGAGAATTTTTTGTATGTATTTGCCATTACTTACTTACTTATTTAACTAACATTACTGACTTTACTGATTTTGTGTAGTAAATAAATAAATGAGTAAAATTAACCTAAGAACATAGTAGGTGCTTAAACTTACTTAAGGCATGATTCCGAAGGAACTTTCCGAAGAAAATTCTTAATTTTTACTTATTCTTAGCAAGTCATAATGTCAAAGAAATTCAATGACGTTAAGATTTAACTTTTTCAAATCTTTAATAGGGATGTGGACTGTACTGAAATAAGTATATAACTTAACCATTAAAATGTAGTTTCTATAATAAAAATAGTAAAAAACACAATATTTTCTTCAAAAACCAAAGGATTATTTTTTTATTTAATAAAATGTAATTAAATATTTCACCCTCAAGTCACGTGACAATCAACACAATTTAAATGCGTGACGTCACTTGTTGCCAAACAAGAATTTTCACTGTTAAGTACTATGTGTTTGTTGATATTTGGATATTATTATTATTTTCATTGTCGTGAAATTTCTTCAAAATTCGTTTAATTATCTTATTGAATCAATTTTTAAAGGCTTTCCTATGGTAAGCGGATATATTACGGCAGATAGTTAAATTTGCCATGAATTGATTGCTTTACGGTGGCTAATTTCTTCGCAACAAATAGTAACTTCTGCTCTGCTGAATTTAGAAATGTGAAGACTTCTATGTAAGTAATATACTCAGTATTACTCAGGATGCACTATAATAGTAATCATAGGTATTTATAAACTCCAAAAGTAAAATTGAATGTTATATAAAATAATATGGTTTGAGGTTCTGTCTATTTAACAAATTGTTTCATTTCTTTTTAGTTGCTCAGCAGACAGGTAGGAGATGATGCTGTGGGATATGTACAACTTCGACGAGATGCAAAATAGTGCACAGTTAAGTGAAAATTTGCCCGGAGCATAAAATTTGTAGTAAACCATATTCAGCCACTATGGTTGTGGATAAAGAAAACGGTGTAATAGTGAGTGCCGAGTGTCATGATTGTGCTGCTTCTCAAGGAGGTTGCAAACATGCTGTAGCATTCATCATGTGAAAAAGAATGAAAGAAAAAACAATTGAAAAAGTTCAGTTGTTGAAACACCAGTCAGATTTCTACAAAGATGATGTTATAATGTGTTCAGTGCACCAACTGTGCTTGAAATACAAGGATGCTGACTGTGAAAATATTGGTAAAGCCAGCCCCTTAATTATTAATAGTACCTAAATGGAAATCAAAGACACAAGATACAAGTGCTGGATCCCGACGGGCTAGTTGAAGCCACATTTTCCGCATCGTTTTTTACGTGAATAGATAGATTTTAGGTGTTTTAATTGTAGTACTTTCACACTACGGCACCGCAAAACATTTATAAAATGTAGAATCCATCTTATTAACTCAAAACTACGAAATAACTTTATATTACATACAACTTCGACAATGTTTGCGAACAAGTGACGTTACAGCGGGCGTTTGACAGGTATCCACGTTTTGGCGCGAAATTTTGAATGGAATTTTAAATAACTTATTTTCAAGGTATTAGTTGTATTAAAAAATTATAACAACTAGTTTGGGCTCTATTTGGTACTTATGCATGGTTTTAAACAATTTCCCAAAAATAGTCCACATCCATAGTCATATTGTCTTTGAGTTCACGCTGAAAAATAAAATAATATTTTCGAATGATAGTACATTAGGTATGGTACTAGTGTGTAAGGCTCGGGTCATAAGAGAGTCGAGGACGGTAATCATCAATACACACGTGTATCATACGACGTTTTTCAACACACCTGTGAATAAAATAACAATGAAAACTCATTTTATTTAGTAGATAAAAAGTTTATTTAGAGAAACAATTAGTAAATGGGCAGTTAGTATAATTATAATTAACTGCTTTTGATGGCATAGCGGTCTCATCAGATAAATTATTTATTGAAATAATTTCACGTTCTATTGTAATTTGAGATGGCTAATTATTCGTGTAGGCAGGTAAAATCCAATCATTGGATGTACTTGGTGTTTCGTCAGTAGGAAGCGCCTTAGAATCAAGTTTAATTCTTTATTTTCCGCGCATTAGGGGTTGCGCCTTTTCTTTTTTTAAATCTATAACTCACTAGTGAGTTAAAGCATTGAAAAAGTCACAGTTTGATTATAGGTGTCATTATTAGTCTAATTCAAGTGAAATAACAACCACTTTATGAGTAAGTGTGTTGAAAAGTAAATAAAACACCAATTCAAGAAAAAATATATTTATTTATTCATTTATAACTTTATTGCACAAGAAATGTACAAAGGCCATCCATCCACCCTTGGGGTGTCAAAGATATTTTACTAAAAATATTTAATATATTACTCAGCAAACATTGTCACATTCTTAAACTAAATTAGGTACCGCTCTGCTTTCAATAAGTACTTAAGCTGTACTTACCTACTAAATTCAATGGGATATTAAAAACTCCACGAGCACCTGGGATGAATGGCCATTAGCCCATCCAGGATGCTCGATTTAGAGTCTATTTAATGAAAGAAAAGTTACGTCTGAAACACACATATGCACATAATATGGTTCTTGTTAGACTTTCAGACCCATCACGTCTCGCAAATATTAAGAAACCTTAAATACTCTCATTCTTCTTGTTTTGGTACACTTACTACTCTTAGTTATTACTCATAGTCTGGTTAACTCGATAAAAAAGTTTGGTAATGGTCCTGGTAATTTTAAAGCACCATCACAAAGTTTTGGACATTTTATGTACACATGTATTAATAATTGTATTTTGGATTTGTTTAAACTATGAAAAGAACCCTCACATCCTAGTTACAAAGATTTTTAAAATTCAATAACTAACCGTCTAATAATAAGTATAATAAGCTTGGTCACTTACCTTATAGACACCCCTTCACCAATCCGCACTGAGCCCGCGTGGTGGAGTATGGCTTGGACCACCTCTTAATTGAGGTGAGGCCTGTGCCCAGCAGTGGGACGTATATAGGCTGAAGAGAGATGAAGCTATTTTAAGTGTTTTTTGGCTACGATAAATTTTAAGTACGCGCTACGAATTCGTTTCACACGAACTATGTGGGAATGGAATGAAATGTTAATTAAATTAAGTAATACAATTGTATTTGATTACGACTTCTTGTGTAACATGGTTTTGAAGATAATCAACACATTATTCATCGTTTACAGAGTAGCGTAATTTTGTATAGGCTCGCAATTTTATCCGGTTTTAGTTACTCACGTCCGTCGTCGTAGTAAACTTTTGTGTTTTATGAAGCATTATAAATAATTGAAGTAGACGGTAGCGGTCGGGACACGTTCGTAATAAAAATAAAAAAGCTATGCGGCCGTCGTAAAAAGTATGTGCACATAAAATTCTCATTTCGTACTTACTCTATTTCGCCTCGCCTCGTAGCCTTATTTACTTACGTAGGAGATAAAAATTCTTAAAAAATACATTTTGTCTTGATGCACTCATAATAAATGACAACAAAGTTGAAAGCAATCTAGTTTGTTGTTGTAAGCATCAAGTTTTCATGGTCCAAAATATTGATTTTTTAAGATCTACCTACCTACCTGTAGGTAGGTACCTAGTATCCGGTAATTTCGTGGGCCACGCGTAACTGCACTGATAGATGTTTTGACGATAGGTGTCGACCTCTTGATGCTCAGGTGGAAGCTCAGTCCGAGACCATTTGGCGGTTTGATCACAACTGAGAATAAGTAAAAGTCACTTACCTTACCAACAGTCCCTCTACCTACCCGCACTGAGCCTGCTAGGTGAAGTATGGCTCGTAGCTATCACCTCAGTGAATCGAATGTGACTTATTATTTTTTTACATAAATTTATGTTTCAGTGAAACATTGCATAGATTTTTTTGCAAACAAAATAATTTGAATATTAGAAGTCAATGCAGGATTGTTTTCAATGACAGTATACCTACTTGACAAAAATCAAACTAGTAATAATCTTTAACGCTATTGGTCGTGAAAGAAGCAAGGAGGCCTTTAAAATAAAGCGTAGTAACTTCTCAAAACTGTGTAATTATTTTATTTTTTCCTAAACCAAAATATGTCCCTTCTCTTGCAAACCTGTGACACCCTCTCTTGCATTTTTACGACTAGTTTCCAATTTACTCCCCCTAATAGCCCGGATCAGAAATTACATAAAACTCCTTACATAAGGGCTAGACCCAAAACAAGGAATCGATCTAGTAAACTGATTAGTTCTACTTTACGCGTATGCCGTAAAATGTGCGTAAAACGCCAATTTGAGATTTACGCCTATCGTAAATCTGTCCGGTGTTTGGTCGTGTTGCGAGTGTTGCGACAATGGAACAAGGGACTTTTAACAGCAAGTAAATAAATCAAATCAATATCTTATACTTATGCGAATAGTAACAGCTATTGCAATGAAACAGGGCAGATGATTAAGTAAAAAATACAGATGGGGGTGGATCAGTTTTAGTAACAATCATTAGCGTTAAGGGATCAAGTGAATGTTTGAGCAATATAAATTACTAAAGTAATACTTACTAAATCCAGTCTTTTAGATCTTTTTTCTACTGTCACTTGTCGACGCCCGTAACTTCGTCCACCACTATCTTTCTGAAACTGAAATTTAAGACATCATCATAAGCTGTTCGTGAACAACTTTTCCTAAGGCGTTCTATTATCTTTTAGTTAAAAACTATCATGCCTCGGACTTCGAATACGGTTTAGCCGGGCTAGGGCCCGGCCTAGGGTTCCACATCGGGTACATCCTCGTTTTTGCTTTGAGTGTAGGTGCTTGTTATGCTATACAACTTTTTCCACGCTGTTATTTTTATACTTGAACAGTTTATCTGGACTAATTTTACGAAAAAAAAACACACTATGATTCCTCGGTCTGATTTGTTTTTGAATGTGGAGAACCGTTGCTTTCCTAAAAGCAACCTTCAAACACAATACCTACATTATATTCCATACCAAAGCGATTAACATCCATTTTTATTGTGGTTGCCATAAATACTTCCTTCCAAACAATATCCAAACGCATAAAATTTATTACGGTCTTAGATACTACAACGGCCCATCGCATTATGCAATTCATGCAATTTTCTTTCCGAATTTTATCCCTCTTTTACAGTCTTCTACTTGAGTAATGAAAAACTATTAAAGTGCCCGTGGGGATAAACCGGGGGTCGGTGGGGCCTTTCAGTTTTATGACCGTACAACGAATGGCGAATGTGCTATTTTTATAGTCATGCCAATTCCACGAGCCCCGTTATAAGATGGCAGCCCACGTTTATGCGTTTGAATAAAAGTGTGTCCTGTAGATAGGTAGTAGGTACCCAGTTCTATATACATTTAAACTACGTCAGATTATGCAAAAAAATGTAAGTTTAACTTACCTGAAAAATAAGAATTGATGCAAACTGCTCAAAATATCTAACTTCTTTAAATACTGGCTCTACCCAGGACTTCTTGTACATAGGCCAAGAGAACAACGAAACAAACAATTATAAAGAACATCTTGAGTGATCATTAATGTTGTTGTAAGATTTATGAATGAAACGGTTTTACGCGACTACATCCATCCAAATATTGTATTTTGCAAACTTCCACCCCTTGTAACCAGACTTTATTTTCAGAAGAGATCAGCAACAGGCTAGATGACACCACCGTTCGTTGACATACTCTTTATAATCGGTCAAAACGGTCTGCCTCCATAGATTTTGTATGGGAACACAAAATCGTGACGTCACGATGAGTCAATTGACCGAATATAATACATATTGTGTGTTTAAAAATTGGTTTCTACAGCTTTTAGGAAATATACTGGTTGTATTAACTTCATAGGGGCTATGTTTTTTAAACGCCATGGTTTTGTAAATATTTAATATAGGTATCATCATGCCTATTAATAAGCCGTTCTAAGTATAAGCTAAGTTTACATGACGTATAAACTAACACAGTTCTAGCGGCCGCCCGCTTGTTGGCCTATTTTAAGTAGGTACCTACCTACAACAAGTTACGGCTAAGAAATGGAATTCACTGTCAGCTGAAGTAGGTATTCCCCTGAATATTTTCAAAAAGAGGCTGCTACTAGACAGACATGATCCATCCTAGCCCACAGCGACAATTACCATCAGGTGAGAAAATGGCTAAATGCCTGGTTATTATAGTAATAAGAGATTTTTTTTATAATGAAGAAATCATAACGCATAAATAATATTATCGCGTTACATTATTACCTATGTACCTTAAACGGTTTCGACAAGCTGATGGGTTCTATTTCTGAAATTCGGTTGCACAAAATAAAAAGAAACCTCTAACCTGGGGGGAATTTTAGGGTAGGCAACATGATCCGCTTAGCTATTTTCATGTGATTCGTGAAATTCATGTGTTCAAATAAACAGACTAATAGGTAAATAAACAGTCCAACAAGTTAACTCCTAGCTCTTCTGATTCAGATCATCGGGAGTCAAACCCGAAATATCCTCATTCATAAGATTGCGACTAACTAACAAAGCAGTATTGTTATGTTATTAAAAAATATATAACATTGATTATACTAGGACGAAACTTTTATGCTTAACATGTCAATTATTATTGGTACAGAATTGGATGGAAACAGAACAAGATTTCAAGAATTCAGTAGATCTTTGAACAAGGATCTCTGAACTTCGACCTTAGAGTTAAGTGCCGTAGAGTCACTGAGATGATTTGTGGGAACCTTGGACGATCGGAACACGGCCTTCAGAACTCAGACTCAGATTTAGTACTGCCCAGACCTAGCCTAGTTAGTACTCACGGTGACCACCACCGCCCGGACTAATCTCCGTAATAATCTGGTCACGGAACCTAATGGTCACGGAACTCGGAACAAGGAACTCGCACATTGAATCTCTAGAATCGTCTGTTTAGCACTTGTCTCACTGGTCTTGGAACCTCGAACCTTGAACTCGGATCTTGAACTCTTTTAGATCAGACTACACAAAATAGCTATTCCTAAAACTAGTGAACTTGCATACCATATATATTTTAACAAACTTGTTAAACTTCGTTCATCAGGTTGACTCAGGAGTCGAACCCGAGAACCTAGTTTGGAGTAGATATTAGAACCTGCATACCTACATCCTTATATGGTAGATGTTAAAACAAAATAAAACACTTTATAAGTTTCCCATAGGTACGGCATACAATGGAAGTGCGAATAAGCATAAATCGCTAAATTACTTTTAAACATCACAACAATGACTGTGCCATAGAAATTATATGAGATCATTTATGTTGGACCTTGGCCTTCACAAACCTAATGGCACTGGCACAGCATAGATAATTCCCATACTCAGGTTGTGCTAATGGTGACCAGTGGCACTCTGGTAAATGAATGACATTGGATCTTCAGAATCGTCTGCTGAGCACTTAATTCATGATTCAGAACAGTGAACTTAAATTAAACAACGAGCTGATTACATAAAAATTAATAAAAAAGTAAATATATCTTTGACTTGATCCAGAAGTCGAACCTGTAAACTTTAGTCTGAACAGCAAAATATTTTTCAGCTTTATTCTTCAGATATTATAAACAAGTTATTCCCTTTATAATAATTAATGATTAAACGAACTTTCAAATTAAAGTTCAATTCGAAGCTACAAACAGCTCCATTCGAAGATCCCACCCTCCCTAAAGCCCAAATAAAAGGTTTAGCGATTGTAGGTACTCTGAAAATGAGCTAGGATAAACCTGAAGAAGTAGTCAAAAACTGTATTTTTGTAAAAAAAAGTAGAAACTTTTAAATATAAATAATTTATTTTCGAATAAATAAAATCTTCAAAATATGTGCGAAGTCGCCTAGCTAGCTAAATGAAGCTGAGAATGATTGCTTGAATGAATGCTGAAGATTGAACTTCACTTTGGGAGTTCGTTAAATCATCAATAGACCAGCAAACCAATAAGTAACACAGTCATCACTACATAGTACAAAGCAAAGTCGCTTCCCGCGTCTGTCCCTATCCTTGTATGTATGATGCTTATAACTTTATAACTGCTTACTCCACGGATTTTGGTGCAGTTTTTTTAAATAGATAAAATCATTTAAGAGGAAGGTTTTTGTGTATGTTAAAGCGGACATGACAACGTCTGCCGGGTTCACTAGTAAAAGTTAATTGGAACATTTTATGTGTAGGTAGTTATGACATCATAATTATTTTTTACCTAATTAAAATCGCGTTTATTGTAGAATGGGAACCCCCGATAGTTTTTACACAGAATGATGTACTGAATCTAATCGCTTAAGATCTGATGTTCAGGTACATACAGCGGCATCGGAGTTAAATAACAACTTTTGACTATTACGATTTGATTGAGCGGCAGGCAGACAGAGTAGTCTATAGATATTATATTGTCACGCCCGTTTCAAGTTAGCAAAGAATAAATTGAATAACTATAGGTAATGTTTTTCTTGATAGTAATAAAAACCATAAGTCTTAACTTAAATCACTCGAGACGGTGAAAAGGCGCACAAGATCGACGGACGATGGATAGGTTCAAATGTATTTTTTGTTAATGGAATCTGACATTTACGTGGATGTAGTCTAAAGTAACCGCTCAACATCAACAAAATATGTATAAGTGCAGACGATAGCACAACCAAGAACACACTGACTGCGGCATCTTAATACGCTTGTCATACAAGCGATTTTCAACAAAAAGCCTGATGTGCTGGTCACAGTACATAGGTACAATCGACTTACCTACCTACTGTAAATCGTAGGTAAAGCTGCGACGTCGGGCGCAACTGATGAGAGACATCTTATTTGAAAGCGATGAGAGACATCTTATTTGTTTCTTCAATAATAATTATTTTGTCCATTTGTCGTTGTAACCTGTAGAATATTAAGACGTTCACAAACTTGCTATTGAAATTCTAGGGGTAAGATAGTTAATATCTGCCAATAACGTTTGAGCTAAGTTTAGGTAGTAAACTTCAAACTTTTTAACTAAGGTATTTTTAAGCGATGTGGTACACTGGTTTGCTATAGATTCTGCAATGATATTATAATAAAAGTTATAACATCAGGTAAATAACAACACGGAGTAATTTCTAAGTCATCCTCAGACTTGCAAAAGCTTTACCTTCAAAAGCAAAGAAGCGCATACATTTGACTTCTCGTTGATTACACGCCTTAATTGAAAAACTAAGGACTGGCAGGCTGACAGGCTCCTAGGATGGAGCTAGAGCTGCTCATTTCAGCAACAAACAAAATTACTAGAAATTGTTTTCAAATTCAAATAAAATATTCTTGTGCCCTTATTCATTTGTGGAAAGCGCGGAATGCCATATAAAACATGCGACAGCGTTATGTGGAATCACCGTTATAGTGTTCGTTCATGATCATGGTTCACGTGCTGCACGAATTCCTAATCATAGGAAATCGTCATTTTTTTACCTTCCAAAATACCGTCATCGTTGCCCGCACCTGCAATGCCTAAGTTGACAAGCCATACTTTTGCCGTACCTGTAGAACTATTTCTAATTTATATTCAGCTGAAGAAGCTATTCAAATCAGGTAGACTGAAGCCGTGTATGCCACCTGAAACGAAAATCTAATTAAATTTTCAAACAAGTTGAATTATTACACCTAAACCTAACTCGTCGCAAGCTAATATTTTTTAATTTACCATATTACACCACCGTCCACCAATATTACCATTATATACAATCCAGTTTCCAGTTAAAGATCACCAACAACAAAACCGTTCAATTTTTCCCGCGCTTTTTTTGTCTTTGCCTTTCCGTCCGTTTTAAACCTTCACAGAATAGGATAGGATTTTTTTTATTATAAGCCAAGTATAAAGTTGAAGACACACCATTGGATGCGACTGATTGCGGCTGATGGCGCGTCGTCTGGCAGTAGGGCATAGAAAAATATTATGTATGAGAAAAAGAGAGCCCTCTCGTGGTTTCTGCAAACCAGTTTGACACTGCCATCTATAATTTCACCCCGAGAACTAAACACTACCTATTGCTAGCTATGGTGCTATAACTATAAACTTAAAAAACTACTATTTTTAAGTAGGTACATCTAAAAATAAAATGGGAGTTTCAGTAGACAATAAATAAAAATAGTAGCGTCTATTAAAACTCACATTTTGTTATTAGATGTACCTACTTAAGAATCGTCGTGTTTACATGTACTGCTTTTGGGCTGTGGTACGAACCATTTTGTTCTAGTATATTTTTTGTGTAACTAAAATTTGATTTGGATTCAATCAATACAAATAAATGAAAATTTTAAGTTCTCAAAAACATGCTAGAACATTTCGGCGAGTAAATTGAAATAAAACATCAAGAGTAGATACAATTGTAACTATTATTGTACTTGGAACTATTTATACAAATATTATTATAACTAAAAAAGTCTTGTCGTGAAATAGTAGGTAGCATAAAATCGCACTAACACAATGCAAAGCACTCAAAAGAAACACGGAGAAACACAAAGCTCAAATTAACGTTATTACTCGATGGAAGAACACATAAACACACAAAACAAAACGAATTCAAAAATAAAGCCGCGTACGCAACAAGAAATCGCCATTTTGTAATTTTGACATTGACAGTTTGCACTGTGTAATCTTTGAACGTCACAACTTGCCAGTACTCAAAATTTTTAATTTAGTAAAGTTTAAAACGACGATGCTGAAAATATTTATATTGTATTTTTAAGATGTGGAATCAAAGCGCACATAAATTATTATATAATTTATTTAATTTCAGTCGATGGTTTTTGAACTTACGAAATAAAATTTGCACATAATGATTTTACTTTTTAATTCTAGCAACTCAGAGAAACAACTCCATAAACAGTTTCAGGGCGAAAACACAGATTGCTATAGGTACTTTCTTTCCCTAAATGTCATTTGTATGGATGTGCAGTAGGGCTAAAACCCAAAAAACTGAACCCATATGGCCGGGTTCCAACTATGCCTGTCCGACAGATCTCCCGGTCCAGTGATATTGCTGGTAGGCCGTAGGTTTGTACAAATTGTATGAAGCTATTCTCATTATCCCAGATCCGGCATTTTCACCGAGCCTGGTATTTTTACTTCGCGTTTCTATTTGGTCATGGTATTATTACTGAGGTGCTTGTGGGATCTTTGCCGGTCCGGCATAGTAGGAAGTCAGCCTAAACAGATTAAAAAACTGAAACTACTTTAACCTTTACCGTTGGATAATAAATCCAAAAAATATTTTCGTGCCAGTGTCGCCAAAGTGTAGATATCGTCGTTAATAATTAATTCTTCTTTTTTGTTTTTCTGTTCAAAACTTTATTTTTCGTTTTTGTTCGTTTTTATTTTTATCTGTTCAAATCCTTTATACCCTGCGTCATGTTTTGGCAAATGAGGTGTCATTAGATGCACTTAAGCTGCCCGCTGATTAAAGGCTAGCTTATTTTGCAATTAATTCTGTATGGTGCCCTCTAGAACATATTAAGTCTTGACCAATTTTTTTGTAACGCCGTTGGGTTTAATTTAATTAACACTTAATTTCAAAAATATATACAATGATAGTAATTACATCCTCAAAATTATTAAAATAAAAAAAGTTCTAAAACTTAAACCCGCTACTGAAAAGTATGAAACAAGATTTATCTAATGTTCGGATGAAAGCCGTGGTCAAGTGCCACTTTCCCCTTTTGATATTAGTGCTATAAATGTTTTCACAGAAGTGGCATACAACCACGGCTATCTCAACATCAGTATGAAACATGTTTCATACTTTTGAGTAGTCAGGTATTGTCTGATATTATTCTATTAATACTTTTCTTACCTTTCGATTATTACTAATATAACAATATAATTATTAGTGCTTAATGTTTCGTTTATTAATAAAAACGAAAGAAGAAAACATTATTTCCTAAACGCTCATTCTGGATCGCGGTCAAGGTTAAGGTTAGTTAAAGTTTATTGTGTAAAAAAGTCTAAAGTATTCGCCTTACTTGCAGATCCAGTTTAAATTGTATTATATTGATGCTATTATTATGTTATTAAAATACAACAAGACTTTTTAGAACAAGATATGCGGTTAGATATGAATCTGATTATTGTTTAAATTTTTGGCTGACATAGCAGCTTTTATCAGGCGCGTTCAGCCGCGATCAGTTTCGTCCATTTGGTCCATCTAATAATGTGCCCTTAACTTCACGATATATTTGCGACTTATGAAGTTTTGTCTATGGTTTCAACAACAGCGCCTTTCCTTTCTTCTGATTGGCCGGTTAGAATTATTACTTCTTGTTTTGCCAATATGGCGCCTTTTGTGTTATGAGATGACAACATCGCAGTTTGTGTCCGATTTGTCACGTTAATGTTAAAATCAATTGTAATTAACTACCTCACAAGTTCAAAGAAATTCGGTATTTGTAAAGGAAATTGTATTTAAGTTACTTCGCGCGTGACATTTATTTGTTGCATGAACGAATGCGTCTGTGGGAAAAGTACTTGGGTCTCGTAAAAATGGCGGGTGTGTTATCTTTACGGGCTGTGTTTTCGTTTTAATCGGAGAAAGTTATATATTCGTTCTCGGAGTGAAGTATATTGAAAAAGACCTTGAAAAAAAGATTCTTCTGGATTTCTACGCGGCATGTGTGACTTGGCATTTTGACATTTGAGGAAGTGTTCGGTTTGGCAAGAAGAGGGTGCAACAGTCACCTTTTTTGATGAAATTATCAGCATGTCGCGCTGGGGCAGAGGCCGTGCCGGCAGCGTGGCCGTGCCGCTGGATAGTGCCCTCTTTAGAGAGAACAGTAATTGTCCCTCAGCTGCTCGCTCCGCGGGAACAGTTGGCAAGTGGGGAATCACAAGCTTCACCTCAATTAGAAGTGCTCCTTATGGTAAGGAATTAACATAATTTTAACAAGGATAGACCAGCTTTAGTATACAGACCTCTAAGACTGAATTAGAATGTACATGTGACCAACATTTTATATTAGGACTGCTGATAAACAATAAGTGAAAGTAAACTTGTGACAGTTGTCATCATTTATGTTGTTGGAACTTGAATGCTCTCATTCTTTCCATTTCAGGTTATACTATGTTGCTATTTCTAGTGTGAGATAAGCAATCACAAGAAGACAATTTTATAAATAAACATTGTTATCATAATTTGTCAATTCCAAAATAATACATATGGATTATCTTATGATATTGATAAGCTATTGTTTTGGTTTAATTACAGCTTTTGCAAATAATGTTGTCAAAAAGCCTGTTCAAGATCAGAATAGTCCACTGACAGTGCCTGCGGTTGAAACTGAACAGCCGCCACCTAAACCTAAGAAGTTCTTCAAGTCTCGAAATGCAGAGCCCTACCCACCAGTTCCACAAATCACTTATGCTCCACCTGTACCTGCAGCCCCACTGTCACCAGAGCACCCATCTAATAGCAAAGAAAAGAAAACAAATAAAAGGAGTCGGGTCTACAACAGAGACTCATCATCACCTGAACTTCCTAGACGAAGCTTTGAAAAAAGTAAGGCAAAGAAGAATTCTGTTGCAACAAAGGCCTCTAGAAAGGAGGATCCAACATCAGATGCGCAACCTCCCAACAAGCGATATTTGTCCCGGAACCGTGATAAAGTGATAAATTATGCAGAGGATGGTAGCAACAGCCCTATACCAGATTTTACTAGATATGAACCTCTACAACCAAAGCCCCAACCAAGCCAGAGTCAATCTCCAAAGGTTTCATCACCAAAAGCTAGTCCAGTAATTGCTAGCCCTACTCCGATGAAAATTGATGTAAGTCCATCTACAAGTAAAGACTCCAATGAAGAAAGAAAGCCACCTCCAATAGTATTGAGGATATCAAAAGGTACCTCAAGGATTGTCAGTACAGATTCTAATGAAGGTTTGACTTCACCCAGTTCTGATAGACATTCTTCTTTGGACACCCATTCAGATTTTGGATCAGATCACAAGAAGAGCCCATCAATGGAGACTATCTGCTCTCCAAAGCATGAAGGCCTAAAAATAACTATTAAATGTGCTGGCCTGAACCAAGAAAGTAAGAAAGAGAAGAAGAAGGAAAAGAAGGAACACAAGTCACATAAAAAGCATCATAAGAATGCTGAGGATGAGTCTAAGAAAATTACATCCCCCTTGCCTGGTTCAGATGCTTATGACCTTTACAAAACTCTTGCTTCTCCATCACATACTCCAAAGGAAACATCAAACAAACAACCTGCACTTGATGATATTGAAAGTCAATTGGAAAAGTTGGATTCAACTGGTCACAATTCCAAATCACCTAGATTAGAAATGCAACCGAAAGAACCTCTACCAGAGCCAAAACCCCCTGAGTCATCTGGTGGCCGGTCAAGAAGAAATAGAACTAAAATTAATTATAGTGAAAATGATGACTTTTTAGATGCTTTAACAACTGGTTATTCAAGTAAACAAGCAGCAAAAGCAGTTGTTGAACCTAAAAAAGAAACAAGAAGAGGAAAGAAGAAACTTGAAGCAACTGTAGAAACTGCTACTGCTGTTGAGCCAGAAATTAGTCCGGCAAATGAAAATGAATCAGAGAATAAAATAGAGAAGAATGACCTGATTAATATACTAGCTGGTGAAGCTGAAGTCAATAAACCAATTGATTCCCTAAAAGTGAAAATTCATAAAAAACATAAGCATAAACAGAAGCATTCAAGTCCAGACTACAGTGTGGAGCTCCCTCAAGAAAATAATATTCAACAAGAGGAAGTTGAAGAGGACGAGGAACCCAATCAAGAGCCAGAGCTTGCAGATGATCACACTCAAGATGATCATTTGAACATAAATGAAGATCCTGGTCATTCTCAAACAAATACACACTCAACTGACTCTGCATACAATAGCTGTCCAAATGAAGAGGATGATTCTCACAAAACTCAACCGGATGAAGTTTTTAAATCACCGCAAGGTGTTGCTGACTCTGAAGAGCACAGTGAGGATAAACCTAGTGTGAAGTTAGTGATCACAAAGAAGAAGGGGTCAATATTTAAAAGCAAATCATTAGTAAATGATAATCCCTCCCCTCTGCCAGCAAGAAAAAGACGACATCTTTACAGACATGAATGGGCCAATGATGTGAGTATTAGTTGCACTATTGATAGTATTACAATAATAAATCAATAATTGATTTCATAATAAATCATTATTGCCGATCCCTTTAATCATCATGATGAAATGAATGATGACACATAAATGAGATTCAGAACTCAAATGCACTATTTTTGAGAAAAGAAATAGTGATAAAAATATTTTAATTTTAATGACTTTGGTTTCTTTGGTTTTCATGAACTGAAGACATTGAAATGATACACTTATTACGGATTATTACGCGCTTTATTTACGTCTACCTGTGACCACGGATGCTGAAAAGGATCGGGAACGTCAGGTTAAAGAAACATATAAATAAATCGCGAAATAATCCATAATAATTGCATCATTTCAATTTTATTAACTAATTGTGATAATAGTAACTATGTGAGGTATATGGACTCCTATGTTGTTTTATTTCAAATATTTGCATTTTCTTTTACAGAAAGGCAATGAGACGCCTAGACCTGAACAACCAGAGAACTCAGAGGCCCGAACTACTGTTAGTCAGGTACCAGAAGAGCTTACCAGAGTTACAAGGTATAAGGCTCCTGATCCAATAGTCGATGATCTGGATGCTGTAGAGACAGTCAAACCTTACACAAGTGTTAAATGCGCCAAAGAAGCAAAGGAGGTAGGCATAACTTACAATTTTTTTCTAAATAACTATTCTAGGTTATATGCAAAGTATCTTTGTTAACATGTTTAAATTTTATTTTACAGTTTTACACAGTTGTCAGAAATGTAAAGAAGGCACATCAAATACAAGAAATAGGTGAATTCCAAGAGCTAAATGACGATGTCGAGTATCTATTGGACGCATTACAGGTAAATTATCTATTATATTCTGTTAATAGCACACTTGGAGGTCAGCCTAGAGACAATCTGAATATAAATCCCTACTAATGTTATAAATGGAAAAGTTAGTTTGTTTATTTGTTTGACTGGCCTTCTTTCACGACGCAACGGATCAATGTTATGATATTTTTTTGTGTGAAGAAGGCTGAAAAGTGACATAGGCTATTTTTTTCCGAGACAAAAGATCCTAATCCCAAGTAAAAATGGAAAAATCTACTTATGGTTTACTGATACACGTCGCCACTCGGATAAGTTTTAAGGGCTTTTTACGTGGCAAAAGGCTAAAGTCCACGCGGTCATTATTAAGTCAACTTATACATTGCGTTGGTTGATAAAAATGTATCGTATAAGAGATTGTTAGCTGAACTCTTCGAGATTTCTTGCTGCAATGGTCCGTTAATCTCGTGTAAGAACTTTGCCGACGAAAATTGGAGTACGACGTGAGGGCAATGAAGTAGCATGAGAACACGGCATAGGCTACGCCTCACGAGCCACCCCTTGCTAACATCTAAAATCCTCCCACCTACGTTTGTCCCCATAGTTAACCTTGTGTAAGAACTTTGCCGACGAAAATTGGAGTACGACGTGAGGGCAATGAAGTAGCATGAGAACACGGCATAGGCTACGCCTCACGAGCCACCCCTTGCTAACATCTAAAATCCTCCCACCTACGTTTGTCCCCATAGTATAAGGTAGCACGCGAACTTGTGACGGACGGTGAATGGACTATAAACTGCCTACCTACATAGAGTTCTAGCCTAAGTGTTAATCAGCCTCAATTTTTCACTAACAGTCAGATAAAATTGCAAAAAGGCTGATTTCAAAAATCATCACTTCATAATGTAGTATGTCAAAACTAATGTCAACTTAAATTAGGCCAGTTCATATTTTACCGTCCAAAAAGCTCATTACAATTTTTATGTTTATTGAGAACAGCCTCTAGCTGGACCTATAAAATGTAATGGATCGTTCCAAAACTTTAGTTTTTATGTGAACAGGACAACAACCCGATGTCGACGCGCTGCCTGTCGGCCATCACGCTGGCGAGCAAGTGCACGGCGCCCGCGTTCCGTATGCATCTGCGAGCGCACGGCATCGTGCAGAAGTTCTTTAGCGCGCTGCACGACGCTACCAATGATCAGGTATACAAAAATTGTATTTACTTGCTATTTATCAATATACATACTGACAATTACTTTGGTGTAATGGTCAAGAAGTTGACCATTCACCAAGAGGTTGCGGGCTCGATCCCCGCACTGTACAAACATTTGTGGGCATGAACATGTCTGTTTGTACTGGTCTGGGTGTTATATGTATTTATTTGTAATACCACTCACTGTTGATTGACCTTTAGCTACTTACCACGGAGTCCGATCAATGTATGTGATGTTGTTGTTGTATATTTAATTTATATACAGTAGAATCCGGATATAACGCCCTTCAAGGGACCGGCGATACTATGTCGTACTAACCGGATGACGCACAAAACGGACGAATACTTACTTATGTATAAAAAAGCGATAGTTTGATTTTCATATTTAGTTACACATAAACTGCGGCCCAATCTTGTCTGTATTCTTCTTTAATGTGAATATTGTAGAATGACATACGCCAAACTCCGTTGCATTAGATTAACCGGCGTCTTATCGATGTAATATTGCATATTTTTCTTCTATTGTAAAACACTTTTGTCGAGCTGTATGAACTTTTAATATTAGGTGATAATAAGATCTAATTGTGATTTACACATGCCAAAAAGAAGAGGTGAAGCGCTTGAAATGGGTGCAGGTAAATAAAACATTGCGCGTCGTTTAAACCGAACATACGATCAATACTATCATAAAATAATGGTTGCTATAAGCAGTTTGTCGCTTAAACCGGAGTCGCACTAAACGGTTATATTATCTCATTACCTAACTAGGAAACCTAACTTGAGTAAACATTATCGTCGCGATAACCGGTTAGACGTTATAAGCGAAGTCGTTATATATGAATTCTACTGTAATTACTTATTTTCAAAAAAAAAGAAAAGCATTTTCGCTTAACAAATAAGTGGCGGAGTGGTTCCAGACGGACATTCGATAACTGGCATGATGACAGCTATCTTAAATATTTTCAAGATCATGGCGTTTAAAAAACATAGCCCCTATGAAGTAATTATAACCAGTTTATTTCCAAAAAGCTGTCGAAACCAATTTTTAAACACACAAAACTCAATAAATATTCGGTCAATTGACTCCGATTTCTAGTGACGTCACGTTCATTATTCCCATACAAAATCTATGGAGGCAGACCGTTTTGACAGATAATAAAAAGTATGTCAACGATTGGTGGTGTCGTCTAGCCAACTGTCTCGGACAGTTGATATGTTCTACTGCAAAAAATTTCAACCACATTCAAAATTCAATATTTGTATGAGGAAAAATAGGATACAAGCGTACATGATTGTATACAAGGATATCAAGAATGATTCAAGCCTATGCCATAGATTTCAACATTTTTTATTTGCAAAATATGAAGGTTGATTTCTATGCATTAAAGTTCATTTTTGTGAATAGATATTACCTTCATAATTAAAACATTCTAATTATATGTACTTTATTCACAGAGTTTGGGCTTGTGTACGGCGACGGTGATGTTCGTGCTGTCACAGGACCGACTCAACATGGACCTCGATCGCGAATCGCTGGAGCTCATGTTGAACCTGCTGGAATCGGACGTGTCCCACAAGTAAGTGATTAATAAGTATGGTTGCACCGGCTCGAACGAGCTAAAGGCCGCAGCTCTGGGTACTTTTCCGTCTAAAGACATAGGACTAAAAGTACCTACTGAAGTATTGTGATTTTTGGCCTGTTCAGACTTAACTTACGTCTTATGACACGAGAAAATTGGATGCATACTATGAAGCTTTGTTCTATTAGTGTACATTTCCGCATCCACTTACCTGTTCTTAGACCATTACGATTTTGTGAGCAAAGTTGAAGGCTGTGGGCAAAAAAAAATATGCAGCCATCTTAACCGATCGCTCTTACTCGCAAATGCGATAACAGGCACCTTGTGGTAAGCGTCAGACAGACCCGCACCGCATCGGACCAGCAGTAGCACAGCTAAAGCATGCATCTCAAGTAACAGATTTTTGTTTGCTTTGTATAAAAACTGCAGATCAGAGAACCTTGTATTTACTTTGTGACAGTACAGTACAGTGTTTATATAAGCCAAACTTAAATTCGTTACTTCTAGACGCGTTCAAATGCTGTTGCAAATCAAAAATCTTTCCATACATTTCTAAGATTGGTGTCTTAATAAAAAACATGTCATAGGAATGCTCTGGATGACTGCGGGCTTACCTCGGCACAGCTGGCGAAGACGCAGGAACGCGTGCGGGAACTCTGCGCTGAAATCAAGAGCCAGGGCAAAGCGCAGCATTTGGATCTGGACAACATAACAGTAAGTTATTACGTATATTTTGCCTTCTCTTCGATATTAATAGCTTTTTTCACTGTATGTCCTTGAAGTATCAGTACAGTACAGACAGTAGTCAAGGCGTATTTTATAAAAGCAGAAGACGCGCAAGCAGAAGACGCGCAAGCAGAAGACGCGCAAGCAGAAGACGCGCAAGCAGAAGACGCGCAAGCAGAAGACGCGCAAGCAGAAGACGCGCAAGCAGAAGACGCGCAAGCAGAAGACGCGCTTCAAACGCATTTCAATCATATAAAACAATCAATTTTCCATTTAACCAAATATTTTTTTTAATATTCTTGCGCTTAAGGCACTTTACCAAAATCTAACTTGTTGTTGCTTAACAGAAAGATCAGATGCCAAAATATATAGTTAAATAAATAAATAAAATACGTTTATTTCAGAAGAGAGGTATTTTGATATATTAGAGAGATATTTTGTTAGTAACAATATTTACTTTAAACTATTAGTAACATTGATTGTCAGAAAAATGATTGAAGTTAATTTTCGTGTCTTCGTCTTATATGTCTGGGCCCATTTTCGCCGCGACCGTCATCAAAAGACTTGGTGCTACACCGCACTCGCTGTAAAAGAGACGCAATGCGTTTTCTAATGATAGCCGAAAGACTTTCAACTTTGATATCTTC
Source organism: Pyrausta despicata (assembly GCA_963921415.1). Taxonomy (NCBI): domain Eukaryota; kingdom Metazoa; phylum Arthropoda; class Insecta; order Lepidoptera; family Crambidae; genus Pyrausta; species Pyrausta despicata. The sequence goes on along the minus strand of OY992852.1, from coordinate 10,402,179 downwards.
GATGATCCCTATTGACACTAGCCAATCTTCAGTTCATAGAATCCGCGCTTCTTTCAAGGTGTTTCATAGAGATACCTTTGTTATGATGCCTATCTTGAATAAATTTCATCTTCTTTTCAAGTACAACATTGTTGCATAGAATTATTACCTTCTTGAGTCTCGCTCTAGCCAATATCACAGATTACTAAATAGTTACTACGTACAACGAATTTAAATACCCTAGAAGCAACATTGCATAGAAAACCGCCTTCAAAAACTGTCCCGAAAGTAGTTGCAACGGCTGGAGGTACGTGTAGAACGAAAATAATATCAACTTTAATTTCAATATTCAAAAGTTGAACTTAAACCACAAAAATACGATCTCACTTTGAATGCACGCATCACAGAGTTATGACATTTTTGAATGTACGCAGGCAACAAGCTCATAAAATTTTATTGCTTTATTGCTGTTAAGACGAATGTAGCCTGTAAAACAATAGAAATGAGGTTTAGTTCTGCTTGCGCTGTTTGGAAATCATATAATTTTTGAATCTAGAACAGAGTAAGAAGAGTCGTCGTCGGTGTAATTAAAATGTATTTGAATAAAAAAAATTAAAGTGTGTGTGTCAGCTCCGACGCACGACTGGAGTTTACTCGTTAAGAACGGTTATAAAAATTTAATAGATTAGGGAATAAGGATAAATGAATGTATTTTTTTAGATACTAAAGGCATGTTGATACTGTTACGCCGGTAGGCTAGTGCTAAAACTTTGATCGTGTTTTTCCATGCCTTGGAGGCGTTTTCAGCAGGCTGAAATACCATTTCAGGCCGTTTCAGAGAGTGCTCTAACACATACTAGTTTATCGAAATTTCACCCAAGTTGCCGTTGTTTTCAGGCGCCTGAAACATGTTTTCAGTCCGTTTCAGGCCACCCTCTATCAGATGACGCCATAACCTGAAAACCCGTTTTCAGGCGTTTTCAGGACCCCTTATGGGCCTTTGAAGCCCACTTCAGTATATGACGTAATTTTTAGTAGGAGTGAAAGAGATAGCACGATTAGAGAGAGACAGCTATACTGAGAACATTCCAGAAAGGTGTGACAGAGACAGCACAAGACAGGGATAGCACTATGATGCCGAACATTCGAGAAAGGTATAGGCTAGGCAAGACGGCATTTGGAAGGATCCCGAACAGTCTCGTACTGGGTAGTAGGTACCTACCGAATATTCGGGAGTCCTTGACGGCCGGTATATAAGGAGCCCGGGAATGCGTCCGAGTTGGAGTTTAATTTGGGAAAGCGACGAGTAAACATCGAAGCGAAAACTGCGACAAGAAGATTTTGAAGTGCGATATAAGTGTTTGTGTACTAAGTGTTGTAACGTAAAGTGTGTACAATAAATCCTACTCTACTTCATCGGTTTAGAAGTGCATTTCAATCTAGATCCCACATCCCTAGAACGTAACATTTGGTGTCAGAAGTGGGATTGAAAATGCCGATTACTCCGCGAGAAGAAGAGAAGGAGGGGATGCAGACCCGAAGCCGCACCGCTGCTGGAGACTCTGCGGGCACCGCCGGAACGTCAGACACAGCGGTACCAGCTTCAAGGACGCCGGAGATAGACGTCAACGCCATTCTGATCCTCCTGAAAGAACAGGCTAGAAGGCAGGAGGAACAAGCTAGAAGGCAGGAGGAACAAGCTAGAAGGCAGGAGGAACAAGCCAAAATCCTGCAACAAGAGCTACGGGTTCAGCAGGAGGAACAAGCCAAAATCCTGCAACAAGAGCTACGGGTTCAGCAGGAGGAACAGACCAGAAGGCAGGAGGAACTGGCTAGATGGCACGAGGAACAAGCCAAAATTTTGCAGCAAGAGCTACGGGACCAGAAAGAAGTCCTCCGTGAGGTACACGAAGTAGCTGCAGAATGGAAAAAGGAGATGGCTGAGGTGCAAGACAAAATTGTGGGCGTTGAAATAAAAGTTGAAAACCACGAGAAGCGCCTCAATGGACTGAACGAAAAAGTGGAGGGCCAGGAGAATCGCCTCCAGAAGTTGGAGATCAAAGTGGCCAACGGCACCACCAGTGTATCAGGTGCACCAGCCACAGGAGGTGAAAAGTTAAAGGTACCTCCATTCGATGGTACCTCTTCGTGGGCCGCATACAAGCTCCAATTCGAGATGGTTGCCGAAGTGAATGGCTGGAGCAAGGACTATGCTAAAACGGCACTGAGTTTGGCGCTGCGGGACGAAGCTCTCACTGTCCTGGAAGCGTTAGGAAAGGAGAAGACATACGACCGTCTTCTTGAAGCTTTAGAGGCACGCTTCGGTGACAGCCATCTAGAGCACGTTTACAGAGCTCAGCTGAAGAATAGGACTCAGGGGCATAATGAGTCGTTACAAAAGTGGGCACTTGAGATAGAGAAGCTCGTCCGGAAGGCGTACCAAGGTTCCGCAGCGACTTTCATCGATGGAACGCTAGTACAGGCATTCATAGATGGGATTCGGGACTTTGAAGTGAGGGCTGCTGTACGGCTGGGACACCATGGGACCTTGAAGGATGCGCTCGCCCATGCCCTGGAGGTGGAAGCTGTACGCCAAGACTCAACAAAATCCTTTAGGGTGCGCGAAGTTGCGGCCAGGGAGCAGATTGCTCCACCTCGAGAAACTGGGCCTCGATGCTACAACTGCGGGGAAAGAGGACACATACAATCAGGCTGCCCAAAAAGATCTGTGAGGCAACGGGACTCGGACCGAACGGAGAGGCCAGCAAGCTCTGATAGTTCAGAGCGGCAGCAGCAGGGAAACGAGTAAAAGCCAGGACTGAGGGACGAGTGCTGGCTGGTGGTCAAAATGTCCCAATTATGATCTCGCAGGCGAACGACGGGAACAGTCTGGCTGTCAAAGGAGAAATTGGTGGAGTACCATGTCACCTTACTATTGACACCGGAGCTTCTCGGACCGTGATCAGTTCTCGACTGCTGAAACACCTGTCCAGGGATCATCTAGTCCGACCAATGCGTCTTCAGCTGCAAACGGCTACCGGCCAGTACATCTCCGTCCAGGGGGAGCAGGAAGTGTCAGTGAAGATTGGAGAAAAGAAGTACTGGCACAAAGTCATCATTGCTAACATCGTAGATGACTGCATTATTGGTCTTGACTTTATGAGGAAGTACGAGTGTAAGATCGACATGAAAGGAGGCGTGCTGAAATTTGGGGCTTATGAAGTTCCTATGGAAGGTGGAGTGAGTGGACATGTCTTCTGCGCTAGAAGGACTACACTTCAACCGAGATCGCAAGCCCTAGTTCCGGTGACATTGCCGCACGGTGCGAGACAAGGATCTCATTCCTGCGTGTTAATAGAGAAAATGGACGGCAGTAAACCATGGATGCCAGCTCGCACAGTGGTAACGACGTCATCTGCAGCATTTATAAGGGTGCTAAATCTAAGTGACACTCAACACGTCATAAGTAAAGGAACCCTTATGGGAACATGCGAGGCAATCTCTTGGATACGGAGTTGCCATGGGTCGAAGGAGAACAAGTTACAAGAAGAAGTTGTGGAAATTGGAAAGTTATTGGAAAACTGCCAAAATGATCTCACAAAGGAAGAACTTCTTAAGGCACGTAATTTGCTAAAGCGCTATAGGAGCGTCTTCTCTGCACATGACAGTGATATCGGGAGAACTGGAGTAGTGCAGCACGAGATCGACACCGGAGATGTCATGCCTGTTCGACAACGACCGCGGCGAGTTCCAGTAGCTCGAGAGAAGGAAGTGGAAGACATGATCAAGGAAATGAGGAGATATAAAGTGATAGAACCGTCGACAAGTCCTTGGTGTTCTCCAGTAGTCTTGGTGAAAAAGAAGGATGGAACCATGAGATTTTGCGTAGACTATCGTCGACTCAACGATGTGACTAAGAAAGACAGTTATCCATTGCCTAGGATAGATGACACTTTGGACACTCTGCATGGAATGAAATGGTTTTCCACGTTGGATTTGAAAAGTGGCTATTGGCAAGTGGAAATAAAAGACAAGGACAAAGAGAAAACAGCCTTTTCAACCGGTAAAGGACTTTGGCAGTTTAATGTAATGCCGTTTGGATTGTGCAACGCACCAGCAACGTTTGAGCGGTTGATGGAGCAAATACTGGCTGGTCTCCTGGGTGATACGTGCCTAGTGTATTTGGATGACATCATAATTGTAGGCAAAGATTTTGATGACCACCTCAAGAAGCTGGAACAAGTTTTGTCCAAGTTGCGCGATGCTAACTTAAAACTAAGTCCGAAGAAATGCTTATTCTTCAAGCGCAAGGTTAACTACTTGGGACATGTGATTTCATCAGATGGCATCCAGACAGACCCTGAGAAGATAAGTGCTGTTAAGGACTGGCCGACACCGAAAGACAAGACAGCAGTACGTGCCTTCTTGGGACTTTGCTCGTACTACCGACGATTTGTAAAGAACTTCTCAGATATAGCAAAGCCTTTGCACCAGCTGACAGAAGAGAAAAGACAATTCAACTGGGATGATCAGTGTGCAGCAGCTTTCTCAGACCTCAAAGAGAGACTTTGTGAAACACCGATTTTGGGATATCCAGACCCAGAGAACGAGTTTGTTGTTGACACTGATGCAAGCAATACTGGCATTGGAGGAGTCTTGTCACAGAAGAAGGGTGATCAGGAAGTTGTGATCGCCTATTTTAGCAAGTCGCTATCGAAGCCGGAGAGAAACTACTGCGTCACTAGGAGAGAATTGCTGGCAGTCGTCAAAACTCTGCAGCATTTTAGTAAATACCTGCTTGGACGCAAGTTCCGAATAAGAACTGACCACGCTGCTCTAAAGTGGTTGTTAGAGTTTAAGAACCCTGAGGGTCAGGTGGCACGCTGGATCGAACAACTGCAGGAATATGACTTTGTCATCGAACATCGCAGTGGAAAGTCACATGGCAACGCAGATGCCCTCTCTCGAAGACCTTGTCCTGATGATTGCAAACACTGTTTAAGGCAAGAGGGTAAGGACTGCGTGAAGATGTTGAGGACAGACACTGTTAGCGAAGAATGGAGTGATGAAGCAATGCAAGAAGCACAACAGGAAGATTGCGATGTAAAGCCCATTTACGATTGGATCAACGCTGGGGCGCCCAAACCAAGGTGGTGTGAGGTAGCTTCGATGAGTACCGTGACAAAGAGCTACTGGGCGCAATGGGAAAGTCTGGTTATGCACAATGGCGTACTGTGCAGGAAATGGGAGTCAGAAAACGGAAAGGATGCTCATCTTCAAGTGGTTGTACCAAGAAAGAGAGTCAGCGATGTTTTAAGATCCTTTCACGACGGCGCTTCCGGTGGACACCTAGGAGTAAAGAGGACTCTGATGAAGATTCGGCAACGTTTTTACTGGATAAACTGTCGGGACGACGTGGAAGACTGGTGTAGGAAATGTACTAGCTGTTCGTCAGTTAAGGGACCACATACACGCAGTAGAGGTGCGCTTAAAGTTTACAACGTGGGAGCGCCTTGGGAAAGAATTGCTTTAGACGTTGCAGGCCCGTTCCCGACCTCTGACCGTGGAAACAAGTACATCCTGGTGGTCATGGACTATTTCACCAAATGGCCTGAGGTATTTGCCATTCCGAATCAAGAGGCAGTCACAGTAGCGGAAACTGTAGTGTCTGAAGTGTTTTGTCGGTATGGTGTGCCTCTTGAGATCCACAGTGATCAGGGAAGAAATTTTGAGTCTCTGGTGTTTCAGGAGACTTGCCGAGTCATGGGAATTCATAAAACTCGGACTACGGCCTATCACCCACAGTCAGACGGAATGGTTGAGAGATTCAATCAGACTCTGGAACGACATTTGGCCAAAGTAGTTGACAACCATCAAAAGGATTGGGACAGGCATATTCCGCTCTTTTTAATGGCATATCGGACAGCAGTTCATGAAAGCACGGCCGTAACTCCTGCGTGTGCTAATTTTGGAAGAGAACTACGTTTACCTGCAGACCTTCTGACCGGACGTCCTCCAGATGCACCAAAGACGGTTTCGGAGTATGCAAGTGAACTGCGAAACCGGCTTGATGATGTTCACAGGCATGTTCGTGAACATGGATTGCAGGCCAGCGAGAAGGTGAAGACCAGATACGACCGGAAGTCTAACCAGACGAGGTTTGAGGAAGGATCATTCGTGTGGCTACATAACCCTATGCGTCGAAAAGGAAAGTCACCAAAATTGTCGCCGAGTTGGGAAGGGCCGTACAAAGTAGTCACAAGGATCAACGACGTCACTTATCGGATACAGCGCAACGCACGTAGCCCCTGTAAGATTGTTCATGTTGATCGGTTGGCCAAGTACCATGGAACGAATGATGCTCGGGACGAGCATGTCTAAGGAGGGGGTAGTGTTACGCCGGTAGGCTAGTGCTAAAACTTTGATCGTGTTTTTCCATGCCTTGGAGGCGTTTTCAGCAGGCTGAAATACCATTTCAGGCCGTTTCAGAGAGTGCTCTAACACATACTAGTTTATCGAAATTTCACCCAAGTTGCCGTTGTTTTCAGGCGCCTGAAACATGTTTTCAGTCCGTTTCAGGCCACCCTCTATCAGATGACGCCATAACCTGAAAACCCGTTTTCAGGCGTTTTCAGGACCCCTTATGGGCCTTTGAAGCCCACTTCAGTATATGACGTAATTTTTAGTAGGAGTGAAAGAGATAGCACGATTAGAGAGAGACAGCTATACTGAGAACATTCCAGAAAGGTGTGACAGAGACAGCACAAGACAGGGATAGCACTATGATGCCGAACATTCGAGAAAGGTATAGGCTAGGCAAGACGGCATTTGGAAGGATCCCGAACAGTCTCGTACTGGGTAGTAGGTACCTACCGAATATTCGGGAGTCCTTGACGGCCGGTATATAAGGAGCCCGGGAATGCGTCCGAGTTGGAGTTTAATTTGGGAAAGCGACGAGTAAACATCGAAGCGAAAACTGCGACAAGAAGATTTTGAAGTGCGATATAAGTGTTTGTGTACTAAGTGTTGTAACGTAAAGTGTGTACAATAAATCCTACTCTACTTCATCGGTTTAGAAGTGCATTTCAATCTAGATCCCACATCCCTAGAACGTAACAATACATTTATTTTTATTAATTATACAATTAATCTGTTAAAATACATAACAAAACCATAGAAATATTAACAATAGTCTCCAATACACCTTTACAACACTCGGTTGAATGTGTCAGAAAATGACCGATGCGTCTTCGGGTCACATCGTGTGACATCGCCCTGTGACATTTTCGTGTAACATCGCGTGACATCGGATTTTTTTTAGATTTTGTTGTTCAAAATTTGATTTTACTTCCGTATATTTTCATACCTCGGCTTTATAAAATCGATTCTTAAGCAGTAAACTCCAAAAACCTTTACTTGTTTATGACTAACTAGTTCTATTATTAACTAGCTTTCCGCAGCGGCTTCGCCCGCGTGGACTAGCTGTGAATCTATTGACTGTGCTTTAAGTATGCTGGTACTGAATGTGCTCGATAGCGAACTCATTGAACTTTCTATGTTCGGTGTTGACAGTACAGCATTTCCGGGTGAAGTTGATCGATCTGAAAATAAATTGTCTTGATTAAAGTAGACAATAGTTTCGCCACTTTTCTCTTTTTATTTCATTTTTCGGAAATCTGAAATGATACAGATAATATTTTATAACGATACCCATTAGTAATAAAATTTCTTGTCGAATATTGTAAACAATATTTACATTCCTTTTCCTCCAAAATTACCATAATACACTTTAGTACAACGCGACTCCATACTACTATGTTCCAAATATTACTCTGTGTGAATGTGTTAGAAGCATTTAGACCGCAGCGCGTGGGAAAGGGACAACTATAATGCCAGCCGCGCGTTTGATTTCTTCAGATTTTTTTAGAAAATTACAATTTTAGCACGTTTTAAGATAACTTTGCACCACTAATGCATTCTCTTATCAAAGATGGATTAATAACTTACCGGAAATAAGAAACTCCATCCTTTTTTCGAGTGGTTAAAGTATTGTTTTTGCACTTTTTCACGGAGCACTTCGGCATACTGACGCTAGCACGGTCCGCGCGTGACTGCAAGCGAACGAGTGCTTAAGGCGTGTTTAAGCACTCGTTTTGCAAGACATTTTCGAGCGCTGTCGGTGTATCTAGGGTATTTAATATCGTTGACTACGTAACAGATAAATTACTCCATAGAAAAATTTCGATACCTACAGCGTTAATAGACTACTTTTTCTGCCGCGTACAATAATGCACCTGCAGCTCTGAGTATAAAGTCACTATTGCTTTGCAGCTGCGCGAGACCACGTGACGTGAGACCGAGTGACAATCGAACTAGGGTTGACACTTGGTATTTGATTGACTGTTGTTGAAATAATATAACATTATTGAATAACAAATGTGAAATAAGAAATTCAGCCTGTATAAGGTATAACAAGCGAATTATGAGCTACGGTGACTCTTGCTATCTCTTTCTAAAACGAATCTGTCATTTGTGGAATCTGTCGTTTGTAGATTATTAGTAGGTCATCATTTCGAGAATCGGTCAATTTTATTGTCAACTACGTAGGTACCTACCTACCTACCTAGTCATTTCGCTAATTAATTAGTCATTAGTTGACTAAACCACCACGTCGAGTAGGTAGGTAGGTAGGTACACATAGTTCGTAGGTGGTGCGCAGCCCATAAAAAGTAGACTTATACAGGGTGTAAAAAAAACCTTAACGAAGCCGAATACCACATATTCTACCAATTGTTACGATCATTTTTTTCCTTAACACCATACCTGGGAAGTTAACGGTTACTGAGATATTGATGGTTAAAGTTTGAAAAAAAAATTGATGATTTTTACAGAAATGACTTCTGTCCGTTAAAACGGAACTTTTTTCCAAAGAAACATGATTCAAATTTTTACTAGTACTTTCATAAAAAAGCCTCTAAATGGCACACTCCGCAATGAACATCGCACACTCGAACCGAACCGCATCGCGGCGGCGTAAAGCAACACGCCCCGCGGTGACTTTTCCGCGTGCGCGCTGTACATTGCGGGTTAGAATTAAATTATTTTTTTTGATGTGAAAAAATAAAAGTTGTTTCCCAGCCAAAATTTATTTTTTATACGATTTGGTTTGATGTACTGAACGCGTGGTTGACGGCTTCGTTAAGGTTTTTTTTTACACCCTGTAGGTATAATAATAGGTACTTAGGTATTATTTCGATAAAGTAACTGACCTAATGTTTCACTGTAGGTATTACATTTTAATTCAATATAGCCGAACCCCAATTTACCGGAATTTATCCAATTTATCTAAGTAGGTACCACCTACTAATTTGTTTATTTTTATACTTTGTAAATAAATTACTAACTTACCGGGTAATAATTACATTTTCTTCATTAGCTGGTAGACTAAAAAAAGAAAGCGTTTTATTATTCGACCTACACTACACCCATCAACAGCACATAAATTTCCACCACCAGAAGTAATTTTTCTTAAATAAAGCTAACGTTTAACAAGCACAGATTACTTATTTAGTTCGTATGAAAACTAAATTGATCGTAAGCGTAACACGAATAATTATAGTGCGTCGTGAGCGCGTTCGACGGTTGTTGGCAGCCCACTGAATTCGCACCGACGTCGGTGCGGGCGAGAGTAGGCTATTACCGCGCGCAAGTACATCATCGAGTGAGAGAGGCCTGCCAATATCCTTGTCAAGACAATAGCGAAGAAATTGTGTCAATTGTTTCGCATAGCAACGATAGTCTGGCCCACCCAAGGACCTACATTATCTTAACTAGTACCGCAAAGTGTTCAATTGGCGGGATAGTGCACTTGATTAATTTGCCAATTTTGTCGTATTTAGGTTGGGGCTAGTGCTAGATCTAGTTTAAGTCAATTAGAATTTGATATCAAATCCAAGTTAGCACAAATGTGAACATTGTTGTAATGTATTGTAACTTTGTTTTTTCATCAGTATGTGCTTATAATATATTATTATAACAAAAGTAACTATACGAATATGCTCCAGAGAAGAATAAAGTATAGGAATCTGCTTTAACAGCTATCAAACATCGGCAACCGCAGTAGTTGACAATTGAAGTGAATTTCGTATTTATTTTGTTTCATTGTATTTCTAGTTCATCTGGAAGTTTGTAAATCGTTTTTGACTTGCTTCATCAGTCGTTTCGGTCTTTTACAAAGAATATCGGCTAATTTATTACAAAGTGGTCCGACGATCTGGAGCGCAGGACCAATCGCGGTGAAGATCCTTGGGGGAGGTCTATGCTCAGCAGCGGGCGTCGAACGGCTGTTATAATGTTGATCGCATAATTTATAGACTTAATGAAATAATTTTCCACGTCGTGTCATTTTTTTAAAACCTTTTTAAATCTGTTATCAGGTCGGTCATCTGGCGATGGAAACTCTCCTCTCCCTGACCTCTAAACGGGCCGGCGAGTGGTTCAAAGAAGAACTACGCGTGTTGGGTGGTGTGGACCACATCGTGCGCACCATACAGGACTGCGCGGCGAGGCTGGAGTCGCCCGCGCACACGTGGACGCACGCACACATAGACGTGCTGAGGAAGGCGGATAGATGTATGCGGGTTTTGGAGAACGTGAGTATAAAATTTAGTTTCTAGTGACTGAATCTTATTGCTACACTTCATTTTATATGCTGTGTGTTCTGGAAAATTACTAGAAGGAATAATATAAACTAGTAGGTGTGACACTTACCATCTTCATCGTTATTGCAAAACCTCTTTTTCTTCAATCGAGATTTTGGCAGCCGAAACAGTGTCTGCATGTTTCTTGTGTCTGTATGTGTTAGAATAGTTTATACAAAATAGACTCGTAATTTTGGGCTATTTTCTGACCCCAATGACCTCTAGTTCGGAAAAATATGGTCGGACTTGATCCGGAGACTATGACTGTTACATATTTCTTTAGAATAATCCAATCTTCTTAACGTTACATAATCTCGTCCTCACCATCTCGAAAGGTAAAACTGTAGCTCTAAAGTTTATACTCTACTTCCCCAGGTGACCCAACAGAACGAAGACAACCAACTGTACCTGGTCAGCGAATCGCTCGGCGCCGCTCGCACGTTGGCCGCGCTGCTGCGGCGGTGCGCGGGCGAGGCGCGGACCGAGACGAGCCTGCGGGCCGCCTTGTTGGACGCCGCGTTGCCGGCCATCAAGGTGCTGGTCAACTTGTCGCATTCGTTCGGGAATAATGGTGAGTGGAACCTGCTTACACTTTTGTTCTTCTTAAGATCATTATTTTTGCAGTAAAAACTTAACTGTCTGCAGCAGGGATCGAATCTGCGTCCACGGGATACTAACCCGTGAGCATTAACCACTCGGCCGGTTGGAATTTGCTACTTTTTTCTTAATGCGTAGGCAGCGTTTGCAACGTGAATGCTGATCATGATTAAATAAAACTTTTCTATGTACTGTCTGTTTAATTTTGGTGTTTTCTAATTCGGCAAAGATACGGCTCCTGGCTAAAGAAGACTTTTAAATGGGGGATAAGTTACATATTCTTTCGATCTGTTTCACTGCACTGAAATTAAATCGTTATTAACCCTTCAAAGTGACAAATCTATGTTAACGGTACTGCGAAAACCCTAGTTACACCTGATGCATAAGGTCATATTTTTTTATGCTTATGTTTTATTTTCTACAGTATCGCGAGGAGCTCAAGTAGTTGGCGAACAGCCTTCAGTAATGGAGATCTGCCTTATCCTACTTCACAATCAAGGAAACTTCATACCAGATGACAGAAATTTCGAATTTAGTGTTTGTGTAAGTTTCAATTTAATTTAAAGTTAATAATCTGTCCATTATTCTTTTATGAAAATGATTACTGGCTCAAAATTTATATTTCGTTGCCTTCCTGCTTCTTGGAGACCCTGCACATTGCAGACTTTTAAATAGCTGACAATATGGATCTCTTCTTTAAAGAAGGGAAATAAAGAACGCTACACAGTAGGCTCGGGGCTCTAGAATGCTCTTGATTTGTGCTTGTGGTCTTCAGTCTGTTATATTCACTTCATAATCACTTCACTTCGTAATAGCCTTGTAACTTCAATCTTACCATACCAACCTTTTATACCTAACAGGTTCTACTCCTGCTAATAAATCTGGTGCAAAACAACGAGGTGAACACGCAACAGCTGCTGAACCTGCGGATCCGCGTCGACAACGGCGATGACGTCACCTCAAGGAGTATATCTGCGTTGGACCTCATCGTCGACCTTTTCCATATGAGAGAGGACTTGGCCAGGTAATTTAAACTTTGAGGAACAATTTAACTACTACAGTGTCTTCATATTCTTTAAGGCAGGTCGATAGCATGCGATAGTATGGATAGTCACTCACTTTAGGAATTTCGCTCCAAGCTCGCGTGGTAAAGTATGTGTTGTCAGTCACATCGTAGTTGAGATGTGTCCTGTAGCCAGAATTGGACATATCATAGTTATTCAGGTTTAAAGACATTCATGCCCGTTTTCACCAGTAGCCCCAAAACAGTGACCTAAGTAAGGCTCCCGTATCTTAGGGGACCCCTCAAATCATCCCCTTACCTAAATTCTGTTTCACCATCCTAAGGGCTACCTAAGTAAGAGTCCCCTTGTTAGGTGACGTTTAGTGCGGAGGTACTGCGAAAACGCTTATCGATAAATTATTGGTGTTAACGATTTCGTTGTTAATTAACGAAATTTTACTCAGTTTATTTGTAAAAAGTACTAGTAGTAAAGGTCTGCACCTTTAAAATGTTAGATAAATAATAAAAAGTTTTAATTTTAGTTGTTTTGGATGTTTATGACGAATTCCATTGCCTAAAAGTCATTTGACATTTTGATGTCACGTGCGGTTGACATTTCGTTTGTTTATTTGGTGTTCAAATTACTATTTCAAATGTTCAATTTTCTGCAGTATAAATTAAACACTCTCCTAAGATAACCTATATCTCATGAAAAAGTCCTTGTCATCATATTTGATAAAATCCTTCGATCTTTCACGGAAAATACGAGGTCGCCTTAACAAACTTTGATCACTTGATAACTATATATCTTCAATTGCTTCTAAAGCTTCATAAACATCGTGGTCACTATCCTTTTTTATATCGTTTATTTTTTTTGTATTTTTTTTAAAAAGAGGAGTCAAAATAACCTAAAAATATGTGTCACCTAAGCGATACGGGGTCGTCGATTCATCCCCTAATTTTTAAGGCGCCCTTTTCGCTTTAGGTGTCACTTATGCGTTGGTGAAATCAAAATTGGCGTTAGGTGTCCCTTATATTTATTTAAGAGACACTTAAATTTTAGGGGTTACTGGTGAAAACGGGCATTATTCTCATAAAGACATACATTAATATCACTTATGAGAATATGAGTGAACATAAGTAAACAAACTTATTATTAGAAGTATTCAATGTTATTACACGGCATTGTAAACTTTTAAATTATTAATCCTGTTGGAAAATCCATGAAAATGTATCTATTTATCGTTTTCAGGCGAGCTGAAGAAAATACAGATGCGATATTAGATGGAGAAAAAGACAAAAAGCAATCTCAAGATGATATCGACGAAACCGTCGCTAAGTGTAAGTAATCATTAAATTATTCAAATGAAAACTAAGATGGTGTTTTGTTTACTCGCTACTAATATTATGTTATTATTACTACTGAAAAATAAAACTGTTAGATTTATAGGAAGCACCATAATAAAATACACCAAAACTACTTGAGTGTGCTCAATTTATTATCAGTTTATCCCATAGTAGTCCAAAAATTGTCTCTTAAACATTTTTTTTTGTGATACAAAATCTGTTGAACCTATTGATAGTGTCTGTTTGTGAGTAACATGAGTAATTCCACAGTGCTAGCGCGCGCGGGCACGCACATGGAGCACACGATGGTGGGCGCGTACGTGGCGCTGCTGCTGGGGCACATGGCGGTGGTGGCGCCGGCGCTGGCGGCCGCCGTGCGCGCGCGCGTGCCCACCTACCGCCCGCTGCTGCCCACGCTCAGGAAGTACTACACGTTCCTGTCGCTCACCGCCAGTGTAAGTACTTCCACAGTGCTAGCGCGCGGGCACGCACATGGAGCACACGATGGTGGGCGCGTACGTGGCGCTGCTGCTGGGGCACATGGCGGTGGTGGCGCCGGCGCTGGCGGCCGCCGTGCGCGCGCGCGTGCCCACCTACCGCCCGCTGCTGCCCACGCTCAGGAAGTACTACACGTTCCTGTCGCTCACCGCCAGTGTAAGTACTTCCACAGTGCTAGCGCGCGGGCACGCACATGGAGCACACGATGGTGGGCGCGTACGTGGCGCTGCTGCTGGGGCACATGGCGGTGGTGGCGCCGGCGCTGGCGGCCGCCGTGCGCGCGCGCGTGCCCACCTACCGCCCGCTGCTGCCCACGCTCAGGAAGTACTACACGTTCCTGTCGCTCACCGCCAGTGTAAGTACTTCCACAGTGCTAGCGCGCGGGCACGCACATGGAGCACACGATGGTGGGCGCGTACGTGGCGCTGCTGCTGGGGCACATGGCGGTGGTGGCGCCGGCGCTGGCGGCCGCCGTGCGCGCGCGCGTGCCCACCTACCGCCCGCTGCTGCCCACGCTCAGGAAGTACTACACGTTCCTGTCGCTCACCGCCAGTGTAAGTACTTCCACAGTGCTAGCGCGCGGGCACGCACATGGAGCACACGATGGTGGGCGCGTACGTGGCGCTGCTGCTGGGGCACATGGCGGTGGTGGCGCCGGCGCTGGCGGCCGCCGTGCGCGCGCGCGTGCCCACCTACCGCCCGCTGCTGCCCACGCTCAGGAAGTACTACACGTTCCTGTCGCTCACCGCCAGTGTAAGTACTTCCACAGTGCTAACGCACGGGCACGCACATGGAGCACACGATGGTGGGCGCGTACGTGGCGCTGCTGCTGGGGCACATGGCGGTGGTGGCGCCGGCGCTGGCGGCCGCCGTGCGCGCGCGCGTGCCCACCTACCGCCCGCTGCTGCCCACGCTCAGGAAGTACTACACGTTCCTGTCGCTCACCGCCAGTGTAAGTACTTCCACAGTGCTAGCGCGCGGGCACGCACATGGAGCACACGATGGTGGGCGCGTACGTGGCGCTGCTGCTGGGGCACATGGCGGTGGTGGCGCCGGCGCTGGCGGCCGCCGTGCGCGCGCGCGTGCCCACCTACCGCCCGCTGCTGCCCACGCTCAGGAAGTACTACACGTTCCTGTCGCTCACCGCCAGTGTAAGTACTTCCACAGTGCTAGCGCGCGGGCACGCACATGGAGCACACGATGGTGGGCGCGTACGTGGCGCTGCTGCTGGGGCACATGGCGGTGGTGGCGCCGGCGCTGGCGGCCGCCGTGCGCGCGCGCGTGCCCACCTACCGCCCGCTGCTGCCCACGCTCAGGAAGTACTACACGTTCCTGTCGCTCACCGCCAGTGTAAGTACTTCCACAGTGCTAGCGCGCGGGCACGCACATGGAGCACACGATGGTGGGCGCGTACGTGGCGCTGCTGCTGGGGCACATGGCGGTGGTGGCGCCGGCGCTGGCGGCCGCCGTGCGCGCGCGCGTGCCCACCTACCGCCCGCTGCTGCCCACGCTCAGGAAGTACTACACGTTCCTGTCGCTCACCGCCAGTGTAAGTACTTCCACAGTGCTAACGCACGGGCACGCACATGGAGCACACGATGGTGGGCGCGTACGTGGCGCTGCTGCTGGGGCACATGGCGGTGGTGGCGCCGGCGCTGGCGGCCGCCGTGCGCGCGCGCGTGCCCACCTACCGCCCGCTGCTGCCCACGCTCAGGAAGTACTACACGTTCCTGTCGCTCACCGCCAGTGTAAGTACTTCCACAGTGCTAGCGCACGGGCACGCACATGGAGCACACGATGGTGGGCGCGTACGTGGCGCTGCTGCTGGGGCACATGGCGGTGGTGGCGCCGGCGCTGGCGGCCGCCGTGCGCGCGCGCGTGCCCACCTACCGCCCGCTGCTGCCCACGCTCAGGAAGTACTACACGTTCCTGTCGCTCACCGCCAGTGTAAGTACTTCCACAGTGCTAGCGCGCGGGCACGCACATGGAGCACACGATGGTGGGCGCGTACGTGGCGCTGCTGCTGGGGCACATGGCGGTGGTGGCGCCGGCGCTGGCGGCCGCCGTGCGCGCGCGCGTGCCCACCTACCGCCCGCTGCTGCCCACGCTCAGGAAGTACTACACGTTCCTGTCGCTCACCGCCAGTGTAAGTACTTCCACAGTGCTAGCGCGCGGGCACGCACATGGAGCACACGATGGTGGGCGCGTACGTGGCGCTGCTGCTGGGGCACATGGCGGTGGTGGCGCCGGCGCTGGCGGCCGCCGTGCGCGCGCGCGTGCCCACCTACCGCCCGCTGCTGCCCACGCTCAGGAAGTACTACACGTTCCTGTCGCTCACCGCCAGTGTAAGTACTCGATGAAATTATGCGACTGCTGTTAAAATGGATATGCTATTTATTATCAAGCCTCCAAGTTACAAGCCCTTAGTGACACTTGTCTGTAATGCGTGGCCAGTATACCGAGCCATCACGTTCAAGGAACGGAGACAGCTACATTTAAAACCTAATACATCGCGGCTCAAGGGTCATATCACAAAATTTTGACATCTTAGCAGTTTTTTGTCGAAATCTTGGATTTCAAAGGATAAATCGCAAATTGGAGTCCTCTACGAAATAGGTATCCCACCAAAAACATTTTCATGTAAAATGTTGCCAAGACGAGCCTATATGACTCGCACTGTCAAAAAGTTATCAGATCTCATGTAGAGCCAAGCTTCTAACAATACACGCCCTAACTCTACAAGGCCTAACTTCACAAACTCGACAATTTTGTTGATCTAGCATAATCCAAACCCAAGTTATGAGGGTTCAAAAAAACGACGAAGCGCTTCGAGAAAAGGTAGGTAGTGCCCGTGCGCTTCGCTTGGCTCGTCTTGGCGGGGGCACTACCGTGCCCCCAGATTAAGTTTTTTTTTATTAGTAAAAATTACAACCACAGACTTTTTAGTCCGTGCCTTTTTTGAGTTGTTTTTGTGTTGATGGATACATTAAAAATAATTACGTTTTAACCTACATATTAAGTAATCCATTGCATAAAAACATTGTTCATGGTTATTTTACTAACCAAATTTAAAATAAAACAATGATACCTACTTTTGTTAATAATCCATACTAATATTAAAAATGAGAAATTAACTCTGTTTGTCTGTCCGTAACTCAATCACACCTAAACTACTTAACCGATTAGCATGAAATTTGGTATGGAGATATTTTGATATCCGAGGATGGGAAAATTCAAGTGGGCCGATCGCATTTACGCCTAAACTACTGAACAGATTTAAATGAAATTTGGCAAAGAGATAGATTGAGACTTAAGAAAAGACATGAGTTACTTTTGACAGCGGGAAACAACGCATTCCCGTGGGAAAAATTACCATAGACTTTAGTTATATTTACGATAAAATTGGTATTTCGGGAACAACGCATTACAAAAAACTACCTAATGCGTCCGCATTAGGTAGGTAGCATCCCGGAGACGTGGGTAAAATCTAGGTTTAAATAAAGCATTACATCCTATCGATGCGGTACAATTTACTAATAACGTATGTTTCAAGGTTATCCTAATATGTACAGTTATTCAAAAATTTACTTAGATATAAGATAGACTGACCGGTTGGCGGAAGATAAACTGGTTGGACTCAATAGGACTGTAACTATAAATAACTTGTACAAATTGCTCATCGCTTCACCGATCGGTGCCCTAATGAAACGTGGAAAGTACGCGAAAGGTACTTCACCTCAATGTGCGCGCGTTTTTTACCAACTCTCGAGCAGGTTCGACGCCCGATCTATGAGAAGTCGTTGACCTCATCTAACATGTGAGTCTGAGTGTCACGTGCCCTTTTGAGTCTAATGATTATTTTATGATCTCACTGTTTTAAGTTACTACAAATTAATTGCTAACGGTAAATTTAGATGAATTTCTCCCTATTTAGGTTAAAAAAATATTTTTTTAATTTTTGGCCTGGAAAAAATATGTTAATGCTTTGTTTGCCAGAAGTGCGTTTTTTTATATGTAGAATGACAACTGAGCAGTAGTTCTCATTTACAAACATTAGATACACCTTTATATGTTAACTATACGCCGACTGGTAGCATAATATTAAAACATTTATTGCATTTCCAAACACGGTCCTTAAAGTAAAAAAAGGATCTAACCATTTGGATTCTATAATCCATACAACTGAGCAGTAGTTCTCATTTACAAACATTAGATACACCTTTATATGTTAACTATACGCCGACTGGTAGCATAATATTAAAACATTTATTGCATTTCCAAAAATGGCCCTTAAAGTAAAAAAAGGATCTAACCATTTGGATTCTATAATCCATTGGAGGTATAGACACCCAACTGAACTTCATCCTTTATTTACCGGATGGAGACGATAAAGAAAACTATATTTATGTGTTTGTGGTACTTTCATGGTTTCTTATTTCCATTACACAAATGCTGAACTTTGGGACAGAGTATTGTATGTGATGTTGTTACCATTCATTTATTGTTTACTAGAGGCCCCCCGCGGCTTCGTCGGAGTTTAATCCCTTTATTTTCGGAATCGCGGTCGAACTGGATAAAAAGTTCCTGGTTCTAAGCTACCTCTCCACCAATTTTCAGCCAAATCGGTTTATCCGTTCTTGAGTTATAAATAGTGTTACTAACACCACCCTTTTATTTTGACGACCGTTTGGTGCAGTGGTCTACATGTCGGACTTTAAAACCAAGGGTCGCGGGTTCGATCCCCGCACAGTACAAGCATATGTGTGCATGAACATGTGTGTTTGTACTGGTCTGGGTGTTTTCTATGTATGATATGTATTTATTTACAAAAAAAAAGTATTTAAGTATGTTTATCCGTTGTCTAGTACCCATAGCACAAGCCTAGTAGCTTAATTTGGGACTAGAGAATTGGTGTGATTGTTGTGAAATATTTATTTATTTATTTATTTATTTATATATAAATATATAGATTTATTTGCCCTTTTCAGGCCGAAGCGGCTATAGTGGCCCACGTGAAGGCGACGCAGCGCATCATCGAGTTCATGGAGGCAAGCGACAAGGAGAACGTGCAAGAAGAGCCCGCGCAGCCGCCCGCGCCCTACACCACCGACCAGTACCCGCCGCACTACTACCAGGTTAGTTGTTAGTGCCCACAATCCTGAAGGGGATGATCGTTAACATCACTTATTGGTATGAAGACACCCTTTTTAAATATTTTCAAGACCATGCCGTTTGAAAAACATAGCGCTTATGAAGCTAATACAACCAATTATTTCTAAAAAGCTGTAGAAACCTATATTTAAACACACAAAACTCAAAAAATATTTGGTCAATTGACTCCGATTTCTGATACATGACCGTGTCGTTACGTTCATGTATTCCCATACAAAATCTATGGAGGCAGACCGTTTTGACAGATAATAAAAAGTATGTCAACGATTGGTAGTGTCATCTAGCCTATTGGCTCAATAGGCAGTGTCTAAGGCGTTGTCCTACGTGAGAGCGACGCAACGCAATGCGATGCGATGATCCCAATACTTGTATCAATGTTAATCGCGCTCCGTCACGTTAGTTAGACACTAACATAAACGTAAACATGTGATATTGTCGCATCGCGTTTGTCGCTCACCTAAGACAACGGGTAAGTAAGAAACTTAATTACCATAGAGTAGCAGTCGCTTAGACGTTTTATGTTAGTATTTAATGACAATTAAAAAAGATTGATTCTTATTTACCAACAATCATTATGAGCAAAAAGTTCAATAGAGAAAGATGTTTAAATTATTTCTTAATTTTATACCATAATTTTGAAAGTTTATTTTTTGGGAAACACAGTTATAACAAAAAGTAACTAAGAAAACAGCAGGTAAATAAGTGTTTGATGGGTTACTTTTAGGTTAAAAATAGTGAACTTTTTTCCGAACTAGTAGTAATAGTTACCTTTATAATTGACAGGGCTCGCCGTCGGACGTCCCGCAGGACATGTCGCTCAGCAACCTCAACTACAGCATGAGCACCTACAACTCCAGCTCGGACCGCTCCGTGGTTGACGGGTACCACTGAGGTGAGATCTGCTCAACGCGTGGGCAGCACCATTTGGACCTCACCGGTAAGCGAGTATCTCTGTACCCCCGGCTGACGTTGAGTTCTATTAATATCATCCCGGGGGCGCCTCGACGGCACCGCGCGGAGCTATCTCCGAGGTTCGGCTTTACGCTTTAGATTCGTAATATTAGACTATATTAGATGTTTATGCACGTGCGTTTTTATTTAATTAACGATTTATTGACCCGTCAACCAAGGTCAAATAGGCATCATACTCAATTGACACCCCGTGCGAATGAGTTGACTCCATGTGATTAGACTTGTAAATATAGACCAAACAGCAAATCGAATCCTTGTATATTATGAACCGAATAGTGAGTAATAGATATTTACATGCCATTTGTAATAGGTAATTACCATAACATAGGTGGTGGATGTATGTTTGCACACGGCCATTATAGGGTCTCTTTTTGTATTGATATCTCTTCCTTCTCTAAAATATGGTGTATATATAATTCGCAGACTGTTAAGAATTAAGTAGTTGTGTTGATCTTGGACATGGGTTATGAGAGTCTTAATTAAATTGAGATATTCCGAGTTTAAGCCACTGAACTGGCAATATAAAAGTGCAAAAATAGTCGTGTAAGTGTATAATAGATATGTATTCTTTTATGTGAATATTGTGTCTGCACTTTTTGTATCATACCGCTCTGGGAGGGTTACGATTTATAGAGTATTGTTCTAATGAGGCACAATCGTTTATTGTAAATACATTTTAGCTAGTATCAATAGTTTGGTCTTTGTTGAGTAAATTAGGGATGAGTAGGCATGGTTAATTTTATTCGGTCGTAAGAGATTCTGTATTGCCGCCCGCGCGGAGATAATGTACAAAAGACGTTGAAGTGGGTCCGCTGCTCGCGAGGCAACGGACGTGCGTACATGTAAATGATTAGGACAATCTATGACGTTGGATTTTAACCACTAGTTGATAGCACTGACAGCGAATGAAGATGATAAATTTTATTCCTTTCTGAAGTTCCCAAAAAACTTCCGATCGCAACCTGACTGAATGTCCGATAGGATCGAGTTTTAGTTTGGTTAGTTGAACATATTTTTAAAGATTATTAAATGCTTAGGCACATAAACTACTTAATCTTGAAATCTGTTTGCACTGTTTATGGTGTTTACTAATGAACGATGTAAAGAAGTTTATGGGTAGTTTTACTGATGACAATTTTATCGGAAGCTATCTATTTACCTGAAATTTGTTACAAAATATATGACTAACTATACCAGAGCTGGCTCGACGATAGTCCATTTGTGTGGAGCGATATTTTTATATTTTGTAACGAACTTTGTATCGGTGGACCGGGTTGCTTTCTGTCGTGTCTTGGTGTGATGAATGTTGACAGTTCTTGCGCCTTATTCACATGGAGATTTGATGAAGTGTTAGTTATTATTACGTTATATCAAATTGTGGCTATAGACGTATTACAGATAAGTTAAACAAGATGACATGTAAATTGGATTGCAAAATGTTTTAATAAGGTGTCATATTGAAAACACGAACCCAGATTGGATCCCAAATAGTGATCCAAGAATATTGTACCTTGTAAAAATATGAATACACATTCTCAATAGTAGCATACAAACCTATGTACTTCATATAAAGGAAATGAAATTATTAATTTCGTATAAATTGCAGCAAATGGTAACTTCGTCAGTTGTCACCATTTTATTATGACTTTTAGTATGTTATTAATTAGAATGTGCATTCTGAATTTCAACTTAAACGGTTATAACAATTTTCCAGTTTGCCACTGCTACATCAAGCTCTGAACCAAATCAATGTTATTCGGACTTCGACACACATTCCACTAGTTTTCCTTTAGAATATGTATATCTAATCTGAGTATCTAGTTCTGTAACTGGATCGTATCATCACAATATCATACGACTCCTAAAAGCTTATTTGTTTATGGGTCAACTATGTTTGCATGTGTGCCTTAGCCCCTGCGAGGTAAAGCCACGTTCACATCAGAGATATGTCAGTCGACCTCGTGCCGCGAAACATGTCGAGCGAAGTCGTCGACTTTGTCAGTCGTCACTTTTATAAGTGTCGCTGTAAGTCACTGGCGTTTTCTCTCGTTAAATGTTGCGACTGAGACATCACACCGCGATGTCGCACAATTCGCACTATTTCTCCAGCAGCACAAGCCAAGGGACGTCCGTCTTATGTAAACGTGGCTTTGAAGAACTTATTTTGTAGTGGCAGTGTAATACTGGATCTTTTATATCAACCGTTGAAAACACGATATTTTCAGACAGCTTTACTATTTTTTAAGGTTTGTATAATTTCGGATAATTGTTTGTACGCGGTTGTATCTAAGAATTTATGACGATTATTTGTGGGGTTTTATTTTTAATTAAAATATTAGGGATTTTACGTGTTCTTTGTACAGCTATATTGAACCTTATTGCCTAAATTATATTTACGTAACTTATTGATCTATGTATGTACTATGTGTAGCCCTTAATTGCATTTCGTTATGAAATTTCATCGTTTTATATCACACCTGTGTTTTGAATATAAAATATGTTGTTTTAGACTATCGCCAGAGTTTGATATCTTGAGAAATTATTATTGTATATGTAATGTGTAATTATGTTATAAAGTATTACGTGTAATTATTAAAAGAAGACAATTTAAATATTTTGTGTTTTTTGTTATTATCCTAAAAGTGATCCTAAATTTTAGTAAAAGACGTAATAAAATACTATCAATATATTTGCGATAAATAGATTTAAATAAATATACGCAATACATACATATCGTCTGGTCGTCACTACACATTGCATGCAGCTCTATAAATAAATTGTAAGCAAGTGTTTTTTTTTCACAACGTCTAATCGATAAACTTCGATTTAAGTGAGCGTAAAAATAATTTTTTGTTCAACATATCTATTCTGTGTTACATTCAAATAGCGAAATGATATTAAACGCTAATAACAACACTATTCTTTCATAGTAACAGCATCTTAATAAATATTTGCAGCTCACTACATTAAAAAATTTTCATAAAATAATAAAAACACTAACGCGTTATAAATTAATTAAAAAGTAACAATAATAGGGAAGCATGACTAACACAATAAAAAGTACCATTTCTATGCAAGTTCTCATATTGGTTCAACCGATTCTGTGTGCGCTACGGCAGGAGCCCGGACGCCTTGCCACTTTCCGGTTTCAGTAAAGCGTTTATTCACAGTCATCAGTTGCTCAAAATTAGCTTTGGCAAGCTTGTGTTTGTTGGCCACCTTCTGGACCAGTTCCTCATCGTACACTTCCTCAGGAGCTTCTAGTTTCAAATGCGCCTTCATCTCTTGAACGGTCACTAGAAAACAATTCCACGGAGACCAATCCTCGTTGACGTGCCAGCGACACAACCTCAACTCTGTCATGTCGTTACACTCGCTGATTGCTGAGTGAGAATGCCATAGTTTATCGACGATGAAGTAGACATCTTTCTCTTGGAGCACGAACGCTAACGATCCCCAGCACTTTCGGCGTCTTTCGTCGCGTTGAACAGCGCGTAGTATGAACTTGTACGGCGTCATGTCTACCCACAGCCGCTCCGTGGCGTCCTTCCACGAGCACGAGGTACATACCATGAAACCGTTCATCTTTGCATTTAACGGGAAATCAGAGTACGCTTTTACTTGATGACACATCTCGCAGAAATGAAGGCGGCTCTTCTCCATCTTTCTATAATCTCGGATGTCTTTGCATTTCGTGACGCCCGAGTTTAATTCGGATGTCTTAAGCAGCTGGAAGAGTGTCGAGGCTATTCTCCGCCTGAGAAATTCAATCTGGTAGTTGTTGCATCTTCTAACCAGCAGATCGCATTCTCGATCTAGAAGTGTTATGACTTCTTCGGCGAGTGGGTGACGAAACTCTTGCAGTGCGAATTTCATATCTACTAGGAGCTCCATGCGTTCCGTCACTTCCATGTCTTCTCGAATAAATGAATTGTACAATTCCTTCAACTTCCTCGCTTTTTGTATTTCCACAGTGTCCATTGAGATCAGCTTGCCGTCACTCCCGAACCATGCAACAGGCTTGGATATTTCCTCTAAAAACTTCTTTTCCTTTATCTTTTTGCTGTCTTCTTTTACTTTCACTCTGTAAGCTTCGATACAGCGCAGCAGTTCGACCTCTTTGTCGAGAAGCAATGTAAATTCTGCTATTTTGGGACCTTTTGCATGCAGTTGTGAAATCCTTGCTATTTCTGCGTGTTTCCAACGATCAACCTACAAAATAAGTAAAATTGTTATTGTTGTCCGTTTTTATATTTATTTGTTACTAAAAACAGATGGCTATATCACACTTCACAATAATATTTAAATGTGAAAGTTTCTTTATTTGGATCTTTGCCCGTCAATAACGCTGAAACTACTAAACGGAGTTTGATGTAATTTGGTATACAGACAGGGCATTAGCCGACTTGGGTGATAGGATACTTTTTGTATCCATTAAATGCTCCCTTGGGATAAAACAGGAATCTTGGCAAGTCACTTTTTTTTTTCTAAAAACAACGGGCAGGACAACGTCTGCGGGGTCATCTAGTGCTAAATACAAACCATAGCATAAAGTTGGTCAAAGTCTTCACGCGTTCTAGGAAATGTTTTGGTGACAAGGTCTCTGCGCAGACGTCTCTCGATAGCTTCTCGTTCAAGTCTATCTTCTTCCTTCATTCTCTCTATGCGTTCCCTGTACAAAATAGCCCCTATTTTAGATAAGTTCATAACACTTTCCGATGTGGACACCATCATTAAAAAATATATAACTGACCTGCATTCTCGAAGCCATCTGTCAACCTTTTGCCTGAACTGGTGATGTCTGAAAGCCCGTTGGATGATGCTGGCGTAATGATTGTGATTCAAACGGATTATCATTTGTTCGTAAGTTTCATACGGTTGAGGAACAATGATTTTGTCATTTACGTTCGGTATGTAAGCGTGGACAGTGTTCATCTGGGTCGCTCGACTGTAATTTGTATCCTGAAAATAGAAATAAGTCCAGTGAATATATAAATGTTGAGGTGAAAGTGGTTCGAAAATAATTAAAGTGACAGTGAAATATGTGACCCAGCAAATCAAACCTGAGGTTAGCTAAAGACTTCAACATAATTTGTACCGCGTATGAGTACATTTTGCGTATTGACAGTTATTAAATATTTGTATGTTTGTCGGCCAATCACGCTGGAAGTTTCCGAACGGATTACGATGTAATTTGGTATACAGACAGGGTATGAGCTAACTTAGGTGATAGGGATACCTTATGTCGCGGGTGGGCCGCTAGTATGGAATACAATTCATTAGTAGCTTTTATACTTACATAAATCTTCTCCTTTTCTTCAGCTGTTTGCGTGTCTCGACAGTTTTTGTTTTCCGGCGGGAGTTTTTCGGGCTTTTGCGGAGTCTGAGTGTATGCATGGTGGTATTCAGTGCCTGAAATTATAAAGGTATGTATATGTAAGATTGAATTCATGTCTCAACTCGATGGCATAAGGATAACCAATCTAAAACCAAGATGATGTTTTAACCAGGTAGGCTTGACCAGTTTCACTTTTTTAATTAATAACAAATTATATGAAGTGAAAGACCCACCAGTGTGAACATTTTTGTATCCGCCCAAATAAGGTTTTTGCATTGGCTCTGAAAATATTTCTACATTTATTTGTTTAATTGTATTCCCGAACGGCACCATGACGCTTAAAACATCGTGAATTGGGAGTTCCTTGTATAATTTGTCTAAATTCAGTTTCTCATTGTTTTTCATCAGTAGTTCTACCTCTACTATGCCATACTTGTCGTAGTCGAGATCCATTAGCGCCATACGGTCTTTGAGCGGATGCTCTCCTCGTAGCAAAACTAAATTGTCAGGGTCTACTTGAAATAACCCACCCAAATTCTTTTTTATCTCGTGTACTTTCATAATAGAATGGTAAGAACGGGTGAATATGCCGTTCTGGTTACGAACCCTGAACTTAATGGCTATAAATGGCATTGATTTCTTCTTCGGAATGACTGCGTGAAGCAGTTCGTGAACATAAGACTCCTTTGGTATCGCGGACAGACTGAAGTCCTCAGAGTTTTTGGTAAACACATCGATTACCAAGTTTCCAACTGGATCGGCCTTCAGGTCTAAGAGCATACTCGTTTCTTTGAGTACGGTACGATTCTTTGTTAGCAAAAGATTGTTGTTTGACACTGCGAGCAATTTGGCCAATTTGCGTTTGACGAATTTGACTGGCGTATTTGCCGGGAAGACTTTGTTGAACACTTGGTTGGGGTGAAGGGGTGACTTGAATGTGACGAGGATGTGGCTGATGGGGCACTTGTACAGTTCTGCGTCTCTCGCACATGGTGCGGTTGGGCACTTAGCTTTGGAGTCATCTCCTTGGGGAGACGAGACCCGCTTGTAAGGCGGGGCAGACAGCAATTTCTCTCGACCTAATTCACATTGACACGCAACAACACCTTTGACACAATCTGATTTTGGGGCTATTCCGACGGTTTTACGCACTTCCATTTTTTATTTATTGATTATAATTATTAAAAATGTACACGATATTTAAAATAAATAATATTTGTATTGATTGAAAACAGTATTGTAGACGTTTGGCTTGACAAATAAATTGTTTATTTTGCTAAGTGACTGTTGCCACGGCAACCAATCCCGCCAATCCGTGTGGGCACAGTTTTTCGATGTTGTTCTCGTGCGATCTAGTACAGTTCTTGCATTTCACGAAGGCGAGTAGTCTTTATTTGTTTTTAAACGTGTACATGCATAATGCAATAGTGTGCGTGTATGACGACGCGGTCAGTCGCGAGCGCGCTGTCGCTCAGGTATAGTTGTGTTTATTGTTTCCGGACGCTAATTGCCGTGAAGTACTGTCAGCATGTCAAAGCGCAAAGTTATCCA
Source organism: Pyrausta despicata (assembly GCA_963921415.1). Classification (NCBI taxonomy): domain Eukaryota; kingdom Metazoa; phylum Arthropoda; class Insecta; order Lepidoptera; family Crambidae; genus Pyrausta; species Pyrausta despicata. The sequence continues at coordinate 10,375,022 of OY992852.1, read as the reverse complement.
TAGCGAGGTAAATATTTTTTTTCTAGTTTTGACATTAAATAAAAATGATTATTTTTTAATTTAAGTAATAGTTTAGTTTTGACTTTTGATACTTATTCAATTGTATATTTTATTGTTTTTAGGGTCGAGCAATCATTGCTAAAGTCTTTCACTTTCTAAAAGATGAATATAATTTTATGAAAGCAAATAACACTGATGGATGTGACCTAAGTCCATTAGCAAACATATTAGAACGAACTGCCCAAGCAACAGGCGTCAGTGAACGCACAGTAAGTAGGATTTTAAAAGAAGAGAAAGAGTTGCCATCTTCATCAACCAAGTTTACTTCACCCATGAAAAAGCGACGAAAAAGAGACGGTAAATTTAATTTAGATAATATGAATCGAGAAATTATTCGAACTACAATTCAAAATTTTCATATAGAACACAATGAACTTCCAACTTTGGCAAAACTTCAGTCAGCATTAAGAGAAAAAATTGGTTTTGACGGATGTTTGAGCACATTACGTTCGTTGCTTATAAAAATGGGCTACGAATGGAACAAAATTGAAAACAATCGTAAATCTTTACAAGAAAGGCATGAAATACAATTGTGGAGATTTAATTTTTTGAAAAAAATTCATGAATACCGTGAAGAAGGCCGTCCCATTATATATACAGACGAAACATATGTGCTAACTTCGCACGTACGTCAAAACACGTGGAATTTAAAAAAACTAGATACTAAGACAAAAGACAAGTCATTTTTAAAAAAATTGAGTACCGGTGCTCGTTTTATTATAGTGCATGCGGGTAGCAGTAGTGGATTTATTAAAGATGCTTCGTTAATATACAAAGCATCATCCACAACTGGAGACTATCACTCAAATATGAATTTCAATAATTATAGCATATGGCTGAATGAAAAGCTGCTGCCAAATTTACCAGATAAATCTGTTATAGTGATGGACAACGCATCCTACCATAATACTCGAAGTAGTAGTATACCTACGTCAAATTCGCGCAAGAGCGACATGCAAAAGTGGCTGACGGAACACGGTATTCCTTTCAATGCACTGTCCCGCAATGTAGAATTGTATGATTTAATAATCAGAAATAAGCAGCGTTTTATTTCATATAGAATTGACGAGATAATAAAAAGCAAAGGTTTCGAAATACTACGACTGCCACCATATCACCCCGAATTAAATGCCATTGAAAACATCTGGGGTATTCTGAAAAATAAGATTGCCTCGAAAAATATTGGTCAAAATATGACAGAAGTTCAAAATTTAATAGCTGAAGGTTTAAACAGTATCGATAACAACATCTGGCTTAATACATGCAAGCATGTCGAAAAAATTGAAAAGGAGTATATGAAATATTTTGATTATGACTTTGAATTTGTAATTAATGTGGGTGAATCAAGTGATAGCAGCACGACTGACTTTGAAACTAACGAAAGCAACAGTTTTTCCGAAGAAGATTAAGGCGACACATTTTTCACATACGTAAAAATAGATAGAAATTTGTTATTAAATAGTTCCAGCCTAGCCTTATTTTCATAATTTTGCCATATCTTGAGTTCAATTGTATATCCTTATTTAAGTCTTATGTTTCGCTTAAATTAAAACTTAAACCCAAATGTAGAAGAACATAATTTTATTTTAATACATTCCCTTATTTATTATTTATTTTAAATAATAAACATTTTAGTTTAAAAGTTTTGTTGTTTTATTTTATTATCAATTGAACATACAAAAATATTGGTATTATTTTTATGCTAACCATACCCGCTTTCGTTTTCACGCACACATCGACACATATACGGACACATATTTACCACAAGTAAATTCTGCTCGACTTCGTGATTTGAAAGAACTATATATGTAGGAACACGCTGGGCAGTTGGACTGGCTGAACATTTTATTTCTCTCTTAATCAAACAATCCAACAAAAAAAAATGTATCTTAGAACGTAAGTGTCTTTATCGTATCAACGTTAGTCGCTACGTTTTAAAAAGCAAGTAGGTAAGTGTGCAAGATCAGTAAGTTATGTTTCTCCATAAGAAATAGGTACCTGACCAAACTCAACTGCAGGGGTGACTGCCGCAGGAGTAGTTTTGTTGTGTTCATAAAGAACAAATTAACCGCGGCTCTTTAAAACTGTAAACTCCTTTGAAAAATTTTCTACACGCTATTACGCTTAAGGCGGTTAAGTAAAATAGGTAGGTAATCCCCTAACAGAAAAATAGTATGCTTCCTTCATAAGTTTTGAACTCACACTGAGTACCTAACTTAATTTCGTTATCTTTTAAGTTCCTTTATCATAGTTTTAATAAAAAAAACCTAGCGTTACGACCAGTTTATACACAGAAGTAAAAACTTTGATCCACCATAACAGGAACCTAAGTAGGTGGTTGATAGTTAATAAAAATTGAGAAAACAATAAAATTACAGCGCAATAAAAGAGCGAATGTGCCGAGCATAGCTAGCGTGATATTAAATTCCACCGAAAACATAAAAATGATTTTCGATCGTAAAAGTATAATTTACAGACGTAAAAATGCGCTGAGTTATCGTTACGCCAAGTCTGAGATGCGGATTTAAGGTATTGGCAGCTATTGTTCGTTCGATAAAAGATTTAGCAAATGCATCCACTACCGTCAACCGTCAATAATTATTTTTGTGATTGTATTCTACGATGATGTCTCTATGCCATTGATAAAGTTATTAAGACACAATTTCACGCCTTCGTACCACCCATAAGGAGTTAGAAAATCGGCACATTGCTGTTTTGCCTTGTCTAACTGATTACATCTGCAGACAGAACTCTTGCTTTGTCATTATTTTTGATTGTTTTATTAGTATGCCGTCCCTGATAAAAGACCTTAAGGTTTTCACTGTTACCTTAAACTTTGTCACTAATAATCACTGCCAACAAGATGAGTTAAACTGCGTCAGCAATGACAGTTCTTTAGAGAGAATAACCCGGTTAAACGGATCGGATCAATTGGCAAAACCTTAGAGGAATGGAACTAGGAGCTTTATTTGTTGAATTTCACCAACAAGCTCCAAAGTTGGCTGGCGGTATTTATGTTGGGAATGGCATGAGGCATCCGATATGAGCAAGTCTCTATCACGGCGTTAACTAGCCGGTTCGTATTATTGCGTTTGTCCGGCGGGCGTGCGTCTGTAAACACGTGTTTTAATCAAGCCTGTTGCTTCGCCCCGCCTCTGCGGCCGGCGGCTAAGCAAAGAAAAACTTTGCATGTGTTTTATTACGACGGACGGATGCACCCCTCCGGGCTTAATTTCGATGCTAGCTTTAATTGTTTTTTTCTATGACGGTAAACATTTATAAAAAAAGCTTCCGGAACCATGATTGCAATAGCTTACTATTGTGCGGAAGTGACGATGGTCAGAATAGTCGGTTATTTGAAAATGGTATTTTCAGTTAGATCAATACGGGAGCGAATATAGAAACCGGCAGATGGAGCGGAAAAAAGAAAGTATTATTAAGTGGAAAACCCGATAACATAAAATCTGCGTGCGATAAACTCAAAGTCAAAAATATTTCCATGTAAAGGCTATTTTAAAGTGGCTATTTTATGGTGAGTATACTTATAAAAAATAGTATTAGGTTTAACCATTATTGTATTATTATTTCTCTTTTATAACTGTTGAAAAAACTTCAACCTGCAACTACGCAGTGTCAGACATCGTCTGCTATGATAGTCCAACCCTATATTGGCCATGTTTTGCAATTGCAGATATGCACAAATATGTCATTTTAAAGAAACAATAGCAGCTGCAGAAAGGTAAGGGTAGTTTCCATTATTTTACACGTGGCTCTACCGCAGCGGGCCAAAACGCGCGCATCCACGGACATGCGATAATCGGGGTGAACAATTTTATAGCGGACGCAGCCGCAGGGTTGTTACTTTCGATGACGTGACTAAAACATACCCCGAAATATGAGCCCCTTTGTATGAACTACATAAAATGTGGCCGAATGGCAAAATAGCAGGCCAACGAAAGCAGCTTAAGAACTAAAAAGGTGGCAGAAAACTTAAAGCCAGTCTGCTTTAAGGAGTTCTAGCTTTAAGGAGTTCAGCCACCTTTTAAGCCACTCTGCTAGCTAGCGAAACTGTTAACTGCATGTGTGTATATAGTGATTTCAGTAAAGGTGACTAATTCATTGCCTCTACTTATTAGCCAAATTATCGAGCTGGTTCAATGCATTATGTTAGCGTCAGCTGCAATTGGCAAGACCTTCATCATTCGCCGGCTGGTTAGGATAAGGAAAATGTCCTTGAAATTGCCAAAACTTATTAGATTTGCGTTCGCTAGCCCTACCCATTAGCGGGCTAGCAGGGTGAAGGGGCCAGTTCATTCGATTAAAGCCGGCTGTACACGGAATTATCAAACGGAACGCACCGACAACTCAGCGGCCCGAGAGCCTCTACATTAATAGTTTTTGTTTCCCAACTCGAACGTTTCGTCGCAGAAAGGTAAAGTTTCGTTTCACGTTTTTCTTTGTCGGAACGATTTGTTTGAAAACACCTCTCATTTCGAAACAATTTTTCGGCAGCTGCAAATTCAGTGGGGCTCTCCGTTAACTTCAATGCCTAAATGGCTTTGCTGCGAGTTAGGATATAGTTTGATTTGACGATGATTTATGTTGGCTTTGTTTTTCATAGCATTAGCTTGGTTAAATGCTAAGAGCAAATGAAAGTGCTAGTAAGAAAATCATTTTACCTTTTTCAACAAATTTAGTTCGGTTTTTGATAATATAGACTAGTTATCGAGCTGTTATATTATAGTAGTTACATTTCAACTATGATGAACGTAAAATTTATGTTAAACTTTAGGTGTGCAATACACATTAAATATGGAAAACAGAATTTGTCTATTCTGGTTTTCATAAAGCTGTCTGTAGGTACTCTGTTGTACGAATTAGTTATGAGTCGACGACCACAAAGGAACTGCACAGATCATGACATCTGACGGGAAAATGCATTCACGTGTGCATCGGTTATTATCAGTTACATTCTAGTTTCCAATTATACGGAATCAGATACAAGAGTGACTCTATATGTTCTTAGATGAATCATATCCATGAACTTATCTCTATAAAACGCGTGATACCAAGTGGCAACTTTATCTTGTTTTCTTTATCGGTAGACAAGTATAATTCAGTGTAGTTGATTGAAGACAATTACTGCTGTCAATTAAACTAACTACGAGTATATTTCAATTTACTAAAATGACAAAGTTACAAATCAGTGTTTGCAGTTGTATCGAGCGTGAATTCAAATACAGTTTGTTTCGGTGTTTGTTCAGATTTTCCGATAGCAGTCGCGTTAATTTGTTTGACGAAATTTTACCGCGCCCACAAACGATTCGATTAAAATTTAGCTCTCTATTCCGCCACATGACAAACACACCTGTAATGGTGCTAACACACTGTCTAAAATGGTTTTCTAATTCAAATTATACTATGCCAGTTTAGAACTAACTAAACCGATAGCAAAATACCACCATCAAGCTAGCCTCTACATGACATAGATCCTAAGTATTTTCATATTATACAGGGTGATAAACATGAATTTGCTTACTAATCATTCCAAAAGACCTAGCTTTCTAATCGGAGCCAACACCTAAGTATATCCTCTAAACAAAAATCACCTGCACTGCCGAGGATTGATTACTTTACATTAACCGCACCAATCCTGTCAAATCAAATCTTCACCAATCATTGTAAAACAATCTAGATTGAAAGGCCAGGCCACGCTATAGTGATTTACCTTCCCTTTGGTCCCCGAAGCTCCGTGATTAACGAGGTGCGGTCGTAGTAACTTTGTTTGTCGCCAATACACTGAAAATATCATTTTCGAACAGCAAATACGAATAATTGTAACACAGAAACTGAAACATCAATATGCTTAATGAGTGCTGATTAGCGCGAGCTATGTGCTAATTATGTAGTCGGACAACGCCGTTACAAATTAACCAGCACTGTCCAGTCAATATATTCAATACGAGTACTATTGTTATTTTTTTTTCATGCCTTTAATAAATTCATTATGATTTTGATATTAGCATTTGTTGAAAAAAAAAATTCAAAATGTTTCTAAGTTAATTAGAAACCACATGATTACTAACCTGCGATAAATAATTATCAAGCCTCGTGGGTGCCTGTAATCCTCGCGTAGATTACGTTGGTTAGGCATTATCCCATAAAACATCCTTCATTACTGCCTAATAAGGCAATATCAGGCAACACATATTACATCACGTTTGAGTTAGTGTGCTATACTACCTTTTAACTTAAGAAGGTTATCAAACGCTAACATCTCAATTAGTATACTGTAATCCGTCCATGTTTATCCAAGTGGATAATAAGTTTATTGAAAAAACCACACACGTACGACCACAAAACTGAAAGCATCAATCGGTGTATCATTAGCCGATATTTAGCCTTTCCGACTGCGGTCCACGTCAATTTGTCGAGTGCATTTCCATCTGCCCCCACTCACAGGCCAAATATGACGTATTAATTATTTATGAAATTAATACGATCGTTAAAAAGCCGTCGATTTCGCCCGCCGAGGGTAAACGGCGTTATTGAATTAGCAAATGGCAAGCGCCATTGTGAGCTATTTATGTGGCGATGACTTCGCGATCATTTTAAAATGAGTGGATTTTAAAATCGGTTCACTTTATCAATACTGGTTCATTTCTCGAAAATTCAATGTTGTAGATTCGTTATCTACTACTTGATGAAGTAACTTAAGTTGTTAAAAATGAGTAGCTAACGAATTCTGTAGCTACTCATTCATTAACGTCTCAAGTTATACCTATCTATTTCTAGAGCTCCTTAATGTGATGTAGAAGTAAGAAGTTGATTTCTGAAATATCACAAAACTGAAACATTTATTAACATGTTGATAAATAACACTGTCCTATCTAAATAAAATCAAGTTCAAAACGTTCTAATAAATTAGTGTCAAATAATTCTCATATTAACAGTTTTAGTGCTTGATTGTAATTTTGTAATGGTATCGTCAGTTTATAAACTTTTTTGGACACTACATTAATATATTTCTGAATTCGTAGCATACGCTGAAAATATTAACTTGACCATTTCCAGAAAACGCAAAATTAACGTACTACATACGAGTGCTATAAAGGTGGTATATTAAAGTACTTGCTTAGGCGTAATAATTCTCAGACGAGTAGCGTAAGGAAAACCACCAGTTCACGATGCTAATAAATAAAATTTGAGTTTCCTTATGTTCGTCGGCTTAGGAATTTGTTGGTTCATGGTGATAATTATTTGTCCTTTTCAATATTTTAATATACCTGGGTGGGAACAGCAAACCAAAAACAAGAATACTCAAATGTTATTGCTTCATCTAGTGAAACATCACTTTAAAGACTTTGAAGATAGAAAAATAATGCCTAGCTCCATGCATTACAATGTGATTTCCTTGCCATGTCAATGTCATCTCTAACTATCAGCAGACAAGTCGAATTACTTCCTTACTAATTAAGTGTCCATGTATGTGGCTCATGAAGGTAATTGCTATTTTTACTTACAGTAGGTACCTATATCATTAAAAGTCAGTGAGTTATAAGGTTGCTTGGTCATGTCATGCTGTGTCAATAGTGAGGCGAGCCCAATCCTCGGCCGCGTGCGCGTCTCCGCAATAAACCAGTTATGTCATAACGTGCATGTGTGATGAGAGACTTCGGTCCCTCTCGTTCCGTTATTTAATATGACGTGACGTAAAAAGATGCCACCTTACGACCGACAATTCAGCTCTACGTAGAATTTGATTCTGCAGTAAGAGATATTCTCAGTATGTATCAGTTATGATACTGCGTAAGACTAGAATTGAGATGCACAATTTTGTGATAGATAGGTAAGTATTCTCTTCATAAATACTCGCTTAATAGTTAGTGACACACAAAACAAAACACGGGTTGCACTCCGGGAGTGCCGGCAGAAGTGAAAACTTAACAACCGTCTTACGGTTTTTCGATCAGCATCACGTGACCTGACGCGAGTTTCACAGTTTCTACCCATGCCACAAAAGTGCTCAACGCCGCTAAAGAAGTTTTCACTTCAATAAAATTAAAAATATTTGACTCATTTTACTTCAACAGATAACAAAGGCGTTTTAAAATACATTGGATTGAATATCGGTAAAAAAAACGGCCAAGTGCGAGTCGGACTCGTCCACAAAGGGTTTCGTGGCAGCAATGAACATGATATAAAAGTTTTTGTATTTATGAACCGTTTATTATTTCGTGACAGACACTAGGTTAGGTTAGGTTAATATGCTGGAATCGCGGTGTATGCCTGTGGCCTTTCGGCCTACGGTGAACCCGCCACGTCCCTGACTCACATAGCACCGGAGGGCACCGTCAGATTTTTGTGGGTAGGCGGGTTCTCTCTCTGAGACCTGGAGTCCCACATAACCCCCAGCTGCCCCCGCAGGTGGTGGGTATGCGTAACAGCATTTCCCTAACGATAAAAATAGGTTATTATGATATCTTACATGGGTGACATCTTATAGGGAGCGATGCCAATAAATTATATACGTTATAATTGTTATGTTAAAAACATATTTGCATTTATATTTTATGCTAATAAATCATTATTTGTCATGATGAAGTATTAGAAGTTATGTGAAAACACGCGATGCCACATGATTTATTCTTAATGAGCGTTATGGGAAACAAACAGTATGCCAAAAAACGGTATGATACCTAAACGTATGCCTTTTTCAATTATGCAACCGAATATGGACCCCGGTTGCATGGTTCCGACTTGGTTACTATTACCCAAAGTCTACGTAATCGATCTTATTGCCAATTAATAATGTAGACACACTTACAATACGTTTATGAAGCGATATTGAACTCTCGAATTTCGCACACTTACAGAACTTCTTCAGATATTGATTTGGAAAAAATTGTACAAGTATAAAATTGTTACTTATATACTTATAAGATACTTTTATAAATTGTTTTGGTGTTGTTTGTTTAAAACTCAAATGGCAAAGAAAATTTGCAACAAAGAGAACCGATTAAAAATTTGTCACATTGCAGTGTTGGTCATGCAACAAGAAATTAGCTGCCAATCGCAACGAACACACTATTATAAGTTGAACATTGTTTTCCGGTTTTTAGAACTCATGTGGATTTGCATTAAACCGGTTTGTTTCAATGTGCAAATTTACCCTTTCATGTTTCTAAAAGTTATATAAATTTATAATTTAACAAGGAGCGGACTTGATCTTTAACGTTATCCCCACATTAAACATAGAGGAAAACGCACTATGCTTATGAGGTATCCCTAACATAGAATAGCTGTATTTTTGTTATTATTTATTTAAAACTTTATTGCACAAGAAATGTACAAAGGGTGTACCTAATACTAAAAGTATTTTCTGCCAGTCAACCTCAAAGTCATTCAGAAAGAAGGCAATGGGTGCAGTGAAAATTAAATGAGAAAGGTAAATTGTGGTTTATAATAACGCATAAATAAATAGACTTAATGTAGGTATAGATATAATATCATAATATTAATAAGTTTTATTAAGTTCCCTTTTTGCGCGGCTTCAAATATTCATGATCGTCCACAAAGTCCTCGGCGTTGCAATTCTTGTCATTGTCAGTATGGCCTGCGTAATATAGGCGTTAATTCTTAGTATTTGTTCGACAGTTGTTTGTGCCTGTAGTGCAGGCCCTGGGCAGATCCCTTCCCCGGCGGCGGAGTCACGCACGGCCGGCGATAGTTTGGCCAGGACTTATCCGTGTATACTAATATGTTTGTGATCTGAGCCCGACACGGGCCGTCCCACATAATGTTCAATGCCAAACGGGCATATACGTAGCTTGTTAGCTGTATAATAAATTATGTCAAGCTAAGTAATATTAGATAAATGTTGTGATGGTATGTGGATACAAGCTGGAGCTTTATCATCTTTAAGTACTAGATAAGTTAAATTCGCATAAACATCTGCAAAGAAGTCTAGTCTGGAATTAAAATATAGACCTTTTCATTATACGTTGGGTGGTACAGTGGCTTTTTGTTGCAACATCGCCCGTAACACAAGCGTATAAGATATAGCAGTGCTTACCGTGACGTGCTGGCCACTGTACACACATTTTTTTGTTATTTAATAAAAAAAACATTTAAAAATAACTGATCGGCTGCCTGTAGTTGTGGTAGTTGACCATCCACCATCGTTTGAAAATTATATATCATACATCGTCATCATCACACACACACTATCCACTAACTAATTAAACACATTGGAATCTCTTCGCGCCGTTATTCGTATTATTTTTTTGGTAATTGCAATAAACTTGGACCTGATATAAATTAGTCAGTAGATTTGTGGTAAGTGAATCCGATACAGTCCCAAAAGCGATGGCACCGCGAATAACGTGAAGTGCCTAATCGCGCGAGTGCTCCAGCGACTGACGTACGGACGGTCCTATGAATCGCGGTAACTGGGAGCCCATAAAAAGCACGTGTTTACGGACCCCCGGACCAATATCCAACGGACTGATTGCTTCTTTACTGTTACACGATAAAAAAATTATTGGATGCCCGTAAAGTGTACTAGCAACCCGCGAGTCGCAGTAGCCAATATAATTCAAACTACCCTGTAACTAACCTTTATAAAACTAACACTAAATGGCTCGGTTTAAACTCCGACCATAACTAGAAAAGAGATACCAACACACAAACTATAAATGTTATATTATTATTATGTTATAGAAATAACCTGCAGCAATTATTTATTAAACGTTTTGAATTAACTAGATGACTAACTTTAACATTTAAAAATATTTTATTTGGAAGACAGGTATCTACAATCTAAGTATCTGACTAGCGGTGTAGCTGATAGATGAAAAACAAACAATTTTTCCGAATGAAATCAGGATAATCGAACCGAAATTCACTGATATAATTGTGTAGTGCGCTTTATCTCTGTTGAAATTACTTCGCTGCGCTTTTTTCAACTGTAGAATCAGTACAAAAAAATTGCGCGCTCCGTTGGCCAGCCCGGCCGAGCGTTCAAATCGTTTAGTAAACACCGAATAGGTTGTACAAGTGTGGTACAACGATTTTAATCGAATGGAAACGGAACAAAGTGAAAATGTACACCTCAATTATTCGAACAGGCGGCGCTGGACAAATAACCACGTGTCAACGTGGACGATGGATTCAATAGATTGCACAAAGTTACCACCCGGAATGGATTTAACATGTAAATCGTTGAGCACTGATACTCCACTTTAAAGTTGCTTTATACTCATTTATAGCACTAGTGATTTAGTAATCACGTTGTTAGCATTATCGCTGAACTCAGACAGACGATGCGTCCTAAGAACAACACAAATGTCATTGCCATATAATGTTAAGGGTGGACTACCCTTATCACTAAGGGCTTACTCAGCATGCCTCAAAATTTCATGAAAATCTATCAAGCTGTTTCGTAAGAGTACGGGAACGAACATTGTCAAACGAGAATTTTATATACATGTCTATATATATAGAAGACGTACATGCGGTAAACACTCACTATTGAGCACAGATGTGAAAATATACTGAAAATTTACTCATGAAATTTTTAGAATACAATAGATTATTTTTATTTGGACACATTAAAAATAACAATAAATACAAACATTTACCTAATTGTCAGTAGTTGCAGATAACGAATTAAGCGCAGCTGCTTTACAACCCGCCAACCATTACAGAATCGAACGTGTGAATTCCGCAGGGTTAGCTCCAGTCAAATGCAAATAGGAAGATCGGAAGTATTTATGAGCAGAATTCTTAATTTATTTAATTAAATTCACTGCGAAGTAAAGGTCAAATTTTAAATTTTAAAAAGTACTCGTACATATGAAATACGATTTCAGATTCGATACGATTCCATTACTTGTCTTTTTATCCCCTAATATTTTTTTCTAATTTATGTGTTGAAAAGTGAAATCCTAGAAGCCTCCTTGATAATTTTATCGATATCAATTAAACCAGGGACCACGTGGGGACATCCTTACGTTGTTACCGTTATGTTGGTACCATTGGTACGTTTGAGGATGACATATATATTTGTTAATTTTGTATTGCTCAAAATGCTAATTGAGGTTCCATAGACCAAGTATGGGGGGGGGGGGGGTACCGTCTCTTATTAAATGCTCAATAGTTAGCGCAGCCTCTGCACCACATAGAAATCAATCCATACTGCCACTTGCAACCCTGTATTAGGTATAATAAAATTGGTACTTTTACCATTCCTGCTGCAACCTCTGCCATATTTCCCATTTTTGATGTTTCAGATGATCTTCTCTTCTCATATTTTATTTTTTGCTTTTTTTGCTTCTTTTTACTTCGCCGATGAGAGAATGAGGGAGGCATTAGTAATAACACAAACGACAACACGGCATTTTCATTAGCCCATATGTTTAATTTAAGCCCATACTTATTATCTCGCAAGATAGAAGTAACTTAACTTGTCTATGAGTTAAACTACAAAGACAGAAAGACTGGCTTTTTAGAATGTTTTAATGACCCAGTGTGATTCTTTAAAAGTGCCGCTCCTGAGTGGAAAACAAAAACTTGAAACCTTGTACATTTCGGGTTTTACGTTGGCATCAGCTCTCCTGTCTCTAAATGCTCCAATTCTATTTTCTCAATCGAAATTTCCATGTAATTATGCATGTATGCGTTTACACACAAGCGGGCGAATGCGATGTGATGCGATAGGGCAAGGAGAATTCACGTTGTAATCAATTATTATGAAAGTAATTTCCACTTTAGGTATCTAATTTGTACTATCTATACAATGATGAATAATTTCATATTTTAACTTATGTTTGTAAATGTTTTAAATTAAATGTAGATATACTATACAGGGTGTAAAAAAACCTTAACGAAGCCGAATACCACATATTTTACCAATTTTTTCGATCATTTTTTTTCCTTTACACCATACCTGGGAAGTTAACGGTTACTGAGATATTGACGGTTAAAGTTTGAAAAAAAATTGATGATTTTTACAGAAATGACTTCTGTCCGTTAAAACTGAACTTTTTTTCAAAGAAACATGATTCAAATTTTCACTAGTTCTTTCATAAAAAGCCTCTAAATGGCACACTCCGCAATGAACAGCGCACACTCGAACCGAACCGCGTCGCGGCGGCGTAAAGCAACACGCCCCGCGGTGGCTTTTCCGCGTGCGCGCTGTACATTGCGGGTTAGAATTAAATTATTTTTTTTGATGTGAAAAAATGAAAGTTGTTTCCCAGCCAAAATTTCTTTTTTATACGATTTGGTTTTATGTACTGAACGCGTGGTTGACGGCTTCGTTAAGGTTTTTTTTACACCCTGTATATGGTAGAGAATGCCCTCGGCATTAAGTCCACCATTGTACACATGTTTGTGCAGAACTTAAATAAATAAATATAAACCGCCGAAACCCAAGTTTACCAAAAAATACGAATAAAACATGCAATCGTTGTGTTTATTTTATACTTAAGAAAGCACGACGTCAAAAGTTTAGAACCCTTCCTAGTGGATGCCTAAAAATTAAAAAGAAAAGCTTCAGAAAATGAAATCTATTTGCTCAAAGCTCAACACTTGAAGTGGAAAGTGAATCCAAACCCAATAAAAAGCAGCTTCGATGAACCTTTGTAACTGCAATGGCTAATGGGTTAATCTGCGCAAGGATATTGAAAAGCTTAAACGATTTCCAAGCCGACTTCTTGTTTTGATCGGCTTTTCGTTGCGACCACAAATTACACAGAATATTTGTTTCTTAATCAATCCCGATGTTGCTGAAACTTAGCAACAATTATTTAAGGTGAGTGGTGCCGCAAAATGGTTATCTCTGGGGACCTAAAAGCCCAAAATGAGAATAATGTTTCAGAAAAAAACATATGTTAGATAAATAGATGTTAGATTGATGTACGTTTTTTAATCAGGGCACTTGAAAATGCGAGGAATATTAAATACCTTCCACTTTTTAATATAATTTTTAAAATAAACTTCCAATGTGGGAAAATTTGTGTATAACTTCTAGAATGAGAGAATGAAAAATCTAAAGAAATATATATATGATGTCCATTACTTATTGACTCCTGACCTCAAAGACGATGAGGATATTGAAAGGGAACGGAGGGCATTGGCGGTGAGAGCGAACATGCTGGCCCGCAGGTTTGCGCGGTGTACAAGGGATGTGAAGGTCACCCTTTTCAGAGCTTATTGCATTTCCTTCTACACATGTAGCTTGTGGGTTAGATATACTCAAAAAACCTTCAATGCCCTACGGGTACAGTTCAATAATGCGTTCAGGGTGCTGTTGAGACTGCCTCGCTTCTGCAGTGCCTCAGGCATGTTTGCCGAGGCACGGGTCAACTGCTTTTTTGCCACAATGCGCAAAAATGCGCTTCAATAGTGCGCAGAGTCAGGGGTAGTGGCAACGGCATCCTGGCCATGATTGACTTGACTAGAGAATTGGTGTGATTGTTGTGAAATATTGATTTATTATTATTTGATTTATTTATTTATTTACTTCTAAAACCAAGGGTCGCGGGTTCGATCCCCGCACAGTACAAGCATAAGTGTGCATGAACATGTGTGTTTGTACTGGTCTGGGTGTTTTCTATGTATAATATGTATTTATTTACAAAAATAAAGTATTTTAAGTATGTTTATCCGTTGTCTGGTACCCATAACACAAGCCTCGTAGCTTAATTTGGGACTAGAGAATTGGTGTGATTGTAATGAAATATTTACATTTATTGATTTACTAGCTGTGCCCGCGACTTCGTACGCGTGGAATAGTTTTTTTTTTAAGTTTATTTTTCAAATGTATATACCACAATTTATTTGCACTATTCTGCCAAACTATTTTGGGCATAGACATATACTGTCGCAGACATTTTTTTTAAGGTCATTTTAAGAGGAATAATTCTTTCATATATATTTTGGTATCTAAAACCGTTTTATTTCTATCCTTCTTTACCTTCCAAGTAATGTTGAGTCAAATAAAAAAGTCCCATTAAAATCGGTTTAGTAGATTCTGAGATTCAATTTCCTGCCTGCCCCCTAAGTTCATCGGCGTGATTATTTATATCCCAGTTTACTCTCCAGGTGATACTGAGTCAAATAAAAAAAGTCCCGTCAAAATCGGTCCAGTAGATTCTGAGATTAGCCCGGACAAACAGACAGACAGACAGACAGACAAAATTTTTAAAAATTGTTGTTTTGGCTTCTATTACGGTAATTAAGACCCCCTGTAACAATTTTTCATAAAAATCTTCAATGTACAAATCGATCTTTTACAGTCTTATTATATGTACAGTCTTATTATATGTATAGATTATCTGTTACGCCTTAGCGTTCAAGGTCATTCGCGACTCTACTCGCCTTAATAGGTGGGCACTTCGTAATCGTGTTCTCACTTTTTACTAACGACTGAATGCCGGGTCACATGTAGACACATAGGTTTACTAGAAAATAACTGTTCAGTGATTATCACTTGTTTAAGTAAAATCAACCAACTTGAAACATATGTTTTATATGCTGTCATTCACTTAGAATTGACCAGCTTATATTGAAATAAGCGACAAACAGGGTCTATTTCTTTTGTGGAGAGCGAATATTTGTTGCAAATATTTTCCAGTAAGGTGATATTAAATAACTAATATTTGGCCCAAAAGACGTCAAGCAGTCTAGAAACAGAAGAACCGGACTCTCTGCTTTTACTGCTTTTGCTATTTTCTTCAATTCATACTGAGTCGCACCAATCTCACCTTTACACGCAATCAAAGTCAAAACAGCTAAAGTTATAATACGACCATCTTGGTACTTGATATTCGATTCCCCTTTTTTAGTACGAACGATTTTATATCCAGTGTTAAAACAGAACACCAAACGTACTGAAACTATCCGGCAGCTAATTAACAATATCGTCCCGGTATTATCAGAGTCCATTATTGGGCGAGCCTCATAAAAAGCGTTCAATAAACGTAAAGCCTCGGCCAAGCTTGGCCTCGAGTCGTCTCAATAAAATACAAATAGAACCGATTGAAATGCAGGACGAGACGGCTGTTTACTTGATGCCGTCCCACCCAACTATAACCAAGATTGCTTTTTTCTGGCCCCAACCACTTGTAATTTTTATTAAGTAAATTAAAATGTTTTAATTGGCAATCCAGGGTACCCGCTCAAGGTCGATAGGTAAATGAAACAATATTATATTTATCAGTTATACCTACCATTCGTTTAAATATGCACTCTTTATATTAATTTTCACAATTTTTATTCATTTTACGATCATGAGTTCAACTTAAAAAATACTTTGATATTTCCGTATTCTTTTAACAAGTTGTGTTTGAAGCCAATACTGAAAATAATAACTATTCGCATAGAGATCTTACATAAGACCAACATTGTGACCAGAATAGAGTTGATCAATTTATCTTACCTAAAAACGGCTAAATAATATTAAGTGTTAATCCAATATTAACGCATGCAAAAAAATCAGTGCAATCAACGACGAGTTAATTAAGTCAATAAGGGAGTATTAACGCGATAACACATGATTAATCAGTGGAGCTGTAGTAATTGTACTCTAATCGGCATTCCGAGCCAATCTCGAAGCTAATAGACATGAAGCTGGTGTTGTGTAAGGAGAACCAATATTATGCCACGTGGGTTTTGCACTTTAAAATGGAAATTATTAAAGATTAAATTTAATTTCAGATACGTTCATCGTTACACTGGAACTGATTGCCTATAACTGCCAAAAAGAAGGAAATAACGAAGATATCAATGCCATACTGGATAAGCTGATCAAACAAACAGAAGACAGTAAGGACAATGCAACACAAGGTACGCCATTCGACGTTAACGAAAAATCTGGCAATAATTCTAAAATAATTTATGTTAAAACGAATTTGAAACTCGATCAGATTGCCAATCTTACCGCAGATCCAAAGCATCAGAATGTAGATGACCCGTCTAAATATGATATGATAAGTGAGGAAGTTGTTTTAGAGATTGAAGAACCTCCGGACGTCGAAAACAACGAACAACCTCTCCGTGATCCAGAGCTTAAAAACCCCAATGATGAAGATGAAGTTATGAGATCAGCTTACCCCCATGATTATTTGGAGAATGACTCGGTGCCGGATCAACTTGATTCGTATGTTCCAAAAATTCAAGATGAACCTCATATACTCTCTCAGTACCCAGACCTTTTAGCTGATCCTGAATCAAATAGTAATAGGCAATCAAAAAGTAACAATGATTTTGTTAAAGACATGCTGAAAGATTTGATGCAAAACAATGAGCAGATTGACGAGGAACCAATACTGCCAGATAATATTAATTATAACCCTGAAAGTAACAATAATATACCGTATAGTAACAGAAAAGGATTGGAAGACATTATTTTATCAAGGCTTATTAATAATGGTCCAGATCGAATAATGGATATCATAAGCAACCCCGATAATCTACAGACTTATCAAAAACCTGCTGTTGACCAATATCCATTTGTTGAAAATAAACATCCTTCAGTATGGTGGGATAAATTTAAACCACCGTTATTTGAGTATCCAAGACATGCGGCTGTGGACAATGTACCAGAGAATTTAGCAGCATTAAATTTGAATGCTGCTATAAGCCAAAACCTGTGGTACCAAAACTATTTGAACAGTTTACCACACTTGGATATCAACCCGCAAAATTATCATATGCCTGCGTACTCCATTCCACATAAGGTTCAAGCAGTGTATCATCATCCACCTATCCAACCAATTACTCCTATGGAGCCTTTCGGTTACAAGGGATCAGCAGGTAATATTTTTTAACATTTTCTTCTTCTAGTTTAGTCAATATATTTTTTGCATTAATGATACATTTGATAATAAGATTAGTTATTTATTCATTTCTACGGGTTCAATCAGATAGGTAGTCATTTAGGTAATCCTAAGAATGACTTCAGATATCCTTTAATTAATCCGATCAACAAAGCTTTACACGTGGCTTTCATACGTTTCGACACTGTTGGCTTAGTTACTAGTTAGCGGAGTCGTGTCGAACAAAGAAGGTGTCCACAATTCGGCTTTGAGGCCGTACTCATTACCGTTTCGTTCGTATTTTCGGGTCTAGCCAGCACGTTTACTTGCACAATTAAGCTTGTAAGAGTGACAGGGATGGCTACATCTGAAACTAAAGACAACAGCTTAGAGAGTAAGGGGGCTGACTAACAAACACACTGCGAGTTTGCTCTCAAAGATCTAGTTAGCAGCAGAATCGGCGCTTTCATTGCGTTCCGCTTGTTGTTCGCCCGCAGTTAGTTGGTATGATGACAGGTTCTATAATCTACCTAATCCAGTTGAAGATCAGTTAAGAACATGTTAAGAAACAGTACGCTGCTTGATAAGATTATATTTGAGAACATGCGTTGCCACACAGTAATCCGATACAAAAATTATTTTCTAGAAAATATTAAGGACTTCCTCAATTGGTGCTTATACCTGTTTTTTGGTTCTCAATTCAAATTAGAAATCCAATTCAACTTGATATTAAGCTTGGATTTCCAGGCACCATAAATGTTACCATCGGGTTTTGAATGCAGAAACTATCCACATTAAATGTATGCACTTTAGCAAAAATTAAATCAAAAATGGAATTGATCCTTTACTTGCTCCTCTATCTCGCAATTTTCAGTGTGTTGTGGATGAAAGACGTGTAATTTTGAAATTTTGCTCCGGTTGCATAAATTAATTAACAGAACCATTCATAGCTAAACAAGGACGTGCAATGTCGGTTTTATGGGTTGCTAGGAGAGAAAATTTGGCATAAAACCAAATTTGTTTAATAAATAGCCCTCTATTTATGATTTGTTCTAAACGGTTATAAACTTACCAAATTCACTTGAGCGAAAACGAAATAACAATATTTTTTTTAAGTTCTTAGAAAAACGATCTCATTCCAAAAAAAAATCTGGCGAGTGAGGTTTTAAGACTTAGATTTTAGTTCAATATACAGGGTGTATTCGTTAAGGGAACATAGCCAATTATTCCAAAACTATAAGAGATATGTAAATTTTTCTAACTGATATCGGAAGTACATTACCCATGAGTAAAATGGTGTAATTATACATTTTTTTAAATAAAACTTCAAACCTCCAAAATATTAAGACGAAACTTCCCCATACATTAGGATGATTTAAATAAAAAGGCGTTAATTTTGTCACTATAAGAACCCGTAAATATATAGTATAGTAACCGTAAATATATTTCAATTTTTAACTGATATATAAAGTGCATTATCTAAAGAGTTAAATGACATCAAAAAGATTTTATGAATACACCGATAGATATCTAAAATTTTAACATTAAAACGTTCTCATGCTCCTCATACACTTAGTACGGCTTTAGTTTTGATAATTTACGAACCATTATTAACTTAAGAGAGTTACATTATGTTTTAGAACGATAAAACCTTATTTAAAAAAGTAATTAAAGAGTTTCCCTAAAATCAAACTAAATGTATGGGGACATATTAAGACAATTTTTTGGATGTCTATCATTGTGTTTAAAAAAGTTATTAGTGGCATTTGGTAGATTAGGTTACGTACTTTTGATATCAGTTAAAAATGTTTAGATATCTCTTAAAGTTTCGGGATAATCGCCTGTGAACACAAATTGAATACTCCCTGTATTTTGGCCCTGGCCTGTAAGTTGCAGGATAAATGCTCACCCTAGCTAATAAAGCTCAGAATGCCATCAAAAGATCTATAAATAGGGCAGTGGGGAATTCGGAAGGGTGACCGAGAGCGGCGGTCGTCACCCTTCGCGAAAAGCGTTCTACCCGACAACTCTTACATTTCCAGGGCAAGTTTTTGATTTGAAAAATAATCCCAAAGGTTTTTTTTTACACCTAACGGAGTAGTAGCACATACGCCTAATCACACCTTATGTTTAGTGTCAATATTGATATGGCTAGTTACTTACTATTAAGTTATTAAAGTCATAATTAATCTGTCATAAATTCATTAATAAAAAGTATTTTTCATCCCACCATCTCGGAAAGAGTCATTTTGCTCTTCAATATCTGAGTGGAAAAGCCGTTTTTATTCACTAGAGGTTAAAGTAAATTTGAATTTAGAACATCGTGTGCACCAAGTTTGTGAATTAAAAAAATCATTAAACCTATTTATTGCTACCTCATAGAGGTGCCAAATATATCATACAATTTTTTTTTTAATTTGTTGAAATCTCAAACTCGGAACCTTCTTAGTGTTCTTTTTTCAATTTGCTTTGTAGGCGGTACTTTACGCGGCATTTTTTCACGTCATTGTTAAACGTTATATTAAAAACAAGAAACATGAAAACAAGTGAAAAAACTAAAATGAGTGATTCTAGCGACGAGGAAGTTTGACGCCAACAGAATTGACTGAAACTGTTAATAATGCGCAAATGAGCTTTCTCCCTCAACAATCACGCGAGAAGTACTTAAAACAGTACGTTATGTTCAACACGTGGCTACTAGCAAAAGGAGCCAAAACTTTCTCAGAAAACGTTTTGCTGGCATATTTTATAGAATTATCCGAGAACAAGAAAGCAAGCACTCGACAAACAGTACACAAGTGACTAACACCAATATTACAGTACCCAACAAAAATATTACACTCAATTTAAATAACTGTACCAACGTTACTTTCAATTTTTATTAATTATACCTAAGTATTATTTTGTTATAATTTAAAGATTATTCTGTAATACTTACCCGTCATAATGTAGTAGTTAATACCTAAACTGAAATAAAAGTAGCTATCTTGTGATTGTCAACGGTTTTATTTGCATTTAGTCATTTCCTCGCTGAGGTGGAATGAAAAGTTACGTGTTGCACTCGAGTGCAAAGATTTTTCACCTCGTGCTCTTTTGATTCCCTCGCTAACGCTCAGGATTCTAATTTTGAATCACTCGCTGCGCTCGTGATTCAATTTTAGAATCCTTCGCTTGCTCGGTCATCAAAATTGAACACGCGGTTAAAAAGCAACTTTGCACTCTTGTATAACAAATAACTATTAAACATTTTCTGAATAGGAAAAATATAAAGGACATTTACCACAATTTTACAATCAGCAGCAGGGGTGCCGACAGCAATGCCATGCGAGTGCGACAACCCACCGTCTGTCTGTCAGTCATTCCTGGCGGGCTTTGACTTTCCGCCACATAACAAATTAATAACTCAAGCCCTTTAATAGACGACGAATATTTCAAAACAACTAATTTCAATTAAAAAAGTACAAAAACCATTTTGTATCTATTGTTCCGTGCGACAAAATTAATAGAAGCAGTTCAAAAATACAATAATTAATCAGACTTCCTAACAGTATCCTAACAATGTCTTATGGCAGACGAGGCAGACGCATAGAAAAATCACTGCTTAGTTGTATAATGTGACCTTATTTGACAATGTATGTGCCCAAATTTTTTGTTTTGTTTCAGGTACAAAATGCTGCACATATTCATGAACTTCAGACACATAATTTGTTTGTTATGCGTTACTTCTGTTTTCAGAATTTGATAAAATATGTTTAGGTAACCTTTAAAATTTGGTTTTCGAAAAGACATAACACTTAAAAGAAATCTTTTCGGCTCCGGTCATCGGGGAGGAATTAAATGGTTAAATAATTTTGGTTAAAGTGTTATGTCTTTTCGAAATTCAAAATAGCGTTGTGAACACAAAAAATACTTAACAAATGAAATTTAGTTGTTATTTTTTACTGAAAACAATTTGTACGGTCCTCGCAAACCAAAGCCACCGTCAAGATTTGATTTTTAATAAAGCTAAAAGTTCGTTACACTTTTTGCAAAATCAACTAGCAGACTGTTCATTTTTTTTTAAATCGGCATGTGTCGAATTCCCGCCAAGCCTCCGCGGGGTGGTGGACGCATTAATTTTTCAATGTATAGCCCGTTAGTGGGGCGCATTTATTCAGGGTTGTCTATTCATTGCATATTTTATACTAAAAATATTAAAGGGTTCTTACTCAGATAGCTTTCTAGCAGACCCTCAACGCATCACTTCCTACTACTCGATAAGAAATTAAATTTATAAACGCCTAAGTTTGTAAGGATGTTTGTTACACTTTCACGCCAAAACTAGATGACCGATTTAGTTGAAAATCGGAACATGGATATATCACAAACACAAAGGGTACTTTTTATGCCGTAAAACTTCATGGTTCCTGTGGGATATGTAGAAAACGAGTTCCTTGCTGGTGAAAGTAATTTATGATGTTTCAACTTTTAGCCTGTCAGAGTGTTAGCTGTCCGTAGTGTAGTCTTGTGGCGTTGTTGATACCTATTGATTTATATTTTATTACGTACAGCTGAACTATAAATGTAAGTACCTATGAAACATTATTTACTTTGCGAATTAAGAACCTCCCTACACCAACACTACCTAAGAAAAAGTATCAGCCCTAATTGTACACAACAAGACAACTTCATACCGACGCTCGAGGGTAATCCTTGAGCGTATTTTCACGGCGCGTTTTAATCTCCGTGAGCGGCTTTCAATAGCATTTCACACATATAGAAAAGTTTCGGCAAAATGTTTCAAACTCCTGCAGCGAGCGGAGTTGCTATGTTAATGTATTTCCTCTTTGTATTAATACCGTCTGCCACTAAACACGGAGCTACTTATGAGACGTAATCTTGAAATCAGAGGAGGAGGATAAGTTAGTTGTACGTTAGTAATTTAAATTATAATGGGTAATATTCTGTTTTGTTCAATTAGGAGAGATACAAAAAAATATGTTAATGACTGTTACCCATACATAAAACAGCCACTCGACAAAACAAAAGTTACCTAAATGCAATTTTTCATGGCCAAAAAGGTTCTGATTGGCCATGGGATTACGGCATTGTTTTGTCACGACCTCAAGTTTCTTGTTAGAATTATACAAATTCAATCGTTGAACTAACAGCTACAAATAATTTTGCTCGATAAGAAATTAAGTTTCTTTGTACATCAAAAGCTGCAAAGGCACCCATTACCTACACATTTAATAAGCTTTTCCCAATGCTCATGTTTTCCATTAGCCCACAGAATAATAAGCGGTTAATAATCCCGCAAAACAAAGTAAATATTTCCTTAGATATGTAGCTTACTCGCAGCTAAGAAACTTATACGAATGGAATTTATTTTCCATTTCCTCACTTCATGAAAACTTAAATATGTTCGCAGGGTAAACCACTTTCTGAGCAATCCTTTGATAGTGCTTATCTCTTTATGCAAAACTGTATCAAAATTTGATACCTCAAACAGGTCTCGTTTTCATGATAATAAGGATTTTAAAACAGCGATGTAGCGGGATTGAAAAGGGGTAAATTCAGAAATAGAGAGCTTTTAGAATGAAGTCCTGAAAACACTAAATTTAAAATTCTAGCTACTCCGGAATCAATAAAATAAATACCATTTGAAAAGTTTAAAGGGTTATTTGGAGGCAGATACCACACAATTCACAAGACTGACGAATATTGAACTTGTTAGCAGTACAAAAATGTCACGCCAAAAAATCCCCTGTGTTAACAATGCACGCGGAGCTAGGTTCCCAGTTCCGCAAAGCGTCGCTTAAAGTATTGATACAAAGAAAACAGTGAAAGTTAAGTAGTCGAGGTGTGAGGAGCTTTGTCCCGGGCTCGGTGAACTTCGCAAACTTTCCAAGTACTTCGTAAGTGGTCGGAAGGGGTCGCCGAGAGGTAACTATTGCAAATAAAACACAATAGACATACGTAGCCTACACTATTTGATGTTATTTTTTAATAGATTTATCCTATTCGGCGTAGTTATTATGCATCTGGCTTTGCACGGAAAGGTGTGAACCTGTTGGTTTGTGTCGGTTTTAATAAGTTTATGTACGTTTTAGTTTTATACCGGGGTTAACTCATTTATGACTAATGAAATATGGTAATTAACAATGCGGGAATCATCTTGTCAGAATGCCGCGCAGTCAACAAATGATGCAGCTACCAGAAAGCTACCCTTGGCAAATTTTAAAGTACAAGATTTTTTAAAAGCTAAAAGTTGCCCCTAAACTTAACATGTAGGTATACATACCGTTATGGCAAAACGATACAACATAAGTCGGAAACAAATGACAATCACCTGATAAGGGATAAGTGTTTTGTTTACCCTTATCTCGATTGGTATCCTTGAACAGTGTTCATAAGAATTCGAAGAGAACACGTTACAGGCTTTATTCAGAGCGCTTACTCCGTATCGTTCGCGTAAACGTTCTATCTAGGAAAGAGATGCAGACAGTGGAATAACAATTTTGTTTCGTCACTTATTAATTTTGCAGCTCTACCTAACTGTAGCGTAATTGATAGCGGATGCTTCAGGCAGAATCGGCCCTTTCTTAATTCCATTCCAATATTCCATCTTTCTTTGATTGAAAGTTAGGAAGGTAACTGACAAATTCATACTTAAAACTGTCTGGGGTAACATCCATTTCTATAAAACTGATAGCTATGTTAGTTTCAGTCAAAGGTAGATAGAATATTGAAACCGCAGATAATCCTTTTCCACGTGAAGCATTTCCTCAAATAGACAGTGGGTCGGCTACTCTCTGACATAACAACGTCATGAAGACGCGTACATACGCAGTTCAGTGGAGCTCAAGTTTGGATTCGCAAATTACACTCGAGCCTGCCACCACCTGAACTTATAGATTTGATGGAGTCGCTTTCGCCGGATACTGGGAGGAGGACTTTATGTCATTTAACATTGGCTCACAGAGTAGACCCTCTGTCCGGAACGGAAGCATCATTTCATTACCCGCTATCAGAGTTTAGACAAAAACGGAACAACGAACACCGTATCGTGTTCCTGAGATCTGATAGAGTAAGTCGAGTCGCCAGCCAATCAGTGTTCAATGAGAATCTACAGTAATGCTATGTATGCTTACCTGACTGGTACTACAACGAAATTTTATGAAGTTTCTGTATTTTTAGCATTAACAATGCAAATTTCTTTACAATGTAGAATTAAAACACACTTAAACAGACTGCCGCAAGCGGGACTCGAACCGGCTTTTGCTTATCAGTTGAGCTACCGTGACACTTACTCATCGGTCCGAATTTCTTTAAGTGCTTCTTAGGCTGCAGCCAGCCATGATTCATCAATGTTGTGGTAACATACCTACAACATTCGAGAGAAACACTTTTACCGCTGTTTAACAATCTGATAAGATTAATCAGCAAATTTCTTTACAATGTGAAATTAATTGAATTGGTAAGTTTGCGAGAGGTGCGCGTTCGAGTCCCGCCTGTGGCTGTCCATTTTGTATTTGAGTTTGTTTTAATTTCACATCGAAATATTATGATTTTCTTTTAACAATACAAGCATATTATTTACTCGTAATACATTAAACCGTAAAACAAGATTATAATAGGGTTCATCTAAAAATAGAGAAGCAATTAATTGTTTTTCTAACCACATTATAAGCTGGACCGAAGCCAGCAGACACGGATGGTCCAAATACGAAATGCATATCATAAGTATTTGGTTAACCCAACAATATTTTGATTTGTTAAAATTCTGTGAGCAGGTAAGTATTTTTAACGCGTAAGAGTCGTCTACCCACGTAAAATGTTTACATAGCATAGAGACAACCTTTCGTCCTTAAAGATCCCGTGTCGACCTTATTGTTTAACAAGAAAGCTAGGCTAGTTACGGCATAAAGAGGTTAACGCTATAATCCAATGGATTAACAAGTTTTTTTTAATATTACATTTATTGAAATACTCGCAGACGTTGTCCTGCCCGTAGTTTTCTTTATTTTTTTATATAATAAAAAAAGAATTAGCCAAATTGTTGCATCATTTCTTTGTTGGAAGTAATAAACTAAATTTTTATTTATTTATTTTTTATTTTAATTGGTTCAGGCGTTCTTGAGTTATGCGCTTACCAACACATTTTGCGATTCATTTTGTATATTTTAGATTTGCAATCACTGGTAGTGATATAATATTAAATATCAACTAAAACCTGCCTGATTATGCCTCACCTTATCATCAAATCAGACGCAGAGCTTTTAGTGTCATCATCACCAGTTAAAAAGAGTGTATGGTATAGCCTGTATTCATCAATATTCCACATGCAGTTAGATTGTTCAACAAAATACGTGCACACCAAAAAGGAACGACTTTATTTACCAACGTCTTTTAATTTTCCATGTAGTTTGCTCCAACCTACGCAGCTCCCGGTGCAAACAGACAAATAATATCTCATTCTCAGTCGTCCCGGGTACCACTCAAAAGTTTATAGATTGTGCATGAGACAGGAATTAAGTTAGAAAAGGTGTTCGGTACGGCTCACGGCACGAGTCGAATCACAAAGCGACAACATTAACAGGAATACTTATCTGAGAAGCTATCGCGAACTTTGCACGACAATTTCATACTCATAATTTCAACTGCACTTTATTAGGAAAGAAATACGTAGTGTGTTTGTAGTTTGAAGTCGTGTGCTCGGAGTTTTAGGACGTTTCCTACGGAAGTAACCGTGCATGTCGCCTTTATTAAATTATGGAATGGAATATGGAACTATATTTGATCCTAGTCAAGTGTCAATGTCATAATCTGGTTAAGCATCAATCCATGCATTAATACATTTATTATTTATATTTGTTACTTAATCGAGTAGCTATGTGCTTAAGATTTTTAATGGAAATACGATTAAAAAAATCAACTAGAATTCAAATTTACCTATTTGTAAGATCCTTATCTACTACTTACCCTTTTGGTGAACTCTATCTACAAGACCTTTATTGTAAAACCCAAAATACGTAAATAAATGCATTTTTATTTGTATTTAAATTGTAAAACCCATTTTATAGAAAATAATATAGGGTGTATCATGTCCCCCCCTGTTGGATCTCCACCTTGTTGTGGTGGGGGGGCTCAGTAACCGTGGCTTCGCCACCTACGGTGAAGCTAAGCGGGATCCCGGGAGGGGACGCTCCACGTGGGCTTGCTGCAGGCCTGCGCAGGATGCGTCCAAGGGTGCGGGTGTGGGGGACGGTTTTTTGCTGTCCCTCGCAGTCGGGTGCGGTCGCGGGAGGAGAGACGTCTCGGTGTGTCGTTGCCGTGCGGCCTATCTCCCGCGACCAAACGGGGGCGCACCGTTGGAAGGCGCTGCGGTGGGGCCGCAGAGGAAGAGGAGATGCGGTGTGTCGTTGCCGTCCTCCCTATCCTCTGCGGCCGGGTGGTGGCGGAGCCCAACACCTTGCTCCGCCGCCAAGGAGTTTGTGGCCCTTGGGCTATCCGCCGGGGTGCCGTGGTGAATGCTGACGCGACCCCATGGCACCCCCCACAATGGCGGAGCGGTGGAATGCGCTGTGGTTTTAGTGGGTATTACGGCCTTGCACACCAGCCGTTGAGTCCCACATACCCCCCTGCAGATGTGTGGGGGGCATGCGTAAAAGCGTTTCCACAGCGAAAAAAAAAAAAAAAGGGTGTATCATGTAGATACATCAATTAGTGGAGTTCGCGTTACATTCATCATGAATCACGTAATGGTCCCGCGGACAGTCCAATCGCGACGTATCAATTATTTTTATATCGACGGCTACTTATCGCGTCGACGAGCATTAACGTTGATTGCAGTCCGCGACGACTGCCCCCACAATATTAGGGTTGTCATTTTTTTACAAAATAAATAATTTAAATGTTAAGATTACTATGCGTGCATCTCTTTGTATTTTTTCGCAAGACATTTTTTTTTGT
This sequence comes from Pyrausta despicata, assembly GCA_963921415.1. Lineage (NCBI taxonomy): Eukaryota > Metazoa > Arthropoda > Insecta > Lepidoptera > Crambidae > Pyrausta > Pyrausta despicata. Next base: position 10,347,186 of record OY992852.1, on the reverse strand, counting down.
ACGCTTTCTGATTAATGTGTGTCAAGTGTCAACACAAAAACGGATGTCATACTGGGAAATTATTATACAGCCGTTGTATTACGGCAAGCTTGCTCTCTGCAAAGAGATTTGACGTCACCTTCTTTCTCCTTATTTTACATGGTGTAAGTTTATAATAATTATATTCTTTTGATCATGGGAAACTTAAAGCGTGGTTGGGCAAGATTGATTTGTCATGTCACTCACAAGAAAAATTCTAAGAGACTTCTTATAATCTATAATTTTGTTGACCCTATAACAAGTCCTTGCAGGTGCACGTGCCTTCTCGCTTACACTCGTCTTTGTAACTGTGTGTGTGAAAGAGACGGATGCCGGCAAGGATTTTACTTTGAACCCAGTTTGCATGTAGTGGTCTCGCGGAACGTTTAGCTAGCAATTATTGCTGCTTGTCACTTGACAGCTGACGAGAAAATTGCTCACTGATGTCTGAATTTTAAATTGTAAATTATTGTGCTGTATAAAATAATAGTTTCATTCATTTACCAACCTGCATAGGCATTATCAATCTAATTAGAAAAATAAGACTCCATGTAATTACATGAATAGCAAAAAGTTTTAATTTTTTTTTTGTATTTTTCACCTCCACCTTCAATCGAGTTTATAGCTCTTTTTTAGAACTCAGAATATATAGCCTGCGATATCCACGAAAAATCAGGACTTACGGCGTCTTATGAAAATAAAGACAAGGAAGGCGCCCAACTAAAGAGACGGTTAAATAAGAGCGCATATACCGCGGTGCGCGGGTTACGCTTGTTTTACAACACTTTAAAACAAGGCACTTATGCTTTTTAGGAGCTTCGCGAGAGGCCAGAAAGAATGCACACCGGTTTATGACTGCGGTCTCAGTGACTATTTTCGTCGAAATAATTAAAAGTTTTTACGATCCCCCTCTATAGCGCCGTGTAAAGGAATCGACGATGCTCCCATTCCAGTGTGAATACGACTGGTTCTAAACTAGCGTCACTAGTTTCAAATGAAAAACGCCGTTTGTATAGGGTCTTCGAATTAACGATGGTAAGCCATTAACTTTCCGACAGGAACAATGGAGAATACAGTTAAATTATGCTGTTGGATAAAATAGGAAGAATCTTTAATTCAAGATTTTATTTACGCTTACGTCTTCTAAGATGCCGTTCTGAAACTGATGTAGAATAATTTAAATCTCGTGTTGAGACTAATGAGAGTTGAATAAAGCTCCGATGGCAGACTCTTTCACATTTTTATGAGATGGAAAAATAACACCGTTGGTCTTAAATGATGTTGAAACTGATGGCCCGGCCTTACGAAGGTGCCGCTAGGCAATCGCTATTTAAAAATAAATCGATCCCGATCTCGTATGCAAATGCGAACCGTTCAGTTTTAATAGTCCGCGTAAATATGCATAGACGGCCAATTTATTTTTACGTAGCCACGTCGATATGAGTTGATATCAATTTCGTAGTTGGTTTTTGCAAAAGACCGTTTTTAAACATTCAAACAAAGTTAATAGCGAGATATTTCGCAGCTCGTTGTGTCGGGTTGGCATCAATTAAATATGTATAGGATTGATCACGGTGAAAAGAGCGATATATTTAAAATATATTTCCATGTGGGTTCAATCATAACAATTAAATCAATTGACCAATTTGCAGATAATGCCTGTAGTCACATATATAATATTATTTCATATCAATTGTGTTGTGTTATCCTCATAATTATAACAAGAAATAAGTACCAGTTCATTTCTAAGCCGTGACACTCGTAGGTACGTCGAACAGTTTAAGTATGTCCCATTCAAAATGCACCCTGTTACCAAAACGTAGCGTGAGCTACGTAAGTGCGGGCAGCAAGCTGGCTCGGCGCTGAGCCACCGTGCTCTTTACGACATTAAGTGCTTGCGCCTCCCGTATGACGTATGATTTTCCTGCCGCATTACAGCGTCGTTTTAGCCCATCGTAAAGACTTTTAATTATTTCTGACGAGGCGAATTTGACCCGGACGTAAACCTTATGCATTCTTTCCACTAACAGCTCCAACGAGCTCGTTTCGTCTTAAACGCTCTTTGTTTTAAGGTACTGTAAAACAGATATGTGCCATCTAGATACGGTCTAATTTCCACGTTTATAGATACTTCATAAATGGCTCTAAACTGTTTATTTCACGAAACAGACAGCTCTTGTTTTAACGCGTTCGTACAGTACAGGTATTTCATGGAGAACTTTTTGAACTTTCAGGAAACAACGTTTTTAAGCGCTTAAGCTGATTAAAAAGTTTAGCGTGAATCAAAATCAGAACGAAAACAAACAAAGTCCCATTCATTCTAGTATGAACAATATCTAACGTACAAAATTATTACACAACTCCACAGTTGTTTAATGGTAGCGAAATTGTTACTTATTTATTTAATCGGTACTCACACGACTAATATTTGCGTAACAACGTAATAAAGCTGAAAAAGATGATTATTTATAAAAGATATTAAAATAATCATCTTTTTCAGCTTTAGTCATGGATTTCCGCAAAGTAACGCCTGATTCCATCAACTATAACAACGTAATGTATTAGTTGAATAAAATAATATTTTAAATACGCAACAAGTACTGTCAGCGCTGCGAAAGAATCTTTCGTAGTATTGATGCTACGAAAGCTGTAGCAAACGCGTAGCATGCTTTAGTTCAAATAAAAAAATGTATCGTGGTTACAAGTTGTTGCTTCGTTAAGGCTGCAGCATCCAGTGAGTTTTACCGTCGTACCGTTTTTGGCCCGCATTTCCAATCTTATTAATTTGTACACTGATGGAATGCAACATTAGACGTTAATGATTACTCATGTGTTATACGCAAAAGGCTTTGTTTAAAAGGGCATTTTTTCATACAGGTTATCGAAGTTAAAATACAGCAGCACATTCTGTTTTGCATTAATGTATTTTCCTGTGATTGTATTGCAGTGTTGGAAGTTAATGATACGATGTAATGATACGAGACATTTAAATGTGAAACACACTAAATGTGTGAATACGTTTGTACGAATGACCTATCGCAAGGTAGACTTGTCATTGAGTATGTTTAAATATTTAACAAGTTGAATATTTTGTTTTTATGGTTATAAACGGATCTAGAAACTATCTAATCCAAACCTGAGTCCGAAATTGAACTGACACGAAAAAGAATATCCATGTTGGGTGTTCGTTCGTAATCTCTCTCGGTAGTTAGTAATTCAATTTACCGGTCCAATTTAAACCACAGTGTTTTAAATGTCGGTCAAATCTAATAAAGCCTAATTAGAATCCGATGTAGAGCCGCCTTTGTTCGTCCAGACGAACGCTCAACCGAATTAGCTGAAACATATATAATTTGTCGGAATCGGGGAAAACTTTCGTGCTCATTAATATAGCATGTGGGCTTCTCGGCTATGATTACAGTCATGGCCACACGTGGCAGTTTGTACACTCCCATTTATCTTGTTGGATCCGAATGTATTAGGCTTGTTAAATGACAAAGAGTAACATGTGTCTATACATCAGGTTTTTTAAGCGTTGTTGACTCCACCCATCTACAACTAACAACATGCAAGAGTAAGTTATAGTAAATCCAAAGTTGAAGTTCTAACTCGTCAAACAAATCCAAACTCGTTGAAGTGGGTCTCATATTAGTATTCACCGTATCAATAATCACAAGCCAATTCGTCATGTTAACACATTCGTGGACGCTAGACTGCTATAGCAGTTGAAACAATAAATCTTCTATTGTGTCTGGCACAGTGTCCGCGAAATAATCATAATTGTATCTTTTTTGCCTTTGTGGTAGCTCACTTTCAGGGCTCTTCGACAAAAACCTCAAAAAAACGACTCCAAAAAAACTTCGATAAAGCGAGTTTGAACTTATAGCAAACTTTTTAATTACCGGTCAGCCAAAGTTAAGCTGTAAACATGCCACCGACCTTCACACAAAGTTTTAGGTGAGAAGTATCATAACGTTGTCGTCGTTGTGTCTTACTCTGTGAAACACTAAGAGCGGAACTCTTAGGGTGGGTTGCACCAAATAACTGTAACGATAACCGAGCCGTCAAATCCCCGGTTAAGCTACATTTGCGTTGCACCAATTTAGCAACTGTTGTCATGACGTCATAACTTAACGCTAACGTTAACTGGTCGATTTTGGCCGGTTATTGCTATTGTTTAGTCAAATCAACTGTCAAGTCCAGGATAACCTACAAATTGTGCGGAGGAGTTTTTTGTTTTTCTGTGAAAGAAAACGTGATATGGCTTTAATTCATGATATTTTATGGGAATCCAGTTCTTCTGATGACGACACTGATAACAATATACCCGAACTGCGGAAGAAAAAAGTATATCAGGCTCGAATAGATAGATTTCAAAAATGGGATGATCGTGAATTCTTGGACAGATTTCGAATTTCCAAGGGCTTTGCCAAGGCGCTAGCTAATCATTTAGGGCCCTTGCTTAAAACTAGGACTATGAGGTAAGTTTCTATTGTAGAAACTAATTACTCAATATTTATGTATCAGTTATCAGTAACAGCCGCTACTAATTGGCCTATTAGAACACCAAACGTCACGTCTTTATCCCTTACGAGTTAGACAAAGCCTAGTTCTATAAGACCAAAGGCCACATTTTGGTCGGTGGGTCATTTTCGGTTGTAAAAAATAAAATCAGACAGAATATTAATTTATTCCTAAAATTTATCTATTAAAGACTATTCACTTGACCTGCTTTAAAGATCTGCATGGGATGAGAAGCAGCTAGTACATTCTACATTTTTTCTTTGCTCCCAGACTTATGTAAAATCAACAGATATGTATGTAGGTACCTAATTAAATCGTTGTGATAGCATAGAATAATGCCTATATTAAGAACATTTTGTTTTTCAGGAATTTTGCTATTACTCCAGAGCAACAAATAGTGATGGCTCTAGAATTCTATGCATGTGGCTCATTTCAACGGTGCATTGGGGATGCTGCAGGTGTTCATAAATCCAGTGTATGTCGGATAATACATAGAGTGAGCAGAGCTATTGCCGGACTAAGATCTGACTGGGTTTCAATGCCTCAAAATGTACAAGAAATGGAAGTAGAAGCCAAAAAATTTTATGAAATAAGTGGTTTTCCAAAAGTAATTGGAGCTATAGATTGTACCCATATCCCAATAAAGTCCCCAGGTGGGACAGATGCCGAAACATATAGAAATAGAAAACAAATATTTTCACTTAATGTGCAGGCAATTACAAATGCAGATATGTATATAACTAATATTGTGGCACGGTGGCCTGGAAGCAGTCATGACAGCCACATTTTTAATAGCAGTGTAATTAAAGGACGACTAGAAGCTGGAGAGTTTGCAGGTTTCTGGTTACTGGGAGATAAAGGCTATGCTGTGAAACCATATCTGCTCACACCTTTGCGTAATCCTGTCACAGAAGCAGAACGGCTCTACAATGAAAGCCATATAAGAACTAGAAATGTTGTTGAACGAACATTTGGCTGCTGGAAAAAAAGGTTTCCTGCTTTATCATGGAAACTACGGACAAACACAACAAGGGCTCAATGTGCTATAGTGGCAATGGCTGTGCTGCACAACATGTCAAAGAAATTCAGAGACCCAATGCCGTTGACATTTAATAACATGGAAGATTCATCAGATTCATCTTCGTCTGATGATGAAGAACTGTACACACACAGGACAAATGACAATCATAATAGGAATACCTTCATTAATAACTATTTTGGGAGATTACAGTAGTATTAATGGCATTATGTCTTTCAATGACACAATTCTTCATAGGGTTTTTCATTGTAGTAATTTAGTAATAAAATAAACACAATTTAGTATAAAAAAATTTATTGTTTTGATTTTTCTTGCAGAGCATCAATTTCAAGCTGAAGTTTTATAATTTCAAGCTTATGTCTAGCTTCGTTATGTCTCATGAGCTGCTCATGAAGTTCTTTTTGTTGGCTAATAGTTAGTTTAATCCTCTCCAACTCCAGGTCATGCAGACCCTCCAAAACAGACAGCTTTTTTTCCCTTAAAGCTTTTTTGATAATATTTTCACTCTCCTTTCCCAATTTTTTATTAACTTTACCTGAGAACAAAGAATTACATTATATATGAATTATTATCTAATTTTATAAAATGCATGTCTAGCATTCATATCCAATTTTTTTTTAAGTTTATAGTAAACAGTTAAATCTAAGTAAAATCCCTACTTGCTATTTTTATAAAACTAATAAATATATATAATATATACCTATATAGATAATATATACCTATATAGATTCAAGATTCAAAGTAACTGCCTATCTGTTACGCTTTCATGCCCAAATCATTGAATCCATTTCGATTATATCTGGTAATCTGGTACAGGGATAGAGACCAGCAGGACATAGTATACTTACTATGGTACGTTGGAACCCAGTCTCGGGAAACAGCTAATTAAGGATTTAAAATAATACATTATAAAATACTTACGTTTAAGTGGTGGTGCCAAGGGTTTCCTTAATGAGCAATGTGGTGTACTACTGTCGAAATTGGGGGCAATCTCTGCTTCTGCAATATTCATCTGGTTTTCATTAATCATAATTATATTATCATCCAAATCTGCATTCTGTAACAAAACCAGCATAACTATTTATCTCTGCTGTAGTCAATATCTGTTTAGAATAGATGTGAATTGAAAGATACCTTACCTGCACCTTTTCTATTGGTACAATGTTCTCAAGATCGTCAATATTGATGACAAGCTTTGCCTTCTGCAACAGATATGTAATAAAAGCATTTTATTTTGAATAAATAAACTATAATAACCCACTATTAATAATAAATTAAACAGGTATAATACCTTATGGACTGGAAGAATATGATCATCATCAGGATTACTCTTCTTAATATTTACTTCATGTTTTGGAGTCTGTAACAATATTGGTAACACATTAGTCTGTTAACTCTTCAATTGCGGAATATCAGACACAATTGATTATATATTGTTATGATGCTCGGGCACAGCAGGGACTGAAGGGTCTTCCAATGGAGTAAAAAAAAATGGATTTTCAGTATACTAGCTACAATTTCACCAACACTGAGTCTTTGTTACATGATAGTAATGATTATATTTACCTCAAAATTGTTAAACCAGTGGGCCGCCCCTGCTTAGCCCGTGGTACATACATAGCTCAGGGGTAACACAGCTATCCAATGGTGAAAGAATTTTTTAAATAGGTCTAGCAGTTCTCGAGATTATCACACTTAAACAAACCCTTCAGCCTTATAATATTAGTATGTATGGATAACTATAAGAGATTGACATTAGTAACTTACGGAATGTGACTTTGGGGTCATAACATCATCATCATAAACAGCTTCATTGCCATCTATGGAGCCTGACATGAGTGACCGCAGCCAGTCTGTAGCTTCTTCTGACTCTGGAGGAAGAGAAGGAGGTTTTCCTCCCCCTGTGCGTATCATTTCTTGACGTTCCCTACAGGCCTGAAAAAATTAAATTACAAAAAAGTATTATGTACGTAAGTTGTGTACCAATGTAAGGTTATTAATAATAAAAGAAAATAACATGTATTTAACACAGTACCTTTTTTGCACCTCTTTTCATGTTTTCAAATTTATATTTTAATTGTTTTACAGTTCTTGGTGTTTCGCCAACTGCATTGAATTCTTTTTCAATACAGCACCACGCATGGTCTTTTTGTTTGGCACTACTTCCGTCAGTTTTTTTACACATTAATACATTTTTGTACTTATCTATAAGCAATTGGAGTCTAGATATTTCTTCCTTGCTAAAATTTATACTTCGTTCCCTGAAAAAAAGCAATGTAAAATTAAAAGCGTGCCTGCAACCTAGGTTTTGTAAATAGAAATCATTTAAGATCATTTACTTCAAAATTATCGAGAAGTAATCCTGGATTTAGTCATTATAATGAAATGTAAACTTACTTTAAACGATAGTCGGTCATCATGGTTGCAAGTTTAATAAAGAAAAACACTTTCTTGATTCCAACCAAACACTTTAAACCCAAACAAAACAACAATATAACCTCGCAATTTCATGCCGCCAATCTAAAACGTCAGATAAGCTGACAGAGCGCTGACAGCCAACGTTAGGTGCTGCCATATCGAAATATATTACCCATACCTTTTTAAGGGAAAATAAGTAACCTTAAAATTGCAACTCTTTTAACTTTGACAACACGATCATAGGTAATGGTGCAACTTAAATGTTGTTAAATCCATTGTCACCGTTAATGTTATTGCTAAAGTTAACTTTAACGGAAACTATAACCGAGGCTACGGTGCAATTCACTCTTAGTGTTTCACAGAGTAAGACACAACGATTAAACTTACATGGGTATAAAACATGACCAGTAAACACATTTTTTTCCTCCTGTCTACAAACATTCCTTTAAATACATGTAGCTAAAACAAAAGCTTTTACAAATCTTTCAGTTCATTACTTTCTTGATTTAACATCGTAAATAGACCTTCTATGCTATAATAAACAGCTATTAATAAATAGTCGAAGGTCAATTAGAACCCCTGTAATGTGATAAATTGTGTCCAACAAGATATCTTTTTCTCGTAGATAGTTTTCTGTTGTGTTGTTCTAAAATAATATTGTTTGTGATATCAAAGATATTTAGCAAAAATACTTGTTTTCAATCATATTCGAGTATTAGTTACATTTATGAGCTTTGTCTCAGTAATCATGGTAATAATAGTCCTCCTAGCCGATTTCGACTACGGCGGCCAATCTCAACAGAGATCAGCCAACTGCGCAGGAGATATTATAGTGCACAAGTGTGAGCGCAATACACAGGTGCACTCACTGTTCCATCACTCTCAAAGTTCGGTGAGACGGCCATCCGACATGACCGGAGAGAGATCAGGCGCAGGATCAACGGATTAACGTGCTTTCCGAGGTAACCAATATACAAATCGATAGGTACGTATATTTACTTAGACAATGAGGTTACCGAATTCAGGAAATGTTTGAATCCCACACATCAATGCTACGGACATTTACGCCTGAAAACTTTACCGTACTAGTTTGAGCGAATTTGGTCACGAGTTTAGTACATTTGTACTTTCATAGCAATTACACTGAGTCAGTCGTTACAAGGTTCAATTGCCATCTTATTGTGCTAGCTGTAGAGATCATAGTTCTGTAGCAAGGGGTTCTATGAAGTTTACAGGCCGAGTTCACTTCGTAGAAATGTTGGTGGCGTTACGTTCTGATCGCTAATTGGAAACTGAAAATCCTATTCCGATGCGGTAAGTATCAACCAACCTTTAAGTCAGGTGCTTCTTTCTTTGTAACGTAAAATAATGATAGACAGCAAAAATCTTTAGTAGCGTAAGTACTTTGCTTTTATGACTTTTAAGGTTTTTTTTAGTTCCATCAAGGAGGGATTTGGTTGAAAACATTGATGTACTCAAATATGTGCATCATGAGTCCCTGTATGCCTGTACTATGATTATCTGCTCTTGCATAGTCTTTAAAATGATAAAGACCTGTGATGTAAAATAACAAGTCTACATACATGGGGTGTTCAATACGTTCTGGGAATTGATATAAAAACGAGAACGCTCAGATTAGATTTTTTCAAATATTATAATGTTGTTCTTTCTTACAACAATGCACTCGTTAGATTTTCAAAAAAACTTTTTTTATCCATGTAAAAGTACTTTTCGTGTTGGTCGTCAAAATGTTCGATTTTAGACCCTTTGGTTGCATCGTCGGCAGCACATAAATCAATGCTATTTGTTAGTTTCTTTTAAAACGAAATAATTTCAGGGGACCTTGTGTACACTATATATTTGCTTGACTTGAGTTTTGAACACGCAGTCGCAAATGGAGACCTTTGCAATATGGGCAGTTGGCGCACTTGATTCGGGAGCACCGACAGGGTTCCCGGCATGATCTTGCTCTGGTTTTTTGACTTTAAATTCGTAAATGATTTAGTGTAAACCAGAAGGTTAGCTTGTCGATTTATTGTTGTTTGATTGTCCTCGAATATATGTTTTTCCTGTTTAAAGAGATTCCTTCGATAAGACGGCTATAGGTAGGTTTCCTTTTCATGTCCAAATATTCTTAAATATTTTTTGGAGACAAACGAAGGGCCGTGTTCCCAGAACCAAGAAAAAATTACATCTTTAAATAAAGTTTTCGAGACCGTTTCTGGAGGTTGTTATTTAGGAATTTGTTGCGATGTGGGGACTAAAGACATGAGCTTAAGAACAATTGCATAAGTGTGGGTGAGGTGCACACACACTACACCTCCCCCGTATTTTTTTTGAAAAATAAAAATGAAATATTATTTTTCTAAATCAAACAACAAGTTTATGGAAAACAAACTTCACCTAACGTTAGACAATTGATTTCTTACAATAAGTTTCATCTATAAATTGTGAATACTGTAATAATTTCTGTATTGTAATAAAACTGATTAATTTACAAAATTTTAAAAACAAAATGTTGATACTAAAAGTTATAAATTTAGTCACAAAACAATACACAGATATATTTATTTCATAAACACCGCAAAAGCTTTTTTTTCTTACATTAATGGGTATACAATGTATATTATTATGTTACATATAGGTACTTAAAATCTAACAAAATAATCTCTTAATTTACACGGCCGGACAGGTCAAATAGTTCAAAAATAAAAATATTACGAGTAAGTATTACATTTGTCAACGTGGTCATAATAATAACATTAGCCAATCAATTTGTACAGTCACCACCAAAATGTTCTAACAATAATCCATTACCTAAGGAAAAAAAAACTGATGATATAATTACCATATGATGGCATTATCTGATGGAAAAAAAATTAACTTGATGATGTGGATACCTAATACCTACAAATTTAAATATTAATATTAATAGTTAGATTTCGAACGTCATGTGTCATTATATTCCATTAAAAAAAATATCACTATTTGTATACATTTTAGGTGAATCTCGGTAAAAAATCAATATCACACAATCATCTTACATAATCATCATAAACCTTACATCCTACTCTAGCACTTTGTCAATTCTTTGAGCAATTTCACATATAGGCCGGCCGGTCCTTTTTAATTGGTACATGTTAATTATTTGGTACATATTTTATTTATAGTCGACTTTTTAATAACATTTATTTACCAACAACATCTGATATGCGCATAGTCTTATTTATTAGGGTCACGTTTTAAGATCACTTGATCTCCAACCATTTTCACAGAGAGAAGCTCGTCTACACCATGATCAAATGAAGGATCTGATACCCCTGATAACAGTACCTTGTACCATTATAATATCATAATATATTGGGTCCTCATTTAATATCTTTTCGACCTCCAACGGTTTTCACGGAGAAATCTCGTTTACACCATGATCAAACTGAAGGATTTGACACCATCTTTATAGTGTGCCCTTAACACATTTCCATTAATCATCACTCATAAGTACTATCAAAACGATAAACATAAAATTACCACTCAAATGAATCCTTTAGTATAAATAATATTGTTTGCTCTTGGGTGATCAGTCCAATTGCGCGTCAACACATTTTTACTAAAGTATTCCTAGCTTTTCTAAATATCTTCGCAAAAATATCCCCGCAACGTACAAAAGCCATACTATATCATACTTCCGTTCATAATCAATTAATCAATGAAATTCTATTCCTAACCATTTTCTCCCTTGAATGTAACTAATGCACTCTATAAAATCCATAGGTACAAAAGCAAAGAAATTATTTTAATACATTCGCGAAATATACTACAACAATCCAAACTTATTTTCTCCTGACCAAAAGTTTTACCTCATTCAATGATTAAAAGTTCAAAATTCAGTGATTAATAGTTAAACGAAAAAATATCTAGTTCAAATAATAATCCATATTGCTCAATGTTAGGTATCCACTTATTAAACTTTAGTCCAATACGATACATAAGTTATCGTAATCATGTTGGCATGCAAAAACAACTTCTGATGTTACAGTGCTATTCGATGAGTGCCATAAATAAAGGCTAGCTTCATATTTCTTTCTAAGACTTGTCGGCTACAAACAATAATGCTGATGCGTTAACACATGTTGTGCTATAACTCTAAGTACCTAATTATGGTGCATTAAAAATATTGACGTTTTTAAAATTTAAGCATTGTTAAAATGGTAACAAAAGTTCCAAAAAACTAAATTGCACAACAATATGACAATTTCCAATCAACATATTACTTTATACAAACTATATTGGAATATTAAAATGGATAAGTACTAAAAAGTACATTCTTTTTAAAAAAAAATATGTAAAAGCTAGTTAATAAAACTTGTCGATGCAAATGAAGATGGCTCCATTCTTTTAGTTCGAGTTTGAATTTATCTTGAAATTAATTAACCATTATCCACTAATACACTTAACTGCTGAAAAAATGCCACTGAATTTTTTGCATTTGACCCGTCCGCGTGAAAATATATTATGAAAAAAAAAATACGAGTAACATTTAATATATTTGATACGTTAATATTTCTTAACGGTAAAATTTCCTAGTGGTGGCCACCTATTAAATGTTATATTATGATTACACTATCCATTAATATAGTATTGGATTACACATATATTTAAATCTGAATTGGGTAGATATTAAAATTACACTAGAACTTTCCGTTTTAACCTCTGGCGGCGTCCTTCATCTTCACTTCCTTTGTCTTTCTTCCTTCACCCGGCACCTAAAATCCTCCTCCGACGCCAACATCTCCCGGCGCCCAGCAACAAAACAGCCACAAACCTTTCGACTCCTACAACTCCCGGCGCCCAGCAACTGCACTTCCATCTGGCGCCATCAACGCCCGTCTGCCAGCTTTATTCCTTCGTCGCAACGGCACATTTTCCGTTTTTTTAAGTCAAAAAAATGTTGATTTCACTGTATAGTTCATTCACTTTCACTTTTCTTTTTTTTATCATAAATCAAGATATATTTTAATTGTTCCCATGCGCAGCGCCGCCACAGGCAGCACTGGCAGGGTCGCCATGCGATGTGGGGATTTACGTAGACTCACGGAAACACCTTTATGTTAACTGATGCGAGTTTAATGTGTCAAATAACTAAAGACATGAGCTTAAGAACAATTGCATAAGTGTGGGTGAGGTGCACACACACTACATTGTAAAAGCTTCATGTATTGATTTCGGCAAAAAAGCAAACAAGATCGCAACGCACAGCGATTCTGTTCACATTAACATAATTTTTTGGCTATACTGTTTTTAATTTCCTTTTTAATATATAAAAAGGCGTTAGAACCTGAACTAGAACTAATTCCCATAAATGATTAAGCGGCACTCTTATGTAGTTCCTTGAAATGAATCCTATCGTGACAAGAACGTTATCGCTAAAATCAATACTCTTTGTCTCGTATACCCTTTATCTTTTTTATCTAACCTTTTACATATAGCCTCTAAAAGCTAATAATATATTTGTTCTAATAATTTGTTTGTTCGCCCGATTAACGTAAACCGCAAATTAAACGCCTCGAATTACGAATGTAACAGTAGTTTAGCGGGACGCACCGTGTTACAATCAGCACAAATTGTGCTAACCGCTGCATCTAACCACCGCAGCACGGTTTGACATTTACAGATATGAAAATCGTATGAAACAAGGTAAAACAAATGGCGGTTTATTTTTCTTAAATTGAAAGAAATTGTCAAATTTGATTTGTATCAGCATAATCGGATTGCTTACCTACATATATCAATAGGAAAACAAAGCAAACACAACTTGTAAACATAAAGTATCTTACGACTACAATAATAACGAAGCGTTTGCATTGGTTTTCCTACCAAAGCAAACGTGGATCGAAACATTTTATTTCAAACAAATGTACTAAATAAGTAACTAAACAAAACCAAGTGATGGCAAAGAATAAGAAACTTAATATTCAAAACGTTTAACGAGACCGAATGATTTCTGCTTAGCACAAAGGCATGACTGGTAGAGGATGCCCTAAAGCGTCAAGCCCACCTTTTGTGGACACACCCCCAAACGTTAAGAAAAAGCCATGTAGACTCAAAATGACATGAGCAACTGTACAAAATGACTCTCAATGTTACCTCGTGTTAACTAATGAGCACATACGCGCTTTACTGACGATACGCCAGTTAGGCCTTCGGAATTACAACGCGCACACATCGAACGCAACCCGCGATCGTAGTCATTAGCTACGAAACGTAGAGCGTCGTTGTCATCGCAAGCGCTGCTACGAGGTGCGTTCGTAGCATTCGTTACGAAGAATACGATTATTTTTTGTATTCGTCTTGCAAATGCAATGTGCTTATTTAGCAAATATTTACTGACAGTTTAATATAAGGTAGTTTAATGTAAGGTTTTTAAATGGAAGGTCTGAAGGTGTGAAATGTTTAATGGAAGTCGCGGTCAGATTGTGTTTACCACCTTAAGTATCAAAATTGCTTGCACACACAGTAACATATGATATAAATAATTTTTCACACTTCATCCTCGACAAAATATCATTATATGACACGAAATGTCGTAAAGCAAGTCTTTATTCTCTCAGGAGGTAAAATGGCATGTAAATTCCTTAGGAATTAAAATGATTTGAATTAGGAACGTAGAAATTCGAATGAAGACTCACAGCATACTCATAGCATAGAGGTTTTTATTCTTACATCAAACTTTTTCGAACAGGCCACCATAAACAGAAAAATAAAAATCGTTGGCCTTGTTCAAGTCTTGGGACAAGAGCAAAACAAAAAAGAGCAACGTTCAGAAGAAAATTAAAATTACTAAAACATTATTTATTATTAGGTATCATAAAATCAAGTCTATTTGACTCTGTAATAAAGATTTGTTACGCTGAAGATGAAGATGTGTTACGCTGAATCATTTTGATCTTAATGTATTACTTAATGAAACTACGGACGGTACGGAATACGTAATTCAGTGTACTAAAAATGTTTCACATACCCACTATCCCCCCGTTTACCCCCGCTTAAACGAATTAATGATTACTTAATAACTTAATAACGATAACTTAATAACCGGTCTAAACTAAATATTTTTAAATGAGAATTAGGTACTCACTTACTGGTGTTAAAAATTTAAAAAGTAGATAAGGGTTTTGCGCTATAGAAGTATTCACGCCTTTTAGCTTTTTAGCTTTTGGAAATAAGCTGCCTTCTCCAGTTAGACCTTACAGTGTACTGAGCCAAAAATTAAGTGCCTTTTCCAATTAGGCTTAACCATGTAAGCCATGCTTTTCAGGTTGTTTCAGTTAACACATGTGTAGAGGTCGGCGCGGCGTCGACTGATCATCGCGACTGCATTGTCGCTTCCCAATTAAGACTTCGCACCTAGCTCTCTAAGTCGTTTTCACAGCAACGTCCTTCTGCCATCGTGTTAGTATGAAGATTTGCCTTTGTTCTTTCTGTTGTAACAAACACCAAGTACAATTTTAAGGTGAAGTAATACACTGCGGTTGGAAGTTTTTAGATTTGCAACAGTGTATCGCACTTTAATTCTACTTACGAGTACAATTTGATAAGGTATAATTAAGTTTGATAAGAATAAACAACCGTTTACTGACAACTTTTACAGAACTCACAAAATTTATGAGAGTCATGGATCAAATAGCAAATATGTACTACTATCTATGAGAATGTACATTTCAACATTCAAAAACTCTGTCTTAATCAAATTTGTTATATGAATATGTTCTACACTTAACCTAAAGTTGGTAACATTAATAAAGAGGTAGGTTTTTGCTTTGTGCTTTAAAAGACTGATTGAAAATAGTAATTTACCATGTTACCTTTAAGCTGCTTTGTCATGGAACGTGGAATAATTGACCGATTTGATCACAATTCGCTCATAACACTGACCTGTCCGATAGTAAGGCGTCGTTCATATTACTACTTTGTAGTGAGAACGTAACTTTATATTTACCTACTGTAGAGTCCTACTATTAGTATAGAGTTAAAACCTTAATCAATCACTGAAAGCGACTCCAACTCTATTCTTTGAAACTTTTACTCAACATAGAAATTACCTATGTTTCTTTGTTATATTTTCCGTTAGTCGGGTAAAGTTGCCAAACGGAATCCCACCCATGAAAGAGGAGCGTAGGTCTCACCAACTAATAAGTTCGGGCACCTCATAATGTAACAACTATTCTAACATAATGGATAGATATGCACTTTCTTGCAAATATTCTTTACAGAGTGCTTGTGTGGAAAACTTAAGGAATTCTTTAGTATGGCACAACTTTGCAGTGCCTACGTACAATCGCCCTTAGGCCTGCTACGCCGCGGGCGTCGATCGGCGCCTAATTTCGAGCGGTAATTGCTAGCCTTGTTACGGGCGGTACATCCAGAATCTTTGTGGGAACTGGACGGGGCGTCACCTAATAGCAGGCTATAGGGCTGCCGATGCTTCAAAAGCTCATCATGTCTCTTCGAATATTTTTTTGACTAATTTAGTTTTCCACCAGAAATAAGGTATCTAATTTTCTACCAGAGTAGATTCATTATGTCTCAGCATAATGTGGGGTGTAGCTAATGCTATCGAAGTATTCTTGACTATAACTTTACAGTTTTTACAATCAATAAAACATTGGATAATAAACTCTGCAATAAAGATATGTGACGTTACGCTGAATTATTTTGAACGTATTACTTAATGAAACTGAGTTACTCGTCAGGTAACTTTTACCATGCCATATTTTTTTTTAGAAAAATACTAAAGCTGAACAATTGTAGCGAGGCACAGTAGGTGCCAGTAAGTATATATCGTATCCAGACTTCTCAAAGCATTAAAAATTAATGTTTATGTTGTTGTGATTTGACGCGATCAATTTGATTTAAGCATTTTATTTCAAAAAAAGTGTGAATAGTACCTACTAAACATCAATCTACACCTACGAGACGACTGCCATCAAATGAAATGGCCGTAATCTCATGTGATGATTACAGCTTAGGTATGTTTACGGTAATTTATACTTTAAATGAGTATATTTTGCCTTAGTGCGGTGTCAACCCTGCCGCCTTTAGAATAGATGTTTGTTATTGTAGTGCGAAACCGAAATCAATGACATCAAATCACCGTTGACGAGAAATTGCCAGTCAAAGCAGAATTGGGAATATCAGATTTATAGACGGCTCACCCGTGAATTCGTCAGCACAAACTTGTTTATCCCAAGGGATGCTCCCTTTATAAGGATAAAAAGTATCCTATCACCTAAGACAGGTTACACCCTGTCTTTATACCAAATTTCATCAAAATCAGTTTAGTAGTTTCAGCCTAATTGACGAACAAACATCTAAACATCCATACAAATAAACTTTCACATTAATAATATTAGTGTGATGTAGGCAAGTAGGTGTACTTGTTAGGCCCCATTCACACAGCATTGTTCTGCACGTTTTTCTGCAGTATACGTCTAAACAACACATTAAAATGTCGATTGCATTGCAAAAATACGTATACCGGTTATACGTGTGAATGGATCTTCGTAAAAATAGTGATCATACCATGATGATCACTATTTATACGTTAAGACGTTTATACGTATACTGCACAAATCGTGCGGGACAAATGCCGTGTGAACGGGGCGTTATGCAGATGGTGAAATGGGGAACTGTGTCTCTATAATAAACACACGTCATTGAGTTATTTGTAATAGTTATAGTTCTTTCAAATCACGAAGTCGAGCAGAATTTACTTGTGGTAAATATGTGTCCGTTAGTGTTGCCCAAATGCAAGAACAAGACGAGACTTAGCCAGTCTTGGTCTTGGTCTTGCGCCAATACACCTGGTCTTGGTCTTGGTCTTGGTCTTGCGCTCCCAGTCTTGGTCTTGGTCTTGGTCTTGCAGCAAGAGTCTTGCAAGTCTTGCAATTACCTATTAGTCTATTACTATTTATTAAAGTTTACTTTAAATCTTAGAAAAAACGTATTAGAATTGGAACATTGTGAGCTTGAATTAACATAGCCATAGTAAAGATCAAGCAGATTAATAAATAACTGAAGATTTGATAAGAAATTCGAAAAATCAACTGACCTATATGTCGTTTTCCATGGAAGTAACTGTTTCTTAATAAACATTTATGATTTATAAGCTTACATTTGCTAAAACATGTAAAAAAATCTATGAAAAGGATGCCGCCGCAAATCAAACAATGCCGCGTGCGGCGTACAAACACACACTAAATATTACCTACTTGTACAGACGCGACGCGTGAATAAAATATATGTAAAGAATTAGTGCCAATCACTATTCTTTACATATAAGTGAATGTTTTGGCGTACATCTATACTAATGTTATAAAGCTGAAGAGTTCGTTTGTATGTTTGATGACAGAAGTTTTAAAATAAATAAATAAGTCCTGAACGTCACTATACCTCCAAAGTTACTATTCCTCGTGGACGAAGTCGCGGGCACAGCTAGTAAATACTTACTCTCATCATCTCTCTCAGAGATATTCGGGCTGGTAAGTAATACAAAACTCTTATCGCAGGCTTTTTATTTTATTAGTAGGTAAGTACCTACGCTTTTTATATTATTTTATTAGTTTTGTAGAATTTTTTTACACGTTTCAAGTATATTTAAAAGTGGCTACAATATTTATTAAACGGGTGATATTTGAACACTTTTTTGCTATTTTTTCTTGTAAAAACTTAAGAAATATAATGACTAAATGTACAATAATAGTACCTAAGTAATTAGTTTAGAACCATATAAGTAATCAATATTATAATATATACTTACTAGAATGAATTAATATGACATCTACTACCTATCCTTACCATTTTATCCTTATCATAATACTACTTGCGTGATCAGTATAATGTATTCATTTTCATTCTAAGCACTCTGAAACTTATTTATTCTTTGGAACACCTGTAGGTACTCTTAAAATTCGAAATTATTTTGCATGAGTATACCTACGCCCTATGGCGGCAATCAAATAGTGTCAAATGTTATGATTTCGGCGTAGCGGCAACGATTGTTTTAGATTTCAAAAGAAGCCGCCGGCGCGTGTATCATAACCATGTACTTCCGAAAAGCGGCAAATTTCTTTGAGAAGTAAGTACAAAACCTTTGATGCCGCATTATCAAAGTGCCGATGGTTAAAACATAACCATGCATGCACTCAGTTTGATTTTAATAGATATTTTTTTATTCGCTATGTTTATGGTATTAGTCGTAATGCGCATAGGTCCAGTTTTTCATATTCTTTGATACAGTTTTTTGCGTCTCATAGAATTCCTAAGCGTACCTACCTATACACCGAACTGTTACACCTAACTACTCAGTGAAATAGCGCTAAGTCCTAGCTGCAAGACGCAAGAGTCTTGCAGGCTATGTCTTGTTCTTGCTCAAGTCTTGCACGGTCAGTCTTGGTCTTGGTCTTGCTAAAAATACGCGGTCTTGTTCTTGGTCTTGGTCTTGCAAAAACGCAAGAACAAGACCAAGACTGCAAGACCAAGACTGAATTTGGGCAACACTAGTGTCCGTATATGTGTCGATAATTTTTTCTCTTAATGCTGACTGAAGTTTTGCCAAAGTTGGAAGTTCATTGAAAATTTTGAATTGTAGTTCGAATAATTTCTCGATTCATATTATCTAAATTAAATTTACCGTCTCTTTTTCGTCGCTTTTTCATGGGTGAAGTAAACTTGGTTGATGAAGATGGCAACTCTTTCTCTTCTTTTAAAATCCTACTTACTGTGCGTTCACTGACGCCTGTTGCTTGGGCAGTTCGTTCTAATATGTTTGCTAATGGACTTAGGTCACATCCATCAGTGTTATTTGCTTTCATAAAATTATATTCATCTTTTAGAAAGTGAAAGACTTTAGCAATGATTGCTCGACCCTAAAAACAATAAAATATACAATTGAATAAGTATCAAAAGTCAAAACTAAACTATTACTTAAATTAAAAAATAATCATTTTTATTTAATGTCAAAACTAGAAAAAAAATATTTACCTCGCTATGGATAACTTTGCGCTTTGACATGCTGACAGTACTTCACGGCAATTAGCGTCCGGAAACAATAAACACAACTAACCTGAGCGACAGCGCGCTCGCGACTGACCGCGTCGTCATACACGCACACTATTGCATTATGCATGTACACGTTTAAAAACAAATAAAGACTACTCGCCTTCGTGAAATGCAAGAACTGTAACTTAATAGAAAATGAATTCATAGTTCGTGACCACAAAAAATAAGCCGGTCACATGGATGATTAAAAAGCGTTAAAACTGAAATAGCGCTTTATTTTTACGTCACAGGTCAATGTTTAAAATAGGAAACTGTGATGCTTAATCACTGAAAAAAAACTGCTGCTATGTGAACTAATAATACTCAAAATAATACATGAAGACTATGTTACTTTTGAACTAAGGCTATATGGAGTGCGAAGCAAGCCTTCCGTGTTACAAAGTTCCCACAGGAAAATATGACACTTGTGAAAAATATAACATCAACATAATGAGTTTATTTGAAGAATAACGATTCTTCTTAATAAAACTAGAACAGTTGACAGGTTTTTACGTTTGACTCTGGTGCAATGAACCTCTTAGGTCTCATAACGAAGTCCACTCAAGAAAAGACGAAGGTGTAAACTAGTGTCTTAAGAGACAAGCGTTTCACGCGCCGTCGCTTCGGTTTATGGAAACCACTCGCTTCCGTCGTAAATATTACTTGTTTTCCATACATGAACCATGAACAGCCATAATCTGTGACGGATTTAACTCGGATACTAAGCAGCTCGTATTGATCTGGTATTAATTTATTCTTGGTTATGTGGCGTCCCAGATAATATAAGTAATTCAGGGTTGTTACTACGCTACGAATATATCTTAATGCCAAGCAAGCAGAGTCCGTTTTTTTACATAGATCTTCGTATTAATTATATAACAAGTACAAAAAAGCTTTTAATATCTGAAAGAAGGACAAACAAACAAACGGAATTTTTACAATTTGTAATATTATCAGGGATTGTGCAGTCACGTCCAGTCTAGAAATCCAAAATTTTAGCTCAATCGGACACTGGGAAATGGATGAAATTCAGCTTGCAAGATTTGATTACAGACAAATAAACACCGGGACAGGTGAAACTGAATTAACAATCTTAAAAAATGATACAATTGATTAACTTCGAGTTGTCACATGATAACTTGAAAGTTTATCACATCTAAGTAAGGCGCTGTAGTGTGTTACTTGATCCACCTTTTAAGAGAGTAAAGTACGAACAAAATAACAATACGAGGTTTTTATAAGTAGAAAGTTTTCTTTCTCAACACCTTAGATTATTATAAGTAGTATGACTGTATGACTCGAAGTCAGAAAGTAGCTTACATACACTGGATCGGAATCAAAAGGAATACTCCACGCGTTCTCATATTGAAACTTTCCTCTTGATACTTTACACGTTTTTCTGCATATGTATCGGGTAAGTTACTCGATACTTCTGTAGAACTTCACCACAAGTTGTGTTTTTTATAACTTTGAAAGAAAAAAGGATCAGCTGTGTCATACGCAAGTTTTATTAGTACCTTTAGATTTTTCCATACATTTTGTAAGGTTAATAAAATAATATGTCCCAAAGTTTCAATTAGGTGGCAGGTCAGGGTCTTGGTCACCACCAATCGTTAATGTTCTTTTATAATACATAATGGATTTAATTCATTTACTTTTAAAAAAAGCCTGACAATTAAATATCATATATGCTTTGTATTAGTTTGTCAAAGACTGGTGCCTGAAATGACCTGATGAACCTGTTCTACAGTTTATGAATGGTCAAAATGCCAGTCTTCCATAGATTTTGTGTGAACATAATAATAAATGCCGTCGTACTTAATTCACACTGATTAATCGGTGAACTTTATTTAGATTAATTAATCAATCATTCCGTGGTGATGTATGGCTCGTACCACCTCTTAGTTGAGGTGAGGCCTGTGCCCAGCAGTGGGACGTATAGGCTGACGAGATGAATCAATCATTTATCAAATATTGCGAATAATAAGAAATAGGCAAGGGAAGAAGGATAATCTAAATTGTTTATTAATGGAAAAAACCCATTTTGACGAACATCAAAGACTCATGATTATTTTTCAAGTAATGTAAAAAGAAGATAACAAGCAATTTATATAACAGTGAATCGTTTACTGAAGGCATGCACATTTTTAATGAAAGACCACATAAAAAATCGATGGCAATTTAAAGTAGACACAAACTGTACGTAACAGAATTATCTTCAGGGCATTTGCTAATAAAGGGTCATAAGTTCGATTCGATTTAGCATTATTACAGGCACTTACTTACTTAGGTAGACTTCGATGATCGATAATAATATGATGGCATGAATATGCGAAAAATTACAGAGTCTTTATATCTATACACGTGTGCGTGCAAGGCCGGGCGGTCACCGTGGCGACCGAGGGCGGGCCGCTCCCCGCCGATCTTGTAAGTTTAATACAAAATCAGACAACGTCTAGTCATAACAAGACACTCACAGATAGACGTGCCACTCAAGAGCTTTTGAGAAACTTACATATTACACTTGTAACTTACATTTTTACATTTATAAGTGAACCAAAGCGCATTGTAATGTTTTTTTTTTGTTTTAAGATAATAGTAAAGTTAAGTGGCAGTCTATAGATATCGGTATTTTGACAAAAAATTAAGCAAGTAATAAAGTTAAGAAGAACAGTAGGGCGGGAAAGTGAGGCACGAGGCGAATGGGCGGGCGCTGCAGTCTCGCTTGCACAAATTGCACCACCCCCATCGGACTGGATGCGAATGCAGTCGTGGCTGCCGTGCCGTTGATACAGCTCGCCCGCGACCGTCCGCCGAACTCCGCGTGTTACGCGCCCTGTAACCGACTACCAGGCTGCCAGAAACTCCAGAAGGTAAGCCCTTACACTTCTAACCGCCACCCGCTCGCACCTAATGCATTTCCTTATCTCTATCCCTTTCCGACTCCCGCGTAAAGTTGATACAGTTTTCCCTTTTATCGCTGGAATGTGGGAAAGCGGGTTTTCGTGTCTCAACTCTCTCTTTCAATTTGTAAAAGCTCTATGATTATTAAAAGATCGTTAGCCGCAAGAAAAGTTCGCATGTCCCAAATTTTATCATGTGGCTAAGGTAATCAACAAAGTTAAAATTATTTTTCATTCCATAACTGTGTTAATATCTCTATGCAATAATTCAAAAACCGCGCTCAATTATCATACTCACAATCGCTGAAAACAAATTATGTGTACCTATAAAATACTAAAATAAATTATATATCCCTCCTTTTTAAACATGTGATAAAATAGCAATTAAAAAACTAAAGGGTCAATTAGTTTCGGAAATGTCTAATTCTAAGATTCAAGGCTTAGTAATTAAAATGATCTTAGTTTCCATACAAGTAGAAGTAAATTTTCCATAATTTTTTTAAGCGACAGCATATAATATAAGACTCATGGTAATATTGCGATGTTCTTTCAATATAACCTGCCTCTTACATCTTTATAACACTCCAAAATTTTATTTTATTTATTATGCTAAAAGCCTTTTGTAAACGGCACTGGAGACCTTTTGAAAGCTAAAATATCATGTTATTGTATCATACATTTACTGATTTTATGCTTCCATGTTTTTTAAGAATGTAAGGGAAAGGGGCACCCTTTCAACAATTTTACACTTACTGTCATATCTTCGGATTATCTGGACCAATTTTTCACCAACCAATTTCCAATACTTAGTCCGTCTACTCGGCTAGAAAATCGCAATACATCGTATTATAACAAGGAATATGCAAATTATAGCCAAAATATTAATGGGGCAGTTTTGAAATATCATTGCATTTGACGAAATTTTACAGTTTCACTAGCAAGTATTAATTAAAGAATTACAAAGGACTTGTTAAGTAAAATTTAAAAAAAAATGGACATTTGAACAATAAATACTTCTAGTTCAGCAGTCTTTACGACCTGTTAGTCAATTTGTCATTAGGATTTTTTTTTCGAATTTTACGCAATTTTTAGTACTGCCACCTCGATGGAGTTGAAAGCTGCCCCAGGGGTATTTGAAAAAGGAAAAGCTTTATGTTCTCAAATACCTTCTAACTTTAAAAATGTTATTGATCTGCAATCTATTAGGTAATATATGAGGCATTCTGACTAATAGAGGGAATAAACGCTCCACATTTTTTGAATAGAGTGACCAAGATCCTAACGCGTTTTTTGAAACAAGTTGAAATTTGCACCCGAAAACGAAAACTAAAAAATAACTCAACGCCTGGCTGTCAAAGTAGTGAGACTGACAACACAACCCGAACAACTGTCACTTGTCGTTGTGCGGGCTTGAGTCAAGTTTGGGTAACATTGGACCAGTTCTATGTACTAATATACCGTTCGAAAAAGAAATACTATTTATATAGGAGACGATTTTTTATCCTTGGAATGGAGAGAATGGGAGGAAGAGCAGAGGTTCTACTTAATTAATTATTTAAATGACCATTGCAGTCAAAAACTGTTACTTTTTTCAAAGTTTTACATGTTCAATTTCTATTTGATTCTATATTGTACATATTGATTTTTTTCTACGTATCTATTTACATTATTTTCTGAAAGTATGTTTTCGAAGTATCCCCTCAAACTTTAAGATATTAAGAAGAACTTACATTACATTAGATATTACAAAATATTAAGAGGAAGCAAGTGCCTAAAATGTTCGATGTAACTTTGTTGATCTTACGGATATACCTGCACTTTTGTTTTGAAGTGTTTTTATTTACAAAATCAAAATACATTACCTACAATATTTTTTTTTAAATTTTGCGTGTCTGATCTATCAGACACCTCGTCCCCTTAACGTTAGTAGTAGGATTTTACCACGTTGTAGTTAAAAATTTAATATCTTTTTTCTGGAGATATAACTGCGGCATTATTTTATTTAAAAAACTCATAACGGACTTATAATATAATATTACCGGCATTTAATATTTTTTCCGACTACATATTTATAGCTATTTTATAAAAGTAATTTCATGTAACTCTTTTTAAATCTTTTATGTCACCTACCTATCATTAAATAAAAGGAAATGTAATAAAAATGGTCAAACATTCAACATTGAAAAACCTATCATCTATTCATTACTACTGTTAGTAAAACATAAAAATGACATACAATCTTTATAATGTAATTACTGAAGGCTAGATTTTTTTATGAAAAATGTTTTGTTAAGTTTTTAGATTGCAGTACTCGTAGAAATTTCGCAACATCTGTTGTGAACATTGTTGTAACTAACATTGCCTTCAGAGTTGGTCATACATTGGTTGGTAATGTTGTTATTAGCATTTTACCGCAATTTTTTTAGCTTGAAGTTTGCAAAAACTTGGTGTCAGTGATCTCAACCTAAGGCTTATTATTATTAGAAAAGGGTTTGGCTATATTTATGTAAAGTTTTGTAGTTCTTTATCACATTACAAGGGTTTCACTTTAAAAGTCAAGACAGATATACAGGTATCCTAAAACTTTAAATTGATTTATCGACGTACCTACGTTAGCTAATGAGTAAAATTTTATCATAACTTTAAGAAAAGATACTTACCTACTTATTCAATTTTTCTTCCATGAAACATAAAAGAAATTCGGACTGATGAGTAAGTACCGGTAGCTCAATTGGGGAGCAATCGCCTGGCTGGCAATACATTTTTCTTTAAGGGGGTTTTTTATTTCACATTGTAAGGAAATTTGTTTTGTTAATGCTAAAAAAATAAAGTTACTCTTGAAACGTACTTTAACATCCTACTAAATTAGGTATCATGAGTTTTTCCTAAAACACTGATCACTCGTTATTTTGATATCAATCTTGTAAATCGGTTCGGAGAATTGATCATTAAATCGATCCATGTTCCCCTATTGTTTTTAGATATGTAAGTACTGTAAAGCTGAAGGCAGCAAACATATAAGCGTGGGTGGATGCCAAGCCAACTGCAATTTACTGTACGTAGATAATGCCATAAAATTACACCTTTTTACAATACCGGACGTTTTGTGAGTCGGTGGATTTTGATAGTTTGATGATATGTAACTATGATCAATCATCCTACCGCGCCGTTAGAATAACGGTTTCAGGATAAGTCAGTAGTAGCTAGTTTCAAAAATGCATCCTAAAAAAAGTGGTATAAAATTTGTCAATAGGAACGTAAGTAAATTAAGTCAAAATGCGTCAAAAGCTTTTTTCTGTTGGCCTTTTATTAGGCAAGGAAATCGACCTTTTAATTTATTAACATGGATTGCATCATAAAATTAGTTTATTTACTAATTTCTCCAATAAATAAGAAGTTTTAATAGGCCGATAAATATAAGATTATCGTAGTAAGACCAACGTCGGTTTTGTACTTATGACTTTACTGAAATTAATAAAAAATCACTCTGGTTTACTTTACTGGCCTTTACCAATTCCATCCTAAAACATAAATAGCTTTTCTTTCCTTCATTAAAAATTAAACAAGATAATATATTCCCCGTCACGTTTTCTGTAAAAAAAACTACACATGTCGCAATTCTACGCGTGTAAAAAGTTTTCCTTCGCCGAAGGCTATGACAACTCGACTTAGCTTTTAATATAGCTAAAATCTCTTCGAGGATTTATGGAGTGCAACAGAATAAATACTGATTTATATTTTACTCGATTGAAATTCCCAAGTCCTCGAGTGCCCTTCGATTTTGCGCTAAATGAGTATTTACCTACTTACCTTTTTACTTAAGTAACACCCACTACAGTGGAAAACAGGCTGTTGCCAGCCAAAAATGTTCTATAGCAATGTCTGGCTCGAAAATAAAAGTTTAAAATAATTAAACAACCAATTATTATTTTAACTTCACGACAGACGATCTGCAACTAAACCATCCTTAGCGCAAATATGAAAGCGTACACGCGCTATGGTTTTATTCTGAAATCAGTTATTTATCACGGCCACAGTTTATAAGTTTAATATGAAAAAATACGAATCCTTCAAGACTTACAGTAGAAGAAATTAGTACAGTTTTTTTTATCAACTTCTCATCTACTCTAGATGAGAAGTTGATAAAAAAAGCTGTACTAATTTCATATAATTTTTAATACAGAGTGCAGCTCGAGTCATCTTAATTTAAATAATTTAATTTTACAGCCTGCTTATATCATAAACCAAGTGCGGCAACTTTCAATTCCTGCAATTTACTCAATTTAATTGGCCGCTGCCTTCAAAAGTGTTTTTAATAATTGGCCGACAAATCGTCCGACGTCTCCCCTAAGTCAATGCCAAATAGTACCAGGGGGCCAGAAGGCGGCAGAAGACTTATTACAAGAGCCTCGCCCGCCAGCACCCGCCTCGCACCCACACTACTTTAATCGTCCAACCACCAAGTTCCCAACGAAAATCACTTTTTTCACACCCGCACCGATAGTTTGAAATTAAAACGTCATTCTGCCTGCGGTTAACACTTAATTTGTGCAATGCATAATGACATTACTTCGCAATTCAATTTATTATATCCGCCATCCGACGATAATAATCTGGACTCTTAATGAAATTGATACACATCGATTTGCCACAACAAAGATGTGGAATGTATATTTGGTAGATTTAATTGTGGTAATAATAATCCGAGCGCTGGACAGATGCATCCGCTGTGATAGCTCTGTGACATTTTACAATACACTTCGAAAACGAAATAATCTTATTGAATGAAACGGATAAGACGTGCACTTTTTTCATTCCGACTGCGACACTGGGTTTGTCTTCGTGGTGCGTCGGACAATTTGGCTCAAGCTCAAGCTGGTCTCATGAACTAAACCATTATCGAAATTTAGGAAATTCTAGTTAAGGAAACGCTTCCTAAAATTACCCACCCTAAAGGTACCCACTCGAGTAGTGGAACCCAAATAAATAAGAAGTGGTTGGTTATTCAAAGGAGTGTCAGGAAAAAGCAATCTTTTTTCGAAATCTAACTAGACAAAACTAATTAATAGAATTAAGAATATGAACATTCCTATATTCATATCGTGTCTCGTTTAACGTGAAACATAATGAAACTTATATCTCGTTTCTTTTTGTATATTCGCATATCATTCCGGGAAAATACCTGTTCAGGATGTAAAATCATGAATGGTATTACATTCAGGCGGTATCACACACAATGGTACCCGATTCAGCCCGCGGAGAAAATGATAAAGCTTTACTGTGCACGTTTATTTCCCTTTAAATTCTTTACGTGCCAAGGATTTACAAAAAGTTACATTTTTGGCTCTTTATTACTTCATCGTACGAAAATGTAATTTTAACGGAAACGGCCAGTTTGTTTAATTTATCCAATCCACGAATCAAATCTACTAAAGCAATCAAGTAGATATTGATTACAGGATTTGGGTAGAGATAGAGATTTGTATAATGGACAGTGTCGTGAATTTTGTAAGCTTCGGTCGCCACTGGCGATCATCTCGAATCAAACTTTTAAGAGCGATTGCTGAAACTTTCCACCGATTTAATCAATTGCGTTGGTGTGTCTATCTACCTACTAACATTATGAAACTTGAAAAGTGGTTTACACAAACAATAAGTAAATTCCCATGGTCAAGTTTAGTCTGACACATTCATTCATTCACTCTTAGGTACTTACTTGATATTTGATTTCAAGATCTAGAATTTATTGATGCCATTAGATGGATTCCATCAAAGATTTCGGTTATCATATACGCATTAATCATATAAAGATATTATCAATAAATGTTTTTTCCTAGAACCTTCTTGTTTACTGGCCCCCTAGTTCTGCCGCCGTACAACTCAAAACTCACTTCTTTACATCGCGTTGCACTTGGTTGAGGTCTCTTTTTTATTGTGTCAATTCTAATTTATCCAATTTTCCAATGCTAGAAATATAAGTAAAAATTTCAAAGGAAATCTTGTCTGCATTTCTCAACTTAGATAAGAAACGGTCCATCACTTTTTTTTTAATACACGTTGCATGATACAAAATTCTTTCTGAAAATAATTTTAGACATTTCTAGTAGAAGCTCATTTGGGAGCAAACGTGCACTTAATCAGTGTTGTCATATTCGATTAGCCAGGATAATTTTGCCTGCTAAAAATAAGCGAAATTCTCACAAACACGAATAGCAAAAGGCTTTCTATCATAAACATTTCTTACGTAAACCAAATAAATATAAAAATATAAATATACAAGAACTACACATGCATTGATCTGACTCTGTGATAAGTAGCTTAAACACTTGTGTTACAAATATCAGAATCAACAGTGGCATTACAAATAAACTAAATAAATACATATAACACCCAGACCAGTACAAACAGACATGTTCATGCACACAAATGTTTGTACAGAGTGGGGATCGAACCCGTGACCTCTTGGTTAATAGTCAACTTCTTAACCTTATAAATATTTTACAGTTCTTAGCTATGTTTAACAATAGTCTAGCTTGCGGAAATACCTACTGCAAGGGAGAAAAAGGCGGAATCATAGCTGATGTTTAAGCGGCTTTTGCCTCCCCTTGAGGAGCCGCGGCCACTGCAAAACACTCAATACGGCTTACCACTTTCCCGATAGTAGTTACATAAACAGAACAATTTGACCATTAATAAAACGTGGCATATTTATTTATTTCTCGTTTCCACATTAGGTATAGTTTACATTATATAGGTAGTTATTAGTGGTGGTGTTTAGGATCTTTTGGTTTATATATTGTAGACTAATGTTATTAACAAGAAGCTTTCAAAATGGTACTTCGAAATGGTCTTTAAAAAAATGATAGGAAATAATTTCATTTGGTCATTAACGCACATTGTATGCACAACCAGGCAATTCTTTCTTAAAATCGTTTAAAAAAGGTTCCGTTTAAACGCTTCGACCTCCTTTTAGTGAACTAAAAACTCCAAATCTTAAATTGATAGCAATTTTTACCTTCTTATACTTAGGTCGTACCTAACCTAAAACATTTTATCTTGATAGCCTTGCGTATTTGATCAAAACACTGAATAAAATAAATTCAATTCAAATATCGAAAAATTATAGCGAATAGAACTCGTCTCTGAGCTGCTTCGTTTAAATGCACAATGCATCTGTAGATCTTCGAGGAAGATCCTACCGCTATCTGTTACAATTACTACAACTCAGTAGTGTTTAAACTAGAATTTTAATTTTATACCATGAAACGTTTACTAAAACCTTTGAAAATACATTCATCTATTGCCTCGTTTTTATGTCCTGACAATTTCCTGACAATAATGCAACTCTTATGTGATTACCAACTAATAACTCCTAAATAATGGTTTCAACATTGCTACCAACTTAAAGCTAACAACGCACTTTTGCGTGGATCTCGTCGAATGTGTATTGTAGTGTGTGAAAGTGTATCGTGACACTTCAAAATGTAAGCTGGCAATATCAACTCATCAGCTTTATATATTCATCGTTCACAAGTGGACTATACTGTGCTTAAAAAAACATAAGTAAGTCGTTAAGCCACTTATAAGTTATCTGTAGGTAAGTAGGTACTATGTGTACGTAGAAGTACCTATGTATTTTTAAGATATCTTCAAAAACCATAGTTCTAAAATAAAATAAACAAGAAAATAACATCAACAAGTTACGTTAAACGACATTCGATGAAGTACCTAAGTAAACGACGATTGAATTGTCTGCAGTTATGAATTTTTTTGCGTGGGTGGTATTTTTAGGGTTCCACTAAAATAAATTGAACTAAAAGAGCTCGTAGGTTTGGTAAGATTTAGTTGTTTATTTGTACAACTTTGGAAGATTTGATATTTTATTTTTAACATTGCGATTTTAATGGGGTTGCATTTGAATCACGCATCCTAGTTAGGGGGGAGGGGAGGGGGGGAGGGGGGGAACCCCCCCGACCCCTCCCCAAAGTTAGGAAATCAATAGTTTTTTTTTAATGAATTTTTAAAGTTTTCGGAAAAAGTAAGTCTTAAAAGCAAAATCGCTTCCGCTTATTAAAAAAAAGGCTCGCCAAAATCGCTCCCTCTTATTAAAAAAAGGTATCCCACGTACAATTTCTACAAAATTCGTTTTCTCCCACGTTTCGGACCTATTCGTTAGCGAGTCATACGCCCACATTCCTTTTTCTGGCGCTTCGCCAAAAAAATAATAGTTTAGGTAGATGGGGACCTTTTATTTCACCGTTCTAACCTAACCCAAATGTTGATTTGAGGTGAGAAGTTTCGTATAATAAATAGTTTTTGTAGGTTTGAAAAAAAATAACTAACACTCGAAGCAAGGTGGGAGCGAAGCTGCGCTTCGCTCCCACCTCACTTCGAACCTATTTCAGGCACAGACGTTTTCTGTCACTGAGTCTATTTGACATACATTGGTTTCCTAATAACAAGTTTTACAGGTTTGAAAAAAAAATAACTAACACTCGAAGCAAGGTGGGAGCGAAGCTGTGCTTCGCTCCCACCTCACTTCGAACCTATTTCAGGCACAGACATTTTCTGTCACTGAGTCTATTTGACATACATTGGTTTCCTAATAACAAGTTTTACAGGTTTGAAAAAAAAATAACTAACACTCGAAGCAAGGTGGGAGCGAAGCTGCGCTTCGCTCCCACCTCACTTCGAACCTATTTCAGGCACAGACATTTTCTGTCACTGAGTCTATTTGACATACATTGGTTTCCTAATAACAAGTTTTACAGGTTTGAAAAAAAAATAACTAACACTCGAAGCAAGGTGGGAGCGAAGCTGCGCTTCGCTCCCACCTCACTTCGAACCTATTTCAGGCACAGATGTTTTCTGTCACTTAAGTCTATTTGACTTAACTACTAGAATTTCTAGGCAGTTAATTAAAACAAAAAAAATCTTAAAATAGTTTATTTAAGTAATGGGATACACATACTTTATGGCCTTAATTAACTCTTCAAAAGGATCCCTTAATTAACTCTTCAAAACGTTCCGTTTCATTGAAATTTTTTGTATTTTTTTTTGTTGTTTTGTTCATTTTTTTCATTTTATATGACACATAAAAACATTTTACAACAAAATATGTGTAAAACATGAATAACTTTAGTAAAAAAAATAATGTTAAAGACACATTTAATAAAAAAATAATGTTCCGTTATACGTAACTTCAAACACATATTAAAAAAAAACTACGCGTCTCCTAGACACAAATGAGGTGTCATTTGAAAGGGGTGAACAACCCCTATAAAATGCCACCATTTATGTAGCCCTAACTAGGATGCGTGATTCGAATGCCAACCCAACGCTTTTTTTCATCTATATATATATATATATATAAAAATGAAACCCGTTTTCCTTGGTCACGGCATCACGCGTGAATGGCTGGACCGATTTCACTAATTATTTTTTTGTTGTATTTGTTATTATTAGGAGAAGGTTCTTACGGAAAAAAATATTAAGAAAATCTCTCAGAAATATTGAAAAATATACGTTTAATTTTGCATATTTTAAAAAACACGGGTTGCACTCCGGGAGTGCCGGCAGAAGTGAAAACTTGATTATTAACGTTGTGCATTTTTGATTTATTTGAACCGTCTTACGGTTTTTCGATCAGCATCACGTGACCTGACGCGAGTTTCACAGTTTCTACCCATGCCACAAAAGTGCTCAACGCCGCTAAAGAAGTTTTCACTTCAAAAAACGTGCGTAACTAATATCAATGTCATTCGATGACATTGTTCAATCATTGCAACGCTAAGGCGGTACGAAGTTCGCCGGGTCAGCTAGTTAGAAATAAAATGGAACGATGCTTTATAATTTAACTGACCCTTTATAGCAAGGGCGGCTCGCGCTTGTCCAGTTTTTTGAAATTGGATCGAGCTTACAATAGGTCGTCGGGTACCAGGCGGCCATAGGCGGGCGGGGGTGACGCGGGCGGCGCGGGTCCAACTGGCCCTGATCTTACACGCGCCGCGTTCACACAGCTATACGAATAGTTACAATGCATCGGTGAAGGCTGCAGTCTGCACTCGTTTACATCGCGCCGTGTTTCCAAGCCGGGCGAACGGGAATCAAGCTCCGAGGCCTTACGTAATTTGCGGTTCAATTGCGTTGACGCTTGCCCCTTAACTTTGCTGTGCGGTTGGCAACACGGTTTTCAAATCGCGTTTCTTGTGCACGTTGCAAGTGTTGTTTTTGAAAAACAGCTGAATAACGGTAACCCCTTTTAATGTTTTAAAATTAGAAACTTTTTGTTTATCTAGTTACATCTATGATGTTTAGTTACAATAGCAAGTGTATTTTATTTTCAGAATCGGGCGTAAAACAGAATGTAATAGCCTCCGTTTCAAGCCTCCTCTGTCCATTTATGTAACATCAGAAGTTGCCCTACATTGCAACTGTATAAATTAGCTTGAAAGTAGCTTTGACACTAGAGTTTAAAATTATATCAGTTAAACGGTTACATTTTAGGGTTCCGTATTGATACGGTGATTGACGTGACCTCATTTTTAAGTCAATTAATCGGTTTGTCTCTGATAGTGTTTTCATCTTCCGGATTTTGTTTTAATATGCTTTCTATAAACTGGAACAACAAATTGTATAAATCTATCTACCTACTTTATTCGTACAGAACTCTCATTTGACTGGTTCATATTTGCTTTTAAACGAGTGGATGTAAAGTTTGATAAGGGTATCAAACTATTCACCCTAATAATACAAGTAATACCCGCACTTCTATAGCCCTACAAAATACATAAATTGAAGTTTTACGCTAGGGTAGCTTTCATTAAAATCTGTTGTCATTCACAATTAAAAAGTCAAATAAAACATATAGAAAAATATAATCTCTTCACAGATACTGACCGTAACAGAACTTCTATTGTGTAGTGCAGACAGCCACGTATTCCGTTAAAATATACAACTTAAAGCGGGAACGTTTAAGAGCAAAGTTTATAATAAATAACAACGTAAACCGGAGTTCCAATTTGTTTTGTAAGTTTAGCGATAGTTGAACATTTATCCAATATTTCTGAAGCAAATTGATATAAACGCTGTGTGAGGAGGCGAGAGTGAACTCCCTCCAAGTTTACCGAGTTACAGAGAACTTTGTGTATAGGCACGCGGTGCCCGCCCGGTCGGAGCGGAGGCCAGCAATCACGTTTGCCAATTTTCACGCTTTTATTCATTTTCTTTGTCAGTTACAACTAAAGTTGACACCGCGGTTGTTTCTATGGAATTCTTTTACGAGCTTATGATCTTTCACTGAGCATTACAGCTAAAAAAAACTTGTAATCACTGATTGATCAATTTTATTCGAAGGTATACTTGTTTAATTAGTTAAACAAGTATACCTTCGAATAAAATTGATCAAACTTTTTTTATTGTAGTTGATACACGTCGACCGCCTATTCAATTCTAAACCTAATAAGTATTTATATTACAATTAAAACCAATACTTACTAAAATGCAAACTTTATTATTGGTAACAGTTGTAAAAAATATTAACTTTTTGTCGAAAATACCCCAAGTCCATTTAAGTTTACAAAAATATATCGTTCCAAGTATCGTTTATCGTTTGAAACTTTTAGAATTAAAAACTTACAGGGGACATTTCTTAGAAGTACTGTAAACTTTACAAAACACACACATTCACATGAGAAAATTATACAGGCTGAACTTTCAACCTATACTTACATTTAAAATGCGTGGTTTTTAACACCGTTAATAAATTGACACAGGCCAAATCACTGGACGGATCGGGCTGTTATTTTGCACGCAGGTAGCTTCTTTACTGTAGGCATCCGCCTAGAAAGGTTTTCCCACAATTCCCACGGGAATTGGAAATATACGCAGACGAAGTTGCGGGAGACCCCTATTTAGCAATATTTTTATTTTTCAATCTGTTGTATCCTTTAGATTTAAGTAATAAGATTCACACCTAATCACGTATCAACTTATTATATCAATGCCTTGGCGTAAATTGAGCATGTTCATTACCCGTAGGCCTTAGGGTGAACATGACGATCATTTTGCTTGAATATTATTTGACAGTAGACTATATCTCAACGTTATAAGTAGCTAGAGAGTCAAAGTTTTTATTAAATCTCCAACATCGAATGAGCATTGTTTTATAATCAAATTACAAACATATTTTTATCGCATCTGATCCGAATCTTCGCAAATTCGTAGCAATCTAAAGCCAACAAATAAGAAACACCCAATAATTTACCAAAAGCTAAAATAATAATATTTTTAACGGAAATTCTCACGTATTAAACCATGTGTTTTGAATTAGTAACACCTGACGGCTCGTTAGACGATGTCGAATGAAGCGAAAACTCGAAGATTCCCCGGGCATCTCAATTTGGGGTTCATAACCACGGTGCATTCTCTTGATGCATTCTTATCACGTGCTGGTACCTGCTACGGGTATCCGTAGGTAAGTCCTCGATTGTTTCAATTTCGGTCCACATACTTCCGAGAAGCCAAACTAACTTAGCCCGGACAGTTTTAGGTTAGAACTTGAGGCATCTTATGCTGTTAATTTCATAATAGCTAGATTTACTTAATTTGCGAAAACAATTTACAAAATATTCAATCTCATATAAACAAGTGAGTGAGTAATTGTTATCTTCTCTGCGTGTGTAGATAGATGGGTCGCATTTGGGCACAGCAAGAAACGAGAAGACTCTTGCCAAGAATATTTCCACCCTAACCAGAGTTCCTTCAGACTCATCACTTCTAAAATTGTCTTGCAAATCTTGTTAGTACTGCATGCATTGGTGTTTTATTTAATTACTGCATCTGAAGCAGCCATGTAATAGTGCTACTTCTCAGAACCCTCGCTTGACTTTCTAGTTGGTCTATTATTGAAATATTGAGACAAAACTAACTAGGTATTCATACTTCTGTTACGAGTTGTGAATAAACTAATGCTGTCACCATCTATGTACACGATGTTTTGCATGCAAAGAGAACGTGTTCTATGGTTCAAATCGGGAGTTAGATTACAGGCTAAGAGTCATGATTTTGATACCGATCGATGGTCAGTCAGATGGTCATCAAAAAAAGAATCTTGCTCGACCCTTAAATTACTCGTACTATTCAAATCCTTTGTTGCATCAGCCACTTTAACACATTGTGTAGCGTGTTCAGTGATTCGCGCCGTGCAGGCTCTGGCCAGCAAGCGATTGATATTCGCATGTGTGTGTGATGGGATGTTAGACAGCCGTGTGCAAAGGGAGAATGCAAACATAAGCCATTCCATCAGCTAGGCGTGCGAGCAATAAAAGCCTTACATTATGTAGGGAGGGCGAAAAAAGCAGCTAAAAAGCAATTTGTGCCAATATTATCGTTTATAAAGTAGCTTTCGATACAAGTAAGTTTGGTAGGAAGACACTTGGCCTGGAAAACAGTACTTACTAGAAGCTTTAGAAGCTTACAGCAGCTTAATCGATTGACATTACATCCCAGCCCTTAAAAACTCTCAAGAACTTGTTTTCTTACAGTGAACTAGGTCGAGTTTCACACTGGAATAAAGCCGTTCTATAAGGCACTAACCAGACCGAGGGTCTTAATTTTCTAACTCGTTAATTTCCGCAGTACCATACCCTTACAGCTTATCAGTAAAGGTGGCCGGTCATAATCCTATTGCGGCGGTCATAAATTGTCCTGCGCGCCCAAACCCTTTGTCTAGACAACGCCTTATACTCGTAAGTTTTACACCATATTGCGCTGTGTAGGCACGCAAAGCGATTATTCGCGCCCAAGCCTGAAAGCAACCATTGAACAATATCACATATCGTCAGCCTATTGTACCGTTTACACTTTGTAAAGATGAGCCTCGTGGGAACCACGCACAACACTCTTATGAAACGACAATATTTATATGTTATAAAAGAATTGCTTTCTCGACATTTAACCCGGAAGGGAAATTACTTGTTACAATCCCTAAGCATCCATTTCAATTAAGACCTTGTCGCTCTAGAAAAATGGCAATTTCTGCGGTAAAATTGCAGTTAACGATACATTTTTTATTAGTTTCGTTTTTTTAATTGATTTCGTTACATAATTTTTACTTATTTTTTAAATAAAAGCCGTTGTATTGCGAATTGAGAAAGTCAAATTACCAATAATTAATGACATCAGGCAATTTGACACTCACCTCAGTATACGTTCACACACTTTTATTTGGTGCAAAAATCTTAACATCTTCTCTATCTCTAATATATAAAATTCTCGTGTCACAGTTTTCGTTGCCATACTCCTCCGAAACGGCTTGACCGATTCTCATGAAATTTTGTGAGCATATTGAGTAGGTCTGAGAATAGGCCAACATCTATTTTTCATACCTCTAAGTGATAAAAAAAAATTAAATGGCAAAACAACGGTTGCCGGGTCAGCTAGTAATATATAAATAAAAGTTCCACTCAGAGCTTTTTAATAAAAGTACGCGTAGTTAATATCTTATACCCAAGGACAAAAGGATCAGAATTCTCATGTAGCTTGATCACTGTAAATAAGTGCGCCCCGCTCTTAATTACGTTTGCTGCGTTGAGAGTTTTCTGTTTGTCGCGCTAAATATCAAACTATCCAATAACCTTTCAAGAATTTTTGAAAGAGTTGTTACCATTTTCTCTTCGAAACAAAATCAATATAGAGGTACATATAGCTCGGTCACAAAACCTTGAATTCGTGTAAACAGTCGATCAGTTGGGTTGAAAGGTTTTATGAAATAGATTTATTTATCTTTTTAAATTGGAACAAAAATAAAAATCTTTTTTTTCTGAAACTTATTTTAGTTACAAGTAGTTTCCGTTTTCAGATACCTAAGCAGTTTTACCATCGTATAACTTTTGACAAATAAGGAGCTAATATAGTAAGGGCAGCATTCAACGAGAAGTTTACCTTATAAGTGTCGAATGTTTTTTTAGTTACGAAGTACCAAGTTCAAGCAAACTAAAGCTAACTAAGTATGAGACATTAAACTTTTAAATACCTATCTTCGCTATTGAACAAGACAGTTGGTCAGCAAAAATCATCACGTAGTCAGCGAATGCTTACAGGTATCTGCCCGTTCTTAATTACGTGACCTACGCTGAGAATTTTC
Organism: Pyrausta despicata; assembly: GCA_963921415.1. Taxonomy (NCBI): domain Eukaryota; kingdom Metazoa; phylum Arthropoda; class Insecta; order Lepidoptera; family Crambidae; genus Pyrausta; species Pyrausta despicata. The sequence continues at coordinate 10,309,043 of OY992852.1, read as the reverse complement.
TATTTGCTTGCCTCAACAGCTTCATTTGTGTTATAAACGCTGTATCGGTGGCTTACACTTTTATGAACCTTATCCGTTTTAGTTTTTTTTTTTGTAATGACAAGTGTAAAATTAGTAACTTTCTCCCTCATAGGTTAACAGTTACGTTAGTTCAGGAACGTTATTGAAATAGAAGGATTTAGAATTTTATCGCATTTAGCCCTATATGTTAATGTTATGTGCTATTGATCATTACTGAAGTAAACGATTTCTTTGCAATAAATATATAAAATACACGAAACACGATAGCATATTAACAAAGTATCAAATTACAACAATATTAAGTATCAAAATACACACTAATGTTCGTTACACACGTAAACAATCGAATGACAATTCAATATGAGTTAAAGCTTCCTAAGCAATAGATAAAGGAGCGATCAGCAAAAGAGGTTAAGCCTGCCCTCAATTGGGGATTGGTCGGTAAGCACGTTACAGCCGCGGCTAAGTGGAGCCGTAACCTTATCACAAAAACTTAATTGTCGTCACTCGTGTTCTCGTGTCTACCTTAAACGGTTTAGATGAAGTCCCTTTTACACGGCCTTTAGAGAAAATTACCAAGCGTTTATGCCTGAGGTACTTGCAAGTCAAAGATACATGCGCATCGAAAGCTCAAGGTTTATAATGTAACGTTTAACGGAAATAACCATACATGAAAATACACGATACAAAACAATAAAAGTTACCATGTTAACGTTTTGAATTCATTTAGCTAACAGCACTGATTAATATTTCAGTAAAACGTTAAAGGTTTATTCAATGGAAGAATAGTTTCCAAATGTATGCAGATACTGTAAAGGCTCATTTCGTGTTACCGACAGGGTAAAAACTAGATAGTTAGCGAAGTTTACACAAACAGATTTGTTAACTGTAAGTTAACTTGTTAATTTTGTTTTGGTGCCGTCTGTCACTGCACCTTTGTTTTGAGTGAATTGCATTTCGCATGACACTTTCCATCCAAACCTTCGAAATGAACGACGATGGAGGTTAAAATTATCCAGTATGTAACTTATTTTGATATGTTAGGAAACTGCATACAATATGAGATCAACATGTGGTTAACCTAATTGATATTATAAAGCTTATGAAGGCACGATTCTTGGAACAGAACTCTCATAACATCCACATAGGCTAATATGTTCCCAGCGCAAAGTGTGTCGACTTTTGCTTACATATTTTACACACAAAAGTCGAGATTGTTGGCAGAGCGGAAGGGATTCGTTTGACACACCCGATAAACTTCCCGACGGTAATATGAGTTCGATTTTTCTATATCCCGGCCGTAGCTTGTAACGCACTCAAATATGAAATTTGCAAGAGTAAGTTGCTCTCTCCCGGCTCGAATGAGACCTAACTGGGATATTGAAAAGTTACTTTTAATGCCTTGTCACGACCCGATAGAATCTCTACCTCAGTGAACATTGTTTTAATTTGACTTAGATTTTATAGCTTACACATCATAAATAGTTTTTTTTTTTACTTTAATAATCTAAGCAAAAGACCAATAATTTCATAAAATGACCAGTGTGTTCAATGTATCAAACTTAAATCAAGGCTATAAATACATCATATTTTCAACTCTGAGAGACTCGAACGATACACGTTTCCATTGGGGAGGGACAATTTGGCCCAAATCCAGTTACAACAGTTTTACATTCCGCTTGCCAACTGTATGATGGAGGTAATGCGGGGCCTCTGCAGAGATATAGTTGTCTGACTTGAAATGATTAACCGGGGGACTTAGTGATAGTAAATACAATTAACAAGTGATACTTGTGATGTTTGATATGCTAGTACTATAGCGCGAAAACCAAAACGGAAGCGTATCATTTTAGTTGATTAAGCAGATATAACGGATACATCATCTTATTCATGAGGGGCGAATCAAATTATAATTTTCTTAAGCTTGAGTGGAAAATACACCCAGATTTGCTATTGTGACTGCAGATAAATATACTCAGTGATGTTAAATTTTACAACAAACCGGATGAAAAAGTGTAAATTGGAGAGAAAACACTTATTTAAAGGTAAATGCCGAGGAACCTATGTCTGAAAATTTGTGAAATCGCATGGCTATTTAACCGATCTGCACTGCTTGATAAATGAAACACAACCCATAAGTTACACAATAAAATGCATGTAAGTAGGTGAGCCCTAGATACGGTCATAAGAAATGTCTAGGCTGTGGTCATGGCCTATATTTGTATTTTTCCTAGAAAAAAAAACAACAATCCTATGTAAAATACTTATGTAAACCGTATTAAAAAAGAAAAAAACAATCGGCAATCATTATTGGCCAAGTTCTCGGCTATCCGAATTCTTTCGCATTACAGTTGAAGGTAGCAGTAAAAGTTTTCGGACGCCAGCCGTGAAGGCGCGCCGCGAGACCCGCGTATCGTCCCAGTTACAGGAAGGGGTGAAGTGGGATTTCATTTGGGGACCCGTATTGATGGTACTCCCTCAAAAATAAGTTTGATGTACTCCGTGCACTAATCGTGTAGGAAGGTGCAAATTAGGAAACTTGAACACTTTATTTAGACTGTCAAATCTTAGGATGTTATATGAAAACTTCAAAAAAAGAAGAGTTTTATTTAATCTTTAACCTGCAAATAATCTGCAAAGCACCCGTCAAATATATTCTGGGATGGAAATATTTATGTATGAAGCCTCACACTTGCCGTGAAATGAAAGATACCAAAGCAAATTCGGTGTGTAAGCAATCAATTAAAACGACTATAAAATAAAAATCAATTAAAGATCAATCAAAAACACCAGCGGTTTATAAATACGACCCTTACCAAAGTGTCCTCGCGTCCTAACGCAATTAAATAGGCTGCGCTTGGGAAGCGCGCCATCCGGCAATTAGTCAAATCTTAATCGTAAAAAAGCAAGTAAAAAAACTGCAATATGAAATGCAAGAAATCTATGATTTGTTACTATGTCTATGATTGCATTGACACCTTTGATTCTTTTCCTGAATTAGGTCTCATTGACACCAATACTTAATAGAGCTGACATCTATTCTAAACCCAGGCAATTCATCGACAGTTTGAGATGATTTATGAAAGGCGGAAAATATTACTTTCCCATTTTTCCTGAAAGGAATAAACGTGCATTAACGTAGAGTTCAAAACAGGAAATTTCAAATCAAATTACTAATTGAGTGTCACGTACCATAGCCTGGCTTACATTACTTAATAAATCCGTAAAGGTAGCTAGAAAGTCGTTAACTGCGCTTTGACTTTAGAAAGAAGTCGAGACCTCCACTCAAGGGGTTTTCATTTCAGTTCAAGTCTGAGGCGGCTGCTTTTGTGGCTACACTCGCGTTCGCCGTTGTAAAGGTTGCCTCGTTTTGCACGAAAATGAAACCATGTCCGTGTAATCAGTTCTATCAAAGGCCGTTGTAACTATAAACAGGCATTAAATAATCATGTGGTTAGAAAACGTATTGATCTGTCCCATCTTTTCCGGCTAAATGCATTTTCCAGCCTGCCATGTCTGTGTCTGTAAATTGCTCGAATACAATACAGGCGACCCTCACACAGGGCCGCGCGCGCCTGTGTGGGTGCGCCACGTGTAACGCGGCTCGTTCGCTCCTATGCACCCCTGGTACTTCGCTCCGAACGCTGTAAACGATCTAGTTTGCGAGAACTTTGAAGCGGAAAATTCATCTGACAGTCAAGTGAACTGTGTACCCAATATAGTTAGGGACTACAAAATGCAAAGCCGAAAAAACTTCTTTCTAAACTTTCCGTATACCCTTTACCGTACTAAGTGCAGAAATTATATTAAGCCTATTTTTTAGGAAATATGAAAACGCTCCAGCGCTATGCAATGGCTTGGATTGAAAGATTTTTAAACTCATCAGTTTCTAAAAATAACATAACATAATTTATTCAACAACTAGAAACAACGTTCCAAACGTCGCTGCTTTTTTAGTTTGAATCGTATCTATCCCATCTATTGAGGTTATTTTGAAATCGAAAAGGAAAAAGAGGTAACATTTCACAGCTGGGTTTTCAAAAATACCTTAATTAGATGTACATTAATGAAATAGTAGAGCTGTAGTGAGGAGAGTGACAGGATTATCCTTAATTTACCTATCACTTTTTTATTTATTTTTATATCCAATCAGATACACGTGTCAGTAAATTTTGATAGATGCAATCAAGCCTATTCACGAGTGACCGTGAACTGTGGTTACAGCTCAGTTAAGCGGACTACGATAAATAGGACCAGAGCGCTACGGACGCTCGCTCGTAGCACTAACTTCGTAGCTCGTAGTGCATTTGCTACAACGGGCGCGGTCCTAACTAGGTGATGAGTCATCACCTAGTACTCAAATCACTGGGTTCAGAGAAGTGGAAAGTGATTTTAAAACACAGATTTTACCCATTACTACTGAAGCTATTAATGTAAAGTTTCTATGGAAATTATTTAATTATTCATTCACACGTTATGTGGGCCAGAAACACGATTGCTAAAAGTTTCTTCGATAGAAAATAAATTCAAAGTTGTGTCCAAAATCTAAATATTTCGTCAATAATATACAGATAGTAATTATTTCAAAATGTTTTTTTTTAATAAATAAAAAAGAGGTCCTAGTACACTTGTATTGTCATTTCTTTTGATCTATAGGTTTCGTTTTCACCAGTTTTAGAGTCAATTTGTGTTATACTTGTTATTTGTTTTATAATAATAATTTGAGACCAGAGTGGAAAAATACCTACATAATAATAATAAAGTCTTTTATTCCGAGAAAAAAAGTAATCTCGGTTTGCCTTTTGACATAGACCTCCTCTAGCAGTTTCCACTGTGGTCTATCCTGTGCTACTCTATCTTAATATCGTCTACTTATCTCTTCTGCCTTCCTCGACTCCTTTTCCCTTCTCTTGAGTACCATTCAGTCACAGCTTTGCTCCATTTTCCATGGGTATCGCGCATCATGTGACCTGCCCACTTCCGTTTCCTATTTGGTCTAAGACGTCAGTAAGCTTAGTTTTTTCTCGGAGATCTGAGTTTCTGACTCGTCTTGACGCTAGCATCCAACTATGCTACGCTCCATTACTGTTTGGCATTTCGCTAGTTTTTATTTGAAAGTTGTGGTAAGTGACCATGATTCGCACCCGTATGATAGGCATGGAAGTAGGCATGTGTTGAAAAGGCTTTTCTTTTTAGTGTCATGCTTAGATCCTCTGATTTTATTTTAACTTATCATATAAACGAAAAAAAATGTTATCATAAATTCTTACTGAGGGATATATCTGCTTAAATCATTGAATTCCATAAAACTTCATAAATTTTCTCGGTTTGACCAATTCACCATACTAAACATATTTTTATACGTACCAATAAAATATTACCCTTATGAGATATAGCTTTATCTATTCTTCTTATATATCAAAATGAATTGTTGTTCGTTAGTCTCGCTAAAACTCGAGAACGGCTGTACCAATTTTGCTAATTTTGGTTTCGAACCGATTTGACTTATTTTAGCCTTGAAATATTCGTTAAAGTCCAGGGAAGGTTTAAAAATAAGAACGGTAAGAAAGAAGAAAGATAGCAATGGGCAGGACAACGTCTGCGAGGTCCGCTAGTTGTGAATAAATTTAGATAGTAATTAACCAAAATAAAAAAAAAACAAAAGCCTTCAGTGGAACCGACCAACTGCCTCGTCAATGCAGTATCTGCATAAAAAAGTATGAATGTACTGACAAAAGATCAAACCTATTCGATCCAGTTGGGTAATTTTGAAACTTACCATTACATAGAATTGCTCGCACACATTGACAACTTGTTTAAAACTGGGAATCTGAGCTGTCATCGAAACGATGCCCGCCCTTAAGTTTTATTCATTCGAACCCTTATAACAACGTTATAAGCTGTTAATTCGCTCGCCCTAACAGCTTGCAAAGAGCATAATTGACAGGTCTGATTGGCATTCGGATTGAAGCCACAATCAAACAACATTTTTAATGCCGGCTAACGGGATATGTCACGATTTAAGTACACAGTAATTAATGTCATTATTGCAGTGCTTTAAGTCTGGACATTCACTACAATATTTCTATCATAATTAAAACTTATTAAGTAATTTAATGCGTAACAGCTTTTACGTGTCGATAACAGATGACGCTGATAAAAAAGTATATCACTATGACCCTGGTAAACGTGGTAAACTTTGAATAAAATTTATTTTTCAGTACGTAGGTTGGAAATTTGGGGTTCATGAATTATAATCAGGAGGCACATAAATTTAATTTTCCATATTTCGACTCCTGCCAATAGAAGAGTTGAAGGCCGGGCTGATTTCTTGAGCCGATGCCAAAATAGTGCCATGTTGGTTTACATTTACAATACGCGGGATGAATTAAATATCAGCCTCTCACAATGTAACACACTCCAAGGTGCATTTGCACACTGGTACGTGACTGACAAACAGGAATACAAATTAAAGCGACAAAAAATGGGTTGAAAATGGAGGACTATGAGGGTCCAACTGATTGCAGAATGCAGTATTAGTTTTCCCGCAATGCCAATTTCGGAAGGAAATTACTAATTAAGTTTTTGTTAAAAATATTTGTAATGTCATAACAAAAAAGTACTTAGGTACTTAATATTAATTTTGACTACATTAAACAATGTCAGTTTAAATAGGATATACCTTAGATAGGAGTAAACGACCACGTCAATACGGATAATGACTGTGGTAAAATTTTTAATGAGCTATTATAATAAGACCTTTCCCATCAAGCACAAAATTAAAAGATTTTTTTATAGTAGACACTTTCCTTTTTTGGCACACCAGGTAACATGCAAATATAACAATCTATTATCGTGATATTTTAATTTACAACTTATTTGGAAATAAATATGTTATCAATAACTCAGCGCGATTCGCATAATGAGAAATCTTTCATTATTATAAAAAAAGTGGAACAGCATTGATGAGAAAGTCAATCGAAGGGAACAAATAACCAATACATTTCTAACTTTATTTCAAATTCCTAAGCCCGCGCTAATTTGAATAAATGTATTTGTTTCCGCGCTGTGACAAACTGGATTCATGATTGTACTATTGTTTCATCGGCGGACACCGCTCAATTTGTCCTATTGTTACAAATACATAAACCCATTGTAATTTGTTGATCAAAACGTTAAGTGTGAACGCTACAAAATATTCGCACATTTTTCTAGTATCTTTTAAACATCATTACCTAAAGACGTGGTATGTTTTCCTATATACGCAATCGATAATATCTCTATTGATACAAGTGCATGTGAGCATATGATTTCCATGAAAACAAATTATTTTTGTAATCAAACCAAAAGAAATGTAGAGGCTCAAAAGTTGAAATTTTGATTGTTAGTAGATAATGATATAATATACGTAGGCAGGTACTTTTGCAGTATATAAAATAATGGGACGCGCCAGTTTGAAATGAAATTAGGATTATATTTTGCTTTTTAACAATGTTCTTATTTATTAACAAATACGCAAAGAATGCAAAATATGCACAAATCTACGAAATTTTATGTTTATATTTATTATTCTCGTATCGTACAGATTGTTAAACCAAAAAGGCATTTAAAATCTTAATTAGTCGAAAAAACGAAACATTCGTTGGTTTTGTACATAAAAAATGGAACAACGTGTAAAGTGTAATGAATCGAAACTCGTTTCGTGTAGTGCGAGTGCGGTGCGGCTGTGGGCACCCGCTCCCTATTAATGTCACGTGATTAAAATAACAATTTTACATTACGATGTCGATGTGCGGTTTAATTGACACTGCAGGTACACGAGAACAGCTCATTGCGACAACCAATAAAGCCTTTTCGTTCTTTTGCAAATGACCGAAGTTATATTTCCCCGGCGAATTAATCCTATCAGAGTAATACCTAGAAAAAATAATCCTCTTTTTCATCGGATCAGAAAAATATCGCACCAATTTACTTATATAAATTGTTTTGCTGTTTGAGTATAATAAATATTTAAATTTATTTTGAAGAATGCTTGAGATTTGGTATTTTGTTTTATATATTTAAGTTACATGAGAATCGTGCTGACGTGAGATTTGGCAGACTCCCACGAGCGGGCTAGCTTTTGGATGTTTTTCAAAAAACGTCCTGTGATAGAGCCGAACTTTTAACAATAATAATACTGAAGTTGAGATTCAGTCGATGTAATGTTATATCAGAAACTTAAATCCACCAAAACTTTGTATAAACTAGGACAAATACGTGAGACACATAACACAAATAAGTTTATTTTTATAATGATAAACTATTCAGGATCACACATTAGGTAAAACAATAACATTCCATCAGGGGAATCGAATTGTTATGATTGATTGTTTGTTTATGAAACAAATCCGACGGGCCAAACACAGGACTATGTTAATACAGACAGATGTTTCTTTGTTATGCAAATGCATGGATGTATCCCCTCGGCTGACGGGTGAGCCGTATCCGATGTACCGCTGAAGGCTACGACTCCGTTACCTGTAACTCTACAAGCTAAATGGTCAATTATGTGGCCATACGTCTACCTCCGAACACAAAGGCCGAACGAATTCACATCAAATTTGAGGCTATCACTCGATTATTCTCGATTAATCGATGCACAATGCATGGGTAATTCTACGGTGCGGCTATTTTTTGTTCAAGTGAAATAAGTCTTAAGTGATATAGGTCCTCGTTTAGTTATTAACGCCTATAAGCAGAAACATAGTCAAAACTTTCTAAAAATATGCCTTAAAACATATTAAATATGTACGAGTAATTCTTTCAGCCGCATGTGACATGTCACGTTCTGTCGACTGTTGTAAATACGGTTTTTTATGTTTGCATACTTGTCAAAAATATACTGTTCATTGTTATATTTTACTAGGTCATGATTACTAAATCATACACCCACAAGAGTGCTTCTGTTCAACATTAATTACTTACAACCTATAAATTAGGAAATACATATGATTACATCATAAATGCTTAAACGATTTTGATATGATGAATAAATTAAGAATATATTTCACTTTTTTTCAGCACCTAACCTTTCGTAGAACGTCCCGCATACATCCCTTGTACACATCACGAATTTAAGGTGCAAATTAATATTTCCTTCTGCCAACGAGCCAATTCATTTGTGACAATTTTCATGTTACATGTAGCAACCTATTATATTTTCTCACATCTTATAAAACTGGACCAGATCCAAACCGTTTCCTACGCTTATGTCCCTAACAAAGGACTTTTTGTAAAAGTCGCGCATGGGGCAGTTGCAGTACTTAGCGGGGTGATAATAATTATTTATGTCGTTTGCAACATGTAGGCAACACATGCTGAAAGTTTTTGTGCTTGTGCTGAGGTGTTGTGATAACTGTGCATGTTTTATTCATTTGCGCAGCCAAGCGTATCAAAGTTACTTCATAATGGAAACTTGAAACACGTGTCTTCCTTAGTTTCATGCTATTTTACATTTGCAAACGCTTGGTCAAATATTTGCCATGAATACCGTGTATGACACCCCTATCATGCATATCAATTATTTCAATAGTTTATGATAATGCGTCGAAAATGAATTTATCCAGGTATATTGCACAATGCAATACACCTTTCGTAATACAACGGTATTTGCTCGAGGTACCCTGCGTTCTGTGACATGCAAATCTTGGTGATAGTATTAAATCGGGCAGAGGGACGCGTGCGGCCAGGGTTACCAGATCTAGCAATACATTTCCATTCCAATACTCCTGTATCGCGAACATATCTGAAATTTTGCATTTTACAGATTTGTGGCCCTTTCGTTTAAGTTACATATTTTTTTTCATCAAAAGATATTATCGCTACATATTTTTGCAGACGATATTACTTATTTGTTTTCATACAATTAAATGGGATTAGCTGGATAATCTCAAAATTTGATTATAATCCCTTGACAGCAAAATTGAACGATCGTTAATAATAACAACATCTTAATCCGCTTGCATTAATACCATCTTAAATAAATAAATTTCAAAAACAAAATATAACAGCAGTTATTTCAGGTCAGTAATTTGTGACAAAACGTTTTTCGCGGGCCAGAATATTTTAGATGGGAGCCAACTCCTCGTGCGGATAATTCGATAGCGGATTTATGTAACCGGTGTACGTGGGTGACATTTTGTATCTGCCTACTGGCCCCTGATGGTCACCTCAGTGATAACTGAACAATGAAAGCATTAACAAATAGCTTGACTACTCAGTAGTTATCCAGCTACTTTAGTTATTCAGAAAGGCTACTTAAAACTTTTCGGAGATATATGATTTTCGTAAGGTCTGTGTAAAAATAAACCGATGGAATTAACATTTATTTTGAGCTAATGCTTATGAAAGCAGCATAGAATCGTAAGACAATTTTGAAAGCTTAACTTAAAACACTTAGTCTTTCTTATATATTTTTTCTGCTTAAAGCCCTACTTTATAATCGTAAGTTAGTTAATAATTCAGCTGTTCGTTTTGTCATTTCTTTAGCGCACTTAATAATTCCACAAACCAGCGGTTGATTACGCAAAACACTTGTGGAAAAATGGTTTCAGTTATCGTAATTGTATTATTACTCAATGAAAATAATAGACATTAAACAGTTGGATTGTGAGGACTTAATTTCTTATCCATTAGGTATTCAGCTAATAGTAATACTTCGAACGTGATATTCCTGCACGTTGCACATCAATAAATTATAGGTAACAGCTGTATTGAATTCATAACTGGAAAGACTTAAGTAAAACTTGTGTAAAAAATAAAAAAATACAATACTTCTGTTTATTCATTAATAACCGTTCAGTAATAAATACTACGTTGACTTTAGACTGTACGCAATGTGGTGCTGTGGTAAACAATTTATTTCGCTTTGACACTCTTACACCTACACATTAGTTAGAAAATATAAAATTATATCGGGAATACACTCGAAACGTAACAATATACACCATAAGTCGCTTATTCTGTGTGTCTGTGTGAGTTTACAAAAACTGTTCAGCTCGGTTGCCTTAACGTGGAAAAATATTACTTTCATTGAAAACGCCCAGCCAAGCTCCTTGGAGGTAATACCTATTCAAGGCTTTGTTAAGAGTGTCAGGCCGTGTCACAAGCTGTTAGCACTTTGGTAATGTGCCTGCGTAGTTCTTTTAACAGACATCGCCCACCACGATACATTATAAACAAGTCTTTGTTATAACAACGTCTAATGTTACAGCCATCATCAATATAAATATGATTTGATTTACCCTTTGTCTTTGATTATGTGCTTACTCTTAAAATGAATCCCAGAATGGGTTATTTTTAAAGGCCTATCTTTTTGTAGATTAGTTTTTGAACAGAACCGCCCTTTCATTCTTAGAAAATTTATTAGAATACAATTAAATTTTGTAAAAAGCTACTCCTAAGTAACATATACTAAGTACCTAGATACTTACTAGATATAAAAACCTTTAGTTTACATTTACTAACAGTAAAATCTAACAACGACGTAAATATTATTTTTTTAACTTTTCGTGAATTCCATACGTAATTGAAAACATCCACTATCGAATAATAAGTAGATAGCTACTGAATATATGAATCCTTAACGCAGCCTAGAAAAACAGGAAACGTAGAAACTTTGTGCCCTAACACAATATTAAGATCAAGTTTAATACTGATACTGACATAAAGTAATAAAACACTGGCAAACATTTGAATAAATCCTTTTTAAAATCGGTTCGATATTTTTTTTGTCAATCAAAACTAAAACCTTTTTTGTTTGTTTCAGATTTTTCAGCTGACCAACTTCATGGCAAACGTACGAAGTGAATAACTACTCATATCATATCCATACACTTGAAACACTATCACCTAGATTTCGTTAGCTTAACAAAACAGTAGAGAAGCACACAAAACTACTTTTCATTCAAACTATGCGGAAACATGGCAAACAAACGGCAACTTTAAGCGCGGACGTTACGTCACTGAAGGGTGTCTCACACTGACTTACTCACTCACTCACACACATCACATACACTTCCCGAACGCTATTATTTGTACACGTTTAGTAGTGTGTGAAACACTGGGACTCTGAATTCTAACTCCCGACTAGCATGCTTGCCTAGTATTTGATGTAACGAAGAGGTGGCTCAATTCAGCCGAGTGGCTCTCGTGTTTAAGTTACGTTGGACGAACTCACACATCCACATAAACTAGGTACTGGCTAACTCATGACACTTGAGTGAGTACCTCGCAAATTCACAGGGTAATTAGCCGGCATTCCAAAATTAATAAGCCTGCAGCCAGCATAAATCGGTGCTGATTGGTTGAACGTTGAAGAGGGACGGATGAATTTAACTACCAAAGGTGAGTTGGATGTGGTTATCTTCATGCATTACCTTAGCTCTTTGCGAGTACTTGAAAAATATCATGTTCCTCGTCTCTCTTTCTTTTTCCTTTTATCATTTATGTTTTTGAAGAAATCCTAAGTATTAGCGGTAATATGTAGATAATTCATATATGATTTTTAGACTACTCTCTTTCTATCTACTCTACTTAAATAACACAAAATATTTACAAAGAGGTACTGGCCAAAGCAATATATGAGAATTTGATACTTTGTAAAATGATAGTTAATTCACTGAAGTTATGCGAGTAATGCCCTCGCCTAGGGCTACCCTAGTGTAATCGTGGAACTAGGTAGCAAATTGAGTGTATTGAACACGTCAGTAAGCATGAGCTTATGTAGGCCTACCGTATATAGGGCTGTGCTATGTATGTTGTTGCGGCATCCAAAAGAGAAAATAACCACCAGCTGAATACATTTTTACACGCAATCCCAGACAATAGATAACAACAGAGATTTTGAGTTGTAGTCAAATGATAGTTTGTTGTATTTTGAAAAAAAAATGCATTCGTTGAATGCGGTAATTCAACTGGAGGACTTGTGAAATCAATATTGTATGGTCTTAAAATCCAAGATTCCAATTAAGAGTCTACACATTTTTGTACGGTCGCCAACAGAAAGTGGTTTCCACCTTAAGGATCACAACATTCACAAGTTCTAAATGTCTATTTTATAATAATTTAATTGACCATAGATTATTTTCATTTTTTAACGAGAATCCATCATTTTTCTTCATCTTTAAGAGGTTGACTGACACTGACTACATGACTTTGATTTCAAGGAACAAATAGAATAGCTCTATTACGAAAAAGTGATCAAAAACCTTCTTTTATTCTCGAGGAGTCAAATTGATTAGTAAATGTTCAAAGTTAACAAGTAACTTGTTAAAGAATTTTGGACTTTAAAAACTGTAGGGTGTGTCTACAGCTAGGGGATGTGTTGAGTGCTTACGACTTGAGAGGGAAGTTGTAGAAAGAAACAAACCCGTTGCATGCCGTTCTAACACTGATGGTTGATATCTGTTTTATTAACGTAAATGAACATGTATTTATAATAAAGTTATAGATTGTAAACAAGTAAAGATATTTAGATGTGTGCCGTCGGTGTAGAGTGCCGACGGTGCTCGTTGAGGGTCCATCGGCCAGCCGCTGTAGGTATGTGGGTCGCTGACGCCGCTCCGAGATTGGGCAATTTCCATGTGCGATGCTAGCTCGTACATATTGGCAGCTCCAAAAGATGAGGAAGATGATGCCGCCCCCGGGTCCTGGCGCACGCTGCTGAAGTGTAGATGTATCCAATGTATGGCGTGGCTCGTACATCCTAGCGTCCCGAAGAAGTGAGATGCTGCTGATGTGTGGTTGGCGTCAGTCTGTTGTAGACCCGCTGCGGTTGTTGGGCTAACCCGATGGATTGATGTGGTTGTGGTTGAAGTCTGCTCTCGCTCTGTAGTGGGAAGCCGATGTTGATGACCTTCTTCGTTGAAGTGGCAACCCTGGCGCTGCCGAAGTTTCCTCTTGATGGAGGGATGATAGCTTGATATTGATGGAGCTCGCTGATGAAGCAGCAGATAAAGCTCGCAGTTGGAGCAGCTGATGATGCTCGCAGTTGGAGCAGCTGATGTTGCTCGCAGTTGCAACAGCTGATGATGCTCGCAGTTGGAGCAGTTGTTGAAGCTCGACGATGAAGCAGCTGGCGAAGCTCGACGAGGCTGCTTGCTTGAGGACTGACAGCATTGGTGGGATTTCAACTACTGGTGAGACCCTCTTCTGGGAGGCCAGTAGCCGAACCGCTGCTGCCAGTGTCTTGATCTTCGGTCTTCTCCAAGTTTGTTATGTCTTCACGACGTCTTGACTTTTGTATTGTTTGTAGGCTTCCTGAGACGCCCTCCGTCGGTCGGTTCTCAGGATGTTGGAAAGGACAAGGGAAGGGATAGGTTGATAATGATAAAGTTTGCTACCTACCTATTCATAGTCCCTACTAAGTCCTGTCATGTCCTTGTCAACGTTGTTTTGGTAATGATAATGAAGTCATTGTAAGATATAAGTTGATGAAACACGTACCTTCCAAATGTAAATGGAATTACGCAGTTTAGGGGTCGTAGATCACTGTTGTTCTCAAGTGTCGATGAGAAGTGGTCCACATTAAAATTACTGTTGCATCTAACAGTTTGCATGTTTGATAAATCTATGTTTGATAGTTCTTTGGCCCTTGATTGATTGAGTGCAAGGATGTTGTAAAGCTGGGATGTTGTTCCCCGTCTGCTTGTGTGTGAATCCTGCCTCCTTGATTGAGCTCAAAGTTAACGATATGTTGGGTGGTGGTTGTAAGGCACCGACCCTGTTTGATAAGTTTAGTTCGATAGATCCTTGGCTCCTTGTTTGAGTCCAAAGAAAGTGAAAAGTTGGTGTACGTACTGAATGATACTAGAGTAGAAGGCAAGTAGGTACTAATTAATTCGGTAAATATTTGTCCAGAAGGTTGATTGAATGAGAACTACGTGTTTCCTGTTGGTAGATTTATTTGCGACTGACTTACCTCGGCGGGCACAGCTGCCGATAAAAACATATACTAGTTACTTCATGTATGTAGGTAGAGGCATGACGTAGTTACCCAAGTGTCTAAATTCGCGTAAGGCAAAAGTAATAGAACACTGTGTCCCTACAGTTGGGATGTTTTCCCTGCTTGATAAATCTTTGGCTCCTTGTTTGAGTCCAAGTTAAGTCAATTGTCAAAGTCGATAAGAAAGCTAAGCTAGTTGCTAATGTCGAATCTTTGTCTGCAGTGGTGGTTGTAATGCACCACTCCCGTTTGTTTTTATGTTTAATTTCCCTAACCTACCCTACCAAAGTTGTAAAATGTGAAAAAGTATGTCAAGTTAATATGTTAAAGTAGTTAATGTTTGTCCCTCGATAAAATTCGGATATGATGCTAAAGTTAGGTATTGCTGAATTGCATTTGATAATAATGCGAGAATTCTTGACTTCTCACATTTCACTTGCGATGTAAACAAGCGAAATTTAATTTGACTAATATAAGTACTGCACGGAATAATGTTTTGTGGAACGGCAGACTTAATGTTTGAATAGATTTTCTACCAGTCAACGTCTTTGTCACTACTGCAGTCAGTCAGTATGTCTATGAACGTTGCTAGTGGATAGGTCACTGAAGGTGTGAAGGTTAAGTCTATGACGTCAGAAAGGAAACTAACTCCCTAGTGAGCGTAGATGTCCCTTTAACCCAAGACACTAAGTCCCTAGAGCCCTAGCCCCCCCTAACAATATATACTTAGATATAATACGGAGACGATGCGTGATGACTGCACCCAGGTCGGCCGGGTAGCAGCATCACGACGGTGGGTAGGTGGCGTGTACCCGCTGCCAGCCGGGCAGACTCACCAGGCTGATCATAGTGACGGCTAAGGGTGTCTTGGCCGCAGCGGAGGGAAATGAGAACCAACACGGACGGTTGATATCTGTTTTATTAACGTAAATGAACATGTATTTATAATAAAGTTATAGATTGTAAACAAGTAAAGATATTTAGATGTGTGCCGTCGGTGTAGAGTGCCGACGGTGCTCGTTGAGGGTCCATCGGCCAGCCGCTGTATGTGGGTCGCTGACGCCGCTCCGAGATTGGGCAATTTCCATGTGCGATGCTAGCTCGTACAGTGATAGAAGTGTGATAAAGAATCTAATTCAAAAACTGGTAAACACTTTCAGACCGCGACCATACTTATGGTTTAAATATTAAGGGATAAAGTGTTAGACAATTTCGGCCATAAGAATCGGCACCAATTCTAAGAAATCGGATTAAGAAACTGTTTTTCTAAAACTAACAATAACATAAAGATCTTCAAAACCTGTATTCTTGCAAATAAACGAATTTATTTCATTTCAGTAAATCTTCTTCCTTAACCCGAATTAAGGAACCGCCTTTTGGGTACAATATTTTTTAATATGTATTTCAAGCAGGTATAACAGTAATTTAACTTTTAAAAATTCACACTGTATTTTCTTCACGCAAATTTTTCAGTATGTAAAATTAGATCACTTTTATAATGTTTTGCTACCCTATACTAGAAAAGAATGACGTAAAGTTTTATAGAGGCCTAACGTCGAGTTCGTTTTTATATTTCTAACGCTCGCTTGGAAAAAATATTTATATTTATACATCTCTTCATGCATCGTGTGATGCTTAACGCCCTGTATATTGATAACTGAGGTGTAAGTAGAGTTTACATGGGGAATTACCGTGCAGGGGTGCGTCTATTAGACGCCTCATATAGTGGGTACCTAATACCTACGATACAATTCATTTGACCGGAACTGTTCTTGGAATTTTTTAAGATAAAAAGGATGCTCATTCTAACACGCATTCCCTATTATTGAATGCGTTTTATTATGCTCCGAGTTTAAACTTTGTCCCTTATCTAGTACTCAGAAAATTTTAGACTTGCATTGATTACGTGATTTGAGGTAGCAAAATATTATTTTTGATTTTAAGCTTGAGGTTACTTCTGAGGACACCTGATCATATAGTATTGAAGTAAATTTGCAAAAGGACATGCAATCGCTAAATGTGGAAAGTTTCCTTCTAGCTACTAATTGTGGTCTTACGCGCCCTAAGTTATCATTAAGTTAGTATAACTTTACGAACAGCGAGTACATAAGAGCTATCGAGCTTCACTGTTCATGAGTCATTTACAGGCCCTTTAGTTATTTAGGTTATTAGTAAAGGATATTATGTATATTATAAGGGACCTTTTTTGTGAATTCACATGCTACACGTATCATATAACTACACGAAATAGTTTTTTTTTAATCTTTAAGCTGGTGTGATGCGGGTGCTTTGCCTATAAATATTATTCTAAATGAATTTTACACGTTTTATCAAAAATACTTATTTCGTATTGAATCATCGGTACCTACCCACTGAAAACTATACGACAGCTTTGGTCTAGTGATCTGAGGTGCAGACTACAAAACTGGCTGCTGCGGGTTCGAATCCTGCTAGGGGCAAATGTTTGTGCAATGTGCACGAGTATTTGTACCTGAGTCATGGGTTTTTATAAATGTATTTAAGTATTTACTTACTGTAACTGGAAGTTGTCGTTCGGTAACTGACAAGTAAACATCTATACTTCGCCTTTCCTCAAATTTTAATTCAATATAGTGTTAAAAAGTTCTTGTACAAAAGTTTAACTACGACAAATTTAAAGCCAGTGAAGAGCAATAAAATGCAAGCTTTTTATCGATTCATTTTACTGTTCCTGAGATACATAAGAAACTAGTTAAATTTTTCGAAAAACGGCCGTCGCGGCAACGCACTGATAATGTCACCGAGCCGAGCACCGTTGTATGCGAACACGCCGGCGTAACAGTGCGTCACCGCCCGGGCCAGTGCTGCGTTTGAACGGACTTGACTACCACCGTGCTTTGTTTAAACGGCGTTTTTATGCAAGTTGTTTTTTTTTTGGACTTTTTGATTTTACCATGGAGTCGCATTATTTTTTGCAACAATGTCACCAAAATTTAATTCATGTGCGTGCAAAACATAACAAGAAAATCGGAGATAGTCGCTTCCTCAAATGTGCTATTTGCAAAAAAATATAAGGATATTCAGAGTGCAGCTGTCTGTCTGATCAGCTTTTCTACCTCGTGGACCAAACACGCAAGTAATCATGAACATGTGAAATATGTAAACAGAAAAATAAGCCCACAACCAGTACGCCAACAGTCAAAGGACACCAATATAAAACTACAACAGGAGCCATCTCTAAATATAACCTAAACCGAGGCCAAAGTCAATCGACTAAGGCAGTAAAAAAATTAGATTCCTGGATCTGTTACTACTCCGCAGGGACTCACACCAAATTTAGATGTCGAAAACACTGAAAAATTATCACCATCCACGGTTCTGTCAAACTCACCTTTGATGAACTTTAGCGCTGACCCGACATCCTTACCTCATAGTATAATACAATGTGCACTTGTGTTTCCACAGCATGTGTGATTGAAATTGATCCATCCCCAGTACACTTGACGTCCGATGCGAATTCCACAATATCTGTACGCCCTATACACCAAGCATCTAACTATTCCATATATGTAGCATATATACGGAAAGGAAATTTTCATGAAATATATAATGGTCTGAGGTGCAGATAACAAAACTAGCTGCTGCGGGTTCAATCCCGCTAGGAGCAAATGATTATGCGATGTGCACGAGTATTTACTCACTGTAACAGGAAGTAATCGTTCGGTAACTGACAACTAAACATTTATCCGTCGCCTCTCGTCAAATTTTATTTCAAGTAGTGGTAAAAAATTCAGTGACGAGACCCGTGGTATGATACAATACCTTTTATCGATACATATAACCGTTTCGGAGATATAGAAGAATCAAGTTAAAATTTTTCGAAAAACGGCCAACACATTGATAATGTCACTGAGCCGAGCACCGTTGTATGCGAACGCGCCGCGTAACAGTATATCACCGCTCAGGCCCGTGCTGTGTTTGAACGGACTTGAGTAACACCGTGCTTCGGTCAAGCGGCGTTTTATCTAACATTGTAAGTGACGACTCATCCGTATCAGCGACAGAATTTGGCAGCTTAACATCAAAGAGTCTACCTAATTTTACGATACTACAAAGCGAAAAATTAAATATAATAAAAAAGGAAATCTTGGAACTAAAGTTAAAAACGAAAGCCACTGAAAATTAAATGAACAACTTAATGACGGAAAACAAACAAGTTAGGGTTGAAAAAAATAAGGAACAAGATCAGTAAATAAAAGATTTACTAACTATATGTTCAACTACGGCTAAAAGTAACAAAAATAAGAATAATAAAAAGAGAAGTAGGAAGAATAAATCAAAAATAAATAATACTACGTTCCTTGATCTGCAAAATCCAATTCAATAGGAGATTCAGACAAACCAATCTGAATCTCAGCTTGAGAATACTTAATCGTACAACAGCTGCCGATGCACTGAGAAAAATCAAAGTCGTAGTAATAGCTGACCAGCAGGGAGGGGTGTTCAACAGGCTTTGCAAAGTTTTTTGGATATAAACTACACAATTATAAGTTTTTGGAAAGATGATGCGTGCCTTCGAGAAGTACTAAGTACATACCTGCCAAGCTAAACTGAACATTCTAACGGAAAATGACCCTATTGTAGTTACAGGTGGTAAAAACGACAAGAAATCGTTAAATTTTAAAACCACACTCTTGAAGTGGCTAAACTAAAGATATCACACAAACATTTTTGTATGTGGTATTCCTCGCTATGCGTATTTGAAGACGAATTTAGACAGAGAAATAGAAATCATATGTTAGGGCATCACCCATAGCAAATTTGTCAAGCTATAAAATCTCTTCTAAGATGTAAATTCTTCTTAATGGACTTGTGTTTTGGCATATAGGGAGATTTCACATGTGTCCTACCGACTAGATTGCAAATTAATTGAAACTAACTCAAAGGATCATGGGGGTGCAGTAGCCCCCTCGAGTCACCTACATAGCGGATGTCCATGTCACCAGCACATCATTTTAAAACACCAAACCTAAGATCTCAAACGCTTCTCTTTTATAAGACCCATTTGTATTATGCACCAGAATACAGCTGGTTTCTTTGGCAAGAAACAGTTGATTGAAGTGATGCATGAAATGGCTCAAAAAAATGAAATCCCGAATTTGATTTGTTTTACTCAAACATAAACATTGTGAACCAAACTTAAATCTCAAAGGTTATAAGTTGAGAGCATCGTTCTGCAGGTTAAAGAATAAACGTGGCGGAACGTGTATTATGCATAATAAATCAGTCACAACAAAATAACTAACTTGTATAAAGTATCTGGCTGCAGAACAAAGTTTTGAATGCTGTGGCCTGGAAATAGTAGAATATAAAATAATCCACAAGGATTACGATAAATACACACAAGTGTATTTTTTATCATCCAAAAATAAACATATTTTTTTTTTCATAAATTAAATGGCTCCTTGTCAAATTAAAATCTTATAAAAAACGTAAAATTATCACTGGGGATTGGAATATTGACACCCTAATGAAAACAAACGTCTCAGACAATTTGAAAGAAACACTATTATGATACGATTTAGATTTACATATTTACCTGCATACATAATTTTGCCAGTAATATAAAAAATGCAATCGGACACTAAAAATGGGGCTTTGTGGGACCATGATACAGCCCAGTTACTGAGTATCCCAGTAAAATTACGAAAGGCACCGATTGAATCATGGTTTGAAATGAAACGAGATTATAATAAGGCATAATATTAATTATAGACCAAATGCCTTATCATAATTTTATCGAAGATATTTGAAAAGCCCATGCATGTAAGATTGACATCATTGAAGAGCAGTTCGCAAGGATAGATCAACAACGCTTGCCTGTTACTCCTTATAATCCTTAAAAATAAGCGACATACACGGGTAAGAGAGTGCCGTTTACTAGTGTCCTGTTTGACATGAGCAAAGCCTTTGACTTTGTCAATCATAAGACCTTACTATCTAAGTTAGACCGTTATAGCGTACGAGGTACAGCTTATAATTGGATTCATAGCTATTACAGCAAAAGAATACAGTTCGTGGAAATCCCTGAGCTAAACAAAAACACACTTGCTTAGGTGTTCCACATGGTAGTATATTGGAACCATTACTTGTATACAATATATGTTGTATAGTATACAAAAATAACCTTCCTAAATGTACGCAATATCCAATGATTCTCTTTGCCGAGATGGCATCTCTCTGACTATACACAAAATACCTACAATTGACTATAATAATTAAATAAGCAATAAAATTTAAAAAAAAGTTACGGAATGGCTATATGATAGTCTGGACAGAAACAGTCATATCATGTGTGTACACTTATTAAATTTACTCCTGAATTATATTTGAAAAATGCAATTTAGTGTATTTAAGATAATTATTTTTAGGGTGATGTACACAACATTTTGTCGGTACGTCATCTCAAGCGAATTGTAATTAATGTATGGAATATTGTTTTTATAACGTACCATTTTTTTGTTTAAGCTTCTTTCGACATCACTTAATTACACACATAGATGACAGTTCAATGATATTTAAATTTTTACTTTAGTGTGGACATTTAATTTATTGTAATTTTAAATTTTTTTTTTTTACAATCTCTTTGAACCTGTAGTCCAAAATGCTTAGTTTCGGAGATATCATCAAACATAACTAAAACAGTAAAAATGAAATAAAGTTGTAATATTACATTAATATATAATCGGAACGAATTAGGGTGAGGAAAAGGTAATACTAGTTAAGTAGAGGGTGTAAAAAGTGGAAGTAGAATAACATAAACACGAATGATAACTAAAAACAATAAGTTTGAGTATTAAGTCAGTAGGGTTTAAATCATTCTGATTTATTACAAACGAGTGAAAACTGTATTATCTGTGTATCTACTACTACCTACACCACAAGGAGAAAAATCTAGTACCTATGTACCAAATTGGATATTTTTGTCTTAGTACATTTTTATTATTGCCTTATCATATTGATAAGTTGTCATAACGAGATCATGACGATTATAAATGATACATTCTGAATCTTCCCCGCACATCCGATAAGTTTTAAAATGAATAAGTTTATTACGCTGAAATACTGTTATCGATATCGATACAACCTCATTAATTATAATAATAACACTGCGCATATGCTACCTTATACGTGTTCCGATCCTGTATATTATAGCTATCGTATGTCCCGATTGCATGTGTGCGACGCGGACCTCTCACACATACATTAGTGTTGCTGCTTTGGGTAAGCGAGATGGTTCTAAGCAAGACGTCACAGCAGGCCTCTCTCACTCGATGTACTTGCGCGCGGTAATAGCCTACTCTCGCCCGCACTGACGTCGGTGCGAATTCAGTGGGCTGCCAACAACCGTCGGACGCGCTCACGACGCACTATAAATATTCGTGTTACGCTTACGATCAATTTAGTTTTCATACGAACCAAATAAGTAATCTGTGCTTGTTAAACGTTAGCTTTATTTAAGGAAAATGACTTCTGGTGGTGGAAATTTATGTGCTGTTGATGGGTGTAGGTCGAATTCTAAGAGAAATAAAACGCTTTCTTTTTTTAAGTCTACCAGCTAATTAAGAAAATGTAATTATTACCCCGGTAAGTTAGTAATTTATTTACAAAGTATAAAAATAAACAAATTAGCAGGTGGTACCTACGTAGGTAAATTGGATAAATTCAGGTAAATTGGGGTTCGGCTTTATTGAATTAAAATGTAATACCTACAGTGAAACATAGGTCAGTTACTTTATCGAAATAATACCTAAGTGCCTATTATACCTATTAGTCTACTTTTTATGGGCTGCGCACCACCTACGAACTGTGTGTACCTACCTACCTACCTACTCGACGTGGTGGTTTAGTCGGCTAATGACTAATTAATTAGCGAAATGACTAGGTGGGTAGGTAGGTACCTACGTAGTTGACAATAAAATTGTCCGATTCTCGAAATGTACCTACCTACTAATAATCTACAAACGACACATTCCACAAATGACAGTTTCGTTTTAGAAAGAGATAGCATGAGTCACAATTAAGTAGCTCATAATTCGCTTCTTATACCTTATACAGGCTGAATTTCTTATTTCACATTTGTTATTCAATAATGTTATATTATTTAAACAACAGTCAATGAAATACCATTTTAGAAAAATGTGGTTGAAATATTTTTACCGAAAGTGTCAACCCTAGTTCGATTGTCACTCGGTCTCACGTCACGTGGTCTCGCGCAGCTGCAAAGCAATAGTGACTTTATACTCAGAGCTGCAGGTGTCTTATTGTACGCGGCAGAAAAAGTAGTCTATTAACGCTGTAGGTATCGAAATTTTTCTATGGAGTGATTTATCTGTTACGTAGTAACTATTTAGTAATCTGTGGTCACAGGCCGGCCGGCAGAGCCTCAAGGCCGGAATAGGTACCGACATTGCCGACATTGTCATATTTCACATAAAGTTGTTTTGCACAGGTTATCTATTTTTATTGAGTTATTTTGTATGAAAAATGTTCATTATTTTATTAAAGAAAAAACAAGATTTTTATGCGATTCGATTCTATTTCAAGGCCTCATTCAAACCCTAGACTAGAGTTAATGGATATGAAGAAAAAACGTTGTATATGTTTAATCGTATGACGACGAACTGTTTACACATCGAAAATTCGATAAAACATGCTTGGACACTTTATCTTAAGAATTAAAATCAATAAAAAAACATTAAAAACAATTTATTTCTGCAAGTTGACTAACAAGTAGCACTTTTACACGTTCCAACATATAAATGTACCCTACCACCGCTTCGGGAAAATTTGGGCTAGTGCTGAGAAAAAGCGGCGCAAGAAACTCAGTCATTATTATCATTGCCTCTTTTCAAATTGTAATTGCTTACATTCAAACATTTCCATATATCTTTGTCATTTATATAATCATCAATTTTATAATATCCTTTCGACATTAATACATAATATAGTTTTAAATTTATCTAAAGGCAATGAAATTAAATTTTCAGGTCAGCAATTGAAAAATGTTCACAAACTGCTACAATGTTTTATGCAAATAATAGTAGATTTTACAACGAGTGCATAAAGCAAGTCATTTTTATCCGAGATCGTTATATGCCCGAGCCCGCAGGGCGAGGGCAGATGATGAAGTCGAGGATAAAAATGATTTGTGCACGAGTTGTAAACTCTGCTTTTCACTTCGATTGCGAGAAAATAAAACAATAATTTGAGAAAATTCAATACGAAAAGTTCACGGCTTCTTTCCCGCTACTTTACTTTTTTTAATTTTCCTGCATAATTTTCGGGCAAAGAAAAAAAATATACAGCCTATTCTTAAATTATTTTGGAATATTGTTTTTTTTTTGTGGTAAACACGTTTTGATATTTAGTTTCTTTTTCGTATTATCTTATTATAAATCAAAAATGCAAATAGGGAAGGAAATATTATAAATTAGCAAGTTTTATCCATGTACAATTAATTGTTTTTGGCTGTATGGGCTAAATGGTCACTGCCTTAAACACTGACACATTTAAAAAGCTACTTTTATGCACAAGTGCATAAAATTCAACTTTATGTCGCCTAGATCCTGCATAAAGTAGTACTTTTTCGAACATGAGAAGTGAAATAGTAGATTTTACAACGAGAGCATAAAGCAAGTCATTTTTATCCGAATGGGCAGATGATGAAGTCGAGGATAAAAATGATTTGTGCACGAGTTGTAAACTCTGCTTTTCACTTCGATTGCGAGAAAATAAAACAGTAACATAACGTATTAACATTTCTTTCATTAAAATTCAATACGAAAAGTTCACGGCTTCTTTCCCGCTACTTTACTTTTTTTAATTTTCCTGCATAATTTTCGGGCAAAGAAAAAAAATAAAGCCTATTCTTAAATTATTTTGGAATAATGTTTTTTTTTTGTGGTAAACACGTTTTGATATTTAGTTTCTTTTTCGTATTATCTTATTATAAATCAAAAATGCAAATAGGGAAGGAAATATTATAAATTAGCAAGTTTTATCCATGTACAATTAATTGTTTTTGGCTGTATGGGCTAAATGGTCACTGCCTTAGTGTAGACACATTTAAAAAGCTACTTTTATGCACAAGAGCATAAAATTCAACTTTATGTCGCCTAGATCCTGCATAAAGTAGTACTTTTTCGAGCATGAGAAGTGAAAAGATTATTCTATTCTATGTAAGCTTAATTTGAGGCTAGGTAAATGGTGTAAAAATAAACCTATTACATCCTTTTGGTAGTTCCTTTCTAAATATGACACACGACAGCTCATCAAGATAAACATTTTATTTGTATATTGTCAAGTTTTGTCAAAATGTAGGCTACATTATCGCCAACCGACAAACGCGAAGTTAAAACTATCCGTGCTCATTACTAATGTGCGATACGCATCTGAGGCCCTACTCCCTAACGTTTCGTTCGTTTTCGGGACTAGCCAGCGCGCTTACTCGCACGGTCAAGCCTTTCGAGAGACAGTGATGGCTACATCCGAAACTACGGACAACGGCTTACAGGGTACAGATGCTGAGGGGCTACTCATAAAGCTTGGTCCATATTTTTGACACAATTTATTTCCATCGCACGGTCGCTAACAATGACTGAACACAGGTTTGACAATCAGCGCGAGCGATTCTGCGGGCTTACAGCTAACAACATAGATTTAGATTTCGTATATAATGCAAGTTCAAATTTTTGATTAACTGTGTGTTAAACTAATTGTGCATGCGTACGTAATTATTTTATGGAATTTTGGAATTAACTATGAATAGAGCACTATTTTGACGAAGATTACACGTTCCTGCCGTTAGGACTTCGAAATTTTCGGGCTACAAGCGGCCGCCCGCGACTTTGTCCGCGTTCAAGTTCGAACAAATATTAGAGCTTTGGTCCAGTCTACTCGCCGAACTCTTTGAATCGGTATCACAATCATATATTTAGGCCCTAGCACCGCGACACAGGCTGGTGGTAGAGGAATGCTCTTACACAAAAAATCAAAACCTATTGCGCCTTACAAAGTAGGGCATCTGTTGAATAATACCGACCCGCTGCTGGCCCGGCCGTGTGCACCCAACTAAGCACTAAATTTGCATATTCTCAGCGTTCTGTCGTTTGTTCCAAATATCATCTGACCGTTTTGCTTTGCGGATTCAATTGACATAATTGACACACTATTCGGTACTAAAAAAACGATTATAAATATTACCACGTTATTGATTTTAAATTTAAATGTATATGTATTAACCGATTCATGGCGGAGGGCACGCTATGACTTTCTTTAGCGTGTGGCGAAAGGCGTGTCATTTTGAAGTCGATGAAAACTCCTTAATTAAGAAGTAGAGGCCTTCAAAACCAATACTTTCCTTATTTTTCACGTAATCAAGCTCATAGCCTTCGTTTCTGTATAATATGTATTGCACGATTTTTTTAAATAGGAGTAAGTACCTAACATTTTTGAAAGTTGCGTTAATTATGTAGTTTGTTATAATGTGTAAGACAAAAAGGTTTAGCACACTTCTGTTAAAAAAGTCGTTTCCAAAAATACACTTATATTGCCACTTCTAATCACTTAAAACGACGTTCCTGATCGTTCAAGTCAGATATTTAAAATGCAAACTAGAAGTATCCAAGCATAAAAAATGAAAATAAAACTTTTTTATTTTCCGCATGGCTGAAGACGCACCAGGCGTGTTTTCTTATGGTGTTGAGTACTACGCTAGGTATGCCACGTCATTTTTGTTCAGCGCCACAGTTAGACGTTTGCTACATTAGACATCGCAGTGAATCGGTGCACCCTTAAAGTGTCATTCCTACTCGTACCGTCGATGGATTCGTAGGTTACTTACTTTTAGAAATGTGAATTGCGCTGTTCGTACTAATTTAATCGTACAATAATCTTACATTAATCTATCTTTTAATTTTACAGTGAATGAACGATTTCTTTACCAAAAGTTTATTTTTTTCTACTTACCCCTTTTCCAAATCTGTTTTCCTTATTTTCCTAAAAAAAATCCATAATTCTAATGTGTTTTGACTTTTTCAGGATTAATCGACTTTCATCGATGCGTCAAGCTTGCCAAGCGAATGAAAAACTTTTTCCTTGTAGTCACTTCACTCACAAAACACGTTTATAGAATACTCTTTCCGTTGCTAGTTTTCAAACAACTATGCAAATACTTGCAGATAATCAAAACGCTGTTTAAAGTGAAATATATTGGCAGAATTATTTTATCCACTTAAGTATAGCATAGCTCAAGCAAGTTGTCTCATAGTTTTATGGAAACTGACGGATACACAGAAGTAGCCACAGCCACACCTTACACACTTAGATAATTGACTCAACATGGCAGGCATATTCTTTGACATGATGGCAATATTTCGCTAAAGTACTAATTGTCTATGCATCTTACGCCACCTCCACACTAGGTAACATGTTGGACGCCAGATAGATAGATATACAGGGTGTAAAAAAAACCTTAACGAAGCCGAATACCACATATTCTACCAATTGTTACGATCATTTTTTTCCTTTACACCATACCTGGGAAGTTAACGGTTACTGAGATATTGATGGTTAAAGTTTGAAAAAAGAATTGATGATTATTACAGAAATGACTTCTGTCCGTTAAAACTGAACTTTTTCCAAAGAAACATGATTCAAATTTTCACTAGTTCTTTCATAAAAAGCCTCTAAATGGCACACTCCGCAATGAACAGCGCACACTCGAACCGAACCGCGTCGCGGCGGCGTAAAGCAACACGCCCCGCGGTGACTATTCCGCGTGCGCGCTGTACATTGCGGGTTAGAATTAAATTATTTTTTTTGATGTGAAAAAATAAAAGTTGTTTCCCAGCCAAAATTTCTTTTTTATACGATTTGGTTTGATGTACTGAACGCGTGGTTGACGGCTTCGTTAAGGTTTTTTTTACACCCTGTATATAAAAATGATAATACAATCTTTATGTAAACTTGGATAATACCACTTGGGACCGTGAGGTTTGAAATAAGTATACGAACATATATCTTCATTGTTTAAGCCCTACCACTGCTTCCAGAAAAAGAAATATTGGTACAGTAGTAGCGATAGCGACTTTATGTTGCCAACACGCCGTGTCGGGTCTCTCCAAATTCTCCAAATTAGTTGCGCGTCTTGTCACAAAACGTAACCATGGCTTTAATCAATTACGACTTTACACAATTACGATCAAATGAATATAAAATCATAAAAAGTGCCGCGTTCATCGACTTCTTGATCGGCTGGTTAAGCCATTCATCGTCAGCCAGTTAGCTGCGTTTTAATATGGAAATTGGCATTAACCTGCTGAAATCGGTCGTTTTACACCTAGATGATCTAGTCGATGAACTCGGCACTTAAATTGATAAGACAGCTAACGGAAAGACACACACAGCCTCTACATTTGAATCCTGCTCAGCGAAATGTATGTGATTGCAAGGAGTAGTATCGCTACACAGAACAAGATGCTACCACATAAGCTGTGCGTTATCTGCTTCTGCGAATATCTCTGTGATTCGCCTTACTCGATGCTGTGGTAAGTATCAATTGTTGATGTAAATCATTTGAATCAAAATTGCTTCAAAAAATATAGTCAGTCGCCCACATAATGGGATAAAATAAAATATGATGAGTACTAATGATGAAGGATTTCCTACTTAGCTAAAACGACAAACTTATCATAATAAAATTAATGTTGCGAAAAAACTGAAACTGTTTTGTACATTTTTCAACATTTTGACCCATGTTTGAATAGTCGGTTATTATTTTTTATTAAAATACAATAAATCGCGTTAGTAAATTCAATAACTATTTATGTGGTAAGCATGAGCAAAGCGGAGAAAACTCAACTGTTTTAAAAAAATTCAATAAAGTTCCTACTTCCCGATTTCGACCACGGCGGAATCTCAACAGAGATCAGCAACTACGCGGAAGAAATTATACCTACCTAGTGCAATACAAAGATGTAAATTATTCTGCCTAAAATATTGTGATAGGTAATAATAACAAAACGCTCTTTCCTATTAGGCATTTTTCATCATGACTGGGCAATATGTTTACTGCCCAATTCATCATTTGGTCAACACTTCAGTTTTTTTATGTATTATAAAATTATCTTAAATTATTCAAACAACACAAATATTTCCTTTATGCATATAGAAATCTGGCTCTGAAGGTTTGTGAACTGATTAAGAATCACTATCCATGAACTAAGAAAAAAATATTTCAAAGCAGAGCTAATTCGTCGTATAATTATTTTTCCTAATACCAACCACCGAGCTTCATTAGAAAACTTCACATAGCAACCGAAACGGTATAGTCCGCCTGTAAAAAAGAGTATCTTACCTTGTACCTAGGCACAGTACAATCAATCATTTATTTTTAGATAATATTGTTTATTTTGAAGCAATTTTGATTTAATTAATAAGAAAACATTTGAAATGCGTTAAATATAATGTATACTAGTCACTATGCCCTTCAGACAAGATGTTTTGAGTACACGAAACCTTGTAAAACTTGTGTGTTTAATTTATCAAATTTCAATGACCTTAAGGTTCATGGACCCAAATAGAATATTGTAACGTTAGCTAACAACTTGTCTCATGGGCTTGATTGGGTGTAATATAAAAATTGTGTCTCGTCAAGTCGTCGCGTTGCGCGCCTGACCTGATGAACACAAGTCAACGTTATTTGCCGCATAATTTACATAGAAATAGATCAGCGTCCCGCGGGGCGCGCACCCGTTGAATTTCTATTGTTTAGATTGGAAAACTAAGTGCGCCGGTTGTCGACTTTCGTCTCACGTCATTATATCCCAGGTGCTGTTGTTGCGTCACAAACTCATCACGAGGTGCTGAACATAAAAACTTTTCGATAGAATCTCCTTTATTTAATTCGATGGAATTTCGGAGTAGGTTACTGACTGGCTGCGTTTAAAAAGTCAGGGTACTTCATTAAACTTGTACCTGCGGTACTATTCATTCATTAGGCTGCCTCTATACCTGCTCAGAACAATTAACAAAATTCATGAAATTCCCACATAACTAAAAAAATAAGCAGCAAAATATTCATAACTTGTGCCTCTGAGTGGGATTAAAATGAAAGAAATAAGATTCTTCAGACTCAAGTCAGATTCATAGATCTTTGCTTCATAAAGCGAAAGCAGCCGGGTATGCCTCTGATCAGTGGCAAAAGCTAGACGTATTAGGTGTAGATTTTTATGTCTGACTGACAACTTCTACCGTACGAGAAATATCACCTTCCTATAACCCGTTATCTCCATTGAGTTCGATCTAGAAGGCTAGTTCGCCATTCGCCATTTGGTCTCGGTTGAAGTTGGTCCTATTTTCTTACTTAGCCCTGCCCGAATTCGGTCCTGTTCGCTTTCATTCCCTCCCATTCGTAAGTATTGGTCTTAATCGCTGAAAACTTTGGAAAGTGAAGATTCTCCTTAGTGACTCTTCAAAATGTAGGTTCTATGTTGGTTCTTACGTTATTTGTTAATTAAAAACAAATCGACCATTATCTACGTGCGTATTCCAATAAAATGCAGCTGTCGAGTAACATAAATTAATCACGGCAGATGGTCTATTACTTGCAATCGTCCCTGAGTCGATGGGTCTCCATGTACGAATCGATTTCCTAATGGCACTGTGACCACCGTCCCCGTGGAGATTGACTCATTTGCACTGCATTACATTACGGATGGACACGACCAGCCACTCTCATCATCGCAATAATGAACGGATTGTTGCGAGCAACACTTGTGAGGACGAACCTTTTCATTATTCAGCTAGATATTCTAATTAAGTAAATAAACTTAGTACTTAGACTTACATTTAATTTAATAAAAGGTAGTTGGATTAAGCAAGTCGGTTAACTGACAAAAAAATATTTATTAGTTAACCTATCTATACCTTAAATTTGTTTATTAAATTTAATTTTATTTAAATGGTTGTAGGAGTGTACAGATACTAAAACCGGGACTAGCGCTTTTTACTGAATGATGCTTCACTAGGCTGCAAATGCATACCTTTCTAAGGTTACAACAACCTAATTTAATTTAATTATAGTAAAATTCTTGTAAAACGAACGATGGCTACAACTGTTCATGAGACGGCCTCGTCTTTTAAAGTGCTATGTTCTTGATTGTAAGAACCTTGGTAACTAACTGCATTGAGACACCTCCACGCCGGGCATGGGTTCCAAAAATGGGGGATCTGTAATAGATTTGATTTAAGCTTTAATAATTATGACAATCCTGTTTTAGCTGCATTGTACACTAACAGCAATAATGTTACAGGTTTCTCCAATGATATCAAAATGGTCAACTCAAATTGTCTAATTATAGAATACTAGCTGTCCCGGCAAACGTTGTTTTGCCATACAAATGTTAAGGGTAGACAACCCTTATCACTAAGGGGTATGAAAAATAGATGTTAGCCGATTCTCAGACCTACTGAATATGCTCACAAAACTTCATTAGAATCGGTCAAGCCGTTTCGGAGGAGTATGGGAACAAACATTGTGACACGAGAATTTTATATATAGAGAGATGATACAGACGCATTAGACGATCAACTATCCATTCACCCATAGGCCGCAAGCAAATAAGGGGTCATTGTGCTTTGAAATGCAGTAAACGAGTATTTTAATATACACTGATGACTGCTAGCGCCATCTCTACAACAACGGTTCAACTCTAAATACTTTGTGGCTAAGCAAGGTTATCATAGATGGCGCTACTTGCTTCTGGTCTGTGCAATATCTTTGTCTATGCATGTGCAAAAATTGATAATAATGTCAAGGCCAACGTTCAAGAATGGTTAATCTAATTTGGGTAGGGAGAAACATGAAATACATACCTGAAAATAGTTTACAATTCGAATATCATAATTTATTTAAGGAGCGATAAAAACACAAACACAAACTGTTTATATCCGCATTATAACTTCAATAACCTAATAATCTTAAACTATTAAACATCGAAACATTTGGGCTATATTATGACTTTAGTGTATAATTTAACTAAACAATAGAAACTTCAAATAAAAAACTTTACTTCGAAATTAAGAAAACAGCAAAAAAAAATACTGAAGTACTTTTTCAGTGAAAAATGGCTTGCCAATTTTGAATTTGCCGCCGTAAAGTGAGAAACGTGTGAAGTTCGCGTTGCGAATACTGGCCGAATTATGATGTGAAAGATATTCCGAAGGCCGTGAGTGAACACGGAAATCGAGATGTGTGTGTGGTCAAAAAGACAGTGCAAGGTAGGGGTCGGGTGGCGTTTGTGATGGCAAAAATTTTGCAAATGGTGAGTTAGGAATTATTGAGTTGTGGTGTCTCGGAATAGATTACTATTGTGTTAGTGAAATATTGTAGTGTTTATAGAAAAAAATGTGTTGATTGATAATAAAATCTTAGATTCTGTGATACGGGATCGGCAAATGGCGCTACGAATAGCCAAAGTTGACACAACTACGCGTTTAGTTATCTCGTACATCTTCGTTCGCCAATTTCTAGGCACGCGGCGTGTTCTGTGATAACAACAAATAGTGGTGCATCTTCACAATTTATGATAACGCGCGTGTAGACCTAGCAACTGGGACATCCAGCTTGGCGATTATAACGGTGTCAGCATGTTGCGATTTTTTTGGCGAGCGGTACTACTTTTTTAAACTCGTTTATAGAGGCGGCTAGAGGTTTCCGCGTCCCGTAGGGTCGGTGGCCCCGCCGTGTGTCTTCGGGATTTAAATTACATAATGTATGGGTCTTGTTTGGAACATGCAACAAGTAGATATGTGTCGGCGGGCTAACTGTCAATGTGGAGTACAGTTGTACAGTAAGCTCGCTGCCCGCGGCCCCCATTAATTCGAGCCGCTGATGTCACTTATCTCTGCGCTCTCCTATCTAGGCCCTATGGCCGCCAATTTTTTGCACATCGTGTCTTAATGTAAATTTGATAACCGGCGTACATCTCTTATTACCCGTTGCGATGATTAAGTAGGAAGTGATGCATATTGGGGTTTGTTTTAATTTTATGAAAGATTCCCAATTGTTGCATAATTTGTAACTTAAAAAAATGTGTTGTGATTGCTTGCGGATGATGTTATTGTTAATATTTTCATCCTACAGCTATGATATTATTTTCAGCACGGTCACTGACAGCATCTATAATGGACCAGCAATTTTGTTTGCGCTGGAACAACCACCCTAACAACCTAACAGATGTGCTTGCAAGCCTGCTACAGAGAGAGGCACTCTGCGATGTTACACTGGCCTGTGATGGAGAGACAGTCAAGGTGAGTGCCCTTATTTTAGTCTAGGCAATGCAGCTCATAGCTTTAAATTCCAGAGCAATCTAACTGTAAATGTAATGTTACAAATCTGTAACTCGACATTCTTTAGTATATTGAGTAGCAATTTGTACATTTATTTTATAATAATTGCCATTATAGAATATTACACATTTATTGGTACTAATTAAATTGTTTTTCTTTGTAGGTGATGTGTATTATTCACTGTATTGTTTGTTGACAAATCTTTTAACTATTTACAAATAAACAAATTGCATTCAATAGTAAGCAATCATTAGTAATGCAGTGTTATGTCGTGTTACAGCATAAGCATAATTTTGAATACAATGCACCAGTATCAGGTTACAAAATACACATTGCATGTAATTAAAACTTAAGAAAAATATACTAATGACAGGAAGACTTCTACTATTTAAATTGAATTAAAAGGATAATTAAATTTATTGAAAGACTAATAACTGGAGATATGTACTGAAAAATGTATTTTAGCTTAAAGCACATGAAACCCCAACTGAAAAGAAATTTTAGGAACATTATCTGATAAATCAATGCAACATTTAGACAATGAACAAAAATGAATCTAATTGATATGATTATTACAATTTTGTCATTTTTATTAAATCAAGTTCAAAAATTAAGAATTTGTAAAATATTTGATTCTAAATATGTTAAAAGCACAATTATTTGATCATAGTTGATGCTATCATTTATTAATTACAATATGCTTTTCAGAATTTTGACACTGATTTGTATGAACTGAGCCCATCTATCAGACAACTGCACTACCCTAGTTTAGCCAAATCAGTTTTTTAACTTCCTGTTATAAAAATGATAGTAGAAACGGTACGGATTACATTGAA
Source organism: Pyrausta despicata (assembly GCA_963921415.1). Taxonomy (NCBI): domain Eukaryota; kingdom Metazoa; phylum Arthropoda; class Insecta; order Lepidoptera; family Crambidae; genus Pyrausta; species Pyrausta despicata. The sequence goes on along the minus strand of OY992852.1, from coordinate 10,274,807 downwards.
GATACTTATTATAAGGCATAATATGTATAGTCTAGTTAGGTAACTAGTAGGTTCTGTAGGTAACTACATTAGCATTTTTTTGTCATAGTTACTCTACAGGCTATCATGCTAAGGCAGTCTGCAGTATATATATTTTAATATTTGCTAATTTTCCAAGGTTATTCTTAGCCTAACTTGTGTACCTAATAAGGATATTTAAAAATATAATTAGTTGTCCTATTCATAATATAAATTAGTTAAGGCACATTATTTTTGAATGTTGGTGCTTAAAGAAACTAGATAAGAGTTCTTTTTCTGCTTAATATCGTATTGTATTGTGTAGGAGACTACCTAGGTCTTTTAAGTGTATTCATACATCCATCCATTTCCATACATAATCCCAAAAACATCTATAAAAAAACATGAAACCTTATTGCTAAGAGCGATCTCTACCACAATTCTTATAAATTGTCAATGTTTTATGAACATCAAGTCACATTATTGGCCCTTTAGGGTGTCGAAACCGCAATCGTTAGGTTTGTTCAAAGCGCGAACCAGTACATAAAACGGTCGTAATATAGTGGTAGTTTGGTTACCTAAATACTTGTGTTGTCTTTACAAATCGCGTAATGCAAAGGTAAATTTTACAAATTAAAATCTCGTCCCTTATCGCATGTTCACCGTACATTGTACAGTTGTGAAATAAAAAGGTCAATAACACTTCGGACCGGCCACTTCCTTTATGCCATTTAAATTCAACAATTATGAAAGTTAAAAGTTTTATGCTAATAAAATGCAATTTGTTTTGTAGGTTGAAAGGAGTCTGCAGAAGAGTTGCATGTTGTCTAACTTTCTAATTTTTTATGGCAGTAGTTTGGCTAGTTTTAGGGTCTAGACTCAAGACCAGTCTGTTGATTAAAATATACAATGTCTTGTTTCGGCGGGTTACTAAAATAACTCCATGCTTTTTTTAGTATCGTAAAGAAAGATTTTAGAATCACTAAACTTGTTCATATAGACATGTAAAAATATTTTACGTTTTAGGTATAATTGTTCAACATTTTGTCGTACTTGAAAATAAGACGTTTTCAAATATATTTTTTTTAAATGTAGAAGAAGTTAGGCTTTGTGCACACTAGTCAGCCGAATCTTTCGAACGCTCCTGGGTGCGTCTGTGTGTGTGTAAAAACTTGACCATACATAGATTAAGAGTTAAGTTCGGACGTCCTACAAAATTCTATCTAGTCGTAAGTTAAACCGTCCGCGGGCTGTGCACATGGTGCATCGTTCGCATGGTGCGTCTTTGCAGCCAGTGTTGCTAACTTAGCAACTTTCTTGCTAGTTTTAACCATTTTTAGATTCCGTACTCAAATGGTAAAAATGGGATTTAGACTCCGTTATTCGTCTGTCGGGTTGCAGAGGTAAATATCGTTTATGTAAACTTAAAGATTCCCGCGAATTTTCTTGTTTACAAGATTAAAAGTACGATTAGTAAATAAAGTCGCAATTATTTGTTCCTACGATAATTAGTAAAGCCTCTTTGAATTTGCCACCTTAAAGGTTCATCTTAAGGGCAAATTGGCAAACTAGATATGAAGCTGTGGGCTTTTTTGATTGTTGGCATGGCAGTCTCCTGCAAAACGGCTCAGGCGCCATCAGCCGCAGTCCAGGCCTACGTGTGCACATTGATCAGTTGAATCATTCGGACACATGGCACACCCACAGATGCACCCAGGAACGTCTGAAAAATTCGGCTGACCAGTGTGCACAAAGCTTAAATAGTCATTTATGCCACTTGTCCGGTCGATACGCATACACATCAAGTGAATAACGATTGAGTTCGACATTTTTCGTTTAGAAAATTATAATGACAATTTATCCTTCTGACACACGAAATAGATATTTCGTGTTGCATCACATGATATTATTTTATATGACCAATTTTTTTTAACTTTGAAGGGATATTCAAAGTTTTATTGATTATTGGATACATATATGCCGTCTAGTGTCTCTCAAATTGATAGGAAACGCATCCTATTTTAATCGACTAAAAAAAGGATCATTCGACCGTATATTTTTATCTAGCAGGAGCACACTTTTAGATATTTTCAAATTAAAATCATATAGATTTACTAATTATCATAAAATATCTCTTGACATCTAAATATCTACTTAAAATTACTAGGAACACGAGATAATAATTATTTATTCTGTCTTCCATTGATGCTAAATGTAAACCTAAAAACCATTTCCAAGATAATACCTCCTAATGTATGTACATGAAAAGCTGTTACAACCTTATTAAAATGACAATAAGTCAGTCAAAATGGTAGTTATGCACTATTTCCATGTTGTAATTATTGAAAAGACCTTCAAAACCTCGCAGTTTGAATATTTGTTGGATATGCCGGTTTTTTTTTTGTAAAACTTAATCTTTGTTTTACTGTTATAGGCACATCAAACAATACTCTCAGCCTGTTCCCCATATTTTGAAACAATATTTCTGCAAAACTCACACCCACACCCGATAATATTCCTCAAAGATGTAAGATTATCAGAGATGAAATCGTTATTGGATTTTATGTATAAGGTAAGTTCACAAGTTCCAATTAATGAAGTCAAAAATATGTTTTATGTTTAATTAGTTTTCTGAAGACATTATTATGACGCGTTAATGAGTTAATCCTTTTTTCAGGGTGAGGTCAATGTTGGCCAAAATATGCTACCGATGTTCCTTAAAACTGCTGAAAGCTTACAAGTTAGAGGTCTGACAGAAAATAATACATTGAATCCTAAGGTAATATTCTATTCACAGTTACACACATTTAGTACATACATATACTCTGCATTTTATAATGATGTCGTGTCGTAGGACTGTTATTTATAACCAAGGCTAAAACCTAGTTTAAAAGGATGAGTGAAACATGTGCTGCTCTTTTGTCTAATTTTGTGGATAGCCTTGAATTTTTAGTGACATACGCCCGTTGACCCTGCAATCTAATTGATATGCTATGCAATAAAATAACTCCAAACATGCGGGATTTTTTGCAACACATCTGGTGTTACAAAATCAATAAAGATTTTTCCCACACATCACATTTAATTATACAACTATCTATTTTTTTCTTAATTTTTTTCCTCATTTTTCTGGCTTCCATTCGATACCATACCTATTTTCTGTATAAAAAAGAAAGTAACGCATCTCTATCTAGAACCAATAGTGTCACTAGCGTTCATTATAATCCAGGTCATGACCTTTACTTAATTTCGCTTATGTTACAGCCATTTAGTAAAAGGTACAATGGCCAGCACATCTGGCTACCCATTTTTGTTCCAAAATCGCCCCTATCACAAGCGTATAAAACATTGCACTGTTTACCGTGGCGTGCTGGCCACCGTACAATAACAGAACATTAAACAATTGTGCGTTTTCGATTATCAGAATAGATGATATAAAATGTCCTAGAAATTAAAAATAAAGATGTCAAGTTCGGTTCGTCTCTCGTGTTTTTGTTGCAACGCTCAATCTCGCTCCCCACTTTGCGCTACGGTGTAGCGAAGACAAGACAATAGGAACAGCATTCATTTTTCAATTTCCATACTACGTATGACACTCTAGAGCGTACGTAGACATTCTAGAGCTTCGAATCGAAATCCAAGCTTCTATCAATCTAATGGTCCCACAGTCCGAGGACCGTTCGACGCCGTCAGTGAGTGCGGAGAACCTGTCCTCGCGCACGGAGTCGTTCGCGACCCCGCCCGCGGCCCACTGCGCGCCGCCCGCGCCCCTCACCCCGCTGCCCGCCGCGCCCCCCCAACACCCCACCCACGCGGAGAAGAGACGCAGGAAGAACTCGTCGGTGCCGAGAGATGACATCGATTTGTCGTATAGACACTACGAGGTATGATGCGATTTTTTAACTAACTGATGCCTCAAATCCAATGAATTAGTAGCCTTTCTTGCGGCACCCCTGCTTTACGCCACGCACGCGAATAAGAGACGCAGAAAAAACTCAACTGTGCCCAGAGATGGACATCAATTTGACACGAATCGTTTTGTCGTCACACCGCGTTTAAAGGGGTGAGCACGAACAACTATTGTATCGTATTCGTGTCGTCCGAACGTCAAAAACTGTCAGTTTCCCTATACAAATTGATAAGTTAACGATAGGTAAACGCTACGAATACGTCACAATAGTTGTTCGTGCTCACCTTACAGATTTATTTTTTTTGGCTACTTTACTGTGAAGTCTTACAATAAAACAAGTATACATCCTCATGTATACTACACCTCACAATAAAATCTGGTGTGGCATTAAGGTTCCGCCTGGTCCTCACTACTCACCACAGCAGGAGCCAGTAAGAGCACGTAAAGTAATGGTAGATGGGTTTACATTGTGTGTCAGTGGACAACTGAAGCCTCACAGTTCACCTCCTCACACCGCTAGTTTGTGTCCCGACGTCCCGAGAGCGATCCATGAAGCCTATTCTAAAAAAACAAACGGTTAAATATGCTGCACACATTTTATTAAAAACACATGGTTTCTTATGAAACATCATATTACTATTAGGGATTGCAATCCAGCGGCGTTTTCAATCCAGCGGAATTTTTGCTGGATTGACCTGAATCCAGCTGGATCCAGCGCGGATCCAGCAAAACGTGGAACGAAAGTAAAAAGACGACATTTTTAAGACTTATTTTATTAATTTGTACTTCTTACGATAATCTTTGAAATCTTCCACTCATTTGGTGATATCTTATATTATTTTAACAAAGCGAACGCACACAAACATAGTCGAACCATATTCATATAAATGAACGCCTGTACAGGTGTGAGAGAGGAATAGGTGCTTGATGTATTACGCTATATTAGGCATTATTCGTAATGGGGTAAGGTTTTGAATTGTAAAAAATATTTTAATTTTTACTATCTGTCATCCAGCTCACTCATAGTTGACCGGTAAAAACCGGTTTTTATTCTTCCGACAGGTTTGTTTTGGTTTGTTGTTACGCGCGCGTGATAATTGCATTTTAGATTTATTAATTAAAATATCGCATACCTAAGCCTGTTAAAGTATGAAGGGAGGATATCAATCAACAGTCAGCAAAAAACATTAAAATTCAATTTTCAATTGCATTTTTAATATTAGGGTTGTATTTATTCAAAGAAAATTAATTGTAAAGTAATATTACATGAATAAGTTAGCAATAGTCGCGTCAAGTATGATAAATTTCTACGTACTAGGTGGAACAGGTATTTGGAGGTATCAAAATTACCTAGTAGGTACAACCCATCTCAAACTGATACGTTTGCGGATCCGCATCGCTGGATCAAGATGTATGCTGGATCCAGCATGTTTAAAAAGGCGCTGGATCCAGCTGGATTGCTGTATGCTGGATCCAGCAATTGCAATCCCTAATTACTATTCCACAAATAAGAACGCTATTATTTTTAAATCACAAATTAATTAATAAAGTAGGTCAAGCTTAAGCTATCTCAAGTTTAACTTTTAGCAAGAGGAAAATTACTTCACAACAACTAACAAAATATTAAATTGAACTTAGTGATAAAATTACTAAAGCAGGATATTTACAATTGATCAGTATAATTATTTAAACAAATGTACAGAGTTTCCTTTAGAAGTGTTCACTCCTCGAAGATCAGTAGCCAAGTGGCAGGGCGGAGCGCGTCGAGTCCAGGCGTAGCTCACGTAACCGGCTCGGCTCCTGCTCGGACGTGACGTCACAGCCCGTTCGGAAACGTAGCGATAACATCATTACAGGTGAAATCTTAATGTACAGCAGGGGCACCTAAAAGTGAAAGGCGGCTCGGTGGGGTCGGGCTCGGAGCCGTCGACGCCGCCGCCGGCGCACACGCCGCGCCTGACGCCGCGCTCGCCGGCGCACACGCCGCTCGTGAAGCAGGAGCCGGAGTACGCGCCGCCGCAGCCCGCGCACGCGCCGCTCGCGCACCCGCTCGCGCAGCACGCGCAGCCGCACCCCCACCACCCGCCGCCGCCGTTCGACCAGACGCATCTCACGGTCAGTGGCTTATGTTTTCAAACTGTGTAATGACAACTAACACCTTAGTCTACCTGTGACCACGGACGCTGACAAAGGTCTAAAACGTCAGGTTAAAACAAGTTTTATGTTTTTTTTATGTACAGGGTACAATAAAACTGATAGTTCCCTTCGGGTTTTTGTTCATTGCCGAAACTAAATGAGAAGTAAGCAATGATTATGATGATTACAGCAAGACTATTTATTAACCCTAGTAGTACTGTGCAGAAATAAATTCAAACAAGATTTTTTCCACCCTTGAAACTTTTCAAGGTAATGTTTAATTTTATCAATCAATCCGTCAAATTCAGCAATGCAAATCTTTTTTGACCACTATTGGTTAAAACCTATAGTCCCTAAAGTTTTAAATTAAAAGTCCAGGTAAAATTATAAAAAATAAAACAGTTTACTTATGCAGATTGGCTTTAATTTTCTTGCGAGAGTTTCTTTCCCATAGACCTTAGTTTTTTGGGGAATTGCAATTTTCGACTTCTGTTTCATTTGTCGTGTCTACTTTTTAATTCAATGAAATATAGTGATCTCTTTCCTTCTTATTTTGACTTCCTTTTGTTTTTACCGTTGCTTTCTCAATTTCCATTTCTTACATCTTATTGGTACCTACCTATATTACGAATAATTTTGCTAACTAGTGATGTTCAGTCAACAGGAAGGAATGGATCTGCCTAATTAAATCAAATTGTAATAGGACAATTTCATAAATAAGCAGATCCTTTCCTTCTCTGTTGACAGAGTACGCACCCGTCACACATGGAAGACTGCATGAATGACAACTGCTGTCCCTTGGATCTCACTGGCGAACATTGCCGTAGCACTATACTAGCAACAATGCTCACACAACTGCCTCTACCCCGTGTCCAGTCACCTCCAAAAACCAACACACCAAAAAAATCCGGCCGATTCCGCTCCCAGTGGCTGGCACTTTATCCATGGTTGCAGTATGACAAACCAAGAAACATCATGTTTTGTACTTATTGTAGGAAGTGGTCTCATGAGCTTTCGTCCAAAAGAACATCCTTTGTAGAAGGCAATGCCAACTTTAGAATGGAAATCGTGAATCACCATGATAAATGCAAAGCTCATAAGTATTGTAGAGAACGTGAACTTGGACAGAGCGCCGAAATACCACCTTCTTCCAATGATGAAAATCGTCTGAAATAATATGTAACTTTTCTAAGAATCAGTTGGAATTTTATAAAATATTTCTGCTAATTTGAACTGACGGTGCTTACGTATGAGCGAATTTCATAAAAAAATAAACACAAATTGTATCTCTTCTTAATCAAAACTTGATAAATAAGTAAATGCGTGATTTAAACGTTATGTCAACATTTTTGAAGCTGTGATAATTGTGATGTATGCTCAATATTTCTATTTAGAAATATTGGATACCTAAATAATTGTAAATGATTGTTGCATTTAATTATTAAAAATATTTTTTCTTCAAATAAGTTGTAATGGAAAAGGATAGGTATTGTGATTATAACATGTGAATTTAGTTTTTAGCGTAATAGGTACAAAATGTCTATTAAAGTGATAACATTATTATAATAGTGTTTTACTTTGTTGCGTTCTCTAGAAAATGTGACCGTACTCTCAACAAAGCGCGCGCCTTTAATAATAAACCGGAATAATTCAAAATTAAGATAGTTTGGAAATTCCAATTTGACTGTATTATGAGAGTTAACAGTTAAAAATATAGACCCTACCATCTGAAAGTCACTCTTCATGTGTAGTTTAAAAAGGTCTAATCCTACAATTAAACTATGTTGTAGTGGTAGTATGGTGTTGCTTCCGATTGGTTAAATTGTCATAATCTGTCTTATTGAAATAAAGACAAAAACTATTAATATTTAAGAGTTTTTTTTATTTTTATTTGGGATAGGTTTGCTCTTGACCCAAGACCACAGATTACTAAATAGTTACTACGTAACCAAGACTAAGCCCAACGAGGCAAAGACTGAGTCTACGTTGGAGCGAGCTCACCTAGAAGATGCCTGTTCACTCTAGCTTTACGATATTTTGACGTGGCCGAAACCTATAAAATAATAGTTAATCTGAAAGTTAAATCAATGAAATACCATAAATTCACCATTGGATGTTACATACTCAGTTGTGTCACGAAATTTCCAGGGAATGGGGGTGACAGAGATGGCATCAATGTTGACACAAGCGTCTCTCAACAACGAGTGCAACGATAGCGAGCCCATGCTTCAGCCGCACCCGGACCAGACTGACACCATTGATGGTGAGTGTTTTTACCATTACCCCTTCAAGTTGACAACTATTTACTTGTGATTTTACACATGTTTTTTAAAATATTTCTACCTAACATGCGCAGATACAACTAATGATAAAAAAAACAAGTTAATAGTTGTCTTGGTACCGCAAAAATATGAAGTTAATCTAAAAACCCCTTCCAATTTCTAGTCTCACAAGGTTTTAATAAAAAATAATAAACAAGTCCATATTAACAGTACCTACTCCATATTTTTTCGTGTTTGTAATATTATTATGTTTCAAGGAAGAATGGTCGACTTTATTTTATAATATGACAAGAGTTAAAAAAAACATTGTTTAAGTCAGGTTAATAAATTATAAATGATTTTATAAAATATAAGAGGACCTGTCTTCTTTCATGATGACCCTTATGTATAATCGTAAAAATACATAATTATATTTTTTTAATTTGACATCGAGATTCGAATAATGTTTATGTATTTTTACAATCATTCATCGTCACACTATTGAAAGCATGAAAGGCACCCTGCGGCATGTCCCACTAGTTGCTTGATATTCCACAATTAATTTGCACTATTTCATGCCATCCGCTTTTCAAGTTCTTTGTATGCTTTTAAAGTTTTATAATATCTTGCGAAGAAATCGGTGTACAATTTATAACAATGATTTGGCGCCCCCCGGGGACATAGGTCTTGCAGTGGTTTATAATTCCTGTTTCGGAGAAATATAGAAACTGAGTTAGTCAAATCGTTTTGCGACGATTATCCACATTTTTATAAGAAAAGGTGCATGTTCATAAGAAAAGGGGTTTCGAGGTTAGGATGCTAGCATAATTGGCCAGAGGTTTGCGGATTTGTGAAATACTGTGTGATAGTCTGAGATAAGCATGCCAAACAGTTACGACGACGCAAATGAAAAAAAATATGTCAATGTCTTTCAGGTGAGAATAACGGCGTTGATGAAAATAGTTTGCCACAGGAACCACTGAAAAATAAACTAATGAATCTTGATAACATAGTCAAATCTTTCAAAATGGCTCTCAATGCTAAACCATACTCAGTTCCCGAGTCATGTAGCGTGTGCGGTAAATTAGTTAACAATATTAAGAAACACATGAAGTCGCATAACCCAGAGCAACATAAATGTCCACTGTGTCCAATCATACTTACTCGTGCCGACAATCTAAAGCGACACCTCCGTATGAAACATTGTAATGTCTTACAACCCAGTAACCTATCAAATATTCAAACCCAATGTTAATAAACAGTAGTTTTGATAGTATATTTTAGGATTCAGTGGCTGTTTTGTTACGCTTATGAAGATGAAACGATTTTGTTGCTTTAATGAAATTGCAAACCTATTATGAGATTAACACGCGGTAGTATATTTAGATAACTTACAATTTCATAAATTAAATGTCTTTAGTAGTGAAGCTTTCTCTTTATTAACACTAACGATAACTAACATTCTGCAAAGGTGATCTAACAAAGTGCGCTTATCCATTGGTTCTAACAAAACGTTGTAACTAGACTCTAAGGTGTGGTGTGATTAGTTTTGGTAAAATTACATTTTAGTCCTAAATACTCATTTTATTACCTTATAAAAGTGAAAGTCTGAATTGTAAGTAATTGTGATTTAAGAATGTATTTTTTTGATTTTTTGAATACTTAGACTTTCGCTTTTATCATGTGCTATGGTAACACAACTTTTCTTCTGAATAATGTAACTAAATTATGTATGTAAGTAGGTTTATTTAAAATATAGGTATCAAAAAGTCATGAATAGAGCTATGGTGTACTTAGTGATATTAGATATCTATCAGCAGCTGTAAATTTAATGCAATGAAATTTCGACTAATCAGCGTTAGTCTTCTCGTGAGCGTTGTTATTTTTTTATTTATTTAAATACAAATACAAGACTGTCAAAGAAATATGAATCTTCAATTATACGTAGTCGGTCCCAAAGTTCTGTCATATATGAAAATAGTGATAAAAAGAAAAGTACCTATCCGTTTTTTATAAATTATATATTATATGAAAGAGCATTTAATAAGGAATTATATTAACTTAAAATTATTCAAAATGACCGCCCTTATTTTTAATACAGGCCTTTAGTCGCCGCGGCCAGTCGTCTATCGCAGCACGCACCATATTCATGTCTATTTCAGCGACTGCTTTTATTATAGCTGACTTTAGACTGTCCAAATTTTTATGGGGCTTAGCAAACAACTTCCTCTCTAAGACTTGCCAAATTTTATAGTCCAGAGGATTAAGGTCCGGACTGGAGGAAGGCCAATCTTCATGTCTTATGAAGTCGATGTTTTGACGCTCGAACCAGGCTTGATTGGTCTTGGCTTTATGTGCAGGTGCAGAATCTTGCTGGAACACAAAGTGATGTCCTGAAAATAACGTGTTGGGCAGGTCTTTGACATGCTGATCCAAAACCGTCTCTTGGTACACTTTTGCACTGGTTTTGACCCCTTTTTCGCAAAAATGAACCTCAGTTGGTCCGTAGTAGGAGACTCCTAACCAGACCATCACTGAAGATGGATGATGCCCATGTTGCACCCGCGGAACTCTTTTCGCTGCTTCTTCAGAGCTCCCAGCATACACTCTATCATTCTGTTTATTGTACTTTTCTTCTATATCGAAAATTTTTTCGTCCGTAAAGAGTATATCACGATGTCGGTTTTTCGCGTACCGTTTCAACAACACCCGGGATCTTTTGAGTCTTATTGCTTTTAGACGGGCATTAAGTAGGTGTCCACTCTTTTTTTTGTAAGCTCGCAACTTAAGGTCTTCGTTTAACACCTTTTTGACAGTTTTTCTACTGACCCCCATCTGCAATGCCATCAGCTTCTGTTTTCGGACAGGATTCCTTCGTATGCGCGCCTTGATTGCTTTGATCACTGCTGGTGTCCTTGCGGAGCGTGGCCGGCCAGTTCTTTTCTTGTCCTCAACACTTGAGACTTCATTGTACTTATTTATAGTACGATACACAAACCTAAGCGATATTTTTAAATTTTTGAGCAACTTGAAAATGGTATTCGGCGAGTGCCCACAGCGGTGCAACGCTAAAACTGCTATTCGGTTTTCTTTCACGGTCCACTCCATCGTGAAAAATCGCGGCAAATGATAACTTTTTGTTTTTTATAATTGACAAACATTCAAAAATGGAATGCAATTAAACTTTTTTTAAATCGTCTTCGAAATTGGAAAATAATGTGCCAGTGACAGAACTTTGGGACCGACTACGTAATATTGTAATTTTCTTTCGCACTGTTTTAGAGGTGATTTTGATTTTATTTTTATGCCATTATGGAGCTAGAGGAGCTAAGGTAAATTTTTTGTTTTAAACTTATTTCGTTTATTTTGAAACCCATATTGAAGGAAAGGTATTTACTCAGCTTGAGCTGAAATATCATTAATCACTAGAGTATGATTTGAATACAGTTTTACAGCTTAGGTTTATTTTATAGATCTCAACTTGTTTTTTTGCTCTTAACTCAACTTGACCAGAGTGATGATCACATTTAAAAATACTCTAGAAAGGTAGCGGCATTTAGTAAATTTGGTTTGACGCGTTTGAGAATGAATTTTTTTTATGAATTTCTACGACATATCCATAAATTTTTGCGATATTATCCTGTAGAATAATTTACAGTGACGCTGATCAGTCGATGAATTTTTGAAACTTGAAGACATACCAAAATAAGTATTGTTGAAAAGCCTAAACTTTGATCTCTTGTTGTTCCTTGTAGATGTAAAGATTAATAGGCACCAGTTCCGAGCTGGTGTTTAAGACTGATTTTGCTTATGTAATTAAGGAACACTAGTTTTAACTTGTTCTCATTTAATTTTACTTGAACCTATGATTTGTATTGTAAATTTATCGTTACTGTGTGTTTGTTGCAAATATATTCCTTTATTTATACCACTTTTCTTTTCATTTTCATCCTCTATCCATGCTTTCTTTTTATTCTATGTATAGCAGACCTATATCTCTATGAATCGCCTTCTGTATCCAGGCTTGGTGACAGTCTTTAACAAGTCTCATGCGGTTATAATAACACTGAAAATAACAAACACCATTTCTTCAAGTTTTCATTGATTCATTTGTGCATGGATCTACCATTGATTATTATATACAATTATTTTTTTCCAATAATTTCATTTCTCTTTGTTAATTTCTTAAACCTTCGTATTCATTTTGATGCTTTTATCTAATAGAGCTGAGACGAGCATTAATAGTACAGCGTTAACAATATGAACGCTTTATCTAGTGCTAAATTTAATATTGTCTGAGTCCAGCCTTGTTCGCTAAATGATTTCATTAAATATCTCTACCGATAAATGTACCTTTCAATTTCGTACTTCATGAAAAATGCTGCAGATCCAACTGACGACCGCTTGACTTAACTTTTTGCGTGATAATGTAGTAATGTCAAAAGGGACTTCTTGTAAGGTCGCTTGTATCGTGCGAGGTTGCATCAAAACTTTCCAATGATGTATCCTTTAAAAAAATAAACTTCCTAATGATACTTGATTAGGTACACTATTTACAATTCGTGAGAGTCAGGTCGCTAATATCAATTTACAGAAATCATTTCAGTTTTTTTTTGTGTTGTTTCGTACAAATTATACTAATCGTATTAATTTAAAATGTATCATCGATTATTCTTTTTCGCGTGTATGAAAGGGCGAAAAGGAAAGTTTTGATGCAGTCAGTGATGAACGGGACTACGTTGGCGCTGCGGCATGAGTTCATGTTGCGGAACGATCGGTGGGCGTGTGGGTTTGGTTGGTGGTGACCGCTGGCTGGTTGCAGGCTCGAAGGGCTGGCACATGCGGCTGACGTTCGAGCGCGTGGCGGGCGCGCTCAACCTGCACCGGTGCAAGCTGTGCGGGAAGGTGGTGACGCACATCCGCAACCACTACCACGTGCACTTCCCGGGGCGGTTCGAGTGCCCGCTGTGCCGCGCCACGTACACGCGCTCCGACAACCTGCGCACGCACTGCAAGTTCAAGCACCCGGCGTACAACCCGGACACGCGCAAGTTCGAGCCGAGCGCGCCGCCCGCGCCCGCGCCGCCGCACGCGCCGCTCTTCGCCAACCACCTCGACGCGGGCTTCGACTGATTGTCCATGTACTGGCTCGGCCTCGACGCTCTGTGAGCGCCGACCGACGCCAGCTTAGACTGTCCTTGTTGATGTGTCAAAATTTTAAACAGACCGTCGAAACCGCTTCCTATTTAGGATTAAGCTGAAGTGCTATTACTTAAACGGGCCTATCTTAAGTAGCTCGCCCTCGCGGCGACTCGTTTAGTATTGTCTCGGTTGTGCGTTTGACTTGCCCCAGTGTGACCTTGTATAAGATTCCGCTTCGGGAACTGTTCATAATGTCGATGTTACTTGAAAATATGACTCGAAGCGTATGTAAGTAGGTAAGCAAATTTTTTCTATACCAATCGCTATACGGGAACGGGCAAAAGCAATAATATGATGTTAATTTTATTACCATATTATTTTTTATATTGTATCGATAGGAATCTTAAGCTATTTAAGAATTATACATTATACTGAGTAGCGGTGCGACCGCGAAGTGATGCTGGTTATTAACGGTGGCTCCGATACGGACTCACATTTTCTTGTTATATTTATTCAGTAGATAGGAAATTCTAAGTTTCCTGTAGCTAATTGTATTTATGTTATTATGTACATCGTACGGGTGGTTCGAACGACATCAGAGAAGGAATTAGAGGACTGGCAAGAGATTGTGATCTGTCGTTGGTCAACGACATATAAATATTGACTGAATCTCAGTGTAGATGCATTTGTAACTCCATGAGGCCTTTGCACGATGGATAATTTTATTAAGGATTTGTGATGTATTAAAGGGTAGCGCCTAAGGAAACATACGAAAAGATTTTTATACTAGACTAGTGGATCTATTTACGGAGATTGTTTTTTTATACTTAGATATATTCTATTGTCTGATTTAATATACTTTTAATATATTTATATACCTATATAATATGATTTATTAGTGTTGTTTGTTTTTATTGATTCACATAGTAACATTGGTTTCGTTTATATTCAGTTGACGTTAGAGTAATCGACATGGAGATGTTAACGCGTTTTATTATTTTATCGTTGGTAGGTGTTTACTGAGGGGCGCCGCCCTCGCGCCGGTGCTGGGGTCCGAGACCTCGTTCAATTATAAGCTAGGAGGAACGTGTGAGGTTGCGCATTTAGTAACTAATATTGGCATTCTACGATTGGGACTAACCTAGCGTTTATGTATGTATTTTCAATTAAGGTTTAAGATTGTTACATTTTTAGCTAAACACTTAGAGTGGTACGGTAACTGAAATGTGATAAAATGGAATGGTGCTAGAACCAAGAGTGTTAACACGCTACGATTCGACTCCTATTATAATATTATTAATGTTTTAATGATTAGTTACTTTGCATTAATTAAAATGTAAGACATCTAGCATCCAGTTGAGGTCGCATCTGTCTGGTCAACGGGTAACATAGCACGTTCGCGTGGAGCGTTAGCGCAACGCCTAAGATTACAGTATCACTCGAGATTTTACCTTAATTTTTTCAGAGATCTTCAAATTTACTAATAGCATAAAATATATAGAACGATAAGACCACGTTTAAATAAATTCGATTATTGTCTACCAAATATAAAAGGTTCGTAAATGGTATTAGACACTACCGCATCCAAATAGCAATCCGTGATCGTTCCCATAACTTGGTTATGGGCTAGTGCTGTTTAGTAGCTGTGAACATGCAATTTCACATGTGCAATTTTTGAAATAGTCATAAATCATAGATAGATTTTACAATTGTCTATTAAATATATAGGGGCCCACTTGTAATGTAAGCACTAAGCTCCGCATCTCTGTAAATTTAAATCATTATAAAAATCACCAAACATAATACTACTACTTCCACAAAGATTTTATATTTACTTTAAGGATATTAAAGATTTTTATACCGTTTATTGTAACGTGGGCGCTTATTATTTGATAGCATTTCATACTCAGTGCAATATTACTAGTTATTTAATTACGTAACCAAACTAAAGGATATTTTAAAAAGTATATTATAATGTCATTGATGAGAGTAACTACCTATTTGTATCGACTTAAGTGAACTACTCCTAATTTCTATTTCTACCTAGTGAAACAGTTTGGGTTACGGCGATGTACAGGTTTTATAGCTGGTAATATTAAGAATTAGCTTGTTTACCTCTGCCAATCGTAATAGTTGTGTACTATTTAATAATTTATTATCGCGCAAGTGGGAGTCTATTGTTGGAATAGATCATAGCTATCCGTAAGGTTCTGCGACGCTTCGTCTAATCGTGAATGCATTTTACATTACTATCACTCGAGACCAATTTTTAATAATTGTATTTGCTATAGCAAATTGATTGATTAGTAAACATAGAATATTATTTTAGATATTTTAGGTTAGGATACTTGATAGTGTCTGGCCAGAATATTTTGGAGTATCACATCGTTTGGCTCAGAAAATATCTCCCTTTGATCTCTTTTCGGCTTTCAGAAAGTATGCAACTTAATAATTGTATGGTGACCACGTAATTGGACTTAATGAAAGCTAACTTTATGCCATATGGAATTTATACATAAGGTTAACGAATTACTAAATTTAGTCTTATGAAATTGAGGTCTTGTGGACCTAGTCACTTATTTGGCCAATCTATTGAATATTCCAATTTATTGTATATTAAAATTTACATTAATATCACAAAGGTGTGATCTTATCATTTGAAATCAATGGAGTGCAGGATTAGCTCTATGGTTATTTTCAGGATAGCAATGGTCTAGTTATGTTAATTTTGTTTCATCTTTGTAACATTAGCCAATTTGTTATAGTGTCGTATATCACAATAGTGTAAGACTAATAGGGAGGGGGTGTCAAATCGTGTACCTAACAGCTGACTATTGGTCTTGTTATATTATTACATTAAATTTTATGAACGATTTGTTGTTTATGAATATTTTGTTTATCTTGGTTTGATGCCTCCGTTAAAGTTTAATTTAAATAATTTTGTTTTATGCAAGCAGTTTAATGCAATTTTTTTTTCACATTGTTTGATGTTATGTAATGCAATTTTAACATGTTGCAAACTCCTGCATTTATCTGTTGTATTTATTACTAATTTTTACATTAAATTGTGGTATGTTACAATCCGTGTAGTTTCAGTTGTGCGCGTCACACGCCCCGCACCCATTCGCAATGTGTCGGTCCATTAGACCTACTGCACGGCCGCCGCCGGCACCATCATCTTCTCGCGCAAAAGGGTTTGACCCCTGTGCGCTTTTCGTTATATCTGCGTGGCGAATGTTTCCAATAGCAGCGTCCGCGTCGAGTGTGACTCGCGACGATTGCAGATCGCGTCACGTAAAAAGCGCTTTACGATTCAACCTGCGCACTGGACGAAATATGGATCTAATCAGCGCTACGAAGTATGCCTATAAGAGCGAGCGAGATAGCTACTGTACCCGTGCGCATCTTAACTGTATTCCTTGGCGCTGTTTACGTGTCGCGACTTGTACGGGGTGGCGGGTTGGTTGCAGAGCGCTCGCGGCTGGCGCCCGCGCCGCAGTACTCGTACCACAGCATGTTCGTGGCGGCGGCGGAGAGCGCGGCGCTGTGGCGCTGCAAGTCGTGCGGCAAGGAGGTGTCCAACCGCTGGCACCACTTCCACTCGCACACGGCGCAGCGCTCGCTGTGCCCGTACTGCCCCGCCACCTACAGCCGCATCGACACGCTGCGCTCGCATCTCCGCCTCAAGCACGCCGCGCTGCTGCTCAAGCACTAACTCGACTCGGACGCCACCCGACCCCTGCATTGTCAAACGAACACCGCGAGTTGTTAGTATCTTAGGTAGGTCATTATATTGACGTTTTGCATTTATATTTGGAAATCGTATTACATACGTTTTATTCGCACGTTTTTGTGCATTTATTTATTGTTCTTTATGGGTAAGTACGGTAGAAAAACATTACTGTTTTGACTAACAGGGTAAAAACATTCATAGGCTATTCATGGGAAACTTACCTATAGATTATAATAAGCTGGACAAGCTGAGTTTTCGTTGACATTTTCTTTTAACTTCTAGTTAAACCTTGCAAATAGATAGCTTAGATTTCTTTGATTTGGTTTCAATTAGATTTAAACCATATCTTATATAAAAAACGTATCATACGCCGTAACTAATATCTATGTATAATTTGTGTTTAAATTATGGATGGAAGTAACTTCAGAGGACAGTTAGAAAATTTTATCTACAAATAAGATTAAATTATGTTCGTTGTATTAGAACATTTATTGTAACACTGTCAAGCGTTTGAACTGTGTCAATGAAGTAAGATTAGATTTTGAAGACGACTGTACCTAATTAAAGGAATGTGACGTTAAGACTGAAAGGTAACAGCTTGTGATTGATTGACGTTCTTCGGAGACGTGGTCTGATTGTACATAAACGTAAATAACATTAAATCTTTAGATAGGTGTCTTATTGGAATCAATGCGTGTTCAAAATTAAATGATACATTTAACACGTGTGCGAAAAAAACGATGAAAATCATTATAACTAAGTCTAAGAATTGTTTCATCCCAAAATTATATTTTTGTATAAGTATTACTATGCTGCAAAATTGCACTAAGAGATCTAGGTACCTACCTTAGCTTTTAATGGTCCAAGTTTGGGTAAATGTAGTCATCCATTGTATTAACTTGTCATATTAATTATTCTAATGATAATTTTACGCATATAGGTAGAATAAACTTGAGTCTCATCAAAACAGTCATTTATAACATTTCAGTATTATCAATGTAAGTGAGCTCATAACAACTATTGCCTACTTATTGTTAGTTACCTTGTTAATTTGTTGGTGTTAAATAAGTCCCAATCTAAGAATGTAAACAGTTACCGTTTTCGTATTAGTCATATATAAAGTTAGAAGTCACACTTGACAAAATCTCAAATATATGCTTATTTCGTTTTAATTAATTTGATCTTACGTTACTTTTTCCTAATTTATTGTTTTATATTTTACGAGTCACTAGAATGTATTAGGTTCTTTAAATTCTATCAAGAAAAAACATTACGGCTATATCTATATTCCTGTAGAAAATAAAATAGTCTAATGCTGTAAATAACAGTTAAGTACTTAACTAAGAATTAATCAATGGATTTCAATGTTTCTTTTATGACCACATATTATCCGTAAAAATAAATCAATACAACCAAATGAAATGGAATAATTTATTGCACGTTCCTATCATTATAATTACAGTGAAGTCCTAATGGCAGAGAGACCAAAATACAAACTATTTACACATTGCACGAATATCACTTTGAGTATTGCATCATAAATTAATCTAATATAAATTAATTTAGACTCTAGTTCTGTTTTTACAAACCTCTCAAGACTTACTTTAGGTATACTTAATATAAAACCGAATTAAACATGGCAAAATATGGCAAGTTTAATTCCCTTAATTAAAATCAACCATACGTCACACAACATGCCAAAGATAAAGTGGCCAAAGTATTTCGATTGACCTTCACGCTCTAGCAAGTTGCAATCTTACGGAATCACGTTCTATCCGTAAGGTAGCATTACAAATATGCACCGCTATTTAGTTGCGTTTTGCGGTGGCTATCACAGTTTACTGGGTAACACTTAAGACTAATGTGACGTCGAAACGAGTATTTAATCCTGCAACCTTTGCACATTGCCACTGGAACCTGGGGACTCCACAATGACGCTGGCCTCACTGACGGCACTCTTCTTGTGCCCATCCGTGGCTGCTTCGCTGCTGCTCTCGGATTCGGCTTCGCTCGAGTCCTCTGTGGAGTTCTCTGCCTCATCAGAATCCATTTTGTCTGAGGCGCTCTGTTTGTTCTTGTTTTTTCTGAACTGCTCTTCCATCTCCTTGAACTTTAATGTTAGGTATCTGAAACGTAAACAGATAAAACATTGAAATGTGCAGTAATGACTAGGACACTTTGATATATTACGTACTAAAGTAACTATACTTAATAAACTAGCGCACAATAAACGGGTACTTGCTCTTCACTTCCATTCAAGGAGGTAAATTAACTTTTAACTGCGATATCAATGCAACCTTATAGCATAGGTGAAGGTGAGTCATCGCCATATTAGGGCCTATCTCTAAAAACCGGTTAAAAAGTCAAATTACTCACTTATCGACCAAAGGGCCACTGTAGTCTTCAGGGAACTTTGGCGAGTGCGGCAGGATGTACTTGTATAGGCTCTCATTGAGGACATAAAGTTGCGTGGTGGATGCGCAGCGAACATTGAACCACCAGTCGCAGGTCAGCGCAGCCTGGGAGAAGATCGTCCCGTTGGGACACAGGAACGAAGCTTGCCCGCCGTTCAAGTCACAGTAATGCCACACCTGCAGGCAAATCATCTCTGTTAAAACTATCAGTGAGCAATATTATTTAAGCCACGTACAGGCCTATATCGCGGTCTTTGATCAAACTAAACAGAGGAAGATACGCTACGTCCTCACAATCGTCAACTTAAAAATGGGCCACACTCTCACGCATGTAAAAAATCTCAGAACTGACGACGACTAAGAGAGAAGCAGGTCCATTGGACTCGGTTGAATAGGACCACCGCGACTAGCTCATACCGTATCTGCCTCGTTTTAGTTTCATCTAAAATCGTGGGCCATACACTTAGGTTGTTGCATCACTGAAACGACAATATTAGGTAGGCAATGTGGGTAGACTGATGCGAAATTCATACTTATAATCTCCCAAAAGTGGTAAGTGTTGTAAGACTCAGCTACTTACGATAAACCGAGATCATTTCAAAACTGGCAGATGTTTCATCTAAATAAACCAGTTCAATAAATGATCTAGTTTTCTCAGCAAAATTTATTGACGAATTTGTTTCGATCAATTTAACTGAGTACGACTACGAGTACCTATACGAGTATGATTGAATGTTTTTTTTTCGAGTATACGAGTATGATTGAATGGCAATTAAATGTTTTAACCTAACCTAACTGCAGTTGTTAATTTAGCGATTTTTTTAATCTATTGGCGACCGTGCTCTCTGGTTAAGAGATAGTCACAGAACATTTAGTACATTACAAATATGGATTCGTGTCTGTAATTCTGAAATGGATTTTATTTAAACTTTTTGTAATGTTTTTACTGATTCAAGTTTGTTGACATCAAGTCTTTCAAAAAAGTATCATAATAAAGTTACGTACAATATAATATTTAACCTACTAAGTAGAACTTAAAAAGTATTCCTAGGTACGAAGGACAATGTCGCTTACCTGGCATCTAGTTTCGGGGTCCGCGAAGAATCCCTTATACCTCTGGGTCTTGCAGTCGAAAGCTGTCGGAGGGATGACAGTGAGAATCGGGTAGTCCACGCCTGGTCTGCCAGGAGTGCCACCTTCGTCGTCAGACGTCACGGGCAGAGGAAACCTTTGGCTGGTGCTTCCGCCTGCGGAAAAGTCTAGAAAAAAGAAGAATGAGTACGTCCCTTGACTTAAACAAGAACTTGGAAATTTGTTTTAATTAATCTCGAATTTTACAGCGCGTGATACGGAAGCTCACGGTCACTACTTTTAAATCTCGTCGAACTTCTTCCTTCCGGGAATTCGACCTCTAAACATTTAAAACAGCGCTTACCGTCTATATGTTGAGATGGTAGATTCACTGGAGCCAAATATGGCTCTTCATGTAAATCTGCGTCTTCGTGCTCGATTGGAGTTGGTGTTACGCCTATTGGTTTGGATAATTCTACGACATTGTTCTGCGATATGAACGGTTTAGGCGTACTCAGGACCGGCGCATCCTCTAAGCTCTCCTGAGGTGCAGCTGCTTTCAAAGCATTCAAAACTTGAAGCAAAGTTCTTATTGAGGATCCAACGTTTTCTTTTGTTATAGGTTTGGGAATAGACTTATTCAGTTGCAGCGAATTTAAAAGGTCGCTGAGTGTTACAGTATTTGGCGGAATATGTTGAGTGGGCTTGTAGGCTGGCTGGTCCACGACGTACTGATAGTAATTCTGGTTGTAGTCAGAAACATCAGGAACTGCCGTTGGTGCCTGGACGACTTGCACTGTTTGTTGTTTCTCAGATTCATAATGAGGCATTGATTCTTCAGGTAAACTAGATGTGTAGATAACTGGTGCTTCCGTTGTGACAGCATGACTGACGATTGGCTTGAAGCCACTTTCAATGATAGGCTGACCTAAAGGCGCTTGAGGTCGCCGCTTTTCGTAGTAACTTTCCGAAACAATTGAGGGTTGTTTCCTTGGCTGCTGAGTCTCGTAATAATACTGAGGACGGGCAGGCCTTGGTTTTATGTAAACCTGATCTTTGGGCAAGAATACGGGGACAGGTGTTGGTGCCTTAGGTGAATAAAAAACATGGTCGTTGTGAGAAACGACATTTACAGGCGGAGTTTGTTCGTACGGAACAAGCTTGTATTTCGGAGGTTGTTCCTTTTCAGAGTAATAATAACGTATATCACCGTTGTCATTATTTAGTGAACTCAAGTATGGTCTCCTAGTGGGTGGGGAAAATGGGACACTTGGCGATTTGATAATTTGTTTCTGGGGAAATCTTTCAGATTCAAAATTTTCGCCATTTTTTACAAGTTTGTTTTCATATAAGAATGTATTGTAATTTGGTGTAATTTTTATCGGATTATGATAAACTGGGACTTCTTTGTATAACAGTTTCGTTGGATTTGCAGAGGCAATGTTATATTGCGTTAGTCTGTTTCCTTGATAGAGTGGTATGTTGCGATTCGATGTGTAAACAATTTTCTTAGGTTGTCGATGCTCTATTGTTTTTGCTTCTATTATCTCTGCCTTTTCAACTTCGACATTCTTTGTGCTATGCCCTTCAGTGGTTGGCGCCACCAAATCGTTAGCGTAGTAAAAAGTCATGTATGGTATTAGGCGCCTATATCTTTCATTTATAGAGAGTTTCGTAGAATTAGTAGTGAGTTTTCTCTTCCCATCAGTAGGTTTAGAAGGCTCCTCGGTTCTTGGAGTCATAGGAGAGAACCCCTTTTGGACGTGCACCATCATTCCACCCATCATTTTCCTTTCCGGACTATTTCCATTTGGCGATATTGTGATTGATATCACTATAGTTGGTAGAACTGAAACAAAACGATTTACTTTATAATTTTTGTAGACATAATCTTATGAATATTGAGACGCATACAGGCCAGCAGTTCTACCTTCAAAGTAAGCTTAGGGGTTTTTATATTAATGAATTCATGCTGCTTCATTAGGAATATTTTATTAACCAACCTTTTTTTAAAGTCTGTAACACAGCTACCAGCTACCAGTGCGTTAAGTTATTATCACATTGTCATTGGATCTTATTTCTTAAGCAACGAAAGACAATGCATATTAATAAGAAGGCCGAAGCCACGTCTCAACTTGACATTGTTCCACTAATTCTATATTCACATACTTGTAAGTCATACGGTTCAAATAAATAATTAAAAGATAACACCTTAAAAATATCGTTGTTTCTGAAGTACGTACAGCTGTTCAAAACTATATAATTACGATTGCCTACGTATTTTCATATTTCTTTATTACTTTGTTAAATACAGGGTGTCCCAGGAAACCTGTACCGCCGAAGGTCTGAAGTTAGGGGACACTAATACCAAACGTTTCACCCTGATGTATGTTCCGCGATATTTAACAGATCTGGAGATATGATTTTTTTTGTTTGCTTAAATTTCAGTGGGATTTAGCTATAAACTGTTTCTGTATGGTGTTTCTTTCTGTTCTTCCGGCGATCTCAAAAATACTGGAGAAAATTATCAATAAGCGACTTATGTCATACCTTGAAAGTTGCAACTTACTGTCCCGACACCAGTTTGGTTTTAGGAAGAATTTGTCTACTGCAGATGCTGTTCACTACTTGGTTGATCACGTAGTGCAGAAACTCGACCGTTCACAGAAATGCCTTGCGCTCTTTTTAGATTTGACTAAAGCGTTCGACACTGTGTCGATCCCAATCTTACTGGATAAACTGGAATCTCTGGGTATTAGAGGGTCTCAGCTTTTGTTGTTTCAAAGTTACCTAACGGGAAGAACCCAGCGAGTCAGAATAGGACAATTTACAAGCTCTGAACTGCCCACTACGCACGGTGTTCCTCAAGGAAGTATACTCGGACCTAGCTTATTCCTCTGTTACATTAACGACCTCTGCAACCTTAGTCTGAATAACGGTGCCATTTTCTCGTATGCTGACGACACGGCTCTTGTGTTCTCGTCGAATACTTGGATTGATACTTATCGGTGCGCACAGGAAGGTTTTGACGCTGTTAGAACTTGGCTTTCAAGTAACTTACTTACACTTAATCTTTTGAAAACCAAACTCGTTAATTTCTCGATTCGAGATTCATCATCAAATACTTTTTTGCGGACACTAAGGATAGTAACTGACGCTTCTCCCGTTGACATTACTTCCTCTTCTTCTCAGAGGCATATTGATGCTGAGGCTTCTGTAGTGTATCTGGGTGTCACTATTGATTCTAACCTCAATTTCAAACCATATATTAATCAACTCTCAAACCGGGTTCGGAGGTTAATATATATATTTAAATTGCTTCGACAATCGGCTGATGCAGAAGTAATGAAAATGGTATATGGAGCGCTGTGCCAATCTATTCTGAGTTATTGTATCACGACCTGGGGTGGAGCAGCCAAAAGCCACGTCATTCAAATATTAGGTCCTTACCTATGAAATTGGCGTTTTGTATGGGAGGAACAAAAAGTCGAAATTTTTTTATATAGCATATTTATTTAATCAAAGTATGAGCCATTGTAATCTATGCACTTTTGCCATCTCATAGGTAGTTCATTGATCCCTTTACTAAAAAAACCATTCGAACGGGAATCAATAAAATCTTTGAAGGCGACTTGGACTGCCCCATCTGAGTTGAACTTTTTCCCTTGCAAGAAGTTATCCAAATTTCGAAAAAAATGGTAATCTGTTGGAGCAAGGTCCGGGGAGTACGGTGGATGCCTTAGAGATTCCAATTGAAGAGCTTCTAATTTGCTAGCCGTCTGTTGTGCAGTGTGTGGTCTAGCGTTGTCGTGAAGCAGCAGTGGCGTAGAGCGATTGACCAGCCTTGGTTGTTTAGCAACTAGCTTTTCCATCATGGTTTGCAATTGCTGACAATAGATATCTGCCGTAATCGTCTGGCCAGATTTGAGAAAACTGTAATGAACGACACCGGCGCTAGTCCACCAAACGCTTACAAGTAACTTTTTATTGGTCAATTTTCGCTTGGAGCAGGCTTTGGCTGGCTTGCCAGGGTCCAGCCATTGCGATGAGCGCTTCCGATTATCGTAGAGAATCCACTTTTCATCACAGGTAATGATTCGATTTAAAATCCCTTCGTTATTGTGCCGGTCAAGTAATGTAACGCAGCAGTTGACGCGCGTTTGCCGGTTTGCTTCACTCAATTCGTGAGGAACCCACCTTTCAAGTTTTTTAATCTTCCCAATTTGCTTCAAGTGGATTAAAACAGTTTTATCACTAACGCCAAAGCCTGCAGCTAACTCGGACGTGGTTTGCGATGGATCCGCTTCCACAATAGCCTTCAATTCTTCATTATCAACTTGGGTCTCCGGCCGTCCACGGGGCTTGTTTTGCAGGTCGAAATTTCCAGAACGAAAACGTTGGAAACAAAAACGCACTGTGTTTTCTTTTGCGACACAACCGCCATACACATCATTAACCCTTCGAGCCGTTTCCGCAGCACTGGTGCCACGGTGGAACTCGTACTCGTAAATAACGCGATATTTCAAATTTTCCATTTTGTAAATTGAGCGATGCAAACAGAAAAAAGATAAGTAAAAAAACAAATGAATGACGGTTTACGAAACACAACTACATGTGGAAATAGCTGTATAAATTTGAATTTCGAATTCCTAACCAAATAGGAAAAATTTGTGATCAAAGTGGCCAGTACGACAAAACGCCAATTTCATATGTAAGGACCTAATAGAACTTGCACAGCGAGCTGTTCTTAAGATCTGTTGTTTCAAACCTCGTCTATACCCAACTGACAAACTTTACGAGTACTGCCAAGTGCCTACAGTCAGACAACTTTTCATTTTAGCGACTGCCCTTAAACAACACTCTTTAACACTTTTCGATAGGCAATTAAACCGTCGTAATCCAGTTATAAACGCTGTTCAAGTTAGAACCTGGTTTAGTCACAGATTTTTTCTCTTTCTCGGGCCGTTCTTATATAAAAATATCCACAAAATTATATCTTTATATTATCTTAATCGGTACAACTTCAAATACACTCTGCTGAACTGGTTGCTTGGTAGATCATATGAAGATACTGAACAACTTCTTCAAGTGTTGACTTAGGCATTAACTTTATTTTGTACACACACACACACACACACACACACACACACACATACACACACACACACATACACACACACACACATACACACACGTACACATACAAGCGTGTTTACTCTATACTTACCTAAACCATTTTCCTTTATTTAAATCTTGATGTTTGTCTTAAATATTCGTAGAAGCCAATCCGGTTCTCACTAGGGATGGGGGCCTGGTGACCCGTAACACAGGTTTCTTACCTACCACGGGCACCAGCGATCCACAGCCATTATATTGTACAATGAATCAGCTTCTATTGTTTATTTATAATTTAATTAGTTTGCCATTGTATTCTGGTTAATGAGTATTGTAAAAATACTATATATTTTGGTTTGTGGAAAGAAATAAATGAATTTATTATTATTATTATCTTTTAGATTTTGTTTATTGAATATTCATGCTGGAGTTAGTACTCACCTGTACGATTCAAAAAACATCCAAATTCTATCTACTAGTAGGATTTAAATTTTACACATGATTTCATGATCTAGAATATTTTTTTGGTAGTAGTGTATCCTAACCCCCGACTTTCGCTGGTACAGGTTTCCTGGGACACCCTGTATAAAACTTACAGTCCGGCTGGCCTCAATGAATGCGCTCTACATTTAATTATCAGATTCACCTTGGGTTAAAATTTAACCCAACGTGAATCCGATCGGTCAGATCAGAACAGTATTTATTTAACCGTTAAATAAAGACTGCATCACGACTAATTCACTTACGACTTAAACACTCTTAAGATTTTCAATTAAGCTGAATAATAAAATAATGATAGATTATAAATGGTTTGTAGCTGTGATTTTAACAATAGCTATTTAGATTACTTCATTAACGTTCTATAAATCTTATTATGTAACAGAGTAACTCAATTAACATAACTTTAGTACATTTATGCAACGAGCATAACCACATACACGAATAATACGACCGCAAAGGTCGGTGAGCAATTTGTTGTCTAAATAAGGGAGAAAAGATGTAATCAGACCATGGTTTCTCACTACACCTGTTGTTACGCGGCTGACCATGTAGCAAGTTACACATCTCTCGAATTGAGTTGCGACATGCACACGAGTGGCATCTGCGCATAATAACTTTAATCAATGTGTTCTGGGTTAAGTAACGTTTAGTACATAATGGAACTACAACTGGAGCACTTACTTTCACGTTAGAAATTCATATTACGATGCACGATAGTAGAAAAGGTTTAATGGTTTGGTAGCTTAATGTTTAATTTACTTCGCAATATGTATTATGAATTAAACCGTTAAGCATTTACTTTGTGTAAACTACGTGCCTATGTATTAAAGCAAATGCCTGCCTTGCCGACTTATTCACTGTATAACCCTCACATCTCGAAGTAAAAAGTTGTTTATTTCAATTCAAGAGCTGACGCGAATCAGTCATGAGATGTAAAAAAGTTACCGGTACGTAATTTAGAACAAAAAAGTTAAATATTTATGTATAATACGTTTTCTTAATGCAGTCGTAATTTAATTAAAGCTAATCCCAAGGTGTAACAAAGTATTTATTTTGTATGAGTATTAGTTCGTCAAATAAATATTTTTGCTTTAACATTTCATAGCAGTTGCATCTTTGGCTAAATACTTAGCTGCTATTTATAATGATTAAAAGATTTACTTACTCATTTCTGTATACAAAGTTATGAATACTTATTTAAAACATAATTAATATTGTAAGGTACTTAGTAAAAACATAATTTATATAACATTTCTATTTTTCTAGAAAGGCCTTAGAAAAGGCGACTAGAAAAACAGAAATGTTATTTTCTGCTAAGAGTTGAAGTGCGCTTGCATATTTCCATTTTCTGTAAAAGTGTCTATAACTTTTTAAACACAGCTTTAATAACGATAACATTCTTCTTCTATGACATTGAACGTTTTTATGTATTTATTACTAGCATACATGAAACACATTCACTTTAAGCTATTTTTTTTTTCATACATTTGTCTCCATAAATCATTTTAATTGCTTATCTTTTGATGCCAAAATGTGAATCATTTGATTTTAAAGCTCTACAAAGTATTTATCTCGTGCGTGATTTCGCTTGTTTCAATCAACTAATGAGCTATTATGGTTTGCACAACTATTTAACCTAGATACCATTGCTAATTGTGATACTGATTTCTAATTAGATAACGAAAATAGTTCAAATGAGTATAAAAATCCAAAGGGTGTGTGCAGTAAAAACATTTCTCAATTCTAGAACCTCATGTATAATTCAATCTATTTTAGTATATTTTTGTTTCTTTAAAGAAAACCTGTAATTCCTTTGGTTTTGAAACTATTAATTACTTTTGCAAATGGACGTTATGCGTACATCAATTAGCAAAATCCATTGTTACAAACATAGTGGCACAAAATTAAATGAACAATGTGTGCGATGATATCTGTAATGTGTATTTAATATGGAATTATTGTGCTCGCCACCGTTTTGACCTAGTTAGTTGTGAAACAGCAGGGAAATGAAAGTCCTCGTGGGATTTCAAGAATGGGTTGAGTTATGAGTTGTCGCCGTACTCGCGTTGGTCAAGGAGTGCTTCGTTAAATAATATTTATACAGAAAATAAGTAGGTATGAATATTGATGATTTTATTTTAGCTGGCACTTTGCGTCTGTAATCGACAATGCTAAAATGTTATTTTACTCGTAGAAGTTTCTTCTTGAAGCTAAAATAGATTTTGAAAGCATTCGAAAGTGTTATTTACGTTGTGAGATCGTGTCATACCTAAAGACACATTGTACGCAGCTGCACTGCCGCATGCAAATGTTACTCACTCGTAAATATTTATACGGACCACCAGGCGGTGAAGGAAATAAAGTATTTTAGAAAGGCTGGATCGCTCGTGTGTCGGGCGAACCTTGGCGAAGTGAGGGGCCGATCCGCATCCTGGCGCGACCACAATGATCCACGATTGCGTTCCACGTAGGTACCCATTATCTAAGAAACGGCAATTAATAAAAAATAGTAATAATAATAAAGTAACACACAGCACAGTCGTTTGGACCCAGAAAAGAGACGTCCTAGTGGGTTGTTAATTATCCAAGAATATTGTTAGAGCACTACGAGTAATACGATTAAGTAGGTAAGCATAATGTGCGATTAAAAAATCACTACTGAAGATTCACGAAATTATAATGGATTTAGTTAATTTGTCCGAATGAAGAAGTTTAGTAGGTACTATTGTTTCAAATTACAATACATTTAGTTTACAAGGCTATTTATAAATCAATAATCATACCCACACTTGATAACCTTTACCATTCCCAAGAGCACTAAACCTAAACCTTTTGTCTAAAAAAGGTCAAGCTCCTTACCAGATAAATTTTAAACGGCGGATAGACATGACGTTGACAATAACCTTTAATTCTGCGTTAGCCTCTGACTCACGATGACTATAATACTATACCTGGCTACAATACCAAAGCATTAAATAATTGTTACCTAGCCAAGAGTCGTGCCTATTGACTTGCAGAGTAATAGCCCTAACACAACACAAAGTTCAAATTGATCTACGAAGTACAAACTGCCCTGCGCGATCGAAGTAAAGATTGCCGGCATTAGGCTTCAATTATACGGTTAGCTTAATCACAAATTAATCTAATAGATCAGGTCGTGACATTGAAGCGGATATTTTATGCAAAGCTAGTTCATTAATAATGTAGGTAAAAAATGCTGATCACTAATTTACTGAATTTTAATTAGTGTGCCGACTCTATCCTTAAATCGTGCAACACAGCTTGAATGCCGTATCTTATTTCTAGATGCAACAAAACCATCATACTATGATGGTTCTTAAGCTGTGCTGCATGATTTAAGGAGCTATCTTTACTAATTAACAAGAGGATGAGCTAATCGATTAAGAATAGATAATTAATCATTGCCAGGATGTTACTTTCTGGGACTTAACAAAAGAATATCCACGTTCCCAATGCCAATATCGTATCGACCTCGACACGCCGTGAGATCGACCGCAGGCGCAGATCAATAAAGCGATATAATATCCAACATGACTTGACGGACTTATGATTGAACAGGCGATTAAGAGAGTGTGATTTTTGTCTCGTGAATGGCGGAATTGGATAAACTAGCTCATTACCTAGTAGCTTAGGCCAAGGTCTTTGTATTATTATTTTACAAATATGATACCGGCAGACAGACAGCCCGCCGTCAACACACGTTTGGTCGAGTTTCTTTTTTATTGTTTCCAATCATTCTGTCGACAAGGACACGCTGCAAATATAATACATATTCATTATTATGGCATGTTACTTTCTTACCAACCTATGCTGTGAGTAGGTATATAGTTTTAATAGATTCTAGTGAATATATCTACTCTAAGTTGCAATTATGTATTGGCTAATATCATTCCTAGTAGCAATTTTTGCGAAATATAAAATTGCATTATATTGCATAGGTGTTTGACACCTTAAACTTCACACTACCTAGTAGGCATGCAACTGCATTTTATATACTCGCGTATGCAGTTTAATTGGGTACGGAACATGTGGAGTAAAATAAAACAAAACACTAATTAGTTTGATGTAATTGTTACAACCTTGGGCGTGAAAAAGGCATTACAGTGTAGTCTGGTTTTTTAAGTACATAATAAAGTAGTGGTGAACGTAAATATTGGTTCATGTGGACTTTTTATAGAAGAAAGGTATTGCTTTTGATCACAAATGAATCAATGTTGGCGCACGAGTGTAATAAATCTCTACCAACTGATTGAAATTGAATACACTCCCTTTGATTGAATTCGAGAGCTTGCATAAGTTGAACACAAGTCGATATCACAGGCTAAAAACATCATTAATATTTCGTTTTATTGTGCCTGCATAACTTTGGTGTATCTTACGCAATACCGTGTCACTTGAAGGCAGAAGGCAGTAGTGGCGGTGCGTGTGCGCAGCCGTGACGGACGCACAATGCGCACGCTCATTGTGGGACATCTTGACATCACAGTTAATTACAGCGTACGGGTAACTACTGTAAATATTGTCGTAGTATGTTTAGTATGAGAAGTCCGTTCAAATATAAAATCATCTAAAATCGGTATACATTTCTACAGGCTTAGCCTGGAAACCCTCCGCCCTTCGCATATCGTGTGATTGCCCACAATTCTCGCCCGTCTAAAGGATTTCAGACTTTGAATAGAAAATGCTTTCGACAAAATAACCTAGAGTAGGCATAATATAAACAAAACTTTGATGAAATTGGTTTATCGTTTGTGTTATAGCACATTAAGCAAATCAATATCTGAGTCATACGGAAATCTTATGTGGCGTTGTAGGCTGTTGTACTCGTACGTAAATAACTAATGTAAAATTTTGTGGAAGAACCTTTTGACAAATAATATATATATATATATATATATATATATATATATATACATTGCATTAGCAAATTTGTAGAATTACGTTTTTTTTTTTGTTTTTTAGTATAACAGTAGAGACAGAAAACATATCTGTCTAATTTTAACGTTTTCTGTTTAACTAAGTTTAGTGGTTAGAGATTTTGACTATTTTATCTGTTACTGCAAGAAAAGACAGAGAGAATCGTACCTAACTATTTTAATTTTCGTTTTGATGGGTTAATGTGAAGGTAGCACCCATAGTGAGAATCGTCGAACGGATGCGATACCGTGAATTTCAAAACCCGAACAGACTCTCACGGAAGATGTCTGTTATTATTTCTAGCAACAAAATGCGACAATTATCTCATTTAGGCCGGCCAGCATCCGCTAAGGAAGAGGAGTGTCATGTCGTTTATCATAGCGAAAATGATATTGACGTGGGGCCAACTTAATTTATGGCACCTTTGGTTCTCTTATTTATGTAATACCTAACTTAAAGCTCTGTGCATACTCGTATATGTTAATGCTTTTCGTGATTTAAAGTCTTCCTACATAAGTAAATTTAAACGATTCAACACGAAAACCTCATCTTAACCAAAACATGTTAAAGGCGTATTTTACTCGGACACTTACAATTATTTTCAACATCATATTGAACCTAGATATCAATGAAAGCTATCATGCAAGACAAGCACAATATATAATTTAAAACATATCGCGTAAGTCATAATAATGCAGCACTTGAACATTCTTACTTTAAAAAATGTAAAAAAGTTTAACTATCAGTCTTTCTGTCTACCAAAAATTTTTCAAAAACGTCTAAGCATGCTCTCTTCAATGCAAATAAATATCTGCGGTTGCTGTGTAATGAGTTTTACTTTCTATAACTTAAGATTCCTTTATTGTATTTTATCTAAGAATGGTAATGATACAGATTGAGTTGCATAGCATCTGTGCTCAGCAATAGATATATAAGGTGCGCTAATAGTTAGCGGTCAGTGTGGCGCCTCGGCCGTCGGCACCTCGCCCTCCCACTCGCGCAGATGCACCCAAAGTTCGAGAAAGTCGCCATTACAGAGAAAGCGAACCGCGATGACCGCAGGCCGCCTCGTCACCAAACCATTACATAAACAACGCGATGTTTGCCGATTAGCTCAGATTGAGCCTGCGCGTGACCGGCTAGCGAACTCGGCGCTAAGCCGATCGTCCACTGCAAACTAAATCGAATCAGCATTACCACAAAAGATAAGACATTATTTAATCAAAACTGACAAACAAAACAAACATTCTGATCTTGTCAGGCAAATATACTCTCTTAATATTTTCTGGTAAGGCTAAAAAAGTTTATAAAAGAGTTGAATCATCTTTCTATACGCATCATTGCAGTTAGGAATTTGGGCTCGACGCTGATGCTTAAAAAAATACAGATAATTACGTGATAAGAAAATATGAGCGTCCATAGTACCAAGTAGTATAGCTTTCAAGTAGTAGTAGTATACCTATATCTACTTGGTTTAGTTAGCGATATACCATCGGCTTTATTGTTAACCGCTAACGACAAGATAGGTCATATACTTACAGTCACATTATATTATCACTCTACCACTGTTGCGTCTTCATGTAACTGTTTTTAACTCTCGATTACCTACATAGCTTCCGTGAAACAGAACAAGTTTAATTTATTACAAATGTTAAATACAAATTGACTATTACACCATCCAATATGCAAATTGTAGAGCTGGATGAGAATCTATATATGCCTACACGCTAAACACTTCTGCAACCACATATACAACCTTCTCCGTACCCGATCACTAACACTACATTACATTACTACATAACATTTATGTAGATCAAGGTGTTCAATAACGCATCTTTCCGCAACATTTATTTACTCTTAGTTGTTAAAATGTGGTACTAAAATTAACAGCTTCTTTAGCAAAAATCGCATTTGATACGGTTCTACATTTTATGACCACACATCTTTGTAAAAATAAATTGTTTTGTTAAATTATATAACTCAATGAACGCAGAACTGGCTTTGATTAGGCTTTTAGTACGTAATAAATACTTAAAGAACAGTTTTTGTTTGACCAACCATTTTAGTATTTCTTTAAGGGCCCTAAGCCTTGATAACATCTATTAAATGACTTCCTTAGTGGTAGTTAGGTGCCATTTCCATGAGAATGTAAATCGAGAGAACACTATACAGTTGAGAAAACAGACTTCGTATTTTCGCAGAGTACCCAAATGACCTCTTGTGTGCATAACAGTTATGGTATTTAATTGATAGGTGTAGGGTCCAACAACGTTTCTTAATAGGCCACAGTCCATTGTTGTCGATCTGGTGGTGAAACTTTTCTATTCTTCGTATGGAAGGCAAGATGAATTACAGCTCCTCCATTTATAGTATGTTAATTTACAACCTTCAAAATCAAAGTACTAACTAACTGTTTACATTGCTTGCGAAAGTACAAAAATGAATTCGTATGACCATGTAAAAAAGTCAAGTGGAATATTAGAAATCGGAAAATATTACAGTTAGGTACTCTTGGTATTTGAGTGTTAGTTTGTCAACCAACAAGTGCAGCACGTAGGTCGATTGGGTAATGTTATGAATTGATGGAATTCTATGTCATACACATATCATGATTATTATTACTTGTACCTACCTATTTTCAATCGTTTAGTTCGTCATTCTTAGTCTTATTTACCTTCTTGTTATTCAAAGTAGGTTTTAAACTATTTTAAATTATTTTGTCGACTAGACAAAGCGATAGATGCGAAACATAATGGTAACCGACCCGTACTTTCAATTAGTCTAGGTAAAATAGAATGTGTAAGAACACTTATATCTCTTCTTCCTCTTATATATAAAAATTAATTGCTGTTCGTTAGTCTCGCTAAAACTCGAGAACGGCTGAACCGATTTGAAATATACGTGGTAGTCCAGGGAAGGTTTAAAAGATCAGAAAAATTTAAAAAATCAATGGGCAGAACAACGTCTGCGGGGTCCACTAGTTAAAAATAAAACTCTTACGGCAACTGTTATAACTAGGAACCATTGCAGTTTGCATCGCTTCGAAAAGTATCCGTAAACGATACGGATCTAATTTATGTCTCTGTAAGTACTATCTAGGGTTAGTGTCAGGAGGCGAGAAACCGTCGAAGCGTGCTGTTGCAACTCTTTAAGTGGGCCAGCAGGCACCAGCAAACCCACTCAGATAGGATTAACGCGAACGACCATTTTAATTTAAGATCTAGCGTACTTTCAATAATCATATCTGTGGCATCTGTGTTGCATAAGATTAGACCACACCACCCTAAACTACTTGAGAAAAGTAAACAAGCTTCTATATTGCACCGAACTAGTTTTAATTTATTCTCTCTGATGTCTGATTGCTTACACCTTGCAGCCTTACATCATTAAAGATTGGAACTAGGTAAACATTTTACGGATTGGCAATTTTTATATCTTACAAATTTTAATGAGGCTCGTTCCACTTATAAATGTATTAAATCATTATACATAGCAGTGCGTTATACGAATAGGGTAAGCCTAGCGATCAGTCATCAATCACGATTGCAATTTTATTAAAGTGTGTCAATTTAATGCACCAAGCTTTTTCTGATTTTCTGAGCGGCATTCCACCTTTAGGCCTTCATTTTAGCATCTGTGCTGAACAAGTACTTTATCTGTAGCATTAACTTCTTCTAGCTATTCCGATCCCTTCTCGTAAAAAATCAAAGAACTTTCGTTTAATACGAATCAGCAAGCATCCTACTGACTAAAGACGGCATTACTTCTTCAATATGGTCAAGTGTAATGACTCTTAAGATACGCATCTCTTTCTTACGAAATGCCTAACCAGAATATTCACTAATAAACGTAGCTTGATATTTCATCAACACAAGTGAAACTGCAATAATCCGATAAAGCACTGCTATTCGCATCGTGCGAAAATTATCTTTCGTAAACAAAAATGACTTTGAACTACGAGCACGCGACTAATTGTAACATAGTAATTAGCTAAGTTAATAAGTGTGCCAGAATGTGTTAACTGGTGTGGAATGCGTTTCAATCCGAGAGATTGTTGGGACATCGTTTGCACGCGACGCGGTCGGATGTCAGCGCCGGCGCACCGTGACACATGATTTGCGTGTGATTAGCCCTTATCAGAGAGACCTTAGGAAAACGTGGGCAGTTTACGTTTATGGAAATCGTTTGTCGTGACTTTGTCCTAGTGCGCCTTTTCACGTAATGACATACATATTGTGAAAATCATTATTGTTGGTCTGATACCTACGATACCTATGTATCCGAAGACAAAAGTTGTTCATTTTAGATAATCAATAAGATATTCTGAAACAAGATTAAGCAACTTAAAGTAATGAGTAATAAAGTTTGTTTTAAAATTCCGTATTTATTTTGCAACAATATTATAATGTCAAACAAATTGCTTAAATTACCAACTTACATATATACGTACGCCAAACTCATTTATGTATGTTAGTTCATTTTATTCTAATAAACTAAACTAAATAGTAATAATAAGACAGTAGGATATTATTAGAAAACTGTTGACTCATGCATGTTCAACGATTGGCAAATGAGTCATTGTGTTTAAGTCCGGTACGTAACGCAAATTGCCTCGGCCCTTTCACTTTAGGGATTTGAACTTTAATAAAAATAACTAGAGCGCACGAGATCTATGACAGTCGCAGTCAGCAACCTGACATCCGTTGGAAAATGGACTTATTAAGCGGCAGGACCCAAAACGAGTTTAACTTGTCGTATTTTCTAATTTTCTACGTACAGATTAAATCTCGGGGCATCGTGATTGTTACGAAACAGAAATGTTTTGATGCAGTGTTAACATTATGAATGGAATAAATTGCCTCCCACGAGGCATAAATCATAAAGACATTCATGATACGAAATGTTTGATTTCTAGTACTTAAATATCTAACTAATATACCGTTTAATAATAATATAGGATTATTTGATTTCAGAACACAGTTTTTTAAAATACATAATAAAATATTACTTATTTCCTAGTTATACTCAGCGCTGAATTATTTTTCCACAATCATAGGCTTTTAATTTAGTTGCGGCATTACGTGTTTGTTTTTAACTGACATTCAGGCTTATCAAGTAATACATAATCATGTAGGTATATTGCATACATTGAATGTTAATTAGTTCTTTTGATAAAATTTTACGTAAAAACCTCGGCATATGTTTAACAGTTGCTGTAATCTGGTTATGAGAAAATTTTTGCATATAATTAATGGTCGAGGTTCGAACTAATAGATGTGGTAACGCGGTGCAACGCCTATTTGCAACTGCAATCGAATGTTAATACCACTGACCAAATAGGCATAGCCCCTGCAGGCAAAATCTGTATTGGAGATTGGCTTAATTACCAACGGACTTTGGGACTGCGTAATGCGATAACATTATAAATCGCGGTTAGCTTAAACTAAAGGAATGCCAATGCGTAATAATAAGGCTGAATTCTTGTATCAAAGATGCGATTATGCGTTCCGTGTGAAAAGATAGATTGACATTTAATTGCAGTCCACATCGTAAGCGTGCGATTAGTTAACCAACGAGCTTGATCACTTAAACAGGATGCGCAAGTCCATGAAAAATCGCTCAGTCAGACCAGTTTGTTATAGTACATTGTAACGTCAAAACACAACTGCAACTAAAATATGGCGTTGCGAAACCAGTGGCCGAAACGCGGAAGCGATCGACAATAGCTTATGCAAAATTATAGTTCTAGTATCAGCTCAAATAGAGTTACTTAGGCGGTGCTCGATCTTGCTAGCTATCGGCTGTTGAATAATCAATTACTTATACATTCTGTTTTGACTAGGCATTTAAGAATTACAAAATAATGTTAACTAGAATAAAATCAAAATATTTTGTATCTATAACCTACTTTAATTCATCAGTGGTAAGAAAAGTGATTTCATTACGATTTCTTCTTTATATTACAGTAAAAAATTCAAACCTAAAATAAATTAGCAGCATGTAAAGAAAAACAATGGTTTTTCATTATTTACTAACGCGTTGATGTCTTTTGTATGGGTACACCGGATTTACTTTATCTACTCAACTGTTGCAGATTTATGCTTTGTTTTGCTTCCAATAGATCGCGATTGAAATTGTGCACGTTTCAATGGACTTCGTGACTACAAGTATTTCAGCTCCGTATCACTATAAATTATGTTTATTCCCAATCCCATGTGACTCACGCTTCTTGCGAGAGTTGCTGAATAAAAAAGGTCTCACGAAAGCTCTTTTTATGTTAATCCAGTTATTTACGCAAGATCCGATCGGATACTCAACTGGCGACACTCTTTAATGGGTCGGGGTTTTAACATATGATGTATTACAAAAGCTGAAGTAAACGTAGAAATTAAAATAATCAGGATACTGTTGCCATTCATTTAATTAAAATTGTCCAGTTCCTTTGATACTTCGCTCGTTTATGCTTGGAAAATTTAATAAACAGCTTTTAAATTAACACAATCTAAAACCTAATTACTATTAAGAAACCTAGATGTGCTTAGTAAGTGTAACATAAGGAATGTATGCTTTTGCAATTGTTTGTTAATCATGAATAGTATATTTATTACAAGGATTTTTTTTTAATTGATGCGGATTTAGATTGTCCAATTAGGTAATAAAGTATTATTTATATTTAAGTATTAAATATTGTGCCAACCTTTGTAAAAAATAATTTCCAGATTTCCTTTTTATTCAGGTCGCTCATAGTGGCACATAATGGTAGATTTAAGTTTGCTTTGTATAACTCATACATCTGCGTCCACTGATCCGCACCGTACGGATCGCTCATCGGCAATGCTGACATGCGATTCGTACCGATGACGTCATACGGAATGCCGATCTACTCGAAGGAAAGTGTCATCTGTAATCTTGATTGCTGATACTCGCGTCGGCAATCCGATGGCTGCCGATACAGTGGACGCAGTGAACAATTATTCCGTTGCGTTCGATGCGTGCGATACGTACGATACCGACCTGTGGACGCTTGCCTCAAGTCGCCACTTATTATCCACAAGGTTTTACTTTGTGATTGCCGTATGACATTTCTGCGCAAGCCTGCATTTACGTCAATGCGCACCCGGCACTACAATTAGACTCTGTATTAACCAACAGAACACGATAACAACACGAATTACCGTCGTCGCGGTGGTTTTTGTAACGGAGGCATTGACATTGAGAATGCTCTCATTTTTAGTTAACCTTTGAAGTGTTTACCTTAAAAGGTTGCGTTCAATTCAATAAAGCGAATGGTTTGAAGAGCTTGAACAATAGTGCTCTTCTAATATCTGAATTATGCCTACGTGCTACCTCGTGGATATAGTTCGCTTACGTATAAAGCTTAAAACACTGGTAGATATGGTAGTTATTGTAAAACTAAACTTTAAAATATACAGCTCTGCTAAGGTTTAAATAATAATAATTATTATAATTAAGGTTTAATAATAATAATAACCGTGCAAAAAACAAACTGCTGATCTCTAGTAAAGAATACTGTTCATTAATCAGTTCTTAATCCCTAAAAAATTAATAAAATTATGACTACTTACCACAAAAAACTAGCGTCCAAAGCTCCATCGTGCTCTATCACAATTTTCATGTAAATCAAAAAGTTTGTAATATCCTTGGATCGCAGTAAACTGTCCGTATCACGTTCTCGTAAACACAGTATTTTCGCGCGCAGACGTTTGCGCACCGAGCCGCGCGTGTTTGCCGCGCTTCACGAAACGAGTGACAGCAACGCTCGCGCATATCCAAGGAACGCCTTACGGACAATTTTGGACAGTTAAAGGCCTACGTATGTGTTTCCGAACGTACACCATTTGCGTACAATACGCTAAAGAACGTAGTAGTATAGCCATCAGAATTCCCACGACTGGCACAGTTAACACTACACAGAAGGCAATTCATATCGATGACCCTTGCTTATGAATTGCCATTGTTAGGAACGCCTTGGTATTGTATGTGCGATGATTTGTGTATAGGTACAATTGATAAATAAGCAATAGTAGCTTTTTGCCATGCCTGGGTCATGGTTTTCCATGAATTTCTTGACTCAAAAAAGCGTATAAATGGCTAACTGAATGAAAAGTGCTTTCCTGATTTCCCGGCACCAATGGCGTTCACTAGTTTTGAAAAGCTTAAGTTTTAAGTATTAAGCTACAAGATTAAATTTCATTTTCTTTTCTTAATGATCTAGAAAATCCATGACACTAAGTGAGCGAAAATTAGATTTTTGCGGCAAATGTAAAAAAACCAAACTTTTTTGAAGTACCTAAGTCTACTACAAAAAAATACGAAAATTTGCCATAAAAAATACCAGCTTGAATGACTCTTGTTTCTATTTGATATCTCTTAGCATTTCTAAAAAAAAAACTGTCTTTCTTGTGAGACGGGTAGCGAAGTTATCTAACCAGAATTTTGTTCTTTTGCTAAATCTAAGACCAAAATTAAAACTATTGTTCTTTATAAATTTCTTTTCACATAAATTGAATTAAACGAGATATATTTTGCAGGTAAAAAGTAAATATAACATCGAAATTAACTTTTCTATAAGTGTATAGAAAAGTCTATTTTGTATTAGCTACACTATTAAGAACTCGCGTTTTTAACTTTCAAAATTGCACCATGAATAAAAAGTAAACTCCAATCACGTTGTTTCACATAGGTATTTATTTACAATTGAAAACCACAACAGGCATGTCTAATATAACATATTTATTACGAACTTTATAAGAGTTACTCGTACATTTAATATGTTACGAACTTATTCCTAAGTATTATAATTAATCACATAACGAACCTCAAAAGTAATGGCAGTAATTCTGTATATAAATAATATTTTCAGGAATTTTCATACCTAGAAGAAGCATAACTTAATGTTTTAAGTTAATTTTATCATCTAAACAGTAATGAAAGCTCTTGGAAAAACGCTATTTCTAGTGTGAAAGTACATATAAAAAAAACGATCTTGGAAGGTCTTATTTTGATAAATATTCTTCTGAGTAAAAGCTACATTGTGCCCATCGAGTCTAGATATTCCTGAACTTAATTATCTATCTTGTTGTTTGTTGTAATAGAGCATGTTATACCAAAACGAATTGCAAGCATGTTTTCATGAAAACAAGACACATATCGAATTTCATATTTCCTATCTATACAAAATATTAACACTTATATTAAATTATTAATGTTAACACAAATATAGAAAAGTATGTACGGTATAGCTTTTACATAGTTATAAATAGGTCTCAACAGAATCGCCAATTTGACAATAAATAAATACTTATATAGGTACTGATTATCTATACACAGTTTTATAAATTGTGAACTATCAACCATACTAGAAGATTATTTGTAATGTCGCTGTTCGCGCAACGGCAGCGCTGCTAATCGAAATTTAGCTCTATTTTTTTTGTAAAGAACGCTGTCACTGAGCGAAAACAACATGGCAATTGGAACCCAAAGCTCCTAGACAAGGATATACCTATGTATTACAAACTGTCAACTATGGAAAACGTTATTTCGAATCTAAGCAGCTAAAACACAATGTATATTTGTCTAGAGGCCCTGTTCTGAAATGCATAGAACTTGTTCGACTAGAACTACTTAGAGGTTTAAAAAACATGTATTCGCAAATAGGAAAAAAACGCTAGACTTAACTAGATATATTTACAATTACATGGTTCTTCTTACTTTGTCTCGTCTCAAAAATACTATCATACTTAAAGGCTTAAAAATACGACGATATTTTAAAAAAGACGGTATAACATTTTTGGCCAATTCCAAAGAGTTTAATTGCCTTGCCTATAACAACTAAGTATTTTCTTTGCTTGTTCGTATGGTTGACTGGTGGAGAATGCCTACGGCATTAATTCTACCATTGTATACAAGCTTATTAAGAAGTTTTTAAAATAAATAAAATAAGTGATTGATTAAGCCATTTTGAGCTATATCTTAATTAAAGACAGGCAATTTGAAGTTATTGACAACCTACCCAGTATCATAACCTAACGGAGTGATACATCTCAAAAGAATAATTATTTTTGGCAAGCTTTAAAAACTGTCCCATGGTTTTTGGTGAGCTCATTCGTGTCTGACCCCCTACTCTCTAAGCCGTTGTCCGTAGTTTCGGATGTAGCCATCCCTGTCACTCTTTCAAGCTTGACCATTCGAGCGAACGCGCTGGCTAGATCCGAAAATACGAACGAAAGTTAGTACGGCCTCTGACTTTAAACAAGAACAACACATGTCAGCTGTTCGTAACTAGTAATGCATGTATTCGGTCGAACGATATTAAAAAGGTAGTTGACACCACCAATCGTTGACGTACTTTTTATCAACTGTCAAAACGCTTTTGACGTGACAACGTCTTATAATTCGATGGAGCCGGCTGCACGCACCAAAAAACATGACGCATGCGGCGTTACCTCGCTCTGAGGCGTTCCATTCAATGTGCCCACATGACAAAGAGGCAACGTGACAAAGACGTTGTCACGTTCAACTATCGTCTGTAAGCCGACTTTACAGACAGCTGATTTTTTTTTCATAGAGATTGTATGGGAATAACCATGAATAACACACTTTGACGTCATTGAGTGCAATGCCGACTGAGTGCCTATTTATCAATCGGATACATATTAAAAAACAAATAATACGAACTGCATAGAAAAATATTAATGAAAGGGGATCTGAAATTATGAATTATTTTAGAGAAAATTTGTTTTTGAATATTTTTTTCATACTTGTTACCAGTAGTAGTAGCCTATTCTCGAGAAAAACAAGAGTACACTCTAAACCTAGGTTAAACGCAGGTGTACGTACAATAATGGTTTAATTTTTCTATGAAAATCAACGTCAAAAATAGTGCACAGTCGCCTGTTCCGTTGCCTAGACCTGTGAGAAAAGCTTTTAGAATAACAAAAAGAGCTTTGTTGATTTCATTTCGGGTCCTTTTAATTGCGCGCATTCTTCTTCTTCTTCTTAAGTATGTCTATATTTTCATTATTCAAAATATACATATCGCAAAATATATCTCTCTTGAATAAAAGAGGAAAGAAAGTGATTAGTGACAGTGAAACACTATACGAAATGTGTATAGCTTGGCAAAGTAACTTCATCGCGAACCAATATAGGCACCATACAAAACAAGTCTACAAATCAAAAGTTATGTATTGTAAAAAAATAATAAGCCTTTTGAGCTGTGTTAGTTAGCTCACACTATATCCGAAAATACTACACAGATCAATCATAAGCATGAATAGAATATGCTAGCATTGGTATAATTGAATTGATATTTGAACATAAATATTGATACTTTTAAATTCCCCTGTTATAAAGTCTATTTTACCAATCTAAGA
Source organism: Pyrausta despicata (assembly GCA_963921415.1). Lineage (NCBI taxonomy): Eukaryota > Metazoa > Arthropoda > Insecta > Lepidoptera > Crambidae > Pyrausta > Pyrausta despicata. The sequence goes on along the minus strand of OY992852.1, from coordinate 10,232,193 downwards.
CATGGGTGATGTGTAGTCAGATTTATTTTATCTGTAATAAAATAATACTGACCGCACATCACCCATACATGCACTAATATTTCGTAAGTTTACACAACTAATAGGTAATTAATTAATTTGATTTTGTGTGGAGGTTTTATAGCAACTGAATACTTCTTAATCAGCATAAAACTACGACAAGTACAGCAACATTGTATATTCTCTACAGAATTACCACACATATGTATATACCTCTAATATCATTAGATTACATAGTGTTTACTTATCACTATGAAAACAAAAATAAATTATACTGATTTTACAGAAGCTGCATCAGGACAACACGTCATCCAATATATATATTCTACAAGAATAATTAGATGACACGCTTTCCTGTCAGAAGATTTTGAATCTTCAAACTTAATTTATGAAATGTAAACAAAATTGGATAATCAGATGCATTTTTTAACTTTTGGGTTACACATACGAGTACATTGGTTACTACTTACATTAATTATTTTGTCTATTGTTCGATCGTTACGACGGATTGCTCTGTGTTTAGCAAAAACTTACAGGATTTACAAAGTATTTTCGGATGTAGCAAAAAACCAACCTTAAAAACTTGCATGGCTTATAATTTTCACGATTTGTAATCACGGGAACCTAAATGCTACGGGGAATACATATCGAATATCCGAAATCTAAACAAGTTACAATTAACAGTAACTAAACCTCCAATAACAACATCTACAAAAAATTCGTGTCTACTAGTTTTTTGTCAAAAATCTGTGTAGCGTGCGTTCAGCGAGTACAGGGCGGGAGAAAGGGCGATATGCATCCGAATATCCTACTTCTAGTAGGTATCATGTAACTATTCACACTAACTACACTGCATTAATACAAAAATATCGACAAGAATATTTCATCTACCAATTCCTTGTCTATCACCCTACATAGCTTCGGGTGGGCGTTCTTCCTTCTCCTTCTATACAAGCGTACGTTCAGGTATAGCGCGGAGCACAACGTACTTTGAACCATCAATCGCAATCAAATATGCATCCGAATATCCTTCTTCTATAGTCTCACCATATGCTACGTCGCACCAACTACACTAAAACAAACCTACAAAAATATCTACAAGAAGACCTCATCTACCAGTTTCTTATGAATCACCCTGTGTGGCTTTAGTCTGGAGGTTTTCTGTTTTTTTCTATACAAGCGTGCGTCCAGAGAGGACAGAGGGGTAGAGGGCAGGTGAATTGGCACATCGTACGTTGAACCACCAATCACAATCACATATGCATCCAAATGTCCAACCTCTAATAGTCTAATCATGTGACAAATCACACTAACTACTACTACAACTAAACTACAAGAAAATCTCATCCACCAGTTCCTTATCTATCACCCTGTGTGGCTTGGGTCGCGAGTTCTTCCTTCTCTTTCTGTACAGACGTGCGTTCAGCGGGTAGAGGGCGGGCGAAAGGGCGCAACGTACGTTGAACCACCAATCGCAGGACGCGACGCCTTGGGAGAACACTGTCCCGTTCGGACACAGGAACGATGCTTGTCGGCCGTCGATGTCGCAGTAGTGCCATGCTGGAACGTAGAGAGTTGGATATCGGTAAGTGTTTTTTTCTAATAACGAAAATATTTGATACACAAACCAAGTTTGACACAGGACAAATATCAAGAACTCTGTGTTACTCTGTAAGGTGTTCGTTAGAAATTGATTGATGTTTTATACATTTAAGTCTCATACAGAGTTGGACATTACTAAAAAACGGGAAATAACGCGGTATTCGGTTAGGTTACACACTTCAGTTCAGTCCGCCTGTGACCGTCGTGTGCAATACGATCGAAACGTCAGACAACAATTTAAGATATGTAAATACTAAATACCTAACAGCGCATCGCGTTTATTCCAGTTTTTTAGTAATTTAAATACGCAATGTTTATGCAAAGTTTAAAATAGATCATAAGAGTTACTTCCATCTCGCATGAATAACAAAATAGTCTCTTAAAATGATGCCAAATATAACGTTCGTGTAAGACTAAACACGTTTTCTTAGAACTATAAACTCCTATGCGAGTTCAAAGCACGTCGTTCATGCCCATTCGGGGGAGCTTCGTTGCGACACTGTGCCTCCTCCTTCTACTTACCACACATAATATCACACCCAACTACAGCATCGAATTTCCAAAGAACTGCAAACGTGTATCTTCTTGTTAATATTTGTACTTTTTTGGCGCAAAAGTTTATTTGTTATTGCACCTTGTAATATAATACATTATTTTTAATGTGAACCACACTTTTGCGTGTATAAAACGTAATTGCAAATCACCATGTATGACGACACATATTCGAACCAGAAGATAAGATAATTGCTATGTGTAGGTATTGATATCGCGAAGGATAACCATTAGAAATTCGTATGAACATATTTCAAATGGTTATATTTTGACATAGAATGTATGATTGATTGATTACATTGTACAAACGTACACACCAAGGCTATTTTTGTAATATCGTTATTGACGTTTAAAGTTGGACTACTCTACCTTTAATTGCAAATAAATGTAAAAAAATCTATTAACACTTCGAATAATCGCCGATGAACATAAAAGCCCTATCGAATTGGATCATTAAAAGTAAAGCGGCCGAATTGTTTAGCGGATCTCACGAAGTCGACCTAACATTTCATGTCGATATCTTCTTCCGGGTAGCTTTTTGCTATAATTAGTTGACCTCAGACATCCATAAGGTCGGAATACTTAATCATCTTGGCACGGCCAAGGTCGCAGTTATGATAGCTATATCGCTTTTAGTTTATGATGTGTGACAGCTGAATGATAACTACCAGACGGCACCCGTAAATTCAATTGAATAAATTTATGCAACTATTCAACTTTCAAGCAGTGAACTTTAGACTCTATGATAATAGATAATAATAGACAAAATTAATATGTCTCTCATTCATTACTGCGAGCTCGAAAACAATACAATCATTGCACCTACGCCTTCAATACCCTGCTGCTTATTTACTTTCTTAATCATTTAGTACACCAAGTTCTTTTGTTCACATATGAAATACGAAACTGTATGTGTCAAGGCGTTAGGTTCTAAAGAATCAATGCAACCATGAAATAACAACTTCCTAATCTTAACGATCCTTTCCTATTTAGCTTCTTCGTTGGTGTTTTCAAGATTTATCAGATAACATTAAATAAATTACTCGACCACCAAACATGGTTTGGTGATCCACCAACCCGACCTATACAAATGCTAATAAAGTAATATTTTATTTACCAGATCCTGATGATCTCAAGGTCAACGAGATCTACTCTATGGATCACTGGGTTATTCAGATGTTTAGATACATATAAAGTATGACACCTTTATATGGAATCGTTCGAAAAATATTATACATTAACTAGTACTAATTCCCCAACAGTAATATAATATGGTGCAAATGTTCTCTCAAATGGAAATAAATTTCCCACACGAGCTCTATAAAGGTTTGGAAATTGTAACAAAAACTAAATTGTATACTTTCCAGGGTCTTAAACTTGCACATTACACTGACCTTAATTTACCAAGCACTTTTTGGCGACAAAATACGTACGTTAGTATTGTAGTAAGAAAGCAATGAGAATAATCGTCTTTTTGTGTTATTGATCAAGAGTAAACAATTTAGAAACAACAATCCCTATCTGGGAGTATTAAATGCTGCACTGTTAAGTAACAAGTAATTAATGATTCTCCTGAAAGAGTTTTGTGTACCTTGGCATCTGGTTTCCATGTCTGCGAAGAAGCCAGGGTAAGGCTGCTCATCGCAGTAGAAGTTTGTGTAAGGCACCGCGCCCAGCACTGGGTAGTCGGTTCCTGGCTTTCCTGAAATTACACGAAAATCTATTATTAGCAGGTTAAACGCCATTAATTTTTGAATAAACTAATATTCCGTCTTGAGATCGAATCAACTTAAGGTTTTGCTAAATGTTAACCACATTTATTGTAGTACTGCTTGTTTAAACTATGATAATAAACAAACTTAAAGGGCACGAAATCATAAAGTAATTTTTAATTAAGTGAAACATAGATAAGAAGTCACTTAAGAGTAGCGCGTTGATGTCTTTTATAGGCGTAAACGTCACATAATGACAATGTATGATAAATCGAAGAAAAACATCTGTTTATGGCTAATTCCTTCGAAAATAATTATTTTCCAGAATTTGAATGAACAAAAACTTACTAAATTGCCAATAAATCTAAGATGAGGCCTTGAAATAATGCGATCTCGATAATGGTGTTCAAGAGATTAATTTTAACAAACGAGTTCGTAAATGAGCGTTATACGTTGCGTGTGTGTAACGAAGTCATAAATAATGGTAGATCTTGATAATGTAAGCCGGCTCCCACAATAATTAGCTTGGAGTGGGCCTTTGAGCGGATTTAACGCCGCGCCCTGTGAATAGTTATTTATCGTTGCGTTTCTTGTTATGTGCACACGTGTGTGGCTTACAATTCGAAACGTATGGGCAAATTTACCTTTCGGTATAGAAGCTTACAAGAAACACAAATTATGGTTCATTATAATGGAACGTTAGATTGATACATGTCTAGTACGAAGCGTAATGTAAATAATGTTTTTGAATCTAATAACACCGTTAATAATCTGAATAAACATACACTTCACTAACATACACAACAAGAAAGTAACCTTAGGTTTATTCATTAATCAACGGCATATTAAACGAGATCAAAAATTAAATCGTGGGTTTCGCAAAGTAAATACTCATCCAAGCCCCACTCAGATGGTAATAGTAGTTTATTATTGTAAAACTTTAATAACAATTGCTTACTGAAAGTATTATTCTATAAAAAAACACTTCATTGTTTATTATATCTAACACAATTCAATCGATCACGGATCTGTTCTTACTCCAACCATTAATATACCTGCAGCACGACTTTATAGAAGCCTACATAATAGGTCCATCCCGGCAGCGAGGCTCACGAAAGTTCGCTAGCTATAACCACTTTCACTGCGCCTGAGACTGCGCCCTCTGACCCTTGCTAATTCCAGCCCTGGGAGTGCATTCAAATGCAATAAATATGACAGCTTTTGCAAGATTCAAACTGATTTAGTCTTGAAGCAAGCCACGAAGATCGTTTGCGTATTGAAACTGAGGCAATTATTCATTTTGCCTTTAGATGTAATGGTAGGGATTTAATTTAACTATCAAATAATATAACGAATCAGATTCACAACCTTAACGGTTACTGCTAAACTTTTGAAAAAGAAAAGAATGATTTAGTCAAACTCCGTTTTTCTACCTAACCCAAATAGACCTAATCAACTTTTTCGCTTAGGGGTAGGGATCGGTCGACTTTAATCGTTAACGTATAAATATTAACTACATAACAGCGCCTTAAGAAAGCGGTTTCCAGGAAAGTCCAGTGCCAATTCAGGCAATAGTAACCTATAACCCTTATTAAATCAAAGTGCACAACACAATCGATGCAACGGCGCGGCCGCAACGTAATGGGCGACGCACCGCTTGCACCAGACTCGATACTTGCACAATGCAGTGAGTGAGAGGCGTTAAATTTCCCGATTAGATTTACTTACCGCAGTTCACATATAGTAACTTATCGGCACACCCAAAAGCGAAAACGGCTTGTTTTGTTCAAACAAAGCCAGCCTCCAAAGGAAAAAAACTTTGAATAAATAAATTTCTAAATGAATAAATTGCATGTGTGTACATTATATTTGTATATTTTTATTATTCATTTTAATTAATTGAATGATATTTTTTATTTGTATATTAGAATGTAATTTAATATTTAATTTAATTTATTGATATTATAATATTATTATAATATTTAATTTTCACTGCACCCATTGCCTTCTTTCTATACAGAAAGAAATGTCTAAGCTCATGCGACCTTGAGGTTGACTTGGAGAAAATACTTAGCATTTAGTCCACCATTTGTACATTTCTTGTGCAATATAGTTTCAAATAAAAAAATTAATAAATAAATAGTTGAACAAGATTATCAATTGAAAGTAGTTTGAATTGATTGCATGGTTAAACCATGTTAATTGTACATGTCACTTTTAAAAACAGCTTGTATATCAAGCACAACATAGCAAGCCTAGCGGGTAAGGTACCTCATAGAAGTTAATGTATAGCCAGAAGCAGACTATTTTTATGTAACTGTCAAGAGATTGCATAAACGGTTAGGATAAGCACAGTCTGGTAAGTAATTTCATATAAAGAAGGTATAATTCCTCAATCACTTTGTGTCATAGATTCTGTGTCATGCTTACAATTAGATACAAAACCGACTTAAATGTGAGTTGTAGAGAGTCTAGCTAGAGCAATTAGTGATAATATTCAGTATTCCTTAATCAGTACTATCGTTGGATAAAGTTTAATACATTTTATACATAATGGTGACGACCATATATGTGTCGTTTTCTGGTCGCCAACCTGAATATGAGAATTAATGGTCTCAACCAACAAACATCTAAAATACAACGTTTTATTCGTTTTTCGTGTACCAGCTACCAAATGACAGAAAAAGTTGATATTTAAATCAGTCTCATATTACTCTCGAAGTGTTGGTCATTTACAATTAGCTAATGCGGAACAGTAACAGTCTTACACCTAATTATAGCTCATACTTGAAATTATTATACAACGACGTAACGGTTAGTAAACGCATGGTGAAGTTTTCGTAACAGTTACACACAAGAATATGATCTGTGATTGCCAAGGAAGACCACAGTAGACAAGAAGATGTACTAATTACGTAGTTAGTATCTAGAACTTGATATAGAAACCCAGTGACACTATTCTATTCTATTTTTACAAGCTGTTCAGAGCGTTATCGCAAACATTGTGGTATCGGTGGAACGTTTTGTAATAATAGATAATAAATAAGATAATAAAAGAAGCCAATATTTATGTGCCTTAAATATCAAACAGGTAGTTCTAAGGCCTCGAAATGTCATCGAATCGGGGTGCTAAGTGCAAAACAAACAAAATAAAAGAATAACGTAGGTCAAAAAGGATGCATAAGTACGAAGCAAGGTCAAAACAATTTACGTTATAATACATAAGCTTCCGATAACACAGAAGTATTTATTACTTCAGCATTGACAGTGAAAATTGAGTTATGTCACAATAAAATCGAGGCTTCTTTAATTCACAGTCTGATTCTTCTTTGACCCAGGTAACGTTATCAGAGTGTTAAAGTTTTCTGGTAACAATTACAAAATGTAGTCGAATATTTAGTCAGGCTCGACATTCAAACATGTAACTAGAACAAAAATGTCTTTGATCAACATGAAAAGTAATCGTTAACATAGTCAAATCGCTTTAGGTGGCATTCAAAACTTGTGCAATTGAAACAACATTGCACGAATGTTGAGTGCTATTTTAGTCAAACTAAAATTTAGACAAAATGATACGACTACCTATTCTGCAAAACCGGAGAGGCATCTTCACCAAACCGGCTTGACAGGGTCCACAAAATAGTTGGTAATTTAGTAATGACTTCATGTTCGTATAATATGCTAAATAAGTCTCGGATGTCCCTGGCGTATCTTTAGCATCTCGATTGGTTTCGATTAAACTTTACTTTTTTTACTACGTCGGCCATCTCCTTAGCAGTCTAAACTAAAATAGAAAACGTGAACCAGAGCAATTCCTGTGTTATAATAAAGATAACATAGCACCGAAATAGATGATGGTGCTCGAATACTTGATGCAAACCCATCATACTGAGACAGGCCGTCTGATGAATAATCCACACTACATCATTTAAAGTGAAAAATTAAGTTAGCTACAAAAAATAATCCTAGATACCTATGCTCGATCAAAACAAGCATGTTTGTTCAGTGCCATTTTTATTCTATTGTCAGCACCAGATTAAAAGATTTAACCTTCAAGCACCCAATGGTTTTTATTGCCATTCAACGCGCTATCGGCACTATCAAGTATTAAAGACGTTAATAAGATATCGTGCAACAGTTCATGATGCGCATACACATATAAGTTTGAACGGGTGTGCCAGTTGCGAGTGCAATGCATCAAGGTAAGTTAAATAGTTGCAAAATAAAAGTTTTGAATGGAACGTATGCCAGTAAACGATTAAAAATATATTAAGGTTAGTAAGGATGCACAGAAAAGTAGTGTATGGATCGCTCCACACACTATTATTCTTTATTACTACTCAATTACTACTCCATTCTTTAAAATTCTTAAGCGAATCCTTTCAACATAGTTTTGAGTCTGCTAGTAGGTGCGAGTATTATGTACTTGCTTTTCAATAGAACCTACCTAACTGGACAAAGATGCTTAATGTATCTGGTAACTAGTGTAAGGATGTTTCGATATACATTTTATGGTCAGTCAGTAATTTTTCAGACATTACTCATTCCAGTGCTATAAAGTGTGTTAGCTAGCGTATGTGTGATCTTAAGCTATTGTATGCCCACTCTTTGTCGCCGGGCCATGCCCCACCAATTATGTATCGATACCTCACCTCGCCACGCATTGTGTGCCTATCAAAACTTACGTGATCGCAGGAAACAATTATTATTGTCACGCGAAATGTCAATAGAACCACGACCGGTAAAAGCCTTGTCCAATGCTTAATGATGGCGAGTACAGATTTCGTAACTTACAAAGAAAATCAGGTATAATCAATTTGTTTATTTACTTTAGGATATTTTTCAAGCAATAAAACCTTTTTGGGGTTTTCAATATTCTAAGCAACAGGAAACGTATTTAAAACCACCGATGACTAGAGTTAGTTAATGCATATATTCGCGTCTGCAATAACATGGAGCATTAATATTATATTAATTGCAGCATTCAATAATATACAAATAAATGCTGACATATTTTTGATTAAGGACCAATAAATTTTTTTCGTTATTAATGCTGACTTAAATTAATATTCAAACTCAAATATTTTGTACGGAGGTAATAAACATTGTAATTAAATCATATTATCTAGGTATTATTACATTGCGGTTGCTGTGATGATCTTGAAAAAGACCAACCTGTTTGTTGGTGTCTTTTAATAGCTGTTTATAAAGACGCCTATACGGCTCAAATAAAAGCATTACGATATAAGCTTCCAGAGCGCATCTCAGGCCAACAGCATCGGTTATAGACCCCACACGTAACCCTTTTTAAAGTTAAAACAACTTTAAGTAGAGACTTATTTTCCTTATGAGCTACATAAAAGAAAGAGGCTTGGCTTTACTAACCATGTAACTTCGACATACACTTAACTGCTCATAATTTTTATTTATAATACACAACCACGCATAAATAGGTTTAATTCGCGTTTGCCTTAGTTATGAACAAATTGAATGACGACTACTTTGGTGTATTGGTCAAGAAGTTGACTATAATTCAAGAGGTCGCGGGTTCGATCCCCGCACTGTAGAAACATTTGTGAGCATGAACATGATGCATGAATTTGATTCTGATATCTGTAACACAAACGCTTAAGCTACGTACCACCGAGTCAGATCAATGTATGTGATGTTGTTGTATATTTATATTTATTTAAAGAAAAACGGAAAAGAGTTTGCAAGCATGTACGATAATGACCCAAATAAAATAAAATAAAAACCATTGAGCAAGGACTTAAGACGCAGTGTGTTCTCAGAACTTCCTGTTTTGTGACCGAGATATGGATAGCATGTTGTGATGATAATTAATTTCCGCTCAACTACCAGTGCAAGTTTTAAACCACAACTAGAGGTATACGGAATAACTGCTCTACATTTCCTTAATTCACAAAATGTGGTGAAGCTTCTTAATTATTAAGAAATTGTTTTTTGTTAGACCTAATTATTTGAAAAGGCTTATAAAGGCCGCCTGAAGTATCCAAAAATTTACAATCTGTAAGTACGTGGCTTATGGATAACCATACTCGCCACATACAAGGGGATGTAGCACCTAGCTGCTTTGATAACTTGCGAACGCTCACATATCATGACTGCCTTCGGGTGACCTCACCGCAGACCGAATGTCAGGGCAGGTGGCTCAACGACTTGCCAAGTTAATCGAAATCCACGGTACCTAATTGGCTAACTTTATATTATTTTACGCTTATTGCATGATGTGATATAACGTTAGATCATACGAAAACTCGTTTACCACGTCTGACAGCCTTATGGTTATTCGTCAATTGAATGATGAAGAGTAAAACTCGTCTACATCTTTACTCGTACATTTGAAATGAAAATTATTTATATTATACTTTTGAATCATTATTGCAATTGTCGTAAAGTTCCGATTTTTTAACTACTTACTTACATACACACACACACACACAGACACACATATAAATATATATATATTCACAGAGATAAGAGCGTTCATAAGGATAAAGAATACTGGTTAACTTACTGTAACTATAATATCCCTCAATGTAACCGTAATTTGTTTATTTAAGTAAGAAATACTCCAACTCGAAATGTAAATTTGTGGAAATCTATAATTAGCTGTACGCTTATACACATTATAATATGTCAAACAAATGTATCGCTGTTGATTTCCTGAAAAAAAAATTGACTGATATTTGTAATCCTGTGATTTGTTTGATGGTCCTTATTTTCACGCAGTCCACAAAACAGAGAAGTTATTACCTATAGAATTAAATAAATGAATATACAACAACATCACATACATTGATCTGACTCCGTGGTAAGTAGCTTAAGCACTTGTTATAATTATGTCTCAGTTTCTACTTTTCAAAGCCTTTTCACGAAATTCAAATGCATGATACTCGTAGAAAGCGAACATTTATAATAAATTATTGGATCACGCCCAACAGTGTATAAAACGTTTAGAAAGCCCTAGGTGCAGCAAAGTTTCAAGCTTCGGAACCGGCTATGTCACGTTGCTTAGCAGAGAACCAATTTAGAATAATGTTTCAACTGAAACATTATTTGCCACGACTGAGTGCTCTAAAGATGTTAATGTTCCATTATTCGTTGCACATAGACGTGTGACCCATATTGTTGTTGCCAGAGAAATATTGTTCGTTGCCAATAAACAGCTGGTTTCCTAATCACTTGGATGCACGCAAATGCTGCAAATTATGCGCGCCCAACCGCATTGTCGACACTATGCACGTTAACTACACATTTTACAATTAAAATACATATTAATTTGTGCTTACCAAGTGTAATCAATCATACGATTAGGTGACGGTAATTCATGCAGGCTAACACTCGATTACTGTTAAAAATGTATGAATTATCTAGTTAAAATGAAAACAAGTGGGGATTGTAGTGCTGCCAAACACATTGTACTAATTTACTTGCAAATTTTTGTTTTTATTTCTCTTCAGTTATGTTGCATGAATAAAAGGCAGTCTTTTGTTTTACCTATTCAAATGATATTTCGTTTCTTAACAAAAATCTAAACTAGGACCTATAAGCATCGCAGATATTTGAGTTAATACGAATACGGTTCTCAAAAACCATGCCGATTGCTTAATATCAAGCCCTCATTCACGCTCGAATCAGTAAACAAAGTAATTAGCAGATAGCAAACGAATTACAAACATGGGCACAGCATCTTCGCCTTCGCGTTGTGAGTTGTGTCCAAACTAAGCGCGCGCGGCTCACGACCTCGTTCATAATGCACGATTGTTGGCACAATTAAGAGCTAATCTATAAAAGACAAAGCCCGACAAGGCTACGAGTAAGCACCATAGATACGCCTTAGTGATTCGTGGCCAACCTAAGCTAACTAAACAATGGTTTTTGCAAATAGTTAGAATGTCTACATAAACTTAGTAGGCAGGTACATAGCTAAGCTACGGAAAACATAATTTTTAAATTCCTTAACTTAAACTCACCGGAAACTACTTACCAACTTTTCTGATTCTCGTTTTAAATGGTTCTGACAGGTAATTTGTAAATACTTACCAGTTCTTAGATGCTGGTAATTTTAAATATTTTTGTCGCAGGTAACTAACATTCCGTTGAATAATTTTGTGAGAGATATGTTTCTTCTTTTGCATTACTTCGTTTTGCGACTGTGATACGAGTAATCTTAACCAGTCGAGAAATTCTGTGTGGACTAATTACTGCACTTATTTTCCAAATTAAACGTGAGGTAATAGAGCTCGTGATACTTCATATTAAGTGTTGGTAAATGTTACTGCATGTATCAGAGAGTGAGTCATGCTTGGTGCATCTAACTAAATTCCAATAAATAACCTCCAAAACACCTTGATCTGCCTTTTATTTGTATTTTGTTAATTAGTCTTTTCAAAATCGAATAAATGGCCATTAAAAATAATGGTATTGTATCACAGACAATCACTTTAATCTTGTTGATTTAACTAAGATCCGTAAACACGTCTATAAGTTTATACCTATGCGGCACAAATGTCGAGGTTATCACTGTTGTATATTTTTGATTTATCAAAATCTTTTATCCTCAGCGAAGTCTATCCGTGAGAACCAATTTAAAATTTAAGCACTTTTAACATTGCAACAGAAAGAAGAGGTATCGAACTTTTGCTACTGAGCGACAGTCGTACATAAATTAATAGTTAGTTAAGGTCAACTGAAAAAATTCAAACCTTCCTTAGGGAGATAGTGATAATATAACATAGGTATTTTTTTATTATCATAACCTACTTTTATATATCCGATTTGTAAAGAGCTTATAAAAGGGATGATACATGTTGCTGAAAGGTCATTGGAGCAGGATCTAAGATATTGATTGTTTCGTCACGAACTGAAACTTGTCCGTCATGATTTATCTGATTGGAAGCCAAGGAAATATTTAACTAGGTAAGAGGACATGCTCCATAAAATCACAATGGATTCAAAATTATCATTTTAATCATCAAAATTTATGTAAAAGAGTCGAAGAATTTGCATAATAAATAATTCACTTAATCATTTTACTATAATAGGCTTGTTTCCACTATGAAAGAAATATTCAAAAACTGATTTTCTCTAAAATAATTCATAATTTCAGATGCCTTTACACTAATATTTTTCTGCAGTTCGTATTATTTGATTTTTAATTGGAATTCAAATGATAATTAGTCACTCAGTCGGCATTGCACGCGATGACGTCAAAGTGTGTTATTCCCATACAAACTCTATGAAGAAAAGCGTTTTGACAGTTGATAAAAAGTACGTCAACGATTGGTGGTGTCAACTACCGTATTGCATTACACATAAAGGTAAATTGAGTTTTAACTAAATTATCTTGTAGTTACCATTCCATTCCTTTAATTGTCTTGCTCATTAGTCTCACTACAGTTTACATTACTTACACAACATTAGTTAAAATTTTAACAACTAATTTAGTGACAAATCACAATACGACGTTTATCATATCAATATGATAAACGTCGTACTCGTACCTATGTATTTTTATTTCCGGCGCTTTCGCGTGTTTCTGTTTCAATTAAAAAAAGCTGACAAGTTCCGTTTATTTCGCTTTTATTTATCAAAACTGAACTGATGACACAGCATTTTTTTCTTTATTAGCATAACCTAGAACGGCTGGTTCATCATTCGTAGGACCTTTTCCCAGATTATCTGAGGTTGGCGCAGAAGGTATGTTTTCCTTTTTCATAATCCTATCATTTGTCACTATCATCGTCATTCTATCGTTTCATACTCATATTTTTCTCAACACATCACTTCTATCGCCTTCTTGCCTCATCTCTTCAGCCTTGGTCTTGGCGTTTTTTTCTCCAGCCCTCAACTTGCATACTCAGAAATCTATCAGCGCGGCTGGTTAAACAGTCACTTAGCAAGCGGTATGAGGAAAAGAAATAGACATTCAACAACTACGATTTACCTGGAATAGCCATCCCGAGCTCCAAGTACTCCTTGACTGAGGGGCTGAGGAAGGCCGTGGGGGCGGGTACCGAGGCCGGCTCGGGCTCCGGCGCGTCCAGCGCTTGCGCAGGTTCTCTGGCCACGTTCGCGCCGTCCGCTCGCAGACGCTTCACACGGCTACCTTCTTCGGAACATCCTGCAGAGATGAAGAAGATATCAGGAAGGGAAACATCTGCGCAGTTGGAGAAAAGTACTTACTACTATGCTTATAGAAATAGTGTGTGTTACGTAGTGCACCATTTTGTAACTGTTTGGTAAGATGGTAGGGACCTATTAACAAAAGACATGTATTTAACGCGGCGATATTAAATCTGATTAAGGTTTAAAAATTAAAATATTTATTATTTAAAATTAAAATGGATAGCAAATATCATAGATTGGCAGCAACGGTGGAGTACTATATTAAGAAAAAAACTAGCAGCATTCAAATCTATTATAAGGGTTTCGTTTAATTTAAACTGACATCGAGTTTTTCTTTTGGCTATTGAATTTATTGTTGAGCGGAATCTTGAAAGCAACTTATAAGTACAAAAAAGGCATTCAACAATTGTTAAAAAGAGATTTCAATCATAATGTTTTCAGGTAATATTTTATTGGATTGAAATCTGATTAATATAACGCACCTCATAGGTGCGACATGTGAACTGCATAATAGAGTAAAAATGGCATGCAACTGAAGCATTTATCGTTTTATGTCTTGAATTCTTTTTTTATTATTGAGGTCGAAAAATTAAAACGCACACTAGTTATCAAATCAATCTGTATATATTACATATTGTTACGTTATTTTTACAAAATTATACTTAGGTATATTTATATCACTACATAGTATAAGGCAAAATAGTCGCTTTCCGCATATGTCCCTATGTCTGTATGTATGTGAGGTTAGAACTTTTAAACTACTCAACGGATTTCGGTGCTGCTTCTTTTTAAATAGATAGAGTAATTCAAGAGGTAGGTTTATGTGCATCATAACATGCTTTATATATAAGAGATCCATTGATAATTCCATATTTTGGCGAGAAGCTACTTTTGATTCAATGGGGCGCCCACGTTATCTTTTTTGTGTTTGAAATTTATTTGTTTATCATTTTTCCTCTAATCGTCTGCACTCATTACCGGTGAATTGCACAAAAAAGTACCTGAGTAAACAACAACAAGCGATCGCTAGTCCTGTGATGTTCACTCGCCGCTACCAATACTCTTATTTTTTTTATTAGGCTGGATGGTGGTGTTTTCCCGCCGCCGTTTTTATTATTACGATTTCTAAAACGAAAAAAAGGATTTCCTAATATTGATTAACACTTTAATGGACAGTAGACTGCTATAGCAGTTATAACAATAAAAAAATTGTGTCTGGCTTTCTTCCGTCAAAGTGTTAAATAGTTAATGTAAAATACGTTTTAATATTTTGTAATATTCCATATATCAGAGCCAGAAAGTGTTTTAGTCTACAAATTGTCATCATATATTATTTGTTATCTCACTGATACCATTAGTCGCTACGTCATTATTTTTAGGTTGCGAAAAACAAAACCTTTTTCGCAACCTGAAGGAATTTTCTAATAACTAGGTCACCGACACGTTGGGAAATTGATATCAGTATTATTTGAAATATTCTAGAATTTTCTTTCCTTGCACTTTACTTCGGTACTATTCCCATTAATTTAACGAAAGCGTTTATCGTTGCTCGCGGTTACGTGCATTACTTAATGTATAATCGGCGGAAAATCCGTCAGCAAGACTCGCAGTTAGTAGGGTGTTATATGTATTTATTAAATTTAGATAAACGAGACACTAGAAGTAGTTTTCAGATATTAAACGACCTACTTACCGCTCATTGCTTTGTACTCATATATGAACTTCTTAGCTAGCATTCATATTTAGTTTATAATTCAGTACTAGGCCCCTCTGAAAGTTTTGCGAATATAAGTTTTACTGTATGACAGACTGGCAGGTTATAATCTATTTTAAAAATATGATCCTTTGTTAGTAAAAAAAGATACATTCCAGTTTTCAAACTTCCCTTCACTTTTTTACGCGCCATTTCAAATTATCGTGTCTGACTGAAAAATGGATACGAGTACCTATGCCCCGGAAACAATTTCGCGCTATGATTTTCTATGATTTTAAATTTCGCCTGAAACCGGACGAATCGTACGATAGACTGGCATTTAGTGATGAGGGCCTTTCCAAAGCAACTGTTTATCGTTTGTATAACGAATATAACCGCGTTCGTTTAAGTTTGGGGGATAGAGAAAAACGTGGTCGCCCTTTTACGGCTGTTACAGAACAAACGAGCTAGAAGTGAAAAATTAAGCTCAAGACAATAGACGAGTTACATATCAGTAGAGTCAGCGCATTATGCAGATTAGATCAGGAAGCATCAACGTCATTTTACACAACCATCATCGGGTGAAGCGGATAGTTTCACGCTGAGTGCCGCACATCCTCAGGGTGGCACAAAAACAGGTCCGATTGGAATGTTGCCGTGACATGATAGACATCGTAACAGATGATGAGTCCTGGATTTATCAGTACGATCCAGAAGCTAAGCGCCAGGTAACGGTTTGGGTGTGTCGAACCGGAGCAAAGCCTACCAAAGTGAAGCGATCTAGAAGTGGTGAAAAGATTTTAATCGCGAGTTTTTTTTTTAAATTTAACTGGCTACTTGGTATCAATACGTTTACAGGATTAAAGAAACATCAATGCTGAATGGTATACTACCAAATGCTTGCCTGAAGTTTTCTCTGTTGTGAAAAAAAAGCGGCGGCGTGCTACTGTTTCACCACGAAAACAAACACCGCGCTCAAAACAATGGATTTCTTGAACAGCACACCGGTTAAACTTTTGCCCTTACAGTCTTGATTTAGCACCGGATGACTCCTTTTTATTCCTTAAAATAACAAATCAGCTCGAAAGAATACAATTTTCACCAACGGAAGATGCTCTGACTGCGTTTGAGTCGAGTGTAAATGAAGTGTCTGCAGTGAACTGGAAAAAGTGTTTCGAAAATGTGTTTAGACGCATGAAACTTTGTAATGAGGCGAAGCTTACTTTGAAAAGATTTAATCAAAACATTTTTATCTATGGAGCATTATTTTTATTTTCGCAAAACTTTCTGAGTGCCCCACGTATGTCTAGAAATATGCTTAACTTAAAAGATTTGATGTCTGCTTAACTGAATTGTTTTAAGTTATACATAAGCCAACACAAGTTATTTAACAGCAAACTGCTTAATAAATCAATATTTTCAATATCGTGCAGTAGGTAGGTAAGTATATTTCATGCGTAACAATGAAATTCTGTGGAAAAACTAAACTAAAACCTTTTCAGTCCTTTGGGTTTTTGACTTAGAATGTATTTAAAGCTTCATCTTTTCTTACCATTGGCCGCAAACAGCAAAAGCAGCGCAACGGGCATCAAACCCACAGCCGCGGGTCTATTCATCTTGAACAGTTACGTTACGTTCAAATTCAATCACCATAACACATATTCAGCACGATCGTGTCACAATCGTTAAGGCTCGACCCGGCATTGAAGTTGACTGAAGGTCTCAGAAAAGGATTGACGAATTTCGTAACCGTGGCTTATGGCTTAAGTTGATAAGTCGCGCGGTGTTGGTGCGAGCGGTTGCGTAACACGTTACTTGCGTGCGCTTTCGGGGACAGACAAGCGCGGAGTGCGCGCGCGCCTTAATAACTTGAAGCCTCTTAACCGAGTCTGTACAAACTGACCTCTACTCTATCACTTCAAGTTACGTAGGTTTGTTCTTACATACAGCTCTCGATTGCCGGCTATGTATTTTCAGAGACCTACGTACAAACTAATATGTACCTACTTCTTTTAGTGTTTGTGATTATACTCATTTACTGAACAACAAGCCAAGGTATAGATAGGAAGGTACTTCCTAGGCATGGTTCCTGTAATTGAAAACAATTTTATAATAAGTTGATTTACATGGCTTTACTACAACTTTCAGTATTGTCTAATATCAAATAGAGTTTCAAGAGTCTATTTTACCATAGATTTGACTTCGAAACGCTTCATCAAATATTCTTCATCAATCATCATCATCACACAAGGATTCTAAATGACGCATACAAATTGGTTTCAACCTTTTTCATCAGATCACAGAATGTTGAACAAATCAAATGGAAAAATTAATCAAAACATTCATATCGATAGGTTTATCGATAAATTTGAGTCAATGCCTAGTGTACATGTAAAATAAATTATTTGGAACAGAATCTTGTAAATTATCAATAGCTTAATTACACTAATCATTGAACTAAATGATCGAATTTATTTTGTTGAATTTTACACAATCCTGTTTTCACATAAGTAGATTTTTAATTAAATAAAAGGTACTTCAAATACACTTTGTACATAAAACTGAAAAAAAAGTATTATGGTGATTTAAATTTCCACTAAACAACGCCAGCGCAGGAACCAAAATACATCCAACTGTAATCACCCGAAAAAGCTAGAGCTGGAAGTCGCAGGACTCGCAGGACTTACAATACCTACAACTCACAACGTGACACAGAAGATGCACCTGGAATCACAACACAGCCTTTAGATGTAATGATAAAAAAGTATAAAATATTATGTCATTCGTATGAATGGTTACTATGATAGGTGAATATCATTTATTATTTATTTTATTATACACGATATTACGCAAGTCGACCCGTTTAAACCAAAACTTTGTGAACCTTTTACAGATACCTGCTTCAATCAGAAAAAATAGTGTTTGAAACCAATACCAAAAACAACGAATTTATGGACTTTAAACCAATGTGCAAGTTCATTTAATTTCGACAGTAAACATTTTTCTAAAGGATTTATACTGAATTTCTATATTTCTAGCAAAACAAAGCAAATCTTATTACAATGTGAAATTAAAGTGATTTAATTTCACAGGGTTTAAACTCTTATTTTCTTCCTAAAACCAAACTTTGAATGTTTGGGAATAGAGTAGGAAATCAAGTCATTTTGCTTACCAGGGGTAGGATACTTAATAATGATATTGCTTTTCTGTTTAAATAATTTAATAATTATTTTCACACTAATTATAAATTACGTTCGAAACATTTAGTACAATTGTTTTATATTCATCAGAATGATAACCGCCTTTGTAAGATGTTTACTAAATCGGTCTAGTTTATTTTGAACCTATGATAATATATTACTTCTTTTTTTAGCATTAACAATGCAATTTAATTTTTAATGTGAAATTAAAACACGCTTTGGCTAGCAAGAGGTGCGGGTTCATGTTCAGTTAATGTTTCCTCCATTCATATTTCCTTCCAGTGTGTTTTAATTTCACAGTGCTATGATAATAGTTATGCTACTGACATTTTACAAGAATATCCGAAATACTGCTGGACACCTATAGGAACGACCTAGGTTTTTTTTAAATGGTTATAGGTAGAATATTTTACAATGTCTCTAGATATTCCTGTATAAGCATATTTATTAAAACTATTATTGTAAGGCTTTCACGGAGCATCACGTGAGATAATATTTCTGCGTATTCTGTATCCCTACGCAAGTCAAAGACTACATTGTTATAGGAGATTAAGTATTTTTGTTACGGTTTTATGGATAAACAGTTTTAATTCAATCGAAAGTGAAATTATATTTTTGCCTCTAAATACTGCAAATCGATTAGGGAAACGAAATTTGCTAATCAATAATGTTTATCGATTTCGATTGGTCGATAACTTTATCGATTAAAATAAGATTGTATTGATTACCCTCAAAATAAGCATGGTCATCACTAACATGACTCATGTTTTTATTTATTTTAAGTCGAGCTTTTAAGATCAGTGGGGCGACCGCCTAACGTGATAGCTATTGGAATCGCAATCGTTTATGACGTCACACGAGTATTTCGTACCGCCGATGAAAGCTATTAGCTAGTCAAGTTTGGTCACGTGACCTTAACAATTTGAAAGCTATTGAACGAATGGTTATGTAAAGATTTGACAAATAACCCGACCGCCTAATTTTTTTGAAGGCCAGAGTAGCTGTCATGAAAGCTATTCCTTATGTCATCGAAAGCAGTTACTAATCTACTAACTGCTATCATCGTAAGTAAGTGATTTTGCTTTGTATTTAATTACAAATGATGCTAATTTGAGTTAGTTGATTTATGAAATTAAGTTTAATATATGTGGTAGCTTATATTTTATCATTTTTCAGTTGCGAAAACAACATTTGGCGCGTCTTGGGGCATTAACCTCTCGTGGACAGACTGTGGAGGAAAACATAGACTGATAACTACAATGGGGTCTACATAGGTATTCAGAATTTGTCAGGAAGACTAAGCTTAGCTGCATTTGCTGTGTGAAAGATAAGGCTAGTATGTTAGTACTAAAAATAGGTACCCCAAGTAATAAATGAAACCATTATATAAATCAAGACTTTTATTTTTGATAAGGCGTCAGGAACGTGTTCACGGCCGCGCCGCTCTTGCACCGCCTGCGCACGCGCCTCGCCGAGCGCAAGTCGGCGCTCCGGCGCAGGCGTCGCTCGTCCGCGGCCGCCGACGAGCGCCTACATTCCTCGAGCTCACGCCGCGGATGCGGCGATTTTCTAGGTCCCTAGCCCACTGTGGAGGACATGCTGCAACATCTGCTGTAACAACATAATATGCGTTAGTGACTGCATTGTGGGATTACACAGTTGAGGCATTTATATTATTCCAATACTTACATTTTGAACCATACTTTTTTTCCCGGTTACAGCCACATGTTTTCTTTTGGCTGAAATCATAGAAACTTTTTTTAGACATCAAAGTTTTCGAATATACCTTATTGTGTTAAATAATAAATTGTTTAAGAAAATTCTTACTGGGTTCTTTTAACTTTTTCCACTCCTCGCTTGTGTCCGTGGCTGTGGCTGCTGCAATCAAACATATTCATAAGCAATTGCATTTAAAATTACAAAGTAAGTTTATTAAAAGTAATCTCATCCATCTACAGAATACTTACATTTTGTTTTGATTCTAGTTGTTTTGGCTGGTGTCTCAGCTGAAATTAAGAAATTTATTTTTTACTTGAAATAATAATATAAAACTTTTACACACAACAATTATTCATAATTATTAAGTAAGTATACCATACAGGAATACTTACTGGGTATTATACTACTTCTACTTCAGGGACAGGTGCCGGTGGCAGGGCCTTTGAGGTTGAGGGTTGGTTCAACCCCATCTGTAAAATAGCATGAAAGTATTTTTACAACATTAATAAAGCAACTGTATATACCTACTTATTTGTATGTTGTATCTGAGAATTATATCATAAGCTCAGGCATCATTAAATTATAACAACATAAAAACTTTCCTATATTATATACAGGTGTTAGAAATGTAAGTATTAAGAAATTTGCTGTCCCAAAGCAGTGTTGCCTCATAGCCAACACCTTCTTTTTTAGTTTTGACTTTAAATCATTCCAATACTAAAGCACACCACAAACACAAATGTTAGTCACCTTAACGCATCAATAATTGAACATATTTCCATCAATAGGATCTAACCCACCCACAAACTGTGCTCAAAATCACTTACTCATAAGTAAACCAAAATGTCTAATAATTACACAGATAGACATAAAATGAAATAATTGCAAATAGATTTTTCTTTAAATAACATGAAAGGATAGCAGCTTTTCATGGAATTACGCCCAATTATTTTGCTATGTTTACAAACCAAATAAAGCACTATTAGTGAGTTACATGCTTGGTTAACAGACTTCTTAACGTTAGTTGTGTTGTTAGTATGAATCATTCATGCAATAACAAGAAGGCTTTCGCCTCTGAGTTTTATAACAACAAACAAGAATCACATCAATGTACACAAAATGTTTGTACCTAGGTACTTTTGTGGGAAGTTTTACTTACTTGTCTCCAATCTTTGGGGCTTTTCGACACGCCATCACTCACTGCGTTCAGTCGAGAGGCCATTTCACTCCACAGCTGGAGGCCCATTTGTTTCCCCCCTGTGTCTGTGGAGTGGCAAATTGGGTTCCTCTGGCCTGCAGTGGGTGCGCCTCCATCCACGATACCAATATTTCCAGTTGGTAGACACAGACGCGTCTCGATGACGGCATTCTGAAAATGTGATAAATGCACTGTAAAAAATACTCAAATGGAAGTGCCATTACATGTTTTACCCGTGAAAGTATACAGAAAGTAGGTACTTACTTTACTTGGAACAATTTGTAGAGGTTTCTTCCGAGCGAGATTGAGCGAAGAAAGTTTTATCTTTTATTTATCAATATTGCGCGAAAACTAAACTTCATAAGCAGTGCTGCCAAGGGTTATTTTTATAAATCTACCAAAATTATACGTCAAAATAACTCGATGAGATTTTACAAACAAAGGACGTGTGTATATTTTAGTAATGTTATCCTCCATTTTGTCGTAAAAATGTGAAATCACTCTGACCAAAAATCGAAACAAATTTTTTTTTTAAATAAAAACGGGGCTTTTAAAAATTATTTTGTCTTTGCAGGCACAATGTAGATAATTTTCTTTATCAGAAAAACCACGTTTGATAATTGCTCAAAAAAAAAAAGTATCACACTACATGGTCATATTTTAGCCCAAGAAACTACCATTTCAACAAGGATTTTTTTTAGGCAGCACTGGATATGTCCTTGCCACGCGTTTGGTTTTTACTTCGTTTGAAGTTTTTTCAATATGTGTAATTTTAATGTCTATACCTTTTTCTAACGCATTTCAACAGGTAAACTGATAATGCATCATCATTTCTACATTAAATAGTAATTTTAAAATATTTTTCTTAGTATTAATTAAACTTGGCAGTACGCCAAGTTTTAACATCAACATAGCTAAACAAAACGCCGTTATTCCATTCATTCACGAAAGCTATCGGGTAGGCAAAGCTATCGCGATCCTTAGGCGGTCGCTCCAAGGCAAAGCGATCGCTAGCTTATAGTCATCGTCAATAGCTATCGTAAATGAATAGCTTTCAGTTAGGCGGTCGCCCCACAGGGGCGACCGCCTAACGTGATAGCTATTGGAATCGCAATCGTTTATGACATCACACGAGTATTTCGTACCGCCGATGAAAGCTATTAGCTAGTCAAGTGTGGTCACGTGACCTTAACAATTTGAAAGCTATTGAACGAATGGTTATGTAAAGCTTTGACAAATAACCCGACCGCCTAATTTTTTTGAAGGCCAGAGTAGCTGTCATGAAAGCTATTCCTTATGTCATCGAAAGCAGTTACTAATCTACTAACTGCTATCATCGTAAGTAAGTGATTTTGCTTTGTATTTAATTACAAATGATGCTAATTTGAGTTAGTTGATTTATGAAATTAAGTTTAATATATGTGGTAGCTTATATTTTATCATTTTTCAGTTGCGAAAACAACATTTGGCGCGTCTTGGGGCATTAACCTCTCGTGGACAGACTGTGGAGGAAAACATAGACTGATAACTACAATGGGGTCTACATAGGTATTCAGAATTTGTCAGGAAGACTAAGCTTAGCTGCATTTGCTGTGTGAAAGATAAGGCTAGTATGTTAGTACTAAAAATAGGTACCCCAAGTAATAAATGAAACCATTATATAAATCAAGACTTTTATTTTTGATAAGGCGTCAGGAACGTGTTCACGGCCGCGCCGCTCTTGCACCGCCTGCGCACGCGCCTCGCCGAGCGCAAGTCGGCGCTCCAGCCGCAGGCGGCGCTCGTCCGCGGCCGCCGACGAGCGCCTACATTCCTCGAGCTCACGCCGCGGATGCGGCGATTTTCTAGGTCCCTAGCCCACTGTGGAGGACATGCTGCAACATCTGCTGTAACAACATAATATGCGTTAGTGACTGCATTGTGGGATTACACAGTTGAGGCATTTATATTATTCCAATACGTACATTTTGAACCATACTTTTTTTCCCGGTTACAGCCACATGTTTTCTTTTGGCTGAAATCATAGAAACTTTTGTTAGACATCAAAGTTTTCGAATATACTTTATTGTGTTAAATAATAAATTGTTTAAGAAAATTCTTACTGGGTTCTTTTAACTTTTTCCACTCCTCGCTTGTGTCCGTGGCTGTGGCTGCTGCAATCAAACATATTCATAAGCAATTGCATTTAAAATTACAAAGTAAGTTTATTAAAAGTAATCTCATCCATCTACAGAATACTTACATTTTGTTTTGATTCTAGTTGTTTTGGCTGGTGTCTCAGCTGAAATTAAGAAATTTATTTTTTACTTGAAATAATAATATAAAACTTTTACACACAACAATTATTCATAATTATTAAGTAAGTATACCATACAGGAATACTTACTGGGTATTATACTACTTCTACTTCAGGGACAGGTGCTGGTGGCAGGGCCTTTGAGGTTGAGGGTTGGTTCAACCCCATCTGTAAAATAGCATGAAAGTATTTTTACAACATTAATAAAGCAACTGTATATACCTACTTATTTGTATGTTGTATCTGAGAATTATATCATAAGCTCAGGCATCATTAAATTATAACAACATAAAAACTTTCCTATATTATATACAGGTGTTAGAAATGTAAGTATTAAGAAATTTGCTGTCCCAAAGCAGTGTTGCCTCATAGCCAACACCTTCTTTTTTAGTTTTGACTTTAAATCATTCCAATAATAAAGCACACCACAAACACAAATGTTAGTCACCTTAACGCATCAATAATTGAACATATTTCCATCAATAGGATCTAACCCACCCACAAACTGTGCTCAAAATCACTTACTCATAAGTAAACCAAAATGTCTAATAATTACACAGATAGAAATAAAATGAAATAATTGCAAATAGATTTTTCTGTAAATAACATGAAAGGATAGCAGCTTTTTATGGAATTACGCCCAATTATTTTGCTATGTTTACAAACCAAATAAAGCACTATTAGTGAGTTACATGCTTGGTTAACAGACTTCTTAACGTTAGTTGTGTTGTTAGTATGAATCATTCATGCAATAACAAGAAGGCTTTCGCCTCTGAGTTTTATAACAACAAACAAGAATCACATCAATGTACACAAAATGTTTGTACCTAGGTACTTTTGTGGGAAGTTTTACTTACTTGTCTCCAATCTTTGGGGCTTTTCGACACGCCATCACTCACTGCGTTCAGTCGAGAGGCCATTTCACTCCACAGCTGGAGGCCCATTTGTTTCCCCTGTGTCTGTGGAGTGGCAAATTGGGTTCCTCTGGCCTGCAGTGGGTGCGCCTCCATCCACGATACCAATATTTCCAGTTGGTAGACACAGACGCGTCTCGATGACGGCATTCTGAAAATGTGATAAATGCACTGTAAAAAATACTCAAATGGAAGTTCCATTACATGTTTTACCCGTGAAAGTATACAGAAAGTAGGTACTTACTTTACTTGGAACAATTTGTAGAGGTTTCTTCCGAGCGAGATTGAGCGAAGAAAGTTTTATCTTTTATTTATCAATATTGCGCGAAAACTAAACTTCATAAGCAGTGCTGCCAAGGGTTATTTTTATAAATCTACCAAAATTATACGTCAAAATAACTCGATGAGATTTTACAAACAAAGGACGTGTGTATATTTTAGTAATGTTATCCTCCATTTTGTCGTAAAAATGTGAAATCACTCTGACCAAAAATCGAAACAAAATTTTTTTTTAAATAAAAACGGGGCTTTTAAAAATTATTTTGTCTTTGCAGGCACAATGTAGATAATTTTCTTTATCAGAAAAACCACGTTTGATAATTGCTCAAAAAAAAAAGTATCACACTAAATGGTCATATTTTAGCCCAAGAAACTACCATTTCAACAAGGATTTTTTTTAGGCAGCACTGGATATGTCCTTGCCACGCGTTTGGTTTTTACTTCGTTTGAAGTTTTTTCAATATGTGTAATTTTAATGTCTATACCTTTTTCTAACGCATTTCAACAGGTAAACTGATAATGCATCATCATTTCTACATTAAATAGTAATTTTAAAATATTTTTCTTAGTATTAATTAAACTTGGCAGTACGCCAAGTTTTAACACCAACATAGCTAAACAAAACGCCGTTATTCCATTCATTCACGAAAGCTATCGGGTAGGCAAAGCTATCGCGATCCTTAGGCGGTCGCTCCAAGGCAAAGCGGTAGTATTCTCTATGTCGTCTGTGGCAAAGCGATCGCTAGCTTATAGTCATCGTCAATAGCTATCGTAAATGAATAGCTTTCAGTTAGGCGGTCGCCCCATGACAGTACTGACAAAAATTTAATTGAATAATTGAATGTACCAGAGATATTCTTCTTCTACATAGGTAGGTAGTATTTATATTTTCTTGGGTGGTTATGTTTTCCTCTTTGGATAATGTTTCTTTCTAGCAGGGTTGCCAACCTGTAGGGAATTCCCCAAACTGCGGGGAATCTCAAGTAGGTTGGGGATTTATTGGGGATTGGCATTATGTGGGGAAAATGCGGGGATTTTGACATCACATTCTTATCGGAAACTATTTCATCGTTTATTATCGATAACAACATTTTTTTGAATCATTAAGTATGACTCAAGTACTTATGACGGAATAATCTCGTAACGAAAAATGAAAATACCGGTAAATGGGCATCTCTATGTATGGAACATCCCTAGTTTGTCAGTTGTCTGTCTTGTCTATGTTCAGGGGATTCCCTTTTTCTCCTTGAATAAATTTACCGTCCTTAAAAATTTTAATAACACGGAAAACTGCAATAGTCTGAATATAGATATCTGTGCTGCAGTATCATTAATGGCTACAAGGGAAGGGATTAAAAAACTGGGTGGCAGTGTCATGTTTAACCCTTCGAACAAAATGCTTTCGAGTTATACATGGAAAAAATGTAAAAGATAAACAATAAATATTATTTAAATAATTGATTATATTTCATTTTATAACGAAACTTGAGGGGAATTTGTGGGGCATCAGCGGATTTTTATTCCCAAATTTGGGAAATTCAATCAGGATTTTTAATAATAATAATAATAATTTTAATACAATTTTAATTTTTTTTTAATCTGGCTAGTGTCACACTTCATTTTGATTAAAGTGTCTAACGGGCCTCTGCGTGTTGGCTTCGGCCCCACATATGCCTTCCAAAGGTCCGGGACCCTGTGGTCCCGAGATTGGAAATGACCGACATAATAATAATAATAATTAATAATTTATTTATTTATTCAGTCTTCTAAGGACCACATACAATTAATAAAAATAAAATTAGAATGAGATTAGAATTACATAGAATTTTGGGGATTTGGATGAATTCGCTTTGGCAACCCTGCTTTCTTGTCTTGTTTTTGTGTAAGCGGGTTTTTTCTGTGCCGGATGCCGGATTTTGTAAAAAATAATCAAATAGCTGAAGCAGGTATAATTGTTATTTAGTCGTTCAATTTATATTTTCGCCTCTTCCATTTGATTCGTAAACCGTTGATTACCTCAATAGAAACAACTTCCTACAAATCAGCAAAATTAAACTCAGCAATGTCTTGTGATTAAGGTTACACTACTTTTGCCAATAGCGAACAGAAACTTTTCACACAATGGACGAAAAACAGAAGAAATGTTGCCCCAATTGCAGTCAACTTTATCATCTAAAAAGTGAGTACCTATCATACATAAATTGAACTATAAATTTCGCATTTACACAAACAATATTTGGTGCTTCTTTATGCATTTCCAAGACCCTATCATTTAATAATCCTGACAACACACGAATTTCCGCTAGGTACGCTGATTCCACATCTTACAGCAAACCCTTGTAGGTAGAACTTTAACACCTTGAGCTCTACTAGTCCTACCAATCCTTTAGACACCGTAACAATAGTAGCGCATGGCTCATAGTTTACTATGGCTCATAATAATATATATACCTACATACCTTTAATATATGGGTCATTCTATGTTAAAAGAGCATCTGTTGATGTCTGTTAGTGGGTTTGCCTATAAGTTTTGTAAACAATATATACAATAATACTTTACAGCATGCATAAAATTGGGGCTCACAAAAACTAACTGTTAAAACTGCTTTTCTCAGTTCTTACTATTGCAAATGTCAGCTATGATAAACTAAAAAAATTGATGAAGCATCTTTACTTGTCTATAAAAATTTGGCATAAAATTGCTTTTCTTTTGCACAATTACTTACTCAATGGGTATATATAATTGAATTTATGAATTACATGCTTGTATCATTTATTACATCTCGTTTTTGCAGCTCTCACACCTCAACTAAAAGGGAATATCCCACTACTCCTATCATGTGGCCATTCTATGTGTGAGTCATGTGTCAGAAATATTTTGAAATTTGCGGAGCCTATCGAGTGCAAAATATGCCACCGTGACATGGAAGTGAAGGCTGCAGATGCAGCACTTCTGTCTATAAATAAAATGATTCTGTATCAAATGTTCCCTGTAAACATTTTTATGCTCGGGGAACTCACCCTGCAGTATTTAGAGGTAAAATTTACTATTTATTTTGTTAATTTACCTAATTTATTTTCTCTATCTCTCAGATTAAACTCTAATAGCTACAAAACATTCCCGTTTTCCATCAAATGTATTTTGGTTTTTTTTAGGATAATTCTGTACATCAAGGAACATCAACACATCAAAAAAATGAAGATTACTATGTGGATTTACAAAAAATCATCAAGAGTGTTGATAGTACCCAAGGTATAATATTTATATTGTGAATTTCTAACATTAATAAGTTTCAGATGATCGGCATCTCATGTTTTGTCTCATCTCATTCCAATATAATTTTAGTCTCATTTTCATGTTTTCAGGTCAATGTTTAGAGTGCCATAACCCTTCTACAAAAATGTGTAAGCAATGCGCCACAGTGCTTTGTGATACATGTTTCAATAAAACCCATAAGAACTTTATTGTATTCAAAAACCATGTCCTGACCAATATTGGTAAGATAGAACTACTAAGTTAAGAAACTTCTCACTTCTCTGTCTCAAAAGATATAATTAATTCAAAAAATTTCTTTTAGAACAAATCATGCAACCAAATCAGTGCAAAATACACAAAGATAAGACATTAGATTACTACTGCAACAACTGCTCCAAGTCAATATGTATGGATTGCTTGATGGTTGGTGGAGAGAAATCTTGCAAGAACCATAATGTGGTGTCTATGCAAGAAGTTGTAAGTAATTTTACTAATATCAAGAGCATACTGTTATCAGAATGGTTTTTTAAATGTATTTTTCTTACAGAATGAAAACTTTTATGAAGAATTGAATCAGATTTCATCTAAAGTAAATGAAACTTTCAAAAGACTTACAAAGACAGCAGTTGTAAGTGTTATTTCTTGTTTAGTTTATGTTTTAATCATTCTTACTTGATTGAATTCAACTTTAAAATATTTTTATGATATACTTTGGCAGGATATTGGGAATATACTACACAACTTAGAAAATGATACAGGATCTGCATGTGAGCTTACAAACATTTTGGCTGATGTTGAGCAACACTTCTCGAAACTCTCAGCTAAGATTCAAAATCACAAGAAGGAGGTGATAGACATCATTCTTGCATTGAAGTCTGCTGAAAAAGAATCACTGCGAAAAGCTAAAAATGATGTTACAAATAGTATCACCAATGCTAAAAAAGTTTTAAATGCTATAGATGTGGCATCTGATCCTGACAAACAGAAACAGGTAAATTTTATGAACAAGTTTAATTGGTATGTTGATTGAATGATAACTGCGAATAATTCTTACTTGTTATGGTATTATTTTGCAGATTAATCTTTCAGTTCTTTTGGACAGTGCAAAGGAAATAATTGAAACACCCTGGTATTTGACTAAAGATGAAAACAGCAAAGATCCTCTGAAGTAAGTTGTACATACTGATGTGCCGTTCCCGGGAACGTTCCCAACGAGGGAATATTCCCAGGAACGTGCCCGGGAACGTTCCCAAAAGCGGGAACATTGGGGAGCATTGTTTATTAATATTATAAAATGCTTCCATCATTATTTTAAATACATTTTAGTAATGCGGCTGCACGTCGTGATTCAGTTCAGTTGCAGTAATGAAACGCAACATTTTTTATTAAATAATGTAATGTTTCTTTCATCTAAAAACATGTCACTCAATAGCAATCTCACAAAAATACACATTTAAAAAACAACAATCATGAACTTGTCATAGTTTAATGACATGGTGAATGATAAATATTAAAAATATGATGTCTTATATATTGAATAGTGCACCAATTTTTATCAATCTTTCTATATATATAAAAATGAAATCCGTTTTCCTTGGTCAAGTTATCACGCGTGAATGGCTGGACCGATTTCACTTATTCTTTTTTTGTTGTATTTGTTATTATTAGGAAAAGGTTCTTACGCAAAAAAATATTAGGAAAATCTCTGAGAAATATTGAAAAATATACATTTAATTTTGCATATTTTAAAAAACTATGACATTGTTCAATCATTGCAACGCTAAGGCGGTACGAAGTTCGCCGGGTCAGCTAGTCAACAATAAAAACAAAAAGTCTCTGACTAAAATATTCACAATTAACGATTTTGTTAAGAAATGAGAGTATTTATTATTTATATCGCAATATTTTAACAATCAATAGCACTAAGCAGCAGTCTTATAAAAAACAGACTATCATAGGGTTCCCTACATCATTACGAAACCCTGTTTATCGAGAGTTATTCTGTCGAAATCATATTTTCGAACATATAAACTCTATTTAAATTATATAATTTTAACAATCAACTGTTATTAAATGAAATTAAATCAGACTATTATTTAAATCTTAAAAAACTTGAATCGAGAAAAATATTTTCAATAAACAACCTTAAAAAATAGTATCACAAAATTACTTTTCGTATTGAAAATGTCCCGTTATAATTTTAAGGAACTTTCATATTTTTTCATACGTTTCAAAAGGCAAGGCTTGATTTTGCGGATCCAAGTACGGGCTATGCCAAGTGACTTGTTTTATTATTACCAGCCTGTTATTAATATACCTACTACATATATCCGTGGACCGTTATAGGATGCCGATGATATTTTATATCCATGACAAACAATAAGTTCAATTACATTACAGAAGAAAAACATTAACAAGTAAAAAGATAAATTGCCTATTCAATTAAATAGATCAATTAAAACAATAAATTGTTGATAAATAAGATTGTCATGGCCCCTTTTGGATTTAGTCATCCTTCAAATGCCTCTATTTTTGTCTGGCTCCGCCTAGGGTTATCCAGTCCGTGCCTGCAGTTTTAGTTAAGTCGTCGGCCCATCTTTCTTATAAAAGTTTAATCTTTAATGGACACACAAATTCATACTGGCACATGATAATAAGAACACAATAATAAATAAAAATAAATTAGTAGGTACAAGAATTACGAGTCCGGCGTGGTATTTTTCTACTTAAGTTTATTATAAAGAATCACGGTTTTATTTAAGCACTCACTGTTTCTGAGAGTTGTGTGATGGAAAAGTACCTACTCATTGTTTTCGTCACAATCACAAAGTGTATTTTCAATAAATAAATATATCAATGTCAATACAATGTATATAGTAATACTTACTTCTATTGTCTAGTGAACTTCAATGCGCCAATATAAGTTAGTATAGCTGGCATTTACCTCATTTGTATTTTCTCTAGTAACCGACGATGATGTAGAGGTGGAAGTGGAAGCTTGAGGGTGTAACTCTGAAGACAGTGGTATAACACTTGCCGCCTCAGGTTTTAACAAATGTTTAATATCAGTTAATGCTTTGTCACATTTTGTTAGATGGCGTGCAAATTTTGTTGTATTTTTAAACTTGTAGACTAATCTACAAAAAGTACATGTATAAATAGTCTTTTCATTCACAATGCTCTGTATAAAATGGTCGTGCACTTTACTTTTTGGTCACATGATTAGTCACCCGCGTAAAAGCGCGGGCGGTGGCTCACAGGATAAGCAAGCGTGTCCAAACAGCGCACGGCGTGACTGTATAACGCAAACTGATAGACATCTGACAATAAGTACGCTCTATCTCTATCATGTTTATAGCGCTGTCACGCTCGTGACAAAATGGGTAGTGAGTTTGCAGTCGATTAACGCCATCTATTGAGTGCTGTTGAATCTTTTTTCTTAAAAACGTCATGAAAACAAACTCATTGCAATAAAAATGCTATTAAAGATTGAATACTAACTTTGCATGAATGTTCCCAGCTTCAGGGATCGATACCGGAAACATTGGGAATTTACTGGGAATATTCCCCATGAGAAACTTACTGGGAACGGGAACATTCCCGCGGCACATCGCTAGTTGTACAATACTATCATTTCCATGAATTATTATTGTCAGGCCATGTCCTATGTAACTGAAAAATTCTGCTCATGACTGTCATCTTCTGTATTCAAATCTGTCTCTTGAGGAACAAGTAGTCTTATGTGAAACTGCATTGATTGCATCGCAAAAATAGGACAGTTATTTATAACTTGTATACCTATATAACTTATCTTTACTATGACATATTTACCTATAACAGGGTGGCAGTCAACGAAGATATCTGCGCATTGGTGAATGATTACATACACCTCGAAGGAAATGTAAAGTCTATGTACAAACTTCAGTCCACTTCAGAACTTGGCGAGGGTGTTGAAATACCGCCTGCCCCTCCTGCGCCGGTATTCCCACCTGAGTTGCCCAAAGGTAAAAAAATAAAAAACATTATTAACAGATTAATTATTTCTACTTCAATTAAAAAAACAGCCTTTATTAATAATCTAAAGTAACTGTAAAACTTATCCAATAGGCGTTTTTTCAACAAAATTAATTCGAGGTGACCTTATATAATATCTAGTGTTACTGTGCCTCCTGTCATTCTAAGGCCTAATCCAGCTATTTTAATTGTTGCCTGTCAATGCCACTTTCCACTAAAGGCCCACGCTATCATTCGCCTAGTCATCTTCGCATTGGTCAAATGGATGTCCAATGTATGAGAACATTCCCTACTTTTGATTCACACAGCCTAGATTTTGATTATTTACAAAATTACTACATAGTTAAGTAATAATATTGAGCTACGTAGTAATCTTTATTCTTTACCTTTTCTTTAGATGTAAGACAACAAAAGAAGGCAAAAGTTGCTGAAGTGAAGGATACATCATCCCGCGATAGTGCATCCCGTGATGGCCACACACACAAGCCTGGATTTTACAAGAACGCGCCTAGATATCGAAACAAGAGTGGATCTGTATCGTCCCTCAACTCGTGCGACAGCGAGTCCTCTTACAAAACTTATATTACACAAAGTGAGTCATTACTATAAACACTTACATTTGACGACCACTTTGGTGTAATGGTCAAGAAGTTGACTATTAACCAAGAGGTCGCGGGTTCGATCATTGTGTGCATGAACATGTCTGTTTGTACTGTTCTCGGTGTTATATGTATTTATTTAAGTTTATTTGTAATACCACTGTTGATTCCGACATCTGTATTCGTAAGTGCTTACCACGGATATTAGTAAGCTACTTACCACGGATCAGATGAATGTATGTGATGTTGCCGTATATTTATATTTATTTATTTATTTTATATTTACATAAAAAATGTGTTAAAGCTATATGCTATAGAAAAGGTGTCCTGTCTTCATTCGTCAATTGTATTTGATGTTTGTACAGATGAGTCGTGCCAGAGACCGATAGTTCATCATGTCCAGCCTTTTGAAGAGAGTCAGCACCCTAAGCAAATACTTGAAGGTATTTTTGAGTAATTAATTAAGAAACTCATGTTTATGTTACTTATTCGAGTCATTCCGATATGTATTCTTCTAATATTAGATAAGGTATTAATTTAAAATATATTTATAGGGTCCCAGGAGTTAATCTACATCACGCACATTGTTGATCCACATAACTTCTATGTGCAACGTTCCTGCCATCAGAAACTTGTGAAGGACATGCTGAGGGAATTCAGAAATGCTAACTCCATGCCTAAGCCTTCTGTTAACCATGTGTCTGAAGGTATGTATCGAATTTATTTTATGTGAATGGCAATAAATATTTACGTGTTACTCACTCTGACAACTTATTTGTTATTGAACAAGAGAGGTGGTATTATTTAGGACTTTTAAAATTTGGTTTCCATATTAATTTCTGTTTACAACTAAGTCTATGCACATAACTAACCAACCAACGATATATAAAACTTTTTTGCGCTAAGCTAACATAGGCCAATGCGTTGGCCAGTGCGCAGCCCCAGCCACTGGTCCAATGTGTAGGGCGTTGGCGCATTTGGCGGTAGGCATTTGAGCGTTGGCCGGCGCGCTTGCGTGCTCGCCGCGCGGTGTTGGCAACATCAAAGGACACTTGTCGCAAGCTAGGCGCACCATCTACACATTGGCCGCGCGATCAGTTTGCCCGGAGCAACAATCAAGAGTGCACGTTTTCTTCTAGCGGCGAATTAAAACCTAACTTTACGAAATGGCGAACATATTGAGCTCTATCAGAGTGAAAACTGCCTGTGGAACTCAAATCAATATCCATTTTGAATCCGTCCGCACATTGGTCCGAACCAAAGCATACTAAACGACCTTCCAATGTGTGGATTAACTAACAAGCGCGTTGGCAATTTGGCCTATGTCTAGGGGCGACATTAGAAGAACCTTCATTCACGACGCGAGCAAATACAACTTGAGATTTCTAACTAATCCGTAATGCTACAAAGAGAGTTATAAGACCTCATCATTTGAAACAGGGGTCATATTACACTTACAAGACGGTTCTCGCGCACTTGTGTTGTAGAGGCCAAACACGGTAAACACTGCGGTAGGTAGGTATGTATTATGCGCTAGAGATACGGGCGATTTTGCAACAAGAATGGATAGCCTGATATGCTGGCGACTGTACTAACAATAACAATGTGCGCACACAGGTAAAGTGTACCTGGTGTTCAACAAAACGGACAACATGTGGCAGAGGTGCCGCGTCATCAGCATCGACCGCCGGAACCCGAACCATATACAAGTGCACGTGTTTTGCGTCGACTTTGGCAGCACTGAAGTTGTTGGGATTGATAAGTAAGTCTTTTCTTACCACTTAAAATAGGTATAGGTGGCTTAAACTAATATTTTGCAGGTAGAATTACGTTTTGTTTTTTGTATCTTTGTTTTTTTTCTTTGGGAACATAATAAATTGATTACGTAAAAGCTGTAGGTAATAATCTCTATATATATAAAATTTTCGTGTCACAATGTTCGTTCCCGTACTCCTCCGAAACGGCTTGACCGATTCTTATGAAATTTGGTATGTATATTGAGTAGGTCTGAGAATCGACCAACATCTATTTTTAATACCCCTTAGTAAGTGATGAGAGAAATAATTTATATAGCATAACAACGTTTGCCGGATCAGCTAGTATTTTAACAAAGGTTTAGCTCGGTTCTAGTCGTATCTTCGGCTTCGGTCGAAGTCAATCCACTGGTTCGGTCTGGTAGCTACTGATGCTGTTAAAAACTGTCGATCGAGACCGACTAATCATTACACTAATCCATATTACCAGCAATTGACGTACGATCGGTTAGCTTAGTTACACCCCACCAGAGTCTTGAAATTGCTCTGCTAGGCTCGCTACTAAGACTGCACGTGAGTTTCGTGTGTGAACACTTGTATGTCACTTGTGCACACGCCCGTGCGACATATGTGAACAAGCGCTAACACTTTATCTATTACCCTTTGACGACCACGTGTAATTGTCAAGAAGTTGACTATTAACCAAGAGGTCGCTTGCTCGATCCCCGCACTGTACAAACATTTTGTGTATGAACATGTCTGTTCGTACCGGTCTGGGTGTTATATGTATTTATTTAAGTTTATTCTGATATCTGTAACACAAGTGCTTTAGCTACTTACCACGGAGTCAGTATGTGATGTTATTTTATATATATTTTTTTATATTACCCTGCTTAGGCTGCGTTTGCTGCCGCCCGCGAGGCTTCAGTCGCCGTACCCACTGGCTTTGAACTGCTCCCTAGCTAACTGCGTCCCCAAGACCGGATGCTGGACCAGTGACGACTCAATACTCATCCAAAACATTATCGACAAGTAAGTTTTTTTTATTTAAATTTTGAACTATCCAGACATTTTACCACAATCTCACCTGATGGTAAGTGACGATGTGGCCTAGGATGGATCATGTCTGTCTAGTAACAACCTATTCACTCTTTTCTTACAAATATCTAAGTTAAAGTCTAATAGGAACACTTCATTCGGCAGCGAATTCCAATCCTTAGCCGTACGCATCAGGAATGAATGAATGAATATATCATTTTATTTAACTTTTTTGTTGTTTTAAAACAAATGTAATTATGGTAAGTTGTAGGAATATCTGTTTATTTTATCCATAAAGATGTGGACTTGCGTCTTTGATACAACAAGCTTTACTTAGGTTCCGTTACCCCAGCAAATGAACATTTTAACACAACTCTTTTGATATTTTGACCATCATTAATAAACTGTAAATGACTGGTATGTAATAGGCTTGTTTCCACTATGAAAGAAATATTCAAAAACTGATTTTCTCTAAAATAATTCATAATTTCAGATGCCTTTACACTAATATTTTTCTGCAGTTCGTATTATTTGATTTTTAATTGGAATTCAAATGATAATTAGTCACTCAGTCGGCATTGCACGCGGTGACGTCAAAGTGTGTTATTCCCATACAAGCTCTATGAAGAAAAGCGTTTTGACAGTTGATAAAAAGTACGTCAACGATTGGTGGTGTCAACTACCGTATTATGTATAAATGTGACTTACACATACATAATGAATTGCATTGTCGATAAGCGAACTGGACTCTTATGGAATATCAGTTTATTGAAAATTTGAAATGTATTTTGTGTTTTTTTATTCGTCCCACTCGTTTATAAAGCAGTGAAAACATTTTGACAGTATCTAGCAACACTGGTAGTGATGTAGCGGCATTTCGTTGCCACAGTAATGTATACATAACCTAACGTGATCAATGTTTGTCATCGTTAAAAGTAAACAAGCAGTGATCCACGTCCGCCACATCCGGTCGACGAGCGACTTCATGGTGCGGTTCGAGTGCGACGTCACCACGTTCGAGGACGGCGTCAGCATCGCGCACGCTCTCGTGTTCCACGAGCGCGCCAAGATGATCAACCCTCGCCTGCCGGTAGGATTTGTTTTTTATTTTGTAATGGCAATTTGTTAGCCGGTCTATGGGACCCTATCTCTCTCTCTATATTTGACGACCACTTGGTGCAGTGGTCCACATGTCGGACTTCTAAAACCAAGGGTTGCGGGTTCGATCCCCGCACAGTACAAGCATAAGTGTGCATGAACATGTGTGTTTGTACTGGTCTAGGTGTTTTTCTATGTATAACATGTTTATGTTTACAAAAATAAAAGTATTTAAGTATGTTTATCTGTTGTCTAGTACCCATAACACAAGCCTCGTAGCTTAGATTGGGACTAGAGAATTTCTCGTGTCACAATGTTTGTTGCCGTACTCCTCTGAAACGGCTTGACTGATACTCATGAAATTTTGTGAGCATATTGAGTAGGTCTTAGAATCGGCCAACATCTATTTTTCATACCCCTTAGTGATAAGGGTAGTACACCCTTAACATTTTTACGGCAAAACAACGTTTGCCGGGTTGGCTAGTCTCTATATACAGGGTGAAATTTTAGTGGTTATTTTCCCGCAGTGAATTGATTCTATATCAGTAGATAAATCGATTGTTTAAGTTATTTTTAAATAAAATAAACAAATATTTTCAACATTATGTATGGGCGGGCGCGTTTCATGGAGCGCTTGCAGTATGGAGAACAAAAATAGAACCTATTTAAAAATAAAAAGAACTACCATGATTCGATATTATTACAGAAAGTAATTCGTTCCGCAGCGGGAAAACATCCACTAAACTTTAACCTTGTATAATTTGTGTGAGAGCATCTATAAAACGAGACGGTTGAAGTGATCATCAAACGAGTTCGGCAGTTGGTGTACTTAATTACTTACATGTTTTCTATCCTTTGCAGTATCCAATGATAACTGGAATTGTGGAAAGACCAAAATTGTTCGTGAGCAGTGACTTCAAACCGAAGTCTGTTGAAGAGGTGTACATCACACACGTCGTCAGCCCGGACAAATTCTTTGTACGAAAGGTAAGAAACAATTGCAATACATAATATTTTAAAAAAAGTTAAGCTAAAAAGCTGGTGTTAATTGAATTGTTTTTTTTTTACAGCGTCATTTGCAAAACGTTTACGAAAAGCTATGTGATGATATGGAGCAAGAGTACAGTTTGAGTGTCAACACTGGCAGCATCTATCTGCCTGAATTGGGTAAGATAATGCTATTACAAGCTTCTATTTAGTTCACCTATCCCGGTGTTTAGTTGTCTGTAATCAAATCTTGCAAGCTAAATTTCACTTTGAGCTGAAATTTTGTAAATACCTATGTTTAGATTGGATGACAATGCACAATTTGATTATAGACGGTTGTTAAAAAAATTGAAGTACTAGTTTTTTTAATTTACTAGGTAGGTATATTTTTAGCAGTAACAATTTTTAAAATAAAATAACTTATATTTTCAGAATTGTTTATGCTAAAAATATAGTTTAACAGCTGTAAAGGTCTTTCATATGGATGTTTTAGGTATCTAACCGCAATAGTGACAAAAGCCTAAGGAGCACTTGAAAAAATTCGGACCGATAAGAGTTTTATAGCTTGTACTAATAAGCCTGCAGTTCTATAAATTGACGAATTGACCAGTTGTATGCAAGCTTACAAGTTGATCCAAACTATGACGCGGTCCATCTTGCCTGTAGGCACCAAAGAGTGGTTTATATCTCTCGTGGTGTTTATCACTGTCATAGAATTTACATAGCGGCACATTTTAAAATCTAAAATTTCATTAAAATTGCCGCTTTTGCAAGTTAAGCCTATTGTTACAGATTTACTCAGGTCTTTTCTTCCTAACCGAAAGCATCTCATAATATTTATCTTACCAGGCATGGTCTGCGTGGTAAACACTGAGAAGTATCGCTCCGAGAACGACTGCGCTGTATGGGCTCGCGCCGTAGTCACCGAGTTACCCGGCCGAGGTCGAGTTCGCTTGCTACTACCTGATACTGGTGCAACGCTACTGGTGCACTGGTCTGCACTGCGACATATACATCGGCATTTCACTACGGCACGTGCACTGGTGAGTTCATATTGACTAGGCAAACTGGTAAAAGCGTGGTGAATATTGGGAAGTATCGCTCTGAGAACGATTGTGCCGTATGGGCCCGCGCTGTCGTCACAGAGTTAGGCCTCATGTACGGAGACGCGGTGCGTTGTGCGGCGTGCTGACTCGCGGCGCGTCAAACGTTTTTTGTGTTTACGGAGAGGCGGCGCGTGAAGCAGCACGCACCATCGCACGCGTAAACAATATACACACAACAACATATGGAAATAGACGATGGTGTTCATAGAGATGCCCCCGCATCGTTGCCATCCGCGGGCTCCGCCGCACAAAACGCTCCAACTCAATCAAGCGCGTGTAAAATCGCTTCTCGGTAAACGCTCTCCTACAACGCCATATGTTTGACTTTAGTGCGCGCGCGCCGCCCAACGCAACGCGCCACGCGCCGCGTCTCCGTAAATGAGGCCTAACCCGGCCGCGGTCGCCCGCTTGCTACTACCCGACACTAGTGCGACGCTATTGGTGCTCTGGTCTGCCCTGTAATGCATCCATCGTCAGTTTACTACAGCACGCGCACTAGTTAGTTCATATGGACTAGGCAAACTTGTTGAACAGTGTTGAACATTGAGAAGTATCGCTCAGAGAACAACTGTGTAGGCCCGTGCTGTTGTCACTGAACTGCCGGCGTGGTGGAGTTCGCCAGAGTTTCACCACTGGTAAGCGAAATACAAAATATCACGTAAGCCAATTAGGTACAGAGTTTCACCACTAATAAATTGATTTATAATTATTTATTTATTCATTCCTTACAGGCCACAGAGTGCCATCTTGCCGGCGTGACGGCTCCGAACAAGAAATGGAGTGCGGGCTCAGTAGCGCTACTTCAGCGCTTCCAAGGCCGACTGCTAGAACTTCACGTGGAGGAGACGTCCCGACGCGGTACTGGCGTCACGCTGTATGACAAGGAGGACCCCGATAACGAGATATGCATCAATAGGGAGATGATCAAGCACAAGTTTGCTGTCACTTTTGGGTGAGATATTAGACATATTTCCCTCTCTTTCACACCATAACTTCAAAGCAATTTACTATTGCAACTGATTTCTGTAATAAATAATATTCTTTTATGACTCATTAATGCGGTTGTCTTTCTTTCAGATTATTCAAGTTCAACAAAAACGATGCCCACGACCAAGTCATTACAAACAAATCACCACTAGACCCGCCCAAGCAATCGCTCAAACCAAAACCAGAAGTCTCTATTCTGAAGAGACAGACGTCCCCTAAAAAGGAAGTGAAGGAAGAAGATTTAGAAGCAAAAGATAAGGGTCCGCTCCGATTGGAAGCGAAAGTTCTCAATTACCAATCGCCGTCGCTTCTGTACATTTCGCTGCTCCATCAAAACAAACTGTTCAACGACTTGTACGAGAAGATACAAAAATACTTCACGACGAACAAAACTCAGGGCAAAACCGACTGGGCGGTCGGCGAGAGATGCTGCACTATTTGCGCTCAGTCGCAGACATGGCGTCGCGCTGTTACAGTCGAGCTGGAAAACGAAAATGCTACTATTTTCTACTCTGATTTTGCTTGTGTCGAAACGGTACCTATCGCCAGCTTGAGAGAACTTCCCAATGAGTTTGCAGCTATCGGTGACGCAGCGATCAAGTGCCACTTGTGTGGTGTCATACCGGCCGTAGGTGAGGAGTGGCCATCGCTTACAAAGGAATATCTAAAGGAAATGCTAGATGCCTACACCAGAATATTCATCACAAAACTAGGAACATTTAAAAACAAAAGCATGCCCATCGAAATATGGGTATATCACACGATACAAGGCGGCGCTTTGGAGCCTAACAAATCCGAATGGAGATGTCTGAATACGAAAATCATCGAGCAAGGATTGGGCATACCCGACAAAGCGCAGGCGGTAAGTTTCATAACAACTTTAAAACCCAATTTCAGGTAATTTGTGTTCATCTGTAACTTGAATAATATGGTTGTTAATGTCACTCAGTTTTTATAGTAAAATTACAAACAAATGTTTTGGCATTCAATTTATATCAAAGCTATTTTTATCTGATTAAAAGAAACTATATCTAAGTAGGATGTTATTTTCTTACAGTCAACTTCTGCCGAAAATCCGGGTGCTGATGACGAGATGTTGTCATTCCTCAATGTGACCGGATCCGTGAATGAATGGCTACAGCTAGAACCGATGCCCACGAAGCCGCTTCTCAACGAATCTGACGCCGAAAGCGCTACTACATCACCAGACATTGAAGAGGCCACTTGCAGTATGGATGCCATGCAGAAGAACTCGAAGACGGTCTTCATTTCGGACTGGTTGCCGCCAGAACCCCTGCCCAACAAGGAGTTTACGGGCATGCCGACGTTAGTGTATTCTTAAATCTTGACTATGTAAAAATTAAGAGCTTTGCAGTCGGGCAACTGTAGAATAATGACGTTGACGATCTAAAAGGACACTCCACTTACCCAGTGCGAAATTTTTGGTTCATTATTAATTACTGAGTTTGTCAGCACATCCTCACCTTAATTTTCAATGTTATGTGAATAATATCAGTTTGTTCATTATTATTATCTAGTACCCATAACACAAGCCTCGTAGCTTACTTTGGGACTAGAGAATTGGTGTGCTTGTTGAGAAATATTTATTTATTTTATTTATTATTATTATTCCAGGTACATCGACAACGATGGATTTATATTCCTTCACGACGTCTGTCAACAGGATACCCTAGACCTCATCCGCAAAGCGCTAGACGTGCGCTTCAAGAATCCCGACCCGAAAGCTAAGTACGCCAAGTGGACGGTAGGTGAACCATGCATTGCTATGTTTTTCCTCGATAACCGATTTTATAGAGGAAGAATTCTCGAGGTAAATGAAGATACATCGAGTTGTTTAGTACATTATGTCGACTACGGAAACGATGAAAACTGCTCATTCGAAAATTTACGCAAAAGTTTCGCGCTGTATCAGATACCGATACAAGCGCATAAATGTGTACTGGATCGCATTAAACCAGTGGGAAAGGAGTGGGACAGACAAACCCTGGATTACATTCACAAATCCGTTGTAGAGAAACAATGCTTTGTGAAGATAACTGGAGAAAAAGTCGGCGATTTGATACCAATTGAGCTTAAATACGACAAGTTGTGGATTAACGACCACTTGGTTGATTTTGAGATGGCCGTGTACACTGACGGGTCAAAGGCTGTGATGCGTAGATACGCCCCTCGGCCCGTAAACAAGGTGGAAGAACCTCCAGTCGAATCTGACTCCGGGCCAGATTATATCGTAGAAGAGTCGAACGACACAGGACCCTTATCCACTTCAGTGGAGTCATTCGATATGAAAGCTGTTCGAGGCAAAGACTGGAACAAATTGCTGGATGAAGATGATGACAGTGAGTCCTTGGAAGGAAAGTTTACGACATTCCCGAAGTTTGATCAAGAAGAGTTTATTTGCAACATAACCACTATAAATGGCACTAACACATTGGAACTCAGTATAGTTCATGACGACGAAACTAACCTTGTGTACGATGAAATGTTTAGTAACTTACAAGCTAAGGGTGAAAATATGAGTCCGTTGAACGGAATATTTGAAAACAAAGCTTGCGTAGCTCTCTTCCATGATGATGGTCAGTGGTATAGAGCGTCTATCTTGCAATATAGTGAAGGGAAAAATCAAATCAAAGTGAGATATGTTGATTACGGTAATATTGAAATTATATCTTTGGCTGATGCCAGAGAAATCACAGATGAGTTTACGAATCTCCCGCCTGCTTCCGTAGAAGCAAAACTTTATGGTGTTAAGGTGAATGAAGATGTTAGTGTTAATATAATTGTAGAAGAGTTCAGCGGTGTATTTTTGGATAAAGGTCCTTTCACTGCTAAGGTGATGGAGTATGATGATCCCTTCCCAATTGTTGAATTAAGAAATGATTCAAATGAATTAGTTTATGAAAGCCTTATCAACAAAGGTATTTTTTTGAAGTCTAATGATGATTAAACTCTTTAATTTTAAGTTCTTTGGTTTTCAATTATCTTTTTTTTTGTTTCTTAAGTCTTATTAGAAAGAAACTTTATGTTACTCATCTTAACCACTTACTGTTGGTTGTCTCGTAACACGAGACTGTTATTCATATAAGATTTTTATCATTCCAATAAAAAACCAATCAAAGTTATGAGTTTTATTTACTACACTCAAAATAAACTGGCCATAAAACAGTAAGCATCCATTGACAGTAAGAACGCTTTCAACATTTAATTTTGTTTCTTGGGACAAATGGCTACAAATCTCAGTGGAGCTCCAGTTCCCAGTTTGATTTTCATTGGCAACACCAATGCTGCGCAACCATATTCTGAAAAACAAAAAGGTGTATCCATAAACTGTGACTGATATTGTACAATACAGTCAACAAAAGATATAAGGTGAAAATAAATGTTATGGCAAAAACTACTATGGCAGAAGTAATTCAAGGCCGCTGCATACGTGACGGGAAGTTATGGAAACGAAACATCGTTTCATACAAAATGTATTTAAAAACGCATACCTATATCACGGAAGTACGGACGGGGCGGAAACGAAAAAATGTCGTCACGTCGCCGACGATATTTTACCATGTCCCCGTCTCGACTCGCTCCGGATCAGCTTTTGGGCAGTGCTTTGTAACTACTACACGATTACCGTTAATTGCTCCTAGCAATTAGGAAAGTGGTCCAAATTGTCCCGAAGCAGTGGTAGGGTTAATTTATATGTTGGGACGTGTAAAAGTGCTACTTGTGAGTCTATTTGCAATAAATAAATTGATTTTATTGATTTGATTTGGTAAATACAGATACAGTTTTAGAGAATCATGTGTCCGTCAGTATAAGCACGTCACGTATGCAGCGACCTTAACTTTGATAACCTGTTACATACTTTGTAACTAATATCATACTTTTCTGTTACTGTGTTTACCTTATTGCTGTTAAATTGCCTCATTAGTTTTTATCACGCTTATTTACCTGGTATATGTCTGCTAAAATTGATATTTTCAATGGCGTAAAGCCCAGCTTTAGATGTCACTTTGTGAACCGGGAAATCTTTGCTTGAACCCGGATCCGTCGAAGCTACGTCCACCCCGATGCCAACGACCTTTTTGTATGACGTCGTTATCCATGTGGCAACTTCTTCACTCAAACCTGTAAATAATGTTTTAAAATCAGTATATTGAGTTAAGATATACATTATAGTTCTTAACTTTTGTCTTTCTTGGCGCATTTAAAATAACTGCTGTTAATAGTTACGGCGAAAGCTGTTATGTAAGTAAAAGAAGCCACTTATCATCTTGGCTTGACATATCTATCTGCTTTGGTTTAAACAGTTTTAAGCAGGCCACCACTATTCATAGCTATTCGTTAACTTGTCATTTTGTA
This sequence comes from Pyrausta despicata, assembly GCA_963921415.1. Classification (NCBI taxonomy): domain Eukaryota; kingdom Metazoa; phylum Arthropoda; class Insecta; order Lepidoptera; family Crambidae; genus Pyrausta; species Pyrausta despicata. The sequence continues at coordinate 10,187,642 of OY992852.1, read as the reverse complement.
TAGGAAACGTATTTGACGATATCAATACGTTACAACGATAGTTGTTCGTGATAGGCCTACAGTAGTTACTTACCTGGGAAGTTTAATTCGTCGCTCACTCCAAGGTATTTCTTTTCGTCGGTAAAAAATTTACTCCATCCGAATTTGAAGACGACTAAACACGTTTTGTCGGCGTTCAGCATATGATCCAAATGACTCTTATACAGAACAAAATTAGGGTCATCATTCACCAAGCGGCTTACGTCCACTACGATCACTGGAAATAGTTAAAAGAACAATGTTATCTAACTTTAATTTTTAGCACTCCATATTCTCTGTCAAATTGGCTTGAACGATCTAGTAATTAGGTTTTTATGCTTCATATATATATACAAAAACTTTAATTTCATGTTACTTGCTCCTACGGAACCCTTTGTGCGAGTCCGACTCGCAATTGGCCTGTTTTTATTCCTCGCATTTCGGTGGCAACGAAATCGCTTTTTTTTTGATAATTAATGCTCAACCATTAATCTATCTATTTTAGTTAAATTATCCGAAGGCCCTTTTTCGAATCCTCTCATCCACTGTGCGAGCCATTTCACCTACTACTACCGCTAGCGACATAATATCCATTTGGCACCTGTGATCAAGGCATAAGCGGGACGGGGGCGGCGCGACTGTAGTATGTCACAAGCGGTCACGTGGATTTTAGCGGGACTTTATATTTTTCTTTGAATGCCTATAAAATCAAAACGATTTGCTATTTTAGACCGCAAAAAAAATAGTGTATTTGTATACGTACAGGCTTTACGGAGACAAAATATCATGTTATTTGGCATACCTAGTAACATTCTTCATTATGACTTAATTACTCTGCCTTACAAAATTCGTAATCGAACTCAGGACGTTTGCCTCGCGGCGAATAAAAATATACTGAAAGTATAATAGAGAACCTTGAAATACGCAAAACTTTGACACGATTTGCACTAATTAATTTCAACTCCTACACATACCTACCTACAGTTTCGGTGCTTCAGTTTAATGAATGATACACAAAACCTTGAGTTTCAATGTTTTTTACAGTACTTACCTATTCAACTAACCAAATTAAATCATGTATTTGACAAATATTCCTTTTGACAAAAGAATACCATTGTTTGTAAATAGGCACCTCGGTAGTAAATAGGCAAAAAAGTATTTTATATCCTCATCAAATACGTACATGGAACGATAAGTTTCTCCAACGGAAGTTCGTCAGCGTGCAGTCCTTCTCTATAGAAGTGATAAGGCGCGTCTATGTGTGTGCCCCCGTGCTCCCCGGCGGCAAAATCGTTCGATGCATACCTTAAAAATTACAAATAATATGTACATGCAAGCAGATCAAAGTTCTAAAACATCAACCGCTATATATATATATATATATATTTTGTTATATATACTATAGAATATTGTATTTGAAGTTGCATTAATTGATTGCAAAAACTTGAGAGACCACAGCTATGGTTGTATTTTTACTTAAATGGAGCTTTGATTTTTTTATATCAAATAAATTATTATTACCTATCAATTTATGTTCCACAATTAAACTTTTTTTACATGTAATAAATTATTGCACTGCAAAAAACTAACTGTTAATTAAAACCAGAAATATATGATTTTATAAATTTATATGGATCCTTTTTGGTGCATTTCATAATTTGAAACAGGAACTGTCAATCAAATTCGAGTAAAAGATGAAAATCAGCTGTCAATATTTTCCCTATAAAAACATACAACGCATTGAAGACATTATTAGTGCTACTGTTTCCCTACTACTGATTATTATGGAGCGGTGGCGTCATTTAAGCAGGGAAGAAATGCTCAGAGCCGTGGGAATGATAGAAGCTGGTTCCTGGCAACGTACTGTAGCTTTAGCTCTAAATACAAGTCAGAGTGTTATCAGTCGACTTTGGACACGTTACCGAAGCACTAGTACCGTGGCTGAGCGCCATGGAGGACGGTATCGCTGCACCACACGGAGACAAGACTGATACATTCAAATCACAACTCGAAAAGCTCCAACAATAGCCGCCATGATGTTAGCCGTGAGGCTTCATCACTTTTCAGGGAACGTAATTAGCGACCAAACAGTTAGAAACCGCTTGCATGAAGTGAACCTTCATTCCCGAAGACCGCTAAGGGATTCGATATCAATGGGCTCTTGAACACAGAAATTGGGCAGAAGAACAATGGCGTTTCGTGTGCTTTTCTGATGAGTCTCGTTTTGGTATGAGACCGGATACAAGACGTATACGACACTGGAGAACCCCTGGACGCCAACAGCGATTAAAATCCTGCCAGGAAGTTCATCCTTATAGTGTTGGAACCATCATGGTATGGGCGGGTATTTGGATCGGCGGAAGAACTGAGTTGATTTGGATCAGAGGCAACCTCAACGCTCAAATTTATGCTGAGACGATTGTATCAGACGTCATCGTTCCTCTACAAGTGCAAATCGGTCCCTTATTTCAGTTAATGCATGATAGACAGACTCTCGCCGCAGCTAACATCAATGTCATGCCCTGGCCTGCTCAGTCGCCAGACTTGAACCCGATTGAGCATGCATGGGATATGCTACAGAGAAGAGCTCTGCCGAATATGGAGGGTATCCAGTCGCAAGAAGCCCTTTTTTTGTTGTTGCAACGAACATGGGCGGCCATTCCACAGCGTGATTTGGATGAACTCATTTTGAGTATGCCAAACCGATGTTCTTGTGTTGTTAGTGTTCGCGGTAGAAACACGGAATATTAATTGTTTAAGTTACCCAATAAAATTTTAAAGAAAACTGTTATTTCAGTCTTTTTTTCGAACTTTAATGTTAGTGGTTCAAATGTCAAAAATCCCTTTATTAGGAAAATGGCAAATTTATTTATTAATGCAAAGGTGACTTGGTTTATCGTTATAGTTCTTTCAAATCACGAAGTCGAGCAGAATTTACTTGTGGTAAATATGTGTCCGTATATGTGTCGATGTGTGCGTGAAAACGAAAGCGGGTATGGTTAGCATAAAAATAATACCAATATTTTTGTATGTTCAATTGATAATAAAATAAAACAACAAAACTTTTAAACTAAAATGTTTATTATTTAAAATAAATAATAAATAAGGGAATGTATTAAAATAAAATTATGTTCTTCTACATTTGGGTTTAAGTTTTAATTTAAGCGAAACATAAGACTTAAATAAGGATATACAATTGAACTCAAGATATGGCAAAATTATGAAAATAAGGCTAGGCTGGAACTATTTAATAACAAATTTCTATCTATTTTTACGTATGTGAAAAATGTGTCGCCTTAATCTTCTTCGGAAAAACTGTTGCTTTCGTTAGTTTCAAAGTCAGTCGTGCTGCTATCACTTGATTCACCCACATTAATTACAAATTCAAAGTCATAATCAAAATATTTCATATACTCCTTTTCAATTTTTTCGACATGCTTGCATGTATTAAGCCAGATGTTGTTATCGATACTGTTTAAACCTTCAGCTATTAAATTTTGAACTTCTGTCATATTTTGACCAATATTTTTCGAGGCAATCTTATTTTTCAGAATACCCCAGATGTTTTCAATGGCATTTAATTCGGGGTGATATGGTGGCAGTCGTAGTATTTCGAAACCTTTGCTTTTTATTATCTCGTCAATTCTATATGAAATAAAACGCTGCTTATTTCTGATTATTAAATCATACAATTCTACATTGCGGGACAGTGCATTGAAAGGAATACCGTGTTCCGTCAGCCACTTTTGCATGTCGCTCTTGCGCGAATTTGACGTAGGTATACTACTACTTCGAGTATTATGGTAGGATGCGTTGTCCATCACTATAACAGATTTATCTGGTAAATTTGGCAGCAGCTTTTCATTCAGCCATTTGCTATAATTATTGAAATTCATATTTGAGTGATAGTCTCCAGTTGTGGATGATGCTTTGTATATTAACGAAGCATCTTTAATAAATCCACTACTGCTACCCGCATGCACTATAATAAAACGAGCACCGGTACTCAATTTTTTTAAAAATGACTTGTCTTTTGTCTTAGTATCTAGTTTTTTTAAATTCCACGTGTTTTGACGTACGTGCGAAGTTAGCACATATGTTTCGTCTGTATATATAATGGGACGGCCTTCTTCACGGTATTCATGAATTTTTTTCAAAAAATTAAATCTCCACAATTGTATTTCATGCCTTTCTTGTAAAGATTTACGATTGTTTTCAATTTTGTTCCATTCGTAGCCCATTTTTATAAGCAACGAACGTAATGTGCTCAAACATCCGTCAAAACCAATTTTTTCTCTTAATGCTGACTGAAGTTTTGCCAAAGTTGGAAGTTCATTGTGTTCTATATGAAAATTTTGAATTGTAGTTCGAATAATTTCTCGATTCATATTATCTAAATTAAATTTACCGTCTCTTTTTCGTCGCTTTTTCATGGGTGAAGTAAACTTGGTTGATGAAGATGGCAACTCTTTCTCTTCTTTTAAAATCCTACTTACTGTGCGTTCACTGACGCCTGTTGCTTGGGCAGTTCGTTCTAATATGTTTGCTAATGGACTTAGGTCACATCCATCAGTGTTATTTGCTTTCATAAAATTATATTCATCTTTTAGAAAGTGAAAGACTTTAGCAATGATTGCTCGACCCTAAAAACAATAAAATATACAATTGAATAAGTATCAAAAGTCAAAACTAAACTATTACTTAAATTAAAAAATAATCATTTTTATTTAATGTCAAAACTAGAAAAAAAATATTTACCTCGCTATGGATAACTTTGCGCTTTGACATGCTGACAGTACTTCACGGCAATTAGCGTCCGGAAACAATAAACACAACTAACCTGAGCGACAGCGCGCTCGCGACTGACCGCGTCGTCATACACGCACACTATTGCATTATGCATGTACACGTTTAAAAACAAATAAAGACTACTCGCCTTCGTGAAATGCAAGAACTGTACTGTAGATAAACGAAAACACTTTATTTGATGAACCCTTAAAGAAAATTTTAATTAATATCAATCAGGAGAAAAGTTATTGCAAAAATATATGTTGATCCCTAGACACTTTTGATGTGTGTATATTTTCCTCAAATGCGCAACTAATAAGTTGTTTTATTTGCAGTGTGTTATTTTTACAACAAAAATATTAATTACATCAAATTACCCCTGCCGTACATACGGAATACTTACAATGGTACCAAAACAACTATTTTTGCTACATGTTTTTTTATATTGTTTTCCAAAACTAAGTGAATAAATAAATCTTAAAATTTTAGAGACCACGTTCCGCAAATTATCCAATTTTATGACTAAACATTTCCCCATTTGAGAGCATTATTAATTCCTAAAATTTATCTGATTTACTACTCGTATAATGTAAGCGGGGGGTTCAATAAGGCCATAAAAAATCTAAAAAGGGCATTTATTTGACTAAGTTGGTTATGATTTCATTTAGCCTGAAAGTTATTTGATATAAGTAACTTTAAAATATCCCGTTCCTTATTAATAATCAATTTCATGCTTGCTTACCAAGAACCCCCGGCACCCAGCTCCTCAGTCTTACGTGTAAACTTAAATTTCTGATGACCCGGCCAATAAATCGTCCCATTATCAAACGGATGTGTCAGATCGATAAATTCAAAGTCTCCACTGAAGAGTATATCGTTAAAAGCATTTTGATTCTCGGCCGAAGCCGACAGAAACACTGCGAATGACACGAGCGCTGATAATCGCATCTCGAATTAGACTGCACAATCTAACCAAACAAAACCATCGAGTCGTGTGTCTACCTATTATTCTTGTTTAATATTCATACGTAGTTGGTACGTACGTAGTACGTACGTTGTTCGTTCAGGGTGCTGTTGAGACTGCCTCGCTTCTGCAGTGCCTCAGGCATGTTTGCTGAGGCACGGGTCAACTGCTTTTTTGCCACAATGCGCAATAAAAGCGCTTCACTAGTGCGCAGAGTCAGGGGTAGTGGCAACGGCATCCTGGCCATGATTGCGAGCCAGCTCGATTGTGTAAACGTGAATCATTGCTGCGCCCACTGCTTATGGAATGAAGCAGCGATGATTCTCGTATAGTAGCAATCACAAGTCATATTTAATCAAAATATATTTCTGACTAACCGTAGTTGTTTAAGTTTAATTAATGTTACTAACAAATTGAGTCCTGGTTACTTTAATAAAGAATTTTATTATTATTATAACCCACAATATGACTGAACCACTGTCTGTGGGTTGTGTGTTACTGATAGTGGTTAACAAAAGGACGAATAAATCCCGGATTTCATTTAGAGTAGTTGTATGAACGAACACTTAAGAAAATACCTCTATCATAATAATTTTGGTTTGATACCGTATCGCTGCATTATCATTTGAATACTGTTATCGTTAACATAAGATACCTCTGCCTCCTCCGGCCTCGTCAGCTGATTCACATCATCGTTATTGCGAATTGCGATAAGATTACATAAAGGTAATAAATTGCAGATTCACTAAGACTATTTTTAAGTATACCAACGAATCTCGTAGGTACCGAATCTTAACCCTGAAACCCACTCGGGGACCATGATTGTTTAATCATGCTTTTGTTTTGTAATTTATATCGCCTATCGGTTTTTTTTTCGTAAAATAATTTAATCACGGTGGTTCTTAGCAATAGCTGTTTTCCTGACTCATTCGGGGTTTTTTAACTGGAAAGTTTGTTTTTCATAGATTGATAATGACACAGACAGAACCCATCATACGCGAGTCCGACTTGCACTTGGACGTTAAATTTATTAATATGTGGATTTAAAAAAAAAACTGAGTAAATGGGAACCTGTTTATTCGAAGACATACTAAAAAGTTTTACACTAAACTAAACTAATTCTCAAAGTAGCGTTATGAGAACTTAGAGAGGATGAAGGGGAGTTACATGATGTTCAAGTCTTCTGTTGGGACAAATTGCTACGAAACGAATTGGAGATGTTGATTGCCCTTGCCCCACCATTGGTAGGAGTATAGAGGTGGTGTACCTGAAAGCATCTGAAATGTAGGAATATAATGAATATGGTCAAAAAATGATACCAATCCAACTTTGAGTCGTTACAGTTAACGTTGAGTTTAATTGATGAATATACGAGTAGTACTAACCGGGTACCTATGTACTGCTCTAATTTACGTTTGTCACGATATACAAACCAGCGTTGACCAAAGTGTTATGAACTGCATAATCACTCGTGTCCGAAACCTACGCCTACGCCAATTACGTTTGTATAAGCTGTTGTTATCCATTTTGCTACCTACCTCTTCTCTAATACCTGTAGGTAGACATTACAAAATCTTACATGGCGTCATGTCTCGAATGAAAAATGTAATGTAATGCAAAGATACTTAACATAACCTAGAAGCCGTGATGGCATTTTGTCCATCAAAAAGTCCTTGTTACTAGACCAGTCGAATTAAAAAACTATAATACAAGGCTGTGCAGTATTCCCGTAGTAATTGTTCAGGAAACAGTCCAGATGGTGTTTCTTCAAAGTGAAGTTTGTGTCACGATTTACTTTGCTGCTGATGTATTAATTACGTAAATCTTGTTTTTTTTTTTGGAGTCTTTCCTTACATTTATTTAGTTTTCATTAACACTAATGTGATGGTTTTAATTGAGAACCTACCTGTTTTTTTTTTGTTGTACTCCAAACCGGTATCAGATCTTAAGGACTGGAGGCAGAGTAATACGCTACACTGCTTGGTCCTTACTGATCCGCTTGGGGACCGGACTACGCTTCGCTCCATTACATTAGTATTCTTCGTAAGTTCCTAGGTCAAGTAAGCCAAAATAAAGAATAGCATGGGCTTACATGGCACTAGCAAATTTTCTAGTGGTAGAGCATCAACATTTGGCAATGCATTACCTAACTTACTTTAGTTTTTTAGAAATAAACAATGCAAATTTCTTTACAATGGGAAATTAATAAAACACACTAAGATAAATGGACTGCCACAGGAATTAATGTATTTAAGTTACTCTATTTTTTTAGCATTCTTAACAATGTGAAATTAAAATACACTTAAAGAATTTCACATTCCTTGAATGTATTTCGTTAAGCAAATGGTTTAAGTATAAGTTTTAAATGTTAAGTAGTCCCAAACCACTCGTTTTCACAAAACTCGGCTCAGTTACGGCTAGAAGTTTGTATGAAACGTTTAGACATTTTAACGGATCGGATCACTATCCATTGAGGTTATCTGTAATTTTAGTGACATTATCTTAGGTCCTTGTAATCAAAGCACTCAACATAAAAATACAATTGTTTAGGGTGTAAGAAATGCTAAACAAATAGACGAGTACTTTAAGTACTGTAACTATGTTAGAAAATGTAAATGACCGATTATTTTATGTTAACTGCTAGAGCAAGGAATTTTGTAATCGGCTAAATGAGCATTATTTATTAATAAACTGTATTGTGATATTGTACATATCCTTCAGTCAGGTGCTATACAAACCGCAGATCCGCGTCCCCATCGACTAGGGCGTAAATAGAAAATAAATTGGTGGAATCTTCTCGTATTGGAACAACATTAAATTGCAAAGCAATTTTCAGGTGTTGGCAAACATCTTTTGGCACTTTGAGAGTGCAGTTAAATGGATGCTTACCGTATCCTCATGAAGTTGCCAAGATATTGTAGTGCCCTCAATGATATTTAAAATAATAGATATGCTATACGCTCACGAAACAAACAGAAAATCTGTGCCGATCGAGAGCGAGTGCACACATGCGCAATTCTTATTAACCACATTAATAAATGGTGTGAAAGGAATGTCATAATTCAAACAGTAAGAACAAAAGAGATAGGTAGTAACTCTCTGTTCGGCACAAGTGTAAACTAAACGTCACTTTTTGACCAATTACAGCACTGCATTGCACTTTGACAAAGACTAATAAAAACAACGAAACAGAAGGTACAAACCTTACGTGAACTATCTGCCTTCTATTTCGTTCTAAAGACAGAATTTTACTATTTATTTTTTCATAATGCTATTTATATATTGTTTTATTCACTCGGTATTGTGCGAAGGTTCGGTTTTAAAATAAAACATAATTACAAATACAAAATCATTTATACAAAAAAAAAACATTTTTTTTAGTCACTTGTTTTGTTGACAAATAACTTTTTTTATGTAACTGCTCCTTTTTAAATGTCAATTTACGCACACGTTTTCTAAGTGCCGCCTTTCTGGGTGTTTCTAAAACTTCTTCTATATCTGGTATGCTGAACGTTGTCAAGACTTGACGGTGCGATAAGGGTCTTCTTTGCTTAAGATTTCTGAAAGAATATGATTAATATTTAAGTGTTTGTACAAATGAAATTATTGTTTGAATAAGTACGTTGATAATTAGATGTATGTACCTATTGATAAATAGATGTATGTACCTATTAACCTCAATTATAGGAATTGCATTTTCTTAAAAGCAATGTTCGACCTTTCTTGGAAGTATATTTATCATTAGCATTAAAATGATCGCTTCATATTCTATTGCTTTTTGAAGGATTCCAGTCTGATTCGTTTCTTTGCCCACTCACAATTGCAATCCAATCTTGGAGTTGAACCTTAGAGGTAGAAAACCTGGAATGGAGAGACAAAAATAAAAAATAAAGTGTTAGTCATAATAATAACCAACATTAATAAAAATAATTTATACTATAATAAACATTAATATGTCCTCTTTTCTTCTATTTACGTAACTAAATTTCGACGACTTTTTAATTAACTACCAATACAATAACATTCGGTACATAACAATAAATTAACATCACAAAAAGGCTAAAAGAATAAAACACAAGTATGCCGTAGGTATCAAACCAATGACATCGCATCTATAGTTTCTATTTTGTTAATCTTTGACCGAGCACTTGTCGAGGATATTGTGTCCTTGTCGCACTTGTTAAAAAATCGATTTACTTTCTCTTTCACCTCTGTAACCGTATTTTGAAAAGGATTTTACGTAAAAATATTAAAAATGTAATGATTTAAACATTAATCTTGTTTACTTACATGTGATACGAGATCCCCTAACTTTTATTTACTTTCTTATCATAGTTTGTACATCTTCGAAACACACACGATGTCATTTTACTGGATTCACAATCAATAACAGAGACGTCACACTCGTTGTATCGCTTTATCCAGACTGGAGGCAAGACGTCCTAATTAGGACGTTTTCGCGTCTTCATTTTGCGCGCTACGGTAACATATCTATTATTTTAAATATCATTGAGTGCCCTCAAGGAGTTTAAAATTTTGCTTTTGCTAAAAAAGAGAAAGTTATTGATATTGCCAGCTTTGAAGTGTTTATCTAAGAAAAGTGAAAGTTATCAAAATTATCTGTACAACATTTGTTTCAATTGTATCCTGTAACAAACCAGTATAAAAATATATGAATAGACCTATCTAATAGAGATATACAATTTATGTATGTATAACAACAATTCCTAGAGGTGAAATCGACACTTCCAGCTGTGGTTTAGCTATTTATAGTCACACGGGCGCTACACGAGATAAAGGTTATAAAGGTTAGGTTTGGGGGTAGGTCGTCTCAGAGGCAGAGCTCGGAGTAGCCATGATGCGCCTCAAAGCCAAGAAGGTGGCTCCAGGTCCCGACGGCATACCAGGCCGAGTGTGGGTCCTCGCCGAGGACGCCCTTGGATACCGGTAGCGCCGCTTATTCAGCGAGTGCTTGGTCCAAGGGCGATTTCCGGAACTCTGGAAACGAGGACGCCTGGTACTGCTGAGGAAGGACGGCCGACCTGCCGATGCTCCGTCGGGGTACCGTCCCATAGTGCTGCTGGACGAGGTGGGCAAGCTCTTTGAGGGTATGATTGTCCGGCGCCTTGTCCGGCACCTAGATACTGTGGGGCCGAACTTGTCGGAGTTCCAGTTCGGGTTCAGGGCTGAGCGGTCCACGGTGGACGCTGTTCTTCGTGTCCGCGACCTGGCCAAGAGGGCGGTGGATAGCGGCGGGGTGCTGTTGGCGGTGTCTCTCGATATCGCCAACGCTTTCAACACCCTGCCGTGGTTCTCCATACGGCAGGCCCTCGTACACCACGGGGTGCCTGTCTCCCTCCAGGCGGTAGTCGCCGACTATCTGGGGCGGAGAACAGTTGAGGTTGCCGGCTACGGCAAGTGGTGCGATTGAGTCGCAAGCGGTGACGTGCGGTGAGCCGGATTCGGCAGCTGGGGCTCGAGATGGCGCTAGAAAAGTCGCAGGCCCTGTGTTTTCATGGGCCCCGGCGAGCGCCGCCGGCCGGGTCTCACCTGCTCGTTGGCGGAACCCGCATCAACGTCGCGTCGTCGATGCGCTATCTGGGTCTGTGGTTGGATGGGCGGTGGTCCTTCCGCACCCACTTCGTGCGCCTAACGCCGAAGCTCATGGGAGCCGCAGGGGCTTTAAGCAGGCTCATGCCCAATTTGGGGGGTCCCTCTGCGTCGTGCCGGCGCTTATACATAGGCGTTGTCCGGTCCATGGCCCTTTACCGGGGCCCCGTCCCGGTCTGAGACGACGCCGTGTCCGGAGACAACGCCAGGCTGTTGCAGAGGGCACAGCGCCACTTGGCCATACGGGTAATCCGCGGATACCGCACAATCAGTGCGGACGCGGTACTCGCGCTTGCCGGGAGCATGCCATGGGACCTCGACGCCGCGCGAAATGGATGCCGAGAGGGCGCAACTGACGCAGGTCGCCCTGCACCAATGGAGACAGCGCTTGTCCGAGAGCCGCTTCGGTCGCAGCACCCCGGGGGCAATCGCCCCGGTCCTCGCGGAGTGGGTGCAGCGCCAGCACGGTCGCCTGACCTTCAGGCTGACCCAGATGCTCTCGGACCACAGCTGCTTCGGGTGGTACCTCAACATGATTGGTCGCGAGCCGACGGCAAAGTGTCACCATTGCCCTAGTTGTGACACTGCGCAGCACACCCTCACGTCATGCCCGGCCTGGGCGAGGGAGCGCAGTGTCATGGTCGCCGTTGTGGGCGGTGACCTGTCGTTGGCAGCAATTGTGCGGAGGATGGCGACCTGCGAGGAAGCGTGGCAGGCGGTGCTCACCTTCTGTGAGACTGTCATCTCGCAGAAGGAAGCAGCGGAGAGGGAGCGAGAGGCTTTGGCTGAAGCCCTAATGATCCGCCGCCGGCGTCATGGGCACCAGAGAATCAATTTCCTTCTCCACTTGCCCCTTCCTGGGCCCCGGGCTTCAGACACGGGGGTGTCTGTCGTCCGCTAAAGGGGGCCCGAGACGGCGTTGCGCGTGTTCCCGCGCGCCGTCTGTTGTTTCTGCGACGGGGTCGAGTTTCTCCCTCGTCGCAACCGGTAGGGGCTCGCTGCAAAGTGAGTCGGCCGAGTCTGGGGAACTGCGGCCTATGGCCTCTCAGCCTACGGTGAACCCGCCACGTCCCCGTCTCACATGGCACCGAAGGGCACCGTCAGGTTTTTAGTGGGTAGGCGGGTACTCTCTCTGAGGCCTGGAGTCCCACATAACCCCCAGCTGCCCCCGCGGCTGGTGGGTATGCGTAACAGCATTTCCCTGACGTAAAAAAAAAAAAAGTTTGGGAGTAGGTTGGACTTTGAATGAAAGAAGGCATATCAGGATAAGCATCCAAACGCGCGTCACCGTATTTACTAAAACTAAAAATGCGACTGGCCTTTTAAGCTTTTTTTATTTAGGTGTTGGTTAATATAGTAACTATCTACAAAGTTCAGCAATGGTTAATGCAATGCAAAACTACCCTCACCTATCTAACAACCGACTGATCGATCGATACTGAACGTTAAAAAATTATGGTATCCGGCGTTGTACTTGAACTGGTTTCAAATTATGATCGCTATTGTGTCATTATCATAATCAGCCGCAAGACTTCTTCAACTGGTTACCACAAGCGGCATCATAATCCGGTATTTTTAAAAATGAGTTAAAAATGGTTTTCTGACGTTTCTGAACGTTTCTATTGCTAATCTGTGGTGTGACGTCACGATTTTGTCAATGTCAAAATCTTACTTGTCAAAAAAATGTTTGTGAGTGTGTTGCGATTATTACGAATCTGAAAACTTAATTCTTTATTTTAATAGTTTTCACAGAACTGATCAATGTCTTTGATTAAAAAGACTCGAAATGATGCAGTTAAAGCTGCAGTTACTTCATACCTAGAACGTCGGAACTACCCCGTTAGTATTAAAAACTCGCATTGCATGTTACATTCGTGTTATTATTTTCACAACAAAATATTTTGATACAAAACTGTTTATTCCAGGACATAGATTTATTTAGTAGCAACAACTCACTAAATAGAAGTGCTGAACAAATGGCTGTAGCCACCATTGTCCAGTGTGAAGCCAGTAGAGCAAATTCTATTTTGTTCTCTTGCATCAACAATGATCCTGCACAATACGATATTCAGTACACAAGGTTTAGTACAGTGAAGTTTTGATATCGTAATCTATAAGTGTAACATAAATTAGACGTCTTTATCTTTAACTTACAGGTTAGTCAACTTCATCAAAGAAGTTAATGTAGAAAAAGTTAAAAATGAATTACTTGGACTACTCTGCCCATTACTTTGTCATCTATACTTGGAAATGCTTCGAGGTGGCCATGGGGGACAGGCACAAATGTTTCTCAAGAGGCACTCAGCCACATTACCCCAAAAAGACCTGTCTTACCATCAACCAATAGACGGCAACTTACCTTCAGCATTGTACCGACCTAACAGTTTGGAGCAACTCTTTAATTCCTTACAGAATGGCACCATTGATAATGAAACGCCAGAGAAAGATTACATGAACCAAATACTTGATGATATAGGCTCCATATACACATTGCAAGAAGTAGAAACAAGACCATCTATAGCTGCATTTAGGTAACATATTTTGTTGCTATGTGTAACATTGATCTATTTCAATTTATCTGACAATACTAAAAGCATTTTTTTAATTTTAGGTCATGCAAGTATGATGTGTACCTCTCCCAAGATGCTCTCAATATGCTCAAAGCCTATTTGGCAAAACAAGGCCATGTATTATTGATTCAAGTATTACAAACCTGGTTTCACATTGACATCAACAGTGATGCTAACAAAAAGAATTCTGTAAGTATAAACTGAAGTAAAAAAAGAATTAACAAAAAATTAAGCTACTTTCTATAGTTGATGGTAACTATATGGGCTAAAGCTGAAAAAGAGAATTATTTTGCTTTAAATTTGCACTAAATGACACCAGCACAGGAACCCAAATATATCCAACTGTAACCACTTGACAAAACTAAAGCTGGAATTCGCAGGACTTACAATGTGACACAAAAGATGCACTTGGAAACACTACACTGACACCATGAAAACACTACGCATTTCGCCACTACATGTGGCATCGGAGATGTTGTCTCTTCAACAGACTACAAGCACTCATAGTTTAAAGTAAAATAATTCTTTAAGCTACTTTTAAAAAAAATAATTTAACTTACAGGACGATGAAGACCAAATGGAGGAAGAAATTGATGTAACCAAAATAAATACTGAAGAAAAAGTTAATGACACAAATGGTAAAAAAAAAACATTTTATTAAGACACTTCATAGGGTTCTTTAAATATTTGCTACAGTTATTGTTACTTAAAAAACTCCTTCCTTTATTTTTGGTAATTTCTTCAGACATATTCTCAAAGTGCAATGGGCATGCTGAATATCAAAGTGTTGACAAGGAATTGAGAGATCTACAAGATGCAATCAAAGGAGTGAGAGAATCTATGGCACCTCTAAAGCTTTATAAAGTGGCTGCACCTGACTCTCAGTAAGTTTGGTCACAAGTTACATCCATTTTACAAGCATTAATTTAGTTTCACCTATCCTGTTTCTGTCTGTTATCAAATCTTGCAAGCTAAATTTCACCTATTTCCCACTGTATGTTCCCTTTCAGTTTAATATGTGCAAAGACAGACTCCCATTGCAACTTGCTATGTGGGGGATTCAGCAACTCTGAAATAAGGCTGTGGGATCTTGGACAGAATAATGTCAAGAGGATAGTCAACCGCAACATATCAGAATTTGAGTTGGCATGCTTTGTTCCACCTGAACCAGCTCCCGAGGACAATACTCTGTATGTATAATACTTTTTATATCCTACTATAAGTTGCGCCATATAAAAAGATCTATCTCACTTGCTCGCATAGCCGCGGACGACTGGCGCACGAAATGCCTGCTCCTTTGTTCAACCAATTATCGTCAATTGTAAGACCCATGAATCTTCTAGTGTTCAGGTAATTGTTTGCGTTCATTTTTTATGGTGACTTAAATTAAAATTTTGTGCTATGTAGGTAGGTCTATTTTTAAAAGTAACTAGACACACATTGGCTTCAATCTCGCCTTATGGTAAGTGACGATGTGGCCGACTGTCTGTGTCTGTGTCTGTTAAGTAGCAGCCTATTCACTCTTTTCTTGAAAAGATCCAAGTTATAATCTAAGGGAAAAACCTCAGCTGGCAGCAAAGTCCATTCCTTAGCCTATCAGTATCAGCATGTGGATTATTTTAAGTGGAAATGTTACTCTTACAGACAAGTAGGTACAGGATTACCCCTGAGAGGACACACAGGCCCTATACAAGCAGTTAGTGTGCTAGCACAGGAGCAGCTGGTTTTGTCTGCTTCACATGACAACACTATGAGGGCTTGGAGGCTCTTTGACTACTCATGTGCATCTATTTACAGGTATTGTGGATTCGTTTTGTCATTTTTAAAATTATCTATACATGTGAAATTGGTATTAATTGCTCTTAATTACTTTTCAGAGGTCACAATTATCCAATCTGGTGCATGGATGTGGCAAAGAATGGACTGTTTATAGTAACAGGATCTCACGACAGGACTGCAAAACTGTGGTCTTTAGATAGAACTTTTCCTGTAAGAGTATTTGTGGGGCATATGTCAGATGTTACTGTAAGTATTGAATGTTGACTTCCAGATCATTTTAATCATTAATCCTTTTAAAATTGATGATATCTAATTTTCTATCATCAATCTATTGGTTTCAAACAAAACATATCGATCCCTCTGGGATGAAATGTTGTATAAGCCAAAAGCCTTATACATATAACTTAACTTAAAGTAAACCACCATAGCTCATTTAGTTAGGTTTTTGAGCTCTTTACTAATGGAAACTCAAAATAATATACACTCAGAGGCACAATTAACCGCCCACTTAAAATTTTTCACGAAACCTTTTAATTTTAACTCCGAGTTTCTTTCTTTTTTTACAGCACTTTTTGTATGAAAATTAGGTTTCAAAAAAATGATAAAAGCCGTGATATTGATTAGACTTTATTTAATTTTGGGAAAAAATTTAAATTATCGATATGAGAACAAAATCACTATGATTATTGAAACTGAAAAAAAAATCGAATTTAACCTAAAACTCAATTTTTAATAATGTGTGTTTCGTCCTCTGGCTCTAATGACCTCATCCAAACGATTCGGAAGACCATCCATTATGTCTTGGATGTCTGACTGAGGAATGTTTTCCCACTCTTCGACCACAGCAATTTTCAGGTCATTAATGGTGACAGGAGCTGGAAGTCGGCCTCGAACGCGCCTCTTGAGGTTGTCCCAGACATGCTCTATTGGATTCAAGTCTGGGCTCCGAGCTGGCCATGGAAGTCGTGATATACCGACAGCATCAAGATACTCCGTAACCACTCCAGTGGTGTGTGCACGTGCATTGTCGTGCATTAAAAGGAAACTGTCCCCAATATATGGCGCAAACAGTATTACGTGAGGTTCTAGGACCTCTTCCACGTACCTCTGAGCGTTTACACTGCCTCTATCAAAAACAACCAAGTCGGTACGGGCCTCATAAGAAATTCCACCCCAAACCATTATTGAGCCACCTTGATACCCCACAGTTTCGATAACAGCACACTGCGCAAACCTTTCTCCGGGACGTCGGTATACACGCTGACGTCCATCTGGACCTCTCAATGCCACTCGTGACTCATCAGAGAAGAGAACGTTTTTCCATTGATCCATGGTCCAGTTACGGTATTGTTGAGCAAATCGTAGTCTTGCTCTTCGGTGCTCTGTTGTCAAAGCTGGAACTCGGGCTGGCCTAAATCCAGTTAAATTGCGTTCTGCAAGTCTTCTTCTTATTGTTCTAAGACTTACACTTACGTTTCTCACCTCGTACAAGCGATTTCGGACTTCGGAAGCCGTAGAAAAGCGATTTCTCAGTACATTGGACACAATAAAACGATCATCTCTTTCAGAAGTACACCTCGTACGGCCTTGTCCTGGCCTTCTGGTGTAAGACCCCGTTTCTCTGTATCGTCGAATAGCGTCACGTATCGTCGTTCGAGGATAGCCCAGCATGCGGCCTATACGACGCTGACTAAACCCAGCATCTGCTAACGCCACTGCTCTAGCTGCTCCAGCTGCATCCAGTGGCATTATTAATTAATAAAATGCAACAAATTAACTTTAGAACACCTTAAAACACGAACAAAACGTAAAGAAAACCCGTAAACAACAATTTGTCAACGCAAGAAGCAGTCGCTTTTAAAGTTCGTATTCGACTGATATGGTAAAAAAGACTAAAATTGACGGTACATTAACAAAAATTGATGCATAAATCATTTTAACTATCGCCTAACTACCCACTTGTCAAAATAGCATTCGGTATCCTAAGTGTTTCGAAGCGTAAACAAAGTTATGCCACTTGAGATAGGTGGGCGGTTAATTGTGCCTCTGAGTGTACATTCATTAGTTCCCGAAACCTACCTAGTACAACATTCTTTTTTTAAACTGGGCCCATCCATATAACTTTGACGACCGTTTGGTGCAGTGGTTTACATGTCGGACTTCTAAAACCAAGGGTCGCGGATTCGATGATAGAATTTTCGATCCCCGCACAGTTCAAGCATATGTGTGCATGAACATGTGTGTTTGTACTGGTGTGTGGGTGTTTTCTATGTACAATATGTATTTATATACAAAAAAAAGTATTTAAGTATGTTTATCCGTTGTCTAGTACCCATAACATAAGCCTCGTAGCTTAACTTGGGACTAGAGAATTAGTGTGATGGTTGTGAAATATTTATTTATTTATAACAATCTTGTATACCGCTCAACAGAAGTGCTCGTATTCATGATTTTGTTTTAAATTTTTGATATAAAAATGCTTCCATTTAGCGGAAAGCAAGATCGTGATACGTATCTAAGTTAGCCTGGTTAAACCAAGACCGTCACGCACATACGATTTTGTCGGACTATTGTTAATTGCTTGTCGAATGATTTACCTATCCGTATTATTTCCCAGTGCGTAAAATTCCACCCGAACGAGGCGTACATTGCGACGGGCGGCGCGGACCGCACCGTGCGGCTGTGGAGCGTGTCGGACGCGCGGCTCGTGCGCGTGCTGTGCGGCCACCGCGGCGTCGTGCGCGCGCTCGCCTTCGCGCCCTCGGGGGATTACCTCGCGAGCGCTGGTGAGCTTGTTACTGATGTACAGGTCGCGTCACGTTAAAAGTGCTGTATTATTCAACCTAAATATTGGTCTTGATTTTATTGATTCTCATTGGTCGTAAAGGGATGGGAAGGCACTCCACATGCCACAGTGAAAAAGCGCCTGTCCAGAAAAGCTCCAGGCTCCAGGATATTACGTTACGCGACCTGTTAACAACAGATCATAGTAATACGCATCCTTGAATGGAGAGCAATACGAGAGTATTTATGTAACTAAGAGTCTAGTTGCGTGTGTGCCGTCATAGCGGCGCGGAACTGAGCAGGATAACCTCGCAAGTACGCCTCACAAAGGCATGTCGGGCTTGCTGTATGACAAAGCCTTTAATTTTCTTCAAGGGCACCTCCTCATTCCCTTGGTTGAAGTTTTTTGCTTTTTTGTAGTTATTTATGATACAATGTTCTTTCTAGTTTCCACGTAATGATTAAAAGCCGATCCAGTGTATTATAAGTGTAACTTTACACTTTGTTTAAAGGTGATGACAAGAAAATAAAGGTGTGGGACTTGGCGGCGTGTACATGCGTGCACGAACACAGAGGACACCACGGGAAGGTGACGGCGCTCGACTGGTCGGCCGTGGGCAAGGCAAGCCTGACGAACCGAATCCAATCCGATCCAAGTGACCTGTCCATAGAGAACTCACTACTCTGCTCAGCTGGAATGGACGGAATAGTCAAAGTTCTGTGGGATAATCAAGCTAAAAATAAGTAAGTAAATGCTGTATTGAACTTTGGAATAATTCAATGACAATAATCATGGTTGACTTTTTTTAAATTACTAGAAAAACAATGCGATGAGACTGATTTATTCTTTGTACCTTAGTTTGTAAGAAAACACTGACAACCCGTCACGCGAATCCGCGGCGGAGCGCAGTAGTGTGATAATCGCGATAGAGTTTAGGATCATCATAATTATGAGCATGTTGTACATGTTAGCAGATTATTGTATGGTTGTAACAGAGGCCTTCTTAGCGGATACGGTTGCCGAGGAGAAGAGGAAATAAAAGTGAAAAAAAGAAACAAATTCATGGGTCATTCACTCACGCCTTACCACCGTCCCGCCCGCGGTGTTCCTGCACCCATGCAAATCTTCCCCTTGCTCGTTGGATGTTATCGTAAATGAACCTCTGTTAACACTTAAATTTTGCGGAGGCAAAGGATCGACTGTTTGCGGAAATTCCGTGGTAACGGAGGCGGAGGTGGAGTCCCACTCTCATTTGTTGCTAATATGGTCAACCTTAACCCCACCAGAGTATCAAATAATTAAGGAGAAGATTTGAAATAAAATATTTTTTTGTCCACAGACAAGTATCCAGTCAAGATGTGCAATCTGCCACATACAACACAAAATGCTCATATTTAGTAGATATACAAGTTCATCCAGACTGGGTGGTAGCAATTGGAACAAAAAGATAAACCACAGAGTGAGAGTTTATTGTAATAAAATAAGTTTAACATCAACATGCTATTTTATTACTTTACATACAGAACCTTTATACAAACAACACTATAACTGACAATGATAACTTAGGAGTCCTGATACTAACAGACTGTTATCCTTGCTAGCTCAACCATTCAAGACATAATTCACCAAATTCAACAAGTAAAATCTGCCCTTTCATAATTTAGTCAAAAATACATGATTCCAAGAATAAAATAAACTGAGTTCTAATGTCTCACAGCAATTAAAATAAGGTCAACTTCCTCATCACACTATAATAAAACAGAAACCACATGTTGTTATTTTCTCATTTCTGTGGCACTTTTTTGAAAAAACTCATTAATGTAGCTTGTTTGCCTTTTTGTGGTGATGCAATCTTCTTTTTGCCATTTTTTGTTCCATTTTTCTTTGCTGGGGGTGAAACTTCAGTCTTTATCACCTTATTTACTTGAGAAACATTCTCTTTTACACTCACCTCTTCTTCATTCTCTGAGCAACTTTCATACACTTCTTCCTTCTTTGTCAATATGTACCCGTCCTCATCAGTGTAAGTCTTATCAACTATCTTCCTTTTTTTCTTTGGATTCATAATACCTGATGTAATCTTGACTGTATTAACTAATGGTGTTGGGGGAATCTCATCTTCAGACTCCAAGTCAGGATCAGGCAAGGGTTCGTTGACAAAGGGATCATTCTTCTCATCTTCACTTTCACTATCAGAAACATGCAGAACTCTCTTCCTTTTCTTCTCAACCTTAGCATTCTTCTTAATAGTATTGAGGGATTTGCTTTTGTCTTTTGTTTCTTTTACTTTATCATTTTTCTTCAGTTCTTTTGTTGGTTTTTCAGGCTTTTCTTCATCTACATCCATTTTCTCAGCTTTCACCTTAGGCAAATCAACTACTTGTGGTTTTTCTTGTTCAAATTTTTTGCTCTGTTCAGTGTCTCTATTGCCATTTACTGCCTTATTAGCAGGGACACTGTTAGATTTGCTGAAAAAGCCTGCTATACCTTTTTGAGTTTTGGTACTATTTTTGCTACTCACAGATTCCTTTTTTGGAGATGTTATTTCATTTTTGATGATAGGTTCTGATTTTGTTTCTTGAATTTTTGCAACTTTTTTTACTTCAAAAGTATTATTCTTGGTAATTTTCTTTTCATCTTGTGCAATTTTCACACCAGAAATACTAGGTTTTTGTTCAATTGTAACATTTTCTTGGCTAGTAGTTTTTAAACCTCTAATTTCATCAGTAGTCCTCTTTATACACGATGGACTCTTTATATAGCCAGTACATAGTGGAAAGTCGGAAAATTTATTGAGTGACATGTAAGAGACATTATCTACTACAGCTGGTCCCACGCTAACACTGTACAAATGTTGGTAGAATATAGTTTTCAGTTTCGCCTTCAAATCCTCCAAATCTGCCTCATTACATACAGCAGTGTGTGCCTTATTGTTATCTAGTAATCCAGATACAACGTAATTAATGTTAAGTTGAATATCGGGCTCGTTTGTCTTCAAATAGTCAACGATTTGTTTGAGAAACGATTTACTATCGTTCACATGAATACACATCTCTTTGCTAAGTGATACGTACGTGATTAGTTTTCGTTCATCCAGCAACATTTCTTTGAGGGAATTAAAAGTTGTTTTATCCATAATTTATAGTATTTTTAAGATATACAAAAAATATATAAACACACTTTTATATTTGATTGAGCGCACTTTTTTGACATTACATATTTTTTTGGTGCGCTTCAATCCATTTGCTTATGTGGAAAAGGCAAAGGTTAATATCATACAGCCTGGACTTTAGTAATACACTTCTTATTAGTTAATTCTTAAAACTCATTTTAACTACTTACAAACTAAGCCATTAACCTAAGTCATTAAAATGCGAGGACCACATTTCAAGGCTCAAGAAATGAAGTTTTACGCAGGAATATCGATCAGAGTACGGAGTACCTTACTCTATTTCTTACATTTACTGTGTTGTCTATCACAATAATACGCCATGAAAAATCAATTCAGAAAATTAACAAACAGAGCCCATCTTACTCCTTATAAAAATGTACTTTGTGCTAAAAACCCTAGCCAGTACTCGCATCACTCGTATAGATATGTACTCGACATTGATTGACAATGTTACTTTTAAATGGCAGTAGCTCTCGGTAGAGAGTAGTATATTCCTTGGTAGGTAGCTAAGTTTACGTCCATATTTCATCCATCCATTATTAAGCAACGGAAGGAAAGAGGATCAAGGTTGATGGATGATAGAAAGATAGACTAGTTCAGCGCCAAGAAAATATAATTAGGGTTCAGCGTTGTAAAAGCTATATTCGTTGCATAAATAAAACTGTCTATGGTTTATTTGGAAAAAAAATAACGTCATACAATAAGTTGTCAAAAAATAAAAATTCCTCAATCAATCACCCCCCAAACAGCAAGTGGTTTTTCTTGTTTTGTTTTGTGCTTCGTCGTGTAAAATTCTTATTTTAGTTCCATTTCTCTCCAATTACAAACCAATTCATTTAACTCAACCATACAGTCAAAAGAAAAATAGTAGTTTCGTGTAGACCAGCCGTCGCATTCATCATGTAAGTTCTATTAGTCATACACACAAGTTTGTTCTATTTTGGTCATTATTACATCATTGGGGTCCTTTTATTCTAGGTCCTTAATTGACTTGTAGTGTTCTTTTTCTGCAGAGAATCTTTATTGGTGTTCGAGTTTGATATAAAATTGTTTTTTCCATAAAAATGCCTGGGTAAGCAACATCTGGTAAAGAGGGAGTGGCTAACCTACTTACAAAAGTGGATTGTTCATTAGCACCTACACATTCCCATTTGCCCACACTAAACTTTGCAGCTGGCTTTATACAAACTGTTCTTCAACTTTACAGAAAGTATTCTGTAAATACTATGTTCTCACCATCTTGATAAATAATATGAATTTCTAGCACATTTTATTGCACATCTAGTTCTTTGAAATCAAATTGATTTGATAAAAGAAAAATTGTGGCATAGTTAACTCAATTTTATTACTTAATTACCATGATTTAATTAGATTTTTCTGAATCACTGTGATTTTTAAATATTATGAGTAAACTTAGGTGACCTTAAACAGTTGCTTACCTCTAATTAATATTGTTTGTGCACAAAAAGCTAACCTAAGTGTAGAAATATTATTATTTGCTTTCAAGTTAACAAAGGCCCTAAATAATTTGAATATGTTAGATTCAAGCAAATAGCAATCTGATTACCTAATTTGAATTTCCTGATGGTAAAAATGTTCTAATGTAAGACACATTATGATAAACTTTTGTTCTAAAGGCTTGTAACAATGATAAATAACAGGCAAAATTAATTTCATTTTCCTCAAAATTCACCTGACTACATCATCGCTATGATTAACAGAAATTTATAACTGAACACAATTACAATACTGAGGTTAATTTGGGTAATTTTATAACAGTATTGGTACCATTTCAGCATTGCAACCATGTCTCTTGAAAATATGTTCTGCACCCGCTGTGGGGAGGGGTTTGAGACCAACAAGAAGATAGTAAACTCAAATGGAGAATTGTGGCATACCAACTGCTTTGTGTGAGTACAAAATATTAATGGATGTAAGGAAATGCCATTAGATGATTTTTTGATCATGCAGAGCCTCATGAAATAATTTTGTTTTTATATTCTAATAATGGGAATAATTGAATTTGTTTTATTTAACAGATGCGCACAATGCTTCCGAGTGTTTCCAGAGGGCATTTTTTACGAGTTTGAAGGGCGAAAATACTGTGAACGTGATTTTCAGGTGCTTTTTGCCCCATGCTGCGGAAAATGCGGTAAGTAAAAACAATAACAAACTTGCAAAAATGGTACTGTATTGTTTAGATACAGTACCATTTTTGCAAGTTTGTTGTAACAAATGTTTAGATTTCACTTCATTCACCCGCTGTAAGCCTGGTTTTTGTTCTCTCACACTATAATCATGAATTAAATGACTTACCCAATACTAAGTGAATGAAATATCTTTTAATAACCTTTACACACTGCTACTTTTAGCAGTGATGCAGTCGCGATAGTGCATCGATACAGTTCAATGGCCAGCTAAAGCTTCGCGACTAAGATACGACCCGAAACGTTTTTTGATCTACGTCCGCATCGATGCAGTCGCGCGTTTGTATCAATGCAAACGCGACTGCAGCAATGCTAAAAGCTGAAATCTTCGCCTATAAAATTGTTATACCTACAATACCTAAACTCACATTTTCCACCAGGCGAGTTCATAATCGGGCGCGTGATCAAGGCGATGAACGCGAACTGGCACCCGGCGTGCTTCCGGTGCGAGGAGTGCAACCTGGAGCTGGCCGACGCGGGCTTCATCAAGCACGCTGGCCGTGCGCTGTGCCACGGCTGCAACGCGCGCATCAAGGCCGACGGACTTCAGAACTACATGTGCCATAAGTGCCAGTAAGTAGTTTTTTTTTATTGTTTTTAGTGCAATATTGAGTTCACTGATTTCATCCTAAATTCCTAATGTCAGGTCCTGAAATAGCCATACAATTAAATCAACGTAAAAATAAATCATATAGCACACTCTCAAATATCTTAAAAAAATGTCTTTAAATAAGATAAAATAAAATCTATTTATTTTAGTGTTTGTTAGTAACAATAAATTTTATAAGCTATGTTAGTACATCAAATTAAAATACATTAGAAATGGAAATTTAGATAATTAATTTTAGTGTCTTTGGTGATCTGTACGCGGGGCCAGTGCTGCATAATGACACTGTCCACGTCCAGTCTCGCTGCAACCGTTTTTAGAAGGCTGTTGGCGCTGCCCCAGACTTGATGCATCAGCGATACAATGCGCTTTCTAATGATAGCCGAACGAAAAAGCCTTTTTATGTCTGTGACAAAATCTATTGTGCTGTTATCAACCTCAGTCAAACCTCTGCTAATTTCCTTCAAATTAAAACTTTTAATCAACAGTGGCGTGATCGACGGCGAGCCGCTCCGCTACCGCGGCGAGGTGTACCACGGGTACCACTTCACGTGCGCGACGTGCGGCGTAGAGTTGGACCACACCGCGCGCGAGGTCAAGAACCGGCCTGGATACGCTGCGAATGATGTGGTGTGTTGCACTGCTATTGTCTATTATACTAGGAGTGTGACCCAACGCGTCAGACGAGTGACTAGTGTACCAACGGCACCACTTCACGTGCGCAACGTGCGGCGTCGAGGCTGTGTGGTCCAACAACACAGCTTGCGAGGTCAAGAACCGATATGGTGACTTGTGTGCTCTGCAGTGCTCTGTTTATGGTAGCAGTGAGTCTGTGCGACCGCGAACCGCAACGACTCCCTGGTCCCCTCTACTTAGTATGGAATGGATTTATATAGAACACTGACCACTCTCCTGACCGCGTCGCGTGGCGAACCGAATGCTAACATTATATTACTGTGATCTTGGATTCAATAGCAGCGTTGTTAATTAAAGAAAATAGATTCCGGCGCTTACCTCCTGCATTGCGGGGTTGTTTTTTTTTTAACTTTTTAACCTACAACTCATTTTCATTTCCAGAACAACCTATTTTGCCTGCGTTGCCACGACAAGATGGGCATTCCGATATGCGGCGCGTGCCGACGGCCCATTGAGGAAAGGATCGTCACTGCTCTCGGCAAGCATTGGCATGTGGAGGTATGTACGAGTTTTAACTAGTCCTTTTTTGGGAAGAATCTGGTACTACGAGTACTTTAGGCAAAGCTCGTTAGAAAGGGCGCTCTTGCTTAAAAGGAGCAATGCTACTTCAGTGTACATTATGTGAAAAGTTTGATTTGACAGCGCAGAGCAGACATTTCATTCGACTTTTCTCTAACATCCAACCAATCACAGAACCTTGATTAAGGTTAAAAGCTCGGGTTGAGGTTAATCTCAGGACACCAGCGTTCACTATGACCATGCGCAATCGCAACAAAATGTGGTTTAAATGAACTGGTATAAGGTACTGATCAACTTTACGATGTGTAGAAATTTTCAAAGCTAGAGTGAAGAGGCACCTTCTCGGCGAGTCTCAGTCTTTGCCTCGTTGGGCTTAGTCTTGGGTCAAGAGCAAACTTATCCGAAATAAATAAAAAAGTCGTTTTACGGAAAAACGACTTATGTAATGTATATACTAACTGCACGAATGTTCGCTGTTATACATGTTATAATACTCCTCGTATCGTTGGTCAGTCTTTACCCAGCTTTTGAGAAACGTTTCGAGTGGTTCTCATAATTGATGCAAAGGTATCTAACACAAAAACCAAACATACCGTACCTTTTAGACCCTCGACGAAAAAGATATCATATTTACCCCTATGTTTGTTTGTGTGTGTAGGTATATGTTTTTGGATGGACCGATTACATAGCGGTTTATTTTTATTCGAAAGAGAATTTAATCACAGTGGTTCTTAGCTATAGATTGTCAAACAACCGGCCAGCCGTTGGAGCTTACCAGCTGTTTTCCTGGCTCATTCGAGATTTTTTTCCAGCATTTCGTCTGTGCCAAGTGCGAGAAACCCTTCCACGGGCACCGCCACTACGAGAAGAAGGGGCTGGCGTACTGCGAGCAGCACTACCACCAGCTGTTCGGCAACCTGTGCTACGTCTGCAATCAGGTTATTGCTGGTGATGGTAAGTTGCTTTTTGGGAACATTTTCTTGTAAAATATGGACCCCTTATTTGTTATGAATTCAATTCTTTATTAATAACAATATCTTTGTGTGGAATATTACAGCAAAATTAAACTAAAAAATAATATAAAAACGCTTCTCTTAACTAAAAATTCTTAAAATAATCATTACTACAATTAAATTTAATATAAATGTCAATAATAATTCTAATGTCAATAATTAATTTGTCAAACTTCATTCAATTACACATTTACCGTTATAAATTCATCAAGAGCACAAAAACATTTTTCCAATAAATCCAATGTGAATTTTTATGGGTTCCATACCCGTCATGTAAACAAAACGATACTTAGTTAATGATACACTTTCTTCCACAGTATTCACCGCCCTGAACAAGGCGTGGTGCGTCCACCACTTCGCTTGCGCGGTGTGCGACGCGCCGCTAAGCACTCGCAGCAAGTTCTACGAGTACGACGAGCGGCCGGCGTGCCGTCGGTGCTACGAGCGCCTGCCCGCCGAGCTGCGGCGTCGCCTGCGTCGCGCACATCAGTACACCGTGCGCAGGAACTAGCAATCACCTTGAACATGTTAAAGCGTTCTATTAACAAACATTTCATTAATACAATTGTAAAGCCTACACAACTTTATGATGGGCTTTGCCCTCGGACGAAGACCACTGGAAACGCATTGACAACCAAGTAACTTTATTAATTTACTCCTTCAGTCCGTGCTCACCCCGAGCACAAACATTCTTCCAGGGCTTTGCCTGCCATCTTGCTAATTAGCATTGTTTGGTTTGTAGATGTTATGTTTAAACAATAAGTTTATTATATTAGGCTGATAATCATTACTAAGTCGTCGTTAGATATGTAATAATTTATATTTTTAAGAATGCATTGTATCTATCATAATGGTGCCTAACAATCTTTGGTCGAAGTGTGTATGTATTTTAATTATAAGAATTTTTTTTTGTACAACTAATGTGCCATAAGTGCCTGTTTCATTTTTACTGTGAATGGTAACCTTTCAAAATAATTTGTGTTGTAATAATGAGCTGCCTGTTTTTATTTCCCACCAACTGTGCCTGTTGATGCTATAACACTAATAGCAGACAACACTGTTACTGAAATAGGAATGTACTAAAAGTATCTTCTTTTTTATAACATTATAAAAGATTTTGAATCAAATTAAATTATGTATGTATGGATACTAATATAGAAATAAGTAAAACTTTTGCTAAAATATATTTTTATAAATACGAAAATTATATGTTATAATATGATGTGCAATGGTGCCTAATCAGCTTAATAAAAGTACATTTACTAAACAAGTTCTGCTTTTTTTTTCAAACAATGACATATTCCCAGTTTGGTTTTCAAATGTTTCCATGAGTACGTAAAAGATAAATACTAGTCAAAATATCATGAAAATCAGTTTAGGGAGCGTTCAAGTAATACGTAACGCAATTTTTGATGATTTTTGACCACCCCTCCCTCCCTTGTTGTAACGCACCGTAACGTTTTTCTGTACTCCTCCCCCTCTAAACGTTACGTAACACTCAAGTAACCATTTTTACCCTAAAGTTGCAAAAAGTTATGTTATAGTTTTTATTTTATATAATAAGTAAAATTGACGACCAGAATATACAATCAAGTGATTCCCCGTAAAACGTATATGGGTTGCCAACTTGGGAGTTTTAATTCCCTAATTTTTTATTTAAGAAAAACAATGTTACGTACTTACGTGTTGTAAGAAAGACCCCCTCCCGCCCTTGTAACGCATCGTAATGTTTCACGAGACCCCTTCCCTTCCCCCAAATTGCGTTACGTAATACTTGAACGCTCCCTTACAGTGTTGCCAATTTAGCTCTTTTAGAGCTAAATTTAGCTCCCTTTTCAATAAATCAGCTCCAAAAAAACGTTTTTAGCTCTTTAATTGTAAAAATTTAGCTCCATTCCATAACATAAACATAAAATAATTTTTCAATATTTTAGGTGCGCGTCCGAATTTTATATACACTAACGTGTAAATATTCACTTTCGGACTTTATCTATCAAATTTAATAACGTCAAATAAAGCAAAAACAAAGCGAGAAATCGATTAAAAAATGACAACTCAATGCGATTTTAACTATCAGACCTGGATTACGACGTATAAAAAATGCTGTCACAACTATGAATGAACTATGAACAACGATACTATGAACCAAAAGAAGTTCTTAAAAAAATTGGTACTATGGCAAGTTATGATGAGGAAAACTCAGGTCCAAGTACAAGTGGATTAGAATTAGCAATTCCGACACATAGTTTTTATAGTTCAGACGACGAATAATCGTATTTTTTTTGTATAATTCTCTACTTCTTTCCATGGTATAAAATCAAGTAGTTAGTGTTTATCTTTATCAAAAATTAAAAACCTTGATTCTCAGACTGTCTTTTATTTTTCCCCAAAATTTAGCTCTATTTTAGCTCTTTTTCTAAGGTGATCTAGCTCTCTTTAAAAAGTTGAGTTGGCAACACTGCTCCCTTAGCAGAGTCTACAGACTGTGAGTCACGTGTGTTGTTTTGTTACACACGTCCAAGGGTGCCTGGCCACCAGCGCGGAGCGGAGATACATTGCCCAATATTTTTTTTTAAAATGTATTGCTATCTCCACTTTTATGCAGTGGACAATCCTATTCGTTAACATTTCTCCGTTCCGCTCTGCGCCAGTGGACAGGCACCTTAAAGATGGTGAAGTTAGTGAGACGTAAAGAAGTCCATTGAGCCACATGTCAGCACGCATTGACGTCTTTTCATAGTTAAATATTTCTATGTAGCACATTCTTTACTCGCGAACTCAAAGAATATTATCGTAAAAAGTATTCCATTGAACTTATCAATGTAAAAAGAATGAGAGGCATTTTTGATTCTAGTTGTGTAAGAACAATAAGTACAGTGCTTCTAAATGCATGTTTTAATAATAAGTTGAGAAAGCATGATAATAAATTTACAGTAAAAACAACTTGCATCTCAGTGGGAATGTTTATTTTGATTGATTTCAAACATTAATTTTATTAAACAGTAATACTGAAATAAGCTATTTGTCGCCAACACAATGCGTAGGGTTGCACATAAACATTGTTTGTATTGTATACACTGCTTTAATCCACACTAATGCCACTTGCATTTCTACAAAATAATTAACTTTTTTTACATATGATCATATTGTATTCCATTCATAAACTACTTACATACAGTAAATACATATTAGTAACACTTATGTACATCAATGCAAATAAATATAAACTGCTCTTACACTTTCAACAAATTACAATAAAACTAATTTTTACATTACCTGACCAAACATTGTTAAATATACTAATATTAAGTGACTTTATTTTAAACAATGTTTTACAGAGAATTGAAACAGTAAATGCCCCCAAGGTCTTTAAAATAGGGTAATTTTTACTCTAACAATTCGGACACTGTCCTCAGTGATCTTCACAGACTAAACAATTTAGTTGTCTTTCTTCATTCTTGTGCTTGTCATGCGGTAGATAATGGAGTCTCTCCCAGGGTCCATATCCATGATAGCGTAGACAATGGCGACCAGAGAAAAGGCAAACACTACACTGAACCACAGGATGATGTTGAAGATAGCAGAGTAATCAGAACTATATTTGTCACTGCTGACATTTTGTGGCTGAAAAATAAAATGTATAAATAAATTCCCATTTTGATGTTACCAGAAACAGTATTGCTACATACTTAACATTTGTTATAAGATAAAACTAAATGTATTCTGGAGATATTTTAAATTATAAATATACAACAACATCACATACATTGATCTGACTCCGAGGTAAGTAGCTAAAGCACTTGTGTTACAAATATCAGAATCAACAGTGGTATTACAAATAAACATAAATAAATACATATAACACCCAGACCAGTAAAAACAGACATGTTTAGCACACAAATGTTTCTACAGTGTGGGGATCGAACCCGCAACCTCATGTTAATAGTCAACTTCTTGACCATTGGTCGTCTACTAATGTATTATGAATTTGAACTTACTGTTTCCTGTTTGGTATTTGAGTCATTGTTCACTGAACGGATGGCACGACGAGTGTGAGCTACATCTGTAGTTACAACAGTCACAAGAACAGATCCATCATAAGATTTTACAAATGCATTGCTCAAATCCTCTAGGGCCTCACCTAAAACATAGAATAGAAATAGTTTAATCAAACTTGTTTCTGCAAAATGTAGGTATACTTATTACATACTTGCTGTGGAATAAAACAAAAATTTATAAAATGTACCTAGCAGCTTCTTAGCTTCCTTGGCTTGCAAGGAATTAGGTCCATGGAAATCAGAAAGAGCATGAAGGGAGCGGAACCTGAAATAGTAGAAATCAACAATGTTGTCTGGTGTCAAGGTCTTGATCTGAAAAGGAATGATATTGTGAATTAATAATCAACACCATTTTAATGATTTATCATGACAAGCATTCCATTTGTTTTCTATGTATAATATGTATTTATTTACAAAAAAAAGTATTTAAGTATGTATATCCATTATCTAGTACCCATAACACAAGCCTCGTAGCTTACTTTGGGACTAGAGAATTGGTGTGATTGTTGAGAAATATTTATTTATTTATTTTATTTTCATTGCAAACTTATGAATATTTTTGTAGTATAAAAATCAACTATCTGAGGCAGGGACAGTTGATTTTTTCAAAAATATCACCTTATTATTAATCTACTATCATCTGTAATAGGTATACTTACAGTATTTGCAAGTGTTTTAAGGGCTTCCAACTCGCTCAGAAATTGATAGTCCTCCTCAACAGAGTACTTCAAGTGTTGCAATGAAATTTTCTCCACTTTTGGTGGGTTTATTTCGCCAAAGACATCAGCTCTAGATGTTAACTGAAAGATGGGTAAGGTATACATAATGAGGAAACCCCACATGAATCAGTAAAAAAAGATAAGAATTGCTGTTATAAGAAATTTACTATCACTAAATGATTGCTATGATTTCCGAAAATTACCTGGTCAGTATCAGACAAGTCAATCTTAACAAGTTTGTTTCCACCATTGGTGAATCTCTGATTGATCCTGTGTTTCACAGCTTCAAAAGTGTCTGGCTCATACTCATCTACTGTCAGCGGGTAAACCTTTGATTTCAAGCCAGTCTGAAAACAAACAAGACCATCAAATATTAGATGTTTCAGTTCAAGGTGCCACTGATAGAAAATCCTGAAAATATACAAGTTTGCACTTACAGCAGCTCCAAGGCTGGACACTCCATCAATGTAAACCTCGACCACTGCTTCAGGAGTATTAAATGGATCAACAATTGAAAGACCGTTCCATTCCGAGTTCTGAAAGTAAATACATTCTGATTTCAAGGGGTCTCAACATTCATCCTAAGCCTGGAAATTTTATTTAGAATTTTACTCTTTTTACCTCTTCGACCGACAGACCAAGCGAAGCCGAGAAGATCTCTTTCATAAGACTCTCGAGAGTCTTACTGGCTCCAGAGAACTTCAGAGATTTTGGGCTGTGAAGAACAGCTAACTCCCCAGAGGCATTCGTACCTTTACAAAAGTAATGGACACATAGTTAGTACAAAATAGTTTTGATAATAATTCTTCAAGAATAGTTAACAAGAAATAAGCCCCGTCATAAATACTCACCAATAATTGCCAAAACGAGAGAAATCCAAAACAGAGCCATTTTCACAGCCATTTTGATCGAAAATAGATGACTAACCACTGACAAGAGAGAATTTGATCGTCTGTCATATGATCACTCACAGTCTTACCATGTTGAAAAACACACCTTTCTTAGTCTATGAAATATATTATTTTTTTCAATACGATTGGTCAATTTTTTTGATACATTTATTTAATTGGTTAATAGGAGGTGAGTTTGTCAAATTTACTTGACATCATTTGCGAGGTATCGATCGATCATAGCCGACTATTTCAAAAGTCAGAAGCTTGTAAAGAAGATGACTTCTCTGTAGTCTGTTTCTTTCACTTTTTACTTAATAATGTTCTAAGCGAAAGAGAGATAACCATAGGTTGTGTTTGCACTTTGGTACCTATGCAAATCGCAGGGTTCTCCTAACTTTATTGTTTACATTATTCCAAATAGATAAGCTACGTATGTATACATTTGATTTTCTATAAAACAACAAAATTCCGAAATTTTACCAATGTTTACCAATACAAAATTCAAGGAGCTACAAAAATCACATCATAATTCAACGATGTTACACAGACGATCTAGTTTTCAAGCTAATGATTTATTCCCTAGGGAGATTGATATCGAAATATGTCTAAAAACCTTGAAAATATTCCAAAAAATGGAAGGAGACGTTAACTGTGTTGTATGGGATGCTTCTTTGGTCCTAGCAAAGTATCTTGAAACTATGTCTCAAAACAAACCTGATTTTCTTAGTGGTATTAGAGTACTTGAGTTGGGGTCTGGACTAGGAGTTGTTGGTCTTACAGCTGCGACTTTAGGGTAAGTTCGATTAATTCATCAATAATCATTACTATTTTTCTGTGCCAAAAATCACTATCGACCTATCCTCTTAATTTCAGGGCCCAAGTTACACTTACAGATTTGCCAGAAGCATTACCCCTGCTACGGTTAAATATTAATGAAAATAGAACAAAAATTGGAAGCATGGGAGGATATGCCACTGCAGAATCACTTGAGTGGGGTGACAGCACTTCAGAAATACTTAAAGAGGAGTTTGATATGATTGTTATGGCTGATTGCATTTACTATGAGGAGGTAAAGATGTTTATTTTTATTGTTGAAACCGAACATGTGTGAATCTATAATGATACTAAACTAAAATGTCATTTACAGGCTATAGACCCTCTCATACAAACATTGCAGTGCCTAAATAACAGCAGATCAAAGAAGCCAACTATATATTTGACCCAAGAAATGAGAGACTCAGATTTACAAAAAAGATTGTGGGCTACATTTTATGAGAAACTTACTGAGCATTTTAATGTGGAAAAAATACCAGAAGAGCAACAACATGTTAACTATAGGAGTTCAGATATCTTATTATTAAGGATAAGTAAGAAATGATATATTGATTGTTTATAAATATAGTATATGAAATAAGCTCAAAGCTTTGTTATGATGATCATATTCATACTTTATGAAAGGAAGGTACTTATTATATGAAACTACAGGTACAATAATTTAATCAAATAGCACAATTTATTGCATTTATTGTTAAGGTAGATTTAAAGTACATCTTAGGACTACTTTTATATGCATTGTACTTTGCAACGCTAAGTTGATTTAAATGTTACATATGTATTAGGAAATAAGATGTAATACAGGATAGGAACTGTAAGACACTTAGTTGACCTCTAGCTCTTAGCCAATTTTTTTTTAATGCTTACCAGTTTTTAAGTTGAAACTTATGTAATTTAACTGCTTAAGTAAGCTCTTGTATATCTGTTCTTACTTAGTGTATAGGTGCAACTTAACCAAAGCTCCTTTAAGAATCAAGTGACTCCAGGGTTCCCTAAATTAAGTTATTCCAGTTTAAAAATAAATAAAATCATGCATCAACATATACCAAACTACCTACAGTGTTTAATTTAGACAATATTATTAATGTGTTTTTTTATCTGACATATTATTAAAGATATACTATAAAATTTAAACAAACAAGCGAAATTAATATTACTAACAGAAGAATCTTAAAATTCCTAAACATTAACAGGGACAAACAATATTTAATTACGAGTCCTTCCTCACAGTTCTATAGTTTTTTTAAGTGTTGGAGGAGTAGATAAGATTGGGTTTTTGCAAATAATTTTCACCCTTATTAAAAATACGTAAGTGATGTGTGATGTTGTAATTGTTGATCGAAGTAAGCGATATTTAAACCTACACAATAATCATAAAAGCAATGAATATGTTAGAAGTTTTTGGGGAATGGACTTTATAGTTAGTTAAATGTTAAAAACATATTGACCTAGGTATAAGTATTTATAGGGATCTTAACTTATTTAGGTAAAGTTAGTTATAATATAAGTTTATTAGTTTAAGAAAGTAGTAGAGTAGAAGAGTTTTAAATGCAAAATTAGTCTGTATCGTTCTGACCGTTGCCTTTCCCTTTGGGAAGAATCAAGAATGTTACTAGCTGTCAATCCTCAGAAACTGTCAAAGCAAAAAAAAAACTTCAAAGCTTTCTTTTGCAAAATTGCAATTTTTGGGATAAAATTATAGCTCTTTTAGTGTTATTATGCCAGGTCATGAAGCGTTAAGTTTAAGAAATTATTCAGTATAGTAACAGTAAGTATTTGTGTGTAAGAATCCTTGTTTTGTTTTCGTTGCCGAAATGCTGCTTTGGAACGTTTTATAAGATTAAGTTTAAGTTTTTTCTCTGTCTTTTCCAGATGTGTGACCAAATCCACAGAACTACACAGCATGAAACCATCCAATCGGTGTCCTCAGTAGGCAACTCGTGGATAATATGCAGGTCAAAATCCCATGCTGGACGCATCTA
This sequence comes from Pyrausta despicata, assembly GCA_963921415.1. Lineage (NCBI taxonomy): Eukaryota > Metazoa > Arthropoda > Insecta > Lepidoptera > Crambidae > Pyrausta > Pyrausta despicata. The sequence goes on along the minus strand of OY992852.1, from coordinate 10,152,428 downwards.
TTATTTCAACACCCTAACTGGTGAAGCAGCATGGAACTTGAGCGATCCAGAAGTAAGCATCCACTGCAGTTTTTCTATTACATAATCCAGGCTTTAAAGTATGTAGGGCCTAAGGTTTGTCTGTATGTTAAGTGCCCATTTCTTATTATGCTTAACTTTGGTTCAATCCCTATAACAGATACAGTTCTCTCATTTCTCCTACTTAAATATTAAACAATATTACAATATAAGGAATATTGTTTAATATTTTAGCCATTTGTTTGTTGCTTAGTTATTTTAGCAATCTAAAGCTACCATAAACATGGGAGTGAAAAAATTGAGAAATAGACTGAAGTTGGTTAAAGAGGATTCAAATATTTATCATGGTAATGGCCACCAACCAAGCAAATTAAAAGAATAAGAGTAAACTTAGTCAAGCTTTTTACTAAGCTCTCAAAGAAATTGGAGGTGTTCTGTCACTAAGCAAATGATATACAGAATTACGATGATAGAATAAAAATCCATCAGGATACTTTTCTATTATAATTATATAATCATAACAATATATGGCTTGATGTTGTTAAAAATAAATAGTATGAAAGATCAATAAAATTTGGAAATCAATAAAGTTGGAATCAATAAAGTTGGGATCCTGTTAGTCTTTAGGGATCAATGTGGTACACAACAATCAATTATAATTCATTTATAATCTACAATAAATAAGCTGAAACAATTTTCATTACAGATTGAAAAAGCAAAAGCAAGAACAAGAATCCTGGAAAGGCAATCTGGAACAACACTTGAAGGCTGCCCCGAACCCAAGGGACCTCCCATTGATAGTAACCACCATTGTGAAACTCCAGAAACTTCCCAATTTTATATGCCATCCAGAGTTTATAACAAACAGATAATTAACAATCAGTTCCAAAAGCCTCCAGTTGTTACATCCCAGTGTGCAAAATGTAGCTCAGTGACTGCAGTTGATTCTATGGGAGTCAATTTGCAAGTACCACATAACTGCAATCCTAATGTTTGGGCCATTCCACCTAATCATCAGATAGTAATTGCTCCTACAACTTCACCAATACTGAATCAACTTCAAACATCAGTCAATGTACCTGGCAATAATACTGAACAGACAGTGTTTGTTCAAAACACATCAATGCCTCTCACGCATCGCTTCAATCAAATCCAAAATACTCCTAAAAGGAATTTTTGGTTCATAAATGAAAATAAAAAGAGAAACAAGTCATTTTATCAAAACTATGCTGGTTCTCCATATTATTATAAAAAAAAGAGTAAGTTTAATGACTCTTTGGATCTGCGCCAAAAATTAATGGCAAGAAGAAAGTCATTCAATGTCCGGAACAATGTGAATGATGATACTGCCAGTGTTGAAGGTATTGGTATGGCTATGTAATAAAATTTTGCTAACTGTTTGAGAAATTTGTCTTAAGTGTTCAACAATTTCAGCTGAAGAATTAAATGGTGACCAATGTACCAATGGGCCAATGGACACCAAAATTCAAATAATAAAGCCATCTGTTGGTGATATAGCACCTAGTGATGCTGATGATCAATGGTTAAAGGTACAGTATTATTTTTGACCCAATATAAATGTCATAATTACAGAAGGAACATTATTATTATATTTAAAGATCTAATGATGTGATGAGTAATCATAAACTTATTACAGGAAAATGCCACTGTTGAAGGAACCCAATTAGTTTTGAATGTTACTCCTTTAAATCAATTAGTCACTGCTGGCTCCAACTCTACTTGGTATATTGTGGCTGACATGGAGGTTTTACTGAACCACATCAATTTGATGAATGTCATAGTAAATTCAGGTGTGTGGTTCATTTATTTTTCTTTAATCTAGCTTTCTTATGAGAACTTGTTTGATATCCTATGTTACTCAATGGGAATATTAAAGTATGTATTTGTAACACTTGTCCATCTTCTTGTGATCAATACATACTTTAAACACCTTGTGTCAATGTGAGTCACGTTTCGTCACAAGGGACATTAACATAAATGACGGCTGTTGGATATTTTTGCGTTTCTCTCGCGTTTGTCGCTTACCTAGGAAAACGCGTTTGTCTTTCTCCCTCCACCCTCTCTTCTTTCTCTCTCACACTTTCTGATTTGTTTAGAGTACTACAAACTGGCACTACCTGATGAACATTTAAACAGCCTCTTTAAAGTTGGTGAACTTGGGGTCTATCGCCCAAATTCATAAGCAGCCTTACTTCTCATATCGCTTATTCTTAACATCGCAACATAATTTCAGATGAAAAGTGTCTCCTGATGGTTCCTGATTTTATAATGGTGGAACTACAAACCAAGAGTAGATCAACTGATTTACAACTCTTGAACCGAGCTCATCATATTCTAGAAATACTTTCCCGACAATTCACTGCTGGCAATGCTGTTATGGGTATGTTGTGTTTTAGGCCATATTTATATCAATAACTTTATTTATTTATAATATGCTGAAAATTTTCTCTTTTTTGCATATTCAGGTAAAGATCCCACAAATGAAGCTAGTGTTCATGACTTCTGTAAGAAATTAGCTGCGCAGGACCATGATGTGGTAAGTTATATTTATTTCAATCAAATTAATTTTTATTGCGTTTTGTTTTTAAACAGCGTCATCTATGTAGGATGAAGGTTGTACTGGTCTAAGACACGGTTAGATTAGTTTAGATAACTTTTTATTGCACCCCACAAAATAATACAAAAATCAACAAACGGATATATGAACAATTTAGGCGGTCTTATCTCTAAGAGCGATCTCTTCTAGAAAACCTTCGGGTCAAGGATATTAGGGAGAGTTTGGTGCAAAAGTCAGCACAATTTAATAAATAACTTTAAAAGAGCTGTGTAATTAAAAAAAGAATAACTTTAATAATACTATGTACAAGATGTTGAATTTATTGTAACCGTGACCTCGAGTCGGCTGCAGAAATCGAAAGCGCTCCTTAAAGGTATGTTTCCGAACTCGGCAACAAGCAGCAGTGCTGTCGCCGCAGTGCTGCCCAGCAATGCTGCCTGTCGCGCTGATTCTGACCAAGGCGGCAGTGTCGCTCTATTCGCGGTAATGCGGTGTTGTGTATTCGTTAGTTTACTTTGAGTTGACAAGATGTCGATTGATGACCAACTATTATTTTTACTTTTGGAAGAGGAAGAAGATAATGATTTATTGTGGCTTTATGCCAATAGTAAAAGAAAAGCAACAGATTCGTTTTTATAAAATCTGACAACGGAAAGGATGTTTCAAGACGCTGATTACAAACCATTTGATGAGTGAAGACGTAAAATTCAAAGAGTACTGTCGTTTAAAAAAAACAGTTAAGTTTTATTCATAGTCTCACGTTACACTCACGTAGGTACTCTTGCTACGGCGGCAGACGCGTCACGACTGGTCTGTCGCGGCGGCAGGGCGACACTGATGCGCAGCAGTGCTGACGTTACATTGCTGCCGCAACATTACTGCCTAGCTCGAAATGTAATCTCATACGAGGGTGAATCAAAAAGTTCTTAGAAGTGCATATATATGAAACCTTTTTGGATCAAGTTCGATATTCAAATTAAAGAGTGTCTATCACACTATATTAATGCAGACTGTCACTTGTTTTTGTCAGTTCGTTCGCATGTAATAAATTTTTTTGTGCAACGAGTTGCTAAAAAGTCAAAATTATGGATAAAAGTGAGTTACGTGCGGTGATAAAATATCTCAGTTTGAAAAAAATGTCTACGAAGGAAATTTTTTTGGACATTCAGCAGACATTAGGGGGTGATGCTGTACCCTATTCTACGGTTGCGTACTGGGTGGCTGAATTTAAAAGAGGTAGATCAAGCTGTAAAGATGACCCGCGTTCTGGGCGGCCTTCAACCTCCGTTACAGAAGAAAATGTCAAAAAGGTTGAGAATCTGGTTTTGGAAGACAGAAGAATGACTATAAAACATATAGCTGAGATCCTAAAGATATCTTTTGGTAGCGTTCAATCCATTTTAATTGATTCACTGGGGTTCAAAAAAGTGTCTGCAAGATGGGTGCCACGAATGTTAACCGACGAAAACAAAAAGCGACGTTTGGAAATTTCCAAGCGTAATCTCGAAATGTTCCAGCGTGATTCGGATAATTTTTGCCGTCGTCTTGTCACCATGGATGAAACGTGGGTCCACCATTTTGATCCTGAAACTAAAAGACAAAGCATGTCTTGGAAACGACCATCGGAGAGGATCCATTAAGAAATTTCGAGTTGCTCCTACCGCTGGCAAAGTTATGGCCTCTGTGTTCTGGGATAGTGAAGGAATCCTTTTTATTGATTACTTACATGCCAAAAGGCCAGACGATTACTGGACCCTATTATGCAAATTTTATCCCGAAAGTGCGTGAAGCGATTAAAGAAAAACGTCGTGGAAAACTGTCGTTGGGCGTGTTGTTCCTTCAAGATAACGCTCCTGCTCATCGATCGGAAGTTGCGCTCAACGCAATCCGCTGTGCTGGCTTCAATCTCCTTGACCACCCACCATATTCTCCGGACTTAGCCCCAAGTCATTTTCACTTATTTCCAAAATTAAAAGAGGAAATTCGTGGAACAAAATTTCACGATAATGACGCGGTTATAGCTGCCGTAGAGGACTTTTTCGAGAGTCAAGAAAATAATTTTTTTTCACAAGGAATAAGGAAGTTAGAAACGCGTTATTCTAAATGCATTGCATTGGAGGGAGATTATGTAGAAAAATAAAATATTATTATTTAAATCTTTGCATTTTTTAATATTGATTCCAAGAATTTTTTGATTCACCCTCGTATAAGCTTATAGAAATTGTATGGAGACCAGTATTGTCGCGGCAGCACTGCGGCGACAGCACTGCTGCTTGTTGCCAAGTTCGGAATCATACCTTAAGATAGTGAGGGGATTTTGAGAAATTATGTTACAGGGAAATTGTAAAATCAGGTTTTTTATATTTTCCCTAGTAAAATTATAAAAATCCGGTAAATTGTCAACGAGTCCAATTTCTCACAATTTAACGGCCTTATTTCAGGGATATTGTTACGCCGGTGGGCTAGTGCTAAAACTTTGATCGTGTTTTTCCATGCCTTGGAGGCGTTTTCAGCAGGCTGAAATACCATTTCAGGCCGTTTCAGAGAGTGCTCTAACACATACTAGTTTATCGAAATTTCACCCAAGTTGCCGTTGTTTTCAGGCGCCTGAAACATGTTTTCAGTCCGTTTCAGGCCACCCTCTATCAGATGACGCCATAACCTGAAAACCCGTTTTCAGGCGTTTTCAGGACCCCTTATGGGCCTTTGAAGCCCACTTCAGTATATGACGTAATTTTCAGTAGGAGTGAAAGAGATAGCACGATTAGAGAGAGGCAGCTATACTAAGAACATTCCAGAAAGGTGTGACAGAGACAGCACAAGACAAGGATAGCACTATGATTCGAGAAAGGTCTAGGCTAGGCAAGACGGCATTTGGAAGGATCCCGAACAGTCTCGTACTCGGTAGTAGGTACCTACCGAATATTCGGGAGTCCTTGACGGCCGGTATATAAGGAGCCCGGGAATGCGACCGAGTATGAGTTTAATTTGGGAAAGCGACGAGTAAACATCGAAGCGAAAACTGCGACAAGAAGATTTTGGAGTGCGATATAAGTGTTTGTGTACTAAGTGTTGTAACGTAAAGTGTGTACAATAAATCCTACTCTACTTCATCGGTTTAGAAGTGCATTTCAATCTAGATCCCACACCCCTAGAACGTAACATTTGGTGTCAGAAGTGGGATTGAAAATGCCGATTACTCCGCGAGAAGAAGAGAAGGAGGGGATGCAGACTCGAAGCCGCACCGCTGCTGGAGACTCTGCGGGCACCGCCGGAACGTCAGACACAGCGGTACCAGCTTCAAGGACGCCGGAGATAGACGTCAACGCCATTCTGATCCTCCTGAAAGAACAGGCTAGAAGGCAGGAGGAACAAGCCAAAATCCTGCAACAAGAGCTACGGTTTCAGCAGGAGGAACAGACCAGAAGGCAGGAGGAACAAGCCAAAATCCTGCAACAAGAGCTACGGGTTCAGCAGGAGGAACAGACCAGAAGGCAGGAGGAACAGGCTAGAATTTTGCAGCAAGAGCTACGGGACCAGAAAGAAGTCCTCCGTGAGGTACACGAAGTAGCTGCAGAATGGAAAAAGGAGATGGCTGAGGTGCAAGACAAAATTATGGGCGTTGAAATTAAAGTTGAAAACCACGAGAAGCGCCTCAATGGACTGAACGAAAAAGTGGAGGGCCAGGAGAATCGCCTCCAGAAGTTGGAGATCAAAGTGGCCAACGGCACCACCAGTGTATCAGGTGCACCAGCCACAGGAGGTGAAAAGTTAAAGGTACCTCCATTCGATGGTACCTCTTCGTGGGCCGCATACAAGCTCCAATTCGAGATGGTTGCCGAAGCGAATGGCTGGAGCAAGGACTATGCTAAAACGGCACTGAGTTTGGCGCTGCGGGACGAAGCTCTCACTGTTCTGGAAGCGTTAGGAAAGGAGAAGACATACGACCGTCTTCTTGAAGCTTTAGAGGCACGCTTCGGTGACAGCCATCTAGAGCACGTTTACAGAGCTCAGCTGAAGAATAGGACTCAGGGGCATAATGAGTCGTTACAAAAGTGGGCACTTGAGATAGAGAAGCTCGTCCGGAAGGCGTACCAAGGTTCCGCAGCGACTTTCATCGATGGAACGCTTGTACAGGCATTCATAGATGGGATTCGGGACTTTGAAGTGAGGGCTGCTGTACGGCTGGGACACCATGGGACCTTGAAGGATGCGCTCGCCCATGCCCTGGAGGTGGAAGCTGTACGCCAAGACTCAACAAAATCCTTTAGGGTGCGCGAAGTTGCGGCCAGGGAGCCGATTACTCCACCTCGAGAAACTGGGCCTCGATGCTACAACTGCGGGGAAAGAGGACACATACAATCAGGCTGCCCAAAAAGATCTTGGAGGCAACGGGACTCGGACCGAACGGAGAGGCCAGAAAGCTCTGATGGTTCAGAGCGGCAGCAGCAGGGAAACGAGTAAAAGCCAGGACTGAGGGACGAGTGCTGGCTGGTGGTCATAATGTCCCAGTTATGATCTCGCAGGCAAACGACGGGAACAGTTTGGCTGTCAAAGGAGAAATTGGTGGAGTACCATGTCACCTTACTATTGACACCGGAGCTTCTCGGACCGTGATCAGTTCTCGACTGCTGAAACACCTGTCCAGGGATCATCTAGTCCGACCAATGAATCTTCAGCTGCAAACGGCTACCGGCCAGTACATCTCCGTCCAGGGGGAGCAGGAAGTGTCAGTGAAGATTGGAGAAAAGAAGTACTGGCACAAAGTCATCATTGCTAACATCGTAGATGACTGCATTATTGGTCTTGACTTTATGAGGAAGTACGAGTGTAAGATCGACATGAAAGGAGGCGTGCTGAAATTTGGGGCTTATGAAGTTCCTATGGAAGGTGGAGTGAGTGGACATGTCTTCTGCGCTAGAAGGACTACACTTCAACCGAGATCGCAAGCCCTAGTTCCGGTGACATTGCCGCACGGTGCGAGACAAGGATCTCATTCCTGCGTGTTAAAAGAGAAAACAGCCTTTTCAACCGGTAAAGGACTTTGGCAGTTTAATGTAATGTTGTTTGGATTGTGCAACGCACCAGCAACGTTTGAGCGGTTGATGGAGCAAATACTGGCTGGTCTCCTGGGTGATACGTGCCTAGTGTATCTGGATGACATCATAATTGTAGGCAAAGATTTTGATGACCACCTCAAGAAGCTGGAACAAGTTTTGTCCAAGTTGCGCGATGCTAACTTAAAACTAAGTCCGAAGAAATGCTCATTCTTCAAGCGCAAGGTTAACTACTTGGGACATGTGATTTCATCAGATGGCATCCAGACAGACCCTGAGAAGATAAGTGCAGTTAAGGACTGGCCGACACCGAAAGACAAGACAGCAGTACGTGCCTTCTTGGGACTTTGCTCGTACTACCGACGATTTGTAAAGAACTTCTCAGATATAGCAAAGCCTTTGCACCAGCTGACAGAAGAGAAAAGACAGTTCAACTGGGATGATCAGTGTGCAGCAGCTTTCTCAGAGCTCAAACAGAGACTTTGTGGAACACCGATTTTGGGATATCCAGACCCAGAGAACGAGTTTGTTGTTGACACTGATGCAAGCAATACTGGCATTGGAGGAGTCTTGTCACAGAAGAAGGGTGATCAGGAAGTTGTGATCGCCTATTTTAGCAAGTCGCTATCGAAGCCGGAGAGAAACTACTGCGTCACTAGGAGAGAATTGCTGGCAGTCGTCAAAACTCTGCAGCATTTTAGTAAATACCTGCTTGGACGCAAGTTCCGAATAAGAACTGACCACGCTGCTCTAAAGTGGTTGTTAGAGTTTAAGAACCCTGAGGGTCAGGTGGCACGCTGGATCGAACAACTGCAGGAATATGACTTTGTCATCGAACATCGCAGTGGAAAGTCACATGGCAACGCAGATGCCCTCTCTCGAAGACCTTGTCCTGATGATTGCAAACACTGTTTAAGGCAAGAGGGTAAGGACTGCGTGAAGATGTTGAGGACAGACACTGTTAGCGAAGAATGGAGTGTAGAAGCAATGCAAGAAGCACAACAGGAAGATTGCGATGTAAAGCCCATTTACGATTGGATCAACGCTGGGGCGCCCAAACCAAGGTGGTGTGAGGTAGCTCCGATGAGTACCGTGACAAAGAGCTACTGGGCGCAATGGGAAAGTCTGGTTATGCACAATGGCGTACTGTGCAGGAAATGGGAGTCAGAAAACGGAAAGGATGCTCATCTTCAAGTGGTTGTACCAAGAAAGAGAGTTAGCGATGTTTTAAGATCCTTTCACGACGGCGCTTCCGGGGGACACCTAGGAGTAAAAAGGACTCTGATGAAGATTCGGCAACGTTTTTACTGGATAAACTGTCGGGACGACGTGGAAGACTGGTGTAGGAAATGTACTAGCTGTTCGTCAGTTAAGGGACCACATACACGCAGTAGAGGTGCGCTTAAAGTTTACAACGTGGGAGCGCCTTGGGAAAGAATTGCTTTAGACGTCGCAGGCCCGTTCCCGACCTCTGACCGTGGAAACAAGTACATCCTGGTGGTCATGGACTATTTCACCAAATGGCCTGAGGTATTTGCCATTCCGAATCAAGAGGCAGTCACAGTAGCGGAAACTGTAGTGACTGAAGTGTTTTGTCGGTATGGTGTGCCTCTTGAGATCCACAGTGATCAGGGAAGAAATTTTGAGTCTCTGGTGTTTCAGGAGACTTGCCGAGTCATGGGAATTCATAAAACTCGGACTACGGCCTATCACCCACAGTCAGACGGAATGGTTGAGAGATTCAATCAGACTCTGGAACGACATTTGGCCAAAGTAGTTGACAACCATCAAAAGGATTGGGACAGGCATATTCCGCTCTTTTTAATGGCATATCGGGCAGCAGTTCATGAAAGCACGGCCGTAACTCCTGCGTGTGCTAATTTTGGAAGAGAACTACGTTTACCTGCAGACCTTCTGACCGGACGTCCTCCAGATGCACCAAAGACGGTTTCGGAGTATGCAAGTGAACTGCGAAACCGGCTTGATGATGTTCACAGGCATGTTCGTGAACATGGATTGCAGGCCAGCGAGAAGGTGAAGACCAGATACGACCGGAAGTCTAACCAGACGAGGTTTGAGGAAGGATCATTCGTGTGGCTACATAACCCTATGCGTCGAAAAGGAAAGTCACCAAAATTGTCGCCGAGTTGGGAAGGGCCGTACAAAGTAGTCACAAGGATCAACGACGTCACTTATCGGATACAGCGCAACGCACGTAGCCCCTGTAAGATTGTTCATGTTGATCGGTTGGCCAAGTACCATGGAACGAATGATGCTCGGGACGAGCATGTCTAAGGAGGGGGTAGTGTTACGCCGGTGGGCTAGTGCTAAAACTTTGATCGTGTTTTTCCATGCCTTGGAGGCGTTTTCAGCAGGCTGAAATACCATTTCAGGCCGTTTCAGAGAGTGCTCTAACACATACTAGTTTATCGAAATTTCACCCAAGTTGCCGTTGTTTTCAGGCGCCTGAAACATGTTTTCAGTCCGTTTCAGGCCACCCTCTATCAGATGACGCCATAACCTGAAAACCCGTTTTCAGGCGTTTTCAGGACCCCTTATGGGCCTTTGAAGCCCACTTCAGTATATGACGTAATTTTCAGTAGGAGTGAAAGAGATAGCACGATTAGAGAGAGGCAGCTATACTAAGAACATTCCAGAAAGGTGTGACAGAGACAGCACAAGACAAGGATAGCACTATGATTCGAGAAAGGTCTAGGCTAGGCAAGACGGCATTTGGAAGGATCCCGAACAGTCTCGTACTCGGTAGTAGGTACCTACCGAATATTCGGGAGTCCTTGACGGCCGGTATATAAGGAGCCCGGGAATGCGACCGAGTATGAGTTTAATTTGGGAAAGCGACGAGTAAACATCGAAGCGAAAACTGCGACAAGAAGATTTTGGAGTGCGATATAAGTGTTTGTGTACTAAGTGTTGTAACGTAAAGTGTGTACAATAAATCCTACTCTACTTCATCGGTTTAGAAGTGCATTTCAATCTAGATCCCACACCCCTAGAACGTAACAATATTATAATTTTTTCTGGGAGGCTCTAGGGATATTTTATATAACCTAGTTTTATTATGATTTTTCATTGTAGTTATGACTTGATAAGTCACTCGGTGAAGGTTAATTAAACAAAAAACAGACGTTTTTGTCATAGAGAATTTTGATTATAACAAAGACGGAAAATAATGTGAATTGAAATGCCGTTACTTGTGGCACGAAATTCGTCGTCCAGTGTATTTATGGCTACGGCTGTAAAGACAGAAATGAAGTGCTAACCTTGTGAAGGTTTATTGCGAATCTCGTGGGCGTAAACGTTGTATTGTCATGTTGCGACCTATGGGACAAATACCTACTCAATTACCATATATTACCTCATTGGAATTACTTCATGCCTTACGTTATATAAGTACCAAAAGATCTCTTAATTAAATGTGTGTGCATGTACCTACGAGGGGCGGCTGATAAGTTCGCGGCCTAAGGTACTTAACGATGACTAATCATCTCACTAATGATACTGCTGATAGCGACACTCATTATTTGTATAAATAGAGGGTGTTTTTAATTTTTTGTTCATAAACACTTTACCTGTGAAACAAGCAACAACATCATGTCAACAGAAACTGGAAATTCGCGTAATTTGGAGCATCGCGCCGTGATTAAGTTTCTCGTTAAAAAAGGAAAAACACCTAAAGAAATTTTTGAAGAGATGTCATCAGTCCTTGAGGACTCTGCACCTTCATACACGATGGTTAAAAAATGGGCTCGGTTATTTCAACAAGGCAGAGAGACATGTGAAGACGATCCTCGTCCGGGACGCCCTGTGACCGTCTTGACCGAAGAAAACGTCAAAAATGTGGAAAATTTAGTTCTAGCCGATCGTAGAATTAAATTGTGGCAGATAGCTGAAGAGTTACAGATAAGCAAAGAACGAGTCGGAGAAATTTTGCACAATCATTTACACATGAAAAAAATTAGTGCGCGTTGGGTACCGCGAATGCTCACACCGCTCGACAAGCAGCGACGGTTAGAGAGCTGTAAAGATTTTTTGGAGTTGTGTCAGCCCGATTTGGATGAAATTTGTAATCGTATTGTGACCGTTGATGAAACGTGGATCCGTCAATACGATCCCGAGTCAAAACAAGAGTCGATGCAATGGATAAAAAAGGGAGAAAGGCCACCAAAGAAGTTTAAAGTGGAAAAGTCGGCATCGAAGCTTATGGCTACCATTTTCTGGGATAGCGAGGGAATTTTATTGATTGATTACTTGCCTAAGGGAACTACAATGAACGGTCAGTATTATGCTAATTTACTGGCTCAGGCACGTGAGGCAATCGTCGAGAAGAGACGTGGGAAGTTGGCGCGCGGGGTGTTGTTTCTGCAAGACAACGCGCCCGTTCACACCGCTCGAGTTGCGAAGGATGCCTTAAAATCCACGGGATTCGCAGAAATTGACCACCCTCCCTATAGTCCGGACCTGGCACCCAGTGACTTCTTCCTTTTTTCAAATTTAAAAAAGGAGCTACGGGGACGAAGATTTTCGGATGACAATGAGATGAAGGCGGCCGTAGATAGTCATTTTGAGGAGAAAGAGAAAGAATATTTTTTTGGCGGTATCAAAGCACTATATTCACGTTGTGAAAAGTGTATATCACTTGAGGGGGCTTATATTGAAAAATAAAAAATATAAAGTTGTATATTTCTTTCATTAACTACCTTAGGCCGCGGACTTATCAGCCGCCCCTCGTACCTAACATTATATTACTCATCATGATTTAAAACTTTTCATTTTAGGTTCTTATATCGAACAATACACAATTCAAAACTTACAAAGCTAACAGTATTTTCACACTTTGTGTAGAGGAACTAAAAGAGATGTTATCTAATGTTGTAAAACCTGCACAACAATTAATAGATGGTGGTAACATTCTCATAACAATACCTAATACAACTGAAATTAAATACGATATGGATGCACGTAACTCAAACACCATGTCAGTGGGAGTACAGATCGATTGTAACAAAAATGAGAACAGTGAAAATGAAAGCAACTCTGAAGCAAACTTAAGTAATAGAAATAATTTACTACCGAAACCCCAAACCACAGTTGATATTGGTATACAAACTGATCTAGATTCATCAGGAGAGCTCTCTTCTGGACCTAGAGAAAATACTGAAACATTCCGTAGTTTAGGTAACAGAAATGAGTATTGTTCCACTCGTGAGAAGGATGTTACCGATTCACGTGAACCACCGAAGCGAAAGGAAATTCGACTGAAAAGGCATGCATCTCATCAGCCAACAACTAATAACAAAGCGACAAAAAAGCAGTTCAAATGGCGTAGAAAAAGAAATGCGTCACTCCCACACCCTAATACTTCAGACCAGAAACCAATGACGAATGGAAGTAGTACTTTTAATATAGAGGATAAAAATGAAAGCATCTCGACTTCAGAAAGTATACTTTGTAATGGTTTTGATTATGAGTTTCCTTCCTATAATCCAGGAGACGGTAGTGAAACGAGCAGCTCATGCATTATTAAAAAAAGCTTCGACGAAAGAGTTGTGATTGAAGAGACATCTACATCAGGGATCATATCAAATTCAGCTGATTCAGAAAGCATGCATAGTGTAAAAAATTATGAACAGTCGTATGAAAAAAATATGTACAAAGACAAAGATTGCTGCAAGTGTGTTATGTTTGAAGTTGAAAGTTCAGCAATGGAAGAGTACTTGCGGATGCGAAGCGATGAGTGGGTCTCTAGATTCGTCCAAATAATGGAGGAAGTGTTGACGCAAATTTTACAGCTGAACCCAGCATATCATAACCGGTTGATGCTACCTCCTTGGAGTATACACGAAGCAACTGAATGCATTAAAAAGAAGTTTGAAAATGATTCTGACGTAAAAGACGCAGCATTCAGATTGTCGAGAGTACTATTCAAAATAAGTGATAGTAGAGGTTCGTATTGCTTCACAGTGTTGAAATTAATTTACTTTAACAGTGTATTTAATCATTAATGTATTATTTGACGACCACTTTGGTGTAATGGTTAAAAAGTTGACTATTACCCAAGAGCTCGCGGGTTCGATCCCCGCACTGTACAAACACTTGTGTGCATGAACATGTCTGTTTGTACTGGTCTGGGTGTTATATGTATTTATTTAAGTTTATTTGTAATACCACTGTTGATTCTGATATCTGTAACACAAGTGCTTAAGCTACTTACCACGGAGTCAGATCAATGAATGTGATGTTGTTGTATGTATATTTAATTTAATTATTTTAGGTAAAATTTGCGTCAATTTAAAACCCTCCGAGTTTATGGAAATGTATAGCTATGGTGTTTATTTGATCGACGCCTTGCAGGTACGTTTTTCTTTTACATTTTGTGATAAAAGTATTTTGGGGTAAGAATATTTGGAACAGTAACAACTATCTACACGTATTGTACTTTCAGTCTGTACTTAGCAACTGTGAAGATCTTCAGACGGCAGCAGATTCTCTAACGAAATTGTTAAGTGATATACAGGATCCTGCCCTCGATACAAGTCACACCGATGCCTTCACAGACTGTCCACATGAAGCCTCCTCAGAGGCCAATGATACCAGTAATCCTGAGCAGGCCAGTAACGTGACTGAAAATGGAACTTCTAAACCCGAAGTCGCGGCAACAGTAGAGTTAAGGACTCCTTGTAGTTCGAAAAATAATAGAGAAGAAAGGAAATACAATCTCAGATCTAGTCAAAAAAAGACACCACAGGTATTTATCTCACGACGTTTTTGGGAATTACTATAGGCACATAGGTAGGATAGATAGATAGAATTCTTTGTTGCACATCACACAGATGGAATTGACAAAAGACAAATTACAAATTTCAGTTACAGTTTCACAATCATATATAATAATTATTTTCAGGAAAACCTGCCAAGCGAGGAGCCAGTTAAGTTTCTAAGGAAAATAGATATCAAATCCGATTTCTTTTCGAGTTTGCGTCTTCAGAAGTCACAGACTACAAATGTTAACACAAGCGTAGATAATATTAATAATGCTACAGGTCCACTTAACAGTATGTCGTCGAGCAAACAAGATAAGATCTCAGAAAGTTTAAACAATGCCGAGGTTAACAATACCGAAGTTCAGAATAAACCCGAGCAGAAAATAGTTAGACATTTCAGTAAATGCATGGAGTTTGAGCAGAAATTAAAAAGTAAACAAACAGAAACCAAGGAAATTGACAACATAGATTATTACGAAAGTTACGCTGAAGATGATGGCTATTACTATGACGACTACACTGATTGCGATTTTGACTTTTATGACGATGAAAGCGAAAATGTTGGTGAGCAAGCTTATGAAGACAATAAAGAGAACGAATCTCTTGCAATCGATGCCGGTAGTAAAAACGGCTATTTTAGTAACAAGTCATTAATTCTTAGATTGGTAATTGAGATTCAGGGAACATTTCTGAAAGTGAATTCTTTTTGGTAAGTATTCCATTGTCAAAGCCTATAGATATTAGATACATGATAGGTATATATATTTTTTGTTTCAATATTATAAATGACAATATTTTAAATTGTAGTGCCAAAATTGCGGAAGAAATGAAAACTTCGAAGGAGTTAAGTCCTTGCAGAAAACTGGAAATTAAATCGCAAGCTGAGATGGCTGCGATGCATGTGGAAGCTCTTAGTAAAGCTTTAAAAAGGTATTTCCTTTTTTCACAAGAGTTATGTTTCTATTGAAGTATGAGTATTTATTATTAATACTGTGTTATTTTTTTCAGCATCCTCTATCGCGAAACAGGGCTTTATGGAAATAAAATTCATACTGTCTTAGAAGAAGCTGGTAGTCGCCTTGATTGCACTCCGGTTGAGTACAGGTGAGAATTTGTACATCTTATTATCACATCTACACTGAAGGTCGCAATCGGTGCTCGTCAAGTTTATGTGGGACTGTGTAAAAACATTCATTTATTGATCAATTAGGCAATCTGCCATATTACTGACTTCAATACGTCATAAACATATCTGAGTCTGTAAAACTTTGGTGTTAAGTTATTTTATTTTTTGTCATTAACAATGCAAATTTCTTTACAATGTGAAATGAAACAGTTTTTCACAAACAGTTTTCATAATTTCTTAACCTAAAACCAACTATAGAAACATAAAATAAAATAAAACACTTAAAAGCAGTCCGAAACCAATCCCAGCTTCAAGTTCTAATAGAGCTTAAAGCTAGGATTGGACCGAACTTGGATTGATGCCCAGTAAGCGGTAATAGGGCTGTATATCCTCTCTGCATTAAAACACACTTCAACAAAAATTGACTGCCACATGCGGGACTCGAACCCGCACCTTTCGCAAACCGGTCACACTTACACAGCGGTCCGAATTTAGGGAGCACTTAAAGAAAACTCTCACCACCTTCGTCTATGCTACGTTTTTAGACGTGCCTATCACGGAACATGATGTTATTATTCAATTTTGTTACAGGAATATCATCGAACAATATCCAAAACAAGCGAATATCCTCCTAGATGCTGTGAATATAATTTTAGAAGCTGTAAAATAACACTACTTTGTAAGTACTTTAAACTGTTATTTAGAGATGAAATGCATGCGGAAAAGAAAAACATCTCTTTGATTAAGTTTTTTATTGATTCTTTTAGTTGTAAATACGATTCGTTGCTCTTATTTTTCCATTTTATTTGTAAAGTACTCAATAAGTAAATGGTTTCTCTTTTAATAATGCTTTTAATTCACAATAACTTGTCCATTACGCTCTATTTTATAAATTACCCAAATACTAATCTATTAAAGTTCCTGTTATATAAAACGAAACGTTCCTTATTGGTCGATACGTTGTGGTGAGTGCGTGAGTTGAGAATAGAATCGGACACTTCATTAGGTATATTTTAACAATCAAACTATACTGGCTATCACAAAAAATTGACCCACCTGTGTTTGTAATATTTTTCACATGATATCTTTACAAACCTTTTTAAAATGAGTATTCATTTAGGTGGGCCAATTTTTTTTGACGACCAAATTATGTACGGTGGCCAGCACGTCACGGTAAACACTGCGGTATCTTATGCGCTTGTAATACGGGCGTATTTGCAACAAAAATGGGTAGCCTGATGTGCTGGCCAGTGTACCATATCCGAAATCGACCCGCACGCAAACATCGCGCAACTAGATTAAAAAAGGCTAATTGGATTGTGCTGTAATAATGATCGATGCCGCCTCATTACAACGAAATAAGGTAAACCAGTTGTAAATATCATTATTTTTGACGTCAGATATAGGTAAGGTACTTACGTATTTTACTGATTATTTATTACTTACTAGCGGTTACAAACCATAAAGTAATTGTTACAAAAGCTAGCATTTTGCATAGTCTGTTGTTGTGAGAGTTGAATTTAAACTAATAACAGTATTAAAAAAATACATTTCCATCGATTGTACATAAAAAACAACATAGGTACAAATACTTTTATGGCACAACCGGATGTATTGTCGAGTGTTAAATTAAGTGACTAGACTAGATCTTAATTAATTAAAGCCTTTTCCGTCCACCATTGCCTGTGCACAATATTTAGGGAATTGTATCACTGACAGAAGAAAGTCCGTAAGTCCCTGAAACAAATCGAAACAAAGATATTTAAATACATTCCAGAAACGTTAAGCTAAGCAAAGGAGGTAATTGACATTATTAGGAACATAAATGTCTGTTACTATTCCAAAATGGATTCTTGCAATATTAATCACTGATAAAACGATAACAAATAATCCCACGTTTTAGTCAGTGACCATGTTAGTACTGTGCCCGATTTATTACTTCTCGATGAAAAGCACTAATCTAATATCGTGTTTTGAAAATATCAATAGGGCTGTGCCATAAACAATGCGTTGGATGATCAAATTGAATTTTCTTCCCTTAATTGTGCATTATTGACTGTTTTTGACGTGACAACGTCTTATAAATTGGTTTGCCGGGTGACACCTCAAGAAACTGCGTTACGCTGCTCCGCTCACGTTTCGCGCGAGAGAGACAGAGCGAGAGAGAGAGAGATAGGCATACACACCGGTTCATGTTATACGAATGAATATTCACATTAAAATTATTTTACCACTCAGAGTCGTTGTCACGTAAAACTTTCGCGCGTATATTTTGACATCATCTCATCAGCCTATACACGTCCCATTGCTGGGCACAGGCCTCGGCTCAACTATGAGGAGGATTATATTAACATACAAACATACAATAAAATAAAACCCCGGACATGTCCCAGGAAAACAGCGTGTGCGTGTCAACGGCTGGACGGATTTTGATGACCAGCCATAACTAAGAACCACCGTGATCAGATTATCTATCAAATAAAAAAACCCCACTGAAATCGGTCCATCCATTCGGGAGATACGATGCCACGGACACACAAAAACACAAACATAATAGGGGTCATATAACACTCCTCTTTTTCGTCGGGGGTTAAAAATAAAATAACGATTAACATTTATCCCCATAAATAAATAAATAAATGGTACTTGCCAGTTTTAAGTTTACCGTAAAATCAACCGACAGAGCGGGTACACATTGGGCGGTTTCCAACGCGCGCTTTTGGAAACCAGGAATCCTATTGAAGTGTACACATGCTAGCGCGCGCTTGTGGTCATTGCGTTGATATGAAAACGCGTTCGAAGCCACGTCGAGCGCCCAATGTGTACCCGCTCACAGACGGCTACTGCTACGGAGGACATTTTAATCAACACTTCGTAAAATGTTATAACGTGAAATCATAACAGGCTCTGTACGATTTATACAGAGCTACACCTAGTTACGGATAAAATATCCGTGTGATTCATATACATATTATGACGTGTGTGTACTCACCGTTAGCGGTTCTATGCAAACTGTGAATGGTATTACAATGATATAAATGCCGGCTGCAATTCCAGCTACCCAAAATCCGATGAAAATCAGGATGATGAGCCAAATTATAGAGAACAGCACGTTGCCCATTTCCTGAAAATATGATAAATACCTTTGTAATGTGTATTTTATCGTATGCTGATATAGTAAATATTTGAATCGAGTGCCTAGGTGAGAGACTTATTATCTTCTTTCCACAAATAAATGTATGATAAGAGCGATATGCTATGTCGATATAATGTTTAGTACAAGTTGGGTACTAAAAATCCGCCATTGGTGGAGAAGAAAGGTACCACCATTACTATGGTATTACTAATCCTACTGGATAAGGAATGCATCCCACCTAGGCGTGGTAAACCGTGCATCTTGCATGACGATAAAAAAAATCGCAGTTCAGATAAAGTAAGATAGGTCATAGATCAGTTGGCTATGTTTTTCACTGGTCACTCTTATCTTGTTGTCAGAGAAGAGAACCAATTTTATCCGTAGAGCGAGCGTATCAAAAAATAGCTCCTTCGCTCTTTTATATGAATTATTAGTAGGTTAAGTTAAGTGGCCGCTGGTCAAAGACTGGTGATAATCATGATGAATGAGTGGAACGTATACTCGTATGTCCTAGCAACCTTCATACTAAAGATAAAGAGTAGTACCTATCTTATCTATCAGTATTATTATAACCATGCGGTCAACTTTATGGTGGATCATGAACCGGATATCCAGTCACGAAAATAATTTTAAATAAATATTTAATAAAAAATTAAAAGAAGAAGAAAGACGTTAATCCGTCTTAGTAAGTCCATTCTATATTCCGTTCTGCCGCGGAGTTTAATAGAAAGAGACAAACGAAACGACTAATGAAAAAAATAATTAACAAGTTGTAAAACTAAATACGTACAACAGATAGAGATCTCGATTTTTTGTAAGTATTTAAATTGTCAACTCTCAGTTTGTATAAGTAACATGTCAGCTAGCTTCTTTATGTGCACTGTGCAGAAAAGAATAGAGAACGAACTGGAAACAATACATTTTACGGGCTTACTTAGTAGGAGTAGTACTCGTATAACAACTTTTTGATAGCTTGCTGGGAGGGAACAAATCAATCTAAACACCAACGCACGCACCTGCGAGGCTGCGACTAGGCGCGATGCAATGCAACGCTGTATATGACGCTAACTAGAAGGTGTATGATAGTACTTTACTGACTTTCGCCCATGAATTTTTGATGACGCTATCTTTTTCCGTTAATTTTATATTTTGGTAAATTTAATATATTACCAGCGTGTTTTTTAAAATTACGTATGGTATTTTGGTAAGAAAGCTATGTCTCGCTAATTTGATTATTCATAAGTCATATTTATGTATTGTTACTAACCGGTTATTAATTACAAAATTGGAATTTTAACGCGTTTTCCCCTAGTCAACTTGCAGTCGCATAACTGTTTAAACAACTAAAACTAGAATAATGAATGTTTACGGTTCTATAAATAGATATGATCGCTCACCGCTGCGCATCTTGGGAGAGTTTTAGTGAAAGCCAGTGTTTAGGGTAAACATGAATGACTTACCGGTTCTTGTTTGCGGGTAAGTATTACGGAATCACAAACAAACGAATCAAAGTCGTCTTTACGCACCACTGTTCTGTGTAACACTGAGTGTGTGGAGCTGTGTTCTGCCTCAGCGCACCTTATCTGGGTGACGGAATGTTGACGCTGGTTGGGGACTCGTTTTAGTATGCATAGTATTTTACGACCCGATTGATAGTTAGCGGGCTTCGGTGTGCCATGATGCCTTCATTTTACGCTACGCTGACACTATTGTATTACCTGCCTTGTAATTGATGAATCACGCACGGTAAGAAGTAGGTATTATTATGTAAGTAAGTGGTTAGGTGGTTTTAATTATTCATGTTTTGAAGGTCGACCAAACGTAAACGTAAAAATCTACTCAGGGCGATTTTTGTTAACTTAATTACCTGTTTCGATCCCCTTAACTCACATGAATTCAGTATCGGTCGTAGTAAGAGCTCTATTTTCTAAATTTGTGGAATGAATAGAATAATACAATTTAAATTTTATATAGAACTAGCTGTCCCGGCAAACGTTGTTTTGCCATATAAATGTTTAAGGTGGACAACCCTTATCACTAAGGGGTATGAAAAATAGATGTTGGCCGATTCTCAGACCTACTCAATATGCTCACAAAATTTCATGAGAATCGGTCAAGCCGTTTCGGAGGAGTAAGGGAACAAACATTGTAACACGAGAATTTTATATATATAGAGATATAAAGTGGAACTTAGCGGTTTTACTTACGCCTTCTTCATTCTGCTACGCAAGATACATCTTATACATACAAATAACGCTTGGTTTCTACTCTACCTTTGTACCAAGCGGTTGATTCGGGTCAGCTCGGCAAGCGGGTTAGTGGGTACGCACCTTAAAGGATGCCCAGGCGCCCGGAACTCTGGATGGACTCTGGAATAAATTAAAATATCCATGTCGCAGCCAAATGGCTAAAATAGCCTTTTAATCAAACATACTACTAATAACTAGATCTTTGACTGAACAACGCCATTCAATCACACGTCTAGCTTTTTAATTGAATGTTTGATCGAGGCGCTCAAAACGTTCTACACTACAGCTGATTCAAAAGCCGCCGTCTTTAATGAATAAATGAATAATAAATATTTCTCAACAATTACTTACACCAATTCTCTAGTACCAAAATAAGCTACGAGGCTTGTGTTATGGGTACTAGATAACGGATATACATACTTAAATACTTTTTTTTTGTAAATAAATACATATTATACATAGAAAACACCCAGACCAGTACAAAATAATAATAATAATAATAATAAAATAAATTTAATTGCGGCGCTAGGTGCGTTAGGTTTTCAACATAATGGTGCGTTAGGTTTTCAACTAGCAGGTGTTTTTGATTTTTCGAGATATTTTTCGGAATGAAAGAAGTACATGTAAGTTACTATTATAGTATTGTTAAAGAGTCAGATTTATGGAGTCATTTAAGAGTATGAAATAGAAGGGAATCAGAAGTTAAACAAATTCGAGGAGACACTACGGGTGTATAAAAATGCATCGTCAAGGTATTTATTGCAATTCTATAAAAGCGTGTTCAAAATAAGTCAGAATATAGTATATTCTTCTTGTTGTCTTTACTCTTGTGTAATCAGTATCTTATAATTTAGTTTTAAGCGTTCATGAAATTTTTCAATTGCGCCATTTAACCAGGTGTTAAACTTCTTCTAGTTGTAGTGTTGAACATCTCAGTCAAGAAGTCGGCTAAATGACGTAGAGTGTGTTTACGTGTGATTGAATGGCGTTTTTCCAGTCAAAGGGCTAAGTAGCTGTTTAATTGAACGGCTATTTTAACCAGATGGCTGCGACATCCACAGTTCCACACGCTCTTTCTCGTGTCAGACAACTAGGGATTCGATACAGGGAGTTCCATTTGTTGTAATATTATTAGTCCAACCCATCACAATAAAGCTTCTGCGCTATGAATGAACGAAACGGTAACATCGCATATCGAAACGCATCTCGACACCTCAGCTCGACACTGACGTCTTATTACGTTTTGTTGTTGATCTTGTGTTGTTGACATTGACAGTTAAGCAAAGCAATACTTTGTGATCTCCCCTGAGTAAATATATTCCTTGTTTGTGATGATGACTTTACTGAATTTATCAGAATTACACAAAATATAAATAATTGCGTGATACACAACTAGATTCTTCGATTTCGGAAGCATATTAGGTAATGTTCTTTTGCTAAGACGGCTCAAGAGACAACAACTCCACTTTCCACATTAGTTACAGTTGGTGACTACAAGTAATTTTTTATCCGTAAGTAGTTTTCGTCATTATTTCAATAAAATGGGCATAAGTACCTATTAGAATTGATTTTGTTTATGGAAAAGGCATCATGTAACTCTAAGGGGATCACTTAAGTAGCTGAATAATTGTAAAGTGAAACATTTCCTAAAATCATTTTAGATACAACTTTCTTGTAAAGGCTACTATGGCTGGCTACTTTGAAGAAATGGGCTGGAGTGAATTGCAAGATGGAGAGCAACCCAATCACCTCCTTCACATGGCTAGATTTCTGATTGATTTTGGAATGTATGAAGACAATTTTTCTGGTGAATGGCCTAGGTAAGTTTTGCCAAACCTGCTTGGCATGGTGACTACTGTATTTTTTTCCGATCAGAAAACAAAACTAATTTCGTATCTGGCTTTTCACAGATTACCTCCACCAGCATCGAAAGAAGCTGTACAAAATTTGCCTGAAGTAACTATTGAAAGTGACAGTAAAAATTGCCCAATATGTTTGAAAGGATTCCAAACTGGTGAAAAAGCTAAAGAGATGCCCTGCCATCACCAGTTCCATCCCACTTGTATCCTGACTTGGTTGGACAGGGTATTTATTTTAAATGCCTATTTATAAACTTTAATATCCCTCTAACATCATTGAATGCTTTGTGACCAACGTTTGTGACACTTAGATGCTGGTCTACACCACAGGTCTACACTATGTTTTGTACCTACATTTCAATATTACACAATAGTAAACATTATTAAGACCTCTATACCTAAAACAAATAGTGTTATATCATAAATAATCTCCAAAGTGAGAAAAAATGTCATATCTAACAGCTTGTCATTCCTTTTCAGACAAACTCATGCCCGTTTTGTCGACACGAGTTGCCCACTGACCATGAAGGCTATGAAGCATTTAAGAAGGAAAAGAAACGCGCTGAGCAACGCAAAGAAGATTTGGATACACTACACAATTCTATGTTCAGTTGATTCCTGTTTATTTTAGAAAGTGAAAAGTTGTATTTTTTTTAATTTATGGTGATGAGATAAATACTTTTATTGTTTATGGTTGTATGTACAAGTACCTAATAATAATATTTTAGTGATATCAATGCTTTGCTTTGCAAGCCAATACGTCACTGCGAGCAGCAAAGGAGGGGCACACATGAACCAGAACCTGGATAACTAACCTGAAAGACAGTGAGGGGAAAAAACAAAATAGTCGCGACAAAATTTTGGCTATTTGCACAGTATTTTATAAATCGCTCTATTCCGATGCGTCCGCTTGCGATCATTTTGTAGAATATCGCTGTGAGGACAATATCCCACTCATAACTGAACATGAGGTAAACGTTGCCATAAAAAGCTTAAAGTTTAGCAAGAGCCCTGGGGAGGACGGTGTTACTACAGAGGTGCTCAAGCTGGGTAAACCTGCTCTGCGGCCTTACCTCACAAAGTTTTTCAACATAGTTTTACTGACAGGACGTCTACCACAAAAATTCTGTCATTCAAATATTATTCTGCTTTTTAAGAAGGGCGAAAAGTCTGATATAGGTAATTATCGACCAATCAGCCTAATATCACATATTTATAAAATTTTTGTAAAAATAATCCAAAACAGGATCTCTCACACGCTGGACAGACATCAGCCCCCAGAACAAGCTGGGTTTAGATCACATTTTTCCACCACAGACCATTTGCACACTGTCAACCAGGTGATTGAGAAGTTCAAAGAGTTTAACAAGCCTCTTTATATTGCTTTCGTGGACTACTCGAAGGCTTTTGACAGCCTTAAGCATTGCGCCATATTCAGAGCACTGCAAAACCAAGAAATACCAGGTACTTACATTGAACTTCTCCAGCTCATATATCAGGCAAGTACCGCGGATATCAAACTGCACGCTCCCGGTCCGCCCTTCAAAATACTCAAAGGCGTAAAGCAGGGTGATCCAATCTCTCCAAAGCTTTTTACCAGTACCCTGGAGGAGGTATTCAGAACCCTAGCAGATACCTGGACGTCTCAGGGAATCGATGTTGGCGGTAAAAAGCTTACCAACCTTCGTTTTGCGGACGACATTGTCTTGTTTGCTAGCACATCCGGAAAACTGGAAACAATGCTCGAAGAGCTGAGCAAGGCGAGCCTTGAGGTTGGACTTATGATGAATATGTCTAAAACGAAAGTGATGACCAACACCGCCAAGAATAGCATTATGGTCGATGGGCAGGTAATGGAGTATGTAGATGAGTATATATACTTGGGCCAGATAGTATCCTTCGAAAACAGGCAGGGAAAAGAGATCGAGCGCCGCATCGATAATGCCTGGAAGAGCTTCTGGTCTATGAAGGCGTATTTGAAGGGTAACCTTCCAATATCACTGAAGCGAAAACTCATCGACACTTGCATCCTGCCCATCTTAACATATGGGGCGCAAACTTGGTCACTGACGGAAAGTCAGAAGGCCAAACTCAAGGTCTGCCAAAGAGCAATGGAGCGGAGCATCCTGGGCATCAAAAGGACTGATAGAGTTAGAAATACTGCCATTCGCTCACAAACCAACGTATCGGATGTAGGCGAGAAAACTGCCAAGTTGAAGTGGGAGTGGGGCGGCCACGTGAGTAGGATGCATCCCGACAGGTGGGCCCGAATCGTTACACAGTGGGTGCCTTCGGACGGCTTTCGCCGAAGGGGAAGGCCTAGAAAAAGATGGTGTGACGATTTGGCAAAATATTTACCGGATTGGCAAACTCTGGCCCTAGACAGGGATCAGTGGACAGGTTTGGGGGAGGCCTTTGCCCAGCAGTGGGATGATGTAGGCTAACAAAAAAAAAAAAAAACAATGCTTACTTATATTTGAAATAAATTAAGTTTTAACAAAGTTATAAGTACCCAATTGATTAGAAGTATTTTGTGGTGATACACAGTTATTATCTATATTTTCAAACTATGAGCATTTTAAGTCTGTATGGCAATATAATATGGACACCACTTGTGATACATCACATTGTAACTTATTATGATACTTACCAATGGCATTCTCTACAGACATTGATGATGGTCATGATCTACTATTTATTAGGGTTCCGTAGTCCGACAAGGAACCCTTATAAGATCATTCAGTCTATCCTAGTCTGTCACAGCAGAATATCTTCTACGTTTATGGACAGATTTGCATGTAACTTGGTTCGAGGATACTTCACATATAGATCTCATTTTTAAAAATACGAAAAATTAAAAATACCCCTTTTTAAGGGTACCTCCCTATACATGTAAAAGAGGGGGGGGGGGTAATTTTTTTTTTGGGTACACCCCCTTGTGTGGAGCATAGAGTACTTTATATGTGTGGAGTATAGTTGAAAAGGACTATGAAAATAAGATAGGGCTTCCATACAACACTTTTTATCAGCTTGCGAGTTATAGCCCGGCAAAGTCGTTTACACGGTGTCCCCCCCTGTAATTTCTAAAGTCTTGGACCTATAAACTTCATATCTCTCACGTAAGAAAACACGGAAACTCTTATTTAAAATTGTTTCGGGTATCCTGTGATGAATACTTTCGAAATTATAAATAATATGAAAATTGTATATTACTTTACAATGATGACATTGACGGCTAGGGAGATGATGATGATGCAAGAAATGCAATACAGCGCGGTGCCAAAATTGACTACGGAACCCTACTTTATGCGTGGTCCGACACGCGCTTGGCCGGTATCTACTCGTATTAGTAACATTATAAAAGTTTTTTTAAATACATACCTTTAAACCAGTAAAATGACTGAATCAAGAAACAAGCATGAGAAAACTGAAATTAGACCTCCTCGATTTATGACGGGTCGAATTTGGAATACAATAAAAAGTGACATAAATGACTAAGTATTGACAATTTACGTAGGTTGTACAAAACAGTCAAAATTATTCGTGATAAATAAACATGATAAATATAGCTAAAAATTAACTAGTGCTATAAAAATATGGATAAAAATAGAAAAAAAGGCAATGCGTAAGTAAAAAGTATTATAATTATTTGTTGTGGTTTTCATTCTTGGAGTGTTGTTTTAACGTTTTGTGTTCAGTCCGTGCTGCTGCCCACCTCGCCAGCGACGGGCTTGCAGTGTGAAAACTACGGACTGCAAAGATGTTCCGGAACTTATTGAAGCACTCGAGTTCGAGGCTGAAAGTAATGAATAGCTTTCATGATCATTATTATTATTATATCTTTAGATAAATTACCTTTTAAACATGTTCAACAAGAGCGATACCAATAATCATTGCCCATTTCCCAAACAGGAAGGTTTGATGAACGGGTTGAATTCGTAATTTAATAGGTAATTCGTTAGCAAAGGGCGTGCGCAAAAAGCTAACAACTGTTAGAAGTACCTACATTTATTATAAATAGGCATGACCAGCATTACCTTAACTCTGTATAATTGTGTTGAACTAAATAATTGCTACAATGTCCAGTGAGAAAAAGAATGAAAAAACCAACCAAGTCACCCAAGTTCAAAACGAAACCGTTCCAGCCAAGGCACTACAAAGACACATGTGTGCCGATGGTCCCTTCTATGCACACGAGGTAAAATAATAGTCAAATCTGCTAAGAATAATAATAATATGTATAATTAATAAATTTTAACATTGCACCACTTTAGTACATATAAATTGTATGTATAAATATTAATTAACTTTGTATTTCAGATTACGATACATTGGTCACTGTCCCATATCACCGGGAAAATATCCGAGCGATAAACCAGGGTAAGGTTTCTTTATAAATATTATCACATTCACGGACACTGCTCGGCTGTAGCCGTTATAACAATAAGTACTACTCATAAGATCTATTGGATAGAATAGAGTATATTTATAGAAACCTTTTTTAAATCACCATTTCAGTCGTAGAAAACCCTTCGACAAGTTTGAATTCGATGTGCTGTCGGCAGACGATACGACAAGTGGCATCTTGAGGTCTGGGAAAGGGAAGAGGGAAAAATACAAAAAGAAAGTCACATATTTTGATCTTCTGCCAGGAGATATAATGCTACCGACACCTGCTCCCATTATAAAGCATGCGCCGTCGGACCAGTCTATTTTAAACGTTAGTACCTATTAATCGAATTTCGATAGTGTTAGCTAACACTTTATTTCAACGCGATAGAAAATGCTCTATGATTTCCTAGGTAATCGTAGGAAACGCTTGAAAAGGCACTTTTTGCCAGTTCACCACTTCTCCGGGGTAGGGTGAATGGAAGAAATTATCCTTACAAGGGCGCTCCGCTCGAAACGATAACTGAAACAACCGAAGCATTCCGTTGTCCCACAAATGGTGGTGTCAATGGTGCTGGTCGAAGCTTTGACTTCCGTGGAACCGCCACTGCGCTGGTTGATTAGCACTGGAAATTCCATATATTAAGCTAGGCTTACACTTCATTGCAGAGAGTTCTCTATCTTCATGCACTTAAGCCCGCGAGGTTCGTGTAAAAAGCTTTGTAACTATCATCTTGGTTGCTGAGGCTTGTGCCCGCCATGATGAGCTGACTTTAATAGTTGTTTTGTAGCTAACAATAATGTGTTCTGTTTTTGTTTACCTATCGATAAATTGTTTTAGGTAGCCAGCCCTAAAATCAGCGGAGAAGTGATTCAAGCTCGTCGGGCGTCCGTCAAACCACAAGACATGGTTCCTCCATTACCACCTAAAGCTGCAGACCAGTAAGACCTTAAGTTTTGTGTATAGTCCGCGCCCGTGTGTCTATAGTAAGTATATTAAGAGGTCGCGGGTTCGATCCCCGCACTGTGCTAACATTTGTGTGCATGAAAATGCCGGTTAATAGGTTTGGGTGTTATATGTATTTATTTAAGTTTTTTTGTAATACTACTGTTGATTCTGATATCTGTATCCCAAGTGCTTACGCTACTTACTTAAGGAGTAAGATTAATGTATGTGATGTTGTTAAAAAAATCATTTTTTAATAGTAAGTAGTTCCGTTAGAATTTGTACAGTCAGCGCATCATAGATTTAACTTTGAGGACAATATTTTCCATAATTTATTTAAGCACACACTTTAACAGGAATTTAACCACTTGGCTAGCCAGATACTGTAGAAATTTATCTTAAATACATTTAGATGTATTGAAGTAAATAAATAATGATTTGCTTATTTATTCCTTTCAGACTGTACAAGCCGCACAGCGGTATCGTCATCAATAGAGACAAAGACTTTGTCCCGGAAGTGGTCCACATGCCTGGCCCGAACAAGCTGCCAGGGGGGTATGTACAAAGGGTAGCATAACCTATAACATCGAGCTGTTCACGCTATAAGAGGTGTTAAATTTTGATTTGATTTTTCAGACCGAAGAAGAAAAGATTACCTTGCCACAAAGGAGGGTGAGTTGAACTACAAGAAGTAAGGTGTTTTTAAGCAAATAGATTTATAATAGCTCGGCTTTCGATTACAGAGTGTGCCTTAAAAAGACATGCACAAGGAAAAAATGTCGGTTGGTATATTTTTGTCAGTTGATTTTAAAGTTTAAACAAATGAAGAATGTCACATGTTTTTATATGTTTTTAGAAAATACGCCTTGAGGAGACAGCGAAAAATGTCTCGTAAAATGGGAAGGTATATTTGTGAATAACATCATCATTAACTTTTGTGTTATTTTTCAAACTGAACTCGAAAATTATTATTTTTTGACAGCACCTCGGACATACCGTTTACCACACTCGGAGTGACTGATGGAAAGCCAAGAGCCCGGGGAACACAGAAACATTTGAAAGATGATGACTCCGTCTGCGGTCTTGATGAAATACCGAGACCAGAACATGTAAGTACAAAACTTCAAGAATACCTCCGGCATGAGCCAGGGACACAACTGGTGAGCTTTAACGGCTGGACGATTGTTGACCAGCCATAGCGTAGAACCACCGGGATTAAATTATCTTTCTTCTTATGTTAAGTGACGATTCTCGCTCGTATTGAACGGTTATTTGCTGCGATGACTAATGCTTTGCTTTAACAAAAACAAGAACTGCATAAAACATTACAAGGTATCGTAGACTGGGCTAGTGTTGCAAAATAAACTTTAACGCCTAATACATTATTTGACAAAATTGAATCTTCTATCTTTAAATAACCGCACTGAAATCGGCCCTTTTATTCGGGAGCTACGATGCCACACAGACACACACACAAACAGAAAATGTTTCAAACTTTTATCACCCCGCTTTTTAGTTTCTCGACCGGTGTTAAAAATATTTTCATCATCATCAAATTTAAGAGCTATGCTCTTGTCGGTGGAGTTTTTTCCATGTTGGTCAATTCAATGCCATTTGTTTGACTTCCTGTTATGACATGACACCTAACTTTTCTTTTATCTGATTAATGTATGACCTTCTAAGTCCGTCTTCCAAGTTTCCAAAAATGTTTTCAAGTGCTCCTTATTCATAAACTAATGCTGTTCCGATATTTTAGGTACAAATACCAGCTCACCTAAAACGAGGAACATTACAAACCCACTCCCTCACCGTAATACCTTGCACAAAAGAGAGGAGACCAGATATTCATTATGGAATTTTGACTGGCTCTTTCAACATGTATGACGCCAAATTTGGTGAGATATTTTTAATTGCCTCCCCAAGCACCTGTGATTCCGTTTTTCGGCAAGAACGGTAGGGCACGAACGAACTTATCGCACTATACTTAAATACATTTTTTTAGGAGGAAGGTCAAGAGGCAGACAAGCATTGACCATGAGTGTGATGGCGTACTGCTTAGCTTTCCATTACCATCCAAAGCAATGGACGATGAAGCTTGTTGATAATTTGGTTGACGCTGGTGACCAGTGGTAAGTTATAAATTGCCTGATTTGACTTCGGAAGAATTTTAGTGCAGTTCACATCCGCCAGAAGTGCGCAACGCCAGCAACGTATTTAACGTTCATACCACTTACAGGTACTTACAATGTCTAGAAAAAGTTCACGATCACTCCGCTGTTCAAGGAATGTGTGAAGTGCTACCATTTGGGAAGAAACAAAACCTTATTTTGAATGGAAAACGAATGCAGGTGTTGCTAGGAGAACCTGATTTTGTTGGCTACACTATGTCTCTGGATCCCACCGTTTATAACCTGTGCAGAGGTCTGAAGGCTTTCTTCAAGGATAACAGGGCTGGGGTGCTACTGACGAGGTATGTTTACTTTCTTACAGCTATCTTGAGTAGTTGCATAGGTAGTTCAAAATATATCGTGTTCTTTTCTTGTTCAAGAGTGTTAAAAGTGGTGATATGGAAAGACAAAGTTTGCTACTACATCTTCGATCCAGCTGGAAGGGACTCCAGAGCATATTCAAACTATACCACAGGTTCTGCCGCACTCGTTAACGTCAAAGATTTAGATTCAGTGTGTGAGGTTTTATTGGCTCGCAGCGTGGTTGAAGATCAAAAATTCGTCCTGGCGCCAGTGAAGGTCCTAAAAATGGTGGACGAAAAGTGTGACGACGATTTGGAATCAGATAAAGAACTCACACAAGCCGAGAAAGCAATGATGGGCTACAGAATTCTCAACGAGAACTGTGCTATTGTGAATGCTAACATGCATTTGGGAGATCGTTGCTTCGAAGATGCAAAGTTCCGACAAGCTTTGACGATAGCTGTTGCGGCCATGACTTACGCAAAAATATCACCACCAAATACTTGGTTCACGAAAACTCTAGACAAGGTTCTACGTTTGGGAAACAAGCTTTATGTAGATTGTGCTCACCCGAAAGTAATGATCGACTTGACAATAGACAATATTCCAAATGAAATAACCATCGGACCGTACGCGTGTGACATAATAATATACAGAGAGAGGGTTAAAGGCCAGTTGTTTACAACCAAGGAATGTTTGTTGAACATAAAGACAGGGTTAGCAGAATTCTTTAGCCACGAGTATAATGCCGGTATACTAGATTTTAATAACTACGCAGTGGCGGTGTGGCGTCAGAAAGATATGTTTTACTTGTTCGACCCTTACCCGCGAACGAATGACGGTTTGAGGTCGGTGAAGACGGGCAGGGCGTGTTGCTGGATGCTACTTAATGCAGACACAATGGCGACTGTCTTCACCAAGAATTGGGACTACTTACCAGCCACAACGCAGTTTTATATTCACGCATTTAAAGTATTGAAACTGAAGAAGAAGGAACCGAAGGTAGTTTGCAATTATTGTCATTGAGAATGTTAACTGATCTTCTTTTTCGTAGGCTAAATAATAAGTTTATTGCAGACGCAAATAGTGTGTACCCTGAGCGACGAAAATCTTCCCGGTGGCAAAGGGAGGGTTAAAAGGAAAGTTTTGCCAATGAGTCAGGCGCAGGGCGATGGAGGAGAGTTGTACCACGATGTTCTACCAATGGATGATTTCAATGAAAAGCCTCTTGGGGTACGTACCTAGTAAAGATACCTAATTTATGCTTTTTGAAAAAGAATAGACCGCTTATAATCTTTTTTTTAATGCAGCCTCATGTCGACGAAGAACAAATGGGTGATATAATTTCACTAGTGGACAGCATACAAGAAGACTATTTACCTCCGATACCATTGAAGTACAAAAATATGAGCCCAGACGCATTAGAACCAAAAGTGGGTAAGTAAAGCAATAGTATGTCCTTGCCTTGTCGGCAGATCAGTAAACCAAAGCTAAGTAAGAAGACTAGAATGTTGTAAAATAATCAGCCTATGCTAAACTCGACACAGAGGGCGTAATACAGGTTGAATAGAAAACGCGCGTAGGGTATCGGAGATACGAAAACAATGAATGTTCTCAACCAGTAATAAACGTGCGTCGATTCCAGTACTAAGTCTTTACTGTTTGCGCCAGTACTGCACCCTATAGGCTGAAGTATATAAAAATGTAATTATTTTTCTCTTTTTATTAAAATGTAAAATGGACTCATTCTGAGCTCAATGCTTACTGCATTAAATTTGAATGTCATAAACAAGAAGAGGAAGAAGTAATGGTTATCTCTCCGGACAATACACACGAAACTGAAAGGGTTACTAAGTTATAAGTGCAAGTGTCTTGCATAAGTCCTGCTATAATTATGTATGTAACACTTAGTTGGCAAAAAATTAATTTAAAAAAAGCACGGACACAAACACACCAAAGTTTTTTACTGTAAAAAATATCTTACAGCGAATCTGGACTCGCCCACGGTATCGGTGACGCAGGTGGTGCCGCCGTGGCCGAAGCCCAGAGACAAGACGAACGAGCCGCCCGAACCGGACCCGGATCCGGAGCCCACTCCCCCTCCCACGCCGCCGCCGCCTGTGGTAAGAGAATATTTTTTACCTCGGGTCAACACTATCGCGCCAACGTTGGCCGAAAAACTTGGACTTGGAAAAAAGCGTTGGCTTCAACGCTGACTGGTGCTTTTTTCTAATGGCCAATATCGTTCGGTTTCTGCCCAACTGTTTGCCCAATGTGTGGACCCAGATTTAGGGTCATGAAAGAAGAAGACGATAGTTTTGTTGCTCATCAAACGATCAAAGAGTTTTAATTTATTTTATTTATTTAAAGAACACAAACAGAGTACAACCCTTACAAAATCACTATTTATGAACTAAGCTTAAACGAGATTGTAATCCTGATTGTAGTGTGATTAGAGACTGATCCTTTTCCCAAGCTAACTATATGTTTTACCGAATAATATTATCCGTAAACCTTTTTTTAGTGTCATAAGTCATAACTTCCCCTTGTATTTGCAGTTGCAAAGAAATATTTCAAACTGGACTTAGACAGTGTTCAAATATTTTTTTTCTATTTCAGATTCCTGAAGGTGGATTCCCAGAGGTATGCATCAAGAATACGTTTAAAAAATATCCAGGATATTGTGCTATGAAAACTGTAATTATACCCGAAATTACAAATTTTATTTCAATCTCCTTGGCGTTTATTGTAAAGACTGGCTTTCAAGTGAAGCTTCAGTTTCGTGTCCGTTCTAAAAATACTTTTTACTGAGCTATTATCCCGGAATTGGGATCCCGAGATCACGAACTAATTTTAATCCCTAAGCTTAAATAATGTCTCTAGCACTTTTATTCTACTTTCAAGTGTTATATGTTCTCTAGAATTTCAGATATTACATTTTTTTGTTCATTTAATTTAATGTTTATCCAGGAGGAAGAGGCAGCCGAAGAGGAAGAGGACGAGGAAACCATGAAGAAGAAGAAAGAGGAAGAGGCGGCGCGCAAGGCTGCCGAGGAGGAGGCGCGCCGCAAGGCCGAGGAGCTGCCGCCGCCGCTGCCGCCGCCGCCGCCCTCGCCGCAGCCCGAGCCAGAAGTTGAGGTAAGTATGCTAACCACTCATTGAATATGATGTCATCGAAGACAAAAGGTGCTCCCTCGCCGGGAGCATTAGAGGTTCGTCTTCCGAGCATACATTACAATACAACCTCCTTGACCGACGAGTGTTCGCGTATCTTAAATGTTTAACTTTGAGCATTAGGTACATTACCTAGGTAATCTCGTTCACTGATGTAAATACATTTTGTATTACATATTATAAAGTACGCATTGTAACGCTCGGTTCTCCTCCTTCACTGTTGTTATATTCGAGTCTGCAACATTACATTACACGCGAATGTTCCCGGTGAGGGAGCACCTAAAGAGCAACAAGCCAAGTCTTAACAGGGGGTTCTCGCCATGGCCTAATCAATCTGGTAATGAATGATTTTGAAAACTTAAATCTTAAACGATAACAAGGAAGAACGAGGAACAGGCTGCGTCAAGGACGGAGGCGATTTTGAATCACTAGTGCCCTTTACGCAGCCACAGTTCTGAAATATAGGTTAGTCGAATCAGAATATGAAGAAAGAGGAAGCGAGGAGGTGCGCAAGGCCGAAAAGCTAACATTGCGGCTGCCTCGCTACCGCCCTCGCCTCTGTTTGAGCCAGAAGATGAGGTTAGTCTGTTATGCTTAAGAGTAAAAAATTTGATAAATGAGAAAAAGAGGAATGGTAAGGTAATTCACTTCTTAGTAAGCTCCAGTTCGACCAGGACTAGTGAGTGGAAGGAAGAAGCTAGACTTAAATTTTAAGCGATAAAGAGAAAGAACGACGAAAAGCTGTTGTCTATGATATTGTTAAAATGTTTAAGATACTTTACTAGGAGAAACATTTATTTTTTTATATGTTTCACAGCTCGCCGCACCAGTTCAAGTAATGGAAGATGAGGTACAAACGGTTCAGCCAGTGAACGTTGACCGTCGCATTCTTCTCACAGAAGACGCCAGATACAGATTCAAGTTGAGACAATTAAGGAAAAAGTCCACAATGCCCCTTACAGAGAACCAAGTGGAAATGTCGCCATCTCAAGAGCTTGCTCAACCCAGCAACTTTAAGAACTTACCGGATAATACACAGATAATCAGAGCCACACAAATAGGGATATCTGATGCAAACGGACTAGAGGTCCTGCCTTTTGCTGCTATCATGGCAATTGTGACTTCGTACAAATATTCGATAAACACTTGGACACCGGGAATAGTGAACTTCGTCGCAGACACAGCCAATAAACTGTACAGCGCTAAACAAGAGAAGTTTCAGCTTGCACCAGCCCACATTATACCCAAAATACAGATTGGTCACCAGGTACGATCATTTACTTAGATTTAGTTAACAAATTAAAATTTGCCTAACTCATAAATAAAAAAATACCGAGTAGGAAAGTTATAAGTGCCTCTCTTGTCACCGCATATGATAATGTAGCGTTTACCTTGACCAATTCCTTCTACGTATTTTTAATTTACCTACAAAAATTTGCAAGTTTTCGGAGTGAAAAATCACCTCTAAAAATTAACGAAGACAGTTCTACGTGTACGTCATCAAGCATCTATAAATAAAAAACTTCCAAAGAATATTTGTGTTAACAGTATTTTAGCTTTCCTTATGAGAGAAATCTTTGGAAAAATATAAAATAGCACTTTGTCATTCACATATTCCAGGCTTACCACGCGAACATTGACGTAGTCGGAGAAGGAGCCACGTGGCAATTAGAAGAAGTACTCACCCGGAAATACCTGCTCAAGTACGACAGAGGAATGATAACCACAACCAACTACAGCTGCGCCTTTTTCAAGAGATCAGGCCTATACTACCTGTACGATGGAAGCACTTGTAACGCTATGGGCATCAGGGTTACGGAAGAAAAGAAGACCAAAGGAAAAGCGTGCTTCTTACGATTCCGAAATCTTCACGATCTTGTGAGCAGGTAATTCAATTGAATATATTTCTAAAAAAATTAAATCTAAAAAATGTCTTGCAATGCGCTGGGAAAACCGCTGGTGGGCTTCAAAGGCTGGATTTTGACCAGCAAAAGCTAAGAACCACCGTGATTAAAATATCTTTGGAATAAGAAAACGCACTGAAATCGGTCCGGGAGCTGCGATGCCACAGACATACACACAAACAGAATAGCGGTCATACTTAAAACACCCCTCTTTTTCGTTTGAGGTTAAAAAAAGTTAGCCGAACTTATGATTAGTTCTCTAGTGTGTTTTATAATCATTTATAATCATAATCATTTATTCATAAATAAAGGAAATTAAATTAGTTACAAAAGGGGATAAAATGAATAATCTTAGGCTAGAAAATTTTCTCTGTGTCTGAACTAGGATTAACCTGTGTTTCAGACTATCACGAGCTAGATTTTCTGAAGTAATGCTAAGTATACAATATAATTTACAACAAAAATAAAATTAAATTAAAGTTACATAATAAAATATCTACTGAACAAATGTATACCTCGTTAAATATTAAGTATAAGTAAGGCCTCTGTCTCATCATACGACAGACTTTGGAGGTATTTAAACAGTTCTTTTTTACAATTAAAGTAATTTAGTGAATATATGTTCAAAGTGCGATTTATTTCATTATACAAAAAAGGACCTATATAATTAAAGAACTTATTAGTAAAAGTGAACTTTGACGTACACTGTGGAGTGCAAACTTTATCTATCCGTCTTTTGTTAGTAACATCGGCACGATAAGGAAGTAGAGAGTGTTGTTTTAGTAAAGTGTGCAAGATAAAGAGTTGTCGCACCGTCAGCACATTGCAGAATTTATAAAGCAGGTTAGTGGGATGAAAGAAAGAAAAGGAATTTGCGACTTTAAGTATTGCTCTCTGGGCTCGTTCAAGAGTTAAGAGAGTGGTTTTTGGTGCTCCACCCCAGGAGGTTATGCAGTACTGAATTATAGATTGGCACAGGGCTAAGTACACTTGAGTGATTACTTTTGAATCTGCAATAGAACGAATTTTTTTGAAAACGTAAATCAATTTGCGAACCCTAAGAGCTAGATTGTGGATATGCGGTCTAAATGAAAGTGTTTCGTCAAGAAAGTGTTTCGTCAAGAATGTTTTAAATAATATCCAACAACATCACATACATTGATCTGACTCCGTGGTAAGTAGCTAAAGCACTTGTGTTACAGATATCAGAATCAACAGCGGTATTACAAATAAACTTTAATAAATGATGACAACACCCAGACCAGTACAAACAGACATGTTCATGCACACAAATGTTTGTACATACAGTGCGGGGATCGAGAACCCAATTAAGACCTCTCGGTTAATAGTCAACGTCACTTTCATTAAAAAAAATCTTATTTATTGCAGAATCCTGTTCAACAAAGACGGGAAAACAGAAGACCAGCAGTTCATACTGAGCAGAATTTTAGTGCGACGGCTCCAACCGGAAGCTCGCCAGAAGTTGCCTGAAGACTATGATTATGAGACTGGTCGACCGAAGTCCGCGAAATCAAAGCCGACGTTTGTGCAAGCCAAAGGAGACAAAAAGAGCTCCATAGACGAGTCCGAAGCTAAGAGCCAAACGGTCGTTGGATACCAGCAAGTCGAGGGAGCGTACAGAATAGAAGGGACGACGTCACTGAAAGACAAAAAAGCCAGCTCCGACGTCAAGTCCTGCCACTTCGTTAGCCTCATAGCGATGTTAATGGCTACCATGCACCCCATTAGAACGTGGGATCACGTCATGGTTGACACTTGCATAGAAAAAGGCCTCGAAATACACGAAAAAGCAACAAACCTAAGTGTCTGCGAGAAAAGAGTTATCAAAAATGTTATATTGGATGGAAAGTTTATCAACATTAATATCAAAAAGATAATGGTAGTAAATGCCAACCCTGAAAAGAGACTTGAGCAATATCTGAAAGCCGTGTTGAAAAGGCTGCGATACGTGCTTATTAGGTTTCCTCCATGCAGTTTGGTGATTTGTCAAAACGAAGGATACTTCCATCTATTCGACCCGTACTCGTCGCCTGCACCAGAGGAACAGAAAAAAGAAGGTGAAACTAAAAAGAAAGACGAGCCTGCACCTAAAAAGAAAGCAAATCAAGTCGCATCATGGACATTGTTTCGAACGATGGATGCACTAATAAGTCGAATAAAGAAAATTGTCCCCGGTAGCCCAGATTCACCTGAATTTTACACCTTCGAATTGACTTCTGTAAAGACAGCCCCCAGGCACTCGGCTATGAATTATAGACTCAGTCCACTATTCAGACCGGATCAAAATCCCAATCTGCCTTATTTGAAACGCCGTAAAATACGACCGCTTGTTGATGAAAAAATGTATTGGCTCAATATCGAAAGCATTCCATGGTCCCGAATGAATCGATGCAACGATTTAGGATTTGAAAGAAAAACTCCTCGAACTCTGTGGAAAGACTGGGATATTGAATTTCCCGGAGATCTATACTCGCTCTGGGGTTCTGTGCATCCTTTGGATGCTAAGTTTGACGCAAAACAACGTGGAAAACAATACTTGGCAACTAATGTTGTAGCCATTGTAATGACACAGGCTTGCGATTTGAGCGCTTGGACCGGTAGCTTTTTGGATGGAATTGTGGAATCTGGTGACAAATATCATAAAAAATGTGCCGACAAAGTTGGTTCTTCCCCTAACCATGAAATTACACTGGAAGATTTGGACACTAAATTTGACGAAATGTTTCCGTATTCGTTTTCCGTTAAATTTGAAAAGATTATATTTGGATTTGTTTACAATATCCATCCAGATCGCTTTAATTTGAGCAAAGCGTTAGTTTATTTCTTTGAAAAACACAAGCTCGGCATACTAACTAGCCCGTCAAAAAATTTAGCATTTGGAAAATATGGTGAATCATACTTTATGTTTGATTGTCAGAGTCATGGTGCACCTATATTTTGTCCCGGGCAAGGGTCGTCGTACATTTTGAAGTGTGAAAGTCTCAACAGACTGATCTACTGTATTACTTTAACTTTAAACATAAGGAGGCACGGACAACAATTTCATTTGTACAATGTAACTGTTACGCTTACCGAAAAAGCTAAATAAACTTTTTGTTAAATTACAAGCAAGTCTTTATTTTGTAGTGTAGTGTTTATGAATACTTTACAGTTCCGTGTCAAAATAACAATTTTTTTTGTATTGGCCCTTAAAACAAAAAGACCATGTTTAAAATAGGAATTTTCTTTTTGCTATTAGATATTAAGTTTCGTAATATTTTATCTGGTAATAGTAACCTACTTCAGCAACATAATACCTCCACAGGGTATTATATCGGTGCCTACACTAAGCATAGAGGCCGTTTAAGTATTACGTGAACACTATAGGGGAGCGAGGGGGTCTTGCTTTGCTTATTTTGGACGACATGGGGGGCGGGGATAGATGATGATTACGTCATCAGTAGTTCTTTACTTTTTTACACGAATGGCAACCCTCATTTTGTCTCGCATAACAAATACTTGAACACGAAACCGACAGGGATTCCCACAAATAATGCTTACGTTTAGGGACTTGCTTTAGTAAGAAGCGAGTAGGGGAATTTTACTTGTCTAAATTTTCCGAAAAATGTTTACGTAAGCATGGGTGTAGGGGGTTAAAGCTTTGATTACTTTTGTTGACAAGGGGAATGGGGAGGTAAATAATTGTAATAAATCTTTTTGGCCCCATATAATCATTTCTACTATTGATCAAATTGTTAAGGTAATAATTGTCCATGTCAATAAAATCATATTCATAACCTTTGAACACTTTCTGTCTTATGACAAAATAATCTGAAGTTATCATCAGATTCTCTTGTTCTGAACCATTCTTCTGTTTCACAATGCTTAGTTTAACTATCAGGTTATAAAATCGCAATACAACATATAACTAAGAAAATGCAAACTATAGCCGCTATATCCATTCAAGAAAAATAAGTCAAATGTAAAGTTAAAATTACAAAGTACTTATTTAATAAAAGAAAAAGTAAATGGACATAACTTTTAATGGAAATAAGTTCAGAGTCCCATTTGAACAGTAAATACTTCTACTTTGTCTTTATAGTAAGTAAGTAGGTACTAATAAGTAAGTAATAAGTCTTTATGAATTGTTATTCAGATATTTTTCTTGTTGATTTTCAGCCATTTTTAGTACTGCCCCAATGAAGATTTGAACACTATGTTCAAAGCTGCCCGGTATCTGTAAAATGAAAAACTTTTTTTTTTTCCAAGTAAAAGTTTAAAAATGGTATTGATCTGTAGTCCAATGCGTGATATATGAAACATTCTGACTAATAGATTGAACCACCGCTCCATATACCTTGTATTGGATGACTAAGATCCTTAAAATTGCTATTGCTATCCTTAATAGCGCTTGTTTGAAAAAGCTTATCATTAGCACCATAGCACTCGAAAATGAAAATTCCTCATAACGCAACGACAGGCTGTCAAACATCAGTAGTGAAAAATGACAGTTGTGCAGGTTAATATTGCCACTACCCACAATATAACCACTTAACTTAAATATTCAAAGCTGTCCCTGTTCAAAGGTGCCCCATTCTCCCCTATGCCCTACGGGTTCAACCATGATTCAGGTCTCAGGAGCGCAAATCACTACACAAATAATGTCATCGTCACTGGGCCGGATTTCCGCCAGCCTGAGCGAGCCTAATAACTTTATGATTATGAGTGGTGGTGCTCGAGATACAAAAGAGTTTTTATGCCAGGAATCTTTAACAAAAAACTTAGAAATTGGACATCTGTAAAAAAGAAGACCAAGGCTGTTAAAGCTTGCTGGCACTTTAATGGGTTTTTAACTAACTTATTTTTCTCTGTGAATTTATTTATAGATGGGGATATACACCAAACTTTTTTTAATAATGCGTTTCAGTGGGTAAGAGGGTAAAAGGAACTGGAACCAGAATGTTAACATTTACTACAATTATTCTTTATAAATCTATGGGAATAAACCTATAATTGCAGTGCTATAATTCTAATCCTACCTATTTCTTGCTACAATAGTTTTATTGAAACACCATTTTCCCGACAAATAGGTTGACAAAAAGGCAATGATAATTTCTTCAAAATACTTAAGAGATTTAGAGACGCAGATCTTTAATTTTTTTTACAAAATTACAAAGAAAACTCTATTAACAGATTTGTTTATCAGATTTTTAACTTGACCTATGTGCTCCTTATCATGTCATGAATTATTTAACAAAGGTACAAGGGATTCATGCCCCGTCCCTGGGGTATGTGTGTATCTTACTTAAGCAAAGCAAGCTTCAAAAGTTAAACAGTAAACATGGTAATTTAGGACAAATACTGCAGTTCATTTTCACAATGATTTTATTATAACTGTAAAAACCTTAATATACATAATGTACTGTCAGAGTTAAATATAAGCGTTACAACTACAAGAGGCTCA
This sequence comes from Pyrausta despicata, assembly GCA_963921415.1. Classification (NCBI taxonomy): domain Eukaryota; kingdom Metazoa; phylum Arthropoda; class Insecta; order Lepidoptera; family Crambidae; genus Pyrausta; species Pyrausta despicata. The sequence continues at coordinate 10,111,275 of OY992852.1, read as the reverse complement.
TTCAAGATCTGGTAGGTTTTCATCATCAGAATCACTTTCTAAGTCATCAAAGGAGGGTTTCTCCGGCTTGTCACCAGCAGCTCCGCCTCCCGCGCCGCCCATAGAGCGCAGCAGTTCTTCTATATCATAGGCATCATTACCACCACCGCCCCCACCGGTTTCTTCTTCATCGTCTTCATCTCTCCATTTGTTGAAGTCGATTTTAAGATAATGTGGCTTTTTCTTATCTTTGGTAAGCGAAGGCCAGTAAGGAGCGTCCTTCTTTTCTTTGCGTAGCACCATTTCTAGACACCGACCTTTATTTACGAAGCCGCTATTTTCGGGTATCACTGCATCGTACAGTGGTATTGTTACCTCGTTAACATTATTGTCTTGAGCGTTTACACCTTTAAAGTACACTGAATCCTTTTCTATTTTAACAATCGGATCTTTGGATTCGACGCTAAACGTGAGGAAGACGTCCTCCTTCCGCTGGGCCCATAAAACAGGAGGTGGGATTGGAGATTTGCCCGACATGCTAATTATGTACAAAAATGACTAAATGATAAAACTGGCACGAGGAATAATTGATCAAACGTGAACTTTTTACATAAATTCTATCTATTCACACATGAATCGTGACAATTGATAAAAAAATCTGCTCATCGACTCGCCGATTCATTTATGGAAACTCGGTGCTGCCAGTATTTATTTCAAAATTATTCTAGAAAATTCGAGCTCGATAATCGATGGCCTCATTTTTTCCAATTTACTAAGTGAAATTATATTGAATTGAATGGAGTTGTGATTGACGGAATAAAATTTCAGCACCTTTTTCTTAAACAAGCTTGTGCTAGCTAAGCAACCCAATTTTTTAAATTTATTTCTGGTTATTACCAGAAATAATTTTTTAATATGCGTACCCTTTTTTACAAGTTTCTGAATATTTAGCGAGTAATTCATTGTATTATAATATTAATTAAATATTATTAATAGATAAGATGGAATTGTTTTCATTTCAAGCATTCCTCCTATAGTATCTAGAGTGTGGGCGTTAATAGCTGCAACACAGTTTCCTAAACTACAGCGGTTATTTTCGTGCACAATATTTAATGTTCATTTGTTTTTATTCCCAAATAAACTTTTATTTTATTTATTTATTATTATTTATAGTATATTATTTTTACTTCAATAGTAATTTTTTGAAATAATGGCAACATATAAAAATATACCAGAAACGGAAATCCTGCTCCACATGGAGCTTAAACATAGAAGTAGTATAATACATTGCTTAAATTAAATTATTTCCTCAAAATTTTAATCATTTTTTTTAATATACTTTAAACTGTAGAGGAACAGCATAATTAGGATAACCTATGGTGAACCAACAGACCAATTTTTTGCATGGCATAGTCAAAACCATATTTATTCAGTGAACTATTGTTCTGTGTTCACCTCCAGTAGTGTACTCGTATTGTTCTGTGGTACCTATTCACTCTTCTCCATAACTGGCTTCTAGCTTGTTACACACATAGTGTATCTGTGATTCAGGCCTATGAACATTTTGCAAAGGGCTTTTCAAATACATAAAAACATATTTTGTTATGACTGTTTATTATTTTAAATTACATATAGGAAGAGCCAACACATTTATTATAAATTAGCATACTTGTGTGGACTGACATGACACGTTAAAAAAATGCATCACAGTTTTAAAAATTGCTGACGGTCTACTAACTATAAACCTACACATTAGATTTGACTAGAAACAAATATATCTAGTCAAGATGGTATAAATGGATGGATAGAATTATTACTAAATACATAACTATAGATTGCATTGGACTGGTGTGTTACAATAAACCACAATTCTTTTAAGGAAGTAATAAATGCATTTGACAAAGTCAATAAATTTTTGAGTAAGCCATATTGATTAAAATTATTCACTTAATTACATTTAAAGGAAATAACATCACAGATGCACTTACACTTAACATTTAGTAAGAAATTTTATAAATTCCAGTGTATTAAACAAACACTATTTATAATTAGATAAGGAAACACATTAAAACCTTACATGTAAGTGTGTGGCACTTGTTTTAGTAAATATTGCAATTTATCTTGAAAGATATACTTAAAGAACTCACTAAATTACAGCTCCCATCCCATTGTCATGTAGCTTATTGGTAGTATTGACTTAGAATAAAACATTTTCCAGACGGGATAAATATTAACCTACTCATTATTTTTATAACTTCTATTCTTTTGGAAGAAAATCTATTAATCTAGAAGGAATAAGACGACCTGATCTGGCTCTAGCTTCCAGAAAATCGTACGCGCTCCCCACCGGTACTAAGATTTTTCTGAAGATAGGTACTAATTCAATTTCATATGGGAGCGAAAAAACAAAACGTTCGAATGCATTTGAATTTCATCCAGCTCAAACAACTTCCGGTTGGAAGACGATCGCCTCGCGTACGAGCGCATCCTGGGGTTGCCAGCAGCTCTGTGGGCAGGTGAAGACGATTACAGACAGGAAGTGCAGATGTGTGGGTGTGGCGGCGTGGAGACGTAGCGCGTGCGCGAAGGCCGGTAGCAGTTGTAGTTCGGGGGTTCTCGCGCGCCCGCACCGAGGGCAGGCACCGCCGGGGGACGCTCGGGCCCCGCTCGCGCCTTCGGGCGTGTTCGGAGCGCTGGGAAGCGGCGCGCCGAGCAACGGTGGCTCCTCACGGGAGTATCTGTAAGATTGGTTACTTTTAATTTAATTGAACCCTATTTTTGATATGATTCAGTTAGTATTTTTGTGTTATTTCTTTCCATGTAACTACTTTGTAATTTTGAACCATCTTAACCATTAAGGTACCTGCTGAAAACCAGTGTTGTGGTAGGCTTCTAGCTGCCACAACAAATATTGAGATGGGGACCTTGTTGGTAGTGATGTGTCAACTCGATTTACTAACTTGAGTTAACTCAAGTTGGGCTTAGCTTGAGTCAACTTGAGTTGATAGATTCAACTCGAGTTGTTTGATTTTCTCCCACTCTAGCTCATCAGACAAGTGACATATATTTGGTTGTTTTTGTTGTTTGTTTTTAAAATTAAGCTTAGTTGTATATGAAAGCTTTAATTAATTAATTTATAAATTATTAAACAATCATTAACATAAGTAAGTATGTACGACGTTAAGAGCTTGACTTATGTTATTTAGTGAAGAATACTGAAATTAAACTTTTTTTTTTATTCATGTCACAATGATTTAATATAAAAAACATACATAAATATATCTTAGTTGTTTGCTAAAAATTGTGTCCATATATATTTTACTCAAATTCCCCCTTCCTGTTAATTAAATTTTCCTTTCAGTGAAGGTTGTCTGGAAGAGATCGCTACAAGCAACAAGACCGGCTTAATTGTACATCTTTCTTTGTTAAACTTGTCTGTAATTTTATTTTGTGTTGTACAATAAAGTGTTAATCTATCTATCTATAAATGATAAAAGTCCTCATAATGATATTCTATATTCTAATCATGTTTCTAGTTAGTGTTCTGTAGTAAACAAGGAACCTTTATAGTTTCGCCATGTCTGTACGTCTACTGTCTGTTCATGGTTTTACTAAGCAACTATAAGTGGTAGAAAACTGTAATTTGGTATGAGAACCCATTGTGTGGGATGTCATTGAATAGGTCTTAAAGACATTATGAGGTTGAGAAGACCACGTCTCAGGGTCCCGTCGTCTTTTATCTTTGTTTGAAAATGTATTTGTGATAGTTTTTAGTGCCATTAAAAAACATAAAAAAATACCTCAGTATTTGTCCAGGGTTGTCTTGCAGGCGCGTAACGAACGCGTGGAACAGTCGATCGCCGTGTAGAGGCGCGGCTTCCTCGTATTGCTCGTCGTCCCCGGCCGCTGCCCCCGCCACCCTGTCGCCGCCGACGCACGCATCCATTTCTGAAAGCAAATTATTATTTCCTTATTTTATCATTGGGTTGGAAAAAGAAGGAACAATTTCAAATGCAAAACTTAATGCAGTATTTTTTTTTCAATCTACATGCGATGTTTCTTAAACTAAGTTTTCGACTCATGTTTTTAAAACTTACAATAGTTTCAAATATGTCTTTGCCTTTGGGTTAGTAAGTAACTAAAATAAAATAATTCTGTTATTTTGCTAAAACAATATTAAAGATAAAGGTGTTTCGTTTGGATGAATCATGACTGGCTTGCGGCTTGAAGACAACTTTAGGGATTTTGGGCAATATGTCAGAGTCATGGAAGCTCAATGGTTAGTTAGGGCAATTGTCCGGGTTGTGAGAGGTTGTGGGTTCAAGTCCCACCTGCTGCAGTGTTTTGTGTGTTGAATTTTACGGTATTTCTCACCATTTTCTTGGTTGTATCTATTGAGGAGCTCTGTCACTTTGTCTTCATTGCTGGGTAGCTTTCTCCATTCCTCTTCAACATAAATAAACTTTGGCACAAATTGTAATGGTCCACACATTAGTCTACTTCGCAAGTCTGGGGGCAATTCAGCAGTCTGAAAAATATAGTAATTATTCACCTTAGTTTCTGCCTTAATAATTAAGAATATGAAATCATAATCAGAAACTTTGTATGTATGTTAGAATTGAACTGATACACTTTTTACGGATTATTACTCAACTCATAAAGTCAATGGTCTCTGGTAGACTAGTTACATACAAGTTAGGTAGTCTAGTCCTAATAGTGTATCATTTCAATGTCTAGTTTTCAGCATTAATAAAAGACAACAATACTAATTTAAAAAACTTACTTGATGAAGTAATGCTTCCATATCACTTGAGGGTGCTAAAGGTGTGTCTACAGTCACCAGTCCTGGTTCATCCCCACCTTCTAATTCTGCTGCTGCTACCGGCGCCCTTATAGCTCCAAAGGCTCCTTAAAGATAAAAAACAATGCATTTATAGTAGTTCTACTTTGTTATAGTAGTAGTAGTTTTTGATCTAGAATCTTTTCTTTGGTTTGCAAAAGGAGACTGGCATTTCATTTCTCATTCATGTACCTTGAACTGGTGACATATTTGCATTGTGAGCATCAAACACTTGCAGGTTCCCAAGAGCCTGTTCAACTGTCTCTAGTTCTATTGAGTTACTTTCTTCATCTTCATCTGAATTCCTGTAATGGAAAAAGAATTTCTCTCATATTCTCATGACATGAATTTAAAAAGAGAAAAAAATATAAATATTTAAGAGACACTTTTTTCAAGAACTAGCAGAACCACTGACTGTATCATATAAAAATATGTAAATATGTTTATGGTATAAGCGTGAACATTTAGGTTAAAGTGTATCTTTTGATAGCAGTTTGGAGTTTGGAGGAGTTCTGCAACGAACACAGTGAAATAATTGTTCTTACCTTTGTATGGAATTGTATGGACTTGGTGCATTCTCAACATTCATGAAGTTACCATTGGCAGTATCCCCATTATCATTTTCATCCCACTCATCAGAACCGTTGCACCAAGTCAAATTACTATCAGACTTCGGCATAGCAACTATGGTGCTTGATTGAGTTGTCGCACTGTCTAGAATTTGACTTCGGAGACAGAGCCAGCTAAAAAATAATCATTCAATTATAAAAATAAGTTTTATTGCCCCAAGTTTTTATTATAATTTGAGTTCTTCTTGTCATGGAGTCAAAGTACCTGTCTGATTGTGTCCAACAGTTCGGATTGATGCATGCGAATACATACAACGTGCGGTGGTAAGCAGAGTTCTCGAGGGGTGCATAACATTGTACAACTTGTAACCTGTGCAATCCACACAGTGGGCACTTTGAAGAAAATTGCACATTTTCTAAAGGAGGCCAGTCCTGTTAAAGTAAATGATCAATAAAACATGTGGATGTTTCAAGAAAAATGTTCAAAGGCATACAAGTGCACTCACGGGTAAACCTCCAATTTTATTGACTGTGTAGTTCAATATCGTCTGGTTCTTTTCACCAATAGGTTCGTCTTCGTATCCCAAATACACTTTACCTTGCTGTTTTGCCATCGTCATTTAAAAAGAAAAGGAAATATGATATTTCATGAAAATAAAAATCGATGCATAAAAACGATGGCCCACCAGCATGCAAACTTTGACAGTTGACTGCTTACTTTTTTTACGTCACGGTAGTTAGTAATCAAAGATATCTTTGGTAGTAATGGCAATTATTTGTTAATTTAATTAGCATGCAAAATTTTATAGCATAGCATGCTACGCGCTATTGCTATGCTAATATGAAATACATCGAAATTGAGAAATAGCGTTAGCGTATAATATTAAATTGCGAAATTGTGACTGTTTTGCGAAATATGATTTTTTTTGTATGAAACGTACATTTTAGTGTTGTGACTAAGATTAGAATTATTTATTCGCCATTCACTCGGGTAACGCTCGAAAGCCGATCGTCGCCCGACAGCACGCGAACGCGAGTTTCAATTGCCTGCTAACGCTAAGCTGCTATTAGCAGCCTGCTAAAGCAGTGCGTGCGAATCTATGAAAGCAACGACACGTCGCTGTCCGTGAATTTTAGCATTCACACAATTTAGCAACGTTAAATAATTTAATTATTGCTAACGATGAACTAGCATGCTAATTAATGATGCTAATGCTAATTATTACATTACTACGTCACGGAATAGGTAGGTATGTATTCTCATGCGCTCTAACCAGATAATTTATAAACGCTTGCAATTTAAATTGCAATGTTCAGTCTGGCCATAATATAATATAGCCATAAGCCTTAAGATTGATTATATAACGTATTTTCGTTATATTTGTTTTATTCATTATGAACATATTATCTAGGTTGCCGTATAACATTTGTTATACGAAATTTTTAAGCAGTAGATATTTCTGCGTGAAATGAAACGAATAATGGCGGTATAGTTCTTGAGGCGGCAAATTTAAGTAATTTTTTTTAGTAGATTATTCCGTAATTTACGACTTTACGTGCTAATAGGCTTGTTTCCACTATGAAAGAAATATTCAAAAACTGATTTTCTTTAAAATAATTCATAATTTCAGATGCCTTTACACTAATATTTTTCTGCAGTTCGTATTATTTGATTTTTAATTGGAATTCAAAAGATAATTAGTCACTCAGTCGGCATTGCACGCGAAAACGTCAAAGTGTGTTATTGCCATACAAGCTCTATGAAGAAAAGCGTTTTGACAATTGATAAAAAGTACGTCAACGATTGGTGGTGTCAACTACCGTATTGAGTAACTCGAGTTAGTCAGCGTTCAAGCCCGATGTCTTAAAAAGGATTGATTTGAATGTTGCGAAAAATTAAAGAAAAGTGTGAGTGATGTGTCATCTAAATATTTATTTAAACCAACTCTATCATTTCTACTTATTTTTATAGGCTCATCGAAACAACTTTTGAATATAAATTTAAAATGAAATGAAATATCTCATTACTTTATACTATTATGTAAAACTATATTACTTTACCAAAAACTCAGAACACTTACTTACTACATACTGTCTACAACTATACATTTACTTTATTATTTTACAATCTATCTCTCACACAACAACACACACACATCACAACAATACATATACAGAAGTGCATAACCTATTATTTATCAAGATTAAGAACTGTGATTATAATTATTGTGCTCAAAATACGAATGTATCTTACATTAATTATTTTTGTTTACTATGCGTAATAGCCCAACAACTGGCGTACTTTATGCCACGACTAGTGACCTCTAACAACTATTATGAATAATACACTAAATACGATAAACTATGTAGATAACTTAGATATAGCCAGATGTATTGAATGTGATTTTTCACAACTATCTAGACATTATAACTGCGGTCAGCACAATTTAACCGTACTATCGCAAAATATTCGGAGCGTTTATTGCAATTTTGATGATTTTGTTACAAATCTATCTTATCTTACCTTTGAGTGTGACATAATCGTGCTAACGGAATGTCATATTGACGTAAATAAACCAATACCCACATTAAATAACTACTGCTCCTATATGACTACATCCCATATTAATAAAAATGACGGTGTTATTGTTTTTATAAGGGACACGTTAAAATGCAAAGTAGTCGAGGTAATAATATGCCAGGCGTCTTGCTTGCAGGTAGACATATCAGACAACACTATTTTATGTATCTATCGCTCACCCTCGAATAAATATGCAGATTCTTTCATAAATTCTCTATGCAGACATTTGGACTCAAAAGTGCAGGGTAACATAATCATCACAGGTGATATCAATATTAATATAGCACCTAAGCCTAAAGAGCTCCCTCATGAATATAAGAACAGAACCGAATATCTCAACCATCTCTCAACCTATGGTATTCTCCCTGGGCATAAAATACCCACAAGAGAAAGGGGCTGCCTTGATCATATCATGCTTAGAATTAATACTAAAAAACAAGATGCATTTATAGCTATTTTACATTCTACTATCACTGACCATTTTACAACTTTCTTATCTGTTACTAAAAACAACAAACAACGTAACTATCCCAAATTTACTACAAAGGTTGATTTCGAAAACGCGCTTAGGGATCTGCAATGCTCAAACTTATTGGATTTACTCTCCTACAATGACCCTAATCAAGTAACTGACCACCTGATACAGAAACTAACTAAATCTATGGTTGATAATAGTTATACTCTGTCTATTCCAAAATCTAAACGTGTTATTAAGCCATGGATCACCACCGGGATACTTAAATGTATTCGGAACCGAAATAGACTGCAAAAGCAATCTCAGGATGACCCCACTAATGAAATTAAAAGAATCACATTCACTCGATACAGGAACTTTTGCGGCAATCTTATTAAAAAACTTAAGCGAAAATATGAACGAGATTTACTTGCCAACTCTTTAAATAATAACAAAGTATTATGGAAAAACATAAAAAATATAACCTTCACAACTAAAACAAACAAACCTCATATAGAGCTTACTCAACTTAAGCCTTCTCCAATAGAATCGGCTAACTATGTCAATGATTTTTTTGCTAACATAGGTGTACAGCTAGCTAACAATATACATCAAACTTTATCACTGGATGAACAAAATGAATATATTTGTAAACTTCCTAACCAGTCTCAATCTTTTGTGCTATTAGACACAGACAATGATGAAATAAATAGGGTGATACATAGCCTAAAGATTGATAGTGCTCCAGGTTTAGATAATATATCCTCCAAATTCCTCAAATATGTGTCACGGGAGGTTACTCCAATCATAGTCCACATGGCTAATCTGTGTTTTAGAACAGGTATATTTCCTGATTCACTGAAACACTCTATAATAACGCCTGTTTTCAAGGGTGGAAAGAAGGATGATATCAACAACTACCGGCCAATCTCAGTCTTACCAGCACTATCCAAAATCCTGGAGAAATTGTTGAACAATAGGCTCTTAGATTATCTAAATAAATATGAAATAATATCAGCATCACAATTTGGTTTCAGGCGAAATACATCAACAGAAGACGCAGTAATATCTCTCACTTCATTAATTACAGAACAACTTGATAAAGGGCGTAAATCTCTTGGTGTATTCATAGACCTAAAAAAGGCCTTCGATACCGTGTCACTTTCCATCCTTGTAAACAAGCTTGAAAAAATAGGAATAAGGGGTACCCAACTATCTATCTTTAAAAATTACCTTGCAAATAGGAAACAGAGAGTCAAAATAGGCCAGTCTGTCAGTAAAGATATTGAGGTAACTTGCGGTGTTCCCCAAGGCAGCGTTTTGGGCCCAACAATGTTTCTGATCTATATTAATGACCTCTGTAACATGTCGATCAATAATGCAAAAATATTCTCGTACGCAGATGACACTGCCATCATATTTGGCGGATCGTCCTGGAGTAGCATTAAAACTGATACTGAACTGGGTATTGCTCAAGTTTCTAAATGGTTAAAAAACAATCTTTTAACTCTAAATACAACTAAGACTAATTACATCTGCTTTAGTATAAATGCACGGACCCAGCCCAGTCCAGATTTTCATTAACGAATACATCATTGTGAATCTAGTACCGTTGACCAATGTAGTGTCTGCCCAATTATCGATAGAGTCAATCACATTAAGTATCTAGGCGTGGTTGTGGACGAGAGACTTTCTTGGTATCCACAAATAGAACAGCTTGCATCAAGAATAAGAAAGTTCAATTGGATGTTTAAATCTCTTCGTCACTTGACACCAATAAGAAAATCTAACATCCAAGACCCATCTAAAAATCTTTTAAATCAGATATATATAGCGTTGGTCCAGTCAATCTTGGTATATTGTATTCCTGTTTGGGGTGGAGCACTGAAAACACGATTTCTTCAGGTGGAAAGAGCTCAACGCTCCTTGATTAAAATTATGTACTTTAAAAAGCAAATTTTTCCAACGGATGCTCTATACAAAATTTGCAAACTCATGTCCGTTAGGAAATTGTATGTTATCAACACAATTCTTAAAAAGCACAAGACTATATCACATACACCAGACTTGCAAAGGAGGAGAAGGAAAAAGAATATCATTCCTGTTCCCACAACAAAAACTGCATTTGCAAGCTCGCAATTTGAAAAACTTTCAGCTCACCTTTATAATAAAATAAACATAAAAATAGACTTACACTCTAAGACGTACCCAGATTGTAAGACTGCTTTGACAAAATGGCTGAATGGGCTAAACTACGGAGATACAGAGTCCCTCCTTCAGTATATTAAGTAAGAATACAAATTGTAATAAAAAAAATATGAATAATACTAACACAATACATACACGCACGCACGCACACACACGCACACGCCACGCACACACACATGCACACACACACACACACACACACACACACACACACACACACACACACACACACGCACACACACACACACACGCACACACACACACACACACACACACACACACACACACACACACACACACACACACACAGAGACTACCTAGTGGCTTCAAACCCCGATCCCAAGACACCTGTCGTAGGGCTAGGTAGACATAATCGTCTATATTTTCTTTACTTTTACTTATATTATACTTGCACGCGCACACACTCTTGTCAAATATTGTAACTACGATTAGTTAGCATTTATACTATAGGTTAGTGATCTTAAGAGCGTAGTCTCCTGGCACAGGCATAAATTTGCTTAAAAGGAGACTGCTGCCACTAATTGTGCTATGTACACATTTAAAAAGAAATAAATATTTTGTATTTTGTATTTTTTGTATTAATCAATCTGTGTCCTGCGTCTAACTATTCGGTTTTTATTCTTCATACACGTTTTTATGCACCACTGTGTAATTTTTAACGTGAGATCCATACAGCACTACTAATACAATAGAGACACATTGTCCTAGACTCGTCAACTGTCTCGTTGCAAGATAAGTTATTCGCTCTTTTACTTGATAATGGCTACGTTAACGACAAAGCCATAAAGAAAAGAAAAAAGTTATTCGCATTTCGGGTTGCAATTTTTAAATTTATTTTGTTATTTATGCATTGCATGCAATCTAAATGGGAATTGGGCGTTGGACTTAAAACCCACTAGGATAATATTTTAGCAATATTGACATTAACTAATCACGCAATTTAATTTGGTACACGAGTCAACTCTTGTACCTAATTCAAAATTCGTTGGTCTGCCGACGTCAGTAATTGGTTTACCCATTAGTTTGTCGGTGTCCTCAAACCTTGGAGATAAACAAACTGATTAAATTGCGTCCAGTCTAGGACTTTCAAGACATAAATTCATTAAGTCTTAAAAGGTTAAGACGCATTGCAAACGCAAGCTATTGCAAGTTTATTAGGCGGAGCTATTTCAAATGCATGTTTGGGTGGATTTCGTTAGGTTTTGTCCAAAAACTATAATACTCGTTTAAGGGGCGATAGTTGCTCAAGGCTTTCGTTTCACCTGCGTGCGTGGGAGACACGAGCTGTGGTGGTAACATTAAGCTTTTTACTCCGCAATCAATAGCCGGTAGGACTGCCTAGCGCTAGTTTCCTTGGCTGTCTTAGTTTTTATTTTGAGTGTTACTTAAGAAATGGATCAATTCAGAGGAAGTCCAATAACTAACGCTGTATTGGTAAGTAGTATCGTAGCGGGCAGAAGTGCGCTCGCGCATTTTATTAATGAAGTTGATGTAGTCTCGGTAGTTAGATATTTTAGTCCCTTAACTCTTAAATTTTTATTTCATAAATAAAATAATAATTCCGTATAAAAGACGTTAGTTTACTTTCTACATTTCCTCTCGGTTGACTGCTGGAGTAAAAGCGTTAAGTTCGCTAATTGTTTACCGTCGATTGTATAAATATTTTATGATAATTATTCTAGTATTAAGTACAACCTTTTTATCCTTTCTTGAAGCTTTTATCCTTAAAAATATAATTTAAACGATTTCAGATGATTTTACTAGCATGGCCACTAGAATCGGTCACGATAGACCCGGCGCTTTGCCCCACCAACAAGATCGCCCCGCATCGCAGGGTCGCAAGTTGGGAGCGCCCGGACGGTCGAACCTTCTCTGCGTATTACGACCTCCTGAGTCCTCACTCCGGTCAGCCCTCGCCGACCAGGCCGCAGCAAGACCAAGGATCGCAGCAGGACCAAGGATCACTGCAAGAACAGCAACAGAACCAAGAGGATTGCGGGGACATCGATGATTACGATGAAAATGATCTCAGCTCAGGTAAGTGTGCTTTTGAAACTATTTCAATCACAAGTGAATTGATTCTCATACTGATAATCACGAGACATGAATCGCTCTTAACGATAAGACCGCCTAATCTTTACGCCGTATGTCTAAATACTTATGTGTTTTTTGTGATCTGCAATAAAAAAATACGCGTTTTACAGATATGATAATGCTCACATCTATGAAACATTTTTTTTTTTAATTTTGAGATTCTAATGGACTTAGGTCCTCTATATTTTGGTAGGTACTTGAACCTTACTGTATACATGACAAAGGACAATATTAATAGTCCCTAATTGCTTAAAGATTGTTTTTTTTTACTCGATCCTACCATATTTGCCGCATGGGTTTGAGTCTCGGTTGGGCATCAGAGGCCTACTACGAAAAACGAAATCCGTCAAAACGATAGGTAATCGTTTTATACGGCCGCGAGCGACGTAATAACGACACGTTTTGATGTGTAACAAGTTCGTGTTTAACAAACTTTACTGGTAAGTTGTCCTGCCAGTTGTTTTTAGAAAAAAATTACTTGCATGATTCCTGTTTTATCCCAAGGGAACATTTGATCGTAATAAAAAGTACCCAAGTCAGTATTACCCAAGTCAGCAACCCTACCTATATACCAAATTTTATCAAAGTCCGTTTAGTAGTTACAGTGTTATCGACGGACAAACGTCCGATCCGACCATCCGAACCTCCAAACAAACTTTCACATTTATGATATTATAGTGTGATAGATTTAAGATACAAAGATTGACAAAAACTCAATTTTTATACTCTTTCCAGTATCACCACAGAATCAGAACCGTTACAGCCGGGCGGACAACCGTTGGTTTCTCGGCCTATTCGGCAACCGGCCGCCACAGAGTTTGCCACCATTTAAGCCACCTACGACCACGACGACCGCCAGGACGACACCGAACGTACCACTGCAGCATCGCCCCCAGTATCCACATAGGCCCCCGTATTGGTCAGGGGGCCTACTAAGCAATAACCACTACAAGCCGCCAACTGATGTTGTACCGTCAGGTATGTCCTCCTGATTTTAAGCCTCCGACGAAAAACACTGTTCGTGTTATAAGTTTGACTCATAAATAAATAAGACACTATTTCTTTATCACTCAATAAATATACAAGTGGTTTGGTGAGACAACTCCAGGAAGTAATTGCATACTTGTGTCGGTCGGAGCGACTATACTATACTCCTTTGTCTGGAACTGGAAAGCTAGTTTTTGTGTTTTGTTCTGTCTGTGTGTGCCTGTGGCATAGATGCTAGCGAACGGATGGATCGATTTCCAAGCGGTTTTTTTCGAAAGATAATTTAATCACGGTGGCTCTTAGCTATAGCTGGTTCAAATCCGTCCAGCCATTGAAACTGACTAGCTGTTTTCCAGGCTCATTCGGGTGTTCTGACTGGAAAGCTAGTTTTTGTGTTTTTGTTTTGTGTGTGTGTCGGTCTGTGGCATAGATGCTACTGAACGGATGGATCGAATTCAAAGCGTTTTTTTTTCGAAAGATAATTTAATCACGTGGTTCTTATGAGTAATGTGTAGTGTGTTATTGTAAATTTTAAGTGATGGTTAGGCTGATGGTGGCAGCGCACTACTATCGGATTCCTTAAACACTTAAGGCACGGCTATCTTATCTCTGTCAGAACAGAATAATGCTGAAAACATTCATTGTTATGGCGTCGGAATAATAAAAATGCTGTATTCTGTATTTCCTTTTAGACTGCTTGTTCTAGAGACACAATTGATACGGCTATTAGGTATTCAATTCAAAATACTCACATATTATTTAAACGGAAACAGGCAAGTAGATTATTAATGCAAGATAAGGAAGACATTATACTTTCTCTAGACCTGCTATGAATTGGGCAAACTTAACGTGTGTGATATAGCCAAAAATAAATCTGCCCTACTTGACATAAATTATGTAGAAAGTTGATCATCCTGCTCGATTGGCACGCATTAATATAAACTGCTTTCTTCTAGATAACTTGAAACCTGTGCATGAGCTGAGCGACATTTCGGAAACTCAACAAACGTATCAGTTCCCTGAAGTAGTCGGTGGACCTTTAGTACACGTGGTGGGCCACACTCGACCCACGACCACTTCCCAGGATACCCAGGATGAAAAAGTACGAAGACGGATGGAATACATTGACAATTTGCGCCGGCAATCTACGCAGCCGACGTACATGGTCACCCGACGTCCAAGGCCTAGGAAATTAACTAATGATAACACCATAATAGGATCCTTCTTCGACTTGCTTTTCAAATAAAACATTAACAATACAACAATGTTTTATTTTCAATAACTATTACAATAAAGTAAGCCTGACCAGTCTTTGTCTGCAAGAATTGACCTTTTGTTTCCATAACATAGCACTGATAATGAATCGAGCACTGCAGTTAGCCTTCGCCTCAGAGAAAATACCAAGTCGCAACCTTTCATAGTTCATACAGACTGCATTGCCATTCGGTGAAAGTGCTTTGTGCAGAGTGTATGTCCGTGGTATACTATTTTTTGATTTTGGGGTAAATTTAACGCTATTCTCACATTCCCTATTGTAGTTATACTAACTTCTACGACAGATACGTATAGCGTTTCCACCTACGTGAAGTATCTAATAGGGAGCGCGTGACAGTCGTCATTTAAGCGTCTCTGGATTAGGCACGTGCTCGTATTTTTGTTCATTTACCTCATTAATTCATTAGCGCAAGGATGATATCACCGCGTATCGTTCGTTTGCAAACTTGAACGCCGTTGAAAGTTCTTATGAGCCCCAAAAGCGCGCACGTTAAGTTCGCGAGTGGCTGTTTCATCGGAATTGTTTGTATTTTGTTGAGCTATTATAATGAATGTGCATCTTATGTTTGTTGCTGTGTTGGGACTGGTCAGGGCTGAGGTATTTTATGAGGGTACGTATTTTTTTACATCTGCTTAAAATATCGAATTTAAGAGAAATGCGTATCTGGGAATGCGTTATTGTTTCAAAAAAAAGCCGCCAATAATCAGATTAATTTCCTTAAAAGTTTTGTTGTTATAAAATTATTAAAAAAAATGTTGCACTGCTTAGGATACAACCAATACACTGAAGCACTTAGTGACAATCCATGGAAAAGTATACAAAAGTACATTGAAGTCAGGCCAGGGGCGTTTATGTTTTACTGGTTGTACTACGCCGATGGGACAAGCTTCGGAGCTGACAGGAAGCCCCTCATAATATGGATCCAAGGTGGGCCTGGCTTAGCGGCCAGTGGTGTAGCCAACTTCGCGGAAATAGGACCCTTAAACATGGACATGCAGCCGCGAAATCATACATGGGTAAGAGAATTTGCAAAACTTTTCACCTTTCCCGGTGTTTGTTATCAAATATTACAAGTTTAGTTTTACCTACTTCCCGGTGTCTGATTGAGCTGAAATTTTGTATTTAGGTACGATTATTTTCGATAACAATGAACTATTTGATTATAAAAGCTTGTTTAAAAAAGTGGTACTTGTTTTTAAGTACCTTTAAGTAAGTAACTACTTTTTGCCATACCTGCAGCCATTACTATTTAGGTATTGCAAGAATGCGTTGTCTCAATTCCATAGCGGGATGATCGCTCGCTGTGTGACTGGGATTTTAATTACAACGTATTTTTAATGCGAAGATAATAAAGATGATGGATAGACAAGTCACCTATTCTATGTAAATGTAAATGACAGAGAATGCTTATCTGGCACTAGGGTTTATGAATGTGAAGAAATGTGTGGTAGGGTTAGTAACATCAACGAAGTTTTATTCAATCTTCTTAGGCTAAGTACCAATACAATCCTTATTACACATCTGTTTCATCCCAAATGATATTCAGCTTTATCATGGTTTGTAGGGTACTTATTTAATTTCACGTTAAAAATAAGTTTAAACGGTTATAAACAGTTTCTTATGAAATTGCTGAGTAAAACTAACGAGGAACAAAATGAAATTGTATGATCAAATAGTTTAACTATCTAAAAGTCGAATGTAGTAATAAATTAAGCGCACGCGTGTCATAGACAGTTTTGAAAATAAACTAATACCTAAGATCAATTATTATTAGCAGGTATGACTTAATCGTCACTTGATTATACTAATTAAATTATATTTTTAGGTGAAAGGCAGAAATGTATTGTTGATAGATCATCCCGTGGGTACCGGCTTCAGTTATGTAACTGATAAATCTTTACTTGTGAAGAATGACAGAATGATGGGTAAGAGATTGTTAATTCATACAGGGTGGCGACCACAATACTGCAATTGTCTTTCTGTTTGTATCGCTTTCAAATTAAGATGAATTTTTACGCACATAGAGAATGGTGACGACTTTATAAGGGTCCCAAATTTTATCTAAATCTGTTTATTAGTTTATGCGTGAAAGCGTAACAGAGAGTGTCGCCACTTGTATCTATTGTTTGTTACTCTAAGCTCTGTGAATAATGTTGTACGAGCAATTGGAACTGGGTGTGTCTAAATTACAGGTGATTCATAAACACACCTTAGTCGCCACTACACATCATCACAATAACCACACGTGCTTGCTTGTTTATAACGAAGATTTGTCTAAAAAGTTCACCATCAGTGAAACTCTTGAATATTCATAGGATGCCGGTTAATTGGGCACAAAGTTATCAAGAGTGAATATTTTTCGACAACAGCACCACACTTGATTAAGTTTCGTATTTTATTTTAATTTGATTGTTTCTTCATTACGCAAGGAGCTTTAATGTATTAAAATACCAACAGATTTTCTCGTTAACCTATAGATTTTTGTTTATTCATGTCAAAGTCAATTTATCAGGAAGGTCAGATATGATTTGTCCTCCTTCCGAAAAAGGAGATGAGCTGAGCAGTCCATTTTGCAAGCGAAATTAATGTCCGTTTCTCAATTTATTTTCTCAGCGACTGACCTCTCGAAAGCCATAAAAGCCTTCTTTCGGACGCACAAGGAATTTCGCAAAACGCCAACATATCTTTTCAGTCAGAGTTACGGAGGCAAGCTTTGTCCGAGATTAGCGTACTATCTACACACAGTATGTATTTACGTTTAACTACCTACCCTTGTAATACATTACAATAGTCTATACAAAAAGTTAATTAGATAGTTACACGTGTCTAAAGAAAACATAATTCTATTCATATAAAAAATTAAACAGATATTATAGTATGGTGACTCCTATTGTAAATTGTAATCCACAACTGTTATGCGCGATCATGTTTTCTTTGACTCATGGTCATGTTATATTTTTTCAGGCAATCGAAAAGAAGCGTCTGAAGATGAATTTTAAAGGCATCGGAATTGGCAGCGGTTGGGTTAGCCCCAAAGAGAGCACTTTAGCACTTCCCGAATTTTTGTACAATATGGTAAGTACATTTAGCGCTTTGGTTTTGTTTGTCTAGATTTATTTTATCCTCCCCTAAAATACATAACGCTACAATACTTTTAAAAGAAAGACCATTGGAAGTGAAATGAAATAAATAAAAAAATATACCCATTTTACCAATATATCAGTATATTCATAGTCACGGTGTACGTTACAAGTTGAATATTAATTTTCTAACAAATGCGCACTCACAGGCATATATTGTGCATAGGGCTTGTGGTCTATCTATATACCATTTAAATCGCTTGTTACGAGTTCTGTAGGTTCTGTTGGCTTATTGCAGGGTGCTATCGATCAAACCACATACCTGAAATGTTCTCTCCTTTCGAGGAGGATAGCTGAGTCAGTGGATCAGAGAAACTATGCGGCAGCCAGTGCGTGGGATGCTGTCTTGTACAAAACCGTCACTGAAGAGACTGGAATGGACATTAACTTTAACAATATAAACCAGGTCGACACATCCCGGGCCCTCAGAGCTCTAGAAAAGAAAATAAACAAATACGTAAAACCAACGCTCAAAATGGTGAACCAAAGCATAGAATGGTCGTACATCGCGGAAGACGTTTTCCAAACTTTGAATAGAAGCTTTTTCGTGCCTTCAACGAAATTTTGTAAGTGAAACAATACAATATTCATGAATGTGATTTAAAAATAAGTGTTTTTATTATATATTTATTGTTTATTTCAGTAGAATTGCTGCTGAATAAAACTCGGCTAAATGTGGCAGTTTACAATGGAAATTTGGATGTTGTGACGCCGTTAGCAGGTAAAATTATTGCATTTACATTGGTTATAAATATGCAGGTTAACTTGATTTTAAATTAAAGATGAGGTAATTTGGTTGGTCCGATAAGGTAGAAAAACCTCTTGGTGTAAGTTGTAAATTGGTATCAATGTAAATACCTACTGATTCAAAATCTGATTTAAACTGGGTGGGTACTAACTATCTCTATGCGACCCGTGTTTTAAGGAACATACACAATAGCATAGCAAACTCGGTAAAACTGGTGATCGATGTAAATGCAAGAAAAAAAACAGTGTTACCGAATAATTTACAACATCCGCCGTGTTTATATTTCCAGCAGCGTCCAACTGGGTTCACAAACTAAAGTGGTACGGCGCGGAGGAGTTCAAATGGGCAAAGCGTACAAAAATCAACGGGTACAGAACTGGATTTTACAAGAAAGCCCACCGGCTTAGCTTTTGGTGGGTCTTTGGTTCTGGACATTGGGTAAGATAATATTTGGCATATTAGGCGATTATCACACTTCACCGCATCTCATTAAGGGATAAGATCTGGAACGAGGTCATACGACATAATACTAAGGTAACTGATGTTGTCCAAAAATGTAGCAAGCTAAAGTGGCAGTGGGCTGGCCATGTCTGTCGCAGAACCGACGAGAGGTGGAGCAGGAAGGTTCTCGAATGGAGACCACGTTTAGGCAAACGTAGTGCGGGACGCCCTCCGGCTAGATGGACAGATGACCTGAAGAAGGCAGCTGGTAGTGACTGCTCCGCGCTCCGTCGCGGACCGCGTGGTGACAAATTTGTTCTTTGTTAGTGTTCATCATAACAGCTTTTCAACGCCCACTGCTGAGCAGAGGCTTCTACTAAGGATTTCCAGCGCGATCGGTTTGAAGGTTCCCGCATCCAGCGCCTTCCCGCGACCTTCACCAGATTGTCCACCTTGTAGGGGGTCTGCCCACGGAGTGCTAAGGGGAAGTGTTCACCTCAGTCTCTATGAAAAACACGCGCACTACAACACACAGACAACGCGTCATCTCGTGCTGCTATTTGTAATGCGCAAGCAGAATCTGCGACGGATTGTGGTGCAGTGTGATTATCGCCTTACAAGATAAATAAAGCATCGTTACAAAAAAATGATTTAACATAGCAATATTATGTTTCTATTTAGGTCCCTGAAGACAGCCCTATCGCAATGGAACATATTTTGGAGCACGTTATGTCTAGTGAGGAATAACAGCTATATTTGTATAATCCATAATACTTTTAGTACAATAAAGTTTTAGAAACAACATTGCAAGTTCTGCATCGCAGGAATAAAAAACGTGTTTTGAATAATAATTCTATTTAGGAATATCAATATCTTATTACCGATATTTACAATACACAATAATTATGATAACAAATTCATTGAATACCTCATATACACACATTATTTCGAGCATCACTCTAAAACAATAGATTATGGTTGCAACTATGAAATTCGATAAAACTTTACTTCATAGCAATTTATCGCCACTACCGGACTCAAATAAGATAAAATACATATAAAATATATATTTTTGCTACTTATAATAATGCATTCGATGCAAGTTTAAATTCAATACATTTTACCGAGCGCTATTACCTTATTTAAATTAATATTTTTGGTTACATGTTAAGCACTCTTCAATAACAAAAAATTGTTTGAGTAAATACTCAAAAAATTAGATTTTTAGAACACTAAAGAAAGTTTGCATCATCCCATTCGAGAAGAATCCATATTTTCCTAAAATTTTCTATACAATTTGTTTTATTTAGTTAAATGTTAACTTTTTCAAAATTATGTTTAGGCACTTTAAGTTACTAAATTTTTTAATTTATTATGTATGACACATTTTAAACATTTGGTTAAAACATTTTAAGATGTTAATGAGGAATAAATCAATTGAGGCCCTTCATAGAGGTTTAATATCCCATCCCATATCTCTTAAGTATGGTTAACAAAAAGCTACTTGTTGCCATTACTGTTGCCTGCGTTATAATTTATTTATTTACTTTTTACAATTTCAATATCCTATCTACCGTTGACTGAAAGTTACATAACTATCACGTTCGTAGAAAAATCTGAAACCTCAGGATAGCTTATAGAATGCGACTGACGGTTGTTTAGCTTTATGTCAACGATAGATAGATGCAAATACTGTCTACTGCCTACTTGCAAAACCCTCGACACTATCACTCAAGTACATTGCGATACGCAATTACATTGCATAGCACACACATATTTTTTTTCACAAAACTGAATCTATCAAAGCAATGCTCCTCCTAGATTTTAAGAGCATCGAAATAACGAATATTCGCAAAACTTTGTTAAAGTTATCTTATGAATTTTGTATAAGGGTGATTTTCAAACACGTTACTTAATAACGAAAGAGATAGCATGATCCCCCTATTCTTCTACCCGTCGTTCGTAGTTCCGGATGTAGCCATCCCTGTCACTCTTACGTGCTTGACCGTGCGAGCGAACGCGTTGGCTTGATCAGAAAATACGAATGACACGTTAGGGAGTACGGCCTCAGGTTCAAGCTCCAATAGGGGAGAACCGTGAACATTTTACTACGAGACAGCTTCGGCGTAGCATGTGTCACAAACTCGAACCGGTTTCGCGTTGCCGGCGAGCGCCACGGTCTTCTCGCTGCACGCGCGACAGAAAATGTGGCCGCATCTTCTGCAGTGGTGCTGGAAATGAGAGTAATGGCTATTTACTCTTAAGACTGTTAGAACTATCTAAGCTAAAAAAAATACCTACATTCATTTATCTAGCTAGGAAATCACGCCCATAGTACCAGCAGTACATAAGACTCCAGCTAGGAGATGCTGTGATACTCCCACCAAGGATATAAGACTCCAGCAGTTATTCTCAACTCCAGCACACGCAACTGCTACAAAAGTACCAGGCACTCGTAATGCCCTAGGATTTAACAAATGCTTATTGGTACTAGTATTAAAGCTTATTTGTACAAAATAAATCAGAATATAAGGTTAGACATGTATATTGAAATGTGTAATTTACATACACAACCGATTTAGTAGACTCTTTTTAGACAGTTTACTAGCAAATAAGCGTATTCATTAAAATTCTATAAATTATGGTTGTGCGGGTGGTGTGGTCCCTTGGGGACCAAGAGGTCGATATTGGGGACGTAACGATAACATATCTGTTGTCTGATTGTAGTTCCAAAAATATATTATAGTAGACCATACATTTTCCAGTAATTCGCTATAGTTAGCCAAACGAAAATCGATTCGACTAGTTACAGCACTACCGAGCTACGGGCAACACTAGCTTGAAGTTGACAGTTGGGACTCTCGCTAGTCTATAGTAAGATCGCAAGAAGCAAAGCACGCCCGGGTTCATTGAGATAAATTGTGCAATAACTTAATTACCGAGGATTAAAGACGCGTTTCTATAAGATACGTGTTCCATTACTATTATTTCTATATATATAAAAATGAATTGCTGTTCGTTAGTCTCGCTAAAACTCGAGAACGGCTGAACCAATTTGAATATTTTTAGTCTTGAATTATTCGTGGAAGTACAAGGAAGGTTTAAAAGAGAAGAAAATTAAAAAAAAAGCAACGGGCGGGATAACGTCTAACGGCGGGATAGCGTTTTTTCTATAATACTAAGGTTAAAGGTGTGGCACTAACTTTCCGCCTAGCAATGGTGAACTCCTTAGAGCAAGCGGTGCAAGCGATGACGTCCTTATCATCCGTCCAGGTTGGCGTGTCGTCAGCGGCCGCCACTTTCGTCTCCCGCTCCAGCAGTTCGGCCAGTTGCAACTTGTTCTCGCTCAATGTCGCACCGACCTCCTCTAAAGTCTTTTGCGCTTCGCTGTATTGTGTCTTGAGAACATGCTGCTCTTCTTGTAGGGCTATGTATTTCTGAAATCGATTGGAATGTGTACATAAGGCGGGCCGTGTAATTCGTAAATTATTTTCCGAGACTCTGTTGGGGTCAAATAAAAAGATTTTTAATATACACGGAATACTTACATACTTTGTTTCGTCTTGTTGATACAAAAGGCATTTTAAAACAAGCCATTGAGATAGTTTGTTTATACAAGTATGTAGCAAAAACCAGGCAAGTGTTTTTACATCTAGTATAACTTATGAGTAAGATGATAAGATTGATATGATAAATGTAGGTAGATTTTGTATACTCACTTGTCCGATTGACTTTAATGATTCAACTTCTTGAGTCAGCATCGAGATTTTATCGCGATCCCGCATCATTGATTCCTGTGGATTCCATATCAAATTAACAAAAGTGCAAATCAATAAAATCAAAACAAAACTGCTTCTTCGGTTTACGCGAACAGTAGACATTGAAATGATACACTTTTTAAAGGTTTATTTCGCGATTTATTTACATTTTACTTTAACCTGACGTTTCGGACCCTTTCCAGCGTCCGTGGACACAGGGGGACTAAGGTGTAAGTTGTTAACTACCATCACTAAAAATATTAAGTTACGTTCCTATCTACACAAAATGAGCTAACAGTAGCTTGAGGTCTTGCAGTGCCAAGCTAGACCCCACACTTCGAAACTATGTAATGACAACTAACACTAAGGTATTAGCTAGTGGACTAAGGTCTACTTGTGGCCTTGGGCGTTGAAAAGGGTCCGAAACGCCAGGTTAAAATAAAATGTAAATAAATCGCGAAATTATCCGTAAAAAAGTGTATCATATCAATCAAAATTAAAATTTAGCGTTAAAAGGAGATGGGACAGCAGTGTGTCAGATAGAATTTTGAAGTGTACAGTGGCCAGCACATTAGGCTACCCATTTTTGTTGCGAAATCGCCCGCATCACAAATTCAAAAACAATTAAAAAAAAATCAATAATTCTTTATTAGTATTTTTACAAATCACCTAAAATAGCTTACAAGCAAATCAAAATCTTTGTTTTGTATATTAAATTTGTAGTGTCTTGTTCGTGTCTTTTTTGTTTGGTTTTATATGATATAAATATATATATGTTACGGCTAATAGCCGAAGTGCGGCTACACCTAGTTTTATCCGGCTACAACTAGGTGCAGCCCGACACATGCGGTTAATCTTAGGTGTATCCTACTTATCTTCGGTTACAACTAGGTTTAGCCTTCATTATAGCGGCTAGAACTAGGTACAGCCGCACACTGGTGGTTAAACTTAGGTGTATCCTATTTATCATCGGCTAGAACAAGGTTTTCAGTTCAGTTGTTTCGAGATTATAATTTTGCGTTAACCGATTGATTCGCTTACATGGAATAAATAAAAGACAGGGATGTTTAAGTGACATTTATTATTTGACAGGCAAATATCTTTTAACAAAAAGAGGCTTTATTATAAGTAATTAAAACAGAAAATATTATAAATCTTCTCTACATAAATATAAGGCGGTGGTGACCTGGATAGTACTTTAATATTGCTGATTTCTTCTTGACTTTTGTCTAATTGATTGTTTGAATGCACTTAACTCAGATCAGAATTACCTTTTCATGGTCTGATTTTGAAAAAAACCTTTGTGTAAGGTACAACGTATCTAGCAAGGCTAAAAAAACACGTTATGTCTTTCAGGAATGGAGTAAAATCAATAGGTGCGCATGAAGTCCTCGGGGACTGTTATTTTTTTCTTTACTAATATTATAAAGAGGTTTCACCATACCTCACATTATAACTGGACAAACGGAGTTTTTTTTTATTGATTTGAAAAAAATATTTTTTGTTAGATAGCTTATTCTCGAGGAACGCTTTGTATGAGCTATAAAATGCTTGATACCTACCTAGAAATCAACGGGGAAGCAGTTAAATCAAAAAGCACGGACGAAGTCGCGGGGGACCGTTATAATTAATATGTTCATGTTATTCACACGCGTTTTGATTCTTATCTTAAAAGATATCACAGTTTAAAAAAATACGCCGCTCCTAACAATGCCCACAGGAAATCCTAAATTTACGCGAACGAAGTCGCGGGGGACCGCGCAAAATAAAACCAAAATCCCTAACTGAACGGAAAACCTAGTTCTAGTCGATAATAAATAGGATGCACCTAGTTTAACCACCAGTGTGCGGCTGCACCTAGTTCTAGTCGCTATAATGAAGGCTAAACCTAGTTATAACCGAAGATAAGTAGGATACACCTAAGATTATCCGCATGTGGCGGGCTACACCTAGTTGTAGCCGGTTAAAACTAGGTGTAGCCGCACTTCGGGTATTAGCCGTAACATATATATATATATATATATATATATATATATATATATATATATATATATATATATATATATATATATATATATATATGTGTGTGTGTGTGTTTTTTTGTATCTGATCTTTGGGCTCTCTCAATGTTGATAAATTTATTCTTGTAAGTTCCTCCCCAGATCGATAGACAGTAGGAAAAAGTGGACTGGACCAGAGCTTTATAGATATAAACAATTAGCCGATTATTGGAAACATGACGAAGATATTTAATCAGCCAAATAATTTTCTGGGTACGAGTTTTTACGACTTCTATTTGAGGGTACCATGTTAGATTTTCATCTATAATTATGCCTAAGTATCTGATCGACTCCACATGCGTGGATGTTCCACATGGTTTTGGCTAAGATTTTGGCATGTATGGGCTGTTATGGTATGACTGCTATTCGGCTGGAAGGATTTTTTTGTTAAGAAGGTCATGTACTGGGTTTTCTGCGTATTTAATGTAAGTAAATTGACTTTTAACCATTTCATTACCTTTTGAAAGCCATTTTCAGCTGACTGAAATTCATCTTGCCAACTTTTTTCGTGAAAAAGTAGGGCTGTGTCGTCAGCATAGGAAATCACCCGACCATGATCTAGATAGAAGTTGGTGAGGTCGTTTATATAAATTGAGAAAAGGGTCAATCCATGGACACTACCCTGCGGGATCCCATAATCATTTAAAATTAGATTCTCACTGATTGTATCTACATCAAGCTTAACCCTTTGTGTGCGATTTTTTAAATAACTGGTTAACAGATCGGAAAGTACCTCTGATGCCTAGTTTTTCGAGTTTATGTAACAAGATTGAAACCGATACGGTATCAAACGCCTTCCGCAGATCTAGAAATATACATAAAGCTTTTTGGCTTTTATCAATATGGGAAGTAATGTCATTACATTGATCTAAGATAGCATCTTCAGTGCCAATCCCTCTACGGAAACCGTATTGGGCCTTAGATAAAATACTGTTTGCTTCGAGGTATTTAATTAGTCGTGTATTTATAAGCTTTTCCAATATCTTCGCCATGACCGGCAACACTGATATTGGACGGTAATTATTAATATCTGCTTTATCTCCGCTTTTAAACACAGGATGTACAATCGACCGTTTCAATAGTGTTGGGAAGATTCCACTTTGATAACATAATTCCACAAGATGTGTTATGATCGGAACAAGTTCTGTAGCAGCAAGTTTTATAAATTTTGTAGGAATATTTCCCACCCAGCCGCGCAGTCTGTTTTTAAACTGTTTATTATTGCAGCTATTTCTGAACATTCTGGGTATATAACTCCAATTGAATTAATTTGAGATGGTAAAGACGCCAAATACTTTTTAATATCGCAAGAAGTGGTTTGAATTTGTTCTGCTAGTTCCCGTCATATGTTATTAAAGTAATTAATTAAGTTAGTACAGTAATTGCGATATCGCCGGTAAGTTAGTTTAAGTATTTCATTAAGTTCATCCCTTCGAAGCTTTTTTGTAGTTCGTTCCTATTTCTTATACATTTGATGATCCCTGGTGTCATCCATGGTTTTATAAGTCTTTTACTGCTAGTTACATATATTTTTTTAGTATTTGATTCTAGAGAATCACTTATAATTGGTGTTAATTTCTTTGCCAGAATTTCGGGATCTCTTATTAAAAATAGGTCATCAGAAAGAGTACGTTGCAATGTTATTAAGCTTCATCATAATTAGTAATTGTTTTGGAATATTGATATTTGGGAATTCTATTTGTATTATAAATGAAGATAGATATCATTTTATGATCGGTTATGGTTGTGTCTAGAATACCAACATTGGCCTTGTATTTTTAAAGGTCCAGATTAGTAATGATATGGTCAAGACAGCTGTTCACTCTGGTGTCATATCTATGAGCAGGTAGCAAACCATGTTCAGATAACATGTCAAGGTACATTTCCGAATATTTGTCATGATTTCCATTTATTGTTTATATTTATATCTCCTACGATAACGATGTTCTTATTTTTTATGTGTTCAGAAGTCAAATAGGTGTTCAGAGAATTAATGAAGTTTTCAGGGGTTTTGTCATAATGAGTGCGATAAATACATATGATAATACAGTTCGGCGTTGATATCTCTACACATGAAGCCCAGAAAACCCAACCCAACCTCACACAAGCATATAAGATAGCGCAGTGTTAACCGTTACGTGCTTAGCACCGTACATGAAAGGCTGTTTCTCTTAGTAGTCAAAATATAAGTTTTTTTACAGGTGTGGCAGGGAATGTAGTTTTGCATGCACCCAATGCTTGTTGATCAACGACTACAAGAGTGTGATTATTACCCGACTGCCAAGAAAGGGTTATTAAATTTTGTTAAAAAGATTGTTAATCGCTAAAAAAATATGTCCACTTTCTGGTAATTACGAGTATAACGCACTTTGGTCCTTAACAAGAAAGGACAAAAGTTTAGAAAATATTGCACATATCCAAAGTGTTCTTACTGGCGTGCAGCTGCTTTGCCCGTACACATTAGTAGAAGTTGAATCAGTATTGTAAAGCCGTCTCCACAGCGAACTGTTGGCCCGAAAACGAACGTCATCTGGTCATTTGGTGATAGGTTTTTCAGCCGACAGCGTCTAGATCTAAGGTAATACTTTGGTTATCTCTTACCTGTAACGATATCCTCCACTCGCGCTCAATCCTAAGATCGCCTTCGGCCGCCACGGCCCTCGTCTCGGCTGTAGCGGCCTTCTGTCCGAGCGAGCGAGCGCTCTCTTCTAAGCTCTGTCTAGCCAATTTATCGCTCTGTAACCTAGCGCGAACAAATTGCGCGTTTAGACAAAAGAAAACATAAAAAGCAGAATACAATATGAAAAAAGCATTTGAAACAATGGGATTCAGGTTTCTACTTTTTACACAGATAAAACTTCATTGTAACGTTTGAAACCACACAACATCTTCTTTAAATGATGTTTATCTAACGTTATGTTGAAATACCTATTGAATTTCTAACTGTTACACTGAGTTGACAATGTCATTCATTGTAAAAGATTGGTTATAGTGCGATAAAAAATTTTTTGACGAGCCATATACTTGTATATACTTGTATTAAAACAGCTACAATAGGCTTGTTTCCACTATGAAAGAAATATTCAAAAACTGATTTTCTATAAAATAATTCATAATTTTAGATCCTCCTTCATTAATATTTTTCTACGGTTCATAAAATTTGATTTTAATTGAAATCAATCGATAAATAGTCACTCAGTCCGCATTTCACGCGATGACGTCAAAGTGTGTTATTCCTAAACAAACTCTATGTATAATAACGTTTTGACAGTTGATAAAAAGTACATCGACGATTGGTTATGTCAACAACCCGATTCATGCGGGTTAGAAAACCCCTTCGGAGCAAAGGTATGGGCATCCAAAAAAATAGGATAACAACAGTTAGCAGTATAATTTTTATTGCCCTGATAGCCATCGCAACAAAAATAGAATTAAATTTTGTTTTTTTAAATCTACTTATTTATTTAAAAGTAGATTTTACTACTCGGTTCATTATATTAAGAAGCATGCAAACACAATGTCGAAGATAATGGCAAACCTACACAATCAACATAAAATCAAAACAAGTGATTCTGGTAACCTATTCAATAAAATACAGAATACGACTGAATATGCTTTATTATAAATAAGGCTTTTACATTTCTACGCTCTCGAATATATTACAAAATAATGGAAAATTAAAGACCGATTGTTTCCTAATGGAGATAGCTAGATGTAAACAAGCTTATAATACTTTAAAACCTTGGTATATTAAATTATATAATTGTAAATTAGAGGTAATGCTGAATCTCTAATTACATAATGAGATCAAATTAATTCAAATGTACTTTAATAATACTAATTATGATTCACTGTCATAGCTAAAATCATCATAATACTTTAAACATCACTAGAAAAGTATATTAAATAACTTCATCTAATCTAAGCACATGTAACTTAGTCTCTTTTGCTACTTCAGTATCTAAATTCATTATACAATATAAATATCACTTCAATACAAGAATTACAGATATAAAATTTAAACTTTATAAAAAAAATAACAAATGAAACACAGTTAGATGTCAACTTCAAACATTATGGATTAAAGAAGTAAACTTAATTTAAAGTTTAACAGATCCGACTAGTACAACCATTCTGCGTTATCCATTTCACAGCAACGAGAAAGCCAAAGCAACAGTAGCATAACCGTCGTAGCGGTATTCCTATATATATCATTTCGAACGTTTATCATATAAAAATAACAATATACTGTTCTCGAGTTGTTTAAATTCTATGTCAATTGTGGGGGTTTGCCAATATCGAGCGAATGGAAAGAGTTATCGTTATTTTTAAATTCAACGCAAGCTGTGCATTGCTCACACCTATGTGCGTATTATTTAAACTGATATGTTAAGCGTTACAGTTAGCGTTCGCACAACGAGGCTCTTTCGATCCTTGCAGGCGGCCCTGCCGATGCGGAGTCATACAAAATAAAAATACAAAACCTACTTCTCATCGAGCTGATGTATCGTGCTGCCCATTGATTCAGTCTTTGCTTCCAATTTGGCTATTAGCTCAGTTTTATGTTTCAAGGAACTTTCACATTCCTAAAACAAGGCCAATAAGATTTAACTCAATATGACAACTCATGTTCAAAAATTTTGTGTTAGTACTAAGCGGAATAACCCATTATAAAGCGTTTGACAGTTGTTATGGTACAATTCGTGAGGTTAATATCGTGGCGCACTGAGGCTTATTAAACAGACTATAGGAAGAAATTCTCAGAAGGAGTTTTTATTGCCAGTATACTATCCTCACTATAAGAATATAGACATTGTTATTAAATGTGTTAGTAATAATTTCATAAAATTTACTAAGAGGAAGTACCACCTTGTGGGATAAACATTATGTACAAAAATGACTAGATTGGGTTTAGTTTGTATTTAAGAGAAGTAACTAGATTCATTCAGCTATCGAGCCAACGGGCTTGTCTCTACTATTGCATTTCCTAAAGGGTGGTATTTCCTGCAAGTTCAACTTTTTGTTTGGCGGCCCCTCATCCTTCGACTTTGTACCCTTTTGAGCGGCTTGCGCTTTAAGTTTTTCTAATTTTTCGCCTAAGTTATTTTCGTTAGTGGTCGGTGATCTGAGAGCTTTGACTAGATCATTGTCGGGTCCTAAGAAGTGGTTATATTTTTCGAGGTTGTGTAGTATTTTGCCAATTTGCTCGGCCTTCACTTGGAGCCTGGAGACCATTTCGCCCTTCTGCGTCAGTTCCATCTCGCATTCCTTCCGGGGTACGAGTAACGCGGCATTTGTGAATACAGCATAGCGTTAGTATCAAATATATAAATATTATAAATCGTTACGATATCAACATGGCATGTTGTTGAAGCGATAAATGAATGATTAAAATACATATACACACAAAAAATGCGTAAACAAAAGCAATACATAAACGATACAATAATTGCTCGAGAATACACGAAGTAACAAAATGCAGGCTCGGTGTTAAATGCGAAATCATCAAATAATTAGATGTTAGGTAATGAGGTAAAGAGAATGCATGGGCGGGAATCGTTGGTCTGAGCACCCACGCACAATGAATGGCCTCTGGGGGCAACGGCTTTGTTGGTAAGCATTGACAATAGTGGGCAAAAACTTTGTGTGAACTTGGCTTTATGGCTGTTGTATTCAGGCCGTTATGGAGGTCGAGCGGGTTAAGCATACATGCTAATTTAATGTAATGTGATTATGCAAGTGAATAATGAGTTCTATATACCATGCTTTAAGTTGACGCCAAAAAGTGCAATTTCGTTAGGTCTGCTGTTTGTGACCCAAAACAGTTTTTTTTCACAGAACGCCAGAGCGGAAATCGTTATCATCAACGTAAGCCTTGATGTAATTTTCGTGGAAAATGGCATGACCTTATCTGCTTTGCAGCATCATTTAACAATCGAATGAACATAATCTATAGGTGAACTTGACCCACATTCATTTGTTACAATTTAGAAGACAAACTTTGAAAGTTAGGGTTGTCATTTGTTTATTGGGGAGACCACGAAAGAGTTAGGAAATATTAATTTGACGAGTCTAACCGATCGCTCCAAAAATGCAAGGGTACAAAATCCTACTAAGCTTGAATGAAAAAAAAAATGGGGAAAACTTACCTGTAACTTTTTGTACATTTCCAGGTTGATTAGTTTAATATCGTCCAGTTGCCTTCGTAGCGATATGATTGTGTCTTGTTTGTCGTGTATGTCTTTTTCTAAAAGTTTCATAGCGACTTCCATTTCAGCTTTCAGGGAAATCTGAAATTGATCAAATCGCGTTTGTTAATTGAATGTAATTGAGACAATTGATGAGACTTATTAGCATGATGTTGTTTACCTGTAAATCTAGTTCTTTTTGCAACTCATTATTTTTCTTTCTTTCTTCTTCTAATGCTTTTGATGGTTCTGTGTCTTTGTCGTGTTTAGATTTATCAGAATTTGTGCTTTTAACGCTGCGTTTTTCCTGTAACGTAGACAATAGTAGTATAGAGTAATAGGGTATGTAAATTGTTATTAAACAGTGCATATTTTAATATTAATAGCGAATGCGCTATGGTTTCAAGGACAATGACATTAGGAGATTGTTATCTTAATTTTAAATTGAAGTGGGAGTGGGCGGGTCACATCTGCAGGATGCATCCAGAGAGGTGGGCCCAAGTCGTCACCAAATGGGTGCCTACAGACGGCTATCGCCGAAGAGGCAGACCCAAGAAACGATGGTGTGACGACTTGGTCAATACAACAAGGGACTGGGAAACGTTGGCAATGGACAGGGACAGGTGGAGAGATTTGGGGGAGGCCTTTGCCCAGCAGTGGGATGACATAGGCTAAATAAAAAAAAATAGTAAACACAAGATTACAAAAAAACTTTATAAGTAGGTACTAATATCTAGTGAAAGAATTGTAAAAGTCATTACATACATAAAATATTAAACATTGTACAAATCAAATGATAATAATGTCTTCTTAGACAACCTGTGGATTTTTGCACGATTTTAATGTAGTCAGAACACAACACTTGGCGAAACCGAATTCTCACTTACCTCTTCATCCGACTGTAGTTCCGTCACTTTCATCCTAGTGTCTTTGGTTATGTCCTGACCTGGAGAAAAAACGCACGTGTTACACGGTGGTACGTAAATAAACACAGACAGAGACCGGGTTATATTTACTACTTTTGAAATAACTCACAAGATCTGATCCAAAATGATTGTTTTGCCTGACTTTTTGCTGTTGAGTTGCCCATTAATGGTGTGCGATAGTGCATAACGGTTTAGTGTCGTAAGGAAAATTTGTTCGCGATGAAAGATACGCGCGTCGCTCTCGCAAACTAATGCTAACTGAACCAAAGTTGACGAAACGACGGCCACTGAATAGTGTGACTCATTAAATGGCAAGGTGTCTTATCTAATGCATTCGTATTGTTGTTATTCGATGGAGCGTTGGAGCAGTGTCCTCTTTACAATTGCGACTTTCAATTTCAGTCTGAAGATTTCTCAGTGTTTCTATGTAAATGCAAGTTATCTTGAAGATTGACATCTTACTATGTTGTTCGTAAATAGAACGCACTTTTAATCGCACTCACTTATAAATGAATTTATTATTATTATTATAATCCTAACAATCATAAAGTTATAAGTTAAAATTCAAGATTGTTGGGGAATCGCATTTAAAGTTATAAGAGAAGGACTCTGTCTACATTTTTACGATTTGACAAAAGGATGAATATGATACAGTGGTTTTTCCAAGTATTTTTTAAGTATTCCAAGTAACTAATGATATAACGTATATTTATCTTTAATGTTATTATTATTATAAATACATAGCTTAGAAAGCTTTTTCTTATTCAATTCAATCAATTCCTGAAATTTAGATGATTTCATTGTTAAAATTTATTATTAAACTAAACTAAAACTGGATCCAGTATAAAATTTTGTATTTTAGGGTTCCGTACCTCAAAAGAAAAAAACGGAACCCTTATAAGATCACTTTGTTGTCCGTCCGTCCGTCTATCAAGACCGTTTTTCTCAGGAACGCATGGAGGTATCAAACTGAAATTTCTATATGATACTTAGGTCTACTGTCCCTGGAAGCTGTAGAAAAATCAACCTTCTAAGCCAACGCAATCAAAAGATACAGCCATTTAGGCCGCAAATTTCCGCGAATTTTCGAAACTCGCACGGGAATTAAAACCTACAGGTACTTCCCGTAAAATTAGAATCTTGAAATTTAGTACGAAGTCACGTCTTATAGTACAGATATAGGAAAAATTACGAAAACCGTAAATTTTCAGTTTCATCATATAAAAAAAAATATTTTTGAAAAATATTTTTTTGCAATAAAAATACCATAACTATGACTCGATTGTCGTAATGGGTGAACTTTTACTTATATACCTACAGGTTTGTACGGAACCCTCGGTGCGCGAGTCCAACTCGCCCTTGACCGGCTTTTTTAAATAATAAAACGAAATAATTCTGATATTTAGATATATGTGTTGAAAATACCACTTTTTATAACGATAATGTAATTAGCACTTTACCAGTTAATTATAAAACGCACTATTACGTGTTACCCGATCAAGTGCGAGTCTACCTCATAATAACTCAGCTGACGCAACACGAGTTTTCGACTAGCTTATAGGCTCGGTAAAAACAAAAAAGACGGGTGGTGTTTTATCTCACTTCCACTGATTTAAATTGAGCGCCTGTAGGAGTGATTATATTACCCTAATAATTTAAATGCGTTTAATGGTCATAAATTCAAAAATCCTGTTTTTTTACTTATTATGGTTTATGATCAAAGGTGCGGGAAGTCAAAATAAACGACAACTATAACGTCATGATGTATGCAAACTGCTGTTGATTAAATTTTATGCGGTTAAAATCCAAATAATATTTTATTTCTATGATGAAAATTACGCAATGATCATTCATTATTCACCTATAATACCCACGACTTAACACGATAACAAGGTAATTAAGCAAAAATTAATTACCCACCGTGAAATGAAACCGGATTGTTTTTGTGGGGTTTCCAAACGTCCCATTTATAAATTGACGTGTCAGTTTGTTTTACACAAACTTACCCAAGGCATGTTTTAGTTGGTTGTTTTCCTCAACAAGCTGGATCATTGTGTTTTTGGCAATAGCAAGATCTTCCTTCATGAGTGCGTTGGTTGTAGTCAGGCTCTCCACTTTAGCCTGAAGATTTGCGACTGTGGCGCTGAAATTGAACATCTTATAAGTCCAATTTTTTATAACATTGACTATAGTCATATTGTATACAATTTAGCAGTACATATACAATTCTTATTATACTTATTGAAGGATAGCAGCAAGCATAGCCACAACTAATTACAAATATGTTATACACATTTACTATTGCTGAGATTCCCGCATTTTTCTTGTCACTGATGAGTCAAAGAGGTAAGTACAACTCTTCATTAAACATCATTGTATTTACTTTCAAGATTATGTTTCTTAATTAAAAAAAAACTAACGACACAAACCATGACAAAAGGGATACTTAACAGGGAGTTAATTACTGAGAGAAAAACTGAGTTGGCTGCTTAGATCAGCGTCAACCTGCGCGTACGCCTCTAAACTAAAACACATTACAAGAAGTCCAATACAATCAATGAAGCTCTTACTTGAGATGTCGATTAAGTTCTTCGATATAGTTCTTCTGATCCAACATGGTGTTGATGTGGCGTTGTTTCGGCTCGTTGTTCGCGTTGTTGCTGTTGCCGGCGATGTCGTTAGAAGAGCTGCTGCCGCGGAGATAGAGGGAGAAGTCTATCACGCCCTGCTGGCTGTCTAAGTCTTCCTCCTATGTTATAAAAAAAATCGAATGAGCCAGGAGAACAGCTGGTGACAACCACCGTGATTAAATTATCTTTCGAATAAAAACAAACCGATATGAAACCGATATGATATCCGTTCGAAAGCTATGATGCCTGTGGCTCTCGAACAGACACACACAATAACACATACCTATAATACAAACGGCCACAGGGGTTGAACTTATAACACCGTTGGGCGTTGCAAAGGATGATTGTTAGAATGGTTTTAGCGACCTCAATGGCCGAGTTGGGTACGCTCGGTTTTTCGTAAGTTTATCTCAATCGCTATCATCACTCTGGTCCCGCGTTCGATTTCAGAAAGGGGCAGTGTAAGAAGTTGTTTGTGATGAAGAATACAAAGGGTAGAGAGACATTATATCAATCGATATACGGTTGTATGTCGACTTCATCAAAGTATTCAAATATGTAGATTATTTATTTTCCTATGTTCACTTGTTTTTTGTTAGCGAAAAATTATTTTTGTTGTAAGGACAAAGTCGTGGGGAACCTTAAGTTAACAATGAAGTCGACAAGTTTATAATAAAAAATACTTTTAAGCGACTATCTATGTAAAAGAAAAAAAGAACTTTTCCTCCATCAATTAGTACGTAACATTTGCATTTTACGATACATTTTGGCGAGAAAGTGGCTGTTTACCTTGACACACAAGTTGCAATCAACAACATTCAAGCCGACAAGCAAGCCGGTGATGATAACGGCTTCCTCGTTCAACATCAACGC
This sequence comes from Pyrausta despicata, assembly GCA_963921415.1. Taxonomy (NCBI): domain Eukaryota; kingdom Metazoa; phylum Arthropoda; class Insecta; order Lepidoptera; family Crambidae; genus Pyrausta; species Pyrausta despicata. The sequence goes on along the minus strand of OY992852.1, from coordinate 10,075,502 downwards.
GTGAGGTTCAAAGTACTCTTCCAAAGTTTCCTCGCGATGCTCGAGTAAGATCCTCAGGTAGTCTGCCAGTCGCTTTTGCATGAGGGCCAGTCTAAGCCACGCACGAGCTCGACCCATGGCAGTCCTACAAATATGAGGATGTGTCAATGACTTGCCTTATCTTTAAATTTAATAAAGGTGGCTCATAAAATGGCATAATCATTAGCAATAGCAACGGTTCTATATCCGCCTATAAATATTGCATTGCAGGCGGACTTGTTTGGAATATAAAAGAGATAGTCTTTTGCGATGATGTGAGAACTGCAAGTGAGTTCAGTTAAATACATGGATAAGTTAAGAAGATAAAGGATATAAAAATTCTAAGCCAAGTTCACTGTACTATTGAACATTTATTTTCGTCATTAAGTTTCGTAAACTGCACAGGCGAGAGAATTTCAGCAAATTATTTATATCAGAGGATATTTTTTTCCTCTGATATAAATAGATACATTCTGATAGTTAGGTACATTCGTGTTTCGTGCACGTTACTTGATGACATGACATGGAGGTCAACATAGGTAAAATGTTGCGATCAAAAAGTAGTAAATTGTCTTAAATAAATTGTTTCGTATTACTGGAGATGGGCACAAGTAGATACAACGGCTAATAACTTTTCAGTTACGCTGATGTGCATTGTTAACAAAATCTGATTTCACGTGGGCAGAAACATCGATAGGCGATGAGTCACATACTCATAAATTTGTTTAAGCATGATAGATAAGTGATAACTTTATCGATTTGTATGCAATGTGGATTGTGTTGTAATATTGTGGTGGATTGTCTTACTTGACAGTTGGCAAATCCCTTATGCTCGCTGTAATATCTGCCGCTTCTGGCGAATATTTTTCAACCATTTGTAAAATATCCCACAGTTCTTTCTTAGGTCCAAGAAGACCCTGAAACATTCAACGATTTGGTATCATTCGTACTTCTGTAATTGCTTGTATGCTGGATAAAGAATTAAGAAAGATTACAAAGTGTTTTCAAGAAGTGTCATTTGCATTGATACTAGAAGGAAATCGACCAGCCGAATACAAGGGGATGCGTAGTTACGTCGACATATTTCCTACAAAACAAATTACCAACCTTTTTGGGTTTAAGTCCATGACGCATTACATGTTCGAGAACGATAAAAAAGTGGTGCAGTGGCAGATGGTCGCTGTCCAACATGCGTCCATATCGCAGCGATTGTTCAATCAACTCCTTCACTATCAACTTGGAGATATTCACGAGATTGCTGCGCTCAATCACCACCGGATCTCGAGCTACAATGAAACAACGGTCTTAGCATTTGACCTATTTAGTCATTCTTGCAATAGGAGTACTGCAACTTGCACTCGCGACTTCTTCCGCGCAAAAGTGTTTAAGTTCGTCGAGATCTTTAAAATCTCAATCATATTTTAGGTCGTAGCATCGCGACACAAGCCGGTGGGATAGGAATGCCCCTACAAAAATAATGTATAGAGATAACAATCAGCAATACAAGGTTTACCCATTAAAGAGTGCATAGGGTCATCAGGTGATGTAATAGCGCCGCTTTCAGAAGGTCGGATGTACGAGTCGTTCATTTCCATGTCGTGTAGCTCCTTCAAACAAAGCCATTCCCCGTCCACGGAGACGCGGAAGTTACACAGGTATATGGTGTCTTGAGCGCCGGCCATGTCGGCGTCCGGGTTCCCTTCCTGCTGTATGCCCGATGGAAGGCCCAGCTCCGGCAAGGGATCTACCCCGTGAACCGCGGTGAGTGAACGCATAATAAAGCGGCAAATAAACTCTCAAGCGAAAAAGCAGACGCGATTCCGTGAATCTTGATCACTCTCGTATATGCATTTCACTCGACACGCGAATATAATGAGTAAAACGTTCACGATTGCGTTATCACTCGAATAAGCGCAGTATTTTTTATTAATCACACATAAACAAAGAAGACGTAATGTTATGACGGCAACTTGTAGTGTTCTCGAAAACGGTGAAAATGGGTTTTCCAGCAGGTTCAGTACAAAATATTGATTCCGCGCTAGACAGTGCGCCGTGGGGTGAGGAAATCAATACTTGGCGCAGGTGTCGCCCTCTGTAAGGAGGTCCGAAAATTTCCTACCAAATTGACTAACATTCGCTTTTAAACTGAAATGATGCAGGGGAAAAACTAAATTTGTAATAAAACCAGAAGATGTAGTTGTTAAGTTTTAGTAATAGTACCATACATTAGTTGGTAAATCAAAGTTTATTTTACAGGCAAACTTAAGTCTGAGTATTTTGCAATATTAAGTAATATCCCCCTAAATAATAATAAAAGCCAGGTACATATGTACTTAGAATAACTAAGTAAACTGATTGGAACATTATCTTACATAGTTTAGGTATAGTTATGATTTTTTATATTTTTTACCAAATTAAAACACATTCTGAGAGGATAGTATGACATTCACTATGTAGGCACATCAAGTTTTTGTACACCATGATCATATCTTCACATCAATATGCCTGTTTTACAAAGCAAGAGGTTAGATGTTAGGCTTCAATGCCCCATGTAAGCATACGGTAAATAAGTTTTATTGAATTTGAACATGTTCATAAAAAATACTATTTTAATTCAACATACTCTGTTCTCAAGAATTTATTACATAGGAAAGATGTATTCTTTCCAAACTGATTTTTCATTTGCCTGCTTGCTTTTTTGTTTGTTTGATTTTTGTAGTCCTCTATCGCAAAGTAGGTACTGGCAGGTTGGTATATCATGGTAAAAGATCTGTGTCTTGTTACAGTAACTCAAGTGGCCTAAATTAAGTGAGATTGATATATTGTTATATTTCTAGTTAAACCAAATTAAGAATTAATTATTTTAAACTTCCGACCTATTAGCATTCAAGGTTCAAGTATTTTTGGATAGTTAACTGGATACAGATATCTAAGCGACTTATGTAAATGAGCAGACATTAAAGATGTTTTATGCGTAGTGTGTTTATTTAAATTATACCTGTTGTTAACGCAGAACCACTTAATGAAACGTTATCAAATTAGCGGTAGGGTAAAAACAGGAGTAAGAAAATAATTGTTAAGATAATAAGCGAAATTATCATGAGAAACTATGATTTATGTTTTATCATGGGTTTTACAAAAGTGTGTACTCACTCTTAGAGCTGTAGTAATACGAGTTATCAGGTCTTGAAATTAAAAGTTCCGGCCATTTATCCTCCTTCGAAGATGCGACGGACGGAGATCTCTCGAAGAACTGCGACCTGATCGACGATGTTGATGTCGCCGGGGATACTTGCACATCTCTCTCTTTAGAGGAAGCCATTGTTTTTCTACTATTATATTAATTTCCAACACATTTTGAGCTAATTTCCACAACACAAAACGAAAAAGTAGACGCGTCAATTTTAAGTCAAAACTTGTCAATGTCACATTGACACTCAACGTCAAAAATGACGGTATAGTAACATTCTTCCCAAAAGAAAAGGCAACGGTCAGAGCCATACAGCCTAATCTTTATTTAAAACTCTTCTAATTATGTAGTTAATTAAATTCTAAAAACTACTTTTTTTAGACCTTAGTACCTTTTTTTTTAACGTCAGGGAATTGCTGTTACGCATACCCACCAGCCGCGGGGGCAGCTGGGGGTTATGTGGGGCTCCAGGCCTCAGAGTGAGAACCCACCCCCAAAAACCTGACGATGCCCTCCGGTGCCATGTGAGTCGGGGATGTGGCGGGTTCACCGTAGGCCGAGAGGCCATAGGCATTCACCGCAGTTCCCCAGACTCCGCCGACTCACTTTGCAGCGAGCCCCTACCGGTTGCGACGAGGGAGAAACTCGACCCCGTCGCAGAAACAACAGACGGTGCGCGAGAACACGCGCAACGCCGTCTCGGGCCCCTTTAGACACCCCCGTGTCTGAAGCCCGGGGCCCAGGAAGGGGCAAGTGGAGAAGGAAATTCCTTCTCCGGTGCCCATGACGCCGGCGGCGGATCATTGGGGCGTCAGCCGAAGCCTCTCGCTCCCTCTCCGCTGCTTCCTTCTGTGAGATGACAGTCTCACAGAAGGTGAGCACCGCCTGCCACGCTTCCTCGCAGGTCGCCTCCTCCGCACAATTACTGCCAACGACAGGTCACCGCCCACAACGGCGACCATGGCACTGCGTTCCCTCGCCCAGGCCGGGCATGACGTGAGGGTATGCTGCGCAGTGTCACAGTCGCAACTAGGGCAATGGTGACACTTTGCCGTCGGCTCGCGACCAATCATGTTGAGGCCCGACCCGAAGCAGCCGTGGTCCGAGAGCATCTGGGTCAGCCTGAAGGTCAGGCGACCATGCTGGCGCTGCACCCAGTGCACCCACTCCGCGAGGACCGGGGCCTTAGTACCTTTTTTTTTTAACGTCAGGAAATGCCGATTACGCACCGTACGCCTCCGTGTGTGGGACTCCCTCGGATTCGGGTTTACCCACTAAAACCTGACGAAGCCCGCTGCGTGTGACTGTGACAGTATGGGCCGCGGTGTCTCAACAGTCCCGCGACCCTTGCCAGCAGTAACGACCGCCCTCTAAGCAGAAGGGCGGATCTCCACGGAGTGGGGTGAGGAGATCTCATCCCACTCCAGACGGCACACTGGCGCCGTCTCTCAGGGTAATTTTTTATAGAGGTTTTCTTCCTCGCGGTCCGGGCGGTTAAGCCAAGACCCTCGTTCCGCACAGAGCCGTGAGCCGTGATCCACGACACTCTGTTGATGCGGATTACGATACAAGGCGATCCACGCCCGACGGCAGGGTAAGTACACGCCGAGCTCGCCACGAGGACCAGAGTCCCAAGGACATCCCCTGCCTTCTCTGATAAGCCAGAGGGGTGCTGGGAGCCACAACCACTTCGGTGAGCCGCCGCTCGATGCGAGACAGACGCAACTCACTAGTGCCTCTGCCACTCGATACGGGAACAGACGCAGAGGCACTCTCCACAGAGCATCTTGGCTTCACTTGTCGCTGGATTGCGACAGGCTACTGAGCCCCCTCGCCACGGTAAGGCGTGCTCTATTCGAGGGGGATTGCCTTAGTACGTAACTTCACCTAACTCATTGAAATGCGAGGTTGGTTCACATTTGCTTTGGAAATTGAGTTTGACAATGGCTGGATAGTTACGCTCATTTACTTATGTGTCATCTTCTGTACGTACACTCTATACAATCGCAAATAAACAATATTTTATTACATTTCATTTCATTTTACGCGGAAATATCGATCGGATCAGTATGGAGCACTTTCTCACATTTACTCCATTGTTTCCCTTCAATAACACATTACGATGATAACTCCACATCACTATCTAAATAATATGCCACGAAAAATCAATTTAGAAAATTAAGCAACAGAGCCAGAGAGACATTTATGAAGTAAGTTATAGCTTTGAAAACATAAAGGTCAACGGAATCTGTTGAATACCGGGGTCAATTTTTGGAAACAATAAAAATAAAAACTGTCTGTGACTCTGAAGCAGGTCTTTGTCTGAACCTGATCGGACTCACGTTGGGACCGACCCAGGATGAGGGGATCGAGTCGAAAGAAAATTTACAAAAAGGTTGGTTGTCTGTGACCAGTTGTGGGGGTTGTTGGTGATTAAAGTCTTCTTTGTTTGGTTTTGTTAGCATAGTTAAACATAGTGATTAATATTAGGTCCTTACCTATGAAATTGGCGTTTTGTATGGGAGGAACAAAAAGTCGAAATTTTTTTATATAGCATATTTATTTAATCAAAGTATGAGCCATTGTAATCTATGCACTTTTGCCATCTCATAGGTAGTTCATTGATCCCTTTACTAAAAAAACCATTCGAACGGGAATCAATAAAATCTTTGAAGGCGACTTGGACTGCCCCATCTGAGTTGAACTTTTTCCCTTGCAAGAAGTTATCCAAATTTCGAAAAAAATGGTAATCTGTTGGAGCAAGGTCCGGGGAGTACGGTGGATGCCTTAGAGATTCCAATTGAAGTTCTTCTAATTTGCTAGCCGTCTGTTGTGCAGTGTGTGGTCTAGCGTTGTCGTGAAGCAGCAGTGGCGTAGAGCGATTGACCAGCCTTGGTTGTTTAGCAACTAGCTTTTCCATCATGGTTTGCAATTGCTGACAATAGATATCTGCCGTAATCGTCTGGCCAGATTTGAGAAAACTGTAATGAACGACACCGGCGCTAGTCCACCAAACGCTTACAAGTAACTTTTTATTGGTCAATTTTCGCTTGGAGCAGGCTTTGGCTGGCTTGCCAGGGTCCAGCCATTGCGATGAGCGCTTCCGATTATCGTAGAGAATCCACTTTTCATCACAGGTAATGATTCGATTTAAAATCCCTTCGTTATTGTGCCGGTCAAGTAATGTAACGCAGCAGTTGACGCGCGTTTGCCGGTTTGCTTCACTCAATTCGTGAGGAACCCACCTTTCAAGTTTTTTAATCTTCCCCATTTGCTTCAAGTGGATTAAAACAGTTTTATCACTAACGCCAAAGCCTGCAGCTAACTCGGACGTGGTTTGCGATGGATCCGCTTCCACAATAGCCTTCAATTCTTCATTATCAACTTGGGTCTCCGGCCGTCCACGGGGCTTGTTTTGCAGGTCGAAATTTCCAGAACGAAAACGTTGGAACCAAAAACGCACTGTGTTTTCTTTTGCGACACAACCGCCATACACATCATTAACCCTTCGAGCCGTTTCCGCAGCACTGGTGCCACGGTGGAACTCGTACTCGTAAATAACGCGATATTTCAAATTTTCCATTTTGTAAATTGAGCGATGCAAACAGAAAAAAGATAAGTAAAAAAACAAATGAATGACGGTTTGTTTACGAAACACAACTACATGTGGAAATAGCTGTATAAATTTGAATTTCGAATTCCTAACCAAATAGGAAAAATTTGTGATCAAAGTGGCCAGTACGACAAAACGCCAATTTCATATGTAAGGACCTAATATGTTTCTTGGGCATAGTGATTATATCATGCTCCTTGGTTTGTAGAATGATAGCTTAGCACTCAGTTTGACACCTGACACGAAGAAATGTCAAATTAAGTACATAATTCATGAAAACCGTGCATGAAAGTATTATTTCGCATTATTAATTCGCTTGTTTAATGAAACACGTGGGTTCCCAGAATTGATTCTTATTCCCTCTTAATTGACCCTTAACCATTTATATTTTATTAGCGTTATTTGAAATGAATTTTCAAACAACTATTGTTCGTCCGCCTCTGAGAGTGCTAGAGGTGAATCCTCTTACTCCAGCGGGTCAAATGGTTGCTGTTAAAATATTATCAGGATTTGTATTCGGGGAAGACCAGTTAATCGATTTGATACTTCTGGTTTACTCTAATGAAAAACCTTTTGCTGAGATGCTGAGAGTTGAACTTATCGGGTGCGCCTATTGCTGTTACAATTCAATTACCGTATCTTCGGACTTACCCAGGTTCGTACACATTGGAAACAAACTTATTTGATGTGATTGATGACCTCAAGGCTCAGGTATCATCAGGCTCTATGTAAGTAATTATTAAACAAAAAACTTGTGCTAGCAGTTGCTTGCTCTCTCTTTAGCCTATATATACATGCAGGGCACAGGTGCCTCACCTCGCCCTTAGGTTGCTTAACTTTATCACTAACCCCGCGTTGCAAACACTGCGCCACAAGCACCTTCGCTGCTTGCTACGAATGTTTAATTTATAGGTCTATTCCGTAAACAGCCCACTCCTGAATCTTACTCTCGGTCTTTCGGAGTTGATTCATTAGTTGACTAGCAAAAAAAAGAATATTAATGAATTTTTAGCATTGCAGACGCCGATGTTTTCTGCTTCATGTCAAATTTTTATAATGTCAATAAGATTGAGTTAGACAAAGTCGATAATGACGATCAATTCGATGCACTTTACTTGATTATCAAAATAGCGAACAACTTTACGCGTCCTGAAGCAGTCAAGGAAGACTCCATTGATGATGGTGTCAAGTTCGTAAAGAAGCCCAAAAAACCTGAAACCAAGCCCATCAAGCCAATTTTCATGGCAGATGGCTTAGCTGCCGTGGATATATTAGTGTCTATATCAAAAAATATGCCTCATGACGTATTTTTCTGCCCTTCGCCGCTACCAGATATAGCCAAGTCTGTTTTAGGCGAACATCTGAAGGTAAGACAGTATTTCATATTAATAAACTAGTGTAGCAACGAGTATGTGTTGATATCAAAACAACAAAATTTTTCGAATCTAGGTACAGTGTAATGAAATCAATGACGTCCTAGTTTGGGCAGCAAATGATGAAGTTTTTCACGTAGAAGTCAAAAAACCAATGATCATACGGGATCGGTTGGATGATGAATCAAACTGTGACTGGGACGTCAGCAAGGAAATGTTCGAGTCGTTCAATTACGACCACACACAGTTCAGCCCGTCTTGGATGAAGAAAGAATTTATAGAAAAGGTACCTACAACCAGTAGTTTGACCTCGATTGAAAACTTTTATTAAAGTATCATAGAATTGTTGTTATTTAAGCAAGCTATAAGAATATATAGTATACAATTATTTTGATTAAGTACTGTTGCATAATATTATCGTTTTATGTATGGTAGTTGTGATGTTTTATATTTGTGCTTTCATTTGTTCTTTAATGGAAATTTAATGGTGTCTTTCTTGGGACAATTAATTGTTTACTTTCCTTAATTTAATGGACAATATTTTAATTTTAAAAGTAATTGTCTAGTCTCACAACTGATTACTAATGGTATGCAAAAGGGGAACCTAGTATTGGCCTACTTATCTATTAGTACAGTGTAATAAGTAAAGTTATTGTAAGCTGTTGGTTTTCTTAATAAATAAACAGAGTACCTAATAAATCGATACCAATCGTTTATCATTGAAAGGTGGCCATTTCTGCATCGAAAAATCCCTATGGCTGTATCTTCAGATCGTGTTTATTTGCAAGAGCTCTACGAACCATTTGGATGTCTCGAACATCTGGGAAGAAAATCAACTGCTGCATGGGTGTCATAAGTGATGGGTCCTTAAGGACTGTTAAAGGTATAATTACTCGTATAGTGGCGTAACAAATACAATATTGAGAACAAGTATTTGTAACGCCACTATAATCTCAAGATTGTATAATCTTGAGAATTCTAATTCGTTTTGTTTTTTAAGTATACACTCCTTGTTGTAGGATATCCTTACGTTTTACCATTGATTTTATGCGGAGAAACTTGGAGTGTGAACCACCAGTTTGAAGAGACCTCACACTTGAAAAGTGAAGTCAAACGGATCAACAAAGCCGTCAAGGAGCACCATCAAACTGTAAATCTCTACTCGGTTACAATTTTTAATCCTCGACTGCCTCGTTGGTGTAGTATCAAAGTTTCTGCCTTACATTCGAGAGGTCCTGGGTTCGAACCTCAGGTCGAGCCAAAATTGTTTCTGAGACTTTCTGTTATGAATTTTCAAAAAAAGCTCGGAATCGGGAAGTTGGCGGTGTTACACCCCCGTGTCTCGGAAAGCACGTAAAGCCTTTGGTCCTGCGCCTGATCTCTCTCCGGTCATGTCGGATTGCCGTCTCACCGAACTTTGAGAGTGATGAAACAGTGAGTGCACCTGTGTATTGTGCTCACACTTGTGCACTTTAATATCTCCTGCGTAGTTGGTTGATCTCTGTTGAGATTGGCCGCCGTGGTCGAAATCGGCCAGGAGGACTATTATTATTATTATTAATCCTCAAGTATGTTGTTTAAACCTATATAGGTTTAAGTTTATGCACATTTAAGTATATCTTTATTTCAGTTGATACCATATTGCAAGAAGTTTTTGCAGGAGAACGTCATTAACCAGTTGTTTATCCCTGCCTCACCTGAAAGCAGTTCTGAATATGCGTCTTCTACGTCCAGCGCAATTGTTCCAGTTTAATTATTGTAGGTTTTTGTTACCTCTTTTAATTAGATTCTGTGATTAAATACTTATTTGTTACTACGGAACTATTATTTTTACTTATTCATAACATCAATAAGACTCTTGTTTCATGTTTTTAAAAACTAACTAACTAACTTAAAATTAGTCGAGTTTTACTTTTTGTTTTCAATCTGGAGAAGATATGCTTAGCGCAGACTTCGTTTGACAGAAACATTTGTATTGTTCTTTCTGAAAAATTTTCAAGTCTTAGTCCACAAGTAACGAAAACTTAGGTTTAGCATGGTAAAATGAAAACCTCACAGTTTGGGAATTAAATCGTTGATTGTTCCAACAATCCGATTCTGATTTCAAGTTCAACAGCTTATTACGCCGACTTCTTAGAACTCTAGCTTCGGGGCTGATAAACTTCCTCAAGGAATCATAGCTTAAATTGGCAGAGTGTTAACTTGATCCATCGTTAGGCGAGCTTCTACCAGCTCAGTCGCCGAAGGAAAGGAAAAACAAATAAAAGCGCATTTACCGAGCGATTAATATTCGACGGACTACGGTCTCGGCTACTGACCGCATCGTTTGTTTAACCTCTTCTGTCAATTTGATTTCCAACCTCGAGGGTATGTAATTTCCATTAGGGAGGCCAAACGCTTTGTTTGTACACGTGCAGCCCAATAAACCGACGGGAATCTTTGAATTTTCCTAGATTTTTTATAAAACCTCGTAGTAAATAGTGTGTTTGGTGTTTTTTTAAGGCATTCAGAAGGACGTGTGAATTTTCTAAGTGTATTGTAGTGTGACAAATAAATGAATTCTCATTTAAGTTCTAATTAATTCGCAAAGTATCTTTGTTAGTTGTCTTATTGTGAGTTGAAACTATAAAGAATATTTATGTTAACTAATAAAAGTACAAAGTCTTATTGTTTGTCATGGATTATTCGTTTACCTACTTAAATCATGAAAAACATTTCCTAGAACCCCTACGTCTTAAACTCTGAACAACATAACAATACTTCCGCACTAACTATTTACTTTCAGAGAAATGTAGCAATTCGAAACATTCTCACTTGTTACTGCAAATTAAATTCGTTGTAAGGTCAGACTAATCAGTTTCTTGTCCGTAATAAAAGTCGTGTTTTCATTTACTCTGATAAATAGTAGTCGCAGCGCTATTCAAAGCGGATAGCTGTTTTCTCGGCGCGTCGGGAATTCGAATCAAACTCGTCTCATTAGTCCGTAAAGGAAAACTTGGATTAGTTGACCAACTTTAGTGGTGGATTGCGCGGTGCGTTCATGAAGTCATGGACAAACTGTCTGCGAGTTTTCTCACCACTGATATGGTAATTAAGGAAGAACATTACCTACATAGGGGTTAAAGTTAAATGTCCGGTGCTTAATTAGTAAGGTTCGCCACGATATTTTAATGATTTTTATGCAGATTTAAGTTTTGAAACACATTACGAACATGAGATAAATTTTTTAATATAAAAAGAACTGTCTGAGGGAGGAATCGATCCTGCGTCTACCGATTCCCGATTTCCGATGGACGCAGGTTCGATCCCTGCCATAGACAGTTGATTTTTCGTGTGATGGTTCCTGACCCGACCACGGCATGGAAAGGGGTCTTAATAGACACAAGTTCATCATTTTAATTGTGCCTTATTGTGCCAAAAGTCCCGTGAATTTGTGCCCTTTACTTTTGAGTTATAAGAGTACTAGTGTGGTCGGGCTAGGAATAACGGATCCTGACCCGAACACAGGATCTATAAAAATTTCAATAGTGTATTGTTACTGATATGCCCAAACATATGTGTATCTATTGTGCCTAAAGTACTTAGCCTATGTGTCTTGCCCGTTGCCGACCATCCCCACTCCGCGCCCAAGGCCGCCTCTGCTAACAACGGAAAATCGTTTTTATTAAATATATTAAAAGCTAAATGCATGTTTGTTACGGGTGTATTAGACCACAATAGAGGCACAATTGTTTGGGCATATCAGTAACAATACACTATTGATATTTTGTTAGATCTGGCTGTGGTCGGGTAAGGAGCCGTGGTTCCTATCCCGACCACACTCGTACTCTTATAACTCAACAGAGGAGGCCTCAAGAAGAGGGCATAAATTAATGGGACTTTTTGCAAAACAAGGCACAATTAAAATGACGACTTTGTGCTTCAGAAAGAACTCCTTTCCATGCCGTGGTCTGGTTAGAAACCATCACATGATTTTTCCACTGAATAAATATTGTCTTAAGATTTTATGTCACTTTGTAACTGTTTTAGAAGATGTATAATTATTTCAGCAGTGGTATGTTCTTCTGTTATAATATAAGCCATCGTATGTTGCTGTCAACAAACATAAAAATAGATAGGTACATGTAGGTAAAACTAGTAAGTGGTACAATCACTTACTAGTTAGCTTTTTTTTTTTCAATATTTAAAGTGCCTTTTAGTAAGCTAATTTACTTAAGCCTGCTAACTTATGCAACGCACGGGGACAAAAAAAGCTTTAGAAAGGTGAGGATTAGAGATTCAGGATTTAATTATCATTTTAAACGGTCGCTAATTGTTAGTTTTATAAAAGACTTTTTTAGAAATTTTACTCCACTGTTATATTGTGATATTGCACGATTGTCATTTTGGTGGACGTCTGTATAAAATTTTCTGTGTATAATATATAAAGTAGACACTTAAAAAATATATTATTTAAATCTTGTGTACGGTAGGTACTTGTAACTTTTGCACCTTAAAGAAGTACTTCATGTTTTGAAGTAAAAACATTTTTGTTAAGAAAATGTTTTTTGTTAATGAGAACTATACTAATATAGTTTATTTAATGTTTCGAGAATATTCAACTAAAGAAAATTAACAGTAGAATAAGATGACACTGTGCGACACTGTAGAAAGAACACTTAAATTAGAATTCTGCCCACGGGAGGCTCTGTCGTTTTATCTTTTTGAACCATTAAATCTACTACAGCGCTGACTATGTTCAATTTCGATTTTGTTAAACAATGTAGAATAACTTACCTGAGTACCTTTCGAATATACATACAGCGTTGTAGGACTGTCCGTACAATCTAATGAATTTATGTTGATTTCGATCACTAATTAATAAATGACGACAACATCACTTATCTACATTGTCTCCGTCCGGGATCAAACCCATGATTGGCGCTAACTTGACAACGGTTCTCACGCCTTTGCAGCACGGAAGTCGTCAAAAATTATTCATTTAAGTTCTGCACAAACATGTGTACAATAGTGAACTTAATGCCGCAGGCATTATCTACCAGTCAACCAAAGTACCAAGCAGATAAAATTTAGGCGGTGCACAAAATAAAAGGGAGAAACAATGTAACTCATGTTATTTACTTACTAAAAGGAATTCATAAACATACCAAATTAACACTAAACAGAATTATCTTTCCTTTGAAAGAAGGCATTTTACTGACACACCTGAAACGGTGTAATATAAAAAATTTCCTTGCTGTTTACGACGCAGTTAATTAAAACAAACGACCGATTTGAAGTCACATCTCATAGGAACCAGTAACTCGTGAAGTTTCCTCTGTAATCCAATAAAAACTTGGTGCCGGCGTTCTTAAATTAGACTTACCTATCTCTGAAATCAGAGGCGGAAGTTTTAAGAAAATAAATAACCTGGGAGCTCCCTCTTGTGTTTTGTTTACCCTTCCGTGCGCAGTGGGACTTAGCGTCACATTAACGGGACTTGCGATTTTCCTGCGAGTGTCGTATCCCTCCCCGGGACATTCGTTATCTGTTACAGCTTGCTTCTTGGATTTATTGACTTTTTTCCCTGCTTTAATTTCCAGAGATTCGGTCGAATGGCCCACGCCGGCACCGGAACATTAACGCTGCCCTAGGGAAATATCGCTTGTGTTTTGTAGAATTTTTAAATTGTCTTTAAGTTATCGTCCTTGGCTCTTTATTACCCTAAATTCTTTTAGGTGACCTTTAATTTTCTTATTTTACAGCTATTATTTGGACGCAGGTATTTTACCTGGGCCAATTTTTTTTACGCGGGATTTAATAGGAAAGTGGGACTTTTGTATTGATTTTCTTCATTTAGTTTTACATATCTCTAGTAAGATCTACTGTAAGACAAATTCTCTAAGAAAGGGCACATATCTATGACAGACGTTTATAGAAAACACTGAAAAGTAACAGCTACACCTAATCTCAGCAGAAAATCCAGAAACGAACAATATCATCAATCTTTAAACAGGCACAACTCATGAATCATACAATACACCCCCTAATACGGCGGGTATTGTGACACTTAGTGGACAAAGGCTGCCTTCTCAATAAATAGGCATGTCTGCCCACTGTGTATTGCGTTGCTCGGTGTTCGTTATTGTCGGCGCCCTTTGGACTATGTCTTAGTTGTTGGTTTAGGATTCTAGCCTGAACTGTGAAGCGTATTAGCTACGTACCACTTGCGGTCACACTTCATACAGTTTCGGTTTTGTAAGTTTAAACATACGGGCGGAACGCGGTCAGCATTTCAAGTTACCAACTAAAGGATTTGTCACACTGGGCGCGTCCTGCTGTCTTGGACATAGTATACTGAGGACCACAAACTTTTTTTGTAGTCCCATCTGAGAATCCAAACTTGACCTCCAGATCACTATAGTTTGGTATTGAATCTGCATGTATTTCCTCAGTGCCTAAGTACTTTGGACGAAAAACGCACCTAGTGGTGGTTAAAGCATCTGATTATGGCATTATGATCTAGTAAATTTGTGTTCTAAGTACGCCTAAAAATAACGCAACGTAAAATTCGAAAACTAGGTAAGTAAGAATTATTCATGAACGCCTTAATGATGTAATAACGTTCTAATCCTATAACATAAAGTGGGTGCCTGAGACGGGGCGGTGGGCCGAAAAATTTGTTTAAAAATTCAATACCGTCTATAAGAAACTCGTTCTGAGAACGCAACGGCCTGCGAACACTCCCATTTACCCTTAATAACATGGGAGAAATTGCTCGATTAGTGCGAAAGAGGATACCTACCCCTGCTTTCGATTGCGATACGCAGACCGAGACGGAGGTTTTTCAGATATTAATGCCTATGGAAATATAAGTGAGGTATATTAGTCCTTTTTAAGTCAGAAATGGATCGAAGTCGGGCGTGTGTGTGGTACTTTTGCGGATAAAACGTCGTTCTGAGGTTTAGTGCCTACCTACTTTAGCTTTTCAGTGGGCAGTCAATACTCGGTGGACGCTCGGACCAAATCTATTCATTCGTAGCGTGGAATATGGGGTTCCGTTTTCCGATACAGCGGTTTCTAGATAGGTGTACTGAGATTCACACGTTTCCTCTCTATTGACTTTTCAGGCTATTGTACCTTGACATATTTTTACGTGTAGCCCTGTAAGCATTTCCCATTTTGTAAAGAACATTCAAATTAATAGCAAGTACTATTAAAAAAAAATCAGCATCACATCCTTTTCGAAATTTTCAGTTCTTCAATAAGAAGTTTGCAATACAAGCACTTAAAAGCTTACAAAGCTCGTTAATGTATTCAACAGAAAATAACAACCTCTTTCAGTTTTATAGCGTTGAAAGCAAGTATTGAATAAAAACTTGATTTGCCGGCCGAAGTCGATAAACAAATGAATAAAAAATCTAAAAAGGCAATAAGGAATGGCGGAGTTTGAGTGCTCTGCGAGCTTTCATGTCCTCTTCAATAAATTAAAGTCCATCAGTGTGACAGGACCTTTTAATTCTTTTAGGCCAACTTGTTTTCAACATATTCTTTTTCAATTTATCGATTGTTACTTTATCTTTTTGCACGAGGCCCATATTACGAACTTGCTTGTCAATCACTGGCAGTGTACTAAGTAAGCAAGACCGAAATAGGGCTACCTGAACAGCACAGGTATTGTTAGCCAGTCGTTTATTAAATATTTTTATCTGTTACCTGTTACACGATAAAGTGTAAAGGTTTCAATTTACTGAAACTTATTTCTTTGTTTTTATGTCAGTTTTAGACCTAACTCAAAAACGAGGCAATCCATTCAAGACTAAATCAAAACGAAAACATTTTAGCTGTAAAGTGTAAAACAAAACTAATTGAAGTGAAAACTTCTTTAGCGGCGTTGAGCACTTTTGTGGCATGGGTAGAAACTGTGAAACTCGCGTCAGGTGACGTGATGCTGATCGAAAAACCGTAAGACGGTTCAAATAAATCAAAAATGCACAACGTTAATAATCAAGTTTTCACTTCTGCCGGCACTCCCGGAGTGCAACCCGTGTTTTTTTATTTAAATGTGTTTGAATTTCACAACGAAACTAATAAATAAAACTTTTGTGCGACTATCAAATTGAATCAAAGGCTGCACCTAACTACCATGGACTTTGGCAGCAGTCTTAAATTTTGTGCTATGCCTCTTATTCTGTTTTTTAACCCTAGTCGAAAAAAGGGGGTAATATAAGTTTGACCTGTTTCTTTTGTGTTGTTGTGTTTTTGTGTGTGTCTGTGGCATCGTAGCTCCCGAACCGATGGTCCGATTTCAAAGCGGTTTTTTTTAATTGGAAGATTAATTCACGATAGAACTTAATAATAATAATAATAATAATTTATTTCAACTTAGCTACGGCTTGTCAAAATCTGTCCATCCGTTGACGTTAACCAGCTGTTCTTCTGGCTCATTCGGGGATTTTTTAAATTGGTAAGTAAGTTTTTATTAAAATAGAACCGCTACCTAGTTTTGGGTATTTTTTAAAATTGTCGACGTAACCGAAACCTTCGTCCCAAAGTGAACAAACTGATGCCAACGAAAGGGAATGTTGGTCTGCAAGCATTGTGTAATCTCAGCCTAGAGAAAAAAGGGAGAGGTTACCGGATTAAAAGCATTCAATTTAAATATCCCAGACCTTTGTCCAGTCAGTTTCTGGAGGCAGCCAGCCGTGAAATTTCATTTAATCGCCGGAGAAAGTGCGTCTCGGCTAATGCAGATTGCGAGCTCGCCCCCGGCCCGGTTAATTTATAGCTCTACAAATTTTTATTCTATCTTGAACTGCTCAATCGCCCATTTTTTTTCAACCTTATGAAGTGGACTTCTTGTTAATAAGCAATTTGCTTTTTAAGGCGTCTTGGTATGCTATGGTATGATCTCGTACTAAATAACGTTTTTCTATTGTTTATGGGGGCGTGAATTATAATATACTTAGGTCCTAATAGTTCAGCAGAAAACAATGTGCGTTGACAAGTTACATGGCGTTATTTAGCGAAATATTGTAAAGTCATGGCTAAAACAATGACAGGATATTATGATTTTAAAAACTATTGCAACAAAAAAAACATTTATTCAATGTGGGCTCTTTAAGGAACCATACTCGAGGATGTGGTAAATATTGAAAAACATATCCAATAGAGCACATATGTCGATATCATTGTATAAATAAGTGCCCTCCGGGATTGGCGTGACCTTCCTTGTTGACATGTTTATCGAACGATTTTCGAGATGCGAAGGCGTGGAAAAGTTAAATAAATCCAAGGAGAACATTAGATAAGGGAATGGCTTTTGTAATGTGTTCGGGACGCCGTAAATGCAACCGATTTTCCATATAAATATTTGTCCGAAGCATATGCGCGAATAAAAACTTTGTGGCGTGTCTTTGGGTATCTGTTTAGTATCGAATTTGTCCAAAAACATAATTAACACCTTGCATTTACGTGACGAAAGTATACAAATTTCTTTACAATGTGAAATTAAAACACACTTGAAGAAAAAACGGACTGATACAGGCGGGACTCGAACCCGCACCTCTCGCAAACCGGGCGATTGATCTACCAAGCCTAAGCGATTCGGACCGATGATTAAGTGTCACACGTAAGCTTTTTTGGTTAATGCAAGAAAATAGAAACTTAATAAATTAACTGAATTAACCAATTGTTTAACCACAACATTGATGAATTATGGCTGTCTGCAGCCTATGGAATACTTTTCAAGAAATTCGGACCAATGAGTAAGAGTCACATTAGCTAAAGGTAGAGCAAATTGAAATAATTGAAATTGAAGATAGTCATCACCTGGGACACATCATCATCAACATGGTCTGGGATTTCTACTGCTTTAACTAAGGTTACCTAACTAGAATTTGCACATACCTATATAGTTGGAAATAAAAACATTATTGATTTCTCCTCACACATTGAAACTAGTTGAAAGTTTTCAAAACACGACCCTAAAACAAATGGTGTTTCGCAACAAAATAATGCGAATCGCAGCAACATACAGGGTGAGCGCAATCGGCATAGCGCCTCCCTTCATGCGTTCACAACGCGTCTGATTTATCAACGTCGCGTGTCCGACACCGACAATGTTGTTTTATAGCGCCATCATTGTACTCCACAGGCCATAGCAATCAACCGACAACGCCGCACTGCACTCGACAAATTAAAATACTACAACACTGAAATTAAATACTTAAATCGCGGCGTTCCGATTTTACGATTGCGATTTAGGACGTTTTATCATCCAAAAACAACGCGTAATGGAGTTAGTACTCATAGTGTATGGTCCGCTATGGCACCCATGCGAAATGCGTGCTCGAAAAACTTTTGTCTTCTCTTATCTTTTTTGTATGCACTTTTAGCTGGTGCCATAGCGGTTCAATATCATAGCAAATCTAATCTGGGCGGCGTAATACGATCTAGAAAGTGGTTTAAATGTTGATCCATAGAGTTTAAAAATATTGGCACAGAAAACCATTCCTATGTGACAGATTTTTGCTTAGAGCGATAAATGTTCATAAAACTTCAATTTTTCGTAGCTGCAGGCGTTTTCAACACTCTGTTACACCTATACTCGTAGAATACCTTTTTTAAAACATGCTGTTTGTCGGGGTGACGCAGGCAAAAATTATTGGCAATGAAATTTAAAAATGGTTTATAGGTACTCGTGTTAACCGTTAAGTTTCTCAATGTTAGTGTAAAACTCAGACTTAAAAATCGCTTGGGAAATCTATTTAAGTAAAAGGGGAAAACTGACTGACTGACTTAGAGATGCACGCTCAGCCCACACCAACAGGCTTAGTTAGGGACTTAAAATTAAGTATCGTGCTACCTTTAGTGCCTAGTGCAGAGGAGCACTAGGAAAGGATTATTGGAAATTCATCCCCTAAAGGATTCAAAAAGGGGGAAAAGTTTTTATCAATTTTGTCAGTTTTGAAGTAAAATGAATAAAATCACGAAACTAATGTGAACATCGATTCGGGAATTTGGTCGATTTATGCAAAAAATACTATTCCGTATGCAATGTGAAGTTGTGAACGTTCATCCGTCATGACGTATCATGTTTTTTGACGAATCGTCGATGACGTATTTCGTGTGGAGGTGCCCTTATTTGACACACTGTTGAGTTACGAGTAAAATGCTACGGTTGCGCGGACGAAGTCCAAGCAGGCTACTAGTCTTCATATAAATGACACACTTAAGTACAAAAGTCCCCCTTTTCTCCGCAAAGGCGGGGCGATATAAGAGTAAGTTCTGGTAAAGTTGGTGGTTTCGAACTTTCACCTTTGGCCCTAACACTATCAGGGTCCCGACACTTCCCTTGACATGACATACGTTTAGCCCGTTCGTCCGTTCGCAAGAGAATTTCACGTATGCACTTGGAGGTTTCCTTTTCTTACAAATACATTTACAATAATATTATTGTTATCATCACGTTAACTCTCTTGTTTGAAAGCTTAACACGTGCTGTTCGTCGTATTGTGTTCAACCACCGGTGGTTATTTTAATATCACGTATGATGGTTTAAATGCATATGCATATGCGCATAAAAAATCATCAATTAAAAATGTTACTGAATAACATTTTTAATTGATGATTTTTTATGCGAACGCAAAAGTGTGTATCTTATTCAGCATCCAGCTTTGATGGTAAAAAAGAGTAGGATTCTGTTCAGTTTAACCTGAAAAAGAACCTGACCCAGGTTCAAGTGCTGTTTCAGTAAGTCTAGCACGAAAAACTTTCGTAACGTACACAAGCACACACACACATACACAGTTATCGTTGGCTAACTTCCTGTAATTGTGGTTCATTTCCATTTTATTATGTATCTTAGAATTGATATGTATATAGATTTAAGCCTTCTTTTAAAAGATTATTCTTGTGGAGCTATCGGTCTACTCCACAAGAGTAACTACTGATTTTGTTTTGTTAAATTTCTGTTTATATTGTTGTTATGTATATCTAGAAAAGGAAGAGCGAGGTCCCCAAAAACAGGCGTAACTTGCTTAAATGGAGACCTCAATCGACTATGTAATTAGGATAAATTATAAACGAAATTAATTCTTTTAAAATAATTAAAGTTTAATTTGAGGTGCTTGTGGCGCAGTGGTTGCAGCGCTTTGGTAGTGATACCAAAAGTTAAGCAACCTACGGCGCAGTCATGTTAGGGATGGGTGACCATTCTGACCATAAAAGTGACGTCCATTTATAAGCATCTCCGTGCTTCGGAAGGCACGTTAAGCTGTTGGTCCCGGTTAATATCGATAGATATTAGTCGTTAAGCATGGTCGGAGGCCTTCGGGCGGCATAATAACATCTGACAGTAAGGTCGGTCACTTATCTTACACCCACCCCTCCACCAATCCGCACTGAGCCGACGTGGTGGAGTGTGGCTCGCACCACCTCATAGTTGAGGTAAGGCCTTGTGCCCAGCAGTGGGACGTATATAGGCTGATGATGAAGTTTAATGTAACGCATTCGTTTCATTAACTTGTCAATTTTTATGGGAAACTGACAATTTCTGACGTTCTGCCGATACGAATACGTTACGGTAGTTGTTCGAGGCGACATTTCCTTTTTTTGTGTACACCCCACTTGCAAAGTATGTAGGATTTCTGAAGGATTGTGTTTCTAAAATTGAGGCCGTGTTCTAACTTACAGATTAGGCACGCATAATTTGATTCAAACGCGTCTACTCGCGGGCAAGGCTCCTAGATATTTATAGGCGATGTTCGTCAACGTCAGACGCGCCGGCGACTCGGCCGAGTTATTAGTCAGCGCGATATCATCTGCACTCGGCGCTGACACATCGCCCGCGTCGGTTATTTATATATCTATGGAACTTTCTTTGTTAGTGGAAGCTACGTTGTTGTATTATGTGCGATATGAAACTATGCTTTGGACAAAATGAAATTTTTAATGAATACTTAAATCGTTTTCACAAGCGAGTAGGTATTGCAAAGGTAGACTCGGCAACATATTGTGCATTACAATTTATTATTTTTGTTTGAGTATTACAATTAGCATATTTCAATGACACTTTTCAGTCTTTTTTGTAGTGCAATTCAACGCTTAACCTAAAAATTACTATTGCTTGGGTAATAATTAGTGCATCAGTTTAATTGTACCCATATTTTTTATTATTGTCATTATACTTCGTACCTCTCCGAAGATGATAACCAATTTAAGTACATGCAGCAGAACATAGTATGTCACATTCGTTAAAGCTCACTCGGGCCGGCTTCAACCTCGAATTTTAGAGTTACACTGAAATCATTTTTTTTAAAAACAGTTTTAGGGTTCACCTGAATTAGGTGGGAAGATGTAATCATCTTCGTTCGTGGTATACGTATAATTAAAATCGAACTTCCCAAGGTATTCTTAATTATGCTTATATTCCGAAGCCAATTGAATAAATGTCTGTATAAAACAAGCTGATATTCAGCTTTGTACCGAAATCAGAAAGGATTTACGTAATGATGCGGTCTCATTAATGATATTGACGATATTTATGTTCGATACATGTTTGACGGGCATAAATAGGTTAAATGGCTGCCAATACGGTTTATAGAGGCGAACTTTTGTTTACTTTAATCTGTTTTTACGTTAAGAATTGCGTTACAAATTATGCTTTTTTCCCGACAGCAAAGGAAGGGTTATATTTTCCGCGCGTATGTCTGTAATATTCTTTATGACTTGATATGTCTGGAATTGCTCTCTGGAATCGGATTAACATGATTGAGGTATAAACAGATTTGTCTTAGTAGCCCACGTGGTCTTATATACGTCAAATTTGAAAAAAATGGTGGCAGGCAACGTCATTGTGCGAAGTAAAAAAAAGGAAAATTAAATTATGTATATCATTATATACATCATTTAAATCATTGTGTTTGTGTTACGTAATGACGTACCTAATATGTCTAAATAAAAAGACATCCATAGAATTATAATTAAAAAAAAACCCGCCTGCTTAAAAAAACCGGTTAATACGAAATCTACTGAAAGGCTCGAACAAAATACAAAATTCAATAACTAAGCAACATCTTACATAACATGCAGTCGGAGGCATATACAAAAAGATAATGTTTTGACTTATAATTCAATTTCTTGCCTCCGACTGCTTTTGGTTTAAAAATTATTTACGCTTTTATTTAGTTTCACCTGTCCCAGTGTTTGTTTGAAATCCAATCTTTCAAGCCAAATTCTCACCCTTGATGTCAAATTGAGCTGAAATTTTATATTTACTTTTGGTTTAAAGACAATGCACAATTTTGGTTTAAAAATATATATTTTTCGTTTATTACTTTTTTAAAGGTTAGCGTGCTTATGTCACTGTATCAAGTGATTGCATTTCATGAAAAAAGTTGACTTACTTTCCAACTTCGTACAGCTAAAATATCTTCTACTACAAGATACTAAACCATGTCGCCTCCACGTAAACACGTAATGGAGTGCGAGCGCCGTAATTGAAACTGTCGTGGCGTCCATATTTACCCGTTATGTACTGCCTTGTAGCAATTAATAAACAGTGTCCAACGCTGAATAAACTATCAGCGATCTCGTAAATCAGTTTCAGTTACCATGTGCGGGACGTAGTGTGGACTGCTCGATAAGCTGGGCTGTTCTGACGAGACATATCGCTTGCAGACCCGTCAGCCAGCACATCTAGACCCCTCACTCAAACGGACTCTAGTTAACCACTTCAGCAAACAGCAAAGCGAAAAGGAAGTGCGGAGTTCTCGTTCTAGTGGTCGGAGCTACAACATAAATAACTAGATTGGTATGCGCGAGGTTGCATGTTTACATAGCTCGAGTACGTTTTGACAGATCCCTACGAACGCGGCAATTGGGTGTTGGCAAACGTTCGAGTGGTATTTATTTTATAACTTTCTTCAAAAAATTGCTTATTCAATTCATAAGTGTTGTTACTATTGCTATGCTGACCCCGTGTCAGTATACTCGAAGTTGAGCATAAACAAACTTTGTCCTAGTAGAGCAGTGAGTCAAGCGCGTTATCTGGAAACATGGCTCTTAGTGCTTAGAAGTCTTAGAGTCAGTGGGGTAAGAAATACTAGCTAGACTAAAGTCTAATCACTTCGTTGGAATCATGTCTAAATAACTAGGAAACAACATCTTTGTGATCATCGTTTGTACTAAACTTACAGGTCACAAAAGATGTTAAGAAGTTCAGTGTCTGCGTATGTGTCTAATTTGAAGTAACGTCAAGTATGTTTTGTGTAACTTGCCATCCACGTGTTGTAAACTTCACAAATAAAGCTCACAAGTTATAAGAGCAGTAAACAAGCCCGGAGTGTTATTTATTAACTTTAAAACGCATTAACAAACAACACGACACGTGGCGAATTGATTTGACAGATTGTTAATTAGCTAAGTGTAATGAAGATCTATAGAAATAAATTTAAAAATAATTAATAAATTATTATTTAATTTATAAATTTTAGATGATATTGGTATCACTATCACTGTACCTTTTTTTAAACAGGGATCCTAGGCAAAGTTACTTTGCATATTACTTGTGTTGAATTACAATATTCATTATGTAATGTAATTTAATTTACCTGTACAGTTTATAGAGTTAAACACAAAAGCAATTTCTATTCACGCGTAAAAACTCCTTTCTTCTAGCTTCAAAACTAAATTCGAATATTACAGACACAGCCGTGAGCTACACAGGATAATACTCTCATTAAATATCACACGGGCACACGTTGTGAAACTTAATATACCTTCGATACGGTAAGTAAAGTGAAAACGAAGTGAGGCCCCAAGATGAGGCCGATTTGACTCCACGTCGGCGGTAGGTATTACCGTGTTCCCTCGGGAAGTTTCATTAACTGGTGATATTGCGTTACAATGTGCCGCAGAAGACAACTCGCTGCTGAAACACGAATAGAACAGACGATACATTTCGAATACAGAATCTCTAGTTACAGAGAGACAAAACCCGCGGTTCCTCTCGCATTGAATTCGTTATGTTGTCCTTTTATATTATATGACAAACACTACACAGCGTTCTAATTTCGTGATAGGCTTTTTGGAGGTACCTACATGCCTGGTAACCACATATCTACTCGTACATCACGGCAGCTGCTGCCCGGTTGCTACCGAGCTTACCTTCCTTACTTTACCTTACCTTCTTACCGAGCGAGAACCTTGGTAAGTTAAGCCGTTGTTTCTTTACGCTTCCATGGTCCCGGATTAGATATCAAGGTGGCAAGAAATCAAATTGATCAAAATACCAATCAGGCCTGTACTTATTAATACCTTTAAAAATCATAGCCTCTCAGAAAGCTTGATAAGCCGTTTTACTGTGTCGCTAAAATATAATAGAGAAGAAATAAGGAACAGTGAGTATACGGTACTGTAAATTGCGCACACATGTCATGTGCACTATAAAATTTTCTGCGCTAATCATATAATCTAATATATAATAATAAAATCATGTAATAATAAAATCTGTGGAGATTGGCCGCCGTGGTTTATGGGACATAAGTATTACTTAGACTAGACCTGCATCTGATTTTCTTGTCCTACAGTGAGACACATCACAGCAATGTGGTGGCGTTTTTGTTCTGGCTGTATGGCTACGGTTACGAGCGCTGTGTTTGACCTAATTAATATATCGCCATGGGAAAATACATGTACATGCCACTAATTTTGATGAATTGTTCACAAGCTTCGTATAGATTTTATTGGCGTCGTTAGGATATAATTTAGGTGGCTTTAAGTGTATTTTTTTTTTTAAAAAACCAACCGTAATGCATTGTAAAACGAGTATCGTAGTTCTAGTATCATCGGATTCATCATTTATCCTTCATTAGATACCAGCTGAACCCGCGGCTCCTATCGCATTTAATTCGTTATGTTGACCTTTTATAAACACACACACACAGCGTTCTGATTTCTTGATAGGCTCGATGGAGGTACCTACTTGGTCAATAATCTGGTTAGGGCACTTCCGGCAAAGCTTGGCCTTGAAGATAAGATAATAGATCCAAAGTGATCAAAGTCGAATTAGATTTAAGAAACCCAAATACTTAAATTATATTATTTAAATTATATGAACATAAGAATCTCGGCATTTTGTGTGATAAAATTGTAGATAAATGATTACTCGTACTCTAAAACATTTTTACAAATAGTAAATTTCATTTTTAATAATATTATTGTCTATTTGCATGAAAATTAATAAATAGTAAAAATCGGTGGAAAGATATGAGCGAATGTTTACAAAGCTTTATCTAAGAGGAAAATGTGTGCTATCTCTCGCGATAATTCCGCCTTAGCGCAATAATACTTTGCTAGATGAAGGATGTGCCCTCGCAGTATTACCGGGCGGAGTCACCGGTCTGCCACACATATGAGTAATCCTATAATTACCCCAGTTGAGAGCGGCTCCCCTTTCATTGGCCATAAACCTGATAGCTCTACAACGCGGACCGTCCTATTGCACTATAAAGTGCCAGCTAATAGGGATTACTACACTTTCCCGTGCTAGATTTAACTTTGATAGGTAACTACTTTATGGAAATTTCAGCTCATATTTTATAGCCTGGTTTTGGGATGGGAATTTGCGCGCGGAGTCAAGGCACAGTTTGGATGGGTTATTACGAATTTTGTTGTACCTGTTCACAGTGATGTTGGAAACAATATTGCATCGCGTACAGCTTAGGCGTGGGATGATGGGTGACCGTAATAACTTGAACCTTTGACCAACTTTGGGTCAGGTATTATTCACGCGGAAGAGCAATAGTTAAAAGTTAGTATGAGAGTACCTTTAAAGAATCCAAACAAGAGTAGGTCGAAGTAGTTGGTGAGCTGAGTGTTCTCAAATTTCAAAGGAATCGATCTCTGTTACAAGGTTGTGTAAAGGAGTTTTGTTTAAACTTTGAATCAGGCCAAGAGTTCAAAAGCGTTTATCAAGTCAATAAATTCATGTCAATTAGTGGTTATTTATTCATTAAAATCGTTTCTAAGTTAGTGAGAAAGGTTGAATTCCAATTGATATATATTTTTCTAAGCGAAGAAAGGATAGTTTTTTTAAAACGATGTAGCACGGTGTACGCGCAAAAACAACACGATTTTCTTGCTCCTTTCCTATATAATATAATAAACAAAATTTTGAATATACATCCACTGATTTCCAAGAACTGTTAAGTCATTTTGTCTAATTACTTAAATAAATCTAGATTATAACGAAACCGAGGCACTATTGTTTATTCAAAAATAATTATATCTTAACACTTTAATTAAGTTTTACCATAGAGAAATCTTTTTTGGATAATATAATACAAATTTCCTTTTTTTTAAATCGTTTTTGTACCTTTTTTTTGTAACACGGACTGTGTTCACCTATGACTTAAGGAGTAATTAATTGCCTACGATACAGGTTTTACCTAGTGTATGCAGTTATCGATTCATGTACAATACTGTTAATTTTTTGTGCTAAATAAATATATTTTGTTTGTTTTAACTTCGTTATTAAAAATATCACATCAAAAAAGTAGTAACTTGAGTGTCGCCTTTTAAAAAAGGAATAACAAAAAGATTTTAGATTTAACAATGATGTATTGCTTAATAACCTTTCTAGCAAGCACTTGAAAAGGTTAAATTACTATTAAACATGGCATGTGTAACTGATTAAAGCTGTAACGAGCACAATATTAATGTAAAGTTGTACTTAATAACTAAGTAAGCCGCTAAGTTGGCCGCATTCCGCGAGCACCGCGCCGCAATCCACAACAAACGCTATCACATTCAAGTTTGACATTAATTCGTCTAAGAACTAATGTTGATTCTGTAAGCAATTTACTAGTACTTTGTTTCATTTAGGTACTCAGTTATGATCCTCGGCGCTGTGGCTAGCCAAGTTGTTTTAAGTCTCAACCACATTTAAACCGCGATTACCAATCCATTGAGGAATGTTAAAAGTGCTTTACTTTATTGCCTAAATACAACGCCGAGTAGATACTTTATTTGCATCATTATCAATTCAAGAAAATATTTTAACTTTTTAACCGACCGAAGGGTTCGGAGATGAATTTCAGTACTCATTGCAGTATAGTTTAATATAAAAATAGTCCTCCTGGCCGTTTTCGACCACGGCGGCCAATCTCAACAGAGATTAATCAACTACACAGGAGAGTTTATAGTGCACAAGTGTAAGCGCAATACACAGGTGTGCTAACTGCTCCATCACTCTTAAAGACGGCAATCAGACATGATCGGAGAGAGATCAGGCGCAGGACCAACGGCTTAACGTGCTTTCCGAGGCACGGGGGTGTAACTCCGCCAACTTCCCGACTCCGCGCTGTTATTGAGAAATTGATGACAGAAAATCTCAGAAACGATTTGGCTCGACCTGGGATTCGAACCCAGGACCTCTCGGATGTATAAACTATGCCACTACACCAACAAGGTGGTAAGGTTCATAGTTTACAAAATTTCACATCTGAGTGTTACGAAGATTATATACATATGATTATCAAATCAAGGAAAACACTTAATTTTTTTCACTTTGGTGCGTTATCAGATCTAAAGTTGTCTCTTAAAATATAATGGCTTAGTAAAACATTTTTTGGCAGCTTCCCCGCCCTATAAAACTTTGTTCATATATTTTTTCGTGAATATCTCATTCTAAAAAGATACTAAAATAAAATAAATCTTAGCAGTAGCATTAAGTACGTATCTTAGTAACATTAAGTACGTATTTACTTCAACGGGCTTATTTTTGGCTTAGTTAAGTGTGTCTAGATTTATGTACGGTGTCCAGCAAGTCACGGTAAACACTGCAGCACAGATATAATAATACCCGTCTTCGGTATCTTATATGCTTGTGGTACGGGTGATTTTGTAATAAAAATGGGTAGCCTGATGTGCTGACCACTATACTTTGACGACAGGTCGGACTTCTAAACCCAAGGGTCGCGGGTTCGATCCCCGCACAGTACAAACATAGGTGTGCCTGAACATGTGTGTTTGTACTGGTCTGGGTGTTTTTATGTATAATATGTATTTATTTACAAAAAAGTATTTAAGTATGTTAATCCGTTGTCTAGTACCTACCCATAATACAAGCCTCGTAGCTTAATTTGGGACTAGAGAATTGGTGTGATTGTTGTGAAATATTTATTTGTTTATTATTTATTTATTTTTACTTCCGAACTCTTCTCTAAAAAGCCCAGATGAGCAGAACTTAACACGTGTAGGTAATAGGAATCGGTTTCACAAATCCTGGTTATGTAGGTATGTCGGATCAAGACTTATTGTCCCGATTGCGGGTTAGGAACGAAGGTGCCACCCGACTTAAGATAAAACTTGAGTATTTGTTAGTCTTCGCGCGTCCAGAGTTTGCGCTCACGGCTTATCGGATCCAAAGTGGCCACTTGTGATCTTGGACGGATCTTAAAGGTAAAAATAATCGCACAATTTTCTTTGGACAATCGTACAAAGAAAATATCACCTCATTCTGGTTCAAAATACTATTTGGTACTTACAAATTTACAGATTCCTCAGATTAATTACATGCTTATATTAGATGAAGATAAGGCATAGTTGTTTAATAAAACCAAAAAAATAAAATATGAATCATAACTTTTTTATTTACTTCATAAACGGGGTTTCAAAGTTGAACGCTTATTCATAGAGATTCAACACGACTTGTCCTAAA
Organism: Pyrausta despicata; assembly: GCA_963921415.1. Lineage (NCBI taxonomy): Eukaryota > Metazoa > Arthropoda > Insecta > Lepidoptera > Crambidae > Pyrausta > Pyrausta despicata. Next base: position 10,046,604 of record OY992852.1, on the reverse strand, counting down.
ACTTACTACTACGAGTAAACATTTTGAGAACTTTGAATGGGTACTTGAAATGTTGTGTATTTAAACAAAGAGTGTAGCTAATTTGTTTGCGACAGTTATTTCAAACAAGTCTGTTACTTAACGATTAAAAATTATGAATAATTCTCATGTTAGTACTAGAAACATAATATGGATTCGGGCAACGAATTTGTTTTTAACTTATCCCAATTAAAAATTCAGCCCATGGCAATAGCTTGCTCATAGACTAAGAATTATAAATCTGCGGTCTAACCCAACACTCAGAAATACTATGTATATTCAAACTGCTCTTAATATTAAAGCTGTTTTGGATCCGTAATTATCTTGCATCGGATAAGTTATATTAATCTCGGTGTTTAACCGGACTAATTCAACGGCAATGCACCAGATTGCCAGGATAAAAGTATGGGCCGGGGAAGCCAGGATAAAGGATATGGACTCACGGCAAGCTGGATTAAACTTGTTTTTAAGTTTATCGTGGCTTTAATATTGTTCGCGAGGACTTAAACGGAAAGGTAAGGGTCCGTCTACATCGAGCACGTCTTGTCTGTCACGTAAAAAGACTTGTGGTAGTTTATCTTTTGGAACAACAAAGTTCATAGGACTTATTTTCTCTTTTCTTCTCTTGGCGAACCGAAAATTGTCCACAAATGCGTATAACAAATAAGAGCAACGAATATTCTTTCCTAGTTCTAGTGGATACACATACGAGTATTTTGCTATCTGTTATCGAAAATCATTAAGGAATACTCGTAGCTGCATTTTCCTTCTTTGAGGAAATAAGTTTAGTTTCCTAAGCTTTCAGTAGCCGGTGCAAGCATACATATATTTTATACAAACCAGCTCTTATAAGAGTAGGTTTAATGTTTGGGATTGATCAAACACGTAGACTACCTCTAACATTCACCGTGTAAGTTTCCCGGTGCAACAATAGTCGTGTGCAGGCATCGCGGCTCAACGCTGTTCGCGACGCACTGCAAGTTAATATTAGTAGAGGAACTGGAATATATTAAAGGGCACTAACTTGATCCTGCTAGGTTAACGATTACAAGTGACATTATCAGTCACTTAACAATATCCGGGATTAATCGAACATGTAGACCATTCCTAACATTCAACGTTTAAGTTTCTTGGTGCAACAATGGTTATGTAGGCATCGCTGCTCAGTGCTGTTCGCGACGCACTGCAAGTTAATATTAGTAGAGGAAATGGAATATATTAAAGGGCACTAACTTGATCCTGCCAGGTTAGCGGTTAAAAGTGACATTATTAGTCACTTAGTAACATCCCGGATTAATCGAACATGTAGACCAACCTTACATTCGCCGTTTTGCGGTGATACAATGGATGTGTAGGCATCACGGCTCAGCGCTATTCGTGACGCACTGCAAGTTAATATTAGTGAGAGAACCGGAATATATTACGGGGCACTAACTTGATCCTGCCCTAATGGTTACAACTGATGTTATATGTCACTTAATAATATCCGGGATTAATCGAACATGTAGACCATTCCTAAAATTCAGCGTTTAAGTTTCGCGGCGCTGCAAAGGTTTTGTGTAGGCATCGCGGCTCAGCGACGTTCGCGACGCACTGCAAGTTGATAATAGTGAGGGAACTGGAATATATTACAGGGCACTAACTTGATCCTGTCAGGTTAATGGATGTGTCACTTAATAATATACGGGATTAATTAAACATTTGTAGACCACTCCTTACGTTCACTATGGAACTTTAGCGGCAGCAACAATGATAGTGTAGGCATCGCGGCTACCTGCAAGTTAATTTTAGTAAGGGAGCTGGAATATACTCGTGTTACCGGGCAGTTAATCCATCCTGCAAGATAAGTGGTTAAAAAAACTTATTGAAAGTTTTTGTTTAATTTTACTGACACCATAGCTACTGATCGTAGCATAATAACTAGGTTATAATTTTCTAATTTACTGATTTTTTTGCATATCAAAGAATAATAATTAGAATGTTTCTCATAATATCGATAGGCGATATCGCTTCCTTTTCAATTTTACCATATCCCGTTATACCCCATACTTAACTTTTACTCCAGCATCTTTTATTTACCCCACACTGCACGAAATAGGCAGGCAGGTACATTTCCGTATTAATTTAATAATTCAGAGCGAAGTGGCTGAGTTTCCTTCGACGGTATTTCCCAAATTGCATTTAAATCTACTTTCCATCCGCTTACATTTCCGCGCGAGTCTGGAGAATGTACAAAAACATGAACTGTAATTTGCTAAGACAAATAACGTTTGATTTAATCCGGCACGTAGAGCGTCCGGGCCGGGTCGGTTCGTCGATTTACTTTTATTGCTATTTCGTTTTATTTCGCCGGGCGGGCCGATGTCGGCTGTGCGGGACTGCGGGCCTGTTTTCGGGATCGTTAACGGCAAATGCGCTAATCTTTTGTACAACAACAAGAGTTTGATGCTCTCACCGACGCACGTCGTTATTTTCTAACGCAACACGATTAAACCTTAAATTTCTCTTCTAATGGTACGATTTGTACAATCCCGGTCGCTGAAGGAAATACACAGGCGAGAATGTAAATTCAGTGAACATATTGCTGTGATTTAGGAACCTATTTATTTAGGTTAAAATTTTTACAGGTGATTTTTCCCAGTAAAATATTATTAGCTTCAAATGTTAAATTTAGGTTAGACCATAATTTGTTTATTAAATGTTTCAAATTAAATACGTCAATATTTTTGTTTACATTTACAATTTCGAAGTTTAAAAGAGAAACCAATGAATTCAGTAAAGTAGGTAAGTAACTTTAATTTGCAAGTTACGAATGAGTACAAAAAATACTTCAATAATAATTATTATAATAACCCTTTCAATTTACAAGGGATAGTAAGATACTTCAACTTTCTACGGTTAAATCTCAATTAGCAAGACTTGAGAACACGATACTTCACAGCATTTACCGACAAAGTTGAGTAAGCTAATAAACAGGCGTATTGAACTTGCAATTTAATGTTCACCGGCATTTTTGTTTATATCTAAAGAACCGTGGTTTCGTTTTGTCGGCTGAACTTTAATTAATTTGTTTCTGCAGTGGATTAACAATATGAATTCAACCTTTTTTACTTAAGTTCAATAACGCCAGCCCAACCAACACCATGCTGTAGGTATATCGCCGCGAGTGGCGCGAGTCTGACAACCATACACTAAACCCAAAGGAGGCAGATACGATATGAGCTAGTCGCGCGTGAACTTACTAAACCGGGTCCAATGGACCTATTCCGCTTTTCCTCGTCGTCGGTACTGCGAAATGTTTACACAAGCGTACGTGAGCGTGAGCGGCCCATTTGTAAGTTGACAATTGTAAGGACGTACCGTATCTTCCTCAATTTGGTTTGATCTAAGTTGACAGCATGTTCACCAATTACCGTGGCCTTATAGTCAAATAGTTTTCCCACGAGCAATACATTCCACAAAAGATTAAAAGGGTGTCAATGTTTGTATGCGTACCTTTCGAGCGTGCGACAAAAAGCCAAAAGGTCACGAATCACACACAAAACGTTTTCAATAAAGGTATCGTTACACGGCACCCCGCAAAATCGACAAAGCGACTGTTTCATTTTGAAGGTGGAAGCAATTCCGTTCTTTTGTGCGATGCTATTGGCTCTAAGTAGGCGGTATTCCGATGTAAAAAGCTCGCATGTAAAATGGGAAGCGGCTCGTTTACGGCAATACATTCAAAATGTGACGATGAAACTCTTGCGTAGGTTGTTTTTCTCTCTGTGTTAGTACCTATTTTAATCTTTCTTAAATCAACTTGTCAAATATAATCTTACTTTTATAAAGCTTGTTCCAATTATTTTACCTAGACTTTTCCATATTATCGTATGTCGTCTTCTCAGTTTTTGAAATGATACACTTTTACGGATTATTTCGCGATTTATTTAGTAAAAATCCTTATAAAGTGTATCATTTCGATAAATAGAGTTTTTTTTAATATGGGGACAACATCATATACGCTTCTGGGATACGATTATCATGCATTCGTTCTTTTTCCGCACGGCAATTTGTATGAAGTCAACTTAACTTAGGTTTATAATAATAACTTCAAATTACTGTTAACAGGTGCATTTCATGACATCTACAAGATACAATACGTGTATATTTCGTATTCGAATTTCAAACTTCGAATGGTCAGCTCCACACGTTGCGTTCGAGTGGTTATCGCTCGAACTTTTTACGAGTGTGAACTTTTTTCGACACACGAGCATGCCAAAGAAAGAAGTTAATTGCACAAATCAGAAACAATAAAGGTGCCACAAACACCCTGACCCGTGACATTATTGCTGTTCAAGGTTGTCTCCGTCTGGGGATCAAACCCAAATCCTCAGAGATGGCAGCACCTTGAAACCGGTGCGCACTACACCATGGAAGTAGCCCAAAAATGGTACCAACACGTATTTAGATGATAAATGTAATGCTAAGCAAATTCTCAGAGCACCTTATACTGTGACAATAACAAAAAAGCCAGCAGAACCGCAAATATCCTGCATCATAAATCAAAATCGCTGACAACATTAGCCTTTACGTATTGTAATAAACACCGAGGCCGCGCGGTCAAAGCACATTTATCCCGCAATGAAATACAACAGCATTATGCAATCTGTTGACACCGCATTCAAATTCAAACTAACGTGAATAAAGTGGGGGGTTCGGTGCGATTGAATCACTTTCGCACAATAGGCCTCATCACTAGCTGGGTTAGAGCGATGCGCGTTCCATTTTATGCGATACGAATTTATATTAATTTCCTGCGCCGGGCACCGCTGGTAACAGTCGATGCGGCTTGTGCAAACTGCGGTCGGCCAATCTGACCTGCTCTAGACAGAGCAATGGACATGGACATGCCCGTATAAACTCACGCTAATTTTACCTCGACCGCGGGATTTCGCACTTCGCTTTAGCCGAAGCAAATGTCAATAACGTTGCGAGCAACTTTTGACGGTGTTTATTCGGCAAACCCTATACCAATCCTACAATTCAATACTGTCGCAAATAGGTTTATTTTTGTAGAAGAATAAATACATTTATTTTTGTAGAATATATAAATAGGTAGACTTAACTACCTTTTTATATCTTCTACAAAAATAAAGGATTTGATTTCTTTGAGCAATATTTTATGTAGAACTTGAGAGTGCTTGCAGTTAACTGCGACCGACGCTCTTACAAACTTCAAATGATTGTTTTTTTTTCTTCTTAGGCAGAGGCCTAATAATATACGAGAATCTGCATTAGAAGAACTCGAAAACAAGCAGCGCAAGAAACAGTCACTGTTGTCATAACATCGCACAGCTAGTTCTTTAAAGGCATAAATGTCCAAAAATCTTAAATTGTGTTAACGTACTATCATTTCGCACGGTCATTAACGTAAAGATCGTTTTTTTGACATGTATAACTATAAAGAACTCATTCGTTTACGGCGTTATACATATTTTCATTATATCTATCGCTGAGATGCCGTCCAAGTAGAAGTCTATCACCGCCATACACAGCATCTCGAAAGTTGTCCGCTACAAGTTGCCGACGTATCGTAGTGGCACTCCTCGAGCGATCCCTCACGGAACTTCGTGAGGAACCCTCATTTACACGGCCACGAGTGCTGTTACTCCACGAGTTTACAGGTGTTCAGTATGAAAACGATAGAAAGAGGAATGAGGCTGTTTAACACCTTTTTGATGGATATGTTTCTTTACAATGACTTAATCAATGCAAGTTAGAAAGGGGGCAGGTACAACTTCATAGTATGCTTCACAGTATACTTCATTTCAGAGCTTTGACATGAAGAAAGGAAATGTAATTTTTTTAACTTTTTTGTTTTTTTTTGTTTTATACCTTCTAGTATAGTATTCAGAAAACTAACTTTCTAGTTAAAACCCCCAATAAATGAGCCAGGAAAACAGGTGATGATTTTCAATGTCTGGACTAACATTGAACAACTATAGCTAAGAACAACGGTGACTTTTTTCATCAGGTTAAGAACGACTACAGAAGCCGCGGAAAATAAAAATATACCTCTTGAGCATCATTGATATACCTAAAAATAAAATATCTACTGTATCTAGTTACGTTTTTGAGTACAAACAAATTTTGCAAGTTGTATTAATAGGCAGGTATTTACTTACCTCACTGTTATGCGCATCATGAAAACACAACACGCCGATAATATTATCGCAGCATATTGACTATATCTATAATCCTAATATCGAAAACTTGCATGAACGAGTAATCTCGCCGCATATCTATGTTTGTGTGTTTTTATATGAAGCGCGCGGCGCAAACTTCCCCCTTGTAAATGAGACTTTGGGATCGCGAAGTTTATCTTAGTCGAGCTCCATTGAGAACTTGCATCAGCGTTGTTGGGAGACAATGAGTTTGTCTTTTGACTTCAATATGCGTTTGAGACGCCGCTTAAACTATTTAAACTTGGGTGCACGTTTGTTGACGTAAATCTCTTTTCGTCGTTGCGTGGTCTGCGTTTAATATGAAACTTAAAAAACGTTTTTGTGTCGAAGTAAGCTAAGTATGATAGTCAATAGTTATTAGGCAAATAAAGATTTAAATAGAAGGATGTGTCAAAATTAATGTTCTTTTTGTCTAAAATGTAAACATTTTCAAGAGATTGCCTATCAGGTAGGTTGAGGAAATCTCTTTGTCAGTGTTCAATTCTTCCTACCATCCTTTCAGATCGATCACTATGGTGTTCCTTCAGTTCATAATCTTATTAATAAAGACATTATAATTGTATTGCAATTGCTAAAATAAATAACATAATGACTACTGCTCCAACTCTGATCTCTGTGTCTAATTTTCGTCATCTGTATGTCACTATCAACCATTGAATAAAATCACCAATTAAATAACATTTAACACCAGCTTAGCTTTGATATTATTGGAAATAAAGGTTGTAGTGACGAAACTATTATTGCCTACTTGGCAACATTTATCAACGCAACACAAACATCTGAAAATAGTTACCTGCACGACCCGGGCACAGAGCACGTTTAATGAAAAAACTTCTACGGGGACATTTGAAATGCAAAGTGATAATTCGTGAGCTAATTAGGTACTGTTGCACTTTGACTATAGGTCTTTATAAGCCTGAACTATTGAGGGTGATAAAAAAAGATACTGACATAAAATGCTTAGCAATTTTTATGACTATAGTATTAGTTACTTCGTATTCACAAACAGGGTGTGAAAAAAACCTTACCGAAGCCGCATACCACATATTCTACCAATTGATACGATATTTTTTTTCCTTTACACCATACCTGGGAAGTTAACGGTAAGTGAGGTATTGATGGTTAAAGTTTGAAAAAAAATAATTGATGATTTTTACAGAAATGTCTTCTGTCTGTCTTTTACACCCTGTGTAACGTCCGTTTTACAGCGATAGTATTCGCACATCACATCACAGTACTGATTCGATCCAGTATACTGAATCCGATATATTGGAAGGTGTGTGTAAACTAGCTCATACAACTACATATGCTAATGACATAAACGTTTTATCGGATCAGTAAAACGGATCTCATATGTGAATGCGCCCTTAGGGCCACAGATAAAACTAATAACCTATATTTCGCATGATCGCTGATTGATTTGTACAGTGTAACTAAACTCACATACTCGTATTTTCATTAAGGCATATCTCACAATATTGACAGCTAAGCAGTTATGCCGAATACTTGAATTTCAAAGGATAAATAAAAAATCGGAGGCCGCTATAAAGTAAAATCTTCGTATTAAGATACATGTTAAGTCATTGTACTTCGTATTAATTTATCATTGCTTTACAACATAAGAAAATAAGTTTCGTTTTTTCAAGAGATTGATGTATAAAGTCACTACTAAATAAATAAATATTTCACAACAATCACAACAATTCTCTAGTCCCAAATTAACGAGGCTTGTGTTATAAGTACTAGACAACGGATAAACATACTTAAATACTTTTTTTTCGTAAATAAATACATATTATACATAGAAAACACCCAGTACAAACACACATGTTCATGCACACTTATGCTTGTACTGTGCGGGGATCGAACCCGCGACCCTTGATTTTAGAAGTCCGACCTGTGGACCACTGCACCAAAGTCGTCATCTTAAAATAGTTCGGCTTATTTTTATCTTTCTGATTGAGTATAATATATTATGTATTAAGCTTACTTTTCAGCTTATTTTCGAAATTCCGACTACTTTGAAAGATCTACCCTTTCATACGTTGCTTTTCGAATACTAACACCGCGAGAAACGTTATCCGGTAACCTCGATCCCCAAATTCAAAAAGATTTTTGGAACACGGAAATGGCTCAGCTTTTTGAGTTCATTTTCTCATCAGAGCACCTAGCTCGGAGAGTTACGGTCACAATTCACCACATGCTTAGCGCGATCCGTCTTGTGTCGCACGTTATAAAATAGAACTGAGCGAGGACTGAAGTTTTCCCTCAGAATTTCCAAATGTCGACCTTATACCGAGATAGAGAACATCTTCTTCAAAATATAATAAAGAGCTGGCTTGACATTAAAAATGACATATCATTACTTAGAGTTCACTAAGTTCAATCGTGAACTAACGGTACTCAGAATCTGACTGTTACTCAGTACTACATACAGCACACAGATATTTTTTTTTGGTACAGGTCGTTCATCAAATATTCGAGCTGCCTAATTTACAAACTATGCAAATTAATTTATAAGAAGTAGTTAGTTATATAATAACAAATATGATTATGTTGCCTTCTAAGGGAGGTGGGACAGAAGAAGACGCTGGTGCAGTTTCAACTAATACGAGTCTAATGATGCTTATAATCCTTTTTGATGTAACGATTGTGTGGGAAACTAAAGTTCGTTACAACTAAAGAAATGTCACAAAGGTACAGTTCAGCTTCAGTAGAAGTAACTGCATACCGTATTGAAGTCGAATTAAAAATCCGCTCCAAAACAAAATTATTTGAACATTACGCAAGAAGAGTCCCCAATTACCCGGTCAGACACACACGAGGGTCAAAAAACGCAAAGCTACGTTTTAGCGCGTGTTGTGGCCGATTGCATTACGGCGGGCCGCAGTCGGTAGACATTACTGCTGCCATTACCTTATCTAAAGTCCCTCTCGGATTTATTTAGTTTTCCCTCGCCGCAATTTATCGAAAAACCGCTCGATAAAGTTGTCAACAGGAATGGATCTGGAGCCAATTTGAGAGGAGTATTCAGTTAAAAAGAAAACGTTCTTTTTTGGTTTCCAGCTTACGCCTCGTCGTGATTTGCGGGTTCTTTGAGCAGATGTTTAACAAACAAGTACCTTAGGAAAAAAAGCTTCTTGATGTTAGTTAGAGTACAAATTAAAGCAATCCTCATTATTTATAAGTCTGAACACACTGTAGCATATTCTTTTTAACGTTCAGAAACCGAAACTCAGTAACCAAGACTGATGTTCAGTACGTAATGTTCATTTACGCAATGAAAAATACAGGTGAGTCAGAAAAAAGTCAAGCGCGTTGTAATGTAATGACATAACGACACTTACCTAGTGGGTTATAAACTAGCGTAATCCTCTTATGAACTCTGTTTCTCGTTTTATTATTCTGTAACCTCTTACCACTTTGTCGTTGATCGTTACTGGAATGGGATTGTTTTTTCTGAGAGTGAGGTCAATAATCCACTCTTAATGCCACAAACATTGCTTATTCGTTTTACATTTCATTCGAAAATGTTGAAGAAATAGCCAGTACTAATCAGTGCCTAAATTAACATTTTAAATAAATAAATTACGCATACCCATGGCTAACGTTTGCACTTGATTATAACAGGTAAGTAGTTACATACAAGCAGCACCATAAATGATACACGAGTGGCCTATAGTCGACGAAATTGGTGAAATAGCAGTAAGGATTATGTGGAATTGAAATTGTTAGTCAATATTTTGAATGAATCTCTTTAAGTGTCATGAAAGCGTTTTAGTCAACAAAAGTCAGCGGCCAAACGACCTCTATAACTCACACATTTCAAAGGACCTTATAAAACAATGCACACACGTTATACTCATATGTGACACAAATACAATAAGGCACTCACGTAAGTAATGTGAGATACGAAAAATTGCATATGCACGAGCAACCTGCTACACTCGTGTTACATAAACAAACGACTCCACTTATTTCCTAATTTCCGTGGCATTTATTCCAAAGAATTGCCGTACGCAAATCCTTGGGGCTTAAAAAACGAAGGTCTGAAGCCAAAGTTAGCGAAACGTTTTTAAGCCGTAGCAGAGATATAGGCGGTCGACGAGTGGTGTCCGACCGATTAATCGACTTCGGCTTTAGCTAAACTCGTTTACGTCGGAAAGGTTTTGCTCTAGATAAATGTTTACAATCTAGAAAATTGTAAGGAGTTTTTCCTTTATGTGCTTTGATACATTGGTAGGAAACTTTGATAATAATACTAAGTAAGGTACAATTTTTTTTGTTTTTGTTTGTAACATGTTTGTAATGAGTGCATTACAAACATGTTACAGAGACCAGACCTATATGAGGGGACTCGCAGACAATTTTTTTTCGATTAAGATAACAAGAATAGAATTTGGTTTGCAACTTATAGGAATACAGTGAGCTATTTAGTGACTAGCGTAAATAAAAAAAATTGTGAGATTAATTTTTGCTAGCAGAAAAACCTATCAGGACTGTTTTCCAATTCCACAATAATCGGAATCTAATTTTCGGACTTGAAACTGGTCAAAGCAAAAATGAGCCAGATTATGCGACAGATTATTTGTGGGTGAGTGTGGGGTGGACGCATTTTTCAGCGCATCTCGCCATACAAGCACTAATAAATGCGACCAAACGCGACTACCCCGAGAGAATTTCGTTCGAAAGCCTTTGATTACTTGTTCGTGCTAATTTGTGAAAGGACAAAAATGTAGGGATGGGAAAACCACGCAAGTAGGTAGATATTGATGGATTGCGCGGGCCTTTTTGTTGGCCGAACACAAACATTCAGATCTGATTTCGAAATGTTTTATCTGATATTTGAATAAGCGTGTTGCCGTGTTTTTGTGAGACAGAACTCATTCAAAGCTCGTACCTTTTCTCATTATTCGTGCCTCGGAAAGCACGTTAAGCCGTTGGTCCTGCGCCTGATCTCTTTCCGATCATGTCGGAATGCCGTCTCACCGGACTTTGAGAGTGATGGAACAGTGAGTGCACCTGTGTATTGCGCTCACACTTGTGCACTATAATATCTCCTGCATAGTTGGCTGATCTCTGTTGAGATTGGCCGCCGTGGTCGAAATCGGCCAGGAGAACTATTACTTATTCTAAACGATATCGCAACATTCCTTTCTATCTGCAGATGTCGCTAAAAGAAGGAAGTGGTTTACATCAATAACCCAAAAGAATTCATAAATATAAGATAAGCGCAGACGAATCCAAGGAGAAGCGCTTCAAAGGAGAAAAGTATTGAATAAATAAAGAAATCGACACGTTTTCGCGAACTCTCAATTTATCTAAGAAAATTTTATTCATATTCGGCATGAGGGGACGGCTTCAGAGGATCTCGACATATGGACACATGTTGGAGTCGGATAAGCAATACTTATTATATTATTTTTTATCGAAAGTATCTGGGTCAATAAACGCGATGCTTCTATGTACTTCCCTTCACGCCATTGCTCTATATGTGTGTGCAAAGATTAAAAACTTTCTCCACAACGTCTTTCGAAGCTTTAAGCTCGCTGTCATAAGGCAAGCAAAAGCTCGAGTTGAAAAGAGGATTAGGCCCCTTAAGTTTGTTCCGAGGTAAAGTAATATTCTGGAAGACAAAAAAAAAACTTAACCGAGTACCTGCTGAAATATTGATCCGTTCCCGGTACATATAATTAAGTTCCGTTATGATATTTTTGAAACAGTTGTGAATATTGAAACAGTCTTCATCTGCATTGCGTAAAGCTGCAGGTAATGTGATTAATGACATGATGCATGATGCATCGTTCATTAAAGGTGCTCATATTTTGACTCAACCATAAAACTATCCACCACGTTGTTACAACGTAAGCCTTTTCATCCGGAGGGATTTTGCAGGAGGCTTGGGCGAATCCGTGTTCTATTCTTATAATTTCCTTGAATGGTGAACATTTGATTTAAGTACCGTCCCAGGGCCAGCAACGACTCCCTGGGGCCCGCCCCGACTATTTCCCCTTGTTTTTGTCCCGTTTTTTTAACAACTTTTTTCTGAAAAGGGTTCGCTAAGTGACTGTACCTACGAGAGGCGTTTTACCGAATCCTGTGATTAGAGTCAAACGATTGACGTTCCCGTGGGCTCCGCAGATTAATGGTAATGATTGAAGCGGTAATTACTGAAATTAAACGTGTAACTTATGAAAATGGAAACGGACTCCTTTCAAACTAATAGTTTTGAACATCAATTTAGTTATAGATGCAGGAACTTTGCAGAAATTATGGTTATTCTTATCTGAATTGCAAAGAAGAGGGGATATGTTTTACTTTGGTTTGATTAAACTTTTTTTCAGACAGAATAATTAGAAAATAATTCTAATGTAATGAAATAAAAAAGACTTCCATGTTTCCAATAGAATAGAAGATTATACAAATACCTATTATTAATATATGCTTCGATTTAAACCCATATGTAAAGCGCCATCGCGTACAATTTGCATACAAGCTATAATGACGTGTCGGGGGAGAACATAAAATGCAACAAACAGCATCGTCTGCAAACTAAAACATTGGACTAGCCGATTTCTGTTTACAGCGCATTGTACAAACAAGGGCGTTATGTTAATACGCGGGAGAAGACGTGGCGTGGGTAATGTAAAGACAACTAGAACGTACACCAGGCCATTATGATCTAGTGGGTGAGCCGTGCTCAGCACAAAGGCTTAACAAGCCAACTTGCACAGTTTCGTGATACACAACTCGGCTGTTATTAATCGTACGTCAGCAAGTTTGCGCTCTTATTGCGAATCCGAATGCTGTTCCGAAGGGCTGCGTACAGATGTACTAATTATGTTTTAGCAATATGGAAAATACAATTATTCTGAGAATGCGTGGGACTCATCTTCCACGCCGTATCACGACCGACTTATTTGTGTATGTAAATTTTAATTACAAGCAACTCTTTCAATCATGTAATTTATTTTTATCCCTGCTGTAAATGCTCTTTTCAACATCTTTTACGACTAAAATAGGGACCGTTTACTTAAAAAAATTCAAAATTTAAAACGTTGTTAGATACACACGACTCCACATCAAGCTTCTCATTTTTATTGCAAATCATCCATAATATCCTTATTTCTTAAGCATAAGATTCCGCAGTGATTAACTTGACGTGTGGCCGTGCGTTTTACTACTTTCGAATGCAAAACAAATGATAAAAAACTACAAACTACAGGGTGTAGAGCTGCAAGTGTGAATAGTGCCTTAGCGAAAAGATCCGCGTTGTTAAAACAACAACCAGGATCGCGATGCAACTTTTTGATACCTGAACTCGATCCCGGACTAATTCGTCATTTTTTGTCGCTAAGTTGTTCGTGTGTCCTCTATCGCAAAGCAACGCACGATTTTTAAAAATTTATTGCTCGTTTTGTATAAGTATTCAAAGTTCAAAAGTTCTGATGTTAACGTTCTATGCCCAGGTTATCCATTATCCTATCTCGTGTCAATCGGTAATTTGATTCATGAAAATTGTCATTGTTGTTTAAAGATTTCAATAAAGCAAAAGGTAACGAGTATAGAGTAAAAACTTAAGCTCGTACCGGCTCGTAAGGCCGGGTTCCCACTATGCCGGACCATTCCCGGACCGGCACATTTCCCGAATGTTCACATAACACCGGATCCCACAAGCACCTCAGTAACAATCCAACATGACAAAAACAGAAACGCTCGGTAAAAATGCCGGGCTCGGCGAAAATGCCGGTGAATGTCTTTATACAATTTCTACAGCCACTAGGCCTTCCGGCAACTTTACCGGACCGTGAGATCTACCGGTCCGGCATAGTGGAACCCGGCTTAAATTACATGAACCTATGTTAAGGTATTGCGAAGAAGTTTCTTTTAAGTAATAAGCCCGAGGAAGGTTTCTGTCCTTTGGCAGTGATTTATTGCTGTTTTCTAGAACACTTAGTTCTCTCCAACCAAGAGGTACCTGTACTGGGTTTTAAATTACCTATAGAGCTTTACTGTCTACAGTTTGCATTGTTTTTTTCAGCTGTCTTCTGGGAAATAGGAGTAACGCTAGCGCTGGGAAATATTTCGAGGCGAAAATCAATATTGCATCTTCAGGCGATTCCTACTAAGAGCGTAGGTACCATGATGATTAGCTAACCAAGTCTGGAGATAAGTAGTTTAATATGTTTTAGTCCATATTGTAAGATTGGCTTCCGGCCCAACACAAAATGGCGTGAGAAGAACTAAACGCCTAGTGTACATTCTAATGAACAAAATAATTCATGTGTTTTAGGCACAGGCAATCGAACAATTCTTTTTTCCACAAAAATGCAACTAAGATTTTTTGTTTGATTGTAGTCAAAAGGAGTGGCGCTGGGCTAATTATAAAGTGATATTTTATGTTCATTTGCCTTTAAAATCTATTTGTATATTTTCATCAGTACTATAATAACCAGTGCTTTGATTCAGGAGTTTTCTACAGTTTTACAATCAATCGGTAACAGTCAAGGTCAACAGAACATCTTGCATTCTCTTTCTTCTTTCTTGTTCCCCGTACTCTACCCCTTTTCTTCCCTGCCTATTCTGTTTCCCGTACTTGAACCACTTTGTCTGCTTTAACCTTCCTCTTGCCTTGTTCTTCGAGTGCTTTCAACCCTCCCACGACTCTGATCGAATATAGTTACCGACCAAAACTAAATGCATTAAGTTTACAATGCCCAATGTCCGACAAGTTCCAACAAAGGTTGTTGTTAAGGATGAACAACTAGTTACTTCAAATCCTGCAACTTTTTTGGGAATTACTTTAGATGATAAGCTCCAGTGGGGTCCTCATATCATGACCTTATCAAAGAGACGAGAAGCTCCGCTGCATACGCTGTAAGAAAGATAAGGTTTCTGACTGATGTTGAAACGGCAAGACTAGTTTATTTTAGTTATTTTCACAGTATCATGTCATACGGCATCTTACTATGGGGCTCAGCTGCAGATATAGAGACAATTTTCGTATTGCAGAAACGAGCCGTGCGGGCTATTTATAAACTTAAATCAAATGAAACACTTAGAGAATTGTTTAAAGAAGTTAAAATACTTACAGTTTACTCGCAATACATTTACGAAAACCTAATTTACGTTCGAAAAAACTTACACTTATTTCCTAAAAATAGCGATTTGCATAACTTCAACACAAGACAAAAAAATAGGCTTGCCGTTCCACATTTAAGGCTTCATAAGGTTGGTCACTCATTTATGGGTAGATGTGTCATTTTTTAATAAATTACCTGAAAATTTAATTTCATTGCCTTTAGATAAATTTAAAACAGTTGTTAAAGATGTATTAATGTCGAAAGGATATTATAAAATTGATGATTATATAAATGACAAAGATATATGGAAATGTTTAAATGCAAACAACTACAATTATTGTTAATCAATTTTGAAAAGAGGCAATGACAATAGTGACTGAGTTTCTTGCGCCGCTTCTTCTCAGCACTGGCCCAAATTGTCCCGAAGCGGTGGTAGGGTTAATTTATATGTTGGGACGTGTAAAAGTGCTAGCTCTTAGCCTACTTACAGAAATAAATGAATTTTATTGAATTTTTTATTGAATTTTATTTTATAGTTACCACAGGTTTCCCTTGGCGTTCAGAGTTATTATTTGTACTATAAACAGCTGGAAAAAACCTTGTACGATCTTAATTTTGATCCTCATTGTCTTCAAGTTAAGGAGAAAGGTTTTCAACCATTAAAAATAATATCGAAATGCACATATTTGTATCAAGTCAATGAAAAAAATCTTCTCGGTAATAATATTATTTTTCTGTAATCCGACTTAGCAGACGATCTAAAAAAACAAAATCCAATATGAAATTACTCAAAATTTATGTGAAAATAATCGATTGAATTTACGTGTCCGCTCGTGTTAGCCATGTTCAACCTTCAAGAGCAAATTTTTGCGAATAAATCTATGACGAATGGACCGCTGGCATTAGTTTAAATCTCTATCAATCAAAAAAAAGCACAGTAAAGGCGGCAATCCAAGTAAACGTTGAATTTAGCACTAAAATGTGTTTTGTTCATTGCAACGTACATTGGGCCTTTTTGATGACCCCATCGTACATAATTGTCTGGGTCGGAACTACTCATCGTATTTTGTACATTCAAATGAATATTGGGCGTTAAGTTGACGACTTTTTTTGCTTAAGCCTTAGGAGGTTAGAGTTCCTGTTAGTTAACTCGTCCTGAAAAATTGCGCTTAGTTATTACATATTCGTTTATTGACAGTCGGTATTAGAACCAACTCTTAAAAAGAAAGAAGATTAACAAAGGCTTAAAAAGTTAAAACGTTAAAAAGACGTTAAAAAGGAGGTTGCTTGTAAGGTAAATGACCAACCTTATTTTCAAATGAAGATTGAAGTAATAAAAAAATCTTACAAATAAAAATAGGGTTCTCCCACCCATAGATCTTACTTATATGGAACAAAGTTAAATTTCCTCGAAGGAGACTAATAATACGTTAAATAGGTATGCAGTGCACCAAATCGGAAGTTCCGATGTTCTCCCAGTATGCAAATGTATTGTTATACCTCGAAAGCGCACATTAATTATAATTACCAGTCCTAGGCTACTGCAGGCGAGGCATTAATTTTGCAAATCGTTATACTAGTATAAACCCGGCCGTCTTTGCATAAAGGCTGTAATACCACGGTAATATCATGACAAAGATGCGAGAGGAATAACGTTTCTATAGCAGTTGACTGTAATGTAGAAATATTGTCTTTGTACGGCAAATTGATTGTACGAGTAATGTTACATTCCGAACAATTATCTCATTTTGCGCAGTTAATTAGAACAATGCTAAAATGTAATATCACTAAATAGTATTAAACAAAGTAGCTTGCTCTGTCCCTGTGTCTTTTTGTATGCTTAAATCTTTAAATGTTTTTTTTTAATAGAAAGCGTGATTCAAGAGGAAGTTTTGTTTGTATAATAACATCCATTTAATAGTGGAGAAATACTGGTATTTTTGAGGTTTCTAATGTGATGTCGTTAATTATCTTTTTTCGCTTATATTGCAAACGCAGGCTGAATCCTACGAGATTTATCGAAATAATGTACTAGTTATTTTTACACGTTGAAAACTTGCCAGAGCGGGCCGCTATTTTTTTGTATACAACGTTCACAGTTTTTACTTACTAGTCGGGTCGCTAGTTTAATAATAATCCTACTCTACGAAAGACTCATTACTACAGACAGTTCCAACCAAAAAAGATGTCCCCTATGTAAATACCAATTTGAACTAATATTCTTTGTCGATATTCTGCACGAGATAGCGAGAATTTATCTTGTATAGAGCAGCGTCTTATATCGTACGAAATTAAAGGCGGTAAGTACATAAAACAAAACAAAGCCATTGATATTTACGAGCGTTGGAAGGCAGTTATTTAATTTAATAATCCTTTGAGTTCTACCTTTAATTTCTAGCCAGCATTTCACTCTAAGCAATAAAAGGCGTTTTACGTTAGAATGCACTTTATTTCCACAGGTAAGTCCGTCAAAGTAGCGCTAGCGCTTTCAGACCTACGAGTATACTGTGTGTTAAAATCTGTATTTTCAACTGTAGCCGTCCCCGTCATTCATATGAGGCTTATAAGCAAAACAAGCGCGATGGCTAGAGCCCAAGATGCATACAATGTCTTTCACTGTGGGGTTTTAGCCGAAACAAACGCGCGCTAACAGGCAGTCTGTCTTGTTCAGAGCTGCCCATAGAAAACGCTGCTTGTTTTTTGTGAAAAAGAATCGCGCTCACTTCACGTTCGTTACGAGATAGCGAACGCCGTTCGAATTTACGCTAGGAACGTAAGCCGCTGGCTGCGGACGGCTTATTTGAACGAGTGTGCGGGCACAAAAATTAAAGGATTCTTATCAACCGACCGTTTTATAGAAACAAAAAACAGTCCTATTACCCATTTTTGCTTTAAAGCACTATTATTTGTCGAACATTTTAAGCATTAAGAGTTTTATCATCCCAATTAATGCATGTTAAACAAGGCAACAAGCTAAGTAGTTTAATAAATTAAATTTAAGTTAGGATAGGATTTTTTTTGTTTCCCAAGATTTTGTTACTCTACCTCAGCCATAATACGAATACAGAAAAGCAATTCTAGTAATGCGAATTACAGTCAAAGCTAATCCATTAGGATAAAGTACCTACTTATAAAGAGGATTAGAACTGTCATCAAAGAATTTAGTAGTAACAGCAACACATTATCAGTCTTAGTCGAAAAGAAAATCAAAGCGAGCAGACTCAAAGCAGTCGAGTGTTGTAGTTTTATTTTATTGTCTCAAACGTAAAACTGAGCTTAGCCAGCAAACAGTATCCCGCTGTCCGGGAAAGAACATCTAAACAATTGTACCGTGTAAAACATTTCATTAAATACTTCCGACGTAATGAGCTAACAACGAAAGTTTGCACATTTGTCCAGCGCTATTTATCGTCATACATTGTCATTACGTTTTTTGGGTTAACAGTGTCTAATGACAATTTACATTCAAAGTTTGAATAAAGATAGAATGTGGGGTGATGGGGATAATAAATAATATACAAGTGGGGCTATCTTTAAGGCCAGCTTCATAGTATAGATAATAGCATAGTCAAATTCGTAAAGTTTAGCATCAATCGTTTGGTCTAATTATTGTAATTGTAATGGCTTGGCTTCCACACTGGAAGCACGGGTTCAATATACATGCCCGGTATTAATGGTATATTTTGTCACGAAAGTTATTTTACTGTATTGATTTATACAGCGACGTCTGAAGATAACATCGGTGTTGTGCAGCGTATGATAGGGATAGACAAAAAAGTGACCTATCAGCAGATTTGGACAAGTCTAGGCATTGTTATGAGTGCACAAAATCCTCTAGGAACATTTAGCAGTCAGGAGGCTTTGTGCTCGCTGGATACCCGATATAAGTAAATTTTATTGAAATAATAGTAAAATATTCAATTATGAAACAAAACAATGAGAAACTGTCAGAACAAAAAATACTTGAACTTGGAGTCTTGAAGTCTCTTCATGTGAGATCATGTGAGAATTTAGTGTTCTAACAGGTAGACCACACGATCGCAATACTTCGTTTAGAATGCACTTAGGAATATAGCCTAGGAGTCTTGGGTTTGATTCCCAGAAGAAGTAGTTTTTACCTTAATGTATTTTTTCAATTGTATTGTATTTAATTTAATTTATTTTTATATTGGTTTATATACACTTTTTTTACTTTATGGTGTACACTTCATTTAATTTTAGTTCAAAAATGTCGAATTTTGGTTGTAATTTATCATAATTGTATATCTTATAAAACACGTGTGGTTTAAAAAAAAATTTTTGGTTGATACTATTATAAGATTACACACAAATACCTGGGTAGCTCAAAAAATTGGTATTTTAACCAATATTATGTTTCGTGAAAAATGACTTATTTTTTATAAAAATAATAGTATAGTAAAAAACAAAACAATAGTAGTAGTTCTAAATATATTACTTATTTTAGAAGGAATCCTACACCAATAAATTTACATATACTTAAAAATAAAACTCAGAAAGCACAAAAATTAATTAGAACAGCGAAAACTAAAGCTTGGCAAGAATTTTGTTCCTCACTCGAAACTAGTATAGACGTCAATAATCCCTATCTTTCTTCTGAGAATTTTTGCTTAGACACATGTTTTATGTAGATAATCTGTACTTGTTTTAAGAATCAATAAAATTTATTTATTTATTATTATTATTACTGGACCACTCGGCTACTCAAAGAGACTTATGGCGTAAGATGAGATGGCTAAAGGGTTACAAGACTAATTATAATTGTGTAGATGAAAATTTAGCTTCCCAGCTTATACAAAATTTGATCCCCGATTTCGTGGTCCCCTTGGAGCCGGTCCTGCTGCCTTCTAACCCGGACTTAGATGTAAGAATATCCATTCAGGAACTAGAAAAAGCTATCAGGTTATCGGATACAGCGCCAGGATAAGACGATATTTCTTATTCTATGGTTAAAAATCTTCCTGATAATGGTTAATTCTTGCTGTTAGATCTATATAACTATTTTCTGTTGCATGGTTTTGTCCCTAGTCAGTGGAGAGACATACTTATTGTAGCGATACCGAAACCTGGTAGAGATAACAGTTTAGTTTCTGCATTGCGACCCATTTCTATGATTTTGTGTATGTGTAAAATTTTCCACACTATCATCAAAAACAGACTTGAATGGTATAGTGAAAAAAGTGACATTTTATCTGATCACACATTAGGCTTCAGAAGAGGTCGTTCAACGCTACAAAATCTGTCAAGATTAGTTTCAGCGGTTCAGCTGGGTTTTACACGGGGAGACGCTACAGTTGGTTGTTTTTTAGACATTGACAGTGCATACAATAATGTAGATATCCTAATTCTGATTAAAACTATAGATCGACTCGGCGTGGTCTCAGGTATATGTAGATACTTATGGAACTTTCTACGACAAAGATCCCTAAAAATACAAGTTGGTGGCAACACATTCTGTAAAAATACAGGTCGAGGCTTAATTCAAGGTGACCCGTTGTCACCTCTTCTTTTTAATATAGTCACCGCGCATGTATGTCAAATGGTACAATCTATTCATATCTCACAATATGCTGACGATTTTGTCTTATATTCAAGACAAAAAAAATTCAAACTGCAGTGACCTATCTTCAGGAGGCTTTAGATAAAATTTGTGACTTATTTTTTAACATAGGCTTAGAAGTCTCTCCTAATAAAAGTAAAGTATGTATTTTTTCTGCAGGGTTTCGACGGGAGGAAATTATTTAAAAAATTAATAATTCGACATTGCAAATAGTGGATACAATAAAATATTCAGGATTATGGTTAGATCGTAGTTTGCGATGGGGAAAACATATTAATGAGCTGTCAGAAAAAAACTCTAAAATTCATTAATATTCTTAAATGTTTATCTGGGCTGGGGTGGGGTCTTCACCCATCTCATTTACGTCGTCTGTATATCGCAACAATTCGAAGTAGAATGGACTATGCTTGCTTCCTTTATGATAACAGTAGTCTTACACATCTTAAAAAGCTAGATCGAGTGCAGAACCAGGCCATGAGAATTGTTGGTGGATACTTAAAAACCAATACACGCCATGGAAAATGATCTTTTCATTGTACCGTTACACGTGCGAAGGTATTACCTGACTGGGAAATTTTGGCTTAAGGCAAAATCTCTTTTAGATAACGAAATCTTAACAGCTTTGGATAAGCTAGATGATCTTTTTTCGGTTCGAACATTTCGAAGAAAACAAAAAACACTTTTGGCAGTAGTGCAAAATAACTTGAAACATTTAGATATACATTCATCACAACAATTGGAGATGTTTTCTTTGCATACATGGGTTACTAATTTGAACTTCTCTCGATCTATTCTGCTCCACATTGATGGTATAGATAAAGCCAAGCACTTGTTCCACAATTTGGTTTTGAAACAAATATGTTCTGAGTTCATTCATGATAACTTTTTTGATTCATATAAAATATATACGGATGGTTCTAGTGATGGTGATAATGTAGGAGCCGCCTTTTATGACCCCCAGCTAGACACGTCGATGAAATTCAAAATAAAATCAAAAGTTTCTAAAATGTGCGCTGAACTTATAGCTATATCAGAAGCAATAGCTTATATTGAGTCTCTTGACCATCGAACTAATCAGCGTCATGTTATTCTGACGGACTCAATGAGTGCTTTGCAACACTTGGGTCGTTGTACCTACCTCGAATTTTCGAGGAACACCGACAGCCTACACAATTTTGGTACTACAAACATGGTTTGGCTGGGAGAAACATATTTGTTGTGCTACAGTAGATTCCGGCTCATATTGGTATCCCTGGAAACGAAGAAGCAGATAAATTAGCAAAGGAAGCCTCTA
The DNA here is from genome assembly GCA_963921415.1 of Pyrausta despicata. NCBI lineage: Eukaryota > Metazoa > Arthropoda > Insecta > Lepidoptera > Crambidae > Pyrausta > Pyrausta despicata. The sequence goes on along the minus strand of OY992852.1, from coordinate 10,024,404 downwards.
CAGACGGTGTTTTAGTAAATGTTTTACCCTTCTACTCAGATTTTCTATACCACGTAAAAGAAAGACGCTCGTGTTTGTGGAAGGAATACTTTGATGAAAGAAGGAAAGCAAAGGAATATGGTTTAAGACTATCCAACCAAATGTTTTTTGGTAGCACGGAGAGTATAACTGCGTTAAGGCTTCGTTCAGGACATAAATAATAAATGTTGGTTTTTGTCACAGTCTTCTGGCTTTACCGCTGTCTGCTGAAGCCAGGGCACTTTACAAAATGGTGTAGGTATAAAGGTCTCAAGCGTAGTAGAATGTTGAATGTAGCCACAATGAGGGTGGCATTATATTTTTTTGTAAAAACCCTCAATAAATAAATTGTGATTAAAAAAAAAATAATTTTATTGAAAATAAAAAACAATAAAAATGTTATAAGTTTAAAATAAAAAAGGATTCGCATCCCAGACTCCTGGAAGTGAGCTCAGCATCCTTATCGCTAGACAAAACGATCGAAAGTAAAACTGTCGAAATTGAGTATTGCGTTCTTCGTATTACGAGCTGTCACTCAGCGCTCTTCAATCCGCTCATTATCGCGCGCGGTCTGCCACCACGCTGAAACTGTCGCCATGGCTACGTTTGACGTGCGGCCTTAAAGATTAAAAATTGTTTTAAGCTGTCTTTATCATTGAGCTATCGCGCTATGGAATAAATGTGTAGCGTATAGTTTGTTTGACATCCGAAATGACACGTCTAAATCTACACTTAATATTATTAAGAGAAAAGATTTGTTTGTCTCTTTGAATTGAATAGACTCAGAAACTAGTGGACTGTTTTAAAAAAATATTTTACTCATAGGCTATATTGTAATTGTATATTGAAAAAAATGGTTGCCTGTAAAGTCGGTTTTACGGGCAAAGATTTTACGTGACAACGTCTTTGCAACGCGCCTCATTCTCTAGTGCTGCGCGCGCGGCGGACCGATCATGTTTGAGTGGGAGAGAGACGCAAGGCATTCGCCGGTCCGGCGGGCCTCTCTCTCGTTCGGTGACTCATCGTAACAGACATGAGCGGGCGTTACACCACGGTAATATTATCCATACAGTATTCCATCTCGGCCGTGTTTTTAAAATAAGTACCTACCGCTGCGTGGTACGTAAGCATGAGATAGGGCTGTCGCTGTACTCGCTGTCGCCTACCTACAGCGTTTTAATTGCATCTGCCTACTTTGAGTTTCTATCTAGTTTTGAGATTGTAAATTTATTACTTTTTATTTATAAGCACAGATACTTAGAAACAATATAAAATATTTATATGATTACATAAAATACTTTATGAATTAAATAGAAAGTGTTCAATTAAAAAGCAAGTTGTTTTATTGATTGATAGATTTAATTAAAACCCATGATTATGTGACTTTATAACAAATCGGGCTAATAAATTTGCGACCAAAAAATATTTGCGCATTGATTGTATTACTAATATTATTCTCGTATGAACGAAATGCTTTATTATTATATTTGAATGTATAAAAAATCCACAATCCAAAAACAGCACAATATATTCTTCTTGTCATGTTAAATAGCTACTTGCACTAATTTCGAGTTAAAATTCGGGCGGTTACTGATTAAAAACCAGCACACCGTCCGTTCGTTACTGCGCGCACTCGCGACTGTAGCATCCAAGCGCATGCCAAGATCCGGGCGCGTAGGTATAGCTCGCGCGTCGTCCGTTTATATGAAGATGGAATACTGTATAGATAATATTACCGTGGTTACACTTTTTTTCATGAGTGACTCGATTTAAGACGTTGTCACGTCAAAAAACAATCGTCTATCCGTGCGAAGCCGGGACGGGCCGCTAGTTAGCATTAAATATCGTCGTTACCTAGTTTGCTCCAGGGAGTGGCCATACGAGTATTAGCTCTAGACGTTCGAATAGCACGCATTGGAATCGTTATCAACTAGTTAGCGGTCTGGTCCGAGAGATAATGCCGCGCTCGTGTTCATAGCTCAGTGAACACCGTGTGGACGCTCGCAACTGACTTTAGGATTAAAACGTGGCTATATGTACAATGATTATATGATTTAAGTACGTAATGTCTGAAAAATTTTCGTACCAATTCTCTTTTGATAATCTTTTCAAAACTGTCCATTATCCTCAAAATTCCTCAAATTTCGCTAAAAATACTTGCAAAGATTTAAATTAATCAAACCTAAATGCACTTTTGCAGTACCTATGCCATAAGTTCATTTTTTGTAAATGGTTTACACTAAGGTATATTTTGTAACTAATTAATCAATTTTTATTCTTAAACTGACCCCGGTGATTACCTACTAAGCTGTTGGTTTAATTACTTTGATGAACTCGGCACTGAGTGTCGACATTCATTTTTACGTGTATATGTTTTCCTTTACACTTAAATACACACTTATTAATCTTATCGTGCTTGTATTTTCATGAACACGAGTGTAAATATTACACGTGAACAGATGACTACACAAGAGGCAGCCACGTGGTTATCAGCTAGTTACGGGTCGGTCCAGTCGGCGAAGATAATGCCTGGTACGTATTCTCGTTCATAGTCGAGCGGGCACCGCCTACATAAGCTTGGTTATACCTACTCGAAGCTGACTGTGCAACAGCACATCAGCTGTCCCATTTTCGTTGCAAAACCACCCCTATTACAAGAGCATTAGATGGCGCAGTGTTTACCTTAATGTGGTGTTGTAAAACCTAAGGCGCTACTAGGTTCCATCCTATTCGCTCGGACCGTCAAGCAAGCACTATACTCGTACTACAGAGCTGTACAAAGTCAGTCTTTTAAGCAACGATAGTTATATGGCGTTAGAGGGCCAGCAAGCTAGTGCTGTGCTCTTGTCTTATATTTGTTATGTATACAGCATACAGAACGTATACATGAAGATGGAACGAAATCATCATGAAAAACTAGTGTCGCCTATATTGAGCATTAGCAGTAGTCACAGAGACGGCGGCATCTGAAACTGCAGACAGTGGCTAACATTGATGTAGTAGGGCATGTGTGTCGTAGCAACGTGCTACGTAACCAGCCGTAGTCGCGTAGTTCGTAGCACTCAGCTACGAGAACATATAATAACATGTCTAAGTCAAATCTGATGAAAATATTAAGTGACCTTGTTATCTGTTCAATGTTCAAATGATGTAAACCCGCTTTATTTGACTTCAAACATTCTTCAGGCCGTAATTTAAGTATCCTTTTACATTAAAAACAAGTCTATCTTACATCTACTAAAAGGATGTAAAATTATAAGACTTATTATAGTTCTCTAGAGACAAAGAGATAAGTAAAACCTTCAACCCGCACAGGCATACAATGTACAATTATAAAAATACTAGCTGACCCGGCAAACGTTGTTTTGCCATATAAATTATTGTGGACAACCCTTATCACTAAGGGGTATGAAAAATAGATGTTAGCCGATTCTCATACCTACTCAATATGCTCACAAAATTTTATGAGAATCGGTCAAGTCGTTTCGGAGGAGTAAGGGAACAAACATTGTGACACGAGAATTTTATATATATAGAGAAGAGAAGATGAAAATCAGATTCCAATGTGTAACGTTAAACGTAAAAACCGATATTAAATTCCTTTCATATGAGACTTATATTATTTTACATACTCACTTGAGGCAATTTTGTACGAGACCGAAATATGATATGACTGACGTGAATTTCGCTTATTATCGAGCAAATAAAACATTCGTTATAATTAATTCGGGCTTTAATATTTGTGCTTGCTTATACATAGAAGACGTAAATGCTTATAAATATTTCATCGTCATGGTACCATTATCGAGGGCCACACTGAAAGTTTTTATAATTGGCCAGTTAAAATATTATATTTAAAAAGTTAGTTTCATTTTGAAATAAGAACTCTTTCTCAATTTTATTAAATTTAAAGTATATTTACTCGTCATTTGTTTTACGATTTGGAAGCAAATTGATAATTGTCTGTTCATGTCAGCATAAATTCAAGACGACAAAATTTTGACGACATTTAATTTAACAAAAAGGTATGATTAACTTCGATTGACCTTTCACGATGAAACTGCATCTTGTGCCACAGTTTGTAAACTAGTTTAATGAATTTAAACGTCGCACTAATCTCACTGATGATTTTCGTGAGGCACGGCTTTCTACAGCGATGACTAAAGATACCATTGGTGTTGTACGGCGTATGATAGAGACAGACAATAGTGTGACCTATCAGCAGATTTGGACCAGTCTAGGTATTGTTATGAGTTAAGTGCACAAAATCCTCTATGAACATTTAGCAGTCAGGAGGTTTTGTGCCTACTGGATACACCATTGATGCTGAGAAATGATTAAACAATTTAACGGATGTGACTCAAATGCTGTGTTCGACATACTTATGGGGGACGAAAGGTTGATAGACTCTTATGATCCGGAAACCAGACCACAAAGAAAGACAGTCTGCTGTAGGTGTATCCATCCGAGGGGTTGCCAACTAAGTGAAGATAGTTTAAAGTATTGGAAGGACAGGCTATTACGCGACAATTGTTACACTAACATTTTCGGCACTTGTTTTGAAAAAAGATCGATAGAAACGACCTTGCAGCAGGATCCTCCTTCATCACGATAATGTCTCGACGCATGCCGCCAGGTAAACAATCGAAAATTTAGCGGCTTCAGATGAGGAATTAATGGGTCACTCGCCGTACAGCGGCGTCCTCGCCCCCTGCGATTTGATTTTATTCTCGAAAATAAAATAAAAACTTCGAGGAAAATGTTTTATGGGATCCGAGGATACAATTATTATTATGACAGGCGTTATTTTGAAGAGTAATAATAAAATTTATCACTGTCTGGCTTACTTGGTTTTTGATTTTCTAAGAACTTTCAGTTTGACCCTCGTATCGACCCTTTTATATTAAAGTACGCAGAATGAAATCGCAAATAAAATGAAAGCAACCGAACCGAATTTTACGTACAAATTAAGTTAATACTTTTTTTAATTTCCTTAAATAATGTAAAAGATTATCATTAAATAATTTATCATGTTAAAAGCCGGAATATTATCAACACAAATATGTATTATTTCAATTTAAAATCGTAACCTTGCGAATACGTTTTTTGACGAACTCAGCGGTACCACATGACCGGACATGAACATCACTTATACAGATATAAATAAATATTTAAACTCAAATAATGGCTTACATTTTTAATATCCACCCGCGAGTGGCGGGGTGTACAACATGAGTGATACGCCTCGTTTTCATGACCTAAGCGGACTAGGTTTACTTAGATTACTTAGAAGCACATTGTCATATTACAAAAACTAGCTGCACTTAATTTCGTTACCTAGTACTCGGCACGTCTGCTGTACGTTACACAGACCCAGACCCAGACTGTCTTCCGGCACTAAATCTTTGCATTTTCTCTTTGTCTTGAACAAACGGCCTTTAAATCTCTAAAGCCTCGAACCGTTTGGCCAGGCACAAAAGTGCTGGCTAACGTACACGAACACTCATTGCATTATTACAATGCAGACTTTAAATAAAGCAATTTAAGTTTTCAGTGCTCGTACCGGTAATTAACCTTACTAATTAATTTGTGTGGCCGAAATCGTGACAATTTTAACGGTATGCAGGTTTAAATAACGGGACTTTTTAAATATAATTAGGATAACAATAACGAAGTAACGGATTTATACCTGTGAATATAGTTTTAAAATTGTTTATCATTTTCTACTTACATTAATAAGTCTAGTGACTTTTGGCAGCTTCATACTTTTTTAATAAAGGCTCTATGACATATTTGCTTTAAGTCTTAGTTGCCAAGATGTTGATATGAAAGAACAAAAGAGCGTTACATTAACGTAATAAGATAAAATCAGATCTACTGGTTTGAAGATATTAACGCAACCAATTCGAAAATATGGCATTAAATTGAAACTGACCGATAAATTCTACCACGCGGTACATGTCTTGTTGGCATTATGCCTAAGTTTGGACGATCAGACTAATTCCCATACATCTTTGTGCAACGATGCACTTTCGAATTGCCTCGATCGCGTTACCAGTAACATTAGCACTTTAAGTGCTAAAAACTTATAAATAGCATCTCATATACTGCCTACACGGGAAAATATATTTAAACAACGTTGCAGGATTTTTATCTTTTACGTATTTCCACCAATTTGAGAAGCCTAGTCAAATCAGAATATAAAGAGGGCATGTCTGACATAGCTCTCATCCTGATATCGTTGTTTTTCAAATTATTGTGAACCTGTCTTGCACTAAGTAAGATACCTACGGACAGTATTGAGTTGTATTCAAGGTTTGTGCGAGGCAATTTTTTCCAGAGCACTAGAGCTAAACACCTACGTGAAGGACGATGGGATATTATCAATCTTAAAATAATTATAATAGTGCTTAACATGACTTTGCCCTTATGAATCTGTCTCAGAGCTCAATTAAAACGCTGTTCATAATAAGTGAGCATCTTAAGTGTGATAAAACGTGCCAAGTCCTTCGCCAAAGAAGTGTGGATGAATGAATGCCAAGCACGGCTGCATCGCATGGCTATTCATAGTTACGTCAGGTATTAAGTAACCCACTTAACCAGTGCAAGTTTTACACTTTAACTAGCTAGTTAAAAAATAAAAACGTATTGTACTTCTAAATTACGACGTCGTAACGTGTATTAAACGGTCCGAGTTTACCGTCAGATTTAATACTCGCTGAACAAAAACTTGTTACTGACTCGTTAGCTGTGCTCACGATCCTTTATTTAAATAAAGACACTTTTAAAACATATTTGCTCGTAGAGTGGCTATAATTACACCAATTACGATATCGTAATGTATTTCATTACGCACCTGCGCGATAATGTAATGTAAAACGCACTAGTTTTAAAAAAAAATAAAGTAACAGTTTTACGATGCTTATATTTAATGTACTATTAAAAATAATCGTTGAATACTGAAGCCAAATTCAATATATTTTAGAGTGGTTTTCACAGTCATAATATAATTTTCGTGCCGTGTGTAGCTATAACAAATTCATAACCCACCCGTGCGAAACTCCATTTACAAATGATATGGGTTTTTCACCCTTGTTTCACTCTTATTCAGGTGCCCTCATCTTGAAGTGTTATGGTTGTTATTAAGCCTACAAAAGAAGGTAGTACAAATTGCTCAGAAGAGAATGGGCAATAAATACTGGCATCACCCCCCTGTTTATAAAGATACGTGTCATATTGCGGTGTCATATGCGGTGGGAGAGCCGAGCCCAGTTTACAAGGCGGGTATATCCAGTGTCGCAGAGTGTTAAGCTTTATTTAGGTATCTCCATAAATACCAGTCTACGTAAGGTCTCTTAAAAATGCGAATCCGCCGACGCGATTGGAATAAGGTACAAAAATCGATGAAGGATATTTTATTTACTTTAATCTCTGAGTAGCCGCATTGTAATAATCATAATCATATATTTATTTGCAATATGCAAAATGCATTTGTATGGTTATTTATGAGGTTACACTGGCTGAAGTTAACTCTAAACTTGATGAGTTATTGTTGTTTATACTAAATGTTTTGTAACAATCATATTAATAACATTTTTAACTCAAGTCAAAACATAAAGCAAGTACCTATTCCAAACAGCAGTATTTGCTTTCCGGAACGCTCTCACAATTTAAACAAATTTAACATAATTTTATCAACTCAAACATGGATAAAAATATTTAAAAATCAATCATGTAATGTAGAGCAAGTACGGACACTGCACAATTTTAAATTCCCATGCTGAAATATAAAGCTAGTCTATCAAAGGCAATTTAGTGGAAATAAGCTATTAAAGACGTGCCGATCGAAGAAAATGTTGAATAATTTTAGCATAACCCAACTAGTTAGCCAAACCTTGTACCTGTAAGACTTGCTTCTCATTAAAATATACTTAGCCAGGAATGGGGCTATAGCCGCAGGGGACCGAGAGTGAACATTCAATTCTTGTCCAATTTTGTCATACTTATCCGGTGCGGAATGTTGATTTTAAAATAATAAGAACAATTTTTTGAACTTTCTGATTTTTTCATTGTGCGGCAATATGGTTTAAAAAAATGTTTCTTAAACTTTTAAATTGGAAAGCATTTCCTATCCAATTAAGCGTGTTTTGCTACAACTTTAAATATAACGTCAATTCTCATTAGTTTGAACTTTTCTAGTAGATTTAATCTACAGACGAGATATTTTGCGGCAAAGATGGAACTATCTACTCGTACTAGTAAACATTACACAGATATAACGATTTAATATTATTTTTAAGCACAGTAAACATCTGCACTCTCAGTTTTGGTTTGTTTTTTTTTAAGAAAACATTATTTGTTCATTGTCTTGAACTGGTTCTATTTCATATAAATATATAAAAAGCCATAAAATCTCAGAATTACCAGAGGCTCTCAAACTAGGCTATGCCTGTATCTTGAGAGACCAATTATGTTTCTATATAGAACCATATTGCAGCAGTAGGAATTACAACCTCTTCTAGACCTAACCTTACCTTCAAAAGAGATAAATAATATCTGATAATTCCATAAATATGGTTTAATAGTTATTTATTCGGTGTAAAAATAAGTAAGAAAATCAATTGGAAATCTATTTTTATGACTTGTGCCGGATGCGCCATAAAGTGAGGCATAAAATCAGAGCCTCAGAGGAATATAAAAGTAAATAATACTTAAATTGGAGTGAGGCGGGCGCGAAGGCCACACTTTGGTGGGCAGGTAACATGAAAATAACCAAACATTAAAGATAGGGTTAGTATATTTCAGCAGTCTGAAAATAGGCCAGCAGAACTTAAGTACAGTTAAGGCTCTTTTTTCTTATAAATTATATAAGATTCCATCAAAATGCTAACAATAGGCTTTGTCGGTAACTTTTAGACTTAGGTCAAAATTGTTTAGTCCTATTGCTTAATTATTATTACTATTAAACGGCTTTATTTAGCTTGCCGTTTGTTGGTAAATTATTTATTTGTTTGGGTCAAATCTAGTAACAAAAATCTGACTTTAACTTGTTGTCATATTGATCTAAATTTTGGAAAACTTTTTAAATTCTGGCGACCATACAAATTTATAAAATGAAATAAAAATATAAATTTAAGACGGCCGCAACTTTTACACTCGTATGTCGGCTTACAAATTGGCTAGACGACACCACCAGTCGTTGACATACTTTTTATTATCTGACAAAACGGTCTGCCTCCATAGATTTCGTATGGGAATAAATGATTGTGACGTCACGGTCATGTGTCAGAAATCGGAGTCAATTGACCGAATATTTATTGCGTTTTGTGTGTTTAAAAATTGGTTTCTACAGCTTTTTTTTGAAATATATTAGTTGTATTAACTTCATAGGGGCTATGTTTTTTAAACACCATGTTCTTGACAATATTTAAGATAGGTGTCATCATCTCAATTATGTCACGACTACCTCAATATTGTTATATTGAGATTAGGTATTAGTTACTACGAAACAGATGCGACAATGACTTTTTCCCTGTTTCCGAATGTTCTGTTTAGCGCTGCTGTAGCACTAATATGGTAATCTGTGGTTGTAGCGATTGCTACTTTTGACAAACTAGTACAAAGATGTGCATATATTATTGATAATGCATACGTATCTGGGGCTAAGGGTATTTAATTTAATATTTGCAATCGGAAAAAGAGAAATGAAACTTTTATTAAGTTTATTTTAAAAATAAAAAAATTTTTCCTTAATTTATTCTTTTTTAATATATTATTATTATTTCTTCTGCTTTTTTGGTCTCTGCCATTTTTAAAACATAAGTTTCCTTTTTAATCACTTAGTATTTTATTTAAATGTTCTGCCAAAAAGTAGAATTCTCTGAAACTTAATTATTATGAGATCTCTGCTGTAACTGTGTTCAGCCAAAGCACTGAAACAAATAATATAACTCGATAAATGATAGTTATAAAAAAATGTAAAGTATAGATTTTTTTAACTGAAGTTGTTATTAATTAAACGAAAATAAAGTACAAAAATTTTATCAACGAAAATTTCAATTTTTTTTCACTCTTACAAAAATGATTTTGTGTGTTGCTCAACTTCACAAGAAAATCTTAGTTTTTTTAACTTTTGTGTGAGTCAATAACACTTGTAATAAACCTTTGATAAGAAAAACAATAAGATTTCATTGTTCAAAGTGCGCTAAGACTTAGTGCATGACGAAAGTAAAATTTGGCGACATATGCATGAAAATTAATCATATTGACTTTGCAAAATACGAGAAAATACCCAAAATAACTGTGCAATTTTGATTAGGTTACTTGAAACGACTACGGTCAAGCACATCAAACAAACATGGCGTCTTGCGGTGACAGGTTCAAGATGAGTGCGGTGACGGGAGGCATGAGCGATGACAGCGCCAAACGGGACACAGCGGCACTACTCTGTCATGCTCGTTGTTGTAGTGGCAACGTTTCTGCCTTACATCTGAAAGGTCCTGGGTTCGAATCCCGGGTCGAGCCAAAATTGTTTCTGAGATTTTCTGTCATGAATTTCTCAAAAACAGCTCAGAGTCGGGAAGTTGGCGGTGTTACACCCCTGTGCCTCGGAAAGAACGTTAAGCCGTTGGTCCTGCGCCTGATCTCTCTCCGGTTATGTCGGATTGCCGTCTCACAGAACTTTGAGAGTGATGGAACAGTGAGTGCACCTGTGTATTGCGCTCACACTTGTGCACTAAAATATCTCCTGAGTAGTTGGCTGATCTCTGTTGAGATTGGCCGCCGTGGTCGGCCAGGAGGACTATTATTACTCTGTCATAGCCCCTGCACACTGCTCAATATGGGGATCAAATGAAAATGCTTCACTAGTAGAAAATTTAAAAATTATGAAATCGGTACTACGAATCGACTGAGTGGAAATTTGGGCCCAACTATTTTATTTTATGGAACTTACCGAATTATTTTTTAGCTTTTAGTACGGTGGCCAGCACGTCACGGTAAACACTGTGGCATCTTATATGATTCTGATACGGGTGGTTTTGCCACAAAAATGGGTATCATGATGTGCTGACATTACCGTCAATAAACCGGTTAAATTTAAAAGTTTTCTTACAATGTTTATTAAACTCGAGTTCACCATGAACTAGTGCAACTCAAAAGTTGCACGAATAGCTCATGAGCTATGTGAGTTCACCATGGTGAACTCTATAATATCGATAATATACATCATATTGGGAAGTAGTACTCGTACAATTACCACTTCGCAATTTGACCCAATTGCCAAATGCGTAATCAAACGAATCATACACGTAATTAAATCCAGCCCGTCAAAGCGTTCGGCTGAAAATTCCGTCGGCGTAATAAACCTGAAATTATCTATTTGCCTTGCGGTAACTGACTGTAAATATCCTTCACCGTCATTGGCATTCACGACTCACTTAATGGTTCGTTAATTGTAATCGGCACATTGTTCCAATCAGTGTTATTCGGTTGGGATTCGTGTTTACGCGCAAAACAGAGATAATGTTTTTTTTGTAGCTAGCCAGTTACATTTTTTTGTAATAACCGAAACTTTCAATGGCCTGTGCTTCAAATGGCTTAAAATAATAGGCAATGATGCAATTAAAAAAAAAAGTGAATCAAAAACTGGTGTATCATTAAAGTAGTTAGTGAACCATATTACACACTAGATGAGTATCTTCACACTAGTAGAGTATATAGTAAGTAGATAATAATATATTTTCATAATAAGCATATATGTATATGTTACGTGAGCATCAGACAATGTCTCGTACCACCACACACATTTAGTTTACTTACTTACTACTGAAGAAGGCTGTAAAGTATTTTTCTCAAAAGCGAAAATGTCTTGTTTTTACCCGACTATGACGAAGCAAAAAAGAGGGTTATGATATTGACCGGTATGTACGTGTGTTTGTATGTTCATCTGTTCCCTCATAACTTCTAAATGCTTAATCATATTTTGTCCGTTATGTCTGTCCGCTGGTTATAGGCTGGGTTATATTGCAATCAATTGCATGTCACGCCCTCTAGGCACATTAAGTCATGAACGAAGTTTTTTTTGTAACGGTTAAAATCGAGTTAGGTATCAAATGAAAGTGCATAATTAGTTAAATATAAAAAATGGTTGCCTGTAAGGTCGGTTTTACGGGCGAAGATTTTACGTGACACCGATCATGTTTGAGTGGGAGAGAGACGCACATTCGCCGGTCCGGCAGGCCTCTCTCTCGTTCGGTGACTCATCGTTACGTTACCGGGCGTTACACTTTTTCATGAGTGACTCCGAGCCGCAAGCTAATTTAAGACGTTGTCACGTCAAAACATATATAAATTGTTATAATAAATATGTCCCATGTCCCCAAAATAAGTTTCAAAATTAAACTCTACTACTTAAAAGTATGAAACTAGAATTTCCCTTTTGACATTAGTGCTAAAGTTTGTTTTAACTGGAGAGTGGCATACGACCATGGCTATCATCTGAACACCAATATGAATCTTGTTTCATACTTTTGAGTAGTCGGATTTTAGTTTTGGAACTTATTTATTTTAAGTGTGTGCCAATTATAACGACGTATCATTCGATTCGTATCTCCCAATAACTCTAACAGATATCCGAATAACATAACCCCAAAAGGCTGACAATGCCTCCGTGTTGTATTGTGAGCATTACCAGCTCAAGTTTGGAGCGCGTCAAAGGCGTAGATAAAGTCACCTCATGGATCGCGTTAGACGCACCTACATCAATCACCCTGACATGACTCCAGTTGTTCGCCCAAATGGATTATAGGAAGCCCCACCCGCTAAGGTGAGTCTCAGATTTAGCCTCGCGTCACCTACGTGCAAACATTATTAGCCGTCCACTGACTGCGCAGATTGCCCAGGACGAAAAATAAAATATCATAGCTGACCCGGCAAACGTTTTTTTGCCATATAAACGTAAAGTGTGGACTACCCTTATCACTAAGGGGTGTGAAAAATTGATGTTGGCCGAATCTCAGACTTACTCAATATGCTCACAAAATTTCATGAGAATCGGTCAAGCCGTTTCGGAGGAGTACGAACATTGTGACACGAGAACTTTATATATATATACGAGTAGTATAGATGTAATGATTTCTACAATAGAACTATACTAAAGAGTTTTAAACAGAACGGTAAATTAAGTTGTAATTTTTTTGTGAACATAACACTAGAATACTAACGTGGATAGCCATATCGGCTATTTTAAGGTCTGTTTACTTGAGCCTAAGTAAGTAACACATGGACAACCGAATTTATGCGACCGTTCTTTATTAATGAATGACGTTATGAACAACGTTTAGGGGGAGTTATGAGAGTAAACCTACACTCAAAGGAGTACATCCTGTGGCCCGATGAAGATAATGACTGGATCAGGTTATAAATATGGCGAGGGGTCTTTTCGCTACTCATGTCTATTTCGCATCAGCCTATATAAGTTCCACTGCTGGGCACAGGCCTCACCTCAACTATGAGGTGGTCCGAGCCATACTCCACCACGTGGGCTCAGTGCGGATTGGTGGATGGGTTTGTGTAAGGTAAGTGATCAACCTTCACTGTCGGATGTTATTAAGCCGCCCGAGGGCTTCTGACTAGGCTTAACGACTTATATCTATCGATATTAACTGGGACCAACCGCTTAACGTGCCTTCCGAAGCACAGAGATGCTTGTAAATAGACGTCACTCAAATGGTCAGAATGGTCACCCATTCCAAGCATGACCGCGCCTTAGGTTGCTTAACTTTTGGTATCACTACCAAAGCGCTGCAACCACTGCGCCACAAGCACCTCACGTGTGTCATGTCTATTAACAACATTTTATTTTAGTTATAAATGAAAGATCATATCGATATCTAAACTCGCGCGATTTAATCCAAATTGCCCCGCAACATTGTCGCCCGCTCAGTCAGTAAGCTTCTATTTGCGAAAGTGAGCCGATGACACCGACAACTTTTGAGAAACAGGTGTTCCTTCTCGAGCCCCAGGGAACGAGATAAGTATAACGACATATGTAAAAGAAACTTTCCGAGACAGTTTAAGCGGATTCCGAAACAAATAAAGATGGATGTGTCGAATATTTGTTGTTGTTCGATCATTTCTTATTAGTAACGCACTCACAATACTTTTACGCTTGTTAGGCAATTATGTTATTAGGAGAAACTGTTTGTCTTTAGTGAATAGATACTATCTTTCGTCTATCTAATAATATTTCTATCTAATAATAGACATATTTGAGGCGAGTAGGTAACCAAAAGATAACACGGTTCTTCTTACTCACTTTCTTTTTTAATACGAGTTCACAATAGCAACAAAACACAGAAGCACAGAATCCACAGGCACAGCGATAGTATGAGAGTCAAGGGGAGATGAAGAAGAATGAAAATGAAATGCAGTTTTTAGCGACGGAAAGGTAAACACAGGTAAGTTCATGCGTTAGAAAATCAGAGCGGCGGGTGCGCAGACGAGAGGTCCCGAGGCGACTAGCTAGTCGACGAACGAGATGGCTGCCGGCCGCGGTGACGTCAGGCGTTCTAGCAGGTTCGGGGACGCTTGTTAGACCTGACGACTTTTTGGAGGCATGACACGATCGCTCAACGATCGGGATGGAATTAGAAAGGTGAGTTGATTTAATTTTTATATTTGTTTTAGTTTCTATCTATTAAAGTATTATATCTATTTAAGTTTATTCTATTTAATTTATTTATTATTTACTAATTTATATTTTTCTTTCAGGGTACGCCACATATTCTAGGTTAATTTCCGTTAACGATTTTATTTATTTTGTTCCATATGAAACTTGTATTTCATCTTAAGTTATCTTTGTTATGCAATAAACATTCACTATGTCCCATATAATCTCCTAAGATAAATATCTAGGTAAAATTACCAAGATGATGCACTGTTATTATTATAATAAGACTGGCAGTCTTGACCAAACAGTCTGTGCAATGTATAATCCATATATGATTTACAGCAAGCATTAATAGGCGATGTAGTGAAGCGTACTGAGCGTAGTGTATCAGCAATTATTTATGTAGTTTGTCCACATTAATCGCGGGTACCTGTCTGTACTTACGCAATCAGACATTAGTCAAACCAGCTGTTAAGCGCAACTGCATGCGTCGTGAACGCAAACATACACAAACAGGGTATGATAATAAGGGTGATGGAATTTATTGTCCTGATTTGAAAATGGTACCATTTTCAAAGTTAAAAATTATCAGATATTTGCCTTACAGATGTACGAGTAGTTGCTAAGTTTAGAGGACTATGCAAGTATATTTTTGAACCCGTTTAACTATTTAAGTGGTCTTTTTGGTGGTACCAAATATCATTCTTGTTTAAGAATTTTATTAAAGTGTGAGTATTGCTTGTTAACCAGCACATATGTTTTTTAACATACAAATTTTGTGGCACAAAAATGTTATTGCCAAATAATATTTTGTTGGCTATTGTTTCCCCTTCAAGACGGTCACTGTACGCATAGTATCGGGTCCCTCAGATATTTGGTGTTATTTGTTAAGTATTTTTTTGCGTTCACAACGCTATTTTTTAATTTTGAAAAGACAACACTTTAGGAATTCTTTTCGGCTCCGGTTATCGGGAAGGATATTTGGTGTTAGTATAGTATAGTTTATTTCCTGAACACAAGTTTTAACTATTTGAGCTCCACTAATGCATAGTAAATAAACGATTTGAGAAATAAACTCATGCAAAAATACCCAAACGAGTGAAGTCGTACAACTTCAAGGGTTCTTTTTTAGTCACTCAATATTGGTCCCAGCATTAACTTCGCTCTTTCATTAAAACTTGACCAAGTCCGCACTAAGTTCGCTCGCGACGAACACGGTCCAGACAAGAGTTTTCATGCTATTTCAAGCCATGCAAATGTTTTTTAGGGTTTCTTTCAAATATTAAATACAAGAATTCATGATTTCACAAGAATCACAAGGTACACCAAAACTTTTTTTCGTTTCTAAACGAGTAAACCACGTCAACGAAATAATTTATCATTCTTGTAACTTGTTGACCCGTGGAGTTACGACTTTAGTAACTACTAGTTTATGTTTCAAACATCTATTAAATAACCATTAGGGAAGAAAATCTTTACTTAGGTAGGTAGTCATGACGGCGAGTAAAATTTTCCAAACTAACATGTTTAAATACTTGTTTATGTTTGTTATAATAACAGTAGACATTCTGAACATGTTATTACATTTGCATTAATTGACGTTATCTGCCTAACATATTTAAACATGAAAGTCAATCAAAATCAAATTCATTGTGATAACCAGAAAGTTTAAGCTAGAGTTTTTCATTCGGCCATCTTATTGACTGCAAGTTCGGAATGGAGGGTGTAAATTAGAATCTATAATTAATACCAGGCAAATACTGATTTCGGGATCGCGAAGTTCAAAAGCTTTGCAGAGGCATGTTTGTGATGCAAACAGGCTAAATAACGCGGCAAAGTGATAGATGGAAAATTATTTTCGGATTTTTTTTCAAAAGATCCAATTAACCAAGGCTCTCGAAAGGGTTTTGCGGGATAGAAGGAGCAGTGACTGGCGAATTTAGTTGACGCTAAAAACCGGGACGATTTTACAGCCGAAGCAATATAAGCAGAATAAATTACGAAAAGCCCGGTACAGGATGCTCTATCTAGGTATTCTTGGAGGCCGAGTTGAATGGAAGAACTTTTTTCCGTTAGATGTTACGTAAAAAATCTAGTTTTACGCTAATGGAACAGGAATGCAGTACTAATGGACTCTTTTTTACACACTTACATATTAAAGTGCAGGTTTTGGTTTCAGACTGGACGTCAGTTTAATTCGTATAATTAAGTACTGCAAAATTGCAGGACTTGAACACGATTCCGAATTTTTTATAATATTATTTCGGCGCTTATACGATTGACTGTCTTTTTCACGAGCATATAGCCATTAATGAAGCTTAAATAAATCTTTATCCATTCACGTTGAAACACTAACTAAGTCAAACAAATATGCCAGTTTAAAACTACTCAGTAACAAGCGTTGCTGAAGGAAATTGCGATTTCAAGAATTTAAGACGTGCAATTAATAACACGGGCAGTTGAGTTAATGAAAAATAGCGATGCAAAATTAAGGCCAGGTTCCAGAATGGTGTTTAAATTCAAGCGTTTACCCGTGGGTGATATTTTATGCAGTGGATCAATAATAACTTGCGACTGCTCGATGGTTATCCGACGAGGGTCAAGTGGCCGCTGGGGGCAAATTTAATTTACTGTAGGGAACCTCCCACTTCGCGCCTTATTCGCCTGAATTATTTTCGCGGCTTGACTCACAATAACCCGTTATTGTAAAGGTCTTAACATTTTACGTTGCGCATGTATTTCATTTGTGGCTGTGTGTGCAGATTAAACGGCCGGTATGAAAATTTGGATTCTGTGCGCGTTAATGAAAATACGTCTGATTTGGATACAAGCGTACGCTTAACTCTTTTTTCAAAGTCCTATTTTTTTAATTCTTTAATTTACGAATAAAACCGTTTTCTAGATACGCGCTAGTTCCTAGGCCTTATGTTGGACAAAACTCAAATAAAATGTATTTACAGGCACACATTAATGTAAATCAAACATTATTTCAACAAAATACATTAGTTCCATTCATGTGTGCATAATGTGCAAGTTAGCTATTACATGTATTAATCTAAATATATAAAAATCACAGGTGACTGACTGACATAGTAATCTATCAACGCACAGCCAAAACCACTAGATGATGAATCGGGCTGAAATTTTGCATGCAGGTAGATGTTAAGACGAAAAGGATTTTGATAAATTCTACCCCCAAGCAAGGGGATAAAATATAATGTTTGTAAGAAACGTTGTCTATTTTAAACCGATCGGGCCACTTGGCCACATGAAACTTTGCATTCATACAGCTACTATGACGTAGGTATCTCCAAAAAAATTATGTTGATAAATTCTTACCCTATGGGTTTAAACAGAGTAAAAATAAAGGGTAAGTAAGTAAGTAATAAAGGGTAAATAAAGGCAAAAGTAAAATAAAGGGATTGCATGTTTGTATAAAACTGGCGGCAAAAATTTAAAGTCCATGCGGACAAAGTCGCGGGCGGCCGCTAGTACTGAATATGAGATCCCTATATACAAGTAGGTACATATTGGCAGCGTGACGTGATAATCTACTCTGAGATAGAGCAAACGACCTGATTTCAGCCACAATTGCGTACTATTACTATGATTGATTGACGCGCTGCAAATGAAATCAGATTAAAATTGGAGTACCTAATTTCATTTAAAAGTATACTATATAATACGTGACGCTGAAACATGTGACGAAAAAAGGCAAAATTTCGTATTTCGAATTAATTAAGAAAACAGTTTCTAAGGAGTGGTGTGTTTTTCTTGAACGCTGTTTGTGTAACTAAAGCGTTAATTGGCCGCCTGCTAATTACCTAGAGCGACGGTGGGACATGGATTCCGCGAAGGGGCCTTATTATAATAGAAACTTACAGAGATATCTAGCCTTTAACAAATGTACGCATAATTTATGAGAATAATTAATTATCACTACACGTTCATATTTAAACGAAATAAAACGAAACACTGGAATGACGAGAAGATCGTACCTTAACGTTAATTTTAACTGTCAAAAAGTTTGAATGAAATCATAGATTGAACCTAATAAAAAATTAACAACAAGTCAAAATATGTGTTGGTAAAATCCTTATTCATCCCTCATTACTCTTGGATCTTCTTCAACGAATTACATTCATATTATATTTGAATCAGGTTGTTTCGTGTTTTAAAAGCATTTCATTGTTCGAAGCGTGCAGTGTAGTTACGCCGAGAAAATGGAATGGTGCACTTCGCTTCCCGTGCCTTGGGCTGCGAATGAAATGGCTACAGGGGGATTTTTGCCTTCACATTGTTTTGGTATAGATTAATTTTCATTTTATAAAATTTAAAATCAATGAAATTAGTGTAGTTATTTTTGGGCTTCAAAATTGTGTGATTCAAGTTATTGTGTTTAGCAATCTGTTTGAAAATACCTATCTAAAATATAAAAATGAATCGCAAAATGTGTTTGTAAGCGCATAGCTCAAGGAATAAAATAAACTCATAGTCGAGGTGAGGCCTGTGCCCAGCAGTTATATAGGCTGATGAGAGAAGCTCAAGAACGCCAGGGCTAATTTCCAAATTATAGGAATATCATCTACAAATATCATCTAAAAAAGAATTGTCCACAATTCTTTTTTAGATGATATTCCTTAAAGTAATTAAAAAATCAACAGTCAGGACAACGTCTGTGGGTTCCGCTAGTTTATAAAAAAAAATTAATCAAACTCGACAGCATAACTTTCATACATTTTATGCTCAGCAAAACTCGTGCCCGTAACGAATGGATACGAAAAGAAATAGAATACGCTAGTTGCTTACACAAAAAGATTTGATATACACTTGTTTTGTGATAACATCAATCATGTAACAGACTGGTGCTCGTCACTTGCGGAGCATAAATAAAGCATTGAGCGCTTCCGACGTCGCCCTTATTGATGTATTCACGAAGCAAACCGCTCCTACTTATTGTCGAACCGCCTACAAAGCAGTGAAAAGAAACATTCTATCCAGTCATCAATAAAATTTGTGGCCTCCCAAAATCCATTCCACATTCATAATTTCCAAAACAATTATTTCCCAGCTTACGATTAGCATCCAGCTATTCACAAAGGAATAACTTTTGTTAAACTGAAGGAAACGTCTATCGGAAATCCATAGAATGTCTGTGCAAGGTAAAACATCAAACGTTAACTAGGTATTCGATTGGCACTGGCTTCCAGAATTTACTCCAATAATTTCTTAGTCCGGTCATTCACTCAGTTGCACTATTTCTGTATTGGCCTTCTATCGAGTGCCCAACTTAGTGGAACTATTCAAGCTGCCCAATGTCCAGCGTCTGTAACTATTCATTTTGAACTGGCATGAATACGAAATTACAAATTAAATGCCGCTGAAATGTATCGGAAAAACTTGGGACTGTATGCCGTCAGAGTTTCGGACAGCCGAATGGGTAGTGATTTTAGTATTTTACTCAACTCTGAACATAAAATGAGTAAATAGCAACTTTGGGGCTGCGCAACAATGAAAATGTCACTTTATGAAATGGGCCCCGCGTTGATTAATGGATTTAGAGTAGGACGCTGTGTGGCCCTTCTTGCTTGTATATTCATTCCCTCAGTGATGGGGGTAGAAATATTGTAAACATTATTACTGTTTTGGCAGTTGCTTTGTATGCAACTTTTCACAAATTAATTCATTGTTCGTCGTCCGGGTTATTTTTTGTTCTTTTTGTGGCTTGAGGAAAACAAAGTCAAATTGTTTTCGCTCTTTGCCTTCATTTTGTGAGCATCTATATTTAGCGAGCAATTTGAAGATAATCCGATACGTGTAGAACACTTGACTTTCAACAAGTAGTCGTTTGACTTCGGAGACAAGGGTCCCGTCTTGTATTATGGATAGGTAATCCTTGTTCGTCCCTCACTGATAATTTAATCAGAGCGTTTCGAGACAGAGCAGTACAATAAATGTCGCACAACACGATAACAATGCTATAGACGGTTTATGAAGCGGTGGCGTGATAAATGGCACTGCCCGCGAAGGCGGACTATGCTAGTGTTGTGCTTGATGCATATTTTAAACACTATAACTAGGCTTTAATAACATGTACATGTCTACTTAATTGTAGAATACTTGACCGAAAGATTTGACGCGCTGCATTGCACTGACTGTTTGTACAAAATGTCGACTTAACGCCATATAGATTCTGTCTATCTGAATATGAGCGCTTGTTTGTAACCAAACATCTACTTATTCTAGAAGAAAAAGAATAGCGTTCTTTCATTATAAATCTCAGCCGGCACTGCTGCCTGCGGCAAAAAAAAGCTCTTACTTGAGGCTGAAGGGGTTGGAGAGGTCGATGAAGTTTGTACACAAAAGCTGCAGTTAAAATAACACTTTAACAACTAAACATAGCTGAGTTTGAGACGCTGAGCTGACAAAACCTATATTAAGATCCTAGTGCAAAAACTATGAAGCCGTCACTTTCTAGTTCGATTTGTGAACTCGATACGCGAGCTTTGTTACTTGATTAATACCTAAAATGGAATAAGCATTGGTCTGACCTTTTCGATTTGAATTTTAAGCTCAGTGCGCATCACCACCAAGCCCTGGAATTTATGCACACCCGTCATCGGCAGGATTACAAAGGCTTTCACTGTGGCACGGTATTTATACCGCCTTTTTAAAATGAGGTTTTGCTTTATCAATGGCCGTCCCGCAAGCGTAATGTTGGTAGCGCTTGAAGTATTGACGGGTGACCGATAGATGCATTGTAGGATGGAAGCTCGTCTTCTTAATGGCTCAGGGAAGATCCCTGAGTTCAATATATCTGTTCGGATAGTACCTTGAAGGAATCCGTCACCTTTAAGGAAACTTTTATTGATTTTAAAGCTCGAATACATGATAGAACTACCTGCCGTTTCTAAAAAGTAGCTCTATGTCAACATGAACAATGAATCACTGAATATGATGGTGATGCTCGAATTGACAAGTTACATAAATTCAGCAATTGATTGAGGCCAATACTTCACATGATACTGGCATGAATTGTTTTCAGATAATCGATTTGTTGACTATTTCCCGAAGTTTTGATGACGCTTTGGATTTCGGTTCAAACAAATGTATTCCATTACATAGCTCTATTCAAAATTTAATTGGATCGGATTTAGTTTGTCACAAATGGCATAGTGCAATGTAATCAATAATACATTTTGTCAGACACTAGCGTGTTGTTTTAGAGCTGTTTAATTAATTATTTAAGGTAACTTAACAAAATATATTCGTGTCGTGTTTTATTCAAATCATCACTTGTTTTGGTCACAATGATTCAACAAAATTTCAAAACATTTACAATTTTCTAATTGTACACATAGAGACGATAAACGCTCGTCATACTTAACAAAAATCATGCCGAGGTGTAAGCTGTAAAGTGGTCAAAATGCTTGATGCTGCTTAACATAATAAATACTCAAATTAATCTGTTGAGATAGCGAAAACAAATAAATAGGACAAAACATATTATTCATCAGCATTAATGTAAAAAACTTACCAAACAAATCCTTTAATCATTCATTCTTTACTTTATAATTATATGTACATAAAACTAGAATAAATATTATATTTAAAGTATTTACACAGTTCAGTTTACACACCGATATTTGCGAAGGATTAAAAAAAAACAGTTGTTGATAAAGGGTACTTGTGCCTAGCGCGAAATTAAAAACGTTCAGTAAATATTTTCTGGGGTTGCCTTGAATGAAATTGTATTCCAATATGACACAGTCCAACCATTGAGGGTGATGTTTAAATAGGCTGCTAATCCCACCAATATTGAAATATCTGCGACAATATTCAGACGGGGAGCCGTGATCCGGTTTTATTAAAAACACCGTTTTATGCGAGCAGCGACTGAAAAAATATTGTCTGGAGAATTTATGACGCCGTTAACTGCGATATTTTCCACGCATCAAATGCTCAGCGTTACGAAAAATTATACTTTGACGTTTTATTCCTTTCAAATTACAATAGATTAAAGCCGAGTGTCCCATTTTGCGTTTGGGACAATATTGGATTGCGCACATTTTCATATTGTGTCGTTTGGTAATCGCTTCGTTGGAAACAATGGGTCACGAAAAGATTATTACTTTTGAAATACAGGAAATGAATGTGTGAGTGTACGATTACAAAATATTATTTCTGCAAAATAAGTTGTAGGTATACCCATTCAAAAATTCCAATAATCGGATGTGATATTCCATAACGTCTGATTATTATAATTTCTGTTGTCCGTAAAACACTGTTGGACAGTTAGAAAAAAATATATAGTTTATAATAGCTAGACAAACCTCAGCACTGCGTGAAATGTACCTAACTCATTATTGAAAAGCTCTTACACTGTACACATGTAAATTACACCCTATCAGTGGCTACCTTTTATAGTTATCACGTATTTATATGGCAAGTCGTTCAATTTATTTCCTGCGCGGACCTAGAGATTGCACCGTGCACTCGCCGAGGTACTAAGTATGAGTTAGTGCAAATGCATAATTTTTCCCAAAGACTGCCGCTATTCCCTTTATGTTCCCACCTAACGAGTATTAATGGGGCGGGCGGAACACCTTTCGGGATCCTGTCATTTGAGAGCAATTAAGGACCCCTCATTTAGTAAATTGTTCGGGATATGATTAATACCTTTTTCATTATGTACCAACTTTATTTCACTGCTGTTATTCTTAATTGTAAAAGCTTTTGAATTCGGCACGGATAAAATGTTTTAACGGTTCATTTTTGTAATGATTTAGCTGTGTAGAGTAATTGAGAAGCTTAACACTGCTGGTATTTATTGACAAGTAATTTCATGGTTCTGTTTTTTACATTAATATAATATAATATATACAACAACATCACATACATTGATCTGACTCCGTGGTAATTATCTAAAGCACTTGTGTTACAGATATCAAAATCAACAGTGGTATTACAAATAAACTTAAATAATTACATGTAACACTCAGACCAGTACAAACAGACATGTTCATGCACACAAATGCTTGTACATTGCGGGGATCGAACTCGCGTCCTCTTGGTTAATAGTCAACTTCCGTACCATTACACCAAAGTGGCCGTCAAATATTATAAGGTATTGCAAATACACAATTTATGGTATTTTGAATCAACAGACTGAGCAGTAAAACTTTTTTACACTTAAATCTCAAAAAAATTTTGGACGGTGAATATATACAAACAATGGTTTATCAATTTGGTAGTTGGTAGAAGACGAGCTTCAGGTAAGCTGAACCGAGCTACCAGAGCCGGCTTTGGGCCACGGCCCGCGTTTGAAGTTGACTTTTAAAGCCGGCACTTAAATAACGAATAATTCGAGATGCATGCTGGAATATCCTTCGAAAATGGTACAGTATTCAAAAATGTGGGCCAGCTTTTATAGTGGTTTTATATTCAAACCAACTAAGGGGAGAAAATAGAACTTGCAAGTTGTAAGTATCTGATTTACATACATGAGAATACCTAGTTCACAAAACAACTGTTATTGTTCCCTGAATTATCGTTAAAATTTAATTGATGAATATTGAAATGATTTTGCTCAGAATTTTTCCTATATACTTCACACTTCACCTTAAAAATATGCCATTACAAATACCTACTTACTGTGTATATACAGAATTGCTAATGCTGCTGCTACACCTTTAGAACAATAAAATTGATCTAG